>CANTUV010000039.1:58153750-59419375 GCA_947685225.1 Garcia nutans
CAGAGTTAATATCAAAATCTCGTATCAATTAACTAAAATATTACCGGCTATATATACATTTACCCAATTAAAATTAAATAAAATTAATATTTATTATTAAAATTATTTTATTTAACTTCAATTAATTCTAGTTCGTATAAAATTTTTTCTAATTAATAAATTGATCAAAAACTCATTATAGAGTTTTTTTTTTCTAAAATTAATAGATTTCAACTTCTCAAATTTCAGAAGCAAAATCTCACCATCCAATTTTTTATTTTAACTAGTCAAAACAAATCATTGAATTCTATTCTTAAAAGAGAGAGAGAGAGAGAGAGAGAGAGAGAGAGAGAGAGAGAGAGAAAAACTTCTATATAACTTGCATCATGAACATTTAAGATCAAATTAAGCTAAAAAAAAAGAAAATTAATAAGAGAAAAAATTACATAAAATAATTTTTATTGTGCTTTATTTTTTATAATTTCTAACTTTTGGATTTATAAAAAATATATATTTTTTTATTTTTTACAACATATACTAAATATATAAAAAATATATTAAATATATACTCAACATATATATATATATATATATTCTGTTAAAAGAAAACCAAGTATCAAAATAAAAAGTATTTTTATAATTTTTTTATTTATATAAATATTTTTATAAAATTTTTATTTGTAAAATATATTTATAATTTTTTTTCTTTTTAAATTTAATTTTTCCAAATAAAAATAATAAGGAAGAGGAAGGAGGCCGGACATGGGCCCATGGTTTGTTCTATTTATCAGATATGGGCCTATGTCCTATTCAATTTATAGGCATTTACAAAACGACCCTAAAAAGAAGAAGAATTGTTTCTAAAAATACTAATACTTCTTTTATTTTTCAAAAATTCCATATTTATATATATATGTGTGTGTGTTTTTTTTTTATAAAAATACGTAAATAAAAATTGTGCGGGCCGTTGCTTAGATACTATTTCAGCCACTGTTGTTGCTTTTAAAACAGACATGCTATAAAACAGTGAGCATTTTGTTTTCTTTTTATTTTTTTAAATAAAATTTTAAAATATTAAATTGAAAATATTTATATTAAATATTTACTTATATATAATAAATATCTACATATACTCTTATTTTAAGGATAAAATTTTAAATTTTAAATAAAAATATAAAATTATTATATACCTATATATATCCATGCATATGAATATATATTTACATATATTATTATTTTTTAGTTAAAGTGTATAATATATACTACATATATTGTTATTCTTGTTTTTTTTTTATTTTTTTGTATTTATTTTTTTTGTATTTTTTATGATTTTTATTTATATTAATATATTTAATTTACTTTATACTTTTAAAAATAAATTTGAAATATTTTTTAATATAAAATTATAAATATTATTTTATATGTAACATATACCAATATATCCATATATATCTGTAATATATATCCACATATACTGATATATACCGATATATACTATTATTTTTAGTTAAAGTATATGTAATATGTACCGACATATATCTACATATATGTAATATATATATCTAGTTATATATAATATATATCGGTATATATTGACATATATGTAATATATATATTGCAATATATACCCACGTATATTTATTTATATATAAAATATATCAATATATATTATTATTATTTAGGTATATTTAGTTACATGTAAGATACATCCACATATAAATAAATATATAAGAATAGTTATATATATACTGATATATATTTTCATATACCAACATATATCTATATATATTGTTATTTTTTAATTAAAGTATATATAACATATATCACTATATACTAATATAAACTATTAGAAACACAAAGCCTATATTTATAAAAATGTCATTTTGCAGCTAAAGTTTGTGTAATACATATCCACATATACCTACGTATATCTACATATATCAATATATACCCACATATATTTATAAAAACCATTCGTCAGTTAAAATATATGTAATATATGTCTACATATATCTACATATATCATTTTTTTAGTTAAAATATATGTAATATATACTCATATATACATACGAATACCATTCTTCAGTAGAAGTATATGTAATGTATACCTACTTATATCTACATATACTATTTTTTAGTTAAAGTATATGTAACATATACCATATATACCTATAAAAATCATTATTTAGTTAAAGTATATATAACATATACCCATTTATATTCACATATATCATTTTTCAGTTAAAATATATGTAATATATACTTTCATATACCATTATTCAGTTAAAATATATGTAATATATACTTATATTTTTCAATTAATATATATAATATATACCTACACGTACCATTTTTCAGTTAAAGTATATGTAACATATATATATATATATATCTACATATATCATTCTTTAGTTAAAATATATATAACATGCACCTACATATACCTACAAATATTATTTTTTAGTTAAAATAAATATAACATATATCTATATCCACATATATTATTATTTAGTTAAAATATTTATAATATATACTTACGTATACCATTTTTCTATTAAAGCATATGTAACATATATGTACATATATCCACATATATCATTCATTAATTAACTTAGTTTTTTAAAATTTAATTTGTATATGTTGTTATATATAATATATACCAACATATAACTAACCATATATCACTTTAATACTATTATTCTTTTAAATTTTAATAATTATATGTTATTATATATAACATATACCAACATATAATTGAATATATAATAATTTTATATTCTTATTTTTTAAAAATTTACCACAGAGCCTCATAGGTTAGATTTACATTAGTCTAAGCCTAATCTTTTGGGATAATTACGAAAATAATTTTAAAAAATAAAATAAAAAAATACTACAAAAATATTTTTAGATAATTTTTTTTTCAAAAATAAGGGGATAATTTTAATATTCAAAATACGAAGCTAAATATTTATAAAAAAAATATCATGTTTTAGTCAAAGTATATGTAACATATACCAATATATATTATAAAAAATACAAAGCCTATATTAATAAAAATGCTATTTTTTTTAGTCAAAGTATATACAACATATATTGATAAATACTCACATATATTATTATTATTTAGTTAAAATATGTATAACATACATCGACAAATATCTACATATATTATAATTTTTTAGTTAAAATATATATAATATATACCCACATATACTGTTATTCTTTCGCAATATATCCGCATATACTGTTATTCTTTCACAATATATCCGCATATGTACACATATATTATTATCTTCATGTATTATTATTCCTTAGTTAATATAGCCAGGTATAAATTGATATAATATCTTAAATTATAGAAAGTTAAAAAATAAAAAATTTATTTATTTAAAGTATTTTATCGAATACGTAGAGTGCGTTAATTTAGAAAAATTTTAAAAATTCTCAATTAATATATTTGAAATATAAAAAATAATTAAAGCAAAAAAATTAAAAGATTTATAAAATAAAAAAATAATATAAAATTAGAAGATTGAAACCAGAAAAATCACTCTATGTACATTGCTATATGTCCATGAATTTCAAATTTAAATAAACAAATATGTTATTGGCTGTTTACCCATTACCCATGTTTCTTGATAAATCTTTATTCTTTAATTCAATATTACTGTTCTTGATATTGATTCTCGAAATTACAACTTAGAGATCTCCATAAAATGTTACTAACCGTGAAGAAAGAGAAGAAAATGTTACGTTATTGAAACTCTCTTCGATTTTTCAAGCTCTCTTCGTCATTGAAACTTTCTAATATTATGAACTATCCTCCCTAATAATATTCATAAATATGGGCAAATTATTACAACCCTTTGCACATTCCATTAAAACAAAAATGCTCTGCACATGGATACTAAAATAATTAGCATAAAAAATTAGCAAAGAATTAAAAAAAGAAATTACGGGTAACAAGAATTAACAAGAACCCATTAACAAATGTATAAATAATCAAGGAAAGAATGAAGGCAGCAGGTCGATTCCACCTCTGACTTGGAATTCAAAACTTCATAGAAAAGATACCATATAAAGAAATTCAGATGACGCCAATCAAGACTAAGAAACCAAGCACGATTAATTAGCCAAACAATGTGGAGAAGAAGCAAGGCTTGAGCGGTAGCCTCATTGTTTCCAACTTCACAGAACCTTTTTTCTCCACTTTGATTCTAGCACACCGGGCATCCTTGCAACCACACTAATACGTGATGCCATCAACCCCACATGTCAGATCAGTTCAAAGCATTTGATGGGGCAAGACATAGGTTTGCGATCAGATTCCCTTTACGATTTAATAACCAAAAGTTGATATATTGTGCTGATACATGGGCTCTTCTTAAACGGAAAGCTAGAGGCATCCTACAAATATCACAGAGACATGAAGAAAAAATATATTGAAAAATTGATTAAAAACATAGATTGGAGATGAAGAGAAAGGAAAAAAAAGGATAAACAAAATTGAAAAAAAAAAAGGAGAGGAAGATAATGAATGTGCAGACCTGGCAACGAAGAAGAAAAAGAGAGTAAAAATTGAAAGAGAAGAGAGAGAAGAAAAGAAAAAAAAAGCACCGTACTATTGAAAAAGTAAAATATAAAAAAGTAAAAATGAAAATATAAAAGGTCAAAAATGAAAAAAAAAATTAAGAGATATAATATTGAAAGTGAAAATTGAAATGTAGTGTTTGGTGTAATTTTCTCTTCAACTTATTTGTCCACTGCAATTGGGTTGCTCTATGCTCATTACTAATGTGAATTACATAATGTATCAATTTTATTTTTTTAAATAAAAAATATTATTTTTTAAGTTTAATTTAAATATATTTTATTAGTATATTATATGTTATTTAATAGTGTGTTTAATAAATTATTGAAAAAACTTAAAACTGAAAATATATTTTACAGATGTATATTACTGTGATTATATTCTATTTAAAAAAATTATATTATTATATTTAAAAAATATAATAAAATACTAAAAAAATATATTAAAAAATATTAATTTATTTAGCAGCAATTTAATTTTTTAGAAAAAATTTAAACAATAACTAAACTATCCTTATAATATTTCTTTTTTATTTTATCATATCTTAAAATAAGAATACGATTATTTTTTGATATTTAAACTCCTTAATCTCTTTTCTCAGTAAAATAATTTTTTTTACTTTTTTTAAGTAAAATATTTTATAAGTTGATTGGTAAAGTCCAATGAGCCCAATATTTTATTTTATATAGATTATTTATAAATAAACATATTATTTTTGGTCAAAGAAAATTATATGATTAACTTTTTTGAAATTATTATGCAACCAAACCCACTATAATTATATATATTAAATATATTTTTTAATATACTAATTTTTGTAAATTAAAAAAATAAATAATTTAAAATAAAATTTGTATTATTTAAAAAATGGAAGTGATTAATTTTGGGAGAAAAAATTATATTTGAGAAAAAATTTTCTTATATATTTAAGAAAATCACAATCTTCACCAAATTCTGTAAATTTTTTTTATATTTTAAGAGAAATATTTTAATTATTTTATGAAAATATATAATAAATTCATAATAATATTATAATAAATTTTATAAATCTGTAAACAAATCACAAATTGTGACAAATTTAAAAATATTTTAAAAATTTTAGTTTTTTTTTTGGCAGTTTTGTTAAAAATCCTAAAACTAATGGGCTGGGCTGGACTTTTTATGGGCTTTTGATTTTCAGTGCGATCCACAATTGATGTTTTCGGATCCACGTGAACAACAACGTCATCATCACGTGTCACTTGTCCGGTTTTTAAATTATTATTTTTTTGTCCAAATACAAACAAGGGGTTTGGAGTTTATTGCAGGCATAACGGGCCTCAAAAAAAAAAAAACGTTGCTATGAGTTGGTGTACAATTGAACTTAATTTCATTTCATCTTTGTGTTTAATGACTAATTAGTCCCCATCGTACAACAAAAAAAGGAGGCACTCATTTTCAAGTAAAATATCTTCAATTTTGATAATAATGTACAGTGTCCAATTACGTCAACTGGAGAATTAGTGATAAAAAAAAATTCAGAATTGGAAATAGGTCTCTCTCGTTTCCGAAGAAGTAAAGCATCACTTTCCGCAAATTTTTAATCTGCAACTTTTGGATTTAAATTCAGCTTATTGGAGCTGTGAAAGCGAGCGAGAATGAAGTGACAGTGGAGCATCTCGCTTTCTGTTTTCAATTAGGATCGCCCCTTTATCAATTCTCTTTAAGTTTGCTAGCGCCTCTTTTTAGGGTTTTAAAAATCGGTTTCGTAGTTTCGATTTTCAGATCAGCCTGTGTTAGCTAACATTTTTAGGTGAATTATCTTCTTTTTCTGTTTTCTTTTTTTCTCGCATTTTGTTATTAATTTGATGTTGTAATGAACTACAGAATGGAGATGAAATTAGAACAAAAAGACGCTGCTGATTGGGTTTACAAAGGCGAAGGTGCAGCTAATCTAGTCCTCGCTCATACTGGATCATCCCCCTTTTTTGTATGTTCGTGGACTCTTCTTTACGCCAATTCAGTTCTTCTATTTTTGTTTGATTTTGTTATATTTGTGAAGTTTAGTTTGAACTGTTTTGTTTGATATGTAACATGTATTGCTACTAAGACTGGGAAAGTAATGAGAATACAAAAAATAGCGAGGAATGGATCTTCAAATTGCCTAGAGGATCACACCGTACTAACAGAGCAAGAACAATTGTTATGGAGAGAGTCTAACGAGCTAGTATCGGCTCCTACAAAAGAACTAGCGGAGTGGTTTTATGTGAAGCATGTTATGAGCCCTTTGTTGGGCCCCAAACACGTCGATGCCGGTGTATGCCTTTCCTTCTTCTCTTTCAACTGATTTTTAATTTTTAATTGTTTCTGTATTATTTATTATGTTTTTGCTTTCTCTCATCTTTTTATAAATTATCACATATATTCTCTTTTGTTAGCAAATGCAATTGAAGGTGTTGAGTGAAAAATATATTTTAATTTAAGGAGAAGTAATGCTTTAGTTATGATTTCTGATGTTAACGATCTTGGAACTTGGCAGATGCATGTCTTAGTATCTAGGGATTTTCTTGAATCCATAGAGAAGAAAGTGATTTGCCAGCGTCCTGCCTGGCGAGTTGATGCTGCCAAAATTGATACGGAACGTGATTTTGTGCTTCTCATGACTGATCATTCTTTATTTCCTCGTGGTAATTACCATGCTTTGAAGTGCTCTTTCATACAAAATGTCAAAATTGGTCCTGGGATGTTTTTTCTCCTGCACTTACCTAGGTATGGTTGTATATCATCTGGTTGTGTCACATTTAGATAGTCATAAAACAGGATCTTTGTTTGATGGCTTATTAAAGTCAACAGGACTGACAAATAGCTCAAATTTGATTCATCTGAAATTCCATTCTATCATTTTTTTTTTCTACTTTGATGCTTGATATAGTTGCAATCACCATAACAAACCTTTTTCTTTTTTTCTTAACTTATTAGCGCCGTAGTATCAATGCTCACTATAATATGGGCAATGGGACATTAACTTGGCTGCCCACCTAACAGTTGAAATTTTGCAACGGCTCCTATATGATGTAATAAACATTTTGGAGAATTTGTAGGACATAGACTTAAGTGTCCATAATGTAACAACTTAAGGGTGGATTACTTTATGATTTAGCAGTTGTTATTTATCTTGTAGAATAATACTTAAGAAGTGGCCATTTTTTCTGCTTTCTCTCATCTCAGGTTGCCCCAGAGTTATAACCTGCATATCTGTTGAGATAAAGGTAATCGCACATTACTTACTGTTTGTTACATTTCTTCTCTGTTAGTTTGTGAGCAATATCTTTTCCTATAGGCTTTATAACTTCCCTATTTGTTTCCATCAAGTAGCCCAAATGTGGATTTCTTCCAACATCAAGATTCATATCTGAAAGAAACGCTGTTAAAAGGAGCACAACTCGTTTCAGAATGCACCAGGTCCTGAAGTTGCGCCAACATGAGGTAATTTTGTTTAAAAGTGATTTCCACTTTATTGTTAATACTAGCTTTAAAAGGTGTGCATCTCATTAGTGAGATATCTTTGTTTTCTGAACTTCATTCTCACTCAATCATGCTAATATTTCAGATATCTGAGTTAAGCCAGTATGATCCTTTGGACATTTTCTCTGGTTCCAAGGAAAGAATACATAAAGCCATCAATGATCTTTATACTACCCCTCAGAACAACTTCCGTGTATTCCTAAATGGTTCTCTTATATTTGGTGGCTTGGGTGGTGGCACAAACAAAACGAGTATTGTGGTTGAAGAAGCTTTCGAAGATGCATTGAAGTGGATCATCCATGCAAATGATGGTTTGCGTACAAGGAGTTTCATAGAGCTGGTGGCTGAGGCAGTTCATAGTTCTCAAGTACTGGATCAACTTCTTGAAGTACAAAAGCTCGATAATTTTGATATTGAGGGTGCAATTCATGCGTATTATAACATTATCTCTCAGCCTTGCCAGGCATGTAGAGAATTGGATGAAGCGAGACTGCCACATAGATATGCTTCTTTGCATTCCATTCCCATGGATGAGAGCTTGAAGATTGTGAAGGATTATTTGATATCTGTGACTGCAAAGGACTGCAGTTTGATGATCAGTTTTAAACCAATGGAAGATAGCGATTTTGGGTCTCCATATGGCAGTATATTCCTTCAATCAACCAACCAACATTTCGATTACAAGGTATGCCTTTAACATATTTCTTTTGTTCTTAGATCACATGTTAGATGTGAAGTTGCTAGTAAATTTTGTTTCATGCTGCAAAAGGTGCTCAATATTTTTTATGATGTCTTGTAATATATTGCTATTTGTTTTTAAAGGTTGTGGTTTTCTGTGGTGTGAAGTGTTAAAATAATATTTATGCTCTAAATATTTTTTTCAAATCTGATGGTACTTAAAATTTAGTGCTGTGTTTGTTAATATCAAATTTATGGTGGTGATTGATCACTTAATATTCTATTAATCAATTCATTTCTCAACGAAAGCTAAAACCATTTATGTTTTGTGTCAAATTGGTGAAGTTTCTTCAGTTAACAAATTTTTACTGGAACACGTCTTTTATTGTAGTTTGATATCTCATTATCGCAACTGCCTTAGGTGAGTTTCCTGGACTTGGACTTGAAACCCCTGAAGAAGATGGAAGCCTACTATGAAAAGGACAAGAAAATATTGAGCTGCTTTGCTCAGCATATGAAAGAGAACACTCTGAGCATGGAGGTTTATGAAACTATAAAGTGAGATTCAACAAGACCATGGAACATTCTTACATTACTGCAAAGGCCACTGGTAAGTGCAAGTACTTTGGCATGTCCTGCTTTTCCCTTAATTATTGGTATGTTACTTGTAACAATTAATATGGGAAGTGCTCACCTGCTGGCTCTAAAGTGTTACTCTTTTCTTTGGGAAGATGAATTTCCTTTGTAGATGTAAATGAATTTCCTTCTATACATGTCTTAAAATTTTTGAATTTCCATTGTGAGGGATTGCCCTGGAATAGGTGGGATGCATTTTTATCATCTGCACATCAATTGGGTTGCAAGATTTGTTTTTTCTCTTTAGTGTTCACATTACCTCCTTTTCATTTGTCTTTTTATGTCTTGAGTAATGTTGTTAGACCCTTATCAGTTTAACTAGGAACTGAACAAATGGCCATATGATTGACGTAGAAAACTTGTCTTTACATCAACTCATCTTTAACTCTACACACTGGCTGTTCAACCATGAACTGGTCCACATCAACTCATCTTTAACTCTTTAACTGGCTGTTCAACCATGAACTGGTCCACTCAGTCCAGGTTCAAATGGGTAGGTGTTTGCTAAAGGATGACATGGTGGCTTAAGATGTTAGATGGAGTGCCACAACAATTTGATTTTTAGCCACAACAATTTGATTATGATAAATTTTCTAACATTTATATAAGTTAGTTTAGTTTCTTTTATTGACATGATAAATTATTGTGATATAAACCTGTATGTTAACTATCAGATCAGACAACATTATTAATTTTGTTATTTAATTTTTTTAATTGGATGAAAATTTATTATATTTGCACCCTGCTGAAATTATTTTACTATTTTTTAAAAAAAGCTAGTTAACTTAGAGAAAAGATTACCAGTTTAATTCAATTATGGTTTTACTTTTGTTTGACTATTCTCCAGTTGAACTTTTTAAATCTCTACCTTTGTGGAAAATTATTCAAATAAATATGAACTGCATGTATCATTTTTTAGCCTCTATGTTCAATGGTCTTAAAATGAGTTGCTATGCAAATTATGTTAGCGAATAAAAATTGTTGCCATAAATCTCATTTCTTTGATGCCAGTTATAGACTAACTACGCCTCCTCTGAATACTTAAATGCCTATAGTGAGTTCTAGAACTTATGTGTGCAAAACTGCCATGTGATTTTAGCAATCATATTCAATATTCAAGTTAAAGCTATGTGGCCTAGTCCAATCAATTTGCAGTTGGCCATATAGATCTCTTTGCTCTTTTTTACTCATTTTTTAGTTACATTTATAGAGAAAATGCTGAATGCTAAACTAATACTTTGACCCATGCTATATTATAGGTTTTATATCCACAGGTAATACTGAAGTCGAGCTTTTTATAGGTTTGAAAGTGCTATATGAAGTTTTGCATGTGAGTCCATTGATTTATCTTCAAACAAGTATGGGGAAGAAAAAAAATACCAAGAAAGTCCACTTGTTTATACATTTGGCATGGAGATCCAATCAGCATTTTTTTTATTTGATGGGAGTTAATGAGGGAGAAGGGTAGAAAGGGACAAGACACGCTCTTGAGCACTACTGGGGAAATGATATGTTAGCTACTTTTAGTGCCATTCCATCCCAAGTCCACATGGTCTTTAAATCCATATAACTGGGCTGGAATAAATTAGGCACTTGGAAACTCAATAGCAAGGCTTAAACTTCAATGATAAATGTCAAAAGTTTATGAAGACTTCCTATGACAAATCATAAGATCTAACAATCCTATATGTAGCGAGCATCACCCTGTCAATTGTGTTCTTTTTTAAGTGCATATGTGCATCGGTAATTTGTTCCATGCTAACAATAGCATCTTGTGATATTTTTACATTTTCTTTTGTTTTTCTCTTAACATGTTCATTTAAGGAAATTTTATTAGTATTTTAATGATTGACATATAGCTTTAAACTAGTTGGGTTGGAGGAATTGAATTCATATAGCTTGACTCCAATTAGTTTGAGATTAAGATTCAACGAGTCAGTTAATGATTGACATATAACATACACTTCTTGGATAGGCAGCAATTAGATTTTACATGTACCAAATTTACCATCCAAATCATCTGTCAAAGATTCTAATTGCAGTGCTAAATTTTCATTTTTTACAGAGCAACTGCGTTGATGATCAGTGATCCTGATGGCAGAGCATGGTTTGACAGGTCTTGTGTTTTAATTGGCCAAATAGAACAAAGATGCGGTCCAATACAGTGGTTTGCAACTTTACCATTGCTCGACGTGAGCTACTAAGATGTTATGTTAAAGGTATCTCTGTGTGTATAAGAATAGTACCTATTTGGACCTCTTAGAAGTATGTACAAACTACAAAAAGTGGCAGTTGGGTCAAATGTGTCCATTCAGCTGACCCCAATGCCCTGTAAAACTGAATTCATTGATAAACTAAACAGCTGTTACGTGCCTTTCTTGAGCACGCCAATGTGTAATATCAGGTTACTAATGGAATGACATTCCATATGAATGAACTAATTCGATTGTCTGTGAAATGACTAGTTTCGAAAATCAGTAAATAACGCATGCATACTTGTCATGCACAAAACAATCTGTAGCTACTATTGGCAACAAACCTTCCATGGTAAGTGTGATTTCACAGTCTTGTCTATATACAGGCATGGACTTCAATCTGGGAGACATGAAGGTTATCATGGAAGGTTTGGATGGCCAATGGAGCCGTTTGTGCTCCAAGTATCCCTCTTAAGAATGTTTTATGCTAGGGTGTGAAATCTGAAATGAATTGTGTTTGCTCATCAGAGTATCATATGTGAAGCATGCCCTAAAGTAAAAGTATTAGTGAGTAAATTTTGCATTCAATGCATATTGGAGGTAACAGTTGATCCAATCAAGAACCTTAACAGTTGATCCAATCACGAACCTTCTGACAAGCATTTACTTCTTGTCACCTACTTGCATTTACTCTGTTTTTTCTTTGTCCAAAAAAATACAAAAAGTAAATGTAATACTACATAATTTTTCTCTCTTTATTATAGGATGAGATAAAATAGTTGCCTAATAAATTATATATAGCGTCTCTGAATTGTTCCATACCTTTTGTATAAGTGCATTCCATGCTACTTTAAAGTTTAAAGTTTGTTATAGCTGTGTCAGAAACATGCCCAAGGTTATTTGCTCAGACTTTCATGTTTATTAAGTTGTTTATGTTCATGTGATACTTAATCTTTGTTATATTTCGCATTTTCTTCTTACTGACACTCTGCTGTACTTTTTCAGAACCTGAGAGGAAGTACAGAGTAATCTGACTTTATTTTTATCTGGTGCAGAAAACTATAGTGTCAGTGGAGCTGCTCTGTTCAAAATGCAGGCAGAAGGTGATGAAGTTAATTGCAACACTAGAAGGTATAGCTTCTATTGTCCTTGATCCATCGACGAATACAGTGACAGTGATCGGCGAAGCAGATCCAATGAAGATCATTAATAAGGTCAGGAAATTTAGAAAATCTGCTGAATTGAGTATAGGGCCTCCCAAGGAAGACAATAAGGAAGATAAAGATAAAGACATAACAAGGAAAGAAGTTGTTCCTTACACTCCAACGGTGTGTCAGAGATGCGATGTTTGGTATGTTGTTGGTGATGATTTTTATAGTTATTGTTCTGTAATGTAAATATGAAAGTTTCCTTTCCATGTAGAATATGTATTGATCATTGTACTTATTCTGTTTCTTCATCTTTTTATTCTATTGTTGTATTGAAAATTACTTAATAACAGCAGCGCGATCTGTTTCTAAAATATATGTAGCTTGTTTCATGCTCCAAGATTTTTTTCAAAATTTGGTAGGTTTTAGCTAACTTGAATGAAGTGGATCTGAATGATCTTACCACTTTAAATCTTTCAGGATGGAATTTATAATTATTTCGGTGAAAAATGAGAATCTATATAACTAATTCTAATTTGAATTAAACTTTTTTTAGTTGAATTTGTTCAAAATTTATGTAGTTTTTTGTCAGTTAGATATTTCAATTCAATCTCATATCAACTTATATTTTTACCTGGTTCTCTGGTAGATTGGTAAGCTAAAGAGTTCTTGAAGGGTAAATAATAATAAATCATCAATGAATGCATCATCCATATACTTGTTGACAGTTTTCATTTGGTCCCATTTTATGTGGAAATTATTGTGAATTCTAAATCAGTAGAAGGCCTCTTTTGGGGAAAAAATTATACAACAAATTCATAATTTTAACTAAATATCCAATTTAAAATGGTAAATTAATAGGATAATAATATATTATTGAAAAAAATTTTAAGATATATTTTTAAAAAAATATGCTATATATTATTATCTAATTAATTTATCTTCCTAATAATAATATTTAGTTGAAATCATATATGTATAATGTAATTTCTCCTTTTGGGGACTTGGATTTCAAAGCTGATGGTTGTGTTGGTAAAAACTGAAGCGATTTTAAAGGACAAACATATGATGGCATAATAAATTAGGAGATTTATAAAAATACCAATAAAAATAATTTTTTTAAAAAATATATTATATAAAAGAAAAGTATTTACATTTTTATAAAATCTTGAGTCAAATTTTCAAAACATCTATCCTCAGTAAAATTATTATTTTTAAATATTTCATCTCTCATTTCAAACAATATTTTACTATAATTTTTTTAAAATTTTAATATTAAATAAATATATTTTAATAAAATAATAAAAATTAATATTTTAAAATATATTTTCAACTAATAAATATATTAATTTTTTATAAAAATTAATATTTTAATGACGAATAACAAATAACACTTAAAAATTTTAAAAAAAAATAAAAATATATAAAAATATATTAATAAAAATTATTAAATTTATTTTAAAATAAATTTTATATATTATAAAACATAAAAAAAAGTTTAAAAAAAGTTAATTTTATTATATAAATGATGCGTGTATATTGTAAATATTATAGATATTTTATAGATATATTTTATATATTGATTATATATTTATAGGGATGTTGTATGTATATAAAATTAAAAAAAAATTAAATAAATTATATAGATATTACGTAGAGGATTGATATAAATATGTTTCTGTTTATTTTCATGTGTATTTTATATATATTATGTATATATGATATATGTGTTATATTTTTTATAAATACGATAATAAAAAATTATAAATAAAAAATAAAAATAAAATATTAAAAATTAACAAAAAAAATAAAAAAAACAACATTTTTAAAATAAAAATGAAATAAAAAGTATTTTTTAAATTAAAAAAAAAATGGGCCGTACTTTTGAAAAAGGTACGGTCCTCTAATAATTTCTGCAGCTACCCATTGCTTGTGATATGACCATGCGTCGTCAAATGAAGAGGTCCTCTCATGAACTTTTTGTCCTTTTTGAAAATTCTTAATATTTGATAATAACAACAATAATGTAATTAAGGGTAAATAATTTATGTAATATTCTTGTTTTTGCGACTGAAGAAATAATACATACGATTGTTAATAATTAATCAATTGAGTGTACTAATTCAATTAACTTAAAAAAAAATTAAAATGTACGTACTGACAAATTATTAATATTTGGTGTTGAGGGCTTGAGTTGAGGCAATTGAGCATTATGTGAAGTATATGTACGTTGCATTGCCTTCGTGTCATAAAAGTTTTGTGTTACAATGTTAAGAGGTTATTAATTAAATCATATAAATGACTAAGATTAATATTAAACATTAAAATTATGTTCATGTTGCGTATTTAACTGATTTGACCATTCAAACTCTTAAATTTATTTAATTTTGACTAATATCAATATTCAAAATTTCAACGATATGGACTACAAAATTAAATGATATGTTTTTTTTAAAAAAAACTAAATAGTATTATATAATTTAAAGATTGCATACTAATTTAAATTTTTATCGATAAGATCTATTAAGAAATAAAATATTTTTTAAAATTTTAAAGATATTCATACTCAAAATTCAAAATTTAATATTTTTAAAAAAAAAAGACTTTTCTCATATCTTCTCATTTATGTGTTTATTCCTTTAACAACAATGCTAGGGGTTTCAATTGTTCTCTGCTCATCAAGGAATATCATCTCTAAAAATTTTTGTAGCAACTAAAAAAAAATCCTCCTTTATAATATGAAAATTAAAAACAAAAATTTATATCGAAAGGAATATTAATATATAATGCTTCCAAAGGATTATGTTTTTGCAATAACTTTTTCACTTCAATCCTTTCTACAATTATTATTAAGAGTTCATTTTAAAATTTGTTCAGAGAAAAAAAAATCTAAATTTAACTTCATTTTTATATGAATTAGTCAGAGAATGCTACCCATCAATAATGACATTTATAATTATTCACTGAAATGTTAAATCAGACGTGGTAGCTAATGACAAGGGTATGATGATGGTGGTGAAATATAATAATTCTAATACAGATAAAAAATTAAAAATAATTGTAATATTATTTATTTATTTTTTAAATAATATTTTTTATTTTTTCACTTCCAAAAATAATTTGATGAACAAATTTTCTTTTTTATCAGCAAAAATAAAAGCGAGAAACATGCTTAATTTTGTTGTCTGTAGCTGTGGGATAACCAAATTTTAGGCAAATAAGAGCAGCTTTTATAAGAGCTGAAAGTTATCTACTTATATAGCATAGCAGCAAATGCCATTAAAAGAACAATACACATATATTAAAATTTTCTCTCTTTTATAATTACACTTAAGATAGAAAATAAAGATATATGAAACTTCTGAATACGATAAATATTTTTTAAAAATATATTTTCATAATTTTTTTTATTATTTGAGCCATTTAGAATAATTAATTATTCGATAGAAAATATTTTCATCGTTAAATGAAATAAATAAAAGAATTTTTCATTGGAAAATATTGAAGATTTTTTTTTGGATATTACTTAATAGCTAATCAAAGCAGGCTAGTCTTCAAGGTCATTTAGGCAATGGCTTAAGGCTCTCACTAGTCAATCTATTTTTATTTGATAAAAGTAATTTTTTAAAAAAATAATTATAATAAATTAAAAATGGATAAAATGAAGTATATAGAGTTAATGATTTATAATTTATTGGGAATCTAAGAAAATTTTTTTACTTTTTAAGTTGTAAAGGTAAAAAAAGAAAAGATAACATCTTCTAATATTATTTATTTTGTAAAGATAAATTTCTTTTTTTTTTATAAAAAAAAATGAAATGTAGTAAATCTAATTGATTTATTTATTATGTAGTTGGTGCTGGAGGGTTTTTTTTTTTTGTAGTTTTACTGCAAATTTAAATTCTTATTATTTTTAATTTTAAGCACACCATTATTAGTAAAAGAATATTTATGTAAAATACTAAAATATAATTTTCATACACACATAAATCAGTCCAATATTAATATTTAAAAAATTATGGTGATTATTTAATTTTTTTTTTGGAGATAAACTAATAAAAATTAATATTTTAAAATATATTTTCAACTAATAAAATATATTAATTTTTATAAAAAATTTTAATTTTAATTACAAATAATAAATAACACTAAAAAATTAAAAGAAAGTAAAAATATATAAAAACATATTACTAAAAATTATTAAATTTATTTTTAAATAAAAATTTACATGTTATAAAAAATAAAAAAAATAAAAAAATTAATTTTATTATGCTGATGTTATATGTATATTGTATAAAGTATAGATATTGTAGATATTTTTATAAATATATTTTATTTTATATATTTATTATGTATATTGATTATATATTTGTGTGGATGATTAGTGTATATAAAATTAAAAAATATTAAATAAATTATATAAATATTATATAGATAAAATGTATATGTTTGATATATATATGTTAGTATTTATTTATATATATATTATATATATTATATATATGTTGAGATATGATAATAAAATTTTTTTGAATAAAAATAAAATATTAAAAAATAAAAAATTACAAAAAGGAAAAAAAGTAAGAAAAAAAAACAGCATTTTTTAAAATAAAAATGAAAAAAAAAAAGTATTTTTCAAATTTAAAAAAAAGTCGGGCCGTACTTTTGAAAAGTAAACTTTGCAAAAGGTCATATGGCGTAATTTCCTCCAATAACCTCTGCAGCTACCCATTCCTCGAGATATGACCAGGCGTATTTAAATGAAGAGGACAAAGTAATCCCAATGGCCACGGGTCCTTACCAACTTTTTGTCCTTTTTGAAAATTTTTAATATTCTGTAATAATAATAATAAGTAGAATGATGTTCTCTCCGCTACTTTAAAGCTATATATATATTTTTTATTTTTTATAAAATAATTTAAATTATTTAATTATATAAAAAATTAATTAAAATATATTTTAATTGTTAAAAATAAAATTAACTAATAAATAAATGTATAAAAAATGAATATCAATATAATATATAATTATAATACTGTATAAAATATAATTGAATGTCAAAATAAATCGTTAAATTAGTCGATAAATTATATGAATATAGAAATTTAGATTTTAATTTAATAATTAATGATATACTTAAAATACATATGAACTTCACGTGTAAGTTTGATTAATCCAATTATATATGTTATTTATAATTAATAATAATCATAATATATAAATATAAATATAAATATAAATTATAATTTTAATATAAAATATAAATTTATGTTCTTGTATAATGTGTATATATATTTATATTTATATGATAATGATATTATTTAAAATTTATTTTTTGATGTCCATAAAATGCTTTTTTATTTTGTCTTATTAAATTATAAAAAGTAATTTTTTCTTCATAAAATTATGTTAGTAACTTATAAAATATAATCAATATTTAATTATTAGAGGAGATAAATATTTTACTATTTTATAAGTTTAATTTTCTTTAATAAATGAAAATTAGTTTTTTTTTTTATTTTTTTTAATTTTTTAAGACACATTAAAATTTTATTCAACTCATACATTAAAAAATATAAATACTCATAAAAAAATATTTTGAGTTAACAGACTTATTAACATAGTAACTTATAATCTTGTTAGAGCAACCGTTCCAAGTATAGATTTTTAGCATTGAAATTTTGCCCTCAATTACATTGTAAAAGCTTTGAGTTATAATTTTCAGTAATAATAATGAAAAAAAGATTAACTAAAGATATTTAAATTTTTTTTAATATTTTAAAAAAATAAAAGAATACTTTAAATTAAACCGATGCTTGGTGCTTAGATTTTTATGTTGATGAATCGATGACCAATGATGTACACTTTTATCAATCTCCAAATAAAATTAATTATTTTGAATAAGTGGGTCACGTTTTTTCCCCCATTTAATTCTAAATAGTTTATCTACAAATTAAGTGTTATAAAACCAAAAATATTTTAAGAATTTTGGAGGAGTGATTGTGCTGATAGTGGATGTATAATAGTGATATCAACATCTCTACTTTATTGAACAAAATTTGATACATTAATAACAATATGAGATTTTAGAGCGAAGTGTCATTTTGGTTTGACGATAATGTAATATCAATGTGAAAGCTCAGTTGTTTGGCATTTTTAGAGGAAAAAGACAAAGACGTGGTCATATTTTAATTTCAATTTTATTTATTCATATATATATAAATTTATAGACACGAGAGCAATTCTTCTCCTTCGTAACCTGATTTTTATAATAAGTAGTTGCCTATCAAGGTAGTCTTTGGATGCATATTCATCCATATACGAACATCTTTCTCCTGTAGAACCTATTACAAGAACATCTTTAAAATAAAGTTCTCTTCAGAACCTATTTCTGAGCTCATGATTGGAGTGACTGCTTAGCAGGACAACAAAGGCAAGAATAACTGTACTTTGAAGTTATGCAGGATACACTCTGAAGGTTGGAGGCTGTACCCACACAAGGATTGCAGAAGCAATTCTTACAAGAACTCAGTAAAAAACCTGAAAATGTAAGATAAAACGCTAATAATCTAGATGAAGTTTGCATTTAAAATCAATTCCAAGAATCATGACAAGACCCACATCAACATTTTCCTAAAATTAGGAAGAACTCATCCAGAGAGTCATTATAAAGTTCAAACTGATTAGAAACAAACTTATTATTCGCAAGAAAACATGAGATGACCACCAACACATGATGAAAAAACAATGAAAGTGGAGACCTAGTCCGTTTAATTGAAGTCAGCTACTTGTGCCAACTGCCAACAGACAGAATTGCAACAACGCTTTGCAAATGGCATCATCTCAGTTGAGAAAATTATGTCATAAACACCTTTGAGATCAGCGGACTCTGGGTGCGATGCTATCAGCATCTGCATATCTGCAGAAAGTTAGTCAGATCCAACCATCTGTGTCCGAGATGTCCAACATTAGCGGTTCATAAAAGAAACAAATTAAAATAGAATAAGAAAAGAATTAATGAATTTGTGCTAATTAAGAAGCATCTCCAGAAAAATCAGTAGTTGTCCAGACCACAAAAGTTGTGCCATTCCCATTCAAAGACATCAAATCATCAGTGCTTGAATCTTCCATCAACTGATTGATATATATATATATATATATATATAGAGAGAGAGAGAGAGAGAGAGAGAGAGAGAAAGAGAGATGCTTTTCTTCATTGTTTAGCAATTAATGGCAATCTGCATAAAATGCCTTGCCAGCCTTTCCTTCGATAGCCAGATCGTCATTAGCCATACACGCACAAGAAACCTCCACGGTCCTCAAACGTGCATTCAAAAGAAAGGGCATATAATGATCTCGTAAATCGTAGTTTGGTTTGAAATCAGTCGTTCTGCATTTGGATTAGCAGTCCAAGAATTAAGCAATAAAATTAAAAAGAAAGTTCTGAAAGATAACCTCCTTTCTTCTTGTAATTTATAAACAATAAACATACATTGAAGTCCCGCATTTACCTACATATGATATTAACTTTTAACTAGTACTGAAATCCAACTTTTTTGAAAGAAAGTTTATATACATCTCCAGAGCTCAAGATAAATATAAAATAGGAAGATCTTTTGCTTATTTCTATTAATACCAGGTCATTATTCCAATATTCAAGGGAACACGTGCATATCAATAATTCTATAGAATATCAACTATAGAAATCAATATTCAAGGGAACAGCGTATCAATAATTCTATAGATCAATTAAGTAATCGTCGGAACATCACCAATGAATTCCTTCTGTACAAAAAACTATACTTCCACCAGCAAAACTTCTTTTCCTGCACCGGGCATAAGCGTTATATTATTTGGCTTGATTAAATAAAAACAACAGTTCATTTTAATTGTTCCTGCATGAAGTGTAAGAATACAATCTTCAACTTACCCGAAATCTGGCTTGCTCTTGTCTATCTATATATGCAAGAAGCTCTTCTTGTCTGATCAAAGCTTCGTGTAAAGCCTGTAAGGAAGAAGCATGAGTAGACACCCACACTCAAGAAATATAATATTCGTGCTAAGGAACTTATTCCCAATTCCAGAAAAAATAACAGCTGGTTTCTTAGGGTTGTTACTGTGACAGCAGAAGACACCTCCCTCAATACGCCTGTACACAGAATCTCAACCAAATATTTCTTTGCTTGTCATACTCATTTTTACAACTTCGACTCCAGCTATCGGTTCACCTAATTAGCTGCCATGCGTAAACTAATTACAGGTAACCTATTATCCAGGGATTAGTTGCTTTTCAATAACAAAGACATACATTTAGAGATAAAGAGGGGAAGAAGATTCTGTTGCTTCAGAGCTTTAACAAAATCCCAGTGCACCAGTAAGAGGTTAAGTGATATCCTACATTTTACTGATAAAAGTACGACACTTACGAGCATTTACAATCAAATTTTCACCCTAAGGATCCAGTTAGTCAACATATTTCCCAGCAATTGAGATCTGAAGCTATGTATCTACTAGGTAAGTCGCACAAATTTTTAAATCAGGAAAAGGTAGCTGGCCTTTGAATTTGTACAAAATCATTATATTTCAAGTAGGGTAAGTAGGATGAACAAAAAGATAAAATCACCTTTTTTGTTACAATTAGCTCAGTTTCTAATGCATCCACTCGACAAACAGCAGCATTCAGCAACTCCTCTTTCTCATAAGGCATCTGAAAAGGCTTCATCTGTAGCATGTCAACCTTCTTTTCAAGTTCACTCAACCTTTTTAAGACAGTTGAGAGCATGTCTGCATGTGTAAGTCCTGGAGCAGGTGAAGGAGGGCGAAACTCTTCCTTTAGCCCCGGCTCAGAAGTAGGATCAGTCACGTCGCAAACAGAATTAGTCACCGGGGTTTTCTTAGTCATCCAAATTGGCAGTGAATGGATAAAAGTGAGGAGGGCTATGAAGAATGTCATGAGCATAGCCCAAATATGAGCAAAGATTCTCTCTGGATTTCTCTCTGTGCTTGGTGGAGGTGGAGTTTCTACACTGAATTTCATTAAATTTGTTCAGTTTCAAATAAAAAATATATAATAGTAGGAAGTAAAACGAACTTCCAATTTGTGATTAGAAAACCCTCATCAGAAAAAAACCAAAAGGATGCATAATGCCCAGAGTCAACCAGAAATCCTGGGATGGCTTTTAACTAATATATCATCCATACAGCTATGCGCTACCCATTTTTGTTCAGATGCAGTAACATCCCACCAAAAATTTTTATTTTTGCTCAAGGAAATGGAATATGAACAGTCTAAGATGAAAATTACTTCTGCCAGTAGTTCAAAGGAAAAAAAAAATAAAACCTTCCTACCAATGTTTAATTGGTAAGGATGGAAATTTTCTCATTTAATAAGATCACTTTCTTATTGATAGATCCTATAAATCTGCATCTGTTTTAGATTCTCTAATTGAATACTAGACAGATCTGCTCCATATGGTGAAGTTCACAAAAAATGAACAGGACATATGAGTGATTTTTTACAGTGCAGTTGAACTAGCTAACCTCTGGAAGTAAGCGGCTCTTGAAAGGTCACGTGTTTCTTCCATCCGCCATCCACAGTCTTATCAACTATGGGAATATATTCATGATATTCTGAGAAGCCTCCAGCAGCACTTGCCTTACCAACAGCCTTAGCCTGCGAGAACATGCAAGCATATTGCCAATGAGTTCAGTTTAGTGAAGATACCAGCCTCACTTTTTTATGTATTCACTGGTTGTTGCTCTTGCTGAAGTGATTGAATGGGGATCAGTCTTCAACTAATTTAGCAGAAGTTTGGATAGATGCTCATACTTCAAAATTTTAATATCCATAAATATCAATAAAATCAGAAGTTGAAGCAAATTCTTATCGACATATTACAGGAGGAGGATAATGTGAACTGTAAAACACCCATGCATTTATCAACTTGATAACATAATTTCCTTGGACGCATCAAATTTACATCTGGCAAAATTTTCTAATTAGATTGTCCAAAAATTCTTATATATATGGGTTTTGTCAGACTAAACATCCATAATACCCAGGTATAATATCTTCAAAATTGAAATGTAGCAACTGTTACA
The DNA here is from genome assembly GCA_947685225.1 of Garcia nutans. NCBI lineage: Eukaryota > Viridiplantae > Streptophyta > Magnoliopsida > Malpighiales > Euphorbiaceae > Garcia > Garcia nutans. The sequence continues at coordinate 58,176,583 of CANTUV010000039.1, forward strand.
TTAATATCAAGATAAAACATTACTATTTTGATTTTAATCCAAAAGCATACATATCTAGTCCAGCAATTCAAAAAGAATGGGTATTTCATGATACTGAAAGGTCTTGTAGCTAGTGTAATATGTTTATACACTAACAAATCCCAAGTGATACCAGATGTTTACAGAATACATTACACTCTATATGTTAACAATAAAACACTTACTTCTTCACAGACAGGAGTCAGTTTGGGAAGCAAATAATTCCTAGTAGTTTTAGGAGATGCAACATCTTCCACTTCAGATCCAGACTCTGCAGTAGATGTATCACTAGTTTTATCCGACTTAAAAGAAAAAAGAAACCAGCATTAGATTAAATTGCAAAAGAAAAGAAGGGTCTATGTGGTAAAATAGGGTCTATTGAACAATACCATTGGATAGTGTGGCTTATCAGAAGAAATCACCCTTCCGTCAGTGTCTAAAATTGTTACCATTTGTCTGGAATATAGTGCTTCACCATTTTCAACCATCTGCATGCAGAGAGGGAATCATAATGGTTGAAACTATATGGTGAAATAACAGCTGTACAGCATAACCACCATTTGCTTCAACATAATCACAAACCTTTAGTATATCTGGATCATTCCATGGCCCCTTGTTAGATCTCATTCAACCGCCCTGATCAGCACAAGTACAACTACCACCCAGAAATTCAGGCAACTCACTAGACAGGATTGAGCATATTTCAAAAGTTTTAGAAAGTTGATATATTTGAAGGGGAAACTAACATAACGCTAAAAGAAATCACAAGATTTGACTACCTTGCATCTATTATTTCAAGTAATTTATTCTGATACTTGTTGCCAAGGACCTGAGGATCGATTCCAAAATCAGCTGATCCTATAACTTACTTCTGTTATGAATAAATGGTCGATGATTTGATAAAAAATTAGTGAAGCACTACTCACATGAACAGGGGCGAAGCAAGGAGTTAATTATAAAGGGGGCAAATTTTTTTTTTTTAAAATTTCTTTTTATCTTGATGTTTGCCTTTTCATATACAATAATTATTTTATAAATTTATTAACCTATTAGTAAGCCATTTTCATTTGTAAAAAAAATTAATCAAAGAAAATATGAAAAATAAATTTTAACATATAATGTTGATGCAAAAATATTAAAGTATATTAGAATTATAAATAATAAAATGTAAATTTGAAATAAAGAGAAGAAATTAAAAAAATAAAATAAATAAAGATTTTAATTTTATAATTTTTTTAATTTTTTTAATTGTACTTTTAATTTATTTTTAATCTCTTAATTGAATGGATGAATTTAAAATTAATTTGTTGAAGACTTTGAAATTTTTTTTCTCTTCTTAAATTTGGAGATAATTTAAAATTTTAAGGGGGTAAATAAAAAATTTTAAAAATTTAATTGATATATACCTATGAATATTTTAAAAAAAAAAATTAAACCACCTAACTTCGCCACTGCACATGAATCTTGCTGGCTATCAAGAAAAGATTTCACTGTGTTCCAGACCACCTTGAAAGTAGAACCAGCATTAATTATATAAATTCGGCAAAGTGTCTGCAAGAATTAGTGTTTTAGTATGACAAAGGATATGCTCTCAATTTGATTTTGAATCCCAAATACGAGGATATTCATTCTCAGAAACCTTTATGAGAATTGTAGCACAACTACCTACCTCAGGGTAGTTGTCCCCATCAATCTTTTGTAGCCGCATGATGAGTTCTCTTGCAGATTTGGAAAAGTTTTTATAACCTTAAAGAACAAATTCACTTGAACAAGAAATTCAGGACCCAAGCATAATCCTACTAGGACAAATTTGAAATAGCGCCCTAATAAAATCAAAGAACATACCATGCCTTGAACATCCAAAATAGTTATACTTGAATCTATATGTCTCTTTGCAGCAATAGAGCATGCTGGAAACTTTATTGCAAAACACTTTTCAAACTCTTGCACATGATATCTCAAATATCTTTCCATAGAGGTCACTTGCATAAGTTTGCAGGGATCAACTTTCCCTGTCTTTCAATTTAGACAGGCCTGCCCTCTTTATCTACACCATGATAACACTGAGGGTAGTACTTTAGAACTTCATTCAGCTCATTGAACTCAAAATCCAGGATTTAAAATATTAAGATTTATCATGGCATGAAGCAGAAATTGGACAAGCATTTAATCCATGAATCAAACTGCTTTTTTATGAAAAAAAAAAGGGCAAGATAAGAAAAACAAGAAACCCCACAGACGTAGTGGCAAAGATTTTATCAGGTTCAAGCAATTAAAGATAACATTACCTTCATAATTGTGTCAGTACCAAAGTCTTTCCTCCATTGGATCATATTGGTCCACATTTGTTTTGCTTTCTCAATGTCAAACTTTCTTGCTTTTAAGAACCTGAAAAAATGTGATTAGCTAGCTAAACCACAACTAGCTTGTTTATAAAAGAATAAAGCTGTAAAGTTCAACGTCAACACTAATTAAGAACCTCAATTCTTATGAGCAATATATAGAAGTTTTAAAAGGCAAAGGCTGAATATGAAATAATCCACCGTGCATGTAGCTAAAACTACCACTCTTACAAAAGTGACATAAAAATTGACAAGGAAAAGCAATATAAAAAGCAAGGCTATCAATGTCGATATCGTCCAACTACCACTCTTACAAAAGCGACATAAAAATTCACCAAGGAAAAAGCAAGAGACTAACAATTACCATTTATCCTTTACTATATATATATTGGGATAAGAAATATATAGATCTAGTCTCCATAAATATGTCTATAACTAATTATAGAAGTTATTGTAAATAAGGATATATACCACATCAGCGATTTGGGAGTTTAAGCATATGCTCTTCAAAGTATAGCCATCACAACTGAAATAGTTATTAAATTTATGTTTTGTAATTAATATGAATTATAACATTAGCAATAATTCATTAAGGAAAGATTTAAATTTTTTTTAGTCATTTCAAATAACAGTGTCCAACAAGTTATCAGAAAGAAAGCATCCAATCCCAAGTCTGACATATAAACAAATTCAGAAAAACAAAGATATAATCAGCAATGAGTGTGTGCATTCATAAATTCTAATGGGAAGAAAAGGAGGCACCTCAGCAACATGTGATAATCATCATGCCTAGAGGGAAGCAAGTCATCTGCAATGAGTGTCTGTCTAAATGCATCAACAAGCCGTAGCTCCTCAATGTCCCTAACTTCTTCAATTGCAGTAGCAATCCCTTCAGCACCACTTTTACTCCTCTTCTTAAGCAGAGAACGTCTGATTTTATTAGATGCTTTCATAGCTTTCTTTTTTAGATTCCAATTTCTAGTCTTCCTGTCTTCCTCTGAGTTCTCAAAATCAGATTTCCTTTCATCATTGCAAGAGCCTTCAAAGCCTAAACAATATCAAGGAAAAGATTCAACTAGACCTTATATATAATCAAATGTAGAACGGAAAACGAGCGAGAAAATTGAATTTCATTAGCAATGTCAAATTGTTACAAATCTAACTAACAATTAAGTCGCGGCTATCTATTTGCAGTATCGTTGGACATCACAATGGTAACTTATTTTGCAATTTGAGTTAGTACATTAATTAACTTGTATACCCTATACTACAACTCTGTTTTTGGAACCAAACAGAGCCAGTTTAATCAAGCAGAGTTTATATACACAATTTTACGCAACGGAATTAAGAAAAATAACAATTCCAAACTAAATAGAACTAGCTAGTAACTGACAATTCTCCAAGAATCCACAAAAATAGAAGATGAAAAAAAAAATCCATAATTCTTCCAAATGATGAAATTGAATCAGTCAAAAGGAAGGGGCGCTTACAAGGCCTTGCGAAGCGATCCAACGGTCCCGACATGTCGATTATCAGCAATAAATATCAAATTCGATTACAGGAAAAAAAAAAAAGAAAGGGTAATCGCTCCAACTAAACGAAAAAAAATCAGATAATTATCGACCGAAAAGATAAAAGAATCGTATTCTTAATATGGATCACCCAATGCATAATCCAATCCAATATTTTTGTGATTTTTTGTCAGCAACTGCAACAGCTGGTAGAGGCAAGACAGCTGTAGCAAACAGAAGGAGAGAATTACGTGGCTTTCATAATAAATCCTACGAAAAATTAGGGGAAAATAAAAAGAGAGAAAGTAGTACAAATTGTCGCTGAAGCAATTCGAGCGATTTGGAAACGCCGACAGGCGGTGCGAATTACCGCAGGGAATTCCCTTGTCCAATTGTTCATTATTTCGGTAGGTCCTCCGGCCGCATGGCGGTCAAGGACGCAGCCGTGTGTAGGTTTGCTTGGCGGGAATTTCGTTAGGTTAAAGTAACAGCCGGTTGCCTTTTTTATTTAACCGCACCTTTTAGATCATGCTTTTTATTACCTAAATCATCATATGTTTTCAACGGTGCAGATCGACGGCCAATTAACTTTATCTTTTAGTTTTTTCACCCATTTTCTTGTTGGGCTGTGGCTACCAAAATGCAATAATTACTAATTTTTGAATTAAATGTAGAATTCAACATGCCAGCCCATGATAAGATAAGATGAAAATTTTCAGCCTTAAAAAATTGCTAAAGCCATCAGTTGAGACTTAACAAGCAAATACTAAACAAGCCGTTGTTGAAGAGTTCATAAAGGAAAAAAAAAAGGACAAGCCATTGTTGAAAAATTCGAAGGAAAGTTTATCAACTCTGAGATCAAACTTAACGGTTTTTTTTTTGTACACTTGTTTTTCCCTCTTTTCTTTTACCAGAAACACACCTTAAGAAGAATATCCCTTCTCAGTCAAAACACGAAAATATGGATATCAGAAACATTCGAAATGTCATTAAGCGCTAAGACATTTTTCGATAAATATACATTCACAAACTAAACTTTTGCAGAGATATTAAAACAAAGAACAGCAAAATGCAAAGAGAGCCCCTTATGCAATTAATAGCCAATAGAACAATCAGTAGAAATTAACAAGTGTTTAATTGCTTAAGTTTATCTATACATATATTCACAAATTCGTTACATACACATTCGTAGAAAGACAACGGACATATGACATGGCTCAGTGGTGGTGGTTATATGCAGCTGACCTCATCAGCTTCCAACAATGGTTTCTATATACAAGTTCTCGTGTAACAACTGACACAAGAACAAATACCCAATTAGTATCATATCTGCCAAATTTTAAATTAGAATTAGGAGCAGTGATGGAGTTCTCACCTATCATGTGTATTTCTTCAACTTCCTTTTAGCCCGGAATTGGCCAAGTTTGTCCCTCCATTGAGCTGCAGTATAAAATGAAAATTGTCAAAATGTAAAATATGCTAAATTATTAACAAAAAAAAAATCTTACTGAAGGGAATAGGGGAGTTTTAATATCCAACTGAGTACATAAAGGACTGCTAGGGAAAAATATGTAGTCATATTACAACGATTGGAAATTGCCAAATCTCAAATATTAGCATATTATTTTGACTTGATATTTATAGGAGATTTTGGTATTGTGCAATGCTGTGAGAAAAACCAATTTAGCTTCATTCAAATTTGTAACACCCAACAATTGGCCACTGACACACTGTTCAAATAATGTTGAAACTCATCATTAATTGCAAAATGAATTGATTCAATCAGCTCTTTCCATTTAAAACTTAAAAAAGTACCATCCCACCACTTTCAAAACTACAAAAACAAATTCTAAGGAAACATACCAGCATCTTGATAACGTTCTTCAATGGCAGCTGTCATCATGTTGCGGACAAGATCAAACTCCTTGGTATCAAGACAAGGCTGGCCTGTGGGCCTGCAAACATATTACTTCAAATCAAACACTTTATTCTCTTGAAACAGAGGAGCAAGTAGTTAGATTATAATCCACCTTATAAGACTATCTATCAAGTAATCATTCTGTTTGTGACTACTAGGCAGATGATAATGACACTGGGAGTGTTTATTAATTTGAACTTGCTTTTTCAATCAATTACATTCTGGACAAACTTCGAATCTGGGTAGATCAAGATGAATCTTCCATGTCCAATCAATTATTGAGTATAAGATCTTTGATGGAAGCTCTGTTCTCAACTCTTAGATGAGTAACATCTCAGATCTTTAAATGAGTAGCATTGTTTTTTGACTCAAAACTATAGAGAAAATCTACTACTACTAAGTGATAACTTATTTACACTAGATCATAAACATAACAAACCAGCTGGCTTACCCACTAGTTGATAACAGAAACCTCTTGCAATAAAAAATCCACACATTCTTAGCCCATCACTTCAATCCCCTTACCCTCAAAAGAAGAATAAGAATAAAAAAAAGAAAGAAAGATGAAACAGTAAAAGAAAAAAGATAAAATTCTAAGATATGAAGACTAACCGATCTAGTTCAGTAAATAACAAGCCATCTGAAGCAGGAGTCTGTGTTAACTTTCCTGATTCAATGACTCTCATCCCATCACTGTATGCCAGGTATTTGTTCACTTGAATTGGTACCTGGACAGCATGAAAAAATTGCAGATCACTAAACCACTAATATACAACAACAACAACAAAGCCTAAACCACTAATATAAAACATTTTAATTTCAACTCATAAAAAAATGAAAACTAACAGCAGCACTGCAATCTTAGGTGACTTGGCAATTAAAAAGTTAAAACCATATTTTACATCTGGGATCAAAACAAATAGTTTATTGATGAGGCACCAAACTCTATTTTCATATCAGTAAATCGAATTCATCAAAATATTAGTGTCAACATCAACTATAAATCATCAAACAGAATACATCAAAATGAAAATTCACCCCTCCCAACAGAAATTCAACTTTAAGTGCAGCAAATATTCAGAAGTCACACGTAAAAATCAGTTTGACTGACATTGTTGGAGCTTTGCTGTGTAGGCAATTTTAAACAGGCCTATGTTCTCACAGTTTTGTGCAATTTGTTAGCTCCACATATGCAGATAGAGCAAACAGAAGAAGCGACGAGTTTTTCCCAACTTAAACATTAAAATTTTTGTTGCCTTATAAGGATGATATGTCCATGTATCTCATCCCTCATCATAAAAAATATTAAGTGTAGAATACAGAACAACTTTGGTCTTAGACTACCATCTTGCTTTGTTAATTAAGAAATTGCGACATTTTGATACCAATTGTAAGTGATCTGACCCAATATTAGCTCCAAGAATATATTTAGAAGTACCTAAAATATCATGTCAAGGTCAACTGGTTGAAGGAACTTTCCTCAATGACAAGTCTCCGCAAAATCATTGATTATCAAACAAAATTATCTCAAACCAATCATGCAATTATGAATTGGAAATTATGTCATGTTGACTGATACTGTTCATGTCCAATTAAAACAGCTAGCTTACTAATTTTTGATAATTTTTTGCAAGATTTTAAGAACCATTGATGCGTAGAGAAATTCCTTGCAATAAGGGTATATTATCAGTAGTAGTTCCATGATGGAAAGCTCAACGGAGGAAAAGATTAACAACCAACATCAATAGAGTACCTTGCATCTCACAGCAATATTTATGGCATCTGAAGGACGAAGGTCAAAGCTGACACATTCTGTCTCATTACCAACCTATAAAACATAAAAGAGAGTTGCTAAAAGTTCATGCTTATACAACTGGATGACAACATAATAAAATAATTCAACTGAATAACAAGGGTTGTGAACCTTCGTGAGGTATAGCTGAGCAAAATATGCCTCATGCACCCTCTTAGTAACTCTAACAAGTCTGACCTGCAAAAGAGGAAGATAAGGATCATAATTAAGATTTTTATCTTGGAAGGAGTGTGTAGCAGAACACTTCATTATGACAACAGAGGACTACTAGCTTCTTCTCCCCCATAGACTCGGGCAGTGATATCCCATTTTTAATATAAGGTTGCTTGTACGCATCAGACAACTCAAGCCTAGTCTCTAGGTATTATCCCCTCTCAGCAATAATGTTTAATTATCAGATAAAAAATAAAGGCACAAGAACTTACTTCGTAGCCCATCTTTTCAATCATTTCTTTCACCACGTGATACAGAGTTGGTCTAGCCTGAAAATGAATTGACAAATATTGAATAGTAAAGGTAAGTATGTAATTTACAGCTCCATTGATCCAGTAATATAAAGATCCTGACATGATAAAGAAGGCAAATATGAACATACAATTTGAACATTGCGAACAGCTGCCATAAGCAACACACTTGGCATTTCCACTGCGATCAAAGGCAGATCATAACTTCAAAATGATCGAAGAGTGAAGAGATAATATCTAATGTGAGATACATGAATGAGTTCTATGCACTTTACTATAGGAAAGATAAACATACAAACAATTATTGGGAGGAGGAGACCAGTCCCATCTTCCATCTTCAATACAATTGCAGGATGAGGCGCATAGTCAGGCAGATGCCCACCATGAGGGTTGTTATGGACACATCTTAAATGCCTCCCATCCCTCATTTTGATCATAAAACCATCTACTCCACTCTTCACCTCAACTGTATGAAATTAAAGGAAACATTTTACTGATATCTAAGAACCGCAAAAACAAGAAACTTCTACGTGCATTTCCGAGTAGGCAGCCTATATACTCAATATTGCACAGCCACGTTATAACTTATGGAACTTAAGACCAGAAGCATAGGTTCTCTGGAATGCATACATACCCGCTTCAACAATACTAGAATTAACATAATCTTCATCGTTTTCATTGAAGTTTTCTGCTGTACTCCCATTGCCATTCGAGGATGAACTCAAACAACACTGCACCGAAAAACACCTATGTGCATTCAGTTGAGGAGAATATGCACCCGATTTAGTTTTGTAGCCATTGATTCTCTTGAATCTCCATAACCCACTTTTAACAAGCTTAGCATTCACCACAGGAACATTCACTGGCAGAGTGCAAATTCCTGCTTGTTTTGCACGCACAGCAGGGCAAATTACTGGTCCTTGCACTGACGCCATCTCACCCTCTTACAAATCCTACACAGTCATTAAAAATAAAAATGAGAAAAATTCCATAAAACACTGAAGTCGAAGCAGAGGTCAAAAGTAAAATTGAAAGGGACATGAGCTCTCTTTACAGAGAATCGAATAATAGTAAGAAAGATGAATTTCCGTGATTTCTTATAATCAGTTCCAAATTAAGAAACAAAAACAACAAAAAAGACAAATTCATAATTCCCACTAAGTTAAAGAACAACATAATGCATCGAATCATATTTCCCGCTAGCCAAACAAAGAAGATCAAGTCGATCTTCTTTATCTACAAAGCATTCGATAGTCCCTAACAGTGAGATTAGTATTAAATAAAGTGGAAGATCACAAAGAAAAAACCAGAAATTAAAATCCTCCAAAAGAAAAAGCACACTATCAGAGTATCTGTCAACCTTCCTTACAAGATCAAGATCAAAACTCCACCGATCAGAACTAGTAACGGGAATTCCGATTGTGTCGAGAATCAAGAATCTCGGAAATTCAATTAAATTCCTCTACGGCACTTAAATACTTATGCGAACAGAACAGAGAAAGGATTGGAGGAATGATGAAGAAAGAGCTTGGACAGCAGCAATTGAAGATCATAAAAAAAAAAAGGATTTGAATGAACCAACAAGAAAGGATCAGATAAAACGAGTAATGAGAGACAATAGAGGAGATAAGAGATTCTTTCTTTTTCTAGGAGAGAGAGAGTGAATTAAAAAAAAGGCATTAACTATCAATGACATATAATACAATTATCGAACCGTAAAACGTAACGCTGATTTGCTGAGCCGCCTCGTTTTGTATATGATGGTTTAGGTCCAATGACGATTCTAACCCCGTTGGAGTTTATAACGGCACTGTGATTAATTTTGTCTTGTGAAATGGTAATTTAATTTTCTGTATGACCCCAAAATCAGCTGGACAAACAAACAAAAAATACTCATTTGTAAATTTTAAAAAAAATCAGCTTTCTTGTTTTAATTATTCCATTTTACCTTACCTAAGTAAAAGCAAAGTAAACAATATATAAGCTAAATTTAAATATAAACTAGAAAAGCTATCGCATAATACTATGAATATTTTTATTTAATATATATATATTAATTTTAAATTTTATAATAATTTTAAAAAAATAATTATTTTTCATACTAAAATATTTTAAAATTGATGATCATAAGTTTTTTTTCATTAAAAATATGTTAGAAATTTTCTTCAAACCACTATAATAAAGAAATTAATGTTAGCTACAAAAATTAAATTACAAAATTCACAAAATTTAATCTAAACAAAATTTAAATAATAGCTATAAAAAATAAATATGATAAAAAAACTATATAAAATTAATATAAAATTAAATAACATAAATAAAAAAATCAAATAATAAATCTAAATAAAAATTATGTAAAATAATTAACATAATTAGAATTAAAATAAAACCCTATTAAAAACTTAAACTACATAAATTAAAAAAACCTAACATAAATTAAAATTAAATTAAATTAATAAGCGTTCACCCAATAGTTTCTTCAATTGTATTACTTTATAAACAAAATAAATATTTTTTTATCTTTAAATATGATGATCAAATAAAAATAAATAAAATAAAAAATATCAAAATAAAAAATATAAAAATATGATATATTATTTAATATAATAATAAATATAATTATTATTAATATTAAATAAAAAATTATAATTTTATTTAAATTATCTAAATAAATATTTATTATATAATAAATTTAATTTAAAAAATTAATATATATATATAATAAGATTGAAATAGAAATATGTGATATTATATTATAGTAGTATTAGCTTTTTTAGTATAAATAATAATATAATATATAAATTTCTTTGACTTTTTAATAATTATTTATTTTTTTAATTGGACAAAAAAATTTAAAAAAAAAAGAGACTGGAAATGATTTTCGTAATATAGTGGAGAATGGAAGGGTATAAATGGCATGTAAGTCGAAATGGATAAACAGAAAATACAGAATCTTTTTGAACCCATTTTTTCTTCGAGCGACATCAAAATACACTATCGGACAAGTCGACAGATGACTGCCACGTGGAAATGATAGCAATGGATAAGCCTCTTGGCACCCTCCCAAAAAAATCCAATTTCTGGTTTTCTGTTAAAATATCGCGATACAGTACAGATCCTAAATATTATTTTTGCGCATATTTTTTTATACATACAAACGCATACTGCTCACTGGACAGTTGTTCTATTAATCCCGCTAATTTTGGGGTATAAATCAACCGTATAATATACTTTGGTCAACAGCCTACGATCACATCCATAAAATGGCCAGGATTTATTCAAGTTTGTTTGTGAAATAAATTTAACAATTATATCAATTTAGTAAATATTAAAATCGATATTATATTAAAAATTAATTTAATATAATGTCAAGCATTTCTATTTGTTTGAGTTTGTAGTATAGTGTAGGAAAAAAAGGAAATTTATGAGATATATATATATATATATATATTGGTGTTTGTTTTCTTAATTTGCTTGGTAGTTTGAAAAATGAAAAAATGTTAAATTATTTGCTACTCATTTTTTTTCCTTATGAAGGAAGCAAATTCCAGCTCAAGCTTAATCAAGTCTTATTTTGAATTGAATAATGCTTGATTAACACATTTAAATTAAAATTTTCAGATTTTTTTTTTACTTTCAAATTGACCTAAAATTACTTTTAAAATTACAAAAAAATTAAATTTAAAATATACTTATTTTGTTATTTCACTCGAAGGGGTACTAGATATTTATAAAATATTGTCATAAAAATTGACAGAAAATCAAATAAAAAGATATTTAGCTGGTGGCTGAAGAAACAATTATTGCAATGTATGAGGAGAAAAAAAATCAATCAATGCCAAAAATAGAATTGATTCATTTACAATTTTTTTATTTATTATAGTTTGTTTAAAAAATGACAATTTTATGCCAATTGTACAAACAACTCATGTGGAATGAGTTTTTTAATTCTCGTCCTAGTCCTACGCATCCCGTCTTGACTTTAAAAATATTAAATTTTATAGTATATTTGTTGTATGTTTTATAAATGTAAATTAAAAAATTATATTTATACAGTTCTATCATATTTTTTTTCTTAAATGTTATCAAATAGCATACATGGAAGACAAAGGATAAACACCAAGACATCAAAACAATAGATTAATTAGCAACCAGTTGGCGCATCCCTTTCGTATGAGCAATATCTATGGCCTTTGTCTCCTATTAATATTTTAGCATTTATAATGATCTTATATTATATGTGAGAGGTTATTTTGTTCTAATAGGTTATTAATATTTTAGCATTTATAATGACCTTATATTGTATGTGAGAGGTTATTAGTGTCGGCCACCAAAGGAGAAAAAAGAGAGAGAGAAAAAAGGGAAAGAAAAAAAAGAGAGAATTTTTCTGTTGAAAAATTTACACAAGGCAGTCTCGATTTTTCGGCAATCATAGAGTCATATGTGTAACGATCAGGCTGAAATTTTGACAGCAGTTAGATGACTCATCGTTCTTCATTCTGAACGGTGAAGATCAACTTTAAACGGTTGGATTTTCAGCATTTGGAGCTCAAAATTTACTGTTTACGTATATTTCTACAATAGTTACCAGTTTGTCTTTCTCCAATGATCGACAACTATTTGTGATCGGATTTTGATAAAATTTGGTGAGCACGTTTAGAATGTATTGTTCCTTAATCTGGACGGTAAAGATCAAATTTGAACAATCGAAACTCATCCATTGTCATGAACAATAACTATTTTGGGTATTTTCTCCATTTTCTTATTTATTTCTTGTTATTTGGTTGATTTTGTGTTGCTACTTTACTCGAGGATTGTTGTAGTAGCTTGTTGTTGCTGTAAACATTAATTTTGATAGTGAAGCTCTTTTACTTGGACCAATAGAGGTTCCGTAGTTTTTATCCTTCACATTGAAGGGATTTTTCACGTTAAAAATTATTGTATTTATGTGTGATTGGTTTTGTGCATCTTGAGACAGATTATTGAATGGTTGTTTACTAAATTTTACTTAGTCACTCCTGATAGATTCATTCAAGTAGGGAATAATTAATCTTGATTCCTTCCCATCCAAGTGGTATCACAGCTAGTTCATTAGTTGATTGTGTTATTTGCTTGTTTAAATGATGGAGGTGAATATGAGTAAAATAATTTGTTTGGATGACACAAATTATTACAAGTGAAAAGGAAAAATAAAAGATTTTCTTATTGTGAAAAGATTGCATTTATATATATTTGCTTTTCAAAAATCTGAGTCTAAATCTAATGAAGATTGAAAATTTGAAAGTATGTGATTTTATTAGCAATGGATAGAAGATAATGTGTTGAATTATATTGCTAATGAAACAAATGCCAAGGAAAAACTTGAAATTTTGTATGCTTCAAAGACTGATAGCAATAAATTATTTTTACTTAAACAAGTTATACGCTTGCAATATAGAGAAGACAGCTCTATACTTGATCATGTGAATGAATTTTAAGGTGTTTTTTATTAATTATCTGGCATGGATATCAAAATTGATGAAGAGATTATTGGACTTTGGTTATTGAATACACTTCTTGACTCATGGAAAAACTTTCGTATATCTTTGACTAATTCTGCTCCTGAAAGTGGTATAACCATGTCGTATGCAAAGACCACTGTTTTGAATGAAGAGATAAGAAGAAGAAATCAGGGGGCATCTACTTCACAGTCAGAAATTTTAGTTACTGAAAATAGGGGAATAAATAAAAGTAGAAGTCAATATCAAAATAGAGGCAAGAGCAGGAGTAAATCAAAATCAAGGTATAAGAACCTTGAATGTCATTAATGTGGTAAACCATGACGTATCAAGAAATATTATTTCAAGTGGAAGAAAGAAAACAAGACAGACAAAGGAAAGCAAAAAAGGAGAGGCAATGATAACAATATTGATCGTGTTGTCACTACTACTTCAAATGATGATTTGGCTATAGTTTATCAAGAGAATATGGTCAATATAGCCTATGATGATACTGCTTGAATTCTTGATAGTGGTGCATGCTTTCATGTTACATCAAGGAAGGAGTTATTCACATCTTATACTCCGAGTGATTTTAGAGTTTTAAAGATGGGTAATAATGGATTGTCAAAAGTGATAGGTATTGGAACTGTTTGTTTGGAGATCCAAAATGGAATAAAATTAGAGCTAAAAAATGTTAGACATACACCTGATATTAGGTTGCATTTGATTTCCACCAGCAAGCTTGATGATGATGGCTATTGTAGCATTTTGGACGATGAAAAATATAAAATTATTAAAAGCAACTTAGTTGTGGGTAGAGGAAATAAGGCTTTGGACTTATATTGGTTGCAAGCTTTAATCTTTATAGATCTTGTTAATGCAGTTGAAAGTGATAGCTCTTCAGAATTATGGCACAAGAGGTTGAGTCACATTAGTGAGAAGTGACTTGATTATCTAGCTAAAAAGAATTTATTTTCAAGATTGAAAGGTGCAAGGTTAGACAGGTGTGTTCATTGATTGGCTGAAAAACAGAAGAGAATTTCTTTCAAACATCATTTTTCTTTCAGAAAAAATAATTTGCTTGAGCTGGTACATTTAGATGTATGCGGTTCTTTTGAAGGAAAAGTCATTTGGTGGTACACACCTTTATTGATGATCATTCTAGAAGACTTTGGGTTCGTACCTTAAAGTCTAAAGATCAAGTTCTTAGTGCATTTAAATAATTTCAAGCTTTCTGCTGAGAGAGAAACTGGAAAGAAGTTAAAATGTATTTACACTGATAATGGCGGTGAGTATTGTGAGTCATTTGATACATATTATAGAGAACGGGGCATCAGACATCAGAAGACACCTCCCAAGACTCCTCGGCTGAATGGTTATTTGTTGAATTTTACTTAGTCACTACTCATAGATTCATTCAAGTAGGAAAGAATTAGTCTTGGTTCCTTCCCATCAAAGTGGTCCAAGTTAAATGTTAAAAATGAGAGGTTCAAGTTAGATGCCAAGACTAGACAGTGTATCTTCATTGGCTATAGACAAGATGAGTTTGATTATAGATGCTATGATCCAATTCAGAAAAAAATTGTCAGAAGTCATGATGTAGTATTTGTAGAAGATCATACTATTGAAGATATTAACAAAGTGGAGAAATCAAAGCCTCAGATTGGTAGTTTGATTGACTTAGACTTATCTTCTACAACTCATATGTCTGATACAGTTGAGATTTAGAATCATTGTAATGTGTAAAATGATAATCAGAATGCAGATGAGGTTGGTGCTCCTAAATATGAAGCAACTGATGATCAACAAGAGGCACATGTTGAGTAATTTGAAGTTCCACTTAGGAGGTCTATCAGAGATCGAACGTATTATATCAGGTATTCACCAAATAAGTATATACTCTTAACGGACAATGAAAAACCTGGATGCTATGAAGAAGCTATTGAGAGTGAGCAAAAGGCAAAATAAATTGCAGCTGTGAAATATGAAATGCAGTCTTTAGCTGATAATCACACATTTGAATTGGTAAAGCTTCCTAAAGATAGAAAAGCCTCGAAGAATAGGTGGATCTATAAAGTAAAGCAAGAAAAGAATTCATCATCTCCACGATAAAAAGCTAGATTAGTTGTCAATGGCTTTAGTCAGAAAAAGAGAGTTGACTTTAAGGAGATTTTCTCAGCAATGGTCAAGATGTTATCAATTTGTATTATTTTGGGATTAGCTACTAATCTTGATTTAGAGGTTGAGCAAATGGATGTTAAAACAACCTTCCTTCATTATGACTTAGAGGAGAAAATCTACATATAACAACTTAAAGATTTTGTGATAACAGAAAAGAAAATTATGTTTGTAAACTAAAAAATAGTTTGTATAAGTTGAAACAAGCAGCTAGGCAATGATATACGAAGTTTGAGTCAGTTATGGTTCAACAAGGCTACAAGAAGACTACTTCTGATCATTGTATATTTGTGCAGAGATTTTCTGGTAGTGATTTTATCATCCTGTTGCTATATGTTGATGATATGCTCATTGTAGGTTCTAGTTATTCAATAATTGATAGCTTGAAGAAAGAGTTGAGCAAGTCCTTTGCAATGAAGGATTTAGGGTCAGCAAAGCAGATTCTTGGCTTGAGGATCATCCGTGATAGAAAATGCAAAAAGCTGTGGCTATCTGAAGAAAAGTATATTGAGAAAATATTGCAGCGATTTAATATGACTAAAGCTAAACCTGTAAGTACTCCTTTTGCCATGTCTTTCAAATTGAGTGTCAAATAATCTCCTTCTAGTGAGCAAGAAAAAAATATAAGCAGAAAGTTTCTTATGCATCTGCAGTAGGTAGCTTGATGTATGTTATGGTTTGCACTAGGCCAGACATATGCAGTTGGTACTGTTAGTAGATTTTTGTCTAATCCAGGAAAAGAGTATTGGGATGCTGCGAAGTGGATTTTGAGATATCTCTGTGGCACTGCTATTTTGAAGTTGTGTTTTGGGATTGGGAAGCCTATTCTCAGTAGTTATACAGATTCTGATTTGGCAGGAAATGGGGATTCAAAAAAGTCTACTTTTGGGTATCTGATCACTTTTGCAGGGGGAGTTGTGGCATGGCAATCTAGGTTGCAAAAATGTATTGCATTGTCTACTATAGAAGCTGAATTCATTGCAGCAATTGAAGCATACAAAGAGTTACTTTGGATGAAGAAGTTTGTGAACGAGCTTGGCTTTATAAAGAAGAGATATGTCTTATTTTGTGACAGTCAGAGTGTTATTCATCTCGGTAAGAATCCTACTTTTCATCGTAGATCCAAACACATAGATATGAGGTATCATTGGATTCGTGATATTTTAGATTCTAAGCAGCTTGATCTTCAGAATATACATATTGATGATAATGGTTCTGATATGTGCACAAAGGCTTTACCAAGAGGAAAGTTTGAGGCATGTTGTAGAATTTTCAGTTTGGCAAACTCTTCCACATAGTCAGAAAGGGGGAGAATTGTTAGGTTTTTGGGTTTCTTCCTATGTGAAAAATTAAATGTTTGAGCTTTTTTTTTTTGCCCAATAGGCTATTAATATTTTAGCATCTATAATGACCTTATATTACATGTGAGAGGTTATTAGCGTCAACCACCAAAGGAGAAAAGAGAGAGAGAGAAAAGAAAGAGAGAATTTTTCTGCTGAAAAATTCACACAAGGCAGTCTCGATTTTTCGGCAATCTGATGGTCATATGTGCTCCGATCAGGCTGAAATTTGGATAGCAGTTAGAGGACTCATCATTATTCATTCTGAAAGTGAAGATCAATTTTAGACGGTTGGATTTTTGGCATTTGGAGCTCGAAGTTTATAGTTTATGTATATTTCTGCAATAACGACCAATTTATCTTTCTCCGACAATCGGACCTTTATTTGTGGTTGGATTTGGATGAAATTTGGTGGGAACGTTTATAATTTATTGTTCTTTAATATGGATGGTGGAAATCAAATTTGAACAATCAAAGCACATCCGTTGGCATGAATAATAGCTATTTTGGGTGATTTTCTCTATTCTCTTATTTATTTTTTGTTATTTGGTTGATTTGGTATTGTTACTTTACTTGAGGATTGTTGTAGTAGCTTGTAGTTGCTGTAAACATTAATTTTGATAATGGAGCTTTTTTACTTGGACCAATAGATGTCTTATAGTTTTTATCCTTCACATTGAATAAATTTTTTACGTTAAAAATTATTGTGTTTATATGTGATTAGTTTTGTGCATCTTGGAACAGATTATTGAATGATTATTTACTAAATTTTACTTAGTCATTTTCCATAAATTTATTTAAATAGAAAAGAATTAATCTTAGTTTCTTTTCATTAAAAATGACATGCAAGGGTCAATTAATTAGTATGCAATCAAATACGAAGAATATGAGTTAAATTATTATTAATAATGAAATGAAACAAAAGAACAGATTCTCCGTTTCGGAGAAAGTCATATAAATGATTAATTCTTTTACCGTATGAAATAATATTTTTTCTTTATTGTGCACTTAATCTTTCATTGTCGCATATGAAAACAACTTTTTTTTTTTTTTATCAAAATCACGAGAATTGGTCCTTTTTCTAACAGAAGAACGTCGACCCAAAAAAATTGCAAATGAGTGACGAGAAGTTATAACATTAATTATAAAAACATATTTGAGATAGAGGAAGTAAAAATAAAAATTTAGGGAATTAAATGTAAAATAATTAAATGTTATATAGGTGTAAAATTAAAAAAATTATTAAATTAAAGCATCACCTTTGAAAATTCTTAAGTTAAAGAGATAAAAGTAAAAAATTAATATATAAAAATTTAAAATTATAGGTAATATTTAAAAAAAAAATTATGGGGCTAGGGGGCTCTAATCCCTTGTGGCGGTCAGTATTCATAATTATATTAGTCTTTGTTAAAATTATAGTTCATATTTTAAAAATGATGGCTTAATTGAATATATATATATATATGTGGATTTATTCTCAGTTTATTTATCTAAAATTAATTTTTAATATTTTTATTGAAAAGTTAATTTTTAGATATATTATAAACAAATAATAAATTTTAATATATAAGTGTCATAAAATATCTACAAGTCTCTCTCCTACAAAGTGGAAATTGATTGCTGAACACCCAGGGAAAGAGCTATATACAAGGCATGGGTTGTTGGGCTTTATTTAATTGCTGGCCTTAATCAAAGATGACCCACTCGACGTAGACACCCAGATTTTCTCGCTATCACACATAAATCATCCACTGCAATCCATTCTTGACTTGTCGTTTTTAGCTCTATTTTCCTTTTTTGAAGGTCGTTTTAGCTCTCTTACACCAGCAGCAAGCAGGTTAAAAGTAAAAGCTCTATTGCTGCCACTTCAGAATTTTTTGTTTTTGTTTTGGAAGAACCGAACACATCTCACAATTAAAATAAATTAAATTATGATAAATTTGTTGTGATATATTAATTAATATAATCTCTAAATTTATACTCTATAATCTATTTCTATTCCATCAATGTGGAAGGTCAGAAATTCCGAAGGTAATTAACAGGAATCAGCAACTTACTTAATTGGCCTAACTTATGGTCTCATAGGCCTACAATAATGGCGGCCTGTAAGAAACTAATTTGAACTAAAGAGGCTTTATGGCGCTTTCATGAAAAACAACTATTTCCCATGAGTCTCATATCTATACGTTGGGAAAATGACTCTCTTAATTATATTTTTAAAAATATTTATTTTTTTTATTAAAAATATTTTAGTTATTTTATTATAAATTTACAATAAACTATTATAAACTGTGTGAAATTTATAAACTTATTATAAATTCTAAATTAATAAAAATATGATATTTTGATAAATATTTTATAAATTTTGATATTTTAATATTATAATCATGATATATTTAAAATTATTTTTAATTTTTTTTAATATTTTTATCAAAAATTTCAGTACTTATTGCTTAATGGGTCTGACGTATGGCCTCATTGGCGGCCCACAATAAACTAATATCAACTTATGCTAGTTTAATATATTATTTTAAGAAAAAATTATACTGTATATTACTTTTAGTATTCTATTTTTATTTTTACTGCTCTAACTTTTTTTATTTCTAATTTTTCAACTTTTCATTTTTATACTTTTTTTTTAAATCTTTTGTGTTTATAAAAATACGGTATTCTTTTATATTATTACCATTTTGGCTCTATTTTAGAGTTTCTCTCTTTCAACTATAGAAACTAATTAATTCAATCTTCGTTTCACCTTCCCAAAACTATCAACTATGAAGAAGTTATACTGTAAAAGCATAATGCATCCCTCAACTCCAATAACATCGGACCAGTTGTAGAAGAAGACCCCACTAAGCAAAAGATATCGGAGTGGTGGGACGCCATTTCAACGATGGTCCTAACCCAGTGGTGCCCTTCACCCACATGCTAGAATTCGAAGAAACTGAATTATTTTCCAAATCCTGTAAAACTAACATCATAGCATCAAAATGATTTTTCTCAGTTTCACATCAAAGGTAGCTTGGAACACGAGGACAATAAAAAAAAGAGTATGATATGATCTTCTATATCTGCTTTTTGCAGAGAAGAAATGAAGTCAATCTCATAATGACTTGCTTGAGTTGCTTGATTATTAAAATTCATACACCAAAGAACGGCAAGAGAAAATTGACAACTCAACATCTTAGATTTTATTCATATAATTACTTTTTATGCTCTAATTACCATTAATCAATAAGCCAAGTCAAATATTTTTATTTTAGGAGAAAATACAATGGGATAAAATGGCCGTATAATAATATTTTAAAAAAAATTTATATTATAGCTGCATATTAAGATATAATATTTTAGTAATATTTTTTTTCTAACACAATGGATATATGTAGATATACTATATATATCTTTATATACTAAAATATTACAGTTATATATTAAAATTTTTTTGAAAGACAATAAATATATATAATAGTTATGATTAGTATATACCTAAATATAATAAAATATAATAATTGCATACTGATATTTTTTTTCAAAAGACAATAAGTATAGATATATGCTACATATAACTTCATATACCTTGATATTATAGTTGTATTTTGGCATTCTTTTTTTTAAAAGACATTAGATATATATAATTATAATTATTATATACCTACAAATACTAAAATATAAGAACAACATACTGATATTCTTTATTTAAGATAATAAATATATATAGGTATATGCTATATATATCTTCATATATTTTCATATATCTTCGTATACCTTCGTAAACAATGATATTTTTATAATTATTTAACTCCGTACTTTTAAAGTTTCAGATATCACGGTATATTTATAATTTAAAAATATAATTATCGTAAATTTGAAAAAAAAATATAGTATTTTTAAAAATATAATCTTATTTTAGATTATTTTTGTAATTATCCCTTATTTTAACTCATTCTAATTTATGAGTTAAAATAAGGGATAATTACAACTTTTCGTATAAAAAGATAACACTTTTAATTAGATGATTTGGTTAACTAACAACCTTTCCTTTAACATAACAAAAAAATTGAATGTGCAAAATTTTTACACATTCTGACATCATTTATACGTAGGCCTATACAATATAAAATATGGACATATGTTATTTGACTATCAATTTTTATTTTTGTTTATTATTTTAAACATTAGAATTTATTAAATAAAAATTATTGTTATTTGTTTTCAAAAAAAATATTATAATTTATTAAATCAAATATTTAATTTTTATTAAAATATTTTTTAATCTGACTTACACTCCTTTATGATTCCCAATTTAAAATAGCTTTTGGTTCATCAAACAAAAATTTAAATTTATCTGAAAACTCTAATTACCCTTCTAAACATAAACAAGAAGAAAATCACTGCCACAAAAATACCTGACATTTGATTCAATATCTTCTCTGCAAATTTCCATTCACTTAAAGCCTTTGTTTCTCTCCCTCTTTCAATGCCAATATCGACTCTAATCAACAACGGAGGAGGAAAAGAGAGATGATCAACTCTAATCGACTCTAATCTACATAAGATAATAGGAGATTTGGTTGTTTGGAATTCTATAATTATTGTGTTTGCTCAAAACAGTGATGGTGATAGAAGCTTTCAATCTTTTCAAGAGCATGGAGAGAGTTGGTTGCCTTTAATACTTGAAGAAATTTAGGGATTTTGTTTAATTAATTGGGTAATTTGTTTAATTTATAGATTTTTATTTAATTTGTTGGAAATTTTATTTAATTTTGAGAATTTATCTAATTTAGAGATTTTATTTTCTTACTCTTTCTTTTTGTCTCTGCTTGAACTTATTTCATTGTTTTCCTTCATTTATGGTTGCTTGCTCTTTTAACTTGGATTGGTAGTTTGTAGGATTTGATTGGATGCCATGATGTTGGGTTGGATTTGTAGACGCGATGTTGCTGCAGTGGACGTGATGATGATGGAGGCGATGATGGTGCAAGCGATGTTGCTGGTTTTTGTGGAGGCAATGATACCGGAGGCAATATTGTTGGATTTTGTGGAGGTGACGATGGTGAAGGTGGTTATGTTGGGTTCTTTACCACCATCTTCTTGGCTTACTGGCAGCGATGCAAGTGACGGTGGAGGCAATTAATAGACATATCTTTTTTGCTTTTTATTTAAATTAGATTTATTTAGATTTATTATTTGATATATAAATTTATAAATAAAATTACAGTTTAAAATTTTAATTGAACAGTTATTTAATTTAACTAATTTTTAATTTTTAATATGGGCAGATAAATTTAAATTAAAAATAATTTAATTAATTTAATAAATAATTTAATATAATATTATAAATAAATTTTAATAAATAATATAAAAAATAATTTTACAATTTCAAATAATAATAAAATAAATAAGTAATGAATATATTTATTTATTTTTCTATCAAGTTTATAAACTATTTTTTATCATACATAACAATTGCTTATTAATCAGGTCCAGCTGCGTCTTTTTTGCGGCAAGAACTTATCTTGTGGTGGATAAATTACTCTCCAAAATCACCGCTGGGCATTCTTTTACGAGGTATATCCCAACTGATCATTTACTCAATTTGGTCATCGTACTGCAATATAACTTGGGGAGATGGAAATTTTCATGTGTCTGCTGTCATTGAACAGATTAGAAACTTAGTTTTTAAATGGTGTGTGGCAAATTCTGGTTCGAAGATTTCCAAAGCGTTCAGGTTATTTTCTGAATTCTGTCCAGCAGTTATTGGCAAGAATAAGAGGGTCACGCTAGTTTTATCGAAAATGCCGAAGCTGGGCGAATTCAAGATCAATATTGATGCATCATTCTCTCGTACAAAGGCGGCGGGTGACTCGATTCTTAGAGATGCATATGGTAATGTTTTTGCTGCATTTTGCTATCCTTTGGAGGCTTATAGTTCAATGGAGGCTGAGGTTCAATCCATTCTGGTAAGATTAAAATGGGGTCTCAACATGCCGTACAGGCCCCTTCTTCTTGAATGTGACTCTCTTGAGGCTATCAATGCACTTAGCACGGACACGACAAATTCAAGGACTCTGGGCAAGATTAAACATCTGATGAATTCAGAGAACATTGTTATCAATCACGTCCATCGTGAGGGCAACCAGGCAGCCAATTTCTTAGCGAGATATAGCCGCTTATTTTCTATTTGCTGTAATTTTCAGAATTTTGTCAATATGTCTTCCATTCTCAAAGGCATTGTAATTTCTGACTCCTTCGGGATTCCTTTTTTACGTTATAAATAAAAATATCTGGCGAATTTAGTCGTTTTCTGAGTTAACTTCAGTCGCACTCTATCGCTGAACCACTCTTAAAATTACTAAATTTGTCCAGGCTTTAAAAAAAAAAAAACAATTGCTTATTAAACACTCGTAAGTGCTCAAAAGGTATACATCACTGTTTATAGTTTTAAATATTTGTATGTACGTGAATGTTGAGAATATGACTTAAATATGAGTTTTTGCCCATGAAGATCCATTCATTTATTGCAATCTACAAGCATTGAGCACCAGCACGTAATCCCAAAAGTAGATACCATGACAATAAATATCGCGCTATATATATATATAGCATTTGCGTTCGGAAGACCACGCAAAACAGGAGCTCAAAGGTTTTTTATTGAGCTGCTGACGAACATAGAAAGTCGAAAATTTTTATTTAGATAAATATGCGTGTATTCCATCAATAAAAAATCACTAAAATAGTGATTATAAAAAAAATAAATAATTTTATCTGATCGGGTACTATAGAAAGTACAGTGTTGGCACATTAATGCTCAAGGAGAAAAAGGAAGAAAAATTAGGAAGGCGAACCAAAAGCACCAACAAAGAAACTAGAAGATAGAACTGAACAAATTAGCACACAAAAAAAGTGTGAAAGGATCAGTTCTAGTAAAATTAATTACACATAAATGTTCTTTATCTTATTTGTTAATGGATCAAATTTGGTCTATCCTGGAATCCTTAATTTTACAGGACGACCAAACATGCTCCATTAAGAAAAAAACTAGAGGAAACTGAAACTTTCCAACTTATAGCTGCTTAATTCCTATCAAAAAGGAGCGTAAAAGAACAAGCAGAACGAACTAAACTTGCCCAGGAATTACTTTGTTCTCTTAAAAATTGTAAAAAAGAAAGAAAGAAAGAGCATTACTATTATGTTCCTTCACCAAAAGTAGGGGGTGGCCAGCTGCCTCCGCCGTTTACGCCGATGCTGTCACCAGTTACGTAAGACATGCAAGACAATGGGACGAGACAGAGCCCTCGGCTTCTTAAATCTTTCTTTGCCTCATCATTCCCTTCCTCCACAGTAGAACCGTGAAACTGTGTTTGCACTAGTAAGTCTTAATGAAGTGCGGGCTTTTTTTAGGCTAATATAGGAAAAAAAGAAAATACTTACTGCTTGTGAAGTTCTACTGGTCTTGTTGCGGGATGCCTTCATATATGGAACACTTAGCGTCTGCAAATAAAAGAAAAATGTTAAATCTTTGCAAAGATTAGCATCCATATTTATGAAGTTCATAAAATTTTTCACTAGACCCTGAAGAAGTTAGGCTTGTTTGGAGAGGTTTACTCAACTGAGGGTTGATCCAAATGGAGAGAAATGTTTTAACTCCTAATTAATTTTTAATCTTTTATTTTTCTTTTCTTGAAAGAAATAATAATAGATTACATTACAATCACTCGATGTGTTTGCATCAATTTATTATTTTAAAACATAGCTTATATATGTAGGTACGTATGTATTTTGTGCTTATATATTAACTTTGTTTTTTTTATACATAGAATATTGTAATTAAATTTTCAATATTATGATTACTGTGTGCAATGAATGGACAAAAAAAAAAACATAATCAAAACATTGTGCAATTCATATATCTTTAACAGCTCAAACATGATTGTTCCTCCCACCCATTAATTTCTCTTTTGGAATAAGATTTCAACCTAATAAGATATGTAATATAATAAATAGATCATAATTAATTAATTGAACTGAGATTAATTAATTGTGTGATTTTTAAGCAAATCAAATGATTTAATTGCCAAATTATAAATTGAAAATTATATTTTATTTGAGTGTTTCAGTATTTATTTGAATTGATTTTTGAGAATACTGTAACGAATTAACATATACAAGTACATGAGTATATGTCCAATAATTAGTATAAAAAACCAAAATTAAAATGAATGAAACTTGGTAATAATACTGAAAAGTGAAACCCTAGCACGTAGGATTTCTTACAGTCTTTAAATATTCTAGTTTGTGCGAGTGTGTGAAAGTACAGCCATATCCAAATGTAAGAAGAATGTTGGGAAAATGAAAGTACCTCGACCTGGTTTTGAAGGAATTTTATGTATCCAATAGCCTCCATTAGTACGGATGCTGTGTCTGTCTGCAATTTTTCCCAGAACCCACATGCAAATTTACAAAAATAAATTTTTATTTCTATTAATATTTGGCCCGTAAATATTATTTAATAATTAATAAAAAATAAAGTAATTCACTAAATAAGTCAAAGAAAAAATTACAATGGCCAATGAAATGCCGCCACACAATAAATGGAATTATAATAATACGATTCCTCCCAAGTTCTCTATAAATTGAGGATTTTAAAACTCATTTGAGTACATCAAGAATACAAGTCTAAATCAAGTCACCAAGCTCTGAATTTGACTTCTATAAATTAAGTCAAAGTCTTCTATATATAAATCAAGCCATCAAGCTACAAGTCTTCAATAACCCTTTCATTACTTAACCCTTTTTTTTTAACCAAATCAAAGAACAAATTTCTACCGATTTAGGACACTCTAATCCCACTTGCCATGAAGGGGGAAAAAAATCAAAATATCAAATTAATTTCCCTAATATAGAAATTATTTTTATTAAAGATTGCTTCACATTCTTTGATAAATTCAACATCAATAACAACACAAAGCATTAATCTCAAGCTAATTAGAGTCGGCTATATGGATTCTTCTTTTTTAATCTATTCGATTTAAGATTAACACTTCTTTGATAAATTCATGAAGTTTAATATTTATATAATTTTTTTTCGTTTTAAATTTTTAGATGTTAAATTTATGTGTATTCATGTATTATTCATATTATGGAATAAAATAAATAACAAACAGATACATTAAAATTTAAACTTAACTCAGTATATTATGTTTATATAATTTATACTCATCTTATATATCAATTTAAATTACAGTATTTTTGAGTTAGATTCCAAATTTGAATTCAACTGGAGAGCTTATTAACAATTAATACACAACAAATAGGGATTAATCATGATTAATGATTTCTATTATCTGGTTTAAATTGAGACCATGATATTGCGCTCTAGCTCATAAACTAATTAAATTATTTATGAATTAAAACTCCTGAATTTCTCATTTTATTGGATAAAAAAAAATTATTCACCTTGCCAAAGGGTGCAACCAGCTGCTGCAAAGCTGCAATTCTATCTCCTAATTTTTCTTTCCTAACCTGTTCTCAATGCAAAAGATTAGCAGAAAATTAACAATCTATGCAAATAATAAAGTTACAGTTAATTAATTAAAATTAATCACTTTTGCACCTTAAAAGGTGGGCAGGAGGCGCGTGAAACCAATCGCGATTTCTTGGCAGCAGCTTGAGTTGCCTTTGGCTCCATCAAGCTGTTGTTGGGCCTCTTTGCTTCTGTTAGTTCATTGGTAGTGAAAGAGGATACCTTTGAAATTCAAATACCCAAATAAAGAAAAAGCCATTAATTAGTGAATTGATTACTAAAAAGTCATTCTTGTAAATAATAATAATAATAATATAACGAAGACTGATTCTTCTGATAAAGAGATTAGTGTTTAAAGCTGAAGCCTGAAGGTGCACCTTGTGAAGCGCAAAGAGACGACCATTCTTAATTGTTGCTTTAATATACACATATACATAAGTTGCTAAAGAATAATAAAGTGTTTCTACTTTTCAATTTTTTCTTTTCTTTTTTTTTTTGAAAAAACAATTAACTATATATGTTATTTCTTATAATTAATTACATTAACCTTTCATTTATATCTTAAAGTTGAAAAATAAAGATTGATTCTTTATATCGTAGATATGCATATTCTACTTTAGAAGAAAATTAAAAAGAGAGAAGTATTTCAGTATAACATTCAGAAATTCAAAAGTTATAACTAATTATTAAGTTTTGACTTAATAGTAGTAGAATTTCTAGCAGTGTTCAATTAATTAATTAAAGAAGAAGAAGTGCACTCACTTTACTAGGGCTACATGGTTGCACATGAGTAGATTGCTGCACTCGATCAAGACCATTATAAATGGCAAGATTATCATTATGATGAGAAGGGTGGCCAAAACTGGAGCTAAATCTTGTAGAAGTTAAGAGATCTAAGGCCTGCAAGTTGATATCAAAGGAGTTACTGAGAGAAATAGGTGTGGGCGGTGAGCGGTTGAAGTTGGAAATGTTAATACTAGGATATATCTGACTAAAGTTGCCTCTGCTGGGTATGGAACTTCCATATCTAGAGAAAACTTGAGGCGGAGAAAACTGATGATGGGCATTGATTGGAAAACCAGAAGAAATAGTCTTAAGCAAGAGATTGTCGCTTATAAGATCTTTTTGGTCATCTTTAATGTAGCAGAATGTGGGAGAAGAAGGATCTTCCTGATCAATAATTGACGAACTAGTAGTGTTTAACATGTCAGTAAATTTGGGGAAAGAATCTGAAGACGAAAACTCCTGTTTGATTGATCTAGAAGGTTGTTGTAGTTCATGGTGATGATGATGACTAGTAGACTGGTTCCAGTTAAAGCTCAAGTCTTGATGGGTCATGGAATTGTTGAGAGAAGCAGAGACTATTCTCTCATTTTTCTGCCTTTGATTTAAGCTCAGTACTCCATTACTGTTAGGAATGTTCAAATTATCTGCTGCTCCAGTACTACTGCTCCTGAAAAAAAGTTAAAACTGAACTGAAAATCGTTTTTTATGTAAAAGGAAAGCAACAAACCCTAGCCAATATAACTATAATTAACCAAAAAAAAAAAGATAATAGAGATAATTTTAGCTCTCGGGAATTTCTGATTGATGTACATCTAATCAATAAAGGAAAAAAAGATAAGAGATTCCATATCCAAAAGTTGGATTCATGATGGTACCGGGGAACAGCCAAAATTCAAGTTTGAGAGAGAGAGAGAACTTACAAAGTGAAGTTTTGGGTCCAAGCATGGGGGCTTGCAGTTGCAGTTGCTCCTCCATAAATAGATGGGGAAGTTATTAAAGAAGAAGAGGGAATAACAAGCTGACCTTGAAGCTGATGATGCTGGAGATGGAGATTAGCAGACTCCATGATGAAAAGATTATACTTTTAAACAAAAAAATTAAAAGGGGCTTGAAAATCCCAAGATGGGTAATTAAAATTTTAAAAAATTAACAAGAATAATATAAGTAGCTAAAGGTATCCATAGCCTTGATCCAGCAAGAATCTAATCTAAACCCTTCACTTACTCTATATTCAAAGCAACAGTAGTTCAGGTGACACCCACATAATACATACCTTAGTTGCTTTTTCTTTTCTTTTCTTTTTTTCCCCTTAGTTTTGCACTTTACTCTTTCAAGTAGCCTTCAAAATAAAGAAAAACAAACCATCAAATAATAATAATAATAATAACCCATCTTTCCATTACCCATCTCCTCTTTCTCACTTTAATTATTTCTTTTTTTCTTTCTCTTCTCTTTTGCAGCTTCTCATCATCTCAGTACATATAATATATAATTTTGCAGAGTCTGCAATTACAGGGAGATGATTATAGTTCCTCTACGGTATGATTAAGAAATCTGTGCCTTCGATCCCAAGGCTTTCAACAAAGGCTCTGAGAAAGAAGAGAAACTAATAATGATGCCAACCATGCTTTCACTCTCTCTCGTCTCCCCACATGTCTTGTAAATATACATATATATATATATATATATGTATAAATCCAACATTATCAATTCGCAATATTAATAAAGGCATTCGTGTAGCTATGTGGCTACCTAGTTTTATTACCTTTCTTTCCTTATTCTTTCTTTCCACTGAATCATAAACTTTTAGGCTAGTGGTTCTGAATCATCCAATCTTTGTGTGTGTGTGTGTGAGTATATATATATATATACACTTACAATAATTATGATCATGCTGATTATTATATCATGAACTTTCTATTAGTACTGTAACCTTTTTTGCCTTGCCATATATCAATAAAAAATAATGTCTTTTTAAAATTATCAGAAATAATTCTAATTTATTTCATTTAATCTTAAAATCTAAAAATTGAATTTTACGTACACTTAAAAAAATTGATTATTATTGAAGTGATTATACACCAACTGATTATTTGCAAATATTTTCAGTACTTGTTCATTTCTAAAATTAAGTTACTCTCTACCAGGTAGACCTATGAACTTTAATCAACTCTAAAATATTTTTGTTTTTTTAGAAAAATCATGCCTTCTTACAAAATTCTTTTTATATTAGGCGTTCTCCTGCAGTTAAAATTACTGAATTCTAAAAAATATTTTTTGTAAGGTCTTTTTGAGAGAGATTTTTTATTGAAAATTTAAACCATTTTATTTAAATAATGGTTGTTACTTTTGAAATTACCAATTTATACTTGTGGCATTTTTGTCATTTGCGAAGGCATTTGCTTCACTTGATACAGTTAAAGAAGAAAAAATAACTTCATGCCAAAAAAAACTTATTTTTTCCACTAAAAAAAAACACACCAACTGAGAGTTAATTTTGTTTTTCCATTACTATACAATACTCTTAATAACAGTATCTGATAATTGGAATTTATTTAGAAAAAGTCTATAATTAACTAACTTAATCAGCTTTCATGAATGTTATTTAAAAAAAATGAGGATTATATCTTAACTAATCGGGTTACATCAGAGGCGGAGATAAAGGTGGTCCCATGGGGCCCTGTTCCCCCCTCAGTTAAAAATAAAAAATTTTTAGGTATATTTGAGAATGAATATTACATTGGTTGAGATGGAACAACTTGGCCTTACTATGTGAGAGCACGCAACTTCGATCCACGCTCCCAACATTTTTCATCCTTTTTTTTTCCAATCTTTAAAACTGGGCCTTTTAATCAAGCCCATTACAAACAAACAAGATTTGTCAATGACTCTGCCCATTACAAACAAACAAGAATAACTTAATTGTGACTCTTTCTCTTCTTTCTCACGTTTCTTCTTCGTTAATTCCTTTTTTTTTTCTTTTTTTTTTTCAGATAACAGTTTCTTCCTTTTTCAATTTCATTCTTTCACCGATTGGCACCAGCAAGGCAGCGGCAACAAGTTAAGAATAGGTACACCACTTACTTTTAATCTCATATTTATTTTGTTGCAATTTTTTTATCTTGCTAAAATGAATTGAAATTTGAAAAATAATGAATTAAGAAATTGGCTTGAATACTTGAGGACATTATAAATTTGAAATGTTTAATTTGATTTGGTAGTATGAAGTTTTTTTTTTTGAGAAAAGTAGTATGAAGTTAAATTGAAATTATTATTTTTCTGTAGTTTATAATCTGGAATTTTTTTATTTCTTTTATAATTTGATATTTTTAATGTTTAGTATTTAAGTTGAATTGGACACCCCTTATCTAAAATCCTGGCTACGCCACTGGGTTACATCAACTTTTTAGTCAATAAATCAACATGGCTTGTGAACTTTTCAACTTCTCTTACGTTAATTAGATACATAACTTCCCACTAAAATGCCTTTTAATTAAATAAACAAACATGTAATATACATATATTGATATATAAGAATTATGGTTTTAGATAAAAATTTAATTTAAAATAAATTGAATGAGAAAAATAATTTTTTATAAAATTATATTCAATTATAATTATTATTATCTTAAATAATAGACCAGTTACTCGGAGCTAGAGAGGTTCTGGATAGTCCATGGATTCTTTATCGATGGCAAGTATATATTATATATATGGCAAGTATATATTATATATATATATAATGCAAATGAAGATAAACATTAAATGCAAATGAAGAAGTAGCTGGATATATGGTAGTTTTAATTTTGATATTACAAATGTTTATTTCAAAAGCTTAATGATTATGCTTGGGGGAATTATCTAATTTCAATCATATCTCCTAGTGGCAAACAAAAAGAGCCTAACGCTATACCACTCTCTCACTCACTCTGCCCTACACACACTCTGTATCGATCTCTCCATCTTTTTCTTTTTCTTTTTTCTTTCTTAATTATAATATGTATATATATTAAGATTACAATTAATTATAATTGAACGGTTGAATTTTGGAAATGACTTTACGTTTTAATTAATTAAATAATTAAATATGTGTTTTCTGACTTTAATTTGATATAGATTAAGAAAATTATTTAATTAATTATATTATATGCTTTTGTTTGCTTGTTAGAGGATTAAAATTTAAAAAATATATATATAATTTAATAAGAGAGATTAAGAATGATTAAGCTGTCATTCCATCAAAGAATGCGTATAATAATAATATTTTCAGCCCCCAC
The DNA here is from genome assembly GCA_947685225.1 of Garcia nutans. Taxonomy (NCBI): domain Eukaryota; kingdom Viridiplantae; phylum Streptophyta; class Magnoliopsida; order Malpighiales; family Euphorbiaceae; genus Garcia; species Garcia nutans. The sequence continues at coordinate 58,208,233 of CANTUV010000039.1, forward strand.
AAAGGTCACATCAGTCGAAAAGTTGATGGGAGAATGTGAGAGATCAGAGCATGGGCAACCTTATACTAATATTTATCTCCTTTTTTTTCTCTCTCTCTCTCTCTCTCTTTTTTACCCTTAGCAATGGCATGCCCGCCTCTCTTATGCTTTATTTTTTTAATTTTTTATTCCTTTATTTTTTTAATTTCCATCTCAAGACTCAATGCAATCCTTCTTTATTCAAAGCTTTTTTCAAGCTTTCCTTAGTCGGTCTTTCCTTTTGTAAATTTGCTATCCTCCAAATCCAATTGAAGAAAAAAAAAAGTTGATATTTAATTAAAATTGATGCATCGAGCAGATTAAGTTTGAAATTTTTTTTAAATGCTTACTCTCACTTTCATGAATCTTCAAAGATTCGTCTTTAGAGTGCAAATGTGTATTTAAGTGCATTTTCCCTTTAATTATTAATATTTTTTACATAATTAAATTATGTACAGACATAGAGAGTAATTATATATAAATGCCAATTTTGCAAAGAGAGCCAAAAGCTTTGAAACATAAAAATGAGTAAAAAAACAGAATGGTACGTAAAATTAATGTGTATAGTATATATTGGACGCTAGCTTAATAAGGATGTGAATTTATTTCAAATGTACTATACAACGCTTTTGAATATATTTGAATTTTTTATCTAAAAATATATATTTGAATCTTACAAAATTATCTAGTTTTGTCCAATTTTATTTCTATTAAATGACTAATTTATTAAAATTTTTTAAAAATAAATTCTATAATTATTTATATTGTTTTAAAAAATGAAAATTCATCAGACTATTTGTATGTTTTAAAATATGAAAATTCATTAGGTTATATTCAAACTAAATTTATTTTTTTGTTTAGTTTTGTGAGATTGATTAATTAATGGCCGTACATTAAATAATATAAACTAAATAAATGGTCAGTTTAAATTTTGTCTCGGCACAAGGGAGCTCAAAACTGGAATTTTTCCACCAAATGTGATTTATCTTTTCCTTAAAAAGGAGCAATGATCATATACAAAAAGTTGCACTGTATTGATCGAAGAAAAAGAACATTTAAAATTAATATCCTTTTATATGGTTTCCCTTAAATCCTCCTTAATTTGTAAGTGCTTTGGCAATTATCAACTGAAATTTTGAATATTATATTATAAAAAAATGTTTTGACTGAAATAAAATATAAAAATTAGAGAAGAAATTGAAAAATATACAAATTAAGAGTACTGTAATTTATTATTTATAAGAGGATGATGAATTAATGCTCTAGATAGCTAGCTCTCTAATTGCTTAGCCACCCATCGCAATAATGGTTATTAAATTAAATCAATTCCTAGTAGCGATTGATATAATAATAATAATAATAATAATAATAATAAGTCTCTAAAAGATTTGTTATCATTGATGACTTTAATTAGAGGGTCCATTGCACAGTTTTATAATTAGAAAACAACTGTTTTCTTTGAAGTCATAGGCAGTCAACCATAGGTCAAAGACCAGTGAATTGGTTTTGCATTTCCTGGCTGTACTTTACTATATCACGCAAACAAATATATATATATATATATATGTTCATTGTATATATTTAATAATGATATTTTACAAATTAATATTTGCAAAAACAGAAAATATCTGTGGATAATGTGTAGCGAGAGCGTGGCATCTTTCACACCCACAAAAGTCTGAATTATAAATAATTAGTTAATTATGTTTTTGTATATGGAAAATTTAGTAGAACTCAAAGAAGGTTTTTAAGGAAATGTATTCATGTTATATTTAAATTAATTAAATATATTTCTTATGAGATCAATATAGTTTAGCTGTAAATATATATTTTTTTTAAATAATAAATTTAATATTAATATTTTTATATTATTATAGAAAAAATAATTAATTCGGCTATAATAAATCATCATTCTAGTGCTAGTTTTTAAATTTGAATATTATTTAATGAAAGTAAAATCATTAAATATATATTATATATATTTATAATTATATATATTATATTATATATATATTATTAATTTTTTTACATTATACATATTTTTTTATTTTTAATTAATAGGTATTTAAAATTTTATGATTAAGTATTTAGATTAATACTATAGAATTTTACAATTTAATTATGAATTTGATAAAATTAATATTTTAATTTAAAATATTATTTTTATAAAATTTAATTTAATAAAATTTTTTAAGTAAATTAATAGATCTTAGGATAAAAATGAAAAGACATATAAAAAATTTAATAAATTTTTAAAATTTAATAAATAATATAAAAATTTTAATCGATAAAATTTTTATAGAAATTTATGATAAAAATTTTTAAAAAATTATTATAATATTAAATATTTAATTTTATTTTAAATTCATCTGAAAATTTTTATTTTACTTAAAAAATTTATTTGCTCTTTAATTAATTTCTGGTTATATAACTGTTTATAGTTAATTTTGGTATAATAGAAAGTTGATTTTGTGGCAATTGTTTAGGCTTTCATTAGTTGGGTAGGCGAATAAATAGTAATGGTGACGAAATGATGTTTATAATTAGAGATATATAGAGTAAATAATTAGGAGGATAAAGAGACGAATGATTTTACTTAGCAAAACAATGAGTCAAAATGACAAAGCAAAGGCCCCTTAAAAGGAGGTCTTAAAGTAGCAGAGGATTTTAAAGGTGTCTGCGAAGAAGACAAAGTAATTGGAACCCAAGAATATATGCTTTTAATTTGTGTAAGTTTAGGACATGAAAAATCCAAAACTATAGGGAGAGAGAAGGGCTGAGGGGGGCCATTAATGGCTTCTTCTCCCTTACTTTGCTTTCTTTATGCCCATTCATTAATCCATAAAATATATTCTGTTTTATTCCCTCTCTCATTTTTCTATATAATATCTATTTTAGGGTTTCATTCCCTCTGGCAACCTGCAAACACCATATATTCTTGCTTTTTTTTAAAAAAAAAATGAAAAATCAACCCACATATACTATTTAATTACATGTTTTCCCACACTTTCTTGTCTATATATTCAACTTTAGCTAGCCTTTCATGATCGTTTATTTATAGGCATGTCCTCCACTTAATTTAATTAGACAATTAGGTTAATATATTTGCTTAATTAATTAATATCTTGATGATGCACTTAATCCAATATATGTTAATATTAATTTGATTTTCCTTTGGTTGTAATAGACACTAGATATATATAATTATGATGAATATTATTGTGCGTTTGAGAGTAAAAATTTTTTTTTGTTTCTATTATGTTCCAATCTTGTTGAGGTTATTTTTTGTTTTTTACTCATATGCATGTCTATACCGATCTCTTCATATAATTGGTCTAACAATCTAGTGATTTAATGCTTGATTTCATAATATAGAAAAAAATAATAATAAAACTACGTACGTATTTTGTTCTATATTTAAAAAAAAAAAGGTGTATTAAAGAAATATCGGTTTCTTCATTGCTAACCCACTTTTTCTTATCTCAAGACAATATCACAAATTACTTCTATTTGTGTTAGTACTAAATTTTAATTTTGGTGTTAACTTTTTTATTACTTTTCCAAATCATGTTTTACCAAGGATTTTTATTTTCTATTAAATCTTTACATTGGTTTTGATAAATTATTATTCTGAAAAAATTTCAAAACAAAAATTTTTTTTTTTTCACAAAACATAATGTTTTAAATTCCATGCTACCAGGGCCGGTGAAGGTCCTGTGTAAAGTGGGCTACTGCACAGGGTCCTCAGCTTGCACAGGGCCCCAAGATGAAGGCCCTGTGCAAAGTGGGCTACTGCCAAATCAGAAGGTTTTTGCCCATATTTTTTTCTTTTTTTTTAAATTTTTAAAAATAATTTGGTTAAAGTTAGAAATAGGGTCTAATTTATTCTGTTTTTCTCTAAGAACAGGGCCCCTTAAATATTTAAGACGGCCCTGCATGCTACAATAAATTAATGTGACAAAAAGCGATATAGAATAGCAAAATTAAATAGACATTATATTTAAGTTTCTAATATGATTAAAGACCTAAGAATTAAAAATAAAAATAAAATTCGCAAAGCATGATGATATGCCAAAGAGTGAACTAAAATTATTATTATAATAAGACAAACTAATAATTTAAAAGGAAATATAAAGTACTCGTTTCAAAAGCTTAATAAGCAACCAAAGTGAATAGTGAGTTTTAAAAGGAGAAAAGAAGGCTCTGCTTATTAGATGATATTGGAAAAGGGAAGCTCATCACTTTATTTGGTACGGTAATTTTTTTTTTTAAAAAAAGGGATGTAGTGAAAGTGCAAAAGGGCCTAATAAAGGAGATAAGATTCGCCAATTATCGTCCTTCTCATCGATTTCACTTTCACAGGCATCCTTATTCAAAGAATGAAAATTTAGTCTGGAACCAAATGAACTTAAAATTACTACTAAAATTGCTAATGCGCAAATGATTTTGATATGAAACAGTATAGTGCCTTATATGGTACACTCTTATACTTGAAACGTAAATGATTCAATCTGGCTATTTGTTGTACAAAGTGTACTTTACAGGTGATAGCTTTGGTTATTGCATCAGAAGACAAATTTACGAAAAAACTATTATCAGCAAATGACATGTGCATTTTATAAGTTGATTGCGGTATGCGAAAAGGGTGAAAAAAATCAACAATTACAGCGGCATCAGATTCACTCTCTAAAAAGCTGTACATGATCCCGCAACTCTGCATAAATGAATCAGTTATTCTTGCCAAATAATCTTAAAGTCCATAATTTGCATAACATCCTGAAAAGCTGTAAATAATCTTGAAATCTACAGTTACTAGAAAGACAACCTCATCATAACTTCCTTTACTTCTTTTCCAACGAGGCAGCTTCCATCTCTATTCCATTCTCCAGCTCCCTTTCTATCCAGGCTTCACTACCTACCTCAGCATCAATGGTTTCAGTTTTTTTTGCAGCTACTTCGCTTTGCTTCCTCTTCAATGCCTTTCTAATGCGGTTAGCATCAATCTTGCTGGAAGAATTGTGAATTGAGACAATCTTAGAGTTTGGATTCAAATGGAAGCTCACTCCTCTTGGCTGACTCTGGCTATCACCATCGTCGATATGACTACTTGTGCCCTCGCTATTGCTTGTTTGAGATGGTAAAGCTGCTTGCACACTAAAGTTTCTCTTGGCCATAAATTCAGATTCTATAACTGCTCCACTGGTAGAATGTGAACTAGCAATTGACACACTTGTAATTGTTGATTGTGCGCTATTAGTGATCATCTTCCCAACCGCAGTTCTAGGTGAGTGGCCCTCCCATGTGTTGGATGCCGAGCTCGTTCCTTTTCTTCCAACACCTGGACCATCTCTTCGATGACCTCTGAAAATAATGTGAATAGAGACAAGAAACAACTAATGAAACAAAAAGACAAATTTGTAATAACTGTTTAAAGTAACAGAAAGAGTATTTAATTCTCAAAGATAATAGCATTTGACGAACAACACGTCCTAGAAAATTTATGATTTTCAATTAAAAAATTATGCATAACAACGATATGCACAGGAACTTGCAACTGAGGTTTTGCTATCCATGACCATGGATACTGTGATTTGGATACACAATGACATACCTACTAATTGCTTAGGTGAAATATCAAACTCCAGCCACCAAAGCTTTCCCTTCTTTTTAGGGAGTTTCACCTTCAGCAATTTGGAAGCAAGGAAAAGGGAACCAGCTGCGATATAATGGGGCTTGTACTGCAAGCACAATGTTGTACAGAGCCTGCATACTCCATTCGCAGAAATGATTTGATCAAAGAAACAGATATATAGAGATTCTAAAATAGATCTACGCTGGACCACATGCAAAAAATAAAGTGCTACCAGTCATTCACAAACTTCCATGCCACATTTGCAAAATCACGAGAGAGATCCAATTTCTTTGAAGCATCAACAAGGGGCCTGTAGGGAAGCTTGATATCAAGATCAAATGCAATTGTGGTCAATAGTAGCCTTTCCCCACTTATGATCAATTCCTTTTGCTTATCACAAAATTCCTGCAACAAAATGGGATTGGATATCAAGGAATCATTATCACATGAAATCTTATAGCGGTATCACTGCCAAACGCAACAATTCCTACATTCTCATTCTCAAGATTCAATGCTATAAAGTGATTTAAAAAAAAAAAAAGCAATATGACAAGTACGAGCATGTGAACTTACTATTCTTCGGATTCTTTGTCGGGCAGCTGGATCCTGTTGGTATATCATCTCATAAGCCACAACAACATCCCTCAAAGGGCGTGGTGTCTCTTCTATTTTGCAAGCAAGAAACATGCTCGCAGTAGCAATTGTCTGCAAACTTTCAACAGTCATTATTAGAACTATCAATCAAAACCAGAAGCATGTGTTACACAATAGACACGTGAAAGGGGTGTAGGTACTAAAAATCGATCTTATTCAAGCAGTCAAGCAGATATAGGGAGAAAAAAAAAGCATACAAACTATTTCTGAAACAGCATAGCCCTTGCATAGTTTTAAAAAAACAATTGTTTTCTTATAATATTATAGAGAATAACACCCTGGAACGAGTAAAATGGAGGCCCAGCCAAATTAACAAGGCAAGCATGCAGGAAAAAAAAAACTTAATTTCAACTTAAGAGAGAAAAAGAGAATTAATTTTTTTTTAATGAGAAAAGAAATTATAGAATTTTTTTTATTTATTGTTTTGCTTTGTGGAAGAAAATATAAATTAGAAAAGGTGAAAAACGAAGAAACAAGAGAATGAAAAAAAATTAAAAAGAGAATATTAAGTAAATTCGCTGTTCGCGGGACGTATATAATCATTTTAACTTGTAAAACCTACTAAAGACACCGTATTTCATAAATATTAGCAAGTTCAAATACTTAATTGAATAAAAAACAAGTTTAAAAACCAAAATAACAAAAAATAAAAAGATTGAACACCATTGATGCAATTTTCCAAACAAAAACTACATCACGCAACTATAATAGTATAATTCCATTTAGACAACACAGTAAAGTATCAAGGGTATGTTCCTGTTATAAACATATATAAATATCAAGCATGAGAGCCTTATACTCATCTTGTGATGCAAGATATCATGATAGAGGCTCTATTTCTCTTTCCCCCTCTATCTTCATGCCTATGACTCAATGTGTGTTTTCTAAAGAGTCATTTGTAGCACATGAACATCATTTCATGCGTAAGTTTTATAAGACGGATGGTCACACTATGCATCAAGCATGAGAGCCTTATACTCATCTTGGGATGTAAGTTATCGTGATAGAATATCTATTTCTCTTCCTCTATCTTCATGTGTTTGTGTTTTCCAACGAGTCACTTACAGCACATGCACATCATCTCATGTTTAAGTTTGATATGAAGGATGGTCACACCATGCACCAAATATGTTATACTTGGTGCATAGTGTGAAATTTTGCCCAAAACAAGTTAGAAATTAGTACTCTACACATAAGGCCCTAAGAAATAGGAAAGTAAATACAACATGAGGATGCGATGAAATACCTGCCAAACATTCTTCATGTGAGATTGACGCAAGTAAAATCGGTGGCATAACATCAATGCACATACTATTGTCACCTGCGGTCTGAAAGCCAGACATCATCGATCACCATCTAGGTGAATATATGATGCCAAAAAGTACAAGGAAAAGAAAATTAGTTTCTATTCCATGGCAATTGCAACACGACAAGGATTACATCACAGTTGGACAACTATAGAGTAATATTCTTAAGGCCCTTCTCAGGGTTCATCATTGAACATAGTTGAGGTTTTCACATCAATCATTTTAAAGATATGTTGATTCTCTCTCAAATAGAACAGATTCAGAATCTGCCAAAAGATAACTCCACAAATGGTGGGTTGACAAGAGATTTGCAACCAATGTGAAACTTAGTTTTTAAACAATCACGCCTGCAAGTTTGATAAAGTAAAAAACAATAAATTATGAGAAATATAATCACAAAAAAAAAAACAGCCCGGTACATAAACGCTCCCACAATATGCGGAGTCCAGGGAAGGGTCGGAGCCGTTTGGTCTTTGTACGTGGCTTTCCCTTACAATTACAAGAGATCATTTTCACGACTCGAACCTATGACCTCAGGTCACAACGCTTACCGTTGCGTCAAAACTCCTCTTCAGAAATATAATCACACATAAAGAAGATAATTCACTGACAACCAATCAACTACAAAGATACCTGACAGTAAGTGCCTCAAACAAGGTAATGTATGGAAGCTGTGTTATAGACAGAATTGCATTTCATTTTGACTATAATGGAAACCAAGACAAGAAATCCAACTCAAGTAGAATGTTGAACAAGTCGAATGACAGAGGTGAGTTTCATTGACTAATGTAGTGGACATTTATAACAGCAAATACGAAATAAAAATTGAAGAAAATAACAGGAACCAACTTTCACTAGCATGATCATGAATGTCTAAGAATGACAGATAAGCAATGCTGCTGTATTGGAAATAATAAGAGTAATATGAGCAGCATCCTAAGCTTACACTTTAAGCTTCTGGCCAAGATCTTTAATAAAAAAGCAGTACAACTCCCGTAACTTAGACTCCTTTGCAAAGTCAATGACATCTTTTCTAGAAGGGGAACAATCATCTATTTCGTGCTTGCTGAAGCACCATTTGGGCAAATTATCAAACCGAGGATTTCCATTTTCTGATGAGCGAATGCTGGTTGCAATATTCTGGTTCCCTGGAATTTGTTCTGCCAAAAGAAAGAAGTCTATAGAGCTTGTGGATACTTTAAAAAGAAAGAAGGTTAGTATTGCTTGTTTGCAGGAAACCAGGTGGAAGGGAAATAAAGCAAAAGAGATTGGTAACTCAGGATATAAGCTGTGGTATTGTGGCTTGGATAACAATAGGAATGGTGTGGGCATTATTATTGAGCCTACGCTTAAAGACAAGGTGGTAGAAGTGAATAGAAAGGGAGACTGGATTATCTCTTTGAAGCTTGTTTTGGGAGATGACACTATTAATGTTATTAGTGTTTATGCTCCCCAAGTAGGTTTGGACGGAGCATCCAAGGTTCAGTTCTGGGAAGATATGGATGAAATCATGCAAGGTATTCCGGATAATCGGCAAATTTTCATTGGTGGGGACCTTAAGGGGCATGTTGGTAAGGATAGTAATGGTTATGACAGGGTCCATGAGGGTTATGGTTTTGGCAACAGGAATGAGGAGGGAAAGAGCATTTTGGATTTTGCGGTGGTTTATGATCTAGTACTGGCAAATACCTGCTTTGAAAAGAGGGGGTCACACTTGATTACCTTTAAGAGTGGACGAACCCAAAGTCAAATAGACTTCATACTTACTCGAAGACGGGACAAAAGTAAGTGTAAGGATTGCAAGGTCATTCCGGGTGAAGCATTGACGGTGCAACATCGTATTGTGGTTTTAGATGTTAAGAATAAAAGTAGCTGGAGGAATGATAAGAAAGTATTGGAACTAAGGATAAGATGGTGGAAATTGAAAGACCTAACTCAAGGTACCTTTAAGGAAGAGTTACTAAAAGAAGACATTTGGAACCTTGAGGCTAGTGCAGAGGACTTGTGGACAAAAATGGAAGGTGGCATTAAAAAAGCAGGTAGTAAATTGCTTGGGATCTCTAAAGGGGCAGGGCCTCGACCGCACGATGCATGGTGGTGGGATGAGGAGGTTCAAAATGCTATTAAGGCTAAGAGGGAATGGTATAAAAAATTACCGAATGCGGTTAATAGCGAGGCCTTTGAGGAATATAAGAGGGCTAAGAAAGAGGCAAAGAAGGCTGTTAGTGTAGCTCGTGGCAGAGCCTTAGAAGGGATTTATCAAAAGTTAAGTACTAAAGATGGAGAAATGGGCATTTATAAGATTGCAAGGATGAGAGAAAGAAAAAGCAGAGATTTAAGCCAAGTCAAATGTATAAAGGACGAAGATCAACGGGTGTTGACAGGAGATGTTGAGATTAAGGAGAGGTGGAAGGCTTTTTTTGAGCAGTTATTCAACCCTGAACATGAACAAGATTTTCAAGGTCTTCATGCAACAAATAGTTATATCAGCTGGTCTAGGAGGATCTTGCATAATGAAGTAAGAGAAGCCTTGAAGTATATGAAAGTTGGTAAAGCTTGTGGCCCGTATGGTATTCCTATAGAGGTTTGGAAGAACCTTGGAGAGGTAGGAGTTGCCTGGTTAACTAAACTCTTTAATGCTATTGTGAAAGGACGTAAGATGCCGAATGCCTGGAGGAAGAGTATCCTGGTACCCATATATAAAAATAAGGGAGACATTCAATGCTGTACAAATTATCGGGGTATCAAACTTATGAGTCATACTATGAAATTATGGGAAAGGATTATTGAATACAGATTGAGGAAGCTTACAAGAGTTTCGGAGAATCAGTTTGGGTTTATGCCAGGGAGATCTACCATGGAGGCTATTTCTCTTCTAAGAAGACTAATGGAATTGTATCAAGAGAAGAAGAAAGATCTCCACATGGTATTTATTGACTTGGAGAAAGCCTATGATAGAGTATCAAGAGAAGTGTTATGGTGGATTTTGAAGAGGAAATGAGTCAGCGGCAAATATATCAACATCATCAAGGACATGTATGAGAATGCATCCACTAGTGTGAAAACACCTGGTGGAGACCTGGTGGAGACACTAAGGTTTTCCCCATTACTACCGGATTGCATCAAAGTTCGGCCATAAGTCCATATTTATTTACCCTGGTTATGGACGAGCTAACCAGAAGCATACAAGACGATGTACCTTGGTGTATGTTGTTTGCTGATGACATTATTTTAATTGATGAGACTAGTGCTGGTGTAAACAGTAAGTTGAAAGTGTGGAGAAAAACCCTCGAGGACAAGGGTTTTAAGTTAAGTAGGAGTAAAACGAAATATATGCACTGTGAGTTCAGTCTAAGGAAGAAGCAGGAACATGAGGTTAAGTTGGACGGAGTTTTGATTCCTAAAACCAAGCAGTTCAAATATTTGGGTTCGGTATTCCAGAATGATGGCCGTATAGATGAAGATGTGGCTCACATAATACAGGTAAGGTGGTTGAAGTGGAAGGGTGCGACTGAGGTTCTATGTGATAAGAAAATATCTCTGAAAGTGAAAGGTAAATTCTATAGGACGGTTGTTAGACCTGCGATGCTTTATGGTAGTGAGTGTTGGGCACCAACGGGATAACATTTGCATAAGATGAGTGTGGCAGAAATGAGGAAGCTAAGATGGATGTGTGGACATACCAGACTGGACAAAATTAAAAATGTTCATATTCAACAAAAAGTCCAAATGGCGGATGTCGGAGATAAGGTGAGAGAATGAAAACTTAGATGATATGGGCATGTTTTAAGAAGATCTCCTAATGCGGCGGTTCGTAAGTGTGAGAATTTGTTGATTGAGAGGGCTAGAGGTCGTGGAAGACCTAGAACTGTGTGGAATGAAGTTATAGCAAGAGACTTTCGTGCCTTAGATCTTGATGCGGATTTGATTAATGACAGACTTGAATGGAGACGTAAAATCCGTGTCTTGGAAGAGGCCTAAGGCTGGAGTATCTTTTTTGGTGTCTTTTGAGCTTATTTTGTTGAGGATCTGTACAGCCGACCCCAATTTATTTGAGACTAAGGCTTAATTGTTGTTGCTGTTGTATTCGTTTCTTCTCTTCAAGATGAAATTGTAAAGACATAAAAAAAATTTTCCAAATTAATTAACAGTGTCACTTTGGAATTAAACAAATTCTCTGCATTCCAAAAGAACACCTTTAAAATTGATATGCGATGTGACACATACAGATCTATCAAAACTACGAAATTAATAATAACTTCTGGAAGAACCGACAAAGATAAAATGCAACTCGGACGAATCAGAATAAAGAAGATAACAGGGTACCAGATAAGCATTTTAGTAACCTTACAAAATTAAATTTGAGAAGAACTTTTACCGAAAAAATAAAAATAAATATCAAGAAATAGTTAAAACCCTATAATTTTTTCGTGTACGCCATATTCGAATGTGTGTAAGAAAAACGGAGAAAAGCACATTGTCAAAAACAGAGGCAGTAGAATAGGCTTAAACTCGATATTGATTATATCAAACAATTATTTAAATCCACAGAAAATCCAGGAAGCTTCGAAGAGTTTCAATTAACATCGAAATCTATCAAGATCCATAACAAATTTGGCCCGCATTCACTCTCTTTCTCTCAGTATTCAGCGCAATTATTAAAGAAAAAAATAAATTCGACATTCACAAAAATACAAGAACATAAAAATTAATAATCAAAGAAAAGCACAAATTTATCTTCGAACTTCTACGAAGACCGAAAACCGAAAGCATTAACCTCGTTCAGATTCAGATAAACCGAAAAGCAGCTTTTCAAGATGAAGAAAAATGGCAAAAAGTAAAATGAAAAAAAGTTTTACAGCGAAAGCATAGCGCAAAATAGAGGAAGGAGAAAGGACGGCTTTGCAGAAAGACTCGTACCTGAAACGTCGACAATGAAATCGCGACGAAGCCAAAAAAGTTGGTGCGAAGTTATTTATTTATGCACTTCTATTTTGGAATTTTCTTTCTTTTTTTTTATTTTTTTATTTTTTAGGCATGACTTAAATTTCTTATTCAATTGGCGTTGACTGTAGTCTCCCCGGTCAATCTCTTGAAATTCTAGGAGAACCATGACGCGTCTTTTTAGGGGCTTACTATTCGCTTAATATCATGAGTTATGTGGTTTATGCTTATTGCTTAATATTATGGATCCAATTAGTAAGTTGGGCTTCATCAGTGGCCCACTTTTAAGGCTTGTCAAGAAAAAAAAAAAGAGTCTTTTTAAAAATATCCTAAAAAATAAAAATATTTTTTAAAATACCCCATTTTAATTTAATTTTAAAAATACCCTTTTCAATTTTTAATTTTAAAAATAATTTTTTTAAAGGTATATTTTTAATATACATTTAATATATTAAATATATATTTAATTTTAAAAATATATATTAAGTATACATTTAATATATTAAAAATATAAGATATTTGAAAATAAAAATAAAAATAAAAATATGCTATAAAATGTAATTTTTTTAAAAAAAATTGAAATATTTACATACCTACCTAAAACAAATTATTTCAAAAATATTACAAAATATAAAAATATTTATAATTTTATAAAAAATTAAAATAAAATTTTAAAAATACCTCTTTTTTATTAAAATAATTTTTTTAAAAAAAATACATATTCTCTCGATACAATCAATATTTTACTTCAACTTTTATTTTTTTTAAAGTTAAATAAAAATATTCTAATAAAATAATAATATTTAATATTTAAATTATTTTTTTCATAAAAAATATAATTTTTTATAAAAGATAAAATTTTAATTTTAATTATAAAAAATAAATAATACTCAAAAAATAATAATATATACAAAATATATCAATAAAAATTGTTAAATTTATTTTTAAATAAATTTTACATATCATACATATAAAAAAATAAAAATATATATATATAATTTCATTATGTAGATGTAAATATTGTAGATGTTTTATGTATGTTATATTTTTTTTATTTAAATTGTGTATATATTATATTTTATAATTTAAATTGTGTGTATTTTATGTAAATTTTGTTAAATATTATGTGAATTTTTTTATATATATTGTGAGAATAAAAAATTAAAATTTTTAAATTAAATAAATATTTAAAATATTATGTAGATATATTGTATATGTTGTAGATATAGTTTGTATTGTTAACTTTGTATTTTTATATGAAATATATATTGTGTGTATTTACTTTTTTATGTATATATTAAAAATATGATATTAAAAAAATTTAATAAAAAAACATAAATAAATAAAATTGAAAATAAATAAAAATAAAAAATTACAAAAATTAGAAAAGAAAATAACGTTAAAAACATAAATATGAAAAACAAAATCTCAGGGGCCGTATATTTAAAATATGAAAGATTTGGTCCATGCATAGTCTAATTATCTCAAAAAGTTTGGGTCAATTTCTCACAAGAGTTGAATCTCTAAGCATGGATTTGTTTGGGCCTGATCCAATGGATTCATTTTATCTGGATAAAAATAAGTGGAAATTATATAAAATATTGTTTTTTATATTTTTATGATATATGATAAAAATATATTTAATATATACTAAAAATATATGGTATTTTTATAATTTTTTTGTTTGTATAGTATTTTTGTAAATTTTTATTTTTATAGTATGTTTATATTTTTCCTTTTTTAAAATTAATTTTGTAAATTTTTCTAATAATACATTTTTTATGCAAATAAATAAATAAAATTCCAATTATTTAAACTATATTCAGAAGTCTTGGCTGCTGCAATTTTAATTAAATGAATGCGTAATTAAGCTTTCCTTGTCAATATCAAAAAATCTTATATTTATATAGAATTATAATATGAGATAAGTAATGGAGCAAAAATCCTATACATGCGGGGGACACATAAAATGTACATGATAAAATGTTTTTTGTCAAAGAATATTCTCCAAGGCGTATCTTAGTCAACAATTAATGGCTAAAAGTCTACGGAAGCGACGGAAATTGGCCAAGGGGAAATGACTTTCTCATTCTCAATTGTTTATATAAATATGGGAAGATATTGTCACTTGCCTAGGATTCTTTATGTTCCATTGGCTTTTACAATAATTTATAAATATAGTAAATAGAAATTAATAAATAACAAGTTTTATTTTTGTCAATAATAAATAAAAATGTAGATATTAATATAAAAATAAAATAAAATAAAGTTGCATGTTTAATTTATTTTATTTTTCTGCATATATAATTTATGTACAGTTTCCCATGTATGCTTTTCGATTAACATTTACTCATATTGAATTTTTAAATTTGTGAGAATGAAAAATTTTAATTTAATTAATGTTATATATTATTATATTGAATAAATTAATAAGTCCGCAGTATTTTTGTGTGGACAATTTCACATCGATTATATGCTCTCTTTTTTTTTTTAGCCCAATAAACTTGCTGATTTGAGACTACTAGCTTCATAATTCATAACATAACATCAGGCTTAGGCACAACCAAATCCAACAATGTTTGGATTCCAATATGCCTAAATAGTAAATCCTTAGTGGAATAGAATTAATTTCCAAAATTGTTCGAGTCAATATATATAATTAATAATCAGAGCGTGCGTGTGGTTCTATTGTTTAATTGAATTTAATTTAATGCTGTCGGATAAGACTCGAATATATACTCAATTAAATAATTATCATTCAACTAAATAAGCTTTTTAAAGCAGGAAAAAATTTTAAAAATGCTGCCTTTATGAAATAATAATAAGGTGCCACGATTAATAGAAGGTAAAGTGTGGACCAACTAAAGAGTCGTGCTTGGAATCCTATATAAATAATCTTTTTAAGTAAAGCACTATCTCTCATGTTGGTCTATAAAAGTAGACTAGAAGTGGCCTACTTGTCCAATTAACATAATATATTACTGTATCATCCAATTATTAATTTAATCAAGAAATGTTAAGAACTTAATTTTAAAAAAAATTACTTAATTTAATTATTTTTAAGAAAGTGCCAGATGAGATGTAGAAAAAAGATTTGATGAAGTTAACATATTCAATTGTGTGAAAATGAGATGGCCATACATAGCACTCAATTAATTAATCAGTCCTTAAAAAAATTAAATTAATATGATAATCATTAATTGTTCTATGAACTAACATTAGAGAGATATTAGTTGCTACTTTACACTCATATAGGTTATGGCCATAAACTATACACTATAGTGATGTTTTGGCAACTTGATAAGAAAAAGAAGAATATAACTGCCACTAGCAATATTTGGTTGGGCTATTTTTAAAATTTTCAATACCCAAATCGGAATTTATTATTATTATTAAAAGCGTGCAAGCTACATTTTTTTTTCTCTTTAGAATAAAGATTTTCAGTAAGATAACTATCACTCAATAAAATAAAATAAATTATATTTATAAATAAATATAATAACTAACATCATATAAAAAAAAGATAATTAACATATATTACCTGCAAAGTCAGGCTCGGTAGTGTCCAATAGATCTAGCACTTTGTTGAAAATGTTATGAAAATTAAAAGACAATTGTAATATTGTTTATTTAATCAATAAAATAAAATAAAATAATTAGTAAAATTATAAAATGATTAACTAATGATATAATTGAAAAGAAATAGTTATGAGAAGGCAAATGGATTACATTATGGAGTTGTGAGATTGAACTGATTCATCGATAGTGACTCAGATCACGAGTTCATCCCCATGGCAACCACAAATTGAAAAAATAATATTATATACTATTTATTTTATAGTAATTAAAAAATTAATTATTTTTATTTACGATAAAAAACTACATATATTTTTCTATTGTATCATTTTGATATGATATGTATTTTTTTTATAATTATGTATTTAGTAAATAGTCTTAAATATTAATATAATAAGTGAGTTATAATATAGAATAAATAAAAAAATGTCACTGTAACTTTCGGGCGGATGAATTTTATAAGTAAATTATTTATTAATTTCTTCCCAAAATCTTGTGGTCTTTGGCATAGAAATAGACGTAATGACAAAAAGGAACAACGTAAAAGGACAAAAATGTTACCTAGAAAATGACCTTTTGTTGGTGGCTTTTGGGTTTCTGCCTGCATTTATCACGCCATAAAAGGCTATGGACAATGTTATATGGATTGGACTAACTCCTAAAATCTCTGTGTTCCAGAATGAATTAGAATAAAAATTATAATATATATATTATTATAAAAAAATATTAATTACAATCATTTTAAGATGGTTAAATGGTCACGCTTACAGTATGACTATAATTTATATTTTTTATTTTAGCATTATCAAATAAAATATTTATTTCTATATACATATTAATTACGTCATATATTGAAAAGGGCTCGGCGGCAGAGAACCAATTAATACTCGAACAAATACGACATAGGAACATTCAGGCCACCGACTTTTCAGACCAAATTAATGTTGCCTCTCGGCAGGGGAAGAGAAAAAAAAAAGGAATAACAAATTAGATATGAGAAATCCTATCCAATGATAAAAGAAAAACAAATAATTTTATACTATTTATCTTTTTTTTTTCGATTTTCACATTCATTCTTAAAATGATTTTATCGTATATTACTTATTACCAATTTTATATATTTTAATTAAATTGATTAATTAATATACAGTGATACTCATATTCAGTTATTTTTTCTAATATTTTTTCATTCATTTTGATCTTTCATTTAAAGTAATTACACAAAACTTTAAAAAAAAAATAGATAACTTCAATTATGTAAAAAGACACATATAATTGAATTATTCTTTATTATAATTAAATTATTTTTAAAAATTATTGAAATTACCGATTATTTAATTTAGATAAGAGAAAAAAAAAATTAATGTTTTTTAGATTCTTAAAATGACAAATTAATTGGAATAGAAAGAAAATTTGTATAAAAAGTATTAAAAAAATAATCTATATAATAAATGAGATTATAATTTATAAACCAAAACAAAATGTAAGATAAAAGAAGGCTGCCAAAGCTAATAACAAGTTTATATACCTCTAATTAATGGGAATGGAAGCGCACACATTTACAGGAATATATATATGTATTTCAATTAGGGGAATAAAATAAAAATTTCCACAAAACTTATCAGTCAAATTTCACTTTTACAATAATAAGTTGATCCCTTTTGACTCTTATTACGTAGAATAGTTATATTTATATAAAAGGTTTTTTCAAATTACTCCATTTTCTTCCAAATGATGATAACCATTAATGGCTTCTTTATCCCAAAAATCTTCCTTCATATAATGCTCGAACTTGGCAACCACACTTTCCGGCACAGACACGAGCACGGTAAATGCATCAAAATCACCAATCACCGGTAAAAACAAACAGTAAATATCGCTAGTTAAAGGACCCATATGCAATGGCTTTCCTTCTCCAAATTCAACATCTTCTAATCCTAACTTTGACCACTGTGAAATAACCAAACTCGAAGAAACATCTGTTTTTACGGTTTTATCCTCCAACAAATCAATCATGGACCTAACATAGTTATCATTTATACTTGATTTAGCTTGCTGAACCAACTTGATCGGATGGTGCAAATTACAAGTGACCAAATCGTTAACAAAGGTCTGAGCACACCCTAGCACAAATCCATTCCCATAATACCCTTGTGGCATTTCTGGGATTAACTTTTTCCTGACGTTAACTGAGAAAAGGAGCTTGACGTTAATTGAAGGCGACAAGTCTAAAGCTCTAACCCAAGAGCGCCACGTGTGGGACGCCAAGGTTTCGAAGGTGGTGCACTTAAGAGAAGGTATACACTGCCTCTTGAGGTGGAGGATATGGGAGGTGGTGAAAGTTAAGGAAGTGGGGACCAATGCCTGAGACTGTAAATACTGGTTAAGCCCCATAGATGGGTCGACAGGGGCATTTCTGACATAACCGGGATGTGTGAAGGGTATTTGTGAGGGATTTTGGGGTTTTAACACGTATCGAGTATGAAAGGGCAAAATTGGAAGATCAAGATTCGGTTTTGTGGTGATGTGGGCCCATGCATGTAAGAACTGGGAAGTGCCTGTGCCGTCACATAGACAGTGATTAATGCCGGTGCACAGTATCATTCCTCCGCACCTTAGATTCGTCACCTGAAAATGGTAAAAAAAAAACAATCCATTTAAAATTTTAAAATAAATATTATTATCACTTACAGCCTTAGTAAAATTATTTTTTTGGTAAAAAAAAATCCCATTAAAATTATTATTTTATATAGTTAAGAAAAGTTAACTGATATTTTTTAATTATATACTTGTTACGAATGAATTAATTAATAAAGTGAAAATGTAGTAATTTTAATATTAATATTTTAATAAAGTGTATTTTAATTTATTTAAAATAATTATATATATATTATTTAAAAAATTTAATAATTTTTTAAATAGATATGTATAATGCCACAATTTAATTGGAACATAATAAGTACAGTTCTTCTATAAATAAAAATATATATATAAGTCTAAGCCACCGATAAAAAGAGATTATATATAAATGTCAAACAACATGGATAGATGCGTGATAATATATAAAAAATTCATCAAATCTCCCAACTAAAACGAAAATCGAATCTGAAATCTTTTGATATTAATTACTTAGAACTCTTTATCGATGGAGTTGCTCTCTACGGCTCACAAATTTTACAATTATATTATAGACAAAAATATTAATTAATGTGAAATTAGAATATAAGATTCAAATCTATAACCGAATTAGTGTATGTAAAAAATTATTATTCTCACTTGATTTTTTAATGAAATAATTTCCAATGGAAAAAAAGATAAATATAAACCGAATCTAAGAAAAAAAAATTCAAATAATAATTTGGCATGGACTGTCTTGGGCATTTATGGACGGAGGGAAGAAATGAGAAAAAGCTAAAAGGTAATTGAGACCAAGCCTAGATCACGAACACCAGCGAAGCCTTTTGTGGTGGTGACATTACGTTGAGTCTGGGCCAGGGAACGCAAAAAGACGTCGTTAAAAGAACAGAACAAAGCGACGTCGTTATGGCAGCTTTGCCAGCTAGGATACAGGAAATAGAACGTATTGCCTTGGCAACATCACTTTTCCGAATTGCATGATTGAAATAGAAAGTTCAGAGTAAACAATTAGGAAACTCCATTAATTTATTTAATATGGGAATCAAACACAAAAATAAAAATAAAAAAATTTCAATAATTAATTAACAAGAAACTTAATTAATAATAAAATTAATCAAGAAATTAAAAAAGAATGATCAATTGAGCAAATTAATTAGATAGTGATAAAATGAAATCTGAATTATTTTTACTAATCACCTGAACAATAAGAGGAGGGATATCCAAAAATGATTGAGTTTCAACTGGATAAAGAAGTTTTCTCCAAGACCTGTTTGGTTTGGAAGAAAGTTGAAGAAAGTGTTGAGCAGTAATATCCATGAAAGCTTCAACAAAAAGAGCACCTTGTCCATTGCAATCAACTTCAAGTTTTTGATCATCAAAAGCAGTAGTTCTCAACCTGCCAGCTAGCGGATAGTAATGAACAAGAAGTTTGGAAAGTGAATATTTCAAGATATCTGAAGTCACGGAGTTTTTGAAAAGGTAAAGATATTTAATGGAGAATCTAAGGAATTTTTGATCATCAAGATTGGAGAGATATAAAGAATGGTTTGGAGTTGGTTTGTTGGGGGAAATTAAAACTGGATGGTTTTGATAGAAACAATCTGGAAGTTCCGATGACGACGACGATGATTTTAACATATTTTCCAATTTTTCTCAATAATTTTTTTCTTTGAATTTTGATGACTAATTGAAAAAGATCAGAAAATGAAAAGAAAAGAACGAGTTTACAGAAGTTAAAGGAAGAGAAGAGAAAAAAAGAGATCTACGAATGGATATGGAGATAGTACAATGAGATTCGTTTTGAAACTGTGAGAGTGTTGGGGCGGGAGAGGAGGCTAAGGAGAGTTCGTTCATAGATTTGCATTTTATAAGCTCACTCTCTGGCTGCTTTATGTTTTTTTTTTTAATTTCTAATTAGCACCATTTTATTTCCGTACACAGTTCTGTAACATGCTATTTTCTCGCTTTTCTATTATTTTCTTAACTCTCTATAATTTGTGACACGTCATCATGCTGGAATGGTGGGACAATTTTTTTATATAAAATACATATAAGGAGTAAAACTGGAAAGGACTCAAATTCAACATCTAGCTGAAAATAATACAGATTTTTAGTCATCAATTAATAATTTGATAATTAAAAATATATATATTTTTTCCAGTATGTGTACAAAGCATCTTCTAATTTTCTTATATTTTTAAAATAAAATTAATAATTTTTTTAATAAATAATACACATAGACTTGAAATGGGACTTATTCCATCTCAAAATTATGGTAATTTTATTGTACTATAGTAATTAGTATATTTTTTTAAAAAATATTTTTTATTGATATAAAAGGCCTAAACCCTTATTGAGGCTTTTCAAATGCTTAAATTAGACTTATGTAAAAAAAATATTAATTATATAGAAATATTTGGCTTTATACTTTTATATATTTCATTATTTTTTAGTATATATATATGTGTATGTGCCGAAGAATCTTGATATTTTTCTATATCACCATTATTTATAATTATTTGCAATTATAACAATTTCTTTGCTCGCATTTCTCAAAACTATGTGAATTAAAATGTGAAAACAGATGAAAAGGATGCGTTATGTATTATGTATAAGTGGGGCTATTAATTAATGTAGTCTATAACTTGTTTTATAATATGGGTAAAAAGCTAATCTCAGTTAATTTATTTTAGTTTTAACCGTGGAAAATGTTATCTTATCACTTCATGCTGGCATTCTTTAGAAAAGTTTAAAAATAATATTCTTTTAGCAATTTAATATTATGTGATTATAAAAAAAATCTTTAAATAGTGATAAATATTGTGAAATGAATTATATAGTGCTTTGATTATATTTTTTTCTCATAATAAAAATTATTAGTAAATTTATCTTAATATATATTATATGTAAGATATAAATAAATTGACTACTTTAGCTTCTCATCATCCATAATATTTTTACATATAAACTAATCATAGAATCCATCAATCAATCTTCTTAAATATAATAAATCAATTAATATTACCATACGATTTTTCTTAAAAATTAACTCTAATATAATTAAATTTATATGATTAATGATTTAAGATTTTAAATAAATTATTATTTATAATAACATACATGTGGATTTGCAATTTATAAATTTTATTGATATTAAAAATGTTAGCATAATAGTGAACCCACCAAATATAATTTTAGATTAGTTTTATCATTGTTTCCATCTAATAATTTTGGGTTAAATTAAAAAAAATAAATAAAATATTGCACTCTCATTAGGAGTGAGCACGATTCAAAGTAATTCAGGAACTAAAAAATTTCCAAAACCGAATTAAATGTCAGAGATTTCTAAAATATTATTTTTGGAAATGCTTTAAAACTAATTTTTTTTATTGTATTGTTCTAATTTTTTGGAGAAATTCAGTTCAGATTGGATATTAGGAGATTTTGCTCTATTTTTTAATTTTTTAATAATAAATTAAAATTATTACATAATATAAATAATAAAATTATTACAACTATCCAACATTCAATATCCATAATAAAAATAAAATAAAATAAAATAAAAATACCAATATTCATAATCAAAATACCAACATCCAATATTTATAATCAAAATGTCAATATCTAATATTCATAATTAAAATACCAATATCTAATATTCATAATTAAAATATCAATATCTATAATCAAAATGTCAATATTCAATATCCATAATCAAAATAACAATATCCAACATTAACTAATTATAAAATTTAAATAAAATAACCTAAATGCTAAAAAAAAATGGATAAGTCAAAATTTATAAAATTATATTTTTTTTAAACTTTACTTCCCATAATTAATAAAGAAAAGTATGATGATTGGCTCAAATAATCAAAATAAACTCTATTTTAAATAAAAATAATAAAAAATAAATAAACTCTTATTTAAACTAATTCAATCAAATAAATAATTTAAATTCTAATCAAATTCAATTCAAAAAAATAATTTGTAAAAAAATTTAATAATACCACTATTTGTATTGAGTCTCATATTTTCATATTAGCCATTGACATATTTAATTTAAAATATTATTTAACTTATATTTTATTAATTTATTAATATGGTAAAATATATAAATTAATATTAATTAGCTGACAAATTAAAAAATATATATAACAATTAATTATATTTATATTTAATTTATTTTTTAGTTAAATTAGAAAATTACTACCATTTAATTATCTATGATATTAAATATTAAGTAATAAACCAATATAATAAAATATATATTTATATTATTAGTAATAAATCGGTTCTTATTTCAATTATTCGGTTTAATATAATTTGGTTTTCGATTCATATATAACCTAATCTCTAAAATTACTCCATATTATAAAAATTAATACAATTCGATTCAGAGAAAGTCAAAAGAGAATTAATCTTTTCGGTTTTAAATATTTTCGCTCCGAATATTCTGATCGGTTTGAAAATCTCCGTAATCTGTATTCAACCATAGCACTCACTAAACCTTATCAACCAATTGATAAAATATTTTATCTAAGGGATACAAAAATAATTATTTTACTGGATAAAAAAATTATAGACTCTTATATCAAAAGATAATTATATATATATTTTAAGATATGATAAAATAAAAAAAAATATTATAAGTGTAGTTTTGATATTTATAAATTTTTTTTAATAAAGTTGAATTGTAACTAAATACGTTAATATTTTTTGAATCTATTTTTTTAAATATTTTATTATATCTTTTAAGCACGATGATATGATTTTTTTTAATAAAATATAATTTTAATAATATATTTTTACTTAATAATCAGTTTTTTTTTAATAATTTATCAAATAATTCACTAATTGTGTTAAATATTGTTTGCTTGAATCAATTCATTTTTACTGAAAAAAAGAAAAAGAAAAGTCCAGTTGGATTTTAAATTATCCACGTGGGGTTTATTTAAATTTAAACTAAAAAAGGAAAAAAAAAATGAGAAACAAAGATAGATTTAGCTCCAATACAGACATGGCTTCTTCAAAGATTTATATATCGGCTTCTTGTAATAGGAGTGGCACCATTTTTTCTATTTAATTTTCGCATCCTCTTCGGCTTCTTCTTCCTCATTTTCAGGATCCTATAATGGAGCCAACACTTGGGATCTTTCCAGAATTGGTACGTAGAAAGCTTCGTATAAACAGTCGATCTGTCTCTGCATTCATGAACAACTCATCAGCAGAGCTCGTAGATCCAGGTTGACCCGACCAAGCCTTTGTAGATAATTCAAACACATACCCAATATGAACTATCAGGCGAAGAATTAAACAACGAGAAACAAAGTAAGAAGAAGAAGTACAGTAGATGGTTCTTTACATTTTTCAGATGTGTATTTCTTGTCTGTCCATTAGTAATATAAGAAAGAAGAAGCAGTTGTTGTAAATTATGGTGAAATGCATATCGGACTAGCAAGACAACGATATATTAAAAAACCACCATTAATAGACCCAAGTGCTCGGCCAGGCTGCAGGTTCGAAGGAGCACTAGCAAA
This sequence comes from Garcia nutans, assembly GCA_947685225.1. Classification (NCBI taxonomy): domain Eukaryota; kingdom Viridiplantae; phylum Streptophyta; class Magnoliopsida; order Malpighiales; family Euphorbiaceae; genus Garcia; species Garcia nutans. Next base: position 58,232,541 of record CANTUV010000039.1, read on the forward strand.
AGGAGATTGAGCAACTGCTGCTAAAAATATCTTGTGTTTTCAAATCTTTTAATTAATTTGGTGTCTGTTTTTCTTTTTCATTTTTTTTAGTAAATACCATTACATTACTCAATTATTACCACTTTTTTACTCAAATTCTTGCATTTTTATCATAGGTTAATCTTAAATGGGTAGATAAAATTTGGCCAAAATGGTCAAAATCTACTTGAAATTACTTATATATCCTTTTTAGATTTTCAGATTTAAAAATTAAAATTTAAAATTTCATTCTCTCTCATTTATTGCTTTAATTTTCTAACAGACAATTAATTTAATATGTTAATCTTTTTTAAAAGATACCTTCTATTTTCAAAACATAATTAATTCATTCATCTTAAAAGAATTAACTATTAACCAATAATGAATTACAAAATGTGAAAATTTAAGGAATCATTTATATCTTAAATTTTAAATTAAATCAATTAATGTAGCATCGTAGTATATTAATAATCTAGTAACAGTAAATACATAAATCAAGAATATTTGATGAAAGATTATTGTATTGAAAATCATTATATTACTAATTAAACTATGTTTGTTACGAGTATGAAAGAAATTAAAAAGACAAAATAAGAGTGTTAAAAAGATATACAATTAAATTTATATTATAATTTAATTTTTTAAGCAATTCAATAAGATGTTTACATAATATATCATCTAATTAAATTTTCATAATTCAAATGTCAAATATATATAATAAATTTAATAATTCATTAAAATAAACTTATATTATATTATATTAAATAATTAATAATATATTTAATTTAGAATAATTGACTATGTTACAAGTATAAAATGATGTAATTAATTATATAATAGGTTTAATTTGAAATAATTATCTATATTATAAGTATAAATTTTTATAATTTATTATATAATATATTTAATTTAGAGTAATTGAATATATTACAAGTATAAAATAATATAATTGAATATATAATATGTTTAATTTAGAGTAATTAATTATATTACGAGTGTAAGTTTTTATAATTTACTATATAATAAATTTAATTTAAATAACTGACTATGTTACTAGTATAAATTAATATAATTCATTACATTATAAGTTTAATTTGAAATAACTGACTATGTTATAAATATAAACTAATATAATTCAAAATCTTATAAATTTTATTTGAAGTAAATTAAAGTAATTGATTATATTATAGATATAAATTTATATACTTCATTATATAATATGTTTAATTTAGAGTATTTGACTATATGATAAATTTAATTTAGAATAATTGACTAAATTACAAGTATAAGTTAATGTGATTAAAAATATAATATATTTAATTTGAAGTAGTTAACTATATTACAAGTATAAATTAATGTAATTCACTATATTATAAGTTTAATTTGGAGTAAATTGATATAATTGACTATGTTATAAGTATAAATTTATATAATTTACTATATAATATATTTAATTTAGAGTAATTAACTATATAATAAGTTTAATTTGGAGTAACTCACTATGTTATAAGTATAAATTAATACAATTGATTATAAAATATGTTTAATTTAAAATAATTGACTATATTTCAAGTATAATTAAAGTATTTGACTATATAATAAGTCTAATTTAGAATAATTGTCTATGTTATAAATATAAAGTAATATAATTCATTTTATAATAGGTTTAATTTGATTTAATTAACTATGTTATAAGTATAAATTAATGTAATTCACTATATAATATGTTCAATTTATAATAATTAACTATATTATAAGTATAAATTTATGTAATTCAATATATAATAGGTTTAATTTAGTATAATTAAATTTGAAGTAATTAACTTTGTTACAAATATAAATTTATGTAATTCAATATATAATAGATTTAATTTGGAGTAATCGACTATGTTTCAATTATAAATTAATATAATTCACTATATTTGAAGTAAATTAATATAATTGACTATATTATAAATTTAATTCACTATATAATATATTTAATTTGGAGTAATTAACTATATCATAGATTTAATTTGGAGCAATTGACTATGTTATAAGTATAAATTAATACAATTAACTGTATAATATATTTAATTTAGAGTAATTGATTATTTCATAAATATATATATTAAAAACTTTTTGATATATATTAATTAGTCTATTATAATAATGAAATTGTATGTTTGTGGTGGGTATTAACCAATTAATTAATTAATATATACTATATATAATTATATATATGGTGTAAAAAATAATTAATGCATGTTCGGGAAAAAAAAAGCTAATTGATAAAATGAAAAATTAAATTCATTAATCGTTACTGCATATATCAATTTCTTTTATTATTATTGGTTTATTATTATTTATTTATTATTATAATGTTATTATTCGGCCAAAGTTTAAAATCATTATATTAAACAATGAAAAATATTGCTATAGTCCTATATTTTCTAATGTGTATAAAAATATTAATGTTGTTATTTGGCTAAAGTGTATAATTTGCTATAATTCAGCATGTTAATTAATTATCAATACTTTTAATATAATATTGGGTAGGCAAAATAAATAATTAGCATATTTTCAATATATTGGAATTAAATATGGCATATTTTCAATGTATAGCATTTAACATCAGTATTTGGAGGGAAAATAAAAACTTATTTTAGAGTTAAATTTATAATAACGGTACTTTTATCTTTTTATACGGCTGAATTTTGGGCAATATAATATGGCCAACTTGAATTTTCCTTTATTATATTATGTATTGAATTTTGCTAGTTATAAATTATAGTCAAGAATTTTCAAGTTGATTTTAATATTGAATTTTATTCATTAATTAAAGTATGTTATAAATTTTAAATTTTTGCTTTAAATTTCTGCTTGTAGCCAATTTTTGATTTTTTTTCCTATGGTCATCATTTTTACTAATTATTCGCATATACATCGAACCACAACCATTATATAGAGTAACGAAATCTACCAACTTGACAGCCAAAGATTCTCCGGAAGCTATGTGCTTTTAGTCACCTCAACTTAAAAGGCACAAAGCCAGAAATTTTTTGTAGCCAAATATTCCATCTCACACTCATAAAACTCTGTAAACATAGTGTTGCCATACATTCTGCTGAAAATTTTTGCCCTACTTCATATTTCAATATTTTATTTTTAGATCCATTTTAAATAGAGTTGCATTTAAAATAATTTGATTTAATTTTTAAAAAAGTGATAAAATAGTATGTGCATAGATGACCTCAATAAAGATTTTTTATTTAGAAACACCAAGATTGAAGTTAATATATATATATATATATATATATATGCACGTTGAGGCATAGTCTGATAGTCTAATAGTATATACACTTTCTATAAATAGATTTTTTCCCTTTATATATATATATATATATATGCTCGTGTGGGCAGATTGGGAGGTTTGAAAATTGCTGAAGCGATTAAAAGCTTTTAGCAGCATGAGAATATTTTTGTATACAATGCTAGAAGTAAGAGCCCATATGCAGTTGTTTTCTTTCCACTTTAAGCCGCCTCGTAATTTTGATTTGGGTTTCTCCTTTCAAAACTATGGCAATATAGAGGAAAATTAATCTTAAAAATATAGGGTGCTTTATTCTGCCGCAAGGATCTAAAAGCTTTGGTTGATTTTCAGTTTCAACAAAACTTTAGTTGATTGAAATGATTAAGCATGATTCATTTTGTCGACATTAACTAGTCAAGATCAAGCACTATAAATTTTTATTTAAAAATAGTTAAAAAGAAGAAGAAGAAGAAGATATATAAACTTTAATAAGTAAAGCAAATGATACCAGCATCAAGTTCCTTAATAAATATTAATAAGAATTGAAAATTTCACGTCAAAGAAAATTCCAGGAATTGATATACAGTGTTGTAATATTTTAAGTCTGCTTTTAGTTATGAGAAAGAAAAGAATATTTGCATACTATATCTGAAAGAAAAGAATATTTGCATACTATATCTGATAATAATCTTCAAGCTTAGCATTCTAGAATCTACATTATTTAAGAGCATTTTGATTTTCTCCTACACAAAGTATAATGAAAGTATTAGACCGTCCAACTTTATCTAACTTGTATAGTTTCTTCCGACTAGGAAAAAATGGAATCAAGTTCTTCTCGAACGCTTATTAATTCAAACAGGTACATATGCCCTCATCATCAAAGCACAAAAATGGCTGTTCAAAGCGATACTTGCACATCTAATTATAAACAAACACTCGATCACTAAGCCGCCATGAGCTTGATGATAACCTTATTATTTTATTTATCATATGTACAACACTTGTTGTATTTTCAGTCATTTGATTAAGGTAAAGATAGCTAATAAAAAGATTAAAAAAGGGGAAATTGCAAAAGGAAATAAGAAATGAGAACTATAGATGATGGAGAAGGACCCAATCAAATCACAATCGAGCAACGTAGGAATTTGATTGTGTAACATATCTTACCCATCGGTGTGGATTTGTGGTTGAAGGATTTTTCGCTATTTGCAAGTATTTTATCTGCGTCCAGAAAATGAATACAAGCATCAGTGAAAAGAGAGAAATCATTATTTCTTTCTTTTGTTTTTTTTTTTAATTTTTTAATTTTATTTTATGATATTACATAATGAAGCTGAAGAATTCTGATTCACAATGGTAATGTGTAATTAAAGTTCCCCAACTCAGTAGCATGGGTCAAGTTTTAAGTATTCGCCAAATAACATATTACTTCGATTCATCAATAAAGACAAGGTATGCATGAATAGCATTGTTCAATTAGATCAATCATATAGTTTGTGTGAGAGAAAGCCCAAGCTTGTTAACATAACAATAGTTAATTTTGTCAAATCTTACTTGAGTCTTGAGGCGTTATACATTGGCATAGTAAAGGTCATGCTAACTGGTACGGCCTCCTTATTAATATTTCCTGCAGTGAAAGGAAAAAAATTGCAGGGCTCTCCTTATGACACAGATTTACATCATAATTAATAAGAATAATGAATCACAATCTCTTACCATGCATCTGCTGTGCAAATGTCAGCTTTGCATGTAGCATGTGTTCAGATCCACCAACAATCTATAATGTATAGTATTTTTGAGTAACAATTCATTTATTGCAATAAATCTATATTCAAATGCTTACAACTTAGACAAAAAATTTCTTGTCAGAACTAATTAAAATTCCAAGGTCAGAAAACGAAGAGAGGCATTACCTTCTTCAAACCCCACTCAATTTTCTTACTTGATTCCTTAAAATCAGTAGTGTTTCCAACTGCGCCAGGCTCCAACTCAAAACTAACCCTGAAATTTGTACATAAAAATGTAATAATTACTGGAGTTGATATAACTCTGGCTTCAGCAAGACAAAGTTTGCGCTGGTCTTGTCTTCCTTTCTGATCATGTTGCAGTCTTTTCTTTCATGTGACAAGCTCATGAATTTTCACTGATACTAACAATGTGAGATATCTTTGTATGCCACATATTTACACCATTTACAGTATTAAAAAAAAAAACTTCTTAATACTAGCTAGGATGGAAAAATCTGAAATTGTTTTTTCTCAAAGGGAAATAAAGAGCAGCCAACAACATGCTGTACAGCTTTTGTATTGATGATGACATAAATAGAGTTGGCTAAACAATTTTTGCACTTTATCTAATGTAATAATTCATGATGCTTGTACATGACAGTGGTATGTCTTCTTAATAGTTATTATCCGTTTTATATCTATTTATTTTATATTTATTCATTTTGTTGTGTGTTATCCGTTCCAACTTGTCAAACATATAACACAGTTGGATAGCAATTAACGGAAGTCATCAAATATTCTTATTTGTTCACCCAAACCACATGATCCAATGACTAAATTAAAAACCAAACAAACAGCAGGATGATAGTCATTTTGCTGAAAGCAAATGCAGTTGTTGAGGCATTGATCTTGCAGCATCATCTAGACTAAATCCTTGCATAGTACAAGTTGAAATACCTGGCTAGTATATGCTGGCAGTGGCATCTCTACAAGTATGCCATCTGCAGTGACACTAGAGGAGAATTCAGCATGCAATTTAATAATAGCTTCAGCCTGAAGGAAAGTTGTCAATTATCAAAATACAAATCACATTTTAGTGGCAAAGTGTCATCTGGAGCAGAGGAAGCAGTTAGAATAACAAAAGTCAAGCTCACCTTAAGGGGTCCAACTTCTTCAATTAATCCATTAATATGGAAGGGAGGTCTAAACTCCCGAGTCATTCGGTAGTTCATGACAGAAAATTCACCATCTGGTGCTACCTGATAGAAAGACAAAATACTTGATAACATCACAAAAATTAAGTGAAAAGGCATGTTAAAGAATACACTTTATACATTGCACCATTTCATTCATACTCACCATAGTCAAAGTTCTGTCAATGTCAAAATTATCAAGATGAACTGATTCATGGAACTTACAATTATCCAGAATCACTGCTCCAGCTCCAGATGAACTACTGTAATCTGTACAACAAGCAGCAAAACAAGATTTGACGTATGTAGCTTATCCAACTAAAGGTGAATAATGGATTATGCAAACAAAGCCTACTCTTCTCAGCAATAAAAGTAAAAAAAGGAACGTTAGACACAAATGAAGTCAAAATGACATTTAGTATTTTCACTATGAAGATTTTCAATGCATTTGTCATATCTCCTTCATAGATCTACAACACCAAGAACAAAAAAGCATTACAGAGTTTAAGAGGTCCAAAAAACTGTTTTGGGGATCAAAGGAATACCATAGCTTGGCTTTCCACCTCTTCCGATACTTAGGTCATCATTTAATGCAAGCCTAATTTCTGGGTTGCCAGTGAGATAACTCTTCATTTGAATGGTACCATCAATTTCAGAAGTATGTATCCCTATATGTCCAACATTAAACTATTAAGACACAAACATATTATAGATTGCTCTTTTTCTACTTTTCAAATAATTGTATTGTCTCTTAAATACTCACACTCGAGCTAAATGTAACACTTATTTTCTCAATTATATCTACAAAAATTTCATCTCTCTTCCTGCCACGAGGTTCATTGGATACAACAGATTTGGTAACAACTGTCCTAAGCATTCTCTTGGGACCTTGCTGCAGCAAGCAAGTTTCAAAGTTAATTGAACACATGCAATCATATAGACAGCAACGAAAAAGAGTACACTTATGAGCTTGTATAAATCAATACCACGAAGATGGAAGCAGGACCAAGGCTTGGCAAAATTGCAGCATCAATCATTATCGGCTCATTAAATACATAGGACTTCAGAAGCTCAGTTGATGTTGTCTACGCATAACCAAAATCCTGGAAAAAACAACAGTCAAATCAGATTGCAAAAATTGCAAGGAACAACAGTCAATGGTTTACAAGATAATCATAAAAAAGCTTTCATGTTTTAAGTTAATAAGTAAAAAATTCATATGTCCGATATACTCAGCTTCGTTAACAAGAAAAGTTTCTTGCTAATTGAAAATTACGACTCTGGCTACAAATTCAACATTGGGAATAACTCTGCTTTTTAAATGATGATGCAGTCTTTACTTAAAATTTCCCTACTCTGAGAAATATCTGACTATATGAAAAGGATTTTTCAAAAATTTTTATCAATAAAAGTTTTCTTCCTAACTTCTTTTGTTTTTAGTCATATGTAAGTACAAGGGAAAAGCATCATTGATTTTTGGTGCAAGTTAAAGAATTCTCCAACAAATAATGCTTTCCCAATACACTGATTAGAGAACTGCTGTGGAAAGTGTCGTCATTCAGTACATTCAATGGGTTTGAAATATTCAGGAAAAATGAAGGAATTAGAAAATGTCAAGGAAACAAAAAATTAGGAGGGATGACTTTCAATTTTAATCTACATTTATTAGACAAAGAACAGTGAATTAAGCAACTGAATTCAACTATATGTCTAAGTCAACTACAATTATTTATAACCCTTTAAACATGAACCTTCTATTTTGATAAAATCCTCTTCAAACGGTTACGGCAGTGAACTGCTAAACATAATATCCAAGAAGCAATGGACACGCAAAGACAAAAAAGAAAAGAAAAGAAAAGCAAAGAATACATACGATGATTTCGTCCAGTAATTGCGCAGAGACTCTTCATTGAGAACACCAAGGTAATCTTTGATTAAACGTGCATTTCTTTGAAGAAATTCCAGAACAAGTGAAGGTGAGACATTAGCCCTTGTTGTTGCTACAAATAGTAAGCCCGCAACCTTCACATGAAAGTAGTTCACACCATCCACATTCTATGAATTACAAATATTACATCAGCATTCAGCAAGTGCTAATTGCTAAAGAAAGAAGGTATAAATTCAATTCACAAGTTAATTAACATATCCCGAAAATGGCTCTCAGCATTAGGATAAGAATATAGAATAGAAAACCACTCTAGACACAATCATTTTCGATGATAAAAATCTTACTATGCTCAAATGCAATTCTGTTATTCTGACGTACACTAAAAATGTGCAAAAACTGGAAATAGTTGAAACAATTTCGCAAAAAAATAAGAAGTTAATTATATGAAATTAAGCCAGTTGCTACCTTAGAATGCATTAAAATAGAAAACAAATTGTAATGTATAGAGTAATAAGCATATTTCAAATCAATTATATGATAAAAAGTACCTACAAAGACAGGTGGAGTGTCTCCTGCTTCATCCTCTTTCCAGAACTTGACTGTGCGGAAAAATATTTCAGCACTCCCTTTCGGAACTTCACCACGATCTGCATTTCAATCAAAAATATTATTTCATTGAACCAAAACAAGATTTTGAAAATTTGCCATTTCTATGGTGCAATAGTAACATAACTTTCCACTCGAATTCCACCGCAACCAAAACATCATCTGATTCTTTGACCTTTAGCAAGCGAATTAACTGTTAAGCTATAAATCCTTATCATATAAGCAACTGAATAAACTTCATTTCAGTAACTTGTTAGAGACGATGAGATTAATCGTAATTACTAGCTAGCTAATTAAACAATATAATAGTTAAGATGTACAGAACAATTAGAGATGAAGAAAAACTTAACAGTCACGGAAGACGATGTAATCGCCTCTCCGGGAGAGCACAAACAACTCTGAGATCATGCTTTAATTTTTTTTTTTTGAATTAAATTATTTTCTCTCTGTACTCGGGTTTTTTTTTTCATTTGATTTTTAGCTTGAGTTTGGCGAGGGAGCTTTTCGCCCGGCTTCTCTGAAGGCCCACGTGCAGGCCACATAGTGAAATGTACGTATTATGCGCCACGTAGACATAAGTACACGTACACCCTACCCAAGACTTGGCGTGGAACTCGTGACTTGTTACATTTTACCCGTTCTGTAATTATGCGTAACGACGGTCAATTAATTGCTAATTGACAAACTCATCCTGCATTATTACATGGTATGTTAAACCTCCAATGAATATTTTAATTTTTATTAAATTATATTAAAATTTACTTCAATTATTTTTTAAATTAATTAATAAAAAATTACACATACTAAAAATTTATTATAATAAATTTTAATAAAAATAAAATATATTACAATAAAAATTTAAATATTTATTATTATTTAACATGTAATTACAAGATGTATATTAAAAAATTATAAATTAAATTTATTAATTTTTATTATATCTCTTTAAATATATTTTTTTATTATAATTAGATATTTTTTTCGTCATTTTAAATTATAATTTATTTATAATTTTAATAAAATAATTAACATATAAAATTTTTATAAAATTTTTATTTAATATTATTTATTAAATATATTTTATGTTAAATAAAAAAAATATATATAAATTTATATTTAAAAAAAATAATTTTTAATTTTTATAAAATAAGAAATGAATCAATTTATTTAGGAGTATATAATTAGCGATTTGAGGTATGAGATTTTAGTGATTCTAATAAATTCTTCCAGAAGAAATATAAAAAGAAAATATTGTGAGAGAAGGTTTTTTTTTTCTTTTTTAATGCAGTGGATAAAAAAATAGTCAATGATAAATTGATAATGAGCAAGATATTTTGACTGACATCAGGAACACCATAATTTCTCTTCCATAGGAACCAGGAAAGAATATGCTTTCCGTTAATCCACGGACAACGAAGATATTTTTCCCCGTTTTATTCAAAATTTTAAAAAACGGCGTCGTTTGGTTAATTCCTTTCATCCTTTTGAACCTAACACGTCACCGTTTACGGATGACATGAGAATGGAAAAATATCCGTATTTGTCCGTCGTCGTAACAGGAGAGAAACCGGGATTCAAAGGAAAAATAAAATAAATAAATAAAGAAGAAAAATGAAGAAAATATCCACATTAATAATATTTATAATTACTTTATTAGCATCATCATCATCTTGATTATTAATATTTTAATTCTATATTTTGTCTTTTGCTTTTTGCACCCTACTCTGATCGCGACGAGGTAACGGATCTTGATCGCTGCCTGGGAAATTTCATAGAAGCCACCGTTGAAAAAACACTTCACTACAACAGATCGAATACGAAGCCGAGAACTTTATTATAGGTTCGCAAAAAAAGGCGAAGATTTGATGCAATTGTGGCGCGAAATTGGATGGTGCAAGAGCTTTGGTTATAGAAATGGGCCAATTGAATTTTTGATATAGGTCTGTGGATAAATTTGGAAAAATGATGGCTTTTTTTTGTTGCGAATTTGAGAAGCTTTCAATTTGTTATAGAGATTTTTTGCAGAGTTTGGGGATGAGTTCTGATGTGCGTAGCGGATTGTAAAGTTGGTTTATTTGGATAAGGAAGACCTTGACAATATCAAAGGTAAGTTATTTATTTCCTTTCTTTTATCACTTTCAAGATGACACTATGTTTTTTTTTTTTCTTATTTTGCAGTTCTGTATTGTAGATAAGCGTTTAATTATAGTAATTTTTAACTTTTTCCTTTTTATGCTTCTTTTGATGGTGTCATTGAGCATGCAATGGAAATTTAAATGGCTGCCTTGCAAATGAAAATATAGGCAGAAATCCATCTTTTCTAATGGTGCTTTTTGACTAAATTGGGTAAGTCTCCATACAGAGAGACTTTGTAATTGATTTTCTGTGATGGTTAGGCCTCGTTTTGAATGGTGATGTTTGATTTTTCCATTTTCACATTCTGCATTGCGATAATGGGTTAATTTTGGATTTTGAGAAATACCCAGTTTATAGTCTGTAACTGTATTATCAGAGCATAATGCTTTTATTTTTAAATTGACTTTCTTTTTAATAACTTGCAGAAAATGGCAACTCCCGTTGAGCCTCCAAATGGGGTTAGAATTCAGGGGAAGCATTACTACTCCATGTGGCAAACTTTGTTTGAGATTGACACGAAATATGTTCCGATCAAGCCTATTGGCAGAGGAGCCTATGGAATTGTATGCTCTTCTGTGAATAAAGAAACCAATGAGAGAGTTGCAATAAAAAAGATACACAACGCTTTTGAGAACCGTGTTGATGCTCTGAGAACTTTACGGGAACTGAAGCTTCTTCGGCATCTCCGACATGAAAATGTTATTCAATTGAAGGATGTAATGCTGCCTATTCAAAGGAGAAGTTTCAAAGATGTTTATCTTGTATATGAACTCATGGATACAGATTTGCACCAAATTATCAAGTCTTCGCAAGCACTTAGCAATGATCACTGTCAATACTTTCTATTCCAGGTATCTATATGCTAGCCTATCAGCAAATGAATGCTTTTTTTAAGTGGATTTGGTACAACATTGGAAAAGTTAAAGGCTAATGCTCAGCAATTTCCTCATTAGCTTTAGTGACGGTAGAAACTAAATGATTCAATTTTTTTAAGAAAGATATTGCCTGGCTTTTGTTAAAAGCTTGGTTGCAATTCTTTTGCAGCTGTTTCAATTAGAATTATCGACTTTCATCTTACTGGCCTTTAGCTTGGTGACAATATCTCCTGGTGGCAGTTAACCTAGTGGGGTGTTTACATTTTGTAACTGGGAACAATATTAACATCCTTTGCTGTGTAAAAGTTTGTGCTAATAGCTTGTCTCTTAACATCCTGAATTGCCCATCACATTGGTTATGGCACCTCTTAAGTAATAAACTAATAATCAGTATGATGGTTTGATTTTGCATGTTATAACCAGGATACAGATTAATATGCTTTGATGTACAATGTGCTTGTACTAATTAAGTTGTGCTTTTAAGAAAATCTATAAGCTTAAATGTAGCACTCCAAGACAATTTCTTGCCTTGATTTTGTGGTAGTTCCTTTTGTTTTTGATGCCCATGTCAAATTTCAAGTCAGGGAATGAGATTGTGCTTGGTAGTTTAACTAAGTTAGAATTAACTGATTGAGAAAGGGGTTTGTCTCTGTTAGCTGTTTTTTTTTTTTACAAATAGTTGTTTAGTTGTGATCTTTAAAGTGGAGGGCATTGTGAGAGGTGCAAAATCTGAGATAGGATTTGAGAGAAACATGTTTAAGATGGATTAGCTTTCTAGTATGCTATATAGCTCTCTCCTAAAGTGCACAGTCCACGTAATCTTTCCAACACTTAACCAGATATCACTGTAATCTTGACCTTGAGATATTTTTACAATTAAATATATCGTGGTGTTATAATCTTATAGATTTCTTTAAAATGTTAATTAGAGTCTTATGAGTTTGTTCTACGGTCACCTTATCTACCTTCAAGGGGTATATAGATGTACAGGAACTTCTGTTGATTTTGTATATTGATTAACTGGTCAACCATGTTTAGATTCGCGGATTGAGATTGAAATGAGTTCATTTTGTCTTCCATTGCACTCAAATGAAGATTGCATATTAGTATATTATTGATATCCCATTTTTGGAATTTAAGAGATTATCATTCGCATTGATTTTATTTTTATTTGCTTTTAAGAGATGATCAAGCTTATTATATTGAAGAGGCCTTCAAATAATTTTAAACTTTCCATGTTCTTGTCGTTTTTATTATAATTGTGAAATCGCTTGGATTAGTTTAGCTTTCCATAGTTACCTCTCATGTGTTTGGTCCTGTTCATGCCTCAACAGCTTATTTTCTGGCAATAGAGTTGAATGTATGTGGTTACATGACTATGCAATAGAGTCGAATGAATGTGGTTATATGACTGCAATATCTTAATATTCTCACTCTATAGCTTGGCTGCTTTGGAACTGCTAACCTTGTAACTGATATGCTCTGGCATTTTGTTATTGTTTTTCTTTTCTGATATGAGCATTTAGTCACTTGCCTACCCTTAGGTTTTCTTTAGCATATAGGCCTCTGGGTTTTAATGGATTTAAACTTCTTGGTGCAGTTGCTCCGAGGCTTGAAGTATCTTCACTCAGCGAATATTCTTCACCGGGATTTGAAGCCGGGGAACCTACTTATCAATGCAAACTGTGATCTGAAAATTTGTGATTTTGGGCTTGCACGTACTAGCAATGGAAAGGGCCAGTTCATGACTGAGTATGTTGTTACTCGCTGGTATCGAGCTCCAGAACTACTACTCTGCTGCGATAACTATGGGACATCTATTGATGTCTGGTCTGTTGGATGTATCTTTGCAGAGCTTCTTGGCCGGAAACCTATCTTCCCAGGTACAGAGTGTCTCAACCAGCTTAAACTTATAATCAACATCCTTGGCAGCCAAAGGGAAGAGGATCTTGAATTTATTGATAACCCTAAGGCTAAGAAATACATTAAATCACTTCCATATTCCCCTGGGAGTCCTTTCAATCGCCTTTACCCTAATGCCCATCCTATGGCAATTGAACTACTGACAAAAATGCTAGTTTTTGACCCATCAAAGAGAATTACTGTTACTGAAGCACTCCAACACCCTTACATGTCCCCACTGTATGATCCCAACAGCAATCCTCCAGCCCAGGTCCCTATTGATATGGACATAGATGAGGATTTAGGGGAAGAGATGATAAGGGAGATGATGTGGAAGGAGATTCTCAATTATCATCCTGATGCAGCTACAGCCAACGGTCAGATGCCTGCCTGATCTTGTTCCATAGTTCGGCAGAGAGACCTAAGAGGGTTATTTTGCTTTAAGCTGAAGAGGTTTTTGTTTGTACTTTTAGTTCTTATATATGCCACTGTTCTCTGTTGTACCCTTTGTTCCTAATAATCTTAACGAAGTACCAGTCAGATGTGCCATGGATGCATAATTTGACCAACTTTTGTTTTAAGGGCTTGTTAATGAGCTTCAGCTCTGAACTTTGTGCCCCTTTCCGTTTGTAAATAGGTGTCTTTGCAAGAGTTTGAGAAAACTTTTGGTGTATGTTAGAATATCTAAATGTAATTAGATATTCAGTCTTCATAGCTTGGGATTCATCTTTTATATATATGTATATATATATATATATATTTAAAAAAATTAGTCAAAAATATAATTTCCCTTAAAATTTTTATTTTTTTACAAATGATATTTTAATTATTTTATTATAAATTTATTATAAATCATTTAAAATTTATAAATTAATGATAAATTTATTATAAATTAATAAAAATTTAATATTTTAATAAATATTTTATAAATTTGATATTTTAATAAATAATTTATAAATATAATAAATTTAAAATTATTTTTAATTTTTTTATATTTTTATCAAAAATCTAAAATTTAAGATTTTATGTGCAGACTTGGCGGTCCACATATTTGCTCACCAGCTCGCTAATCAATGTGGAGATACAAGGAATAATTTGGCGGTCCACATATTTGCTCACCATCTCGCTAATCAATGTGGAGAGACAAGGAATAGTAAGGGTTTTCGATAAAAATATAAAAATAATTAAAAATAATTTTAAATTTATCGTATTTATAAAATATTTATTAAAATATTAAATTTTTTTTTAGTTTATAAAGAGTTTATAATAAATTTATAAATTTTAGATAGTTTATAACTAATTTATAATAAAATAGTTAAAATATTTTTTATGAGAAGATAAAATTTAAATTATTTTTTAAATAGTAATGGCCAGTTGGATGGAGCTCAAGCTCAAACATAATAGGACATCTGTCTAACTACTCAACGTCCTATATATAAGTTGATTTTTTTTAATTGATAGAAAAAAAGTTCTTTTTTTTTTTTTCGGTTGGGACATCTGAATACTAAATGAAATACTCGACCTAGCAATACGGAATATATACCAAAAATTCAAGTTTTAATATTAAAAAAAATCTCTTGATTTGGTATACAGGTGAAACTGAAGCTTATACTTCAGATTGACAGATTCTTTAAATTTCACATATAATTCTTGTCCATACTCATATGGGGCTTTTTATGATTATTATCTAAAGATTTTAAATTTATTATATTTTTTCATAAAAAAATAAAGACTTAGAGATACACTAAAAAAACTGAATAAATAAAAATAAATATAATTATAAAAAATAAAAATATATTTAAATTAATTTAGATAAAAGTGATTTAAAATAATATTATGATTTTACATATTTAAAAATGTAATCCTACATCACCGATTTTCAATTGATTTGAAATTAAAATTGAGTTGAGTTTATAAATATATATATATATAAAATAAAAGTTCCTACTAGTTTAAGATTAGAATAGTTAAGAAAGATATTATACAGTCCACATTCATTGTATTGTGGCTATACAATAAATAAAGCAATAGAGATTTGGCAATAAAACACTAGGAAGCTTCTCAATTCTTGGTCATAGAAAATACACTGGTAAGATTGCGATCTAAATGGTACAAAGTTTATATATGTGATTATTTATCAGCTTGTAGTGGCGAGCATATTTTATTATTAGTTGCTATAAACGCATATGCTAATTAAATCTTAGAACTGATTTCAAAGACAGCACACAGCCAGCAGGCTTTGACTCCTCTGGCAAAAGCTTTTTACAGCAATTATAATTTTCTACCTTTATTGGCAGATTCCGTATGTTGTAATTTAAGTAATTTATAATTAAAATGTTCCCAATATTGAAAGCTCTTAAAATTTAACTTAGTTATTTATTTATTACTTTAATTGATCTATTCAATTGAATTGATTCTATCTGGTTTCCTTTAATCAGTTAATTTCCTCATTCGTTAAGGCAAGCTTTCTTCTATGGTATTTATATACACTACACCACATGTTTATAGACACTTACTTATATTTAGTAAATAACATAAATTATTGAAAATATAGTTAAATTATCAATTATTAAACACTGAATTTAATAATAGAATTGCCGTCGATTCATTAGGCAACAATTTTATTCATCTTTATTTACCTTGATTTTTATATTTTTTTTAGTTTTGTATATTTATGTTTTGTGATTTATTTTTAAAATAATTTAAATTAATATAGATCTAAAATTTAGTGTAAATAAAAATTGAGTATTATTATAGAGTTTTATTTTTATTTATTTGAAGATTTTGTATTATTTTTCAATAAAAATTTATTCTTTTTTAATAAAGATTATTTATATTTCTTTAATAAAATTGTCCTTTTCAGTAATTACAAATGATAGATAAAGTGAGTAATTTATTAAAAGTTAAATTATCTACAATATGTTACTATTATCCATTATTTACATCAAAAAAATTTATAAAATTAAAAAAGATTAAATAACTTTTAATTATATGTATTTTATATATTTAAAAATTATATAATTTTATTTATAGTTTTATGGTTATGCTTCCTAATTTATTAATAAAATTTTATTTTGCTTTAAAAAAAAAGTGAAATGCTACTAACCTTATCTCAAAGTCAATGCCCCAATACCTCAACCAAAAGCCATATCACTTGATCTGATACTACTTTAAACACCCAGAATAAACCTATTCTTTCATTTTTTTTATATATAAAAAAAATGAAAAAACACAGAACTACTCAACCATGGCCATCGAAATTTTCTTAGAAAATAAGAGCAAAAGGCAACTAATATAATGCAAATCAATATTAAAAACGCCAATTATGGTGTGAACGATAAAGGGAATCTAAATCAATCAATAAATTAAACAACAAAAATTTCTATCAAAAGAAATAGAAAAGAAAAGACATCAACTTTTTCAAATTTTATCTTCTAAGATAATTCCTTTTTAATTGGGGACAGAGGGTATAATTTGGCCTAGGTGACAATATATGAATTCTTTTCAGTTATATATTTTTCACCAAAATTATTTCTTTTGCGATGTGAGATTCACACAAGAAATTTTAACATTTTTTTATTATATTATCTTTGATTTTTTTTTTGACATTTGAAAATTCTTTTCAATGTTAAAGAGGCCGTAAAGAATGGGTGAAATTAAACATACAGATGATTCTTTTATAAGCATATCACATGGTTAGTGAGTTGTCTACTGTTTCGAACATGACAAAGAATTAGAACAGAGGACTATGACTGCCCATTAAAAAAGTTGCATCAATCCTCCATTTATTTTATTTATTATTTTTTTTGGTAACGGCCTCTTTTTCTTTTTCTTTCTTTCTTTTTTCTTCAGTGTTTTTTTTTTTCGACAATTTTTTTTCTTCAGTGTTAAGTTTATTAACAAGCCGTAAAACCCCGTCAAATTGTTACGTCATCATGCATAATTGCATATTGTCTTATCTTTATGAAAAAATCCATTAATTTTTTGCATATAAACCAAAGTTATGATGTTCTTTTTATAGTATAAACAAGTTAATTTATGCAATTAGTTCATAACTATAATTGGTTTCCTGCAATTTAACTCACTTTTTTTTTATATAATAATGCCTGCAGATTGAACATGGGCTTCTCTCTCACCACAGAATCAGCTGACTTAAAATGGAAAGAAATAAAAGAATAAAATACCACTTGAAAGACAAAGCTTGGTATTTGTCATAAATAATTGAGAAATCAGTAGTGTATTATTAATTTTGGGTCCCTCCTCCCATTGACAAAAGCTAATTACAGGGACCCCCTACAGACCGACTATACTATTATCATTTAAACTTTTCTTCTATTAGCTCTTTCTTATTCCTCTTCACCAAACCGGCCATGCATTCTCCGAAACCCAAAAATATTAAAATCAGATATAGAGAGAGACAGATTTGGCATTCCTAATAATATGCAGTCGTTTGAAGCTTTAATGTGTTTGTTTCATCGATGCTTTGCTTATATCTGAAATAATTAATGGACTGCTGAAAAGAGTATGAATGATATGTAGCATTTTAAATTAAATACTCGCAAAATTATATTATTTGGAGTTAAAAATGTATCTATTATAACTTTATTATATGGTCATTATCATTTATTACTTGTGCTCATTTTAAATCTGACTAACAATTCGTGTATATTATTTTAATCCACCTATGCTATTAAAAATATTGAATTAGTAATTAATAACAAAACAATTTATTCTTACACATTATATTTATATTATAAAGAATTCTCTCTCATATTATTCCTAAAAATTGCATTCTAATCAATAGGGGAAGCTCATTTTACTATAATTGAGTCAATTCTAAAAATTATTATATGTAATTAATAATTATATTTTGTATACACTAAAAAATAGTAATGGGATCGTATTTTTTTTAAAGAAATCAAATTTTTTATATTATAATTTATATATAAATACCATACATATATAAGTAAATTTTTATATATAGAATTAAAAAAGTTTTACTTAAAATAAAAGGATTAAATATAAAGTAACACAAAAATTTAATAATTGTAAGCCAAAAAATGTTGCAGTGTCCCTTCCCCCTCCATCATTTCTATTTAACATATTAATTTTATAAGAAAGACTATATCATAAATAATTATAAATAAAAAATAAAAACAGAAAAGAAAAGAAAAAGAAAGAAAGAAAGAGCAAAGTCACCAAACACCTTGGAAGCCGTATATTCTAATGGCAGCAAAATATTCTAGCTGAGAGAGAAGGGGCTGCCAATGGGGAATGGGTCCATTGTCGCCCATTCACAAACAATTTTCCTTTTTATTTTGCTTTCCTTTTGATCTTCTCCAAAATTGAGAGGTTTCACCTATCAAAAAGAAGAGTCATGGACTAGTACGTAGTTTCCACATGAAAAGCTTCATCCATATTCTTATGAATTATGCATACACCAATTAATGCATTTGCTGCTTTTCTTTTTTCTCTTTAAACTTTTGGTTTTTTTTTTCATCAAGATATTTTTTTAAATCAAAAAATTATTAAAAAGATAAAAGAAAATAATAATCTGATTTAGTTAGCAGTAAGACGTTAATATAATTAGTTTTGGCAATTACTTAATTAACTTGGTTAATCATCTTAATTAATTACTGGCAAAACCCAATTGCAGAAAGGCTAGTATCCAAGCTTATTGCTGTTAAAGTCGAAGTGGTTCTTTATTTCTTTCCTTATTTTCTTCATCTGGACGTTATTCTTTTCAGAAGCAAGTACAAGTACAATCCAGGTAGCTACTAATCTTCTTTAACCCTTTGGCACGTGTTGACTTGACTCAGTTTTTTAACCCCATTTTATACAATCTAAGGCACCTTTACATAATTAATTAAACCATAGCTCCATCCAATTATCATTTTCAGCAGAAGCATCGCACCAATATATATATTTGATAAGTTAACAAATTAAGTCACTATGATAACTTTGACAGCATATGCAGCATGATCTTCTATTGTACATTACCTTGGAGTACAGATTACAGAGACTGATTTCAGGGAAACTGGTGGACGTGGTCATGTGCATGCTTGCCTTATAATCTATGTATTGGCGTATTGAGTGGGACATTTTACAATTTTGAAGAGATTTTAAAGGTTGTTTCCTCTAATACATGCCCTTATCCATCAACTCTATTGAGATCAGTTTCTATAATGTAAACAGCAAGTCGATCAGCTATTTCCATTAGATGGGTACAATTGACCAACAAAAAAATGTATATATATACGGTACACAGAGTCACAGATAACAAAATTATAGTCAGAGATCTAATATATACTACAAAATTACAAATAAAAAATAATGTAAAGAGAAAATGTTAACTAGTTTATACATATTCATTATATTTTTTATAAAATGCAAGGCAGCTAAGCAACTTTTAATTAGGACCTCACTTATGAGTAAATTAATGCTGGAAATTACATAACCAACAAAAGAAAAACACTTTTAAAAGGTATTGTAGCAGAGAGACCATGCTGCATATGGTATCAAAGTTATAATAGTGACAGACCTTATAGTGCCTTAGTTGAAAATTACTAACCTATCAAGATCTTCCCATGTGTGTGTGTGTACTCTTTGGCATAAAATCAGCTTTTCTTCAAGTTGCTAACTATAAGATCCCAACTATCAGGGTAATGGATTTTGTTGTTCTTTCATTATATATATATATATATATATTATCTTTATAAACTTTAAGTAATGGACCGCAATATACATTACCCATATTAATTCCAAATCATCCATGACCATGAAACATTATAACTATAGTAAGCATATCAACACTTTTATAACTCTTCACAATTATTGATATGAACTTTGATTTTTTCAGTAACCTATTTACTATCTTTTTTTTTTCTTTTAATTCAATAGTCCTACTGTGTATTTCACTTGTTGTGTTTATCTAACTTTTTCTCTTTTTTTTATCTAACATTTGATCAACGGGGTCTACTCCATATTTAGCTCTTTTAATTTATATATAGCCATGGTTAATTAATTCTGGTTCAGTTGGGCTATAGCTATAATAATATATACATATAATAATATTTAGGCTAAATAATTATAAAGTCTTTAAGATTTTATATATTAAACTAATCAGTCACTGTATTTTTAACATCTAATTTTTACATTCCTATGCTTTTAAAAATTAAACTGTTTATTTCTTTTATCAATATTTTCATTCTAATATCATTAGTCGACTACTTTAATATTATAAAATAACTTTTTTTACACTTTTTTTGTATATATTTATTTTTTTCATTCATTAAGTTTATTTCATATTTAATTTTATTTTATATATAGATCATCTACAAAATAATAAAAGATATTATTCGTATTATTTAAAATTATTTTTTTAGTAATATTTATAAAATTAAAATAAATGATATATATATGAATTATCTACAAAATAATAAAATATATTATTCGTATTATTTAAAATTATTTTTTAATAATATTTATAAAATTAAAATAAATTATATGTAAAAAATATAAATAAAATTAAAAATAATCATGACTTAATAAATAGTAAAGAAAAATATATATAAAGAAAGAGCAAAGAAATTATTTTATATTATCAAAGTAGTTGACTAATATTTTTAAGATGAAAATATTAACAGAATGACTAAATAATTTAATTTTTAAAAATAGATGAATGTAAAAATTAGATGCTAAAAATACATAAATTAACTAGTGTAATTTTAAAAATTTTATAATTATTTAGCCTAATAGATAACACTGGTCATTATCGTTATAGTGAGATGAGAGAAATAATAAAAGAAAAGTTAAAAAATTAAAAAAAAAAAATTAGAGCAAGTTGTGAGAATAAGAATTACATGGATTACAAAGAAAGAATCATAGTGTAAGATCAGATGAGATATGCCATCGTTGATGTCTTTTCTTCCTTTCCTTTTACTTTATGTTAAATATGGGAAGATGTCCATTGCACTCTCTTAACACTTTTCTTATGTCGGAAGTGAATGAAGAAAATAAATAATGTTTTTTAATTAACATATTATATATATATATATATAAGTTGAAAAATTATATATAAAAAAAGCGTTAGGTCCTCATTCCACATCAAAAAGCATCCTACTTGTCAATATTGCCCAATAGTACTCTTTATTTTCTCTTTGTTAAACAAGGACTGTCAATTTTACTTTTAACTTTTTTTTTTGTAATTTTATTTTTTTTGTAATTTTATTTTTTGAGGTCAGAGTTCATCAAGACCCATATGTTTTTCTCTTTAACTTTTTTCTCTAGTCTATAATTATTTTCATTGTTTTGTACCATCCTCAAATAGTAACTAAAATCATTATAAATTTACATATATATATATATATAAGTCTTGTATTATACGGCCTCTCTTGCTATATGATAAGATTTATTATTGTTAGTACTTCACTAACCAGCCTCATTCAATGTGTGTGTATATATATGTGTGTGTATATATTTACATATAAAAATTTTATTGAGATAGTTGGATCACAAAGACTTTCTTTCGAAAATTGTATATGAGAATTTTATTTTGTACGGCTCAAATAAAATCATCCTAATACTAGTTGAAATAAATCTGTGTAATAGAAATAATTATCTAATATTAGTTGAAATAAATCTGTATAATAGAAATAATTGTGACAAATGACTCAATGGAAAAAATAATAATCTTCATCCTAAAAATGATAAAAGACTCTTACCATAAAAAGAGAAATGTGAAATTTTGTGTCTTTCTTTTTTGTTTGAAAAAAAATATTATTTTTAGAATTCAATAGATAAGAGAATTTTTATTTTAATTAATGTTTTTTTCTCTTAAAACTGAAAGCGATAAATAAAAAAAATCAAATCACACCGGTCATATTCTCTTTATAGAGAAATCAAAGAAGCTATATATATATATATATAATATGATATAATGATTTAAATTTGGTATTGTGTTTGAAGAATTCATGGCGATAAGTAATTAGGTAATTAGATATTTTATGAAAAAGTAATGTGAAATTGATACTTAAGAAGAAGTGTAAATTAAAATTTTTATTTTTCCTTAATTTATTTAATTATTTTGTGAATTATTTTAATTAAATTAATATTTTTATATCTAATTAAATTAAAATATTGCAAGAATTATCCATTCAATATTCAACGTATTTTGAAATTTAAAAAAAAATAAAGAAAACAAGTTTTAAAGATAAAAACATAAAAAAATTACTGGAGGAAAAACTGTAAATATTAAAAAAGAAATCACCTTCAAGTTGTGAAGTTATATATAATATATTAAACATCCTTTCTCTTTCCAATTAAAAAAATAAAAAAAAACCATGCGCAGCATACATACATATATATATATATATATATATATCACCTACAAAATGGCCATTGGCCAGCCGAATATTCTGAAGCATATATAATGACAACGGTGTCTATTAATTAAAAGATACAGTAATATTCTCTAAATGTGGAGTGAATTATTATTTATTAATACTTTCTCCCTCCTATAAAAATAGGTCTAATCCTCATTTTATAAAAATTAAAAAAATTAATTATTTTTATTAAAAATATAATTATATATATATTTTTCATTATATTTTTATTTTATTATAAAATATATTTAATAAAGAACATTAAATAAAGATATTATAAAAATAAAGAAGGTTAATTAAGGTCACTTAGAGAGTGTTTAATCAACAATCTCATTTATATTATTAAATAATATTTATTATAATATCTCTCTTAATAAATGAATCTATAATAAATATTTTCTAGCAAATGAAATAAAAAATATTAAATAACCATTTATAAAAAGTGTCTATTCAACAATCTCATTTTTATTGTTAGAAAATATTTATTACAATATCTGTTTTAATAAATGAACTTATAATAAATATTTTTTAATAAATTGAAGAGAGATCGTTAAACAATTATTTTCTAAAATAATTTTAATTAGTATTTCTCTAAAAAAATTTAACATGTTAACTAACATATTAAAATAGTAAATAATCTATAATTTGAAAAAGACAAAAAAAAGATGAATCTATCTATTTGAGAGAAAAAGACTATTATTATATTCCTTTTTGCTAACTCACTCGCCTAATTAATATTCATCATATATTTGAGTAATAATACACTGATTTGAGTGCTAATTTTCAATTTCAAATACTCTTAATAATAAGCTAATTAAGAAAAAAAAATGGAAGGAAATTAAACAAAAAGAATTTAATTAAGAAAAGGTTAATTAATTAATTTGGTTTTAAGTGTTAGATATTGGGATGATATTATATTAATGGAGTTTGATACGTTATCAACATTTGTTACCAGTCCCAATCGAAGTTCCTTTTGGCGGAGCAAATATTATTATCTTTGGCTGGTGTACCAAATCAAAACTATTGCCTTTGTATAATTATATTGTTTTGATTTATCTTTGTCTCTACTCTCTATAGTTCCAATTTCCAAACATCAAATGAATTAATTAACCCCTTAGCATTGGAGATGAACTCAAGTTGGGCAGTTGAAGATAATAAACACAGTGCGGTAAAATGTTTCCAAGCCTAAAAACTATGCAATTGATGCTTCAAATATTCTATTTGTTTTTACATTGTGTAGTGCACCAACTAATAAGCTGGGTTTCTAAATCATTTTTGTCTAAAACTACTCTCAAATGCTATATTTAAAATATTTTAACTTTAAACACTAAAATTTTATTTTGATTACTGATAGTATGATTTAATAATGTATGTTTACAGTATAATATTATATATATTATATGATGTAAATATTGTTTATCATGCATGTTTAGAAAGATGGTACATATAGTATGGCTAGATTTTTTTTTTATTTTGTTTGAAGATATTTTATAAGATTTTAATGGGTCATGAAAATAAAAAATATTTTATAAGTATATATATGATATTACAAAATTTAATTGAGGATGTTTTTAAAAAATAAAATTTTCAAATTATAAAAAATACTAAATTAATTTATGATTTTTAAACCATAAGTTTACCATGAAAATGAAAGTAAAAATAAATAAAAAATTAAATTACAACATATATTATGAAACCTTGATAAACTATGAAAAAAAGGAGGGATAAAATACACAATAGATCTAAAATTGATAAGGAGGGATAAAATACACAATAGATCTAAAATTGATCTACCTTCCCATATCAATGCTAAAACAAAAGAAATATTTAAGCTTTTACATTTCAAAATAGCTTAATTAAACAAATTGTCAGAATTAGCTGTTGAATTAAATAATTATTCCAAGACATTTTATATTTGTTTTTATTTATTTAATTTTAGTATACTAAAGTAATTGAGAAATGCTTATTGAGCACGTGTATAATTAATAATAATAATATTAAATATTATTATATTATAAATAATAAAGTTAGCAAAAAGATTAGAATTGCAATAAGATCATCTAGAAGTGAAGGAAGGGTCAAGGAACCAACGTATTATCTTTTTTTTCTTTGGTAGTCAAATGGGCGACTTCATGAAGATTAGAACAAGGAAGAAACTATTTGACCCTGTGACTCCCACTTAGTATAAATCTATTGCCGCTGTATTGATCCCTCAAATCCTATTGCCTAATGTAAAGTTAAAAGCTGAATATTGTCTACGGGATAAAGAAAAAGAAAAAAAGATCCAAGGAGATTACAATTCAGCCTTATTTTACTGCGAGTGTGATATGGGTAATTTTATTGCAGTGATGTTGGCTGAGTCAATCTAAATTTTAAAAAATTTAAGTTTACCTAGTTATAAAATAATCAAATTTAAACTCAAATTTAAATAGAATATGAAACTGAGTCTTAATATATACAAAATCAGCTCATGTATTATAAATTCGAATTTAATTTAAATAAGTTTAACGGATTTAATAAATTTATTTTAATATTTATTTATTTATTTATATTTTAATAGAAAATATACTAAAAATAATATTTTTTAAAAAATAAATAATATGATTATATATTAATAAAAATAAAATATACTAAATTATTTTATATTTTATATTATTTAATTTATTTATTGTATATACCAAAATTAATATATTCATATATATAATTTAATATATATATTAAATTATTTATATATTTTTGTCTAATATAATAAACGAGTTTAACTTAAAATTTTTATAAATGAGCCGGCTCTTAAGCTAACGAGTCGAGTATTTTTTAATTTGAACTTGACTCGTTTAATAAATAAGCAGTTTAAATTTTGGGCTAAATAAATTTTTATCGAGCCGAGACTCAAATCGAATTCGTATAGTTTAACTCATTTATAGTCTCTGTAATTAATTTTTTTAATACAAATATAGTAAAGATAAAATTAATTTTAAATTTATTATTTAAAAAATATATATTTATTATTAAATTATATCTTCATGTACATATATGCCAGAAATTTAAGTACTGATTAAATTGTTGATTCAAGAGATTCATGCAAAGCCAACATCAACAAAGTACGTTTATTTATTTTACCAAAAGGTAATCAGGGTTTGGTTTCAAATATAAATAAATATGTGTATAAGTGTCTTTGTACCCAACCAACAGTACCACTCGAAGATCCACGACCACCACTGCACTTTTAAGTTGTGTCACCATCTTCATTCTTAAAAAATATTTTCAAATTTAATTTATTTTTCAGCCATTTATAAATAAAAATATGTAAATATAAAATTATCATATAAGTAATAATTATTATTGAAATTAATAATTTTTTAAACCGGGCTATTTTTAAATATTTTTATCATTATAGATTAATATATAGATTTAAATTTTCAATTATTTAATAAAAAAATTGCAAAAATAAAAATAATTAAATGTATCAAAACCATTATTTATAATACTTATTTATTTTTCTATATATATATTAAAATATTTACAATTATATACAAAATTTAAAAATGACCCTCTATATATAAAAAAAATATAGACGTGGGTAACAACTTAGATGAAGGTCTTCCTCTCTCAACTAGGTATTACGGAATAATTATATGCTACTTCTGATGTAGTCACTCTGCATGCTGACTATTTACAATAAATTAATGAAATTTTTACACATTAAAAAGATATGACACGTAGATTAAATGAAATACGTGTCATATCTTTTTAATGAATAGGACTGGTGTTGATTTGTTTCATTTAATTTATATGTCATATATTTTTTAATGTATAAAAATTTTATTGATTTATTATAAACAATCAATATGCTGAGTGATTACCTCAATGCAGCATATAATTATTCGGAATTATGTGCATAAAACGTTCAATTGCGGCTCTGGAAAGCAATAATTTCTATAAATATTAACAAATAAATATCTGTTTATTAGATGAGACATTTTTATTAACACAAAAATAATATTATGTTTACGTAGGATAACACCATATAAAATGACAAATAAATTCTGATAATGTAATCCATGTTCATATCTGGACTCAATTGATTGGTTTAGTTAGATAAATTGTCCAAATCACCCCTAATCTAGTTTTGAATTGTCATCTCCAACCCCCTAGATTCCTTTGTTGCTCCTTGCTACAGAAGAAAAAAAAACAATTGCACTTCAACTTCAACTGTTAATTCTGGTAATTGGCGGTGAAAGGATGGTAAAAAATAACAAGAACAGAAAAAGAAAAAAAAAAGAAAGGAAATGAAAACAGACAATATCACTGAAACTGAAAGATAGGTAATGATTTGAATAATATAAATGGTGCTCTGCTCACCAGCTGGAATTGGACGTTTGTGGAAATTTCTCTCAACCCCACATGCCTAATCACCTCTTCCTTCTCAACTATTCTCATTTCCAATTTCTTTGCCCTTTACCTTTTTCTAATTTTCCATTATTTTTTTCCCCTGTGTTTCTTCAATTTCTTCCTTTTCATTTTTTTATAAATTGCCCCTTCAATATTCTCATAAACCTCTTCCCTTCTCTTTTCTTCCTTCCCTATAGGTCCAGGATTTCTTGCTCTCTCCGTCTTTTTTTTTTTTTCAATCTCTTTTAAATTTAGGGCTGAGTTTCTGTTCTGTTTTGCTGATTTAATCTCTGCAACTGTTAATCAGTTCTTTAATCGAATTCGTCTGTTTTTCTTGGTGGCTTTTTTGCTGAAATCTTGGATTTAGAGTCAAAGGCTTGAAATCCTTCTTGCTCCCTTCCATTTCATAGCTGTTAGATCTCTCTGTTTCTCTTAGACTCTGGTTATTGCTCTGTAAAATAGAAAAAATCTTTACTCTTTCCAAATCTTGATGTTGCATAGTTATATATTGATGTTTGAGATTCATGTCTCCAGTTCTTAGTGAAATCCTCCGTTCCGGGTTTATGATCAATTCCTCTCTCAGGCGCAGGACCCATCTCGTTCAATCTTTCTCAGTTGTATTCCTTTACTGGTTCTATGTTTTTTCATAAATAATCTTTCCAATTCCGCTTTGATCGCATTTATTAGTACTACTATATATATATCGCTATTATACATATATTAGATATTAATTACCCAGAAATTATTAGAAGTTGGGTCCTGCGTCTTCAAGTCCCCTAAGGTAAGATCAAAAACATTAAAAAAAAGATCTCTCAGGTTTTATTGAGATAATCACTTATTGTATATCTGGCGTAAATACGGCATCTTCTAGTTGAAATTCCTCAGGTTCCACTCTGCTTCAGAACTCTGGTTCTGAAGAAGACATGCAGGTCTTGATGGATCAAAGAAAAAGGAAGAGAATGCAATCAAACAGAGAATCTGCAAGGCGATCAAGGCAAAGAAAACAGAAACACTTGGATGATTTGATGTCCTTAGTTTCACAGCTAAGGAAAGACAATAATCAAATCCTCACAAGCATTAATATCACTACTCAACATTTCTTGAATGTTGAGGCAGAGAACTCTGTTTTAAGAGCTCAAATGGTTGAACTTAGCCAAAGACTTGATTCCCTAAGTGAGATCCTCAATTTCATCAACACAAGCAATGGGATTTTTGAAACTGATCATCACCATCAAGATCATTTCCAAGCAACTGCTGCTGCTGCTGATACCTTCATGAACCCACTTAATTTTATCTATCTTAACCAACCCATCATGGCATCTCCAGATTTATTTCAGTATTGATTATCAAATCATGATTTAAAAGATTAGAAATTGCTCAATTTGTGTAGGTGATTTGGTGGTGTTCTGTTCACTGTCTCAATGAGTGGAGAGGAGAAAAAAAAACAGGGTTTTTCCTCGTCATCTCTGCTTTTAATTATCAATTATAATATTGAATGCTAGTTTAATTTAAGTCCTAGGTTGAAGCAATATGTCTATGAAAGAGTGGTGGAAGTTCTGAAAAAAAAAAAAAATTAAAAAGGTTGGTAAGTGGATGGAAAATTATTATTATTATTATTATTATTATTATTATTATTATTATTTTGGATTGTAATGGGTCACTATATAGTTATTGTGTGAACTGTGATCGTCAACGATGTTTTTGGTCTCTTTCGTAACTATCAATATAGTAATGGTTCTCGTAACTGGTGTGCAGTGCTCATTTAAAATTTTTATTGTTTTCTATAGTTATGTCTTTGTATTCTTTTCTCTTGGTTTAATTGTTTTATTGTTCTAAATAAAAGAAAACAGAGATGGGCGGTTAACCATTAAAAATTTGATTTGATTAATTAATTAAAAATAAATTCAGTCAATTTAATTAAAAAATTTAGATTAATTTAATTTTCGGTTTAGCCAATTAATAGTTAATTAAAAAAATTTTAAAAATAATTTTTATTTAGTTATTTATAAAGTTTTTTGTTTAATTTTTTTAATTATATAAATTTGTATTATAAATATATTTTTATTGTAAAATAAAGTTATTTTTTATTTAATTTTTTAATAAATTTTATTTAATTATTTAATTATATTAATAATTTATTATAAATATAAGTTTTTATGATAAAATAAAAAATTTTAGTGGTTATACATTAATTAATTGACCCAATTAATTTAATGTATTTAATTAATTAAATTAATTAATTAAATTGATAAAAATTAAAAATCCATCTTTCAATTAATAAATTTAATTTTTAAAGTATTCAGTTAAAATTGAATTCACATCAAAAAAATATTCACCTCTAAAACAAAATGTTAGTACCTAGATAATAAATACAAATGCAAGAAAGTGACATTTTTTTTTATGGTTTATTTCTTCTGTTTTCACAATAACATAATAGTATTCGTTGCTAAAAAAGCAAAAATCTATAATGTATTTTAGGGCGACCAATGGTTAATTTTTGGTGGCAGCCGTGTTATTTGACAATATAAAATTAATTGTCAATTTTTTGGGGTGAGAGTTAAACTTTTTTAGTATAAATTTGCCAAATCAACACTAAAAACTAACCTATTAGGAAGTTCATATTAATTGAATCACGTTTTTATATTTAATAAATTTGAGATTTTTTACATTTATTTTTATATTATATGTTATACATTAGTTTTTGCAACGGATTATAATTTCCGTTTAAATAGCTGTATGAATTGTTACTTTTGCGATTTTCATTATTTCAGTTTGTTTAACTATATGATGAGATCAAAATGTGATTTTTTTTAAACTAATGTGATTCTGCATAATTTTTGTTATACTATTATTTTTATTTTGAAGTGAAAAATTATTCAAATATTTTTTATTTGAAGAACGATAATCTAGTTATTATTAAAATTTTAACACTTAAAAATTATATATCTCATCTTTTTTTAAAGATTTTTTTGAGACTTTTTTTTTAAATAATTTTTAGTAAGATGCATAATGAAAAATAATGGAAGAAAGAGGAGTAGGATCACATAGCTCAAGCATAAAATAAATCATTGAAAATTTTGTCAAAATAAATTATAAAACGACAATTAGATTCTCTTTATTTTAAGTTAATTTAAATAAATATTGTGTTTAGAAATTATATTATTTTAATCTTATTTCATATTTAGTGATATTATGTTTTGATCAAATAATTGATACAATCATGTTCAAGACATTTCTCTTGATACAAATTTTAATTTTTCAAATAATTAATCAACTTAACTAGTTGAGTAGGAATTGAAAATAGCAAGTAGACTTAATAATTTCTATATTTTAAGAATTGATTTTCAGCTTTAATTTTAATTTAATATTTGTTCCAATTAGAATTAAAACTCACGAAGACTTTCTTAACAACTTTAATTTGATTTTTTAAACCCGCTAAGCCTATTAAATAAATAAAGATGACTTCTTCATACATTTTTCGCCATGCTCAACGGCAAGTCGCTTTGTTGAATAACTTTTCTCCTCCATTTACTTTTAAATCCGCGTTCTCTCATTTAGACAAACGTCAAGATAGACGTTATATATTATTATCAAATTAAACATGTAAATTTGATAATGATATCTTTATTATAAATGTATTTTTATATATATTTTTATTTCATATGCTATGAGTAACTAAAAAAGATAGATAATAACATTAGAGTATCTCTAGTCATATCAAAAATTAAAAAATAAAATTCCTCAGAAAAAAAGCATTATCTCATGTGGGAATCTCCTAATAAGTTAATATATGCTTTAACGTGGTATATTAATGTTAATGCCATCTCAAATTGTTAATACATGTTAAATAATGGTGTGAGAAGCAGGGCATCTTCTACTTTAATTTCCATTATTTCATTTTATTTTATTTTAACACGTAAATAAAGGATCATCTTTAGAAAATCAAATAATTTATCAATGCCACTAATACATTGAATTAAGAATTTATTTATTAGATTAATTAATTAATGGAGGGGGACACAAAGATCAAATTCTAGATCAATGCACTCACAATCAAAGTTCCAAACGGTTTAAATAATTAAAAAAAAATAAGGAAATTTTTTTAGTCTTCGCAGCCAAAGACTTCACCTCAGTTTGAGTGCCTCTAAAATATTGTGAAGATGCTGATAAACTTTTTTTTGCATATCATCGAACACAGACAAAATCTCAAAAGAGCTTAATTTATTTTAAAAAATAATCAAAAAAAGATTATTAATTAAATTATAGCACATTGATCTATTCTTCATTTTCCCTTTGTTTGCTTTGGTTCAATGTATAATGACTATGGAATTAGCATGATTGATTGCAAATATTTCAATTATTACAAAACAAGGAATTAATTGATTCCATTATCAATTTAAAGTCAATATTGTCGCTACATGGAAAGAGGTCAGGAAAATATACTCAATAATTTTGTATTTTTGTTTGCATGATTGAATTTAGAATTACGTGATATTTCTTTTTAAAAAGTCCAAAATTATCTAATTAAATTACTTGTAAATATAATGTAGTTTTCATATGTACAATATGATTAACAGATTGAAAATTTATTATTGAATTACTTAGTAGAAGATAAATGTTTTAATTATTCCTAATATACATTTTTACCAATTAATTAATATTCTTCTTTTTTGTTGCTTATATATATTAAGTTTGTATATATTTTTCAATTTAGATATAATATAGGGCAGTCCGGTACACGAATGCTTCCGCAATGAGTGAAGTCCGGAGAAGGGTCGGACCTATTAAGTCTTTATACACGGCATTTTCTTAGCATAGCGGTAAGTGCTGTCACCTTGTGACCTGAAGTCACGGGTTCAAGTCGTGAAAACAGCCTCTTGCAAAATCAACATTTATTATGTAGAATGATTAATTTATGATATCATATCTTAGTATAAAGAAAGAATATATATATATATATAAGTATTATTTGAAAATTCGAGGTTCAATAGAATGGAGAGAAATTCATTTCATAAAAAGAAAATTTCACAAGGGGAAATATATATAATATGTAATGTAGTATAAAGGAAGTTAATAAAAAAATAAAGTTTTGAGGCAGGCAATCATTTTATTAATAAGTTTAGATTTTCGAGGTTATCACTAAGAAATTAATTTTTGAATATATAAATTTAGGGTAAAATATATACGTATATATATATGTATATACAAAATTCATTTGGAAATGGATCTAATTTGATTAAATGATTAAATTAATTTTTGAGTACCCCAAGTAAAAAACAAAAATGGCACACCAAAATCAGCCGCCATAGCCTCAAGGCACAAATAAAAGCTCAAGCAAAGCGCTGTCAAACCCACTAAGTGACGTTCAACCACGACCGGTGCAGATTTTATTTATTTAATTTTAAAGTATTCATTTATTATATTTAATATAAATTATTATTTTAATTTGGCTGTAATATTAATACATTTAAATAAATTAACTATGTTTAGTTATCTTTTCCCAGTACAGCTTGTCATAATAGTCTCTAAGTTCGAAACTTTATATAGAATAATAATTAATAACTGAAGTAGAGAAAACTAAAATGAAATGAAAAAGAAATAATAAACTTAATGTATTTGTTGTTTGTATATGTGTTCACCCTTTAGCTCTAATTTTAGTGGGTTGGAATATGCCTTTTGATTTTAATTTCTTAATGCAACACATGCTAGTGAGATGTCATTGCACTTATCAAAAACTGTTATAAAACCAAATACTATATAACAAAAATATTCATGCAATTTATTACATATAGAGGTTTCCACTTTTTACATTATTTGCTTTATCAATTTACCTGCTTTATCAACTACATAATAAAAATTTTATTCATAAGATTTCGTTTTCGAGTTCCAGTTAGAATTATATTTATTATGTGGATTATTTATTTATTTAATTTTATATAAACATAAAGTGGGTGAATTTAGGTAGATAAAAGATTTTCTATTAATTAGAGAAGGAATTTATAAAAAGGCAGAGGTTGGTGATTTCATGTTTAATTGGCTTTTGATTGCATGATAAATAAAGTTTAGGAAAGGATAAATACTAAAGATTGGAGGTGATGAGAGCATGTGGGCATTCACTAATTAAGTGGTTAAAGTTTTGTGGTGAGTAATTAATTTCAAAAATTTTATGTGGCTTTTATATTGAGATTGAAAGTTATTGTAATGACATTTGTAATGGACTGAAACTCCGTTTTAAATTAATGAATTTTATAAAATCTATTTAAATTTTAAGAATTTTTAAGAATTAATTATTTAAAGTAAATTTTTTTTATTTATTTTAATTCTATAAATTTAAATTTATAAAATTCAATTAGTGTAAATCAAATTTTATTAAAATAAGTAAAATTTACAGATAAATTTTATAAATTAATGAATACATTTTTTCTTTAAGAAATTACCCTCAACAGTCCCTCTTCTAATTTTTCTTCCTTTTCACTATATCAATTCCGTAAATTTATTATTTATCATATTTTAAAATTTAAAATTTGATTTTTAACAAAATTACGTCATTAGTTTTTAATTTTTTAAAGTTCAATATTCAATTTGGTGTTTTCTTTTTTAGCTTTATTAATAGTTATATTTTTTTAATATTTTATTAGATTTTTATTTTTAATAACCATTTAAATTTTTTTAAAAATTACTCATTATATATATATATAAATCCTTTTGTGAAATTAATTATCAAAATAAAAAATATTCCTATAAATATAAATAATAGTCCAATAAATAAAAATTTTTAAATCTAAATATTTTTATTTAAAATTATATTTAAAATTTATTGTTTTGAATAAAAATTATTAAAAATAAAAGTATAGCAGTTTCAATTAATTAAATTCATATAAATTAAAAAATATATTTTTTTTAATATTAAAAAATAAAATATTCATATACAATCTAATCAAAAAATTCATTATTATTAATTTATAGCACTAAATCTAAAAGAGAAATTTCTTTTGACATTATTTGAACATGAATTTTAAATATAATATTATCATAATAAGAATATCTTTGAAAAAAAAAGATAAATAAATTTTTAATTTATAATTTATTCCAAACAAAATTATATAAAATTCAATTGAATTATTTATTTTAAGTTATACCATATTAAATATAAAAATTTATTTATAAATGAATTTTATGATCTAAATTCATTTATTTCAAATTTAGTGTTAATAATGATAATATAGCAAGCTAAATATAAGTAACATTACCCTCTCGTGCACTTAGCAAATATAAATAATATATAATAGAGCTTTCCTTGGAAAACAACTTCTAGTTCCATCACTGGTTGATTGTGTCATTGGGTTAAAAAACCAATAATTGATTATTATACAAAAAGAAATTACACATTCGAATTTTGATAAATTTATTTTCTTTTAATTTTTGTAAATTTTACAACAAAATTTATTAAGCATTAAGCAAGAGAATATATAAGGGAAAGTATAATTCTAAATAGGGTGACTAGTGGATAAATTAAGTATTCGAGAAAAAGTACTGAGTTTTCGAATTTGCTTATGGCGTAAGCAACTAAAAGCTATATTATCTCTATGAATAAGAAAAATTTTTGCAATTTTTTAACATAGAGACTATAAATAATTAAGATCTCATAGTAAATGAATTGTGAATCGAATTCAACAATGTCTGGCCTATTAAAATATTGAAAAAGCCATTTCAAAAAATTTATTTTAAAAAGTTTTTAATATAAATATATGCTGGTTGAGTACATCTTCAGATGGCTTTTATTAACATAATACGGTGAAGCAAGCCCTTGACATTTTCCAACAAATTAAAATTTTTAAATACATTTGGTTTTTTTGCTATGATCATGATTCATGCTAAAGACAGGACTGGGTGAATTCAACATAAATGACCAAACAACTGTAAATAATCAATCAAGGCATTTGCTTTTGAAAAGCCAACACCAAACCAAAGAAATGATGCAAGACTACAATGACATTCCCCACATTATATTATACAATAATCAAAATAATTGAATGCAATGAAAAAAAAAACTTTTAAAAAATGTGTCCAAATTTTATTAAGACTCTGATTGCATCTTCTCAAATCACAGTGATGGTAAGTTGGGTGCCCCTTGACAAACATTAACAAAGTTGGGTATTATTGGAGGCTTAGCTTTGCGCTTTTGCACTTCATAATTTTAGTATTGGCCAATCTTTATAGAGACAATGCCTTAGCCAATAATGAGGGAGGCTTGCTTTTATTTTGTTTTGCAAGAGTGGGTCATCAATGAGACAATAATCTAGTACAGAGGTTGGGCTGTTTGGTCCACTCGGCTTAGCCTGAAATCACTTCTTTTCTTTCTCAAATATAAATCAAACCAGTCTAACGTAGAAATTTATAAAAACCATAAAATAAAGTGTTCTCCTTTTGCAAAACCGTTTCCCCAGTTGATGGATAGCCATACGTATTTGCTGCATCAAAACAGTGAAACATGAAAAGAAAGTGATGTATTACATGGGCATTCCTCAATCCTTCCTAATCTCATGCATTCCAAACAAATAAATTCTAATGTTAAGCATAACAATATTAGTCAAATAGCTAAGCACAATGTTATACTGAAATTCCTTAGTGTCTGTTCTGTATACAGTATACAGTTAGCTGCACTCATTAATCATTAAGGTAATCCATAAGCAGTAACTTCTGAAAGGATCCAAGGATCATTACAAGATGACATGAATGTTTAAAAACTACAAAATAGCATTCGTCAACAAACTAACAAGAAAAAATCGGCACTACATATGAGAATCATGTCCTGGCACAAACCCAGGTTGTCCGGAAAGACTTGTACAAGTTAATTTTCAGCAAAAAGCAAACATTTCTAATACAAAGCATAAAAGGGAAAAACTGCATCAATTTCTGTTCTCTTAATCTTTAATCATAAGGGATTTGGATGTATGCAGCATCACAGGCAAAAGGGACATCAGCATACATACCAGCAAGAGCACATCGTATGCACTCCAAGACCGTAAACAGGTAAGCAAATGCTATGGCAGTCCAAAAATGCATTCCTATTTTGCCCCAGTACACAGCAAGTGGCATCCAGCGACTAACAGTCCCTATCACTTGGAGAGCAATCTCTAATAACATGCCCATCACCACATGAAACCTGAAAAAGTGAGGCCATTCCTTCCTCCTCACTACTCCTAGATATGCAACAAAGAAATATGCCATCAGAAACCAGCTTGGCAACCTCCCAATGGCTCCTAGGAATGGGTACGTCAAAAATTCAAAGTCTTCAAGGAATGGGTGAAGATGATAAGCTGTCTCAGCATACATCCATGTCTCATGAAGAGGCATCAAATATGGGAGACATGCTAAAGTTCTCCACCACCATCTTGGTTTCTTGGTCATTGGAGGGTAGCGATAACTGTATGGGACATCTTTTGATGCTCGAGGACATAAAGAAAATCTACGCTGTCTAGGTAATAAGGGAATAGTGCGCCAAGTACCGCCTTGATCGCCACTTAATAGCGGGGTTGAAGCAGCAGAAAGGTGCAAAGATGGCAAACCTATCACTGAAGAAATTACAAATTAGAACAAAAAGCAACCATCACTGAGGCCACCAAACTGAGCAGCGTTGTGTTGCCTAGACACAATATGACTTTATGTTCTGCCCACTTGATCAGATAGTACCAAATACTGTTGCCTTGACAAAATTCACCCCTTTGCTTGCCAACTTACATGCCGCTTCCCAAAAAAAGAACTAGGGGAAATGAAGAATAAAAGAAAAGGAGAGAAATGAAAAACTTTATAAGAATATTGCACATACCTCTAGATGACCAGGATTTAGATTCTAAATGTGGAAATGAAACACACGAACTCCTGATGTTTAAGAATGAAGCATTTGCAGTCAAACAAGAAAAACGTGCAGAAGTTGAGCAACCATGCCTGAGTTTGCATGTCTTGGTATTTGTAAAAGCACATCCAGTAGCAGCAGGCAAGGCACATCCATTCAGAATCATTGCCAAACACCTGTTTGAAGATAAAAGTAACAATAGATTTCAAATAAAATGAAGAACTTTTTTTAAAAAAAAAGCCACAAAACAACGAAAAACCGGTAATCATATAAAGCTGTGTTAAAACACTGATTGGAGACCCATACGAACCAGAAGAAATTATGAAAGGAAACTGTCCCTCCGCAGACACTTCTAGGATAAAATTCTTAAGCAATGATTCTTTCTAGATCTGTAACCTTCAGAGATAAAAGTGGGAACCAGTTTGGTTAAACTATAAAAAAGAGGGCAAATACCTGTCAAAATATGTAGCTATTATGTGGAAAGATAAACATATGCCAGGCTATAATTTCATCATATCCATTTCCCACCTTTATGAAGCAGAAGTCACAGTTTAAGTAAATATGAAAAAGTTTGCATCAGTAATGACAACATTAGTCTTTGCATCATCAAGTGAATCCCCCACGCTCAAAAAGCAAAAACACTGAATAATGCGCCTAAATTCAAAACCAGAGCAAAATTATTGAGAAAGAAAAGTTTTCAACAACAGAATTCATCAACAGCTGATTTGGAATTAGCAAATAATGAATATTAAAACTTCTCATGGGAAAATAAAAATTGCATGCT
This sequence comes from Garcia nutans, assembly GCA_947685225.1. Taxonomy (NCBI): domain Eukaryota; kingdom Viridiplantae; phylum Streptophyta; class Magnoliopsida; order Malpighiales; family Euphorbiaceae; genus Garcia; species Garcia nutans. Next base: position 58,270,593 of record CANTUV010000039.1, read on the forward strand.
AGCAAGACACTTCTCCTCGCCACTTCAGACCTTCAATGAGAGAAACTCTATCATTCTTGGAGACAAGATGCGTATTAATGGATGTATACAAAGACCTAAATTCATAAATCTTCTGCAGAAATAAAGGCCCCACTACCAAAAAAAACAGCTAAGGTTTCAGACATTAACAATGCCACAGCATTCAAGCAGAGGAATAATTACTGAGGTAACTGTAAAAGTTCAAGCTAAATTGTAACTTGATAGTTTAATACGATTAGATAACGAGCTAAACAACTTCTTTTAGTCCATTAACTGATCTTATCTCTTGAGTTCACATCTTCTCTAAGAATCAAGGGTAAGAAACATACTTATCTACTCCTGCTAAAACTTTTTTTAACGCAATGAAAATCATATGAAGATGCAAGGATTAAATTAGGGCAGAGAAGAGAAACCAGAAACAATGGGGGATTTTGAGAAAGGATTAGAAAACGCAGCCTAAAAGCACAAAATTGATACAAACTCCATCACTTTTCTGTCTCTTTGCTTAAACGATAACGCCAAAGCAATCTGTAGATTCGGTAGCAGAGTTTACCTTAGAATTCGAAATTGAACAAAGCTTCTAGAAATGCTGAAGCGAGGTCAGTTAGGGTTTGCAGCTATCATTTCTCAGTCTCCTCTTCTATCCAATCCCCTGCAATGCAGAAGATAGGAGTTCGTTACGCCCTTTGTAGGTTTGATCGCAGTCTCAGCTGCGAATGGCTTCCATTCTGTGCCTCCAATTTGCGGGCTGGCGGGCCTTATCATTAGTTCAACAAGAGCCCGTCTCAGCTGTGGGCCGTTAAGACTAACTTAAGAGTTGAGGCCCAGTGGCCTTTATGTACTTCTAACCCAATAATTTGTTTTCTTCAACTTAAAATAACTTCGAAATTTTTTTCTCAAAAAAAAAAAAAAAGACTTTCAAGTAGACATTTAAATATTATCTTGTATTAAAATGATTTTTTTTCTATGATCCAAAAAAAAATCTTAACTAATGAAAAATATTTATTAATCATGCATTGAAATATAAGAAAGTTTTTTGTGACTTCGCAAAACAATTAATAATGAATTCAATTAAATAATTGAATAAATTATTTTTCGCTACATCAATATTATGAATTCATAATAAAAATATGAGAATATAAGTCATGCATGGGGTAAAACACAATTAAAAAAATCAAGTAAAAATTATTTGAAATCTTAAATTGTTTAATAAAAAATAATTAAGAAAAATTCACATCTCAATATACCGCCTTACAAGCATAAAGTTTAGGGGAAATCATTTATGAAAAGAGAGAGGATGTAAAAAAAATATAATTATTGATGTAAACTTGATGTGTAATTTATGACAATTATTTTTAGGGATGACAATTTATTTGATCGGATTGAATATGATTTTATTTTATAATTATGGTGGAATATATATCAATATAATTATACCCGATATGAGTTTGTATGGAATGTGTATCATGTATAATTCTGTCCAAACTCATCTAATTATATATATATTATAAATTTATATAATATTTAATTTCAAATATTATATTAAGTTCAAAAAAATTTTCAAATATTATATCAATAAATTTTATGGAGCCTTTACTTAATATTAATTTATTTTAAATAAAATACATGAAATATGAAATACATTTAATTAATTATTTTTATTAAGTCAATGTATTATATTATTATTTTAATTTTAAGAGATATTTATATTAATCAGGTTATATTTGATATCAATATTTTTTTATAATGAATATAGTTAACCACTATAATTATACTTTATGTGATTTTTTTTAGATTTGATTTTTGTATACATACATATTTTATGATTATACCCATCAATCTATAACCTGATCATATCCGTTTTAGCTCGATCTGTTATAATAATATTACTTATATCCAATCCAATATGATCTAAGGTGGGGTCGAATGACATGTAAGATATATCATTTCACTAATAGAGTAGGATCAGAATTTTTAAAAATCCGATCCATATCAAATTTATTGTCATATCTTATTATTTTATTGGGGGTGAAGAAGAAAATGAAAAGGTTACCAAATTAAATTAGATAACAAAAATAATGAGGGTGTTTCTCAAAACTGAAGCTTTTCAGCTTATTATGAATAAGTGATTTTTAAATTATAATCAGATTAAAAATAAGCAGTTAAACGTTTCTGTAAACTAGTTAATAATCAGCTGATAATCAGTTTATAATCAATTAAGTGTTTCTGTAAAATTAGCTTATAATCAGTTTTTAATTGCAGAAACTGTCAAAATGACCAAACTGTCTCTGAGTTTATTTATTGTATAAAAATAATTTTTTAAATGTCAATTCAAAATTTATTTTGCAATAATAATAATAATAAAATTTATTTAATAATAATAAATAAGAAACGTAAAATAATTTTGATGGGAACTAAAGTGTATAGGGTGAACAAATTTAGAATATTGAAGATTAGGTAGGGATAGTATGGTCTTTTACTTGGTCAAAACTGCTTAAAAAATAAGTGCTTAAAAAAAAGTAGCAAAACTCAACTTTTAAAAAACCGATTAAAATCATATTATAATCTACTATTTAAGTTTTCAGAAACACTTAAATAAACAACTTATAATCTAAAAACTGCTTATAATCAGTTTTGACCAGCTTTTAAGTTTTGAGAAACACCCTCAATATATGGATCAAATTGATTCGGATAAAAAGTATCATGCATTAATTGCATTAGAGAAATAACTATTCTAATTTTGCATTTATTATTAATAATAAATGCAATATTAGAATAATCATTTATCTAATGCAATTAATACATAAAATACTTTTGATTCGGAACAATTTGATTCATTTAGCATTATTCATTAGATAATTAAATATAGACTATTTGATAAAAATTATATTTAATATTTTATAATTGTTTCATATTTAATTTGAAAAGGTGACAATTTATAAATTTTAATATTTTAATAAGAAAAATAATTTTAAAATAAGAATAGAAAATGATGTAATATCATAAAAGTTAAATTTGCTCGAGATTTTATTTATAGTAAAATGCATGATCATATATATATATATTATTTAGAGCTTAAATTTATTAATTGTTTTTAAATAACTAAAAGTAATTATGAAAATTAACTGAATCTCATTATTGATTAATACAATACATGGAACAACATTCACACTAAAATTTAATCATGGATTGAATTACTGATAAAATTAAATTAAATATTTTCAAAGATGATTTTAAGTGAACTTAATAAATTTTATTTACATTATAAATTGTGAAAACTAATTTCATAAAATATTATAAATTTTATTTATAATGAAATAAAAAATGAATTATTTAGAACGAAAATTTGCATTAAAACAACATTTATGAACTAAATCCAACAAGATTCAAAGGAGACATTCTTTTCCGTATCACCATTATTTTTTTAATAGTTATAAAAACAAATTTGGAGTGTAAATTGGCCCATTAATCATTCAAATTCCATAAATAAATAAAAACAATATTTTTACGGTTTGTTGTCAATGAAAAATAAATTTATCCTCTAATAAAGTCGCTGCATCCTTTGATCACACTATGAAACCAAAAAAAGGAAACAGAACACGTAGAGCGCACTCCGCGTGGTGAAGAAGAAAGCGCCATTGGGCATTGGCAATACAATTTTAATTTACTGTTTTGCCCTCAAAATATTAAAACGAAAGGAAAAATATATGAAGGGAAATTTTGAGAAAAAAGAGGGCAAAAAGAGGAATATAATGCGCGGCACAATTCCCCACGTGGGCTTCACTATAATCAGTCACACATCGTCTTTTAACTCCGTCATAACCACCGTCGGTTGTCTCTGCCGCACACTAAACGGTGTACTTCTCACCCCGTTATACTACACAGCGTTTAAATATTTGATTCCTCTCTCTTCTCTCCGGTATTCTCCATCTTCATCGTCTCTAATAAAGGTCTGCCACAGTAAAGAGAAAGAAGAAGATGAAGAAGTGCTCTCTGCAACGCTCTACGGGTTCCGTTAAATCTTAATTTTTTTGTCTAAAACTGTGAGAATTCGTTGCTTCCGTTTCATATATATTTTTGTACACTGTTTTATTTTGTACACTAACAGTTCATAAACCCTAGTTTGATTTTATTGCGTTTGCTGCAGTTCTCTATTTTCCTTTTTTTTTCTATTTAGATTTAAGCTGCATGCATTTTTTTATTAATGTCTGTTTTTTGCCATTGATTTGGAGCTTCTATATATAAGTATTTATTTATTTATTTATTTATGAATCTGATTTCAAGGTAATATTTCAGAAGTTATATTCGTTGTTCGCCGGCCAATAACTATACACACTCATTGTGTTAATAAATATATGTTAATTTATTTAGATGGTGATTTTAGTTTCCGTATTTCCCTCCCAAATGTTTTTAGAATTGCTGGGTTGTGTATTAATGCGAGTTTGGTGAGTTTGTTGAGTGAATATTTCTGCTGCGATTCATATAGTAATATAAGAATGTATTTAATAATAATTATGGATTACTCACTTAAATGTCTTTATTGTTTGGGAATTGATTGTCGGGTTTGTTGGATCTCTTAAGTGCTTATTTATTAACGATTGGTGTGCTATGCACTTGTACAACTAGTATGGTTGGTATTAATACTATTAGGGAATCAGATTGACAATTATCATGTTATTTGGTGCTTTTCCGCTCTTCCTTTACTTCTTTTCTTCTTATGCGGAAAAAGATACGTCTAAATGTGCTCCTCCTTTGCTTCAAAGAGGAAGAGAAACTGCGTTTATGGACTAAATTTCATTATCTTTTGAACTCTGTTTTTGGCTTCACCCCGGGTAGTTCATCACATTATTTTTACAACTAATCTTAACTTCGATTTAAAGTGGTGCCCTGGACGGAATCTGTGGTTGTGGTTTTGTATGTTTTTCTACTACCATTGTCGTCTCTGTGTCTAATCACTGTAGAGTCAGGAAATATTTATCTTGGGGTTATAAGCTTCTTTCTTAGTGATACTATTATTTTGTTAGGTTCTCTTATTTCTATTTTGTAATTATTTAGGAATTGCTTTTTGTATAATTCTCGAGGTCAACATAAAATTACTTCGGTTTTATCTCATGTAGTTAGTGTTGGGTCTCTGGTACTATGTTTAGAAATTGTGAAGCAAAATGTTTCAGCGGAAAACAGCACCATTGTTCTGAGTTCAGTTTCTCCATGTGGATTGTTTCAAATTCACTATCTTCACATGTATCTGCCTGTCTAATATGCACACATAGGGAGAGAATGTCTATCTTTCTCTATGGAATATATTTTGGCTTGACTTATGGCATTCTCTTGACTTGCATATTCAACAATAGTATATTAAACATAGAAATAAAATAGTAACTCCCTTTGCATTTTCTTTCTTTGTCAAAATATGGTTGGGAATATGAATATTTTGTGCTTTTCTTTTTTCTAGGAAGGATCTGTTTTTGCGAGTTCTTTATGAACTTCATGTTTGAATGTGCTTTCAATTACAAAATTGTAACCAATAACCATCTCTAATTTTTTTCCTCTTTTCTTCAGGAAGATGTGAGTGTAAGTACTCACTTAAGGACAAGTTCTGAGGTTGGTGTATATAGATTTTCCTGCTTTTAATTCGGAACTGATTTTTGATTAATGAACTCTGATGATGCTGCATATTCACCGTTTCAACAGGACATTCTAGAGTTTGTTCTCTACCAAGTTCATACCCTTGAGTTTTGTCTGTGTTGAAAATTAACTCTATTGTAATTGAGTGATCATGGGATCAGCTTGCTGTACCACTGCAAGAGATAAAGACCTCCCCAGCAGAATTGGTGGTAACACTTTGCATAGGAATGTTAGATGCTCTCCAACATGGAGCTTTCATTGGGAAAATCGAAGGCGTGTTGCTGGTGAAATTGAGGATGGATCATATCAAACATCTCATAGACTCAGCAGAGATGTTAGTGTGGAGGTGAAGGGGCCATTAGACTCTGATAGAGGTCATCTTTCTGATGAGGGAAGTCTGCATGAGAGCTTTGGAACACCTGTCTCTCTAAAGTCTCCACTACATGAAGGACTGGGAGCAAATCTGATGGCTCAATCTTCAGGCAAAGTTTTACATCAGTATCTTATTTATAGTTCTTAATGCTTTATTTGGATATTTCTCACGTTGTTACTGCTAAAAGTCCTTTTTTTGATCCCACATATTTAATGACAAAGAAATTCATGTTTAATTTGTTTTAGAAAGGTATGTGGTTCTTTATTTGTTCCTGAAAGCTAGATGACAAATTGTGCATATCCAGTGATGAAAATTTCATAAATCAATTGACAGGCATGAATCATGTCTTTTGGAAATGATATTTCTATTTCCCAAGTTTTAGCTAGTTATAATTTTTCTGATTGATTCTGGACAAACACTGCTTATGGAACCTTATGTTTCCACTCAATGTAATTGCTTGGGATGAATTTAGGAGAAAGGGAAGGGAATGGAGGGGAAATCCCTTTCTCATCTTGTTTGGTATCTAATTTCAACTCAGTGAATGGGAAACTCATTTTTTGTTTTTCTAAATTATCCATTGCATCCTTTTATTTGGTTGGTGATCTAAAACCTGTTAAATTGACATGAATTTATTTGTTATCCTACTATTGGATTTCCTTTCATTCCCATCAATACAAATAAAATAAAATTATCTCTTTTCTTCCCTTTCAGAGCTAACTTTTAATCTTCTAAGCATGGTTAGATGAAACTTTTCGCCTCCCCTTCCTTCCTTCTAGAGAACATTCCCTTCCCTGTCATGCATTATGTGAGTTTTGTAAGATCAGGTTAAATACCTACTTGTTGCTAATTTGCTATGTGATTTTTTGCCTTCTCTTTGCTGCTTGTGCAGTCATTGACCTTGTTCCACATTCTCCATGATCCTTTTAGTGATGCTGATGTTCATTTTGTGCATACAAATCTCTGTTTCTATTGTAAAAGTTCTTGAATTCCAAACTAAAACCTGTGCCGGATTACTTACTTAACCAGTCTTGATTGGAGTGAATGTTTGTGAGGTTATTCTTGAGTTATGAGACTAATTATTAATAAGGAACAGCGAACATATAGAGCTCTGCCATGATTTTCCTATGATAATTTTAAGCCATTGCCTTTTGAATTACCATCAGTGGTTAGTTCATACCTTCTGAGCACTGTATTGATTAACTTGAGCATGCTGCTAACCAGAGTCCTTTGCATGTAATGGTACCATTTCCCTTGTTCAAAATTTTCAAGTTTTTGTCAATATTGTCAGTAATACAGTTTTGGCGTGCTGCTCTCCCTGCCTTATTTTTGTTGCTGTCTGTAATAGCTTTCTACATTCTTGCTGCAGCCCTATCGATGGAAAGCAATTACTCTGTACAGGTGAGTTTGGACTAGTTGAAACAATTTCAATATTATGGCTTTTGTTTGCATTTTCTTTATACATCTTTCTGATTATCGTCAGGGAAAGAATTCAGTAGAATCCCCGGATATTACTGAATTAACTGCCCCAAAGGTTTCGTATTCTGTACATTCATCATTTTCAACACCAGGCACTGATCTAATGCCTAACTGTGGTCCGTCACTTCCTCCAAACTCGACCCCTTCCAGAAGGGCTCGCCATTCACCTGGGCATCGGCTAATAAGACAGATTTCTGATAGTCGAATTTTGGAGTTGAAGTCGCCAAATAATTATTCGTTATCTGAAGGAAGGTCATCATTTGTGCTTTCCACTTGCAGCCATGACTTAGCAATGGGATCTCAAGGTGGGTCTTCCAATGGTTGGTCCATGCGTACCTTTTCTGAGCTTGTGGCATCTTCACAGAGAGAGAGGTGGTCTTTTGACAGTGAGCACTTTGGCTATGGCTTCAGTAAAGTAAGTGGATGTAGCAGCAGGTTCTCATATTCTCCATCTTTGGATCTTCAAACTTGTGGGGCTTGCTCAAAATTCTTGACTGAGAGATCTTCCTGGAGCAGTCAGAGAATTCTCGGCAACAATGAGCTCTCAGTAGCTGCAGTGCTGGTGTGCGGTCACATTTACCATGCTGAATGCTTGGAGACCATGACCCCGGAGGTTGATAGGTATGATCCAGCTTGCCCAATATGCATGGGAGGAGAAAAGCAAGTCTCAAAGATGTCCAAAAAAGTATTGAGAGCTGAAGCAGAATTGAAGGCCAAAAGCCATAAGATTTCAAGAAACCGTGTTATAGATAGTTATCTTGACAGCGATTTTGATGATTTTGACTGCCAAAAAAATGTTATTCGGGGAGGAGCTTCAAAGATGGAACCTAGTTCCAGTGCAGCAAGCTCCTCCACAAAGCCATTCTTGAAACGGCGCTTTTTATTTGGGTCCAAATGGAGTAGGTCCCTGTCAGATAATGATTCTGCCAGGAAAAAAGGGTTTTGGACAAGATATCGCAAATATTGAGCACTTAACATTACAAGGTAAGAATTTTAATTGCCATGCCAGAATTTTGGGGAATTTTTTCTGAAATACATTTTCTATATTTGCTAATCGGTGATGGTCTTCCTTTTATTTGTATGATTTAGAATAGCATATATGTCAGAGATAACGTTATCACGTGAAGTTGAATGTAAAGATTACAAGCAGCCCTCTCGCAGATATGGGAAGATTTAAGCAGCCAAGATATGGCCGTCTTGATAATTGATCTCCGGATCACCTCACCCATTTTTCCTTTGCTAGTTCTGATTTCTGAAAATAGAAAACGATAGGGTAATGCAACTACAGGCTTAGGCTATAGGGTAGTCTACAATGAACCATCTGATCAGTGGAGCCCATTGTTTTTGGTCGCCATGGGCATGGATTTTATTAATTTTGAGAACAAATGGCACTTCTGTGTGCTGTCGACTAGTATTGGTTTATCTGTTAATTCTAGCTGTAACAATCATTTGCTGCCTACGATGTGCCATATTAAGGTATTAGAACAGTGTAAAATGATCACTCGGTGGATAACCACAAGTGATGCCTTTTATCGAGTCTAGTGATGGAAGAGGAACAAAAATTGGAAAAAAAATCGTGGCTTTTCTTAGACAAGTGAAATGTAAATGATTGTGGGGTTATCCAAGGATTTCCCATGCATTGCGCTAGCTGTATTTTGTATTTTTTATCTGAAATTTCTGAATATTTGTCAGCTCCTCTTTTATTGTCGATCATTTTCTAATTGCTAAACTAGCGAACTTTGTTGGTCCACTCGTGCTTCTCTCTGTGCTAAATAAATATTTAAAATGGCATGTTAGAATTGACTCGGTTGCCTTGAATTCAAGGTTATAAGGGCATTTAATTTGATTATGAGATAGTGCTAGCAGTTGATAAATCTTGTTTTTATAGTCAAACAAATTGCTTAATTCGCGAATCATGCCACACAAAAACAAATTATTTTGACTCTGCAAGAAGTGGTTATTTGAACCCACGCCCTTTTGAAGGCGAGAACTTGAGTCTGGCGCCTTACACAAGGTTTATGCTAATAGGGCAGCTGGTTGGGTGGTTAAAGCACTTCCAACGAGGGATCCCAAGTCTCACTAGATGGGTCTTGATTCTATGCTACGTAGATATAGTATAAAATATTATTATTTTTATTATTTATAGTGAAAAATTATTTTTTTATTTATAAAAATTATTATTCTTACTAAAAATTATTATTTTTACTAAAAATTGTTATTTTCTTTTAAAAAATAATTATTCTTATCAAAAAAATATTAGAAATATTATTTTTATTAAAAATTTATTTTTTTAGTGCTGCCACTGAAAAAAAAATTATATTTTATAAAGTGAAAGAGACCATTCCATCATGAGATGGCATGTGACTTTCTTCACAATAGGGCAAGTCTCAAGATAATGGGGTGCTTTTAGAACACACCATATCTAGTTTTTTTTCTTTGGATTGGATGGCTAACCTCCAAAATACTTCCTCAAAAAACTTCCTGGAATTCACCTTGTTGAACAACTGAATCTCACTTTATTCTTATTTTTCCACAAACAACACTAGCGGACTTTTTTCCTCCGCCTTTGAACAAAATTATGGAATCTAAATAAATGAGACTTGTTTTTAAACTAAAACCACAAAAGGTACAGATATCTGAACCAAAAACATTGCTTATGATAACGATGAATTACATTGGAATGGATACTCCATCTGATCAATAATGCTCTTCAATCCTGATTTATAACTTGGATGAATAAGCTTCACTCCCAGTTCTCTTTTCATTCTTTCATTGCAAACACGTTTCTCACCTCTTGAACTAGCCTTCTTTTCATGTGATCCAATTCCTCCAGCTCTTTCAGAAAATGAAGTTTTCTTAACCCAGCCAGGCCACTTCTTCTCAACCAAGTCCTCTGCATACGCAAACACCTCCTCACGAGAAGCTGGGTCATCATCCACAATGTTGTAGATTCTCCTGATAATGGGATATGTAAGGACACTTCAGGAAGACTCAAAGCAAGATATGAATAAAACATTCTATTCGTAGCAGATAAAACAGGAGAATAAACAATAATAAAACAATAGACTCAGCTTCATTTAGAGTTGTGTTTTGGACTCTCGAACAAAATGCCAAATGGGCAACAAGGGGTCATTATCCATATGACAAAAAATAAAATCATTTATTAAACTTTAATGATGATTTACTTTCAAGGAAGCAGACGTCCTTTTTTGTCACCCATGAAAATTCAATGATTCACTCTACTCCTTTGATTCCATCTGTCCTCAATTCCAGTATCAAGAGAAGGTGGGGTTACAGCTTACCTGAAGGATGGCATAGGAATGCTGGCTTTGAGTGCTTGAAAAATGTCCTCAACATGAACTCTGGACGTGTATTGCTTGGATGTTCTCATTTTCTGATTTTTTGATAGAGGTTCCTGCTTAATTATTGTGCCAACAGCACTGCCAAAAAGGTCTCAAACTTTAGCTCATTGCAGCATACACAATAGGCAAAAATGAATGGTTATATGAACAATTAGCCAAAATCAATCGCATCAGTATTAGCATTTGATGTTCTTGAGTAATATTTATGGATAGCTTATGCTAAAAAAACACAAGCCAGAACTTAAGACATAAATTTATGCCAATCAAAACAAAAGTCAACAACAGAGACAGAAACCACAACCTTCTACCAGGGCCATAGATACCTCCAAGTCGAAATACTTGCGTTGAAAGGCCAAGACTATGGCCTAGATTTAACCATCCTTCTTCAGCAGCTAACCTAGATTTAGCCACATCACTTGTAGGCCTTGCTGGGAAACTGCCACACATGATAATGTATGCAATTAGTGGAAGTTGATGTAAACTTCTACCCCAACAAATTGCATCAAAGATGGTTGCTTACTCCTCATTCACCCAAGCACCATCACAGTGACCATATACACCTCCCAACAAGAAGTTTTTCATAGTCAAAACCAAGAATTTGTGAAACAATGGAAAACTGGAAAATGCACAACAATAATATTTATTTATGCGTTGTTAACAATCGATTTGATTAATTTGATTTTGCAGTTTCCATTAATTTCAGTTAATTGAAAGTAACAAAAACGTGTATGTATATATTTATAGATAAAATCTTCAATAAGCGTATACAATGTAAAAAAAACATACTAGTAGATGATAGATAACAGAGCCATTGAAGATTTCCATTCATTATTCTATTTCTCAGAAGGTCTCCACGCCGAAACATCTGTAATAATAATAACAAAGCAAGAACCAGAGATACTAAGAATAAATGACAGTGAATGTATACCAAATCATATAGAAAAACTAAAATTAACATACCGGGTCACCAATGCCCACAATAGAAGGGATAGATACTAGTAGATGTGTGTAAAATTTCAAAGTATTTAGAGTGCTCAATCTGGAAAAACAAAAAAAAATTATGAAAATGTATTCTATAAATCAAAAAAATAAATTAAAAAGAACTCACTCTGGCTCATTGGCATCAAAAAGGCAAACATCAAATCCTCTTTCCTCGAGTTCTTTCTTCTTCACTGTGCTTGTACAAGTCCCAGTAACAACCCTAATTGTGGATGACCAATACGCCGTCGTTTTTTTAGTGTTTTCCTTGAAAAATACAGCAGTTGATTGTACAAAAAGAAAGAACTAAAAAGAAGAGTTACCAGCCTTCCTTTTTGAGGTTCTGGGCAATGAATTGGCCGACAAATCCCATTCCAAGAATAAACATCCGATTCCGGCATTCCGACTCACTATTGCCGGACGGAAAATGTAAATTGGTAACTGAGCTTGAACAGGACAGCCGTTTTGACGGTAAATTTCTTGCAAAATAAGGCACTCCACGGTTAATGATTCCTGGTACTTGGTAGATCTCCATCCCGAAACACCTTTTGCTCAAACGTCTTCGCGACTCGCAACGGAAGTTGTTGGTCAATTGCAGTGCTAATGGGCTGGGCTGGGCTGGGCTGGGCTTGGATTTGTACAGGTAGAATACCAGTGGCTTCGGAAGCGGATCGTTGTAAAAAGAAATTACATGAAATACTTTTTTTTCTTTTAAATTTTATTTTTACTATTTTTTGAATTAATAAAAATACTATTTTTTAATTTTTTATACATATAATAAAAATATACTCAATATATATTTAACGTTCATTAAAATATATAAAAAATAGACCATATTTTTATAAATTTTTTTTATTTGTATAATGCAAATTTTTATTTGCATTGTATTTTTATAATTTTTTTTACTTTCTGTAAATTTTCCAAATTTTTGTTGGATAATAATGGGGTTGAAATGAAATTGAAATAATTGTTGGTTTCAGAATAGGGTAAAATATGAGATTAGTGTATTCAACACTCGCTATATGAATTTGCTTATATAAATGAATAAAACTTCTTATATCATTAATCAAAATTTAAATATATTTTGTTAATATTAATAATATAATAGTATGGTTTATTAATTAAAATTAAATAAAATCAATAATCTTTACTTTTAGCATTAAAGAGTGAGAATTTAACATAAAAGTACTAGTTAAATATGTTAGGCTAAACATGTTTGAATTTTTTTAAAGTTACACAGGTTGTGTAAATGGGATTTAAGACTACTACAAATAGTAAAGATGAATTTAGGAGAGGCAAGTCAATCAATATAGATAAATGAATTTGTTACATAGGTTATTAATTATAGATACAATAATTTTCTTAAAATAGTCTGCCTATTAATTTTTTATTTAAGGAAAAAAATAATCGACCCAATCCATTATTAATGTTCCTGAATATAATGACTGGACCAATTTGATCTATGTTCTATAACGAGTCAGATGGAAACATGGAAGTTAAATTTTAATTCATTTGAAATTTTTAAATAAATTAAGCTGAAAAAAAAAAGATTGGTCCACAATGGAACACGACCAATCAATTAATTATTTTTTTTTATCAGAAATCAATTAATATCTTAGGTCATAGCAACTGCGACTTGGCCTATTTACTATAGTTGTTATGCCAGACCATACCCTAATTATTATTATTTTTTAATATCACATGGTTTTTTGGCCAATTTTAATATCAAATGGTTCTATTCAATCGAAAACGATGTATACTATAATTCAATGAGGCCAATTTTTTTTATATTATTCATAGAAATATGTTAATAGAGTCCCCATTTAAATCCTTCAAACAGCAATAAATTAATTTTTTTTAATTACAATATTTTTAATTTATTGCTATAATTTTATAATATATATAATTTTATTATTAATCACCCTAATAAAAATGTTTACAATAAATTTTAATGAAAATAAGAAAATATTCTTATAAAAATTTAAAAATATTTATTTTTATTTAAAAGTCGTCAATATGGTACTCAGTTAATTTTTTTTTATTTATATTCAATAAATGACGCGTACTTATGAGAGGAATTTAAATTTAAAAATATATTATTATTATTATTTTTAAATCTGTCAAATATAAGATATTCATATATAAATTAATAATAATTTGAAAATGAATAAATAAGTAAAAGCCAACCAGCTAACTAGCGACTAGCCTACCTTCAATAGTTCCACCTGTTTCAGGGACTCATAATAAATGAAAGTTGAACTAACAACAACTAAGAATGGTGAACAAAATCTGCAACTTCCCAGTTCACAATTCCGCCATAGTTCTTCATAAAAATTGAAAAAAGAAAAGAAAAGGAGGAGCCAAGTCAAATGGAAAACTATGTTATAAAAATAATAGTATTTGGAGTAATTTCATTGACATTACTATTTCTCTTCTTCAGAAAATTGTTACCAAATCGTTCTTTCGAGTTCTGCAATCGCCTGGTTTCTACGGTCCATGCCATTTTAGCAGTCACGTTAGCTTCGCTCTCTGTTAAAGATTGGAGTTGCCCAGTTTGTCCTTTGGCTTCCCAATCTTCCCCAAGTCAGGTAATTTAATTTCTTTTCTTTTCTGATCTAATTTTACATATATATTCTTTTATTTAATCACTAATCATATAAAAAATTTGATGTATTTGAGCAGATGCAAACACTGGCAGTGACTATTTCTTATTTGATATATGATATGATATGCTGCCTCTTCGATGAGAAATTCAATTTAGACAATACAATTCACCATTTGATTAGCATTATTGGTTTGGGAGCTGGCCTTGCCTATCAAAAGGTAATAATAATAATAATAATAATAATAATCAATCTTCTCTATTTTCTGTAAATTTGCTGCTAAAATTACACACAGGGGAAAACCTCCATAGATTCTGTGAGAAAGCTACGGTATTTGTTTTTAATTTTAGCTTGTTTTATTGGTATAATTGTTCATCAATAAACCCAAAAAAAAAAAAACTTGGATAATATATGTTCATTTGATGCCAAGTGAAAAACTTGGATGATTTTACCAATCTTTGAGCTATGTTTGTGTAAAAATATTTTCAAGGATTTGAATATGAAACTGGTCCCTGCTTTACCAGATCTGAGATAATTATATTTTAAGTTTACATTATGAACTCTCAATTCCAATATACGTATTTTGTTGTTTCGTAATAAATAATAACAATAAACTATGTGCTTGGTGTAGTGTGGTTCAGAATTGGTGGCAGCACTGTGGATAACGGAGATGTCCAGCCCCCTCCTCCACTTGAGGGAGTGTCTTAAGGAGCTTGGTTACAGGGACACTAAACTTAATTTGATAGCCGATGCAAGTTCTCTCAAGTCTCATCTCTCTCTTTTCTCTACAATTGGTGTGTAGAAGTGAGGAAATCGAATCTAAGTCTGTTGGTGAAGAGAAGAATAAAATATTGCTCATTGAAAAGTGATTTATAGTTAAATTAGGATATTAGATAAATATATAAATTGCAACATTAAGGGAAAAAAAGGGAAAATCAATACCCAATGAGAATTATTAAAATGAACTTAAAAATTATTAATCTTAATGTATTCTAATATATATATGAAATGGTGTTGTACAGATCTCATTTGCAGTTGTACTCTCCCTAGCAAGAATGGTGGGCGGGCCTTACTTAACTTACGTTTCTCTGAGGGCTAAAAATCCATTCATCATCAAGGTATATTATCGATAATTTAACGGCTAATACCTTATTGTTACAAATGCTTCTGATATTCAAACTTAAAACCAAATAATTTTAATGGCTGATAATTTTGTTAAAATTGTTTCAGGCAATGGGATTCGGATTACAACTGGTCAGTGCTTTCTGGTTCTATAAGATTGTCAGAATGGTGAAATACAAATTAGTCAACAAAACATCTAAAAAAGTTGTTTCCACTAAAAAATTGAGTTAGGCCAATGCAAAAGCTCTAGCGCATCAAATTATCAAATATAAATTCCAGTGGCATTTTAGATGCAAGAATTTATGGGACGGGAACTGACTGCCTTTTCCTTTCCTTTGTTTAGTCTTCAATTTCGATGAAAACAATTATTTATATATACATGTATGCATATTTGATATACGAACACTGAACGTTGAACTATTGATTCAACATTTAGTTTTACCAAAGATTAGATACTAAACTATGATTTCATATATATTGTGCATGATAGTAACCTTAAATTCTTCAAATGAAAAATTTAATGTTAATCGACAGAGAAATTATTACTGAAACAATCTGGATTAAAGAAAAAAACACTATGATTTCATATTAAATCTGTTATTTACCCTATGATGGTGCAAATTTTTAACATTCATATGCCATGAGACCGTGATATTTTAAAAGGAAAAAATATTTTAAAATCTCTAAATTTGACATCTTTTTGATATTGAACTCTCAAATTTTATTTTAATGATATTAAACCCTTAAAATTTGCAAGACCCTTAAATAATAAGTGAGTCAATAGAGTAAAATATTTAAAATATTTTGTTAATCGGGATATTTCCGTTAACCAATTCTAATAACTAAAGATATAATTTTCATAAATTAAAAACTTTAAGAGCTCAATATCACCAAAATAAATTTCAAAAACTCAATATCAAAAAGTTATAGAAACTCAAAAATACATTTTCCCCTATTGAAAGCCAACTTCAGAAACCACTGCAGAAAGAAAGACCCATATGGCACAGGAAAATTGGAAAACTAACAAAATAGAATTACACATTCTCTAAAAAACGATAAAATTCATTTTCTGCATGTTCAAGGGCTCATGAGGGAAAATGATAATTTCAAGCGTGAAATCCGTGATTTGGAAACTTGGAAAACTGTGATAATATGTGCGTACATGGTCAATCATATATATTTGAAATACATGCACTGCCCTACTTTCCTTGGCAAAACAAGAACGAACTTGAAAGTTGAATTCTCCTCCTCGACACAGAAAGTAAGAGCTTATATGCTCAGTCCTTCCCAAAATCAGCATTGTAGTGTGCACTAGACTCAAGCTTCTTTGCCTCATTAAGTTTCCTTACCGCCTGCAATATTATAATCCAATATCCGATTAAGCACATCATACATATCATACTCATACTAATCTATTTATGATTGATGGAAACATGTAATTACCTTCATAAAATCTTCATGTATAACATAATCACGTTCCGCACGAATTGCTGACATTCCAGCTTCCGTGCAAACATTACGGAGATCAGCTCCATTAAAGCCCTGAGATAGTTGTAATAATAATAAAAATGTTGCACTAGGGAAATAGTAAACTATGAATGTATAAAACAAAAGAGTTCGCTTTTTGGCTCACTTCAGCAAGCTTCACAACAGCTTCATAATCGATATCCCCATGTTTTGCAATGCCAGCAGCATGAATTTTAAGAATTTCCATTCTTGATTGTTCATTAGGCAATGGAATCTCAATCTTTCTGTCTAATCGCCCGGGGCGAAGAAGTGCAGGGTCAAGAACATCAGGCCTGTTTGTTGCCATTATCATCTTGACCTATTATACAAACACAAAGATACATACATAACAATATTCATGTAAAGAGTGAACATATGGAAGTTGCAAATAAAATAGGAATTCACTCATGCTAGAAACCACACACAAAATTAACACTTGCAGCATCTGCTAAACATCTATTTTAAAACTGCATGCAACTTTAAACACCGCGAGAACATCATTTTGCAGGAGCAAACCTATTTCTCAAGGCTGATAAAGACATTTCAGTCGGAATTTAGGACGTTCAATTCTCAAGCGTCATGCAAAAGCTTGCCATAGTAATCTAATGAAGTCCAAAAGGGTCATCTTGTTCACATGCAGACATACCCTCGATACCCTCATAGCCAACGAAGGAAATTCTAAGGGTCTCTGGTACTATTTGGATTGACATTTTGCCTTTGGCTTCTTAAAAAGCATTCCTCGTTAGATATAGAAGTGAGAATAACATAATGTAATTGTTAAATAAAAAATACTGCTTCTCATGCATACCAAATAATAAACTAATAGTGAGGAGGTTCTTCACAATGATAAGCAAGCTCAAAGGTGCCTAGCTCTCTGGGAAGCAAAACATGCACATGATACAAGATTAAGGAACCCCCTAAAATGTATATGCAAATGATCACAAGTGACCCCAAAACATACTACCGCAAGAACAACCTTCGAAAATGTTTTTGCATGTTGACATTGTAGAATCACAATGTTGGACTGGATTATGAGTTCAACTAACATTACCTTTCCAAGCTGATCAAATCCATCAAGCTGATTAAGTAACTCCATAAGCGTTCTTTGAATTTCACGGTCAGCACTTGTTCCTTCACTAAACCGGCGTCCACCAATGGCATCAATCTCATCCATGAAAATGATGCAGGGCTAGACATATACATGAAAATAAAAAGGGAAAAACAGAGAGAAAAAAATAATAATGTTATTGAAGGAATGAATTACATAGGAAAGCAAATACAAAATATCTAGACTTTTACCTGGTGATCGCGTGCATATCCAAACATTTCTCGTATCAACCTAGCACTTTCTCCAATGTATTTGTCAATAATGGCACTCGAAACGACCTTCATTCAAATAGAAAGTACATGTTAACCAAGAGAACCAATTTCAAACAAAATGTCAACGGGAGAAAAAAGGCTGAATATGCAACAAAATCTGACCTTCAAAAAGTTGGCATCTATGTTACTAGCAATAGCCCTAGCCAATAATGTCTTTCCAGTACCAGGAGGTCCATAAAGGAGGACACCCTAAAACAAAGAAAGTAAGACTTTGAGAAGAACATCCAGTTTATTGAAATGTTGCATATTTATTACAGGATCCTAATATGTTTGCATAATTCAACAAAGGAAAAGAAGGGTAAAGCTGAAAAGAAAAGCCATATGATCACCTTTGGAGGTTTAATCCCCACTCTAAGGAAAAGCTCTGGGTTCATAAGAGGCAGCTCAATAGATTCTCTCAATTCTCTAATTTGGTCAGATAAACCACCTACTGCTGAGTAGCTCACATTACCAGGATCTTCATGCAGCATATTATAAACAACGGGATCCACCTGTTAACCCAATGCATACACAATATTGGATGTCATGCATAATTTGACAATGAATAAAAAATTCAAAGACTAGAATGATAACTAGAAGAAAAGCAAATGCCAACGCCTTTTGCATCTAACATCTTTTCATTATGCTTCAAAGAAAGAATCATGATAACTTACTTCACGTGGAAGTGCCCGCATGATTGTGAGTGTTGTCATATCAAGAACTACTCTGGTTCCCGCAGTCAATTTTTCTTTATCCACCTTGCTGCGACAGCCAACCACATACCGGGGGCCACTGCTTGCTTTAACAATCACTGAAACATTATAGAAATGAAAGTAACCATTATTTATGATCATAAAATTGCTCTAAAAGAAACGTGAACCAAATAAAGCAATTGAAACATTTTTGCGATTTTCACTGCACTAGCAAGGAGCTAATTTATAAAATAAAAAAAACAAGGGGTCAATTGAAAGTCAAAAGTAGTCAATGAATCATGAAAGATAATATGTAAAAAAAGTTATTCTCAAGCCTCAATACTTTGAAACATAGATAAACAGCTGGAAATTGCACATAAATGTAAAGGCCAGCATAGTAGAATTCATGCACAAATAACAAATTCGTATGGAGAGAGAATAGAAGATTCAAGAGTACTTACAGCGTTCATTGTCAAGGGGTCGGAGAACTTCTCCAATGATCTGCCCAACACTTTGAAGTGACTTCAAATCATCCTCTGTCTTGTTGAACTCTTTCTTTGCAGATCTCAAATTCTCCCTTACTGCATGAACATTACTTCCAACTCAACATGAAATTGCACGATTATCAACTCCCAAGCAATGGGCATAGAATCAAGTGTCAGAACTCATCCACAGTTCCACAACATATTTTCCATGTAGAGAAAAAAGTGACACTTTCAAAAAATAAATAAAGAGAGCAGGATGTTCATATTGATGAAAATACAAACCTAAGCACTTCAACTCCTTGATGTTGAAAAATTAAAATCACAAGAGCGAAAGCTATTAATGTTATCATTCCTCTGAGTAAAGACCTTTTCCTTTTAATAACAATCTAATCGGAATTGCAGCTACTAAAGTTGTGAACCCTAAATTATGTACAGTAAACTCGAAATGAAACTTCAAACCTTATCAGTTATCATTTATGGACAGAGTTTTCCCACAAAACCTAATGTTAAACCCAAAAACAATATGCAAATCGACACTAATTAAACCTAATTTGTTTAATTTATCAAAAAAAATTGAAGGAATAGCAATAAAAAAGGTTAAAAATATTAAGGTAATAACAGATCGACGAACGAATCATCTGCTTTTAGAAATTTACTCAACTGACCAGCTCGTACTCTTGATTCCAATTCCTTGTGTTGGAGTAGCTTCTTGCGATACTCGGCCGTCGCATTACGACGTCTTGCGGCATCTTCTCCTCCTTCGTTGCTCATTGTTCTCAGATTTTCCGATTTCTTTACCGATTTAACTCTTTATAAAAGCACCGCAGCTAGCTTCTGAATTGGGTCAGCTGTTTAATAATAGAATCGTATTTGTATTTTGAAAAAAAAAAATCAGGAGTTAGAACTGTGAAACGACGCCGAAGCTGGTTGGACAATTTTTATATGAATAGGGCTCGGCATAGGGAACACAAATGCTTGATCATTTGTGGGAAGATTTTTGGGATTTTCTCAAAAATATCTAAAAAATAAAATTATTTTTAAAAATATTATTTTTTTAAATATTATTTTTTAATTTTTAATTTCAAAATATTATATTCTACGCCCAAAGTTATGCATTTAATTTTATTGAAATTTTCTTTTTTCTCAGAAAATTTAATAATTTTTTTATTAAAATATATAATTAAATCATTATATTGCCTACATAAGGGATTTCTTTTAAAAAACCCTTAAAAATAAAAATATTTTTAAAAACATCCACTTCTCTTTATTCTTTTTCAAAAATATATATTTTTCAAACTTCAATTTCAAAAATACTCATTTCTAAAGGTATATTTTAAATATATATTTGATATATTAAAAGTATACTTTATTTTTAGATATATACATTAAATATATCTTTAATATATTAAAGATATATACAAAAATAGAGTATTTTTTTTAAAAAAAGTTAAAAATAATACTATACAGTGTAATTTTCTGAGTATCATATGGATCTGACCAAAATTGGCAAGCGAATGTGTAATGGAACCTGATTCTTCTTGAAAGTCTAATACTAAGACTTTGCAACATATGATAAATATAAATATTATGACACAATGAATCTAAGAAATGCATGAGATCAACAGATAAAAGCTCCTTGCTAAGACTTTGCTTTCTGCAAAACTTCCTTCAGGACCAAAGCTATTCTATGTGACATATGGTCTTCCAAAAACCTCTCTTTCACCCTCTCATATCCTTTCTTTCCCATTGTCAACCTCCTTTCTACATGCGTGGCCAACTTTATTATGTTATTTGCAAGGGGAGTTACACCTTCTTTCCCAACAGGATGTAAAATGCATGTGGTTCCATTCACTACAATCTCTGTGGTTCCTCCAGCTGCAGTGCCCTGAATGATTATCAAATAAAAAAAAAATTGTAATTTGGATACAAGAAGGAAATTCAACAAATTCATGCATATGTTCTCATAAATGCACAGGAATAAAGTAAAGTGATTCAAAACATGTGTATGCCATCTCTTCAAAAGAACAACTAGAGAACAGAACGTATATGTGAACAAAATCTTAAGGGCAATAATCTGGGTAATTCAGGCTCAGCATGAAAATTCATTATCTGCATTAAACAGGACACGAAAATTTTCTTTCAAGGCTGTGGCTAAGCAACAATACAAAAAGTGAAAAAAGATGAAAGCAAGCTGCCCCTTGAAAAGGCTCATTTCTTGAAGACTATGCCTAGATATCACATTTACAGTTGTAACTTATGAGTTATGAGCACCCAAAAGGCCCTTGGTCTTGGTTTTCCTTTCCCATTTGCTCTAGATAGTCATCCCTTCCTATTTCAGGCAAAAGAAATGTTAGGTGTAAACTAATTTGCAGATATTTATTTTCCTCCTGTCTGTGCCACCCCGCAAAACAGCACTAACAATGACTTACTATATATTTTGGCAAAATAAATGGAATATTAGGCAAAGCATTTTGCTAAGACTGGAAGGCATACCAACACAGGCAATTGAAAGGCCATTGCTTCAATGGTTATCCTCCCAAAGCACTCTCCCCGGGCCTGCATATGAATAACTACTTTAAATTTCAGCAATGAAACATAAAAATCTATACATGAATTCATAAAAAAAGGAAAAGCAGACAGGAAGAGAATATGAAGTGAAAGAAATCAATAAAAAAGAAAAAAGGTTTAAAGACATGGAAGTACTAAAAACCAAAGTGCAGCCACGTTTTTTACATCCGAAATAACTAAGATATGAAGGAGCAAAAGACAAGGAATTTTAAGATATTCTGATTCTCCTTTCTTTACCTTCTTATATTATTTAAGTAGTTCTGCAGATGTAACATCAATGAGATTACAAGAGCACACCAAACACTATCAAATAATTTAGTTTATTAGCAAAGATGAACCCTTTTATGAGAGGATCTCTATGAGCAAATAAAAAATATTTATTTTCCAATTTTTAATAAAAAAGAATCCCTGGTTTCCAGAAGAAACTATCAAGAATAAAATCACAGAAATAAACAAATAAAAAAATAGAGTATTACTTCCTACAAAGAGTGTTAAGTTAAATTCAAGAACTAACCTGAGAGTTCTGAACAAGAACATCAACAGAGGCCAAATATGGAGCAACTATCAGGGTTTTGTTTATGAAGTGAACACGGTCTTCAATTTTTTTCTCCTGAACAAATTTACGCAGTTCAGTTTCGAACTTTGTCTGAGCATTCATGTCACTTCCCACTATTACTGCATGCAGCGATGGCAGCTTCAATTTCTTCTCTTGGATCTGTTGCAGAGTCTCATAAAAAGAACGAAGAAATAGATCCTGACCTTTGCCTCGTGAAACACCTGCAATGTTGGGTCCCAATGCTCAATAAACAAAAGATTTGAAAGAATAACATAAGCTCCAAAGTACTGGAAAGTCAAATGTTCAGCAAAAGATTTAATTGTATAGCCTAGTAGAAGAAACTAACCAAAGTTGTAACAGGCACCATTGTGTATTGTAAGGATCTGAAGGTAATCAGTTATGTATTGCCCAGTGAAGAAGTTCTCGGCAAGTGATAATAATAAATAACAGTTTGCCTCAAAGGTGTCAATGAACAAAGTATGTCAAGAAGAATAGACATTGTTCAGGGCAATATGTTATCATTGGTAACAGAATTTTCAAGATTAGTAATTGCACCTAGCGAGGATTCAATTGTTGAAGGAGGAATTGTATCCAACAAGTGAAGCACAAAGATATTCAACACATCGCCTGCAACTCACTGATATTCATTCATGCCCCTACAAGAGGCGCTGATATTCAAAAATTTTGCAAAATCATATTTGTGAAAATCAACATTTCACCTTATGTTAAGAGAAAACTATGAAGTGTGCTATTTTCTCTTAGAGGAATAGATCCATATAGGACTTTCCTCAAACGAGATTGAGAATGCCACCTTTTGTTATTAAGAATAGATCAAATAAACAAGATGACAATCCCATTTTCATATGAGAAACAGATAAGCACACCACCTAGTGCAAATATTGCACCTTCAAAAATGTGACCTCTTGTGGATAAGCACACCACCTAGTGACAATCCCATTTTGGTGAATTGTGCAATCATCTTCTCTGAATGACTTCAATCTGAACTAAAATTCAGATTGTCTCATGAAAATTGGCTTTTCCTTTTCACTTTCTTTTTTTTCCCCTAAAATTAAGGGAGGAAAAAACAAATCTTCTACTCTTGCAAATAAGTCCTGTTACGGCATAACTTCTAAATTGACAATAAGATGGCCCAGGCAAAATAATTTGCCCTGTCAACAAGGAAGGTAACATACTATTTATGATGGCAAAGAGCAGATCATCATTTCTGACTCCAAGAGATTCCCGAACATGCTCACGTAGAACCCTATTGGCCACACTATCTTCAGCCACTTCCATGAGGTCCTTGCTATTACCAAGGTGCACAACATAAGTTTCAGGCATTCTAATTCTGCAAATTAAAAGAAGGTAGATATGAGATCTTGTACATAACAAAATCTATACAGAAAGTGAAAGACAAATAAAATTCAATGTGGATCCATAAGTTTTTCTAATGAGGAAAAGAGACAAAAATAGATAAACCCTGGTGTGAATTAATGCACGGCAAGACAGACACTTACAAAAGTAAGGAGCATACCGTAACCGCTCTTGTGTCCTGTTCTTCCAGTACTCTGCTGTTGTATGCGAATCAATCATAGCACCTGCAACAAAAGGGAGGTGCTTAACATACTCTAATTTGAAATAATGGCCTCGCACTTCATGAATCCACCACAGAATCTTCGGTAAAACTTTTTGAACATTCTCCTTGAGAACAGCATCCAGCCATTTTCCAGCAACAGCAGTATTTAAAATGACCAAATCAGCCTTAAGAGCTATGTCTATGGCTTCCTGACCTTTTGCAGAGAAAATCTAACAATTATATAAAATTTCACCATCAGGGAGACCAGAAATAAATTCAAATTAGATAACGGAAAAGTTCAAAAGTCACCTGCACTCCTCGGTCTAACATTTTACGTTCCAAACTGTAGGTCACTTCATCACGTTCAACCGGTTTCTGGTTAGTTATCCAAACAACTTGAGCACCAACACCTCTCAACAAAAATGCCAACTCCATCAACAACAGAGGTCCACCTACAAATTCAAAATGCAACACTCATTTTCCCAAGAAAGAATCAGAAAGCAAAAATTCAGAATAGAAACGAACATAAGGATATTACCAGAAAGAGAAAGCTCGTGGGAGACAAGGAGAACGAGCTTGGACTTCATGAAATCAAGAGGATTGGGAGCCACAGTGGCAGCTTTTGTAGCTTCTTCAAAACGTTTATAACTGGTGCTATTGATTGAATAACAGGAATCGAAGGCTGATCTCATGAAAAAGACCATTAAAGTTGATACAGTGAATAATGCGAGAATCATCAGTGGCCATCTCATGTTGTGAACCGCAATCCACACAGTTGATTGTTTTCCCATTTCAATTCACGTATGACTTTCAGTTTCTATCTGATATTTGTTGTTTAGGATCTCAAGTAGACGACGATTCGACTGGATCAACAGAAAGGATTCACATTCACCGCCATTGGCACCAGTGGATTATCACTGGATTTAAAATGGAAGAGACAACAGCCGACGAAGAAGCTGCCCGTTCCCTGAGCTTTTGGGCTTAATAATAATTGCCTGGGCTGAATTGGACTTCTGCCTCATGCCGAACTATTTTAAATCTGACGTGTAAGATTGGATTGAATGGAATATAAAAAAATTGCTGACATGTCTTGAGTGATGGTCATAAATCGTTATTGCGGTACAGTAAATATGAACACTAGTTGGATTAATTAAATTTTAAAGCTAAATTAATATTATTTAGAGGGTGTTTCTTAAAACTGAAGCTTTTCAGCTTATTGTGAATAAGTGATTTTTAAATTATAATCAGATTAAAAATAAGCAGTTAAGGGTTTTTGTAAACTAGTTAATAATCAACTGATAATCAATTTATAATCAGTTAAGTGTTTCTGTAAAATCAACTTATAATTAGTTTTTAATTACATAAACTGTCAAAATAACCAAACTATTCCTGAGTTTATTTATTGTATAAAAATAATTTTTTAAATATAAATTCAAAATTTATTTTGCAATAATAATAATAATAATAATAATAATAATAATAATAATAGTGTTATCAATAAATTATACAAATAAAAAATTAAAGTGTATAGGGTGGGTAAATTTGAAATATTGAAGATTAGGTAGGGATAGTATGATATTTTACTTAGTCAAAACTGCTTTAAAAAAAAATACTAAAACTCAATTTTTAAAAAACTGATTAAAATCAGATTATAATCTACTATTTAAGTTTTCAGAAATACTTAAATAAACAACTTATAATCTAAAAACTGCTTATAATCAGTTTTGACCAGTTTTTAAATTTTGAGAAACACCCTAGTAGCGATAGAAAATAAAATTTCTAAAAATAGATGAATAATGATTGATTCGATCAGTTCGGTCGAATTTTTATCAAATTTATAGGATTCGATTTATTTTTTAATAAATATATAAATTAAAATTAACTAATTCAGTCTATTTAAATTAAAGTAATCAGTCGAATTAATTAAATGACAGTCAAATCAACGATTTTTTATTTTTTGCTCATCCCTTCCGCACAGTGGCAGACCATGGGAAGATTAAAAAAAACTGCTTAAATAGAAAACTGAAGTAAAATCAATCAAATTCAACTAAAAATTATAATTAATATTTTTAATATTTTGATTTCTCATTTTTTTAATTTTTATTATTAAAAAATTATTCAGTATAGTTAATTGATCTAAAAAGTACATATATATATGTATACATATATATATATATATTAAATAATTGCTGGGAGAGTAGAGTACATTGAAAGGTTAAATATCAATAATTATAGAATCCGATCAAATGTATGGCAAGTTTTTCTGAACTTTGATACAGTTTTGGAGGATGCTATGTACAAAAGCTTTCTACAGATGAACAACAGGATGAAAACTGTCTAAAATGATCACTGGTCTCTCTCTCCTTCCCTCTCTCTCATTGTCTCCATTCAGAAATTATAAGCAAAGAAAGGCCTTTGGCCGGATAGATGATACATACAAGATGAAGAATGATACGCACATAGATTGAAGTTAAGATTCACACAGCTGCCTCATAGGAGTAAGCAGTCTTGCCAATGACACATTTTCCATATATTCTTCCTATTCATCAAGTTAAAAGAACAGATATGAGAAATGAAAAGATCAAGTCTTTACTCTCTAACATGGATGAAAACAAAATAAATCAAACTTCGTGTATACTCACAGTTCTTTCTACCATTCCAACTTCGTGTATGGTACTGAGAAGATCCCCTTTCTCAAATGGGATCAAAGCTTCCACCCATACCATAGAATCCTGTATCAAGAAAAAATGAAGATGCCAGTGAACATATAAAAATTCGACAAAAAATATTTTCAAAAACACTGAAAACTGAAACCAACATATACCTTTAGTTTTTCCTGAACTGCAATGCAGAATTCTTGTCAGCCATCACCATTCAAAGCAGATATGCAAACTACATCTTGTCTTTTTTCTGCTTCCAATTTTATTTTCGAAGGATCACTAGCCCTATCAACCTGCCATAAGTAGCAGCAGCCATGTTTGTGCCAATACAGATTTATCATGAGACGCAAAACTTCAGGTCTGTTTTAAGCAGATTAAATCATCAAAATTAAGCATTTCTCCACCAAGCCAATGGTTAAATAAGATAACCACCATCTCAACAGACAACTGGCAAGCAGGAGCATACTATTTCTCAAAAATGGACTTACAACGCGGCCAGAAATAATCATTTCATCACTTCCAAGGTAATTATCAAAGCAGTAATTGTTGGAAATCAGTTTGCTCAAAAAACCAATTTCTGCAGGAACACTAATGGGAAAAAAAACAGCAGAGAGTATAACACATAAGAAATAGAGGAAAAAGAGCTTTATTGATTTCACTCGATAAAAAAAACCTCTAAAAATTACACTTTCTTAAATAGCAGATACTGTTGCTTTTATTCTGCTCACTAACAGCATTATTTCCTATATACATGCCACTTACAATTGACTAAGTAAAAATAGCAGTAAAAGTAGAACAGAAAAAAAACAAACAAGTTTGACTTCAACATTCACCCCCTCAAACTTGTTTAACGCCAATCTTGTCTCTAAGCTCAAAGAACCTCTGTCTTGCAAGAGGTTTTGTTAGCATATCAGCTACTGGTGGAGCTTGCCAAGGAATTTAAGCAGTGAAGGGCCTCACCAGGGTAGTTGGCAACTTCTGGATGAAACCAACAGTATCCGTGAGAAGAAACTCATTCCCATTCTTCATCTGGATAGCAAACAAATGACAGGAATATTTCTTGTTATTACAAATTGTAGCAAGCTAACTGGTGTAGAAACCACTTTGGTACACAATTTCAATAAAATTGCAGAATTGGGAAAAAAAAGAAAAATGATATCATCCTAGACTGGCATATATAGATGCGAATACTAAGATTAGTTCGGTTAAGTACAAAACTGTGCGGGAGATAAATAATTCATAAGCATATCATCAGGAAACCCTCTCTGTCTCTCATAGGACTGACCTGAACCCTTCTTGTGGCTGGATGAAGGGTTTCAAATAAACGATCTTCAGCGAGAACATCAGCCCCAGTCAACTGATTTAAAAGTGTGCTCTTTCCAGCATTTGTATATCCAACCTAAATTTCCAGAAGCATTGTGTATCTAAGATATCAGTGAAAAGCGCATTCTTATACCTTTCATGAAAAATAATAATACTTCAGCTTTCATGTTTACTTACCGAAGATACTACAGGGACAGGTACAGAGCCACGCCTGTTCCTGTATTGCGTTCTATGTTTTCTGACAGATTCTAGCTCTTTTTTAAGAACACCAATCTAGAAAAAAAAAATAGACAACAGTTCAAGCCATGTCTTTTCAGTTGATGACAAACAGCATGATGAAAATCAAACAGAAGGAACTATAAGCCTATAAGAGAAGAGACACAAATCTCTTTCTTGTTCACAAAATGCATTTTTAATCAGTGAGACGGTGATTTATCCATTAAAAATCAGAAGAATCTACATACTTGAGTTCGTGAGATACGCTTGTCCACTTCAATTTGTTTCTTACCCATGCCCTTCACCTTTCCTCCTTCTTGCCGCTTATGATGAGTCCACATTTTAGTTAATCGAGGTAACTGGTATTCCATTTGTTCCAATGCAACGTAGAAAACCGCATGTTTGTCAATGTGAAAGCAGATGAGTAATGAGTATGGTGATGAAATCCAAACTCCTCAAAGAACTTTAACTCATGTATGTGTTAGCAGCTTTTTAATTGAAATAAAACAGTAATCTTACCTGCAAAGATGCTTCATGTGTAGCTGCTCGCAGGTTAAATATATCCAGGATGAGGGCAGTGCGGTCACAAACTCTGACATCTCCTCCAAAGTCTTTTCCAAGCTGCGCAGTTGCCTAAAATTTTGGCATTCGAATGAAGAAACATTAATCATGGAAAAAAATAAGCATGAAGAGACTTTAGACAACATTTTTAAAAAAAAACAGTAACAGAAAGCCTTTCTCCAAATGAGATCATTTAAACTGCATCGACTTGCCCAGAAGAAAGCTCATCATCAAATATTACAGTCTCAACATCCAATGCATGAATTGCGCTCTTAATTTCTGCAACTTTACCAGACCCAATATATGTTCTTGGGTTTGGAGAAGTTAGTCTGCATAACAAAGTGAATAACTGAAGCTGACTGCTAAGAAAATTTTCCAGAGATTTATGTATTATACTACATTTGTAGTTATCAACACATAATTTGCCATGTGTCCTTTATTGATAATGTCACATATCATATTCTTTAAATTAAAAATTCTTGAAATATTAAATTTAAAAAAAAATTATTTTCGGTATGGAATATAAAATATTTAAATTATTTTAAAAATATCACAACTTAATAAGGAATTATAGTCACATATCACAGCATTGCGTGGGATTTATTCGAGTATGATTATAATTTAATATCAATTTAAAAATTAATTATTTTTTGTTTGTCAAAGTAAGTTACATAATGATTGTTTTTGAAAATATTTATATCATTTTAAATTTCCAATAATAGTAAACTGACCTTCACCGTCCATTCATAAGTTCAACTTCTATAATTCTATTTATAGATTTTAACCAAGTATTTTCCAGTTCATATAAACAATAAAGAAATTGACTCTGCTTTTCATACAAGTAATCAAGTCAATAAAATAAAATAAAAAACAATATATTTATTCCAACTTCCATTCAAAACCTACCTAATTTTAAATCATTATAATTAATAAAATATAGTAAATAATAAATGGGAAATTTTAAAATAATAGTATGAAAAACAAATTAAAAAAATTTAATTAAAAAAAACTATGACAACTGTTAGCCACCAGCATGTGAAAACAGACACGTGTTAACGCGTGAATCAGTTACTTATAACTACTACTCTCTACAGGTAACACAAACAGAGAATCAAAAATATTAATTATTAAAACTACGCAAATAAATAATCAAAAACTTTAATTTGTGTTTGAATTGAATGAATTAATATTATATAATTTATTTATAAATAAATTTTTATATTTCATATAATATAATTTAAAATAAATAATTAAATTAAATTTTATATAATTTTAATTAAAATAAATTTTAAATTAAAAATTTATTTATCTTTTTTTTTTCTAAATATATCTTTATTATGATAATACTAAAGTTGAAGTTTACACTTAAATAATATTAAAATAAATTTTTATTTTAAATTTATTGTTATAAATTAATAATAATTTATTTCTTGATTAAATAATTATTATATATGAATGTTTTATTTTTTAATATTAAAAAATATTTTTTAGTTTATATGAATTTAATTGATTGGAACTATTATAATTTTATTCTTAATAATTTTTATTTAAAATAATAATTTTTTAACATAATTTTAGATGAAAATATTTAGATTTAAAAAATTTTATTTATTTGACTATTATTTATATTTATATGAATATTTTTTATTTTGATAATCAATTCCACAAAGGGTTTATACATATAATGAGTAATTTTTTAAAAAAAATTAAATAATTATTAAAAATAAAAATCTAATAAAATTGATGAAGCTAAAAAGGCAAATATTCAAATTAGATATTTAATTTTAAAAAATTAAAAATTAAAAATATAATTTTGCTAAAAATTTGAAATTTTAAAATATGAGAAATAATCAATTTTATAGAATTGATATAGTAAAAAAAATTAAAAGAGTATAATTAGAAAAATGAGTATAAGTCTATTGAGAGTAATTTTGTAAAAAAAAATATAAGTTCATTAATTTGTTGAATTTATTTATAAATTTTACTTATTTTAGTAGAATTTAGTTTATACTAATTAAATTTTATAGATTTCAATTTATAGAATTAGAATGAATAAAAAATTTCATTTTCAATAAATAATTCTTAGAATTAAAATAAATTTTATAAAATCTTATAAAATTTATTCATTCCAAAGGAAATGTTAGATGTTTCTCAATTCTCATTTCATTCATTAGCTCTACAATCAGTTCAAACAGAGAAGCGATTATTATTATTGTTAATTATTATTATTATTATTATTATTATTTAAAAGTAAGCTTAAGGGAGGTATGGTTTTCGGTCTACCAACTGGTGGTCAGGTTTTGAACTTTTTTAGGCAATTGAAACTAAAACAAACACATAATCATCTATTAAATAATAAATAATATAATTATTACGGATCGATATATAATTTAATAATAAATTTATTAAAAATATATTAATTTTAAATAATTTTTTTATAAATTATTATTTTAGAATCAAGCTGAATAAAATTATAAATTTTAACTCAAAATTTTTAATTAAATTAAAATAATCATTTGATCAATTATATATATGCTCCATATATTCTCATGAGTAATTTGATAATAGTTATATTTTTAATTTTATAAATTAATAATCTTAATAAAATATTTTTTTTATAAAAATATAATTTTAGTGAGATGAAAATAAATAATAATGATAGACTCATGGTCCATTTCAAACGTATTCAAGAATGAAATCTGTTAGAAAGGTCTCAGTCCTGTTGTGTTCGAACAGACTAGACATCGTTTCCCGTAAACAACCATCATTACAGCTCCTTATTTACTAGTTTCATGATCCTTGCTTAGAATTGGTATGGTTTTGTTACACTTGAGAAACCTGGAATCATTACAAAGACAATTATTCTTTAAATTATTCCACTATTGTTCAATAAAAATAATTATTATATTGTACCCTCCTGTTGGTCCATACTAAAAAAAAACCTTTTAATTGGGTTGGCGTCAATGCTGCAATGATAAGGAGAGGGGTTGGTTCTGTTTGTGTTTGGAAATAGTATATGTATCTCTTGGGATTGGTTTTTCTGTTTTTGTTTTTTTAAAGAACTTTTTGTCTTTGCGTTTTCTAGTCCTTTCTGTTACCCGCCCAACCGCATCATTTATTGGGCTTTCAGGTATTTTACTCTTTTTCATCTTTTCCTGTCTTTCTGTCTGTGAATTATTGGTAATGATTGCTCATACTCTATGCATGTTTGTTAATTTGGGTATTTTTCATAGTGATCATCACTTGAAGCTGCAAAGAAACTAATATATGTGAGCTTTGTAGCTTAATTTTGGGATTTAAGCATGGTATGGTTCACTGGGGGCTCTAGATTAGGTGTCTGGCTTTCCTGATTCTTTCTTTTTGATGGGTTTTTGACTTTGGTTGTAATTATTCTTGTGAGTATTATGATATTTATGATTTAATGGCTTTCTGGTTTGGGTATTGATGATGCTACATTGTTTGTCATGATCATTGGGATTAGGATTAGTTTTAACTGGGTTCCTTGCGTGGACATGGCTACGTGGACGGACATGGCTAACTCCAATAACTTATTTTGGGCTTCTTTTGTATTTTTTAATATACCTATCATTATCGTCTCATTGAATTTTCCTCTAAAAACTTCTGGTTTCATCTGTGCAGATGATTGTAATTTTTGACATTATTTTGATGCAGAATTTGATGATGAGTAATACATTATAAAAGAGCTAAGTTTTCTACACTCATGAAGATTATGAACTGTTGTATATTGCTCTTGGATTCTTTCTCTTTTCACTTTCAGTTATAGGCTGCTGATGTTTTGGAATATTTGCTAATGATGTCTAGCTTCAATTTAATTTAACACCTCTCTCAGCCTTTTTTTTTTCCTTTCCTAGGTCAAGGGTTGGGGCACTTTTTTTTTTTGGTCCTGAAGTTTGGAGCATGTTTGGATGAGTTTTTGTGCAGATGATTTTAATTTCCTTGCCAGTTTCACCCTTGATACTATTTTTCTTTCAGTGCCTTGAATTTCCTAATATCTTCATGGTATTGGTTGTTTTATTTATTAGTGTATTGAAATAGCATAGAACTTGTGAGAAATTTGTATAAATTGAAAAGAATCTAGTTGTGAATGTAATAATAAACAAATTTGCAAAATCTCTGAAAGGGTTTTTTGTTTTCAGGAATTCGTATAAATTGAAAAGAATCTAGTTGTGTATGTAATTATAAACAAATTTGCAAAATATCTGAAAGGGTTTTTTGTTTTCAGGATTTATTATGTGATGGTGCTTCTGTTGGGGCATTATTCTTGTTGATCAGTCAGTCTATGGAGAGCACTGGGATTGCTTTGTCATTCATCTCAGTTCACTTTACCTGAGGTTGATGTGACAGGAATGAGATTATGGCTTCCTATTACTCCAGTTTAAGTAGCCAGAGAGAGAACTTGCAGAGTCTGTATCCAGGAGATCAGAAACTTGCTTCTTATTCAGAACAGCCATCCCATCACAGTGACATGACAATTTATGCAAACCAAGCTTCCGCTGCTGGGTTATACTCAGAATTTTATCTGGGAGTTCTTTTTCTTCTCACAATTGTGCTGAATTCACGTCTGTGGGAGATAGAAATGAGACGGTGTTCATTCCACCTACAAGTGACACAATGAATTTGCAGTCTATTGATGGACAGTTAAACACAGCAGCATGTCATCCAGTAGGCAACCATGTTAATGGGGATCCCCAGGTGGTTTCAAGGACACAGCTTGGGATTCTAGATAATGAGCAGAATTTTCAGTGGCAGGGATTATCTTTAAGCCTTGGCACAGAGATGCAATCTGCAGTTTCTGTGCCACCATTTCAGTATCAAAATCCAAACCTAATTTTGCCTTCATTGTCAAGTTCACATCTTCCGATGCGGAAGTGGTCAATATCCTGTGAGAGTGATGAGAGTAATCAAAGTAAGGGGATGAGAAATTCTGAGTGTTTGTCTACTTTTGCAGGGGGCAAACATAACTGTATTAAAACAGAGGCGCCCAGAGATGATCATTGCTTAGACGGTCACAAAGATATTCATACTAATTCATATATGTATGCACCTTCAGGTTATGTTGATGCTCCCTTGAACTCTAAATACCTTAAGGCAGCACAACAATTGCTTGATTGAGTAGTTAATGTCAGAAAGGCCCTGAAGCAGCGTCAGTCCAATAAATGTTTGGATGACACTAAGGAGACTGATAGGAGACCTAAAAACCAGTCCATCCCTCCCACATCAAGTGAGATGTCATCTGGCCCTGGTGAGTCAATTGCCAGTCCGTCTTCTGAACTATCTCCTACAGAACAACATGATTTACAGAACAAGAAGACAAAGCTTTTGTCCATGTTGGATGAGGTAAGCCCAATTTGTGCTGATTTTGTGGTATTATTTATTTGGCTTTGGTGGTTGCCCAATTTTGTAATTTAACCCCAGGTCATTCCTAAAGATATTTTATGAAAACGTATTTTGCATATCAGATGATAGTACTGACAAATTCAGACTGAAATGAACATTTTTATTGGGATGCTTTGTGCGCGGTCACTTCTTAAGGAAGTCAATTTGGTATATACAAGAAACTTTGGATGTTTAGGAATTGAGATTAGAAAAAGTGAGTCTATGGAGGAAGTTTATAAAGCAAGGATATGGTAGAAAAATGCATACTGTGAGTTCTGGTTAGCCACTTACCCTCGCAAACTTGGCTTTTTAGATGCTTCAGTCCTGTCGTCCTCTACAGGAATGGAAAAAGCAACAGACTCTGACCATCAGCATATTAGAAAACAGGCCCTTTGAAAGTATACCATGCAATACATTTGGAAGCAAACATGATAAAATAGTCAAGCGATGGAGTTCAAAAGGGATTATGGATATCACATTGTTTAAACTTTCTAATGGATACTAGCTCCTTATTAGTCGTGTCAACTAATTTCGGCTTTGTATATCTATTCTTCTTTGGGTGCTTTTTCTCTGTCTCAATTACTTATTGCATCGGCGGAGGCAGCCTCTCAGAGAGAGGAGGGCAAAAGGAGGAGAGGGGGCTGAGCTCCACCTTTATTGCTCCAGCCGACAGAAACGACCCCTTAAAAATACACGTCCGGTGGCCGGCAGGGGGTCGTCAGCCCCCACCCGACCCCACTTGGTTCCGCGCCTGACTTATTGTAATTCTTTGTCTCCTGGATTCATTGTCCTGCTTGTGAGGTTCCTAATGCTTTTACTGTAGGTAGACAGAAGATACAAACAGTATTTCCATCAAATGCAAATTATGGTGTCATCTTTTGACATGGTTGTGGGTCGTGGGGCAGCTAAATCATTCCCAGCACTTGCTCGACAAATAATTTCCTGTCGTTTCCGATGTTTGCGTGATGCAATCATCGACCAGGTGGAAATATTGAGGAGAAGGCTTGGGGAGCAAGATCCATCACCAAATAGGCAAGATAGGATACCACGTCTCTGCTATGTGGATCAGCATCTCAGACAACAGATGGCATTTCAGCAGTTTGGGGTGATACGGCATGCTTGGAGGCCTCAAAGGGGTCTTCCTGAGAGCTCTGTTACAGTCCTTCGAGCTTGGCTTTTTGAGCATTTCCTTCATCCGTATGTTCCTGATTGCTTGCTTCTCAATTGTAGTCCTCACTACCATTTAGAATATTCAATTAATAATTTTCATGATTTTGAACATCAACAGTTATCCAAATGATTCAGAGAAAATAATGCTAGCAAAGCAGACAGGCTTGACCAGAAACCAGGTAGAGATCTTGTTATCTGCCTCATTGATCATGTATATGTTTTACTTGTCTAAGGGTCACAGTGTTCATGGGATGGTCATAGCCCCATGATCAGGAATATCTAAGTTGAGATTTTCCACTTTTTCTTTCCATGTGCCCTATGAAATGTTCTCTTCATGAGTTTGCAGTTTCATTCTTTTGCTTACTTGATAAGTATCTACTGTTCTTCAGAACAGTAACGCAATATCCCTTTGAGTGATGAATCTTTCTCTTTTCTGGGGTCATATGCTGTGATTATTTATGTCTTACTGGGATCAGGTTGCAAACTGGTTCATAAATGCGCGGGTGCGCCTTTGGAAGCCCATGGTTGAGGAAATATACAAAGAAGAATTTGGTGATTCAGAAGGAATCTGTAAATCTTCTATGGATGATGCTACCAAATCATATGAAGACAGCCATTTGGCATCTGAGAATAGGCTAGATGATTTGCGGGACAGTGTGGCATCCACAGCTGCTGATGGTATCCACTCAGGTCATGTTCATGGTATGAAGTCTATAGAAATGAACAAAACTATAGCAAAAACAATGCTTCCTCTTGGAGATAATGCCACAAATTCTGGAATTTTGAAATTCCAGCTCAATCAAATGTCTGACATGGATGATCACAACACTTATCCAGATGAGAATATCCCATGTGATCAACATGGTGACCAGAGTCTTATGCCTGCTGCTCTTTCTTATGATATATCAGAGTTGAGTGGATTTGCAATTGGTAATCAGGTATCACTTGCATTAGGATGGCACCGTCATGAAACCGATGCTATTCCGATGTCCGGTGGGAACCATATCAGAGGTAACAACATAGCAGCAGCATCTACGGGACCTGATACAATCTATTATCATTGCATGGATCCAGGAAAACAACAGGACAGGTTTGGCAATTCTCACCTGTTACATGATTTTGTAGTTTGAAAAAAAAAGTCCTTGCTTCTTCCTTCTAGCTTTATGGGTTCAGAAAATCAAATTGGCTTGAAGAGAAAGATTAGTCCAGTTCTGAATAACCAAAAACAGAAATTACACTCTGTTGCCCTGGTTCCCATGGTTCTACTTGCTTATGGTTTGACTAGAAGAAAATGAGCGATTCTACAGTTGTAGATGTATATATAGAAATGATGCCCTCCTGTAATATACAAATAGATTTGTGGAATTGTAGACATTTGTAAAGATACAAGAAGACAAGTGATCTTCTGTACTCGGTTGAATAAGGAACTTTATACAAGTACTCTCTAATTGTGACATTGATGTATCATATCATTTAGAATTTCTGAAATAAAATTTGACATAAAAATTATCCATATTGATTAAAAAGATTATCTGTATGATTATATTATTGTTATTCAAAACTCTGCCTTTTAACATAGGATGTGCAAGCTAAATATGTGTTTCTAAATTCATACTCTTGGTGCTTATGTATGTCTTGCTGCTAAATGATTCATGTAGGGCTTTCCTTTATCACTAAGCTGAGCTTTTGCTTAGGCAATTTATCTTAGAAAATTACTTTCTAAAGAATGAAAATCTATCTTACAGAAAGGTTGTGGTCC
Source organism: Garcia nutans (assembly GCA_947685225.1). Classification (NCBI taxonomy): domain Eukaryota; kingdom Viridiplantae; phylum Streptophyta; class Magnoliopsida; order Malpighiales; family Euphorbiaceae; genus Garcia; species Garcia nutans. Next base: position 58,307,978 of record CANTUV010000039.1, read on the forward strand.
CACATTTTGTGCATGTTGATACTGTCATCCGTTTCCTTGGATGTTATCTTCTGAATTCTCAAGTCTTTTTCAGTTGTTTCTTCTTTTTATAAACCACATTGTCTGTTAAATTTATGCATTCTGCTTCCTGCTCTTGACAATCCATTCATGCCTTTTGTTTCTGGCTGATGCTTAAATCATATAGCTTTCAATTTGTTTTCTTACTGTGATTTGAATCAATCTCAATAATCACTTTGAGAATACTCAAATTCTATAAACAGGAGTCACATGTAAAATATTGTCTTTCCAAGGCATTGAATTTTTTTGCCTTTTTCAAATAAAGGTGTCTAGAGCTGGGCAGCTAAGCCAATCTGTCATCTTATAGGCAATGAAAAATGAGAATGACCAGTGGATAATAATTAGAATTATTAATGTTTTGTTTGGTGTTTCTGCACAAAAAAGGTTAAATATTTCTCAACTAATGTTTATTTTGGCAAGGATTTTATCTGGACTAAATTAACTGGGATGGTTCCGAAAATTGCAGATATCTTTAATCTTGTGGAGGGTGGGTCTTTCAGGTTATAGTAAACAACAACAATGTCACGGAACAAGAAAGTGACAACTGGAGGAGGACAAAGGAACAGAAATGGCAATCATTACTAAAGGTAATGAAAAAAAGGACTAACCCAAAAAAAATTGCACATAGAATCAGTCTAATCAGCACACCAAAACACAATCACAAAAACAAACCTAACAGTCTCTTTTCTCTCTCTTTCTATGTGGTCTTTGAAAGAGCAAGAATCCATTTTTATTTTTCTACTAAATTCTTGAAAGTTGAAAGATTGCGATATTTAGTGTCCTTTCAACATCTATATGTATGATTACAACGCCTAACAGGAAAAAGTTGGATATTCCCATATGGGTTACAATCTCAAAAACAGTCAATCTCAAAACTGGGAGTGTGCAAAAGATAACCCACTTTTTATCTTCCTTTTTACAGACTACAGGAAAACCAACCCAGTGAAACAGAACATTTTAACATACTAAGAGAGAGAAAGATTCACAGTTTTGAGAGCTCAAACTGCTTTTTGAGTCTCCCAACGATATGCAACTGCAAAAACTAAAGCTGAAGGATTGATGCTTTTGCTTCTTTGTTTTTATAGTCAGGGGGACCATCTTTTTTTCCTGCTACTTGCTGCATCTTTATTACTTAGCCAATTAGCTTCCTTCTTTGCACAAGTAGCAGAAGGCTATGTTTTAGGCATTATAGCTTTTGGCTGCTAGCCTTAGACCTGATAAGTTCATGTTTTAAAGAGAAAGAGTAAGGGAGAGGGAGAGGGTCTTTGTTTTCTTCTGTGAATTATTATAATGTGAACAGGTTGACAGATTGGTAGGTTTTCTGCCCTGGTGAACAGGTTGACAGGTCTTCGTTTTCTTTTATCCATCGTAGCTTTTTAGAGGGTCTCTTGAACTTTGTTAATTCAATCAATCAGGGGCTTTGAATTAGAGGCAATCACTAATTAAGACATTGGTTTGCCTGTGTATTCTGGTCTCCTGGCCCATACTTTTACCTCCTTTTTTATGCTTTTCACAAATTGTAACTCTTTGTTTCACCTCTCTCTCTCCCCTGTTATTTTCTTCTGATCATTTTTTAATGAATCTGTTCTGCTTGTTTCAATTCTGTTTTTTACCTGCACTGAACTGGGTTTTTCATTCAGTTCATCATCAATAATTTTTTTCCCAAAAGCGACTTGCTTTAAAAAAATGAAGTGCATTTTATAACTTTCATTCATGGCATCTCTTTCTTGTTCTTGATTTCAGCAGCTTTAAAGGCAAGTTAGGACATAATTCCACCTCAGTTCACTAACTTATACCTTCAATGGACTTTAATAATCCAGCTACTTGTCTTTGTACTTGTGAGATAGTTATGGACATATGACAAACCAATGGCTCCCCCATATTTTAGTTTCTCTTTAATGCTTGATTTGCCTTCTTGGAAACCCAGTTAACAAAGCTAGTATTTTGAAATGAAATCTATTATCTGGAGTTCTTATTCTTTCCTTGCTTTAGAAATTAGAATGTCAAACATTTATGTTGCTTTGGTGTTTTAGTTTCTTAATATTCCTGGTAAAGTTATAGCGCCTTCTTGTTTACTGGTTTCTATGGTTTCACAAGATTCACCCCCAAATCCAGCTTCTAATATGGTCCAACAATTCTTCATCTCAGACTCTATTTCTAGTCAAAACCAATATGACAATCACAATTTCAATCCTTACAGTTCAGATTTAAGAGGCAGCAACACATTTCCTCAGTCTCTTGGCATATTGCCAAGCATACAGTCTCTTGGGGAAAGAATGTCCAGGTCAATAGACCTTGTACATGCTTCTTCAGTACCATCAGAATCTGAGATTAGCCACACTAGACATTTAATGGATCTTTTTGGAGCTGCAAATTCGACCAATCATCAAGCTCATGGGCTGTCATTGTCTCTTGGCTCTCACATTCTTGTCCCTGAAGTCCAATACAGGCAGAGATCCAATGGTTCTGATCTCGTCAGCCCCTGTTACTTGATTCCTGGAGAAGAAGCGAGGAAAGCTTGTAGTCCAGGAGTTGAACAAGTAAATGATGAGTATGCTTTCACTGGAAATGCATTCCCATTCTCATCTACTACCACTCTAAATAGATCTTCTACTTCTTATGGAACAGAATATTTTGCCATTGCTATAAAGAATTCCAGATATTTAAAGCCTACTCAGGCCCTTTTAGAAGAAATTGTCAGTGTTAGTAGCAAGGCAGTTGAAATTAACAATGAAAAATTTGTGGAGAAGTTATTTCCTGGTGGCAGAAGAGGAACTCATGGACTTTTTTCAGAATTAAAAGCAGAATTGTGCTGTAATGGGCTTGTATCAGGTGATACACATGATCTCCAGGTTAAAATTGCAAAGCTTATAGCTTTGCTGGAGGAGGTAAATTCTTTTTCTGTTAAATTTGATTGCTTTCTTTTTAGTAAATTTCACACATTAAAACTAATACGTAATTCATGAAATCTTGTTTTCCAGATTGAGGGAAGATATGAGAAATACTACCATCAAATGGAACAAGTAGTATCATCATTTGAGGAGATAGCGGGCATAGGGGCAGCCAAATCTTATACTGCTTTAGCACTACAAGCCATGTCTAGGCATTTCTGCAATCTGAGAGATGCCATAGTGTCTCAAATCAATTCAACAAGAAGGAAATTTTCTCAAGATTTACCGAAAATCGGCACAGGATTGTCACAACTTAGCCTGTTCGATAGAGAGAACGGACAAAATCGGTTGTCTCTCCAACAGCTAGGAATGATACAAAGCCAAAGGCAAGCATGGAGACCCATCAGAGGCTTGCCAGAGACTTCTGTGGCCATCCTTCGATCTTGGCTTTTCGAACATTTCTTGCATCCGTAAGTGCTTTGAAATGAATTATAGGTTGATGGTACTTGTATATCCAGTAAAAGAACACTTGCAATATTTTACTGATTGTTTTACACATAGGTATCCAAATGATTCTGAGAAACTAATGCTGGCATCACAGACAGGCTTGACTAAGAATCAAGTTAAGTGTTACTATAAGCCTATAACCTTTCAAAAATCAAAACGCAAATCACCCTTTTGTTTCTTGTGTGAATTGGCTTGATGTTGATGTTTTTGTTTGTTCAAAATTCATTGCTGCTTCAGGTTTCAAATTGGTTTATAAATGCCAGAGTGCGGCTATGGAAGCCAATGATAGAGGAAATGTACAAAGAGGAGTTTGCGGAATCTTGTGATGACTCAAATCCATTAATATTAGGCAGCAGTTCCATGACAATGCAAGGTGCTGCAGATCATTCAGAAGATTGATGAATAATGAAAGTAGCTGAAAATCTTCTCAATGTCAGGTTTTTCTTTATTGCAAGAAGAAATGAAAATCTTGTAGAATAATCGTCTATCCAATGCAACAGAGTTTAAAACAGCTTTTATTTTTATCTTAGAATAGTTAGTTCTATGATTTTTTTCAGGATTTAATTGAATTACAGCATCTAACAGTGTCAAATCGTGATTGCTCCACTTTAAAAGCATTAAAAGCATTATCACTAAACATTCTTTTATCCTGGTCTTAAAGCTCATATCAATTATTCCAGCGTCTGGCTTAAGCTAAATTGAACTGATGATGCTTAAACCTTTTATTTATTTACTTAATTGTTTTTTCATTTCCTTTTGAGGTATATTCAGTGGCCTGCCAGTTAAGATCATTTTTAACTTATTGAAGAGAGTTATTTCACCATTTCTAATATTGGCTAAAGAACTTCATTGACTAATCCCATGCACTAAAACTCAAAAGATTTTGTTATGGATGAATTTCATCATGTCCCCCTTGTGAATCTCAATTAATGAATAAAATTATTAGTTGGTGGACCGAATTTTTAAAAAAATTAATATTTTTCAAATTAAACTCGACTCATAGCATGTCTAATTATGATTAAATATGAAGTATAATCTTTATCAAAATACACGTTTTCTTCAATTTATGATCTTTACTTCAATTTTTATTTTCTCTGTGCTACATAATGGCTTCATCTTTTACCAGCTTTATGCAGATCAAGGTATTTTTTGTAATGGAGTTTCAATTCTAATGGGTTTTCAAACTTACAAGTAATCTAATTTAGTGATAAATGAAACTGTGATTAATATACTTAATTTAAATAACCAATACCAAGATTAGTGATTTTTAACTGAACGAAACCATGATTAACATAAAATAAGTTATTAATCATATTTTTAAGGTTTAAAGAAAAATCACTGAATTTGGGGAAAATAATAATTCTCAGATTTTCACATTCCACGTTAAAGTTTTGGACGCTTACGTGGATAGTTATTGAAAAAAGAATTTCGTGGATGCTTACGTGTCAAAATCGTACGGCAAGCGTGCAATTTGATCCCTCCAGAATCTCTCCACAATTTACCAATAGCGACGTCGAATCGTACATAATCTACCTCCTCCAGGCTCCAATCACGAAAAAAAAACGATCCCAATTTGTAAAACCACATTATCAGAGACAGAACAGACGGTCTCTCTCTATTCTTAGTAGAAACCATGACGAGTTCTTCAGCTCCATCACGCAAGGTCTCTTTTATATATGATATATCCATATCTTAATTTGCATGTTTGTTTACTCTTTTTGTTCTCTAGTTGTTTGTAATTTTTAATTTTTGACTTTGGTACTTTTGCTTAGGCTTTATGCAAGATCGCATGTAACAGATTGCAAAAAGAGCTTGCCGAATGGCAGTTGAATCCTTCAACAGGTTTCAAACATAAGGTCATTGATAGTCTACAGCGGTACAGCTTTAATAAAAAAAAATTTTCATTAATTTGGCTTTAATTGGGATAATTTCGGATTATGATAATTTTGTGTGGGTTTAGATGGGTGATCGAAGTTAACGGAGCTCCGGGAACTCTATATGCTAATGAAACTTATCAACTTCAAGTAGATTTCCCTGAACATTACCCTATGGAAGCACCACAGGTGACTGAGCCTTTCAGTTTCCATATCATTTTTTTAGAGAAAAATGTGTAAAAGAATCGGTATTAGAATTGATAGTGAATTTTGGGTTTTGCAAATTTTGTCTGAATTGTGTGTGGTTTAGTGAACTGGTGGCTAGGGATTTCAAATTTGAAGTATTGGCTTGTCTTTCATCCCATATTTATTTTTCAGTAATTCGGTTTAGTATTTCATTATTTTTTTGCTGGTTGAACAGGTAATTTTTCTCCCGCCAGCTCCTCTGCATCCTCACATCTATAGCAATGGACATATCTGTTTAGGTATTATCTCTTCATACTTCATATACTTCGTTTATCTTCATTTGCCGTAGTTCATGTGTGTTTGTTGACTCAACAAACTTTGCTGATTTTATTAATTTTCCCCCTTCAAATCAGTATATTAACTAGATGTCTTACTTCAAAGTTTCTATTGAATTTCACATGAAACTAGATGTTAGTAATCATTAAGCATATGAATGTCTGCTGTTGTTGATTTGATTGCCTGTCCATTAACGGCTAGATTTTGTGCTAAACATTAGTAGCCTCTTCAACAACCTGAGAGACAGAGAGTATGCAAGAGTCCATAACTGAGGACTAGTTCTTTGCATCAATTTGAAGTCTATGATTGAGAAATGGTTAATTAGCTGTGCTCAGAAGTGTTATGTTTTTTTTTTTTAAATTAGGGGAGCTGAATGATTGAGATTTATGATGCAAGTATATATATGCCTTATGTTTATGAATGCTTTATAAGCAATGCATTTCTAATTATTTGTGAAGATGTGTTTCCTGTGCTTCAGGTTGTTTGTTTGCTTTTTGGAGCACCTCTTTAGAAATGTATAATGTGAATTTGGATAAGATTTTTGAAGAGTATCGCGCTCCATCTCTGTTTATATTTTAGCTGAATACCTTAGATTTTCTTCATCAACATGATTAGAAGATCTTGTGTAATCTATTACTGGTTTTGCCTGTTTGATTATTATTACTGAACCCGTGTTTGTTTCTGTCAGCAGTTGCATGCCACTTCTTTTCCTCTGAAACTATAATAACTGATGCGAAGATCAACTTTGGAGTTATTATTTGAAAATATGCATATGAACAGTATTTGCAGATGATTCTGCCATCGTGCTAAACCATAAGATATGCCACACGACAGAATGTATCAAGCTGCAGAGATTTATATTTCTGGCCTGTGTTTATGAAAAATGGGGGAAAGGCCTTATTTTGCTTTTCTAAAGCCAAGTTGAGTTAGTGCATACTGATTAAGTATTTGATTGAAAATATTTTTGTATTGCATCTTTGTTCCCATTTCTATTTGTTTTCTGCATGTTTCAGTTTCTTGATATATCCATTTGGTTTTTCTTGGGTGTTGTAAACTGTTAGATAGTGTGTCTGATTCTTCTTCTTCTTAGATCATTTAAAATTCCCTGATTGGAGGTTCTTTGCTTTTCCCTCTCCTATGAGTGCTTTCAAAGCATAGTTTCTAGGAGATTGCTGGACACTGATGACTGATATGATTGTAGCATAGCATGTTTTTGTACTATTTGGCAAATTCATATTCTCTGAAACATTGATGTGTAATGATGTATGTGCTTGCATGTGGACCTGTAGCTTGTACTCAATGGAAAGACCAATTATGGATCCATGAAACTAAAATTCCTCAGGCTCTCTGTTTGTGGTCAGTATTTTCTTACCATTGGTCAACAGTATAAGTTCAAAATCTGTTCCCTACCCTTTCAATGTGGAATAAGAAGAAAAGGTTGTAAGGTTCTAGACTGAAGTAATATATTTTGCTTTTTCTGCAAACCGAATGGAATGCATTTGGATTTTGTTGATTGCTCATTTTATTGTCATAATATGCTTTAGATGTGTGTTGCTGTCTGGGTGATCTGGTCTGTGTTAATGACCAAATGTTAGGATTTATGCATGTGAATAACAAATATGAGAAGAAATCCCATTAGTGAACTTCTAATATTACTTTCTCTTTTGTGCTGGCAGATACTCCGTATGACTCGTGGTCACCGGCTATGACAGTGAGTTCTATTTGCATCAGCATTCTCTCCATGTTATCAAGTGCAACCGTGAAGGTTGGTTTCGAATATTGTAAAGAGCATTTGTGGCTGTCCTCTCTGTTCCCTTCCACCTTTTTTTTTTTTTTTCTAGTTGAGGCATTTGTTGCGTCATTCTTGTGTATCCTATCATGTCATTTTGCAGCAACGACCTGTTGATAATGATCGTTATGTGAAGAACTGTGAGAGCGGCAGATCTCCTAAAGAGACAAGATGGTGGTTCCATGATGATAAAGTGTAATTATCTAACAAGCATCCATCACCTGTGTATAAAGAAGATATAATTCTATTTAACATGGCCATGGATTGTGGGAAGGGGGCCAGGAAAGGCAATGACCCCACCCCAAAAGCTCTGTCAAGCGGATCATACTCTTTATAGTTTTCTTTGAATGCAATCACTTTCCTTAAAAGGAAATTGTCCTTAGCAATAGGGTTATATTTAAAAATGAAAATATTTATGTCATTTCCCGTATTTGCTCTTTCTGCAAAGCTCACATAGGCCCATTTCAGTACGTTATTCAGATATTAGGAAAGGAGGCTAGTTCATTTGAAAAGACGTCATCCGTTTTCTGGTTTTTCTGTTGGTTCTAACGTCTTCCCATTGGTCAAGAGGTTAGAATTCGAGTATCAACGGTTAATTTGCCTTGGTTAGACATCACCCAAAACTTCTGAAGACTAGAATTTCATTTTTAATATTGCTGCTGCTTGTTCATGAGTTTTGACTCTTAAAATTTTCCGTTCCGCTGTGGAGATAAACTACACGGTCTCTGTAAGATAATGCCTCCCGATGAGATGAGAGGAAGTTTGAAGCCTTTCCGTTCCGTTGTCTTTGTTTAGATAATGCCTTTCAGTGAGGGGGGGCAGTTAGGTAGTGTGAAAGTCCGTGGTGCTTATTTTTTCAGTAAAATAGAATTCCAACAAAGATAATAACTAATAAATAAATATTTTATCATATAAAATTGATTTATTAAACGTAAAATTTTAAATTTACTATATTATTTTATTCAAACCATGTAATAATATACATTAGTAAATATTATTATTTCAATTATAATTATATAAAAATAATTTAAATCATATGTATAATAAATTAATAATATTTATATTATAATTATATGAAATGACAGATTGACAGTAGTTGTGCAAGGCGCCAACCAACATCTGGTATTATTGTATTAATGAAGTTATAATAACTGCTACGTAATGAATTTGACAAAATGAATATAAAAATTCAACAAAAAACAATAAAAATTTTAAGACAAAATAAATTATACTTTTATATTATATGTGATTATAAATGTGAAATTCAACTACAATTCGATTTTTTTCATAAATTTCATTTCTATGACCGGATAAATCATAAATGCGAGGAAATTTATTCCCTTTCATTGCTTTTTCGGTTTTCTGCGAATCCCTTCTCCCGCGCACACATTTCCTCTCTAATCCAAAAACTGTCTTGCTATATCTTTGTGCAACTCATTGTCGATTTGCTCCCGCTACCTGCTTACAAATGCTGCTACGACGGTTACCGGCGACGACGATATATCTCACAACGGCTCTTTCATGGCGGCATCAACTCTTCCGGATCCAAACGGACCTAAAATCTCTTAAATCAATCTCCGATTACCCTAGAATTGCTACTCTTTCCTTTTGTTCCAGCTCTCAAATTTCTCCCGAGTTCACGGATTCGATCCTCGAAGAGTCATCGTCAAAACGTGTAAGATGATGACCTTCTTGAAAACTTGCTTTCATAATTTGGGTGTTTTGGCCTCTCACACAGTTATACCTTCATATTTGTGGCATATGATTATTGTTGCAGGGTCCACTGAAACCTGGCTTATATTTAGTAGGAACTCCAATTGGAAACCTAGAAGATATCACTTTGAGGTACTTACTCAACTGGATAAGTAATTTATCATTATTTTCTTCTTTGCTTGCACAATTGCAAATTTTGTGTATGGGCATGACACTGAACTATATTTCACCATTGCAGGGCCCTCCGAGTTTTAAAACATGCTCATGTGATACTTTCAGAAGATACAAGGCATTCCGGGAAGTTGCTTCAGCATTACAATATTAGAACTCCCCTTGTGAGTTTGTCGAAGCCTTTTTATTTTCCTTATTTATAAAGTTCTCTTTTGTGCCTTTTGATCAATTCTAACCATGTGCTTTAGATTTTCAGCTAAGTTATCACAAATTTAATGAGTCTCAAAGAGAACAGACAGTGTTGAAGAGGTTGAAACAAGGTGAAATTGTGGCACTGATCAGTGATGCAGGCACACCAGGCATTAGTGATCCTGGTGCAGATTTGGTAAGCACAGTGTATTTTTTTTACGTGTGTCCTTAACTTCTTATTTTTGATAAAAAAGATACTGGTTTTTCTCTGTTATAGGTAGGAATTATGAGCGGGGAGGGATGAATTGTTTCTTTGATTGTTACTTTATTCATAAAAATGTTCCACATTTGGATATTTGCTTAAATCGTCATAAATTAATAACTGTCTAGGAAATAAATGATTGATTAGCTGTTCTTTTGTGGTTTTTGGATCATCCATCCATCAAAACTCTAAAAGATCCGCGAACTTGGATGTAAATACAGTGATTGTTCACTTATTTTTTGTATTTAATTGCTATCTCCATTTCTCCAAACACAGTTTTTATTTGAGGACAATGATAAAAGTCCAAACTGTCAAAATTTTGTCACCTTGGAATCTGTATTTGTTGCGAAAAAGTTCATTTAGTGACTGAAATCAAGGATGTAGCTGCTTAAATGCATTATTGGTTCCATTTCCTTTATTTTCTATGATAACCATATAGGGAGTTTAAACTTTCTGGTCCTGTCGCAGTGCCTGTCAGAGTTTTATATGAAGTTTGGGATTCATGTCTCAAGTTAATAAATAATCCTGATATTCAGAGCCTTGCATGTTTTGGAATTTTTTGTTCATCTCATTGAGTTTAATCAGTTCATGTTTTGGAATGTTGCTGTAGGCAAAGTTATGTGTGGATGAAAATATTCCTGTTATTCCTATTCCTGGACCTTCAGCTGCAATAGCTGCTCTTTCTGCATCAGGCTTGGCAACAGATGAGTTTTCATTTGGTAATTTTTGTTTAGTTCTGATTTTTATAGTTTTGATGCCTTTTATTACTGTAGCTGTGCATGGACATTTATCTCTGAAAAAATTAGCGGCATTAAGATTGCTGGGACTTAATATTTAAATACTGCTGCAGTTGGATTTCTTTCCAAGCATGCCAGATCCAGGAGAAAGAGGTTGATGGCTTCTGCAGATGAAGCCAGAACACAAATATTTTATGTTCCTCCACATAAGCTTTATCAGTTTCTTGAAGAGACTTCATCACACTTTGGTGACTCAAGGTAAATTTTTATTATTTCTAGTATCATTGACTTTCCACTTGTGCTGATCTACAGTTGCTGTCTCTTGAGCCTAACAGTGTGTGTATTAATCCACATTTCCTTAGTTTGGTTTTTAGGTTAATGAATTTTCTAGTTTTAAGAGCAAAACTTGAAAAAAAAAATACTAACTGTATTGGATGTTTTCTGGTTGCTAGTACTATAAAACCTGTAGGATTCTGATTTGACAGGTTTTTTGGTGCAAATATACTTTCCTGATGCTGATCTATCTTATATGAGTTATGATGGACTCATTGAAAACATCCTGTTATATGAAGTTTCCCTGATATGTAAACCTCTGACTTTTAGAAATCCTATTTAATTGATCTTTTTTACCTTTCAGATAGATAAAGATAATCTATTGAAAGAGAAGAAGCTTGAATATATGGGGTCTTTAGTTAGTTAGCCAGCTGATGTAACCAGGTCAGGCCCAACAGCAGATAACACCTCAGCTTCCTCAATTGGCTTTTCTTTCTTCACTATCTGGATCATGACATTACATAGACGCAGAATCACAGAATAACCTATAAGATAAGAAATCTATGATATTCAGGCAGAGAAGTTGCAATGGAACAACTTAACCTTAATCATAATTTCTGATATCATATGGTAATTTGAGGTCCAGTTAACAGCATGTTTTCACTACATGAGAACTCAAAATTATTGCCCATTTTCCTGCAACATGGATGAATAATGCATATACATTTCTGAATTTATGGATTGTTGTGTTGTTGATTGTATTCGACAAGTTACTATAACAAATTTCTTTCTACCCTCTCTTTCTTGTGTTAACTAACAGAGATATTTTGTCCATGCTGGTTGTGACAGTTCATTTGATTGTATTGCAGAAGATGCGTCATGGCTCGGGAAATGACAAAAATGCATGAAGAGGTAGCACCATTTCACCTGTTATATTATGAACCAATTAATAAGCCTTGAAAGATCTGCTATTTCCCACTCCTTGCTGTTTCTTCCTTTTGTTTATTAGACCTCTAAAAGATTTAATACGCTAACCTGTACAGTCAAACAAACAATGGGTTATTTGTAGCTGAACAATAGAACTATTATTATGTTATAGGAAGATGATCATCGCACCTGTAAATATAATAATTTTTCATTGGATATCAGTAGCCTTGAGTCCATCAATCATTAGTTTTGTGATATGAATCCTAAGTTTAGGATTGAGATCCTACCAATTTTAAAAGGCCTGCTGATCACTGCTGGAATGGCCATTGCTGCTTGTTTGTAAAATTGCTGTGTTAAAACATTATTTTCATGAATTCAATAATATGTCAATATTGATGTAGTCAATTTTTGGGAGCATACTTATTCATATTATTTATCTCTTCCAATCAGTTTTGGCGGGGTACTCTGAAGGATGCAAAAGAAGTATTTAGAGACCACCAACCTAAGGGAGAGATAACATTGCTAATTGAAGGCAAAACAAACCACTCGGTTGAAACTCCATCAGAGAGTCAGCTTGAGCATGAACTGAGAGACCTAATCTCTAGCGGGCACAGCCTATCTATGGTAATGACCAAATGAGTGATTATCTATTCATTTTTACCTGTGCTGAATCAGAATACTTATCTTGGATAGGCAGTGAGATTGGTGGCTGAAGGAACATCGGTAAAGAGGAAGACAATTTATTCGCTGGCACTGAGGAAGTTTGGGAAGCAACATGAAACTTCAAAATAACTTGTATGCATACTATAGTTGGATGGAAGGTATATTGCTCGGAACTCATCAACTTTGCTTCATCCATCTTGATATGTTTCAGAATTGTTTTTTCGACTTGTACAACTGTGCTAAAATAGGGAAGGGAAGGAAGAAGGCAAGTTCACATACCCTATTGCTTTAGGAGTTAGTAGATGTGTTGTGCTGTTATTGGAGCAAAGTAAAAAAAAAAAATTCCTTAATGCAGGTGTGACGGTAGTATAAACCGTATCCTGAGGCAATTGTTGAATACCAAAGAGTGTAGGAGTCGCAAAAACAGAGCGATAGAAAAAACAGTTAGAAGACAATCTGGATTGAATGTACAATTTTTTGTTAACCTGCTAAAATTGTTATAACATGCAGATGCAGGGAATTGGATTTATATTTACTGTTTTTTGATTGATGATTTATAGCTACTTTAGGTCTCTCTCTTTATTGATGGATGCAGCCCCAGTTTGGTTTTGAACATTATTTTGACGAAGCACCAATACATGAATGGGCACTGTGGCAAGTGGTTTATAGGACCCAGTATCTATGTTTGGTCCTTAAAGGAGTTGGATGGCACATATACAACAAGATTATAATAATATACCTTGAGGTAGACAAAGTGATATTTGCAGCAAAATTACATGGTTGTTGAGAAATTATTAGATAGAACCAGTTTGTCACTTCAACAATCTAGGTTTACAGTCCAGTCCGTTGATTATTAAATAGATAGAGGCTACTGACATTCATTACTTGTTAATAAAGAAGATTTAAAGCTTTATAATGTGGTTTTTAAATTTAGTTGTTTTATGAGTTTTAATGGAAGGAGGAAAATGACACTACAAGAACAATGACAAGGTTTCATTGGAAGATGATAAAAATAAGCAGCTTATCTCAACTTTGTGTTTATTTATTGAGTTATGACTTTTGGCGTTCTTTTTCACTCTTTTTTATTGTCGCTCTGCAAAGCAAAATTACATGGTTGTTGAAAAATTATCTAGTTTTAGAGTCTACCATAGGTTTATTTTTCACTTTTTGGGTTTTTTTTAGGAGAGAGAGAAAAGTTGTAATTGTAAATTTTGGGATGGTTAATGATTTTTAGATTTAATGAACAAGTTGTCAGGTTAAGATACTTAAAAGATTTAATATTCTTTCTCTAGTTTCGTTTCCTTTTTCTAAAGGTGCTTTCGTTTCTAAAAAGGCTTTCAGAAAAAATACGTATTCATGTTAGATTTTAAAGAGTAAATTTTAATAAAATGAATGGCATGCCGATGACCTTTTCTATGAAGAACTTGAATGATAATGATACAAAAGAATGTGGAGAGGGGGAGAGTCTATGGAGAGTTTATAGAAAGAAAAAAAAAGTTCTAGTTAAGTGCCCGGACATTTTCTTATTGACAAAAAATTAGGATGAATTGTCAATGTCACAAAGGTGACGAAGCAATTCAGTTGTATCTAACAATATTTTCTTGTTAAGAAGTAGCTATTAAGAGAATAGCCATTAGGGTTAAAAACAGTAAGAGCACCAAAGCAACGGTGGTGGTGGATGGAAGTGGAACCATTGTAATGCTGACTGGTGAGCAGTGTTTATAAAAATTGTAGACAGGGTCGGGATCACTGGGTGTGGTGCAGTCAACAGCATGACATGACATGTGCTGTCTATAATCTCTGGACCCATCTCCCTCTCCTCTACCGTCCAATTTTAATTGTACCCATCCATATAAAAATTGAAATTTTCTCCTAATAAATTCACAATAATAATAATAATCATATTACTGTATAGTTAAAAACATAAATTAATCATCGAATTTCAATATTGCCATTATGTACAAGAATATTCCTAAGTCAGTATACTACTACTAGGCTACTAGTATGTAATGTGGTGTACAGTAAGGAAAAAAATATATTCATGCCATCACCACGTGGCAATCGTACTACTAGAAGAAGAAGAAGAAGCAAATGAGGGAATGAAAATACGTTGGCCAGTTGCTAAAATACGCTGGGGGTCAAATAACATCTTGTTGTGGTAAAATCGGGACCACTTATCTCCAAAGTGGTCCATCCATTGTTGCTCCGTAGTGTAGTGAGGTAAATAGTGTTTCACCTTGATGCCTGCATCATCACAGAATCTGAGGATCTGACGGTTCTGATTGCTGAGGTAGTCCAAAGTTTGAGTGTCCTCTCCATTGTCCAGTGCCGATCTTAGTAACGCCACTAGATAGAACACGTCTTCATCTGGTGTCACCACGGATGTCCTCTGGTCCCACCTTCATAACATCACGTAACAATAAACAAATCAGACCTCACGTAACCACCTACGTTTTCATGGTAAAATTTGTAATCCCGTTTACATTTCTTTTTTTCTCTTCTTTGTTGATAATTCAGAATTGAATGGGTCAGTTCGGATTTTTTTTTTAAATAAATATAAATAAGAAGAATCGATCTTAAGCTATTATTCAAAAATATTTTCTAAAAAAATAGTATATAAAATTTATTCTTCGTTATATATGGGTGTGCTAATCAATCAGTTGGGATTTGATGTTTTTGATTTGTGGAGGAATCAGAATCAAATTCAATGAGAAAGAGAGGGTTTGTTATAGGTTACCGGCTACTGGTAGTAACGGCAAATATTTGTGGAAGTGGCTAATGAGTAAAACGACAGTGGAGAAGGATACAATCCCATCAGGGGGGTGCGGCACAGGAGAAGATCTTCTGGCATGAGAATCTTCCCATTTGATTCATCATTACCGTCCATTTGTTGGGTTCCACTCAACTAATAAACAAAATAGCGTTTATCAATCCTAGCTGGCTCTTTTTTGCTTTTTCATCTCTCTTCCTCTCTCTTGTAACCTTTTGTCCAATCCTACGAGCCACGTGTCTATTTTTTTTTTAAATTCTTGGACCACCTAAGCATAGTAAGGCTCGGGGGACTAGAAAATTTTATTTTTTTTAAAGAATCTCTCAATCTTTATTAACTTATCAATGTAATAATTTTTTTTGAGCAAGTAATCTAATGATATTATTGATTCATTATTTCTATCATCCTATATTTAATATATACACTGATAATTTATTCTGAACTAGTTATTATTCAGCCATGTCTATGGTAAGATTTTCCTCTTTAATTGCAAGTCTATTTTCCAAACCCTACAATCTCCTACCCTTCATTAACATAATATAATATAATATGTGAAGGAAATGTAATAATGTCTAATTGATTATTTAAATATTCTTAATTATGAGTATAATAATAATGTGATTAGCTCGCAATTATTGGAGACCCTCTTTCTTTCTGTTTATATATTCCAATAAATATTATATCCATATATAGATTATATAATAATGTAACTAAATTAATATATTAATTAATTTGCTTACAAGTACGATAAAGTTTGACCACAACATTACGACACCTGACGAGAGAAGTATATATGTCGTGATCAGGCTTTATATTTACAATATTATATATAATATATAATATAATATACACTTGCATGTTGCATGCACTAATGCTAGTTGCCATTATAAATATTATTATTTCATGAATGATAGTTTGGCCTTAGCTAAAAATAATAATAATCAAAATTAAAAGTGATTGTTATGATAAAAAAAAATTTAAAAGTGATTATTTTGATTATAAAAGTGATTTATAATAAAAGTAAGAAAAAGAGTAGTATTAAAACTTACTTGTTTCTGTTCATGGGGTAAATAAGAATGGGGCCACTTGTTTTATTACCCAAAATGCCCTTGAAAACTCCATTATCGAAATCGGCTATTCTTGATTTGGGGACAAAGAGGTTGAGCCACGGGTGTGGAACGTCCCACAAACCTTTAGACCTGAGCTTCAACTCAGCCTTATGAACTCTGTCCAAGAAATCCACATAAGGCAAGTCTGTTGTGAACTCTGACGATGGGATATAATTCAGCTTCTTTAATAATGCCTCTACTCCCTGAGCCACAAATATTAATTAATTTAATTAACATTCTAATGTTAATTAATTAATTATACAGTACACACCAACGAAATTTAAAAAAAAAAAAAAAAAGCTGCTACAAGACAGCTGCTTTTGTCAGGACAAGTTTGATTCAAATCAATTTTTATATTTATTTTATTTTAATTAACTCCGGGAAGCGGAGATTGATTAGAGATTAGAAGAAAGAATCATATTTGGCCGAGGGTTATGGTCGGTTTAGATTTAGTTATTATGAATATATATTATTAATAATGACAATAGAAAATATAAAATGTTAAGTGGCAATCTTAGGATCAGATGGTGGCCATAGATTTACACAAGATCTTCCATATGTTTTGCAGCAAATTTCATTTTAATTAATAATCATACTATGGTTTATTACATTTAATATATTTAATTACCTATAGTGCTCCAATCAATCAATAATATTATATAAAATTGCTAGTAATAGGAGGTTCTAACTTTCAACTTCTAAGTTGTAGTCTTAACACTAATTTAATTATATATTAATATAATAATTAGTTAATTAATTAAGATTAAAAATTATAATAATACCTGATCAATGGTGTCTCGAGTGGAATCATCGAAATTCTTGGTGATTTCCAGGCAGTAGAGAACAGTATTATTTGCAGTACCATTAGCAGCAATAGAAGAAAATTTAACTGAATTTCGAGGGGAAAAGAAAGAGGATCTCCAATTATTAATAAGACCTTCATCTACAATAACAAAACCTTCTACATAATCGAATTTTTGGCTTGGTGGGTTTTTGTACAGAGAAATCAGATACTCTTGATCACTAGTAAATGTCGAAAAGCTTGAGTACAGTACTCTGATCCATCTCACCTACAATAATGATTAACAATATATACAAAACATGAATGTCAACAAACATTTCCAGCTTTATAACAGCCATTTTTAATAAATGCAACAAATGGACCCTTCACTCTTTGCTTTTAGGTTCTGAATTATCATACTATGATTAGCTTTTTTGGTTTTGCCATTAACTATACTAGGAAATTTTAGTATAATTATATATATAATTATAAATAATAATAATTTTTGTATAATTATCACGAATTCAAAATGAGTAAACAACTTCTTGTAGTTGCAACTACAAGAAAATATTGAGTACAATATTAGACACCATGAATCCAACCCTTCCCCAACTACCCTTTATATATGTATGTCCCACCAACCAGTCTTCTTCTTCTTCTTCTTATTTTTTTTTCTAAATATTATTATATATTGTTATGGGAAGAGCATTGTAAAAAACATTAAAGAGAGAAATTATTAGAAAAGTACCCTCTGAGGAGCTGGTTCAAGAGCAATTCTGGCTCTAGTAATGATGCCGAATTGGCCCAGACCACCAAGAACCGCATGAAACAGCTCTGAGTTTTGTTCTTCTGAACATGTCAAGATCTCACCTTTCCCTGACATCAACAACAAGAATAAATATATAAGTGGTACGTTTGGTCTATAACTCTACACATATTTAGAAAATGAAATTAACTTTATATAAATTCAAAAACATATAAAAATAACTAGAATAAAAGAATAAATATGCACAAACTAAATTATAAGCATATATATATATATAAATTGAATTATTTCCATGCTAAAATAAAAATTGAATAATAACTTTAGAAAGCAAAAATGAATAAAAAGAAAAATTAATTAATTAACACCCAATAACCATTTGTAGCTAATGCTCAAGACAAAAACTGTCTTATCATCCCATGTCAACGGAATCCCTAATCTAGTTGAAAAGTTTTAACACAGAACAAAACCCAAATAGCTAAACACCTAACTTAATAAAAGAAGACTAAAATACAAATAACACCAAGAAAATCTAACGCAGCCAAATAATTGAATAATGGCAGTCGAAAACAACATTAAATATTAATTAACCAATTAATTAAACAAGTCTACCTCCTAGATTCGATTCTCACTTACTATATTGTAATACTAAAAGAAATTAATTAATTCATTAATGAGGAATACTGATAAAGAAGATAAAAGACATGCAATTAAGGGATTGAATTTAAATTTAAACCTGTTACAACGTCAAGTTCATGAACATTGCTAATTTGAGGCCCGTGATTGAAAGCTTGCCCGCTTATCCCAGCATTTGATAAGGTACCACCCACTGAAAGGTACAAGTAATCGGTCCATGATTTCGGTGCTAGTCCATATTCTAATGTGCTCCTTAACACATCAATCCATAGCTCTCCTCCCCACACGTCAACGTGCATCTGCTTTACTGAAACCTCAGGTGGAGGCGGCTTCCTCCAGCCGAGCTTATAATTTCCTCTTGAGCCGCTGCTCATTTCAATCACCACTCCGTTATTTGTCTGTGCCTGTCCGTTTATAGAATGCCCGTGACCTCTAGCAGATACGGTAAATCCATAAGCCGAATTATAAGCGGCGCGAACAAGCCGCGCTATGTCATCAGCAGAAGCTGGGTGCAATACAGCCATCGGCTTGGCTCTTTTAAGCAAGCCGAAGTCAACAGAAGCAATTTCCACGTCGGATGGGTCAACGCTGAGTTCACCGTCGATTCCAAGCCGGAGAAGATCATCGGGGTCCACGGTCAACCCTACGGTTACAATCAACCGACAGATGGCAAACGTCAAAAGAAGCTTATTTGTAGCCATTTCAACGTCTCTTTCGTCCTTCTGTTTTTTGTTTTAACTTATTTTATAAGCCCAAAAAAGGAAGCGGTGAGGGATAAGGAAAACGCGCACGGTGGAGGAGAAAATAAGGACGGCGGTGGAATAGTAATTAGCAAAAACAGGAAGAAGATGAAGAAGAAGAACGTTAGCAGCCTGAGCATGCAACAAAGCACACAGATTCGATGCAGAAGCTTCTATTTTCTCAAGTTTCAGATTCACATATAACGTACAACAAATACTTATTTGCAGAGAAAGAACGAATTAATGAGTAGATTTGAAAGAAATTGAAGAATTATTTAAAGATGCAGTAGCAGTTTTTTACTATTACATGTTCGACTTTCTTTTCTTAAAATTATTGTATAGAGAATGAGAAAATAAAGCGAGAATGAAAGAGAAAGTGTTGACAAGTGAGTTAGGGGTCTTTCGTGTCTAGGATATAAGATACAGGTTCATAATTTATAGGACAAGTGAGGATGAAGGATGAACACGTGAAGCTCGCGTGAGTAAGGTAAGGATACACGTTTTGGGACGGGTGAGTAAGCATATATCAGCAAAAAGTGGGGCCTCCTTTTTTCTATTTTTTTAAGTTTTATGTGTCGGGGGGGCCCACAAATGGATACGGAAGATCTGTGTGGGGACGTGAGCAAGGGGAAGGTTCACGTGGGTGCAGGGACTGGACGATGTTGTTGCATGCAGCCAATAAAAAAGATTCTCTCTTTCTCTCTAGTCTAAACGCTTTAAGCTTATGCAACTTATATTGTTAATCTTCCTTATGTTTCCATCTCTTTCAACTCCAACCAAACCTCAGCTTCTGTCTTATCACTGCAACTATAATTAGCCTACCAAAGACTAATTTTTTTAACTTTAATTAATTATGGTACCAAATCTATTTTAAATTTTTAATCAGTTAGAATTCGCAAATGGATAATTATTTGACTAATTTAATAATGCTTGCCATTGTAGAATAAGAAAACCCACTTTGCAAAATCTAACTGTGTTAAAATTTCATTGATAAATAATCATCTTATTTCTTAAAGGAGTGAAATAAGATGATTGATGATTTTTTTTAATAAGAGATCTTAAATTTTAAAATTAAATATAAAACACTTTTAAAACTGAAAAAAAAATATTTTAACTAATTTAATCGGTATTGATTCAAAATAATCTATAATTTTTAAGTTATGAAATAGTAGATGATTAAGATAAAAATAA
Organism: Garcia nutans; assembly: GCA_947685225.1. NCBI lineage: Eukaryota > Viridiplantae > Streptophyta > Magnoliopsida > Malpighiales > Euphorbiaceae > Garcia > Garcia nutans. Next base: position 58,328,543 of record CANTUV010000039.1, read on the forward strand.
TTTGTGATTTTGCTTAGGTGAAGCCTTTCATTAATAAATAATAATGATTGCTTGAATGGTCAATCTGGGAGATATTTTAGTATTATCATTAGAACATTAAGCATTTACATTATAAGTTTTACCTAATTAACATAAGACTTAGTTGGTGGTGCATTTACATTGCAAGTCTTTTATAGATCAATTGAATTTCACCGTTGAGGTCTAAAAAATTAACATTATGCTGCTCCGAACATCAAGTTAGGTTTCAATGAATCAAAATAATTCTCTAGTCAACAGAGGAACCCAAATTATATTTTGTTTTATATACATGATAGGTCTTGGTGAAAACTAGCTTGTAACCAGAAACACGTAGGGCCAAATTATTAGATGAGACTTAGATTGTTTGGTTGTGAGTTGGAGACAGATTGACTCAGAGCTAGCCATTGATCATCAGTGATGTGAAATACTTTGTCTGTATTTAATTTTCCAGGAAACAAACCCATGTTTTATTTTTAGCTTTTATATGCTTTTACACTGTTTCTACAGTTGAAATCCTCGCCCGTCTGTAATTTCTTGTCATATTCGCTGCAACTTAGTTGCTATTACAAAAATCAAGTTATAAATGCATTTATAGAAAATTAAAAATAACACAATTGTTACATAGTGTTTATTCATATATTTCTATTAGGACTGATGAGATTTGAAATGAGAATTTTTTGTATTTGATCTGTGAAAAATATTCTTAAATAAGGTAGAATTTATATTTTAATGTTATTTATAATTCAGCAAGGATCTTTATAGCTATTACAAAAATCAAGTTATAGAAAGTATTTATAAAAAATTTAAAAATAACACAATTTTTATGTAGTTTTATTTTTATAAAATTATAAAAATTTTCACAATAATTATAAATATATTTTATATGCTTGTGACATAATATTTCAATAATTATTTTTAATATAATTCTAACAATATTTAACTCAGTTTTCGGATAAACATCTCAACTTAACTTTTGTGTAAAAGTACAACACAAATTATTGAATAAAAACCAATTACATATTTAAATAAAAATTTTAACTCAATTATTGACTCTGCAATTCAACAATTGGCCTAACTCTCATAACTAAAACAAGGAAAATAAAACTCTTTCTATAAATATATAAAGTTTGTTTATCAAACAATTGACTTGTACATGAAATTTAATAATTTATTTCATAATAAATGTGTTTTTTCATAAATAAATATATTAATTTATGAATTTCATATAACAATTCCGAATTCGTGGATCGTAATCAGTCCATCGATGATTTACATGAGAAAAATGTTCTCAGCATCCTCAAGGAAAAATATTTTTTTTTCCAATATTCCCATTAACTAATATTAACAATATTTGAATAAGAAAGTCCCTTCCATCATGAAAAATTATATAATGTTTGGTTCATATATATATATATATATATCTATATATATATATATATAAAGATTAAATCTTTTTTGAAGGACGGGAAAAATTCGGCAAAGTTCTTTATGTAAAGCAGGCAGCAGGAGTCTGAGTTCAACTTTTAATGGCTACTCTTTTTATTAAAAGAGGAGTTGTTGTGTTGCTCTATATATTAATTATCTCTATCAGGTTTAAAATTTAAGAATCAATATATAGTAATTCCTTAATATAATATTTTTGATATTCTATATAGTATTATTTAATTATTTTTCTTATGCATATAAAATATATAGTGCATAATTGCATATATATAAATTAATTAAAGAGGAGAATCTTAAATATAAAGTTGTCAACAAAATCTATTGGCCATTAGTGCCAAAGTTGACTCGGACGCTTTGCTTATGATTTTAAAATATATGTTAGCCTTTTATTTACAAAACGTACAATTTTTTAAAAATATAGAAACAGATCTCAATTAACGTTCTTTGAGAGAGATTGGATTCTTACAATATCGAGTACTTATAATGATACAATCAAGCAATAATTTATGAGTCCATTAATTATAATTAAATTAAATTAATACGATAATCTTTGAGTTTGAAGGACAAAAATGCTGGTACTATCATCACATATATATTATATATAATAAGATAAATTTATTTATTATTTGTTTATTGACTGCACTAAACAAGAATATAACAATAATAAGACATACCCAATTAATTTTTTTAATTGTGTGACAATCACTTCATTATAACTAATTAAGCTTTGAATAACTATATAATAGTTTAAATTATATATATATATGTATATGATTAAATAAATATATTGGTGTCTGACAAGGGCGCAGTACTTGCTGCTGGCAAGAAGAAGCAGAAGAAGGCCATTAATATAAGACCAATTAAACATTCAATTCAAAGCCAATCAATAGACATGAAACTGTGATGGAATGTTTTATCAAAATATAATAATTTGAATGTCATATGAAAATGGGTACAATTTTGGTGCAGACAACTGCAAATCAACACAATTTAATAAAAAAAAAAAAAGTCTCATCATTATATATATACAAATTTAATTATTTCATGTATGGTTGTAAAACCCTATCTGGTGACAAAAGCATGAGACATTTTTTATTTTGGACTTCATAAAAAAAATATTTATATTTGGGAAAAGTATATAAAAAAAATATCATGTAGTATTTATTTTCATTTTTGATATGTGTTAATTTTTTTTTCTTTTTAACAAAAAATGATTAATTAGCACTTTAAGATCTATCACCTTAATGTCATTAATGTATCATCCAAGTAAAAAAAATGTACTCATCCATTAAATGCTCCCTTCGTTCAATTTCAACTATTATAAAAGATAAATTTTTTTGTTATACTCAAATTGTTACTTTTATAAATCCAAGATAATATTAGATATAAAGTTTCAAATTTGTTATCATAAAAATTAAATATTTATAAAGTTAGTAATGAATAAGAAGATAATATTTGAAATGGATAATTAAGTAAAATATTATAAATTTTTTGTTAAATTTATAATGACAAATGATTACTTTGATTTGTATAATTATTTGGATGAAGTAATATATTTTTAATTATAATAAAAATAAAAGTAATTTTCTAATTTATATTTAAAAAAAATTAAAAAATTAATCAAATAATTATATTTTATATTGTTATTAATCAGTTCTCTTTGGCCATTCGTTAGAAAAATCATTTACTTTATTGCAAAATTTCCTTTGCGAATTCACATTGAGCCAGTTCCAAAATGAAGAAACGGTTATATTTCTTTTTCACATTAAATTTTTTATAGAAAAATGAGAATTTCAAGATTGAAACTCAGTAAAAATTTTTGACAGCATATATAAAAAAAATCTTGAATTATTCACCCACACCATACCTTTATTAAAGTCAAATGTATATGTGGTTCTACTTTTTAGCATATCAACTTAATTAAAAAAAATGGTAGAAATCAAAAGCAGTGGATTTGAGAGGCGATGATCATTAGGAGTGCCATTATTATGGCTTAAAAATGGATGTTAAGCAGCTTGTAATTAATTTAAATTTCACTATCTTGATTAAAACTAAAGACCAGAAAAAATTGCTTTTGGTCGGTCCTTTTTTTCTCTTTACAACTAATAACCAAAGCAAGGATGGATTCCCTTCCTCTTCATCCCCAATAAATAATAATAATAATAATTAAAATAATATGAATATTAATTATTTTCTTTCTTTGTTGTGAAAGAAAAAAAAATAAAAAAAATCTTTATTGTGTGTATCTCTTTCCATTATCAAAACAAAATCTTGTCTTTCTTTTGAGTTCCTAAAACCCATCTTTTACTACAAAAAGTTGTGTCTTTCTCTTCTTTCTTTCTTTATTTTTTCTCTGCAATTCTCAAACTCATAAGTAGGGACCTACCCAACAGTCATTATCCAGACAAATTACGCATAACATTGCAAAAACAAAATAAACCCACTTTTTTATTTATTAATTTTAATTTTTTGGGCTATTGTAGAAAGAAAGAAAGAAAGAATCAGCCTCTTTTTCTTACTGACATCAATTATTTTTTAGGTTAGATTCTTCTTTCTTTCTATCTTTCTTATTCTTGCCCAGTTTATAAGGTAGGCTGTATCATCTTTTTGGACTATAAAAATTAAAAACTCTACTCACTAATTCAACCCAATAGGCTTTAGAAAAAGGAGTGCATTAATGGAATATATTTTATTTATATGTATATATATATTTACACACACACACACACACACACACACACATATATATATAAGAAGTAAGGAAAGTGCTTTATTTCCATATATATGTATATATATATATACACACACACATTTACAGCTCAATCCCATTTGTTAACATTATCATTTTAGTTTCTATTGTTTTTACCTTTTTACTTGGACATGCCCAATAGCATATATATGTTTCTTTTTTTAATTTGGATATAATCTTTTAGTGAGAAATGAGACAGTGGTAAGTGGAATATGTCTTTATAATTATTTCATTTAATTTATATTTCACATTTAATGTTTTCAGTTTGGATAAAAAGCAAGAAGGGTGAAATTTGAATATTTTTATAGAAAAATTTTGAATGATAAATGATTGTATCCTAAAGTTATTAAGACTAATTGTTTTTAAGGTTAGAATATTTTTAATTTGAGTTTTTTTTTTAAAAATGAAAAATTCTATTAAGCAACTAATCTGGAATCAATACACTAAAAAATAAAATCCATTTGAAAGTTAGTTTAAGAAAATAGTGCTCTATAAGATGATGAGAAATCATATTTGCTTGCGTTCTAACTCATCTAAAAAATGTTACTAGCTAGTAAATTTAAATTTTGAGAAAAAAAAATTATTAGGAATTTTTTCTTATGTATACAAATAAAGATGTATTTTTAAGGGAAAAAAAAAAGAAAAAGAAATTAAGAGGCCATACAAAGAAACCTTCGCTTTTTGCTAAGTGCATCTCTTCGTTTTCATTTTCATTTTAATTTTAATTGGTAAAAATTGATTTAGGGTGTGACCAATAAAAAAAAAAAAAAAAGAAAACAGTGAACGTGAAAGAAAAAAATTATTAATTTAGGACTAATTAATAATAGCAGATAATGTAACATGTCGATTAATTTCATTATTTGAAGATTATTGATTAGGACAACTGTTTTTAATTTTTTTTAAATAACTAATGTTTCTTTCTTTCTTTTCAAATTAGCTAACCTTTGATTAATAGCGTTTTAATTACTAGTTAATTATAAGGATTACGTCTGCGTATAATGATTCCTTTTTATGGATTAACTGAATCTAAAACAAATCTATTAATATCACACTAAATTAATCACTTACTTCACATATCTCTTAGTCCAGTCCATCTTTCCATTTTAAAAAAATTATTTACCAATTAAAATTATTTATTCATATAAAATTTTTTTTATTACCATTACAGTATAATCCGGCTCGATTTTAAAATAATAATTTAAATATAAAAATATTTATTCATATATTTATTATTATAATCATAATACAAATCGATGCTTGTTTACATATATAAAAATAATTTATGATATTATTAATAATAATTTATTTGAAAGAAATAATATTATAGCCAAATAAATAAAAGAAATTTATGGAAGAATAAACAAAAATAGAGCTCGGAGCACAGCCAGGCTGCCTTAAAAAATTATCTTAAAAAAGAAAAACAAAATTAATAGTAGATCAATACAGCAGAACAGAACACGTGGCATAATCGCGTCAGCAACTTCATCGCTATCAGAGTGGTTTTGGCTTTTTGTGGACCACCTTACTCTACTCAAGCTGCCATAGACGCCAAAGCCGTAACGTATCCCGTATACAATACCCATAATTAATATACATTATGATTAGTAATTAATTTAATGAATAACTAAAGCTAATTTAGAAGTTTGCGTGTTCATTGCCCTTTTTAATTTTGATATATTCTCAATGAATTTATTAAATTTTTTCTTTATAATTTTGTTTTGAATATACATATTCTATACCAACATTTGATAAAATAGGTTATTGACTCTTATATAATTTATCAAAATTTAAAAGAGATTATCTGTTTCGAGTTTAATTCACATCCTTTTATAAAAAAAGAAAATTAGTAAATTTATTTGATTAGAAAACACTATTTTAATAAGTTAATGGAGAAACCGAAATTATTTGTGATTAGAAATTGCATTGGATGTATGCAAAATATTAATTTGTTTTCTTGGTTGATGGTAGAATAATAATGATAATAATAATAATTAAGATTTTATAAGGGAGGTAAGATTTATTAATGAAAATTTGTTTTGATGCTTAAATTATAGTAGACATGTTTAAAACATGTCGTGCCATAAAACAAAAGAAACCCTAACATGAATACGTGAAATTAGGAAGGTAGAATGCGGTATGCTCTTGCATGCAAATTAATGGGTTATGGTAGGCCACGCGAATAAAATCTAACACAAAATCTTGGTCCATTATTAAGCAGAGATGTACATATCATTTTGTACATTTTTGGGTCCCATGACATGCATCATACATATAATTATACATCAATTATCGTCTCTAATTAATAGCAATCCCTTTCCCTAGAAAAATAAATAATAATAATATTAATCCTACCCAATTTCCCAATACATTGACATGTATGACGATGGAATTATTACTTTTAATTCACACGTAAATATTTAAAAAATTATTATATATTTTTATTTTATAAAAAAATATTTTGAATAAATTAAAATATCCATTATAAATTCATTAATATTAAGATTACTATTAGAAATAAAATTAAAAAAGAAAGAAAATTTAATTAAATAATTAATATGAGAATGGTGATAATAATAATGGTACAGTTAAAAAATTAATTATTTTTTTAATTTTGTAAAATGATAATTTCAGTGAAATAATTTTTTTAAAAGTGATAATTTTAATTATTAAATATAATTATTAAAATTAAATAATTTTTAATTATTTTAATTAATTTTTATTAGTTGAATACATATACACACTGATCTAAAATAAAAATTTTTTAAACTAATAAACTTATCAATCACGTCTTTTATATATGGTATGATGACGATCATTTTATCTAGTATTTCAACTTATTTCAATTTGATTGACCCTATAAAAATAGTATAATGGTTCATCTGTATTTTCTCATTTTAATTTCATATTAAACATTATTATATTTTTATATAATATATCATTTTAGAAGTGGTGTCAATATTTAATTATCCATTTAAAGGAAATGTTTGGATCGAGTAAGTTCCCTGCTAGGCGATGAATAAGGTCCAGAAGAATGTGGGCCATGAATGAAATGATCCTTTATCATCCCGGTTTTTTCAAAAATATCTTAAAAAATAAAAATATTTTTGAAAATATCTCTTTTTGATTTCAATTTTAAAAATTTCTTTTTTCAAATTTTAATTTTAATAATATTTTTTTAGAGGTATATTTTTAGTATATATTTAATATATTAAAAATATATTTAATTTTTTAAAAATATATATTAAATATATATTAAATATATTAAAAATATAAGATATTTTAAAAAAAAATTAAAAAGTGTGCTATAAATTGTAATTTTATGAATTATAAGCAACTTTGTTAGAACCATTAGGGTTTACTGGGCCTGGGTCAAGACCCTACAAAGAGGGATATTTTATTGAAAAAAATTAAGCTTGTTATCACATTTTTAATTATTTTTTTACTTCTTTATTAGGAATTTTTTAATAATATAATAATAAACTCACAAAAATTTGTAAACTAATAAATTTTTTTGATAAATTTAATAATATTTTTTGAAGAATAAATTTGTATCCTGTAGATTTTTTCAGACTATTTTATAAAAAATCCTATTTTATTTTACTTGTTTAGAGACAGAGAATGAAATAAAAATAAATTTCAGAAATATTCCTCGAAATTAAATTCACAAGGAGCAGAGCACAGAGAAGAGTGTTACAAAGATGATGCAACTCTGGTTGAAATAAGATATGCAATATTCATGATAATTTAATACATAAAAGACAGTAAGTTGATGAATTTAGTGTTTAATCAACTGAAAATCTTGAAGAAAGAAGATTTTGAGGTTCTGTTATTTCCTAGCCAGTGCTGCATATGAACACCAATGGCATCCAAGTAAGCTCCACACCTTCCATGCAAACCAACCACCTTACCCTCTGTTGTGATTGATGTGAAAAATATACCTATTTCTTCACCAAATGGACCATACTGTCCTCTACTGGTGTAAAATGTGAGTGATTTCACAATTGTTGGCCTCTCATCTCTACTCACAGGGCCATAGTATCCTGCTACACGTATCAGTACTTCATGTGGGTACTCCAACTTCACCTGCACATACGGTAGTGCAATGATAAGTAAATTTATATTCAGGGTGAAAATCTGTTTCACGAGTTCTACAAGATAACCAACAGCCTTAAGCTGACCAAGATCTTAGAACTGTTGCACCCCTGGAAGGCGAAATGTGACACATTATAATTTTTATAGAAGAAGATAATCAAGAACTTTTTTTTTCATCATATTGTCACAAAAAAATTTCTTACCCTATTTGTGACAGTTCCTCCATTGCCTCCATGTTTCACGGACCAAACAGATTGTCCATTTCGATCATACTCTATCTGTATTGAACAAATACCTTCCGCTCTAGTTATGTATATTTGCTTGATACCAGAAAATACTCCATCATCCCATGGCCTTCCTCCATCTCCACCCCAAGGTCCTGGACCGCATGGAGTTGGCTCTTTTACCACAGCACAAGCAACCTGAGAAAATTTAACAACCACCTTAAATAATCCCATTAATTATCTATAATTTTTTACTCCTAAGCAATAAGCATCACCTCCTCTCTTGGTCCACGTTTGGCTACTACCAACTTATTAGACCAAGGAGAATTATCAATCTCAGCAACATCTCCTGTTGTTTTCACAATTGCATCAGAAAGATAATGCTTGGCAGGCTTCAACTTTCCTTCCATCACATGAAAACCAATAGCATCTAGGAAAAAACCTTCCTTCCCATGAAATCCAACAATTTTTCCTTCATTGGGTTTGTTGCAGAAAGAGGGGCCTTGTTCTTCTCCATATGGCCCATGCTTCCCCTTGTTGGTGTAGAAAGTAAGCGACTTGATAATATTAGGACCCATGTACATTAAGGGACTATATGTTCCTGATATATGTGTGACTATTTCATATGGATAATCAAAAACTATCTGCAAAAAGTAGTAGAAGAAGATGAAAAATCAAGTCAAAGAAAAATATAAATATCAATTTTAAAAATAGGAACTAATAAAGGACATGGACTCATGCAGGAATCATTTCTTTCTGAATTTTATTTACCTTGTCTGTTTTAAATCCTCCAGTCCCTCCATGTTTGCTTCCCCAGATAGCTTGCCCATCACGATCGTATTGAACTCTTATAGATACAATACCAATATTGCGTGACAAATAAATTTGCCTAATTCCTGTGTAGGTTCCATCGTTGAAAATGGAACCGCCAGTGCCACCCCAGGGTCCATAAGTTATCAGGCCTTCAGCTTTTGCGGGCAAACTTTCATTCCTCGGCATCTAAATTTAATTAATTGTTTCAGAAATCATCATATAATGAAAAAGAAGATAGAAACACAACCATACTTATAACTCACCTTCGATTTTGCTTCTGTATCACTGGATTCGTAAGAAATTTGTCTGGAGGGTTTGGTCTGTAGAGGGGTGCCATCCTCCTTCTGCCTCACAGCAACGACTATATCATAACTGTTGCCCGCAGCTCCTTGTATCACGGAGTAGCCAATTTTTTCAGTTCCAGTACTGACAAAACTTTTTGCCTGGACCAGACTTTTAGAGCTCTTCTGTTGCTGGGCAGGCTTTAAATATATACCGATCGCATCAAGAAACCATCCACTCTTGCCATGGAACCCAACAATCTTGCCTCCGGTCACAGGAAAAGAAAACCATGTTCCTTGTTCAACACCGAATGGTCCATATGTTCTTTTATTGCTTTGGAAAGTAAGTGAACGAACAAATACGGATCCCCATTCATTCAAGCTACCATAATGTCCATGAACTGAAGTAAGATACTCATCTGGGTAATCAAGCTTGACCTGCAAAATGAAAATTTTCAGAGCAATAATAGCTTCAAAAGATCTAACATGTGTCAATTTGATGGGAAATTTTCTAATCAAGCTTTTATCAACATTTATCTCCATTTGATAATTCAACAGCTGCTCTATAATCAAGAAAATGACCAAGTATTCTAACCTTGTCAATTATGTTACCTCCATTCCCACCATGCTTCTCTGACCACATTGAGGTACCTTTTTTATCATACTCGATCTGGATGGAGTCAACACCTGACCCATGAGCTATCACCAACTGCCTAACCGTGGAGTACACTCCATCATCCCACTGAAATCCATCCTGACCGCCCCATGGACCCACAGCAATGCGTTTGTTGTCACCATCCTCGAAGTTTTGCTGTAAAATCATCAGGACCACCAATGATTAGTCAAGTACAAGAACATTTAACTAACAAAATGAGTATTACAATTATAAGAATTGTTACCATTTAAGGAAACAGTAGACCAAAACTTCAGACTGGTGAGCAGGAAGTGGTTTTAGTGTTGCACAGAGCAGCAGAAAAGGTGGGACTGGAATTTATGAGAGCAAAAAGGATGTTTCTGGTGAGAGGAAATTTGTATAAAATAACTCACTTTGTAGAATAAGCAAATTCGCCATCCCACTATGGAAGGAGAGGATTGAACGGAAGAGAATCAGATCCAAGAAAGAACCCTTCACGAACCCAAGAAAAAGCACCCATTATCCTGAGAAAGAAAAGTGCATACAATTATGGCCGTCATTTTTGGTTTCCAGCTTCATTGTTTATGCTATTGTTCTATAATATCACGGACATGAAAACAGCTCAGCCATTTATTCCATTCCTCAAACAATTAGGGTTTTGGATATGCTAATAATCAGTATCTTGTGCAGTACAGAGTGCAAATAAATGCTACTGTGACCATCGTTATTTAATTAAAAGATGCTGTGGATATGAACCCCTTTTCAGAAAATTTTTTTATCGTGGGTAATGGGCACAGTGCAGATTAGTAGAATCCCAGTGGACTAATCCAACCTTATCCTGCAGAATTTGCTTTAGATTGATCCTTTTCCTCCTCTGTAGTTATTCTATCTAACATGATAGATGCCATAGATTTGTTTCACGCTACCACTAATGCCGTGGATTTCAAATGGTATGTGCAGTATCAGCCACAGGTTACATCTGATTGACACAGATTGCTGAATGCAAATACAAAGAAACTGCTCCCTCTTCAAATCATTCTTTTCAGAAAATATTGTTTTGAAAATTTAGAATATCCTTTCCAGTATTTCATTTCTCAATGACTGAGGGTTTGCCTGATCATGCAACCGCGTGAGAAAGAAATTGTCCATTGTCCTGATCCTAATGGCGCATATTTCTTTGTGCTGTTTAAACTTTAAAGCGATGTGCTTGATTACCATTGGCAGTAGATGCTCTGGAAATTCTTGATCAGGCTGTCAAGTCCATGGTATAATCAAAATTCTCTTATAATATATTAAAGTGAAAGTGCTAAATAATTGTTTAGTATCACTTCTCAAGTGGAGAACCTGTGAACAAACAAATACAGACAAAAACAGAAGGGCATCTGTATACAGCACAAGGAAGCTTATGAAGATGAATGCTCCCCTGCTGTCGATATCCACCTGCCAAGTTAAAAAAGAACAAAATAAATAAATAAAAACTTTGGTCAAAGTAAGACGTGTGATTATGATTAGATCAAAAAAATTTATACCTGAGGACTTCCAAACCACTCATAGACAGTGGCAAATAAAAGAGAAAATGGGTTTAAAATGAGCTATATATAAACCAGAATATAAATAACACAAAAGGTAAGAAGACCAATTCTAAAAGAAATTGTACCTGATTTTGTATATTTCATCCAAACTCAGCGTCAAATTATTATCCAACAAACTATAGATACAGTAACAAGTATCACCTAAGCCGTCCAGTCTGGGAAAATTGAAGGCAAATGATTCATCTGTTATGAGTCCATCACAGCAATGCAGTATCACTCTTCTAAGGTAACTGCCATTTCGAAAACACCAAAAACTATTACTGTATGGGCATGAAAGAATGTCTTTTTTTTCATCAACTGTCAAGTGCATATATCTTGAAATACTCCGTCCAGCATGCACCTGCTAGGTGCCTCTAGTTTCTTGGTAGCATTTGAACAAGTTGATTTTGGTAATAAATTGCAAGAAAACAAGAGGATCCAGAAGATTCACATTGTATGAATCTTCAACTAAGACGGCAACAAGATCCATAGCAGCTTTTTACAATATCCAAGGCCTTCTAATAAGCCATCAAATAATTAATGGAACTGATTTGCAACCAATTCACACACATTTAGTCATCATTTTTCACTCTACCAATAATCGCCACAGGAACAATGCCCAGATTTAAAATGGTGGAAGCACTTTGAGTCGCTTAAATATATTTCACATCGATATTTCACAGAAATATACTTACCCATCCTATGGCAGTCTGCACACATGCTCAAGTTTTTCACAATTCTTATAATCTGAGGTACAGATGATGCACAAACAAAGGCAAAGGCTAGTGCAAGTTTTTCACTATGTACACCAATGATTTCTTCCTTCTCTTCTTCCTCAATGCAAATCCCATGACGTAGATCACTTGCCTTCACTTCTTTTGATATGCTATCAACCCAAAAACATACTGTCTGAACATGTTTTGGACCTATCACCAGCAACAAAAGAATGCAGAATGTTTTTTGCTTCGATCCAGCTGCGTCCGATGAGCTTCAGTAATTTGGTATCTTTCTCATGCCTTTTCACTTTTGGCATCTTGAAATTTTTCAAGTTTTTGCCCGTAGAGCTAACTGGTGGACCAAAGGATTCTCTGTTTCCAGATCAAGTAAATTTTCCCCTGCATGGATTGCCAAGCCAAAATTGCCATGAATGAAGGAGGCATGCAGTAAGACAAACCAAACAGAAGAATCAGGCTTGATTGGCATGTCCTCGATAAATTCCATTGCCTCTTTGAGCTTACCAGAACGACCATACAAATCTACCATAGCTGAATATGTTCTATAGTTGGCATAATCTGGTAGTTCTCCATCATGCTAGAGAAAGCTCGCTCCCCTTCATCCTCTCTTCCGGCGAGACTGTGTGCAAGGATAATACTTACAAAAGTACTTCTATTTGGCTCAAGTCCCCCTTTTTGCATCTTATTAACAAGACTAAGTGCAGCATCTGAATAACCATGCAAAACATAAGCAGCTATCAATGAGTTCCATGTGATAAAATCTTTGGATAACATTCTACCAAATATGGTTGTTGAATATCATATATTCCCTGATTTGGCATATGTGTCTATCAGTGAATTTGAAATAGAGAGCACAGATTTTAAATTTCTGCGTAACACACAACCATGGATCTCTTTTACCTTTTTTAAAGCAACTAAACATGCATGCACAGGCAGGTAAGATACTTAAAATAGTAACATTATTGGGACTAACACTGCAAGCCTGCATTTGTCGAAATATGCTTAATGCCATGTCTTCTTGTCCCATTTGCAAATAACCAGAAATAATAGTATTCCATGATGCAATATCCCTCTTGATTTTCCAATCCTTTTCCATCCTCTGAAACAAATCCATGGCACGATCCTCATCTCCATTTTGTATATATCCTGATATCATATTATTCCACGTGATGATATCAGGTTGAACATCAAATTTTTGCATTTTCATAATCAGGGCATAGGATTTACCTCAATATCCAGCTTGACAATATCCTCCAATCATTGAGTTCCAACTATAAATGTCTGTCTCTGATGTCATTTCAAAGACCTTCCAAGCAGCTTCCAGTTCTCCACACTTCGAGTACATGTCAATTAGAGAATTCCCAACTAGCAAATTATCAACAAAACCCATCTTAAAAGCAAATGCATGAATTTGTAACCCTCCATTTAACACTTGTAAAGATGTACACGCTGAAATTGAACTGGTAATAGTAACTCCATTGAGCTCAACTCCTGCCAAAATCATCTCATTGAACATATTCAAAGCTTTATATTCTTTGTTGTTTTGAGAAAACCCTGAAATCATAGAAGAAGTCCATGTGACAACATCAGGATTTATCCCAAAACTCTCCATCTTCTTCATCAATTCCATTGCAATGTCACAGCACCCTATCTGGTTATAACCAGCGATCAATATATTCCAAGTTACTATACATGGCTTGACCCTTAATTCACACATTACATCAAAAAATCTTTGAGCTTCCTCAATCTCACCATTTTTGCAATACCCAGATATCATAGCATTCCAAGCCACTCTATCTCTTTTATCCATGCTCTGAAAACACCTCTTTGTCAAACTCAACTTCCCACACTTAGCGTACAAAGCCAAAATCGAATTACTAACAAATGGATAACTATTCACCCCCAATTTGACAGGCAAAGAATGTAATAGTTCCCCTGTCTTAACATCCCTACAGTTCCCACACGCCTGCAATATCTTAGGCAACAAAAACCCATCAGGCACACAATTGCATTCCATCATCCTATAAAAAAATTCCACAACTTCCTTCCACTTGTGCTCCCTGGAGAATGCACCAATCATTGCCGACCACGTATACAGGTTTCTATCCAGCATCTCATCGAACAATTTGCGTGCATCGCTCAAACACCCACTTTTAGCATACATGCTAACCAACTTGGTTTTAACAAATGGGTTTTTTATTTCGAATAAATTAATGTAAGAATGGACCTTACGGCCGAGATTAACAGAATGGGAGTCTATACAGGACTGAAGTAAATTGATGAAGGTTTTGGATCTTACCTTGGACCCATTTTGAGCAATGGATTCAAGAGCCATTACAGCCTCACTTAAGCGACTGTTTTTCAAGAGGTAATTCAGGTATGAATCTGTGATATTAATGTTGGGATTTTTGGTGAAAGGAACAGAGGATTTGGTGGGTTTCAGTGAGAACTCCGATAGAGTGTCTTGTTTGTTTAGAATTGGCATTGGAAGTTTCGAGATGAGTATAATTAAGCTCTCCATTCTTTTACTCTTTTGGGTTTGTGGAGTAAGAACTAAGAAGCATACAGTATAGACAGCAGAGAGGAGTTGCTCTGCCCCTGAGTCTTAACTCTGAGACGAAGGTGCATCAAAAATGATCCTGTGCGACGTTGTCCCCTAACATTTTCCATGATATCTAAAGAATGCCACGTCGGCAATTACGAATTATCCACTTTGGATAATAATAATTCAATCGGAGACTTTAATTACTTGATTTTAATTTAATTATTATTATTAATATTACTCCCTTTCTCTGGTTACTACATTTACAAGAATAAAATTACCTGACTAAAATAATCATTTCATATAATTAAAAAAATTAATTATTTTTTAATTATATTTTTATTATTAATCAATTAATAAATTAAATAAAAATATAATAATTTTAATATTAATAAATTAATGAAAAATATTTTAATCTATTTAAAATAATTTTATATAATATTTAATAATTTTATTAATTTTATTAATAAATATGCATAAACTAAAAACAAAGCAGTAACAATTTTATTAGAGCACAAATAGTATTTTATTATTATAGATTTTATTTTTTCAAGACTGTATTGAACTGTGCTTTGAAACCCTCTAAAACTCATTTTGACAGTAAGGGTTTTTACAATTTTGCCAGAAAAAATAAAAATAATAAAATTTATTAGATTTTTACAATATTTTAATTTATGAGATTTTTTACTATTAATTTATAGATTCATCCAATTTGAATAGAATATACATAATTTATTATAAATTTATTATAAATTTATTATACACATAATAAATTTTATAAATGTATTATATATTTTTATAAAATGATGAAAACAAATTTAGATAAAAAATATAAAATTTTAGAAAAAAAAATATGATAAGGAGTATAATTTTTCTTTTTTGCTTTTGTTATTATAGATTTCGTACACACCTGATATATCATATATTTACATATACTATATTTTGTACTTTTGAAATTTTTTAAAAATTATGAGATATTTTAAAAAAAAATAAAAAATGACATATTATATATATATATATAATTCTTTTTAATTTAAGATCCAATATTGCAATATATAGTATATGAATTTATCTTTTATGTTTGTGTGTGCATATAATATCTTCCACTCTACTTCTTCAAAGAGAGAAAGAAAAGACCAATAATAAAATTAGAATTTATATGAATTCTTATGAAAAAAAAAGCTTTGTATATATATATATAGAGTATTACAATATGGGGAGAGAGGAATAGGATCTGGGTTTATTCAGAGAATGCACTTGTCTCTAAAATATGTCTAGATGTGCATCTAGATAGTATGTATATATTACTATAATTATAATAACTAGTAATAATTTAATTAAACAGCTTATTGACAGCAACTCTTCGTTCTCCCGGAATTTGCTGTGGCTGCGAATTAGCGGAGAATTGTTGCATATGAACTCCGACTGCATGCAAGTAACAACCACTCCTCCCATGGAACCCAACCCAACAATCCTACCTTCTGCTTTTGTGGAACCGAAAAAAGTCCCAACTTCCTCTCCAAATGGTCTATATTTTCTCTTATTTGTATAAAATGTTAAGGATCTTACTACACTGTTGCTTTCATCTCCAGTAAGAGACCCATGATAACCCCAAATGCTTGTAAGGACTTCATATGGATACTCAAATTTTAGCTGCTTAATTTTGAATAATTAATCGTAACCCAATAATCAAATTTAGCTTTTCTTTTTTTTAAAATAAAAAATAACACAGTAGACCACATGCATGCATATAACAGTAATTGTATATATATTTCATAATAAAACTATAATCATATTGCATACTCTTTTTACCCATGTGAGAGTACGACACTTTTCTCTAGACTTTTTCACACATTCAAATCAAACCTATCAGGCTAACATTTTTCCAAACCCTCCCACACATTTAAATTAGACCCATTGGGCCAGGGGCAAACACAGAAATAAATATGAGGGGGCCAATTCAAATAGTGGTATATATTATTAAATAAATTTTTTTTAAGATTATGTATTTACTAAATGATAATCGTAATTCATAATTAAAAACAATTTCATAATGCATGCATTCTAAATATTATGTCTAATATAACATATCAAAAAAGAGCATATTACTCTTTTAAGTTGTGAACATCATTTATAATTAAATATATGGTAAATATTTCCTCTTATGTGATCTTATTAAAATAAATATTCAAGTAAAAAGTTAAATAAAAAAAATTAGGCCTTAGACATTTAAATTAAATATTAAGCAAAAAATTTAGATTTTATTGAAAAAGGATCATATAATTAATTTTAGAAGGGGCCAATCCTCACATATTGAATATATAAAAAAATTAATCTAAATTAAAAAAATATTATTAATTGGGCCCTTACTCTTCATTTCCTTCCGCCCTTGCATCGGGCCAAGTCAAATTTAAAAATCCTTAAATAAGTAGCACTACAATACAACCTAATATTGATTTTTTAAAAAAAATACAAAAAATGAGAAATAATTACTGAATATATATCTCACAATAAAATCACAATGATAACTTTATTATGATATACTAATCAATATATTTTCTAAATAAAAGCTCTTTTACAGATGCGGGGGCATAATCAAATTTATTATTAGTTGGTAATTAAAGTGAAAAACAACATTAATTAATTATAATTAATTACCGTGGGAGAGCTTGCTTCACTGCCACCTCCATGCCTAACTGACCAAGTGAATTGACCATTTCGATCATATTCGATTTGGATACAATATATTGCTTCCCCTTTTGTTAAAAATATCTTCTTAATTTCAGAGAATACTCCATCATCTCAACTCTTATCTCCATTACCACCCCATGGTCCTGATGCCCATGAACTTGCTATAGTTTCTTTCACCTTTTCAGGGATAGTCTGATTAATCAACATATGGACGAAATTAATTCACCGGCAAAAAAAGAAAATTCAATTGTCATTTGACATCAACTATCGAATTCTAATATGAAAGGGTTCAATATTTTTTTAGTATTATAATAAGAGAAATGAGATCAATTATCATCGATGAGAATATGCACTTAATATTAAATTATTTTGGTGAATCAGTGTGATAAGGATTAGATGTTGTTACCTAAAATCATGATCTGTTACTAACTGTAAATATTTTACTCCTGCTAATTAGGGAAGTCTTGTAACTGTTTGTATTATTTATACACTTACTGAAATGAGAAGAGACATAAAACACCTCAATCTTTTACAGTGTGCAGTTTTTAGTACTTATTAACTAAAAAAATTAACTTTAAGGTTTATAAATTATTTCATTTAGTGTTGACATGTACCTGATATGCTCCAGCTTCAACAGAGTTGATATGATCAGATAGTGATCTAGAAATTGGCATTTCAACAACATGGACGCCAATACTGTCAATGAACCATCCTTTTCTTCCTTGGAAGCCAACTACAAACCCTATTATTAGATCCAAAAGAAAAAGAAATCCCTTGTTCATTCCCAAAAGGTCATATTTCCTCTTGGTGGTGTGATATGTCAGAGATTTAACCACCGTAGATCCTCTTAAGATGGTTGATCCATAATATCCAGCTACTTGTGTTAAAATTTCATATTATACTTAATGCTTGAGAGCAAGCATGATTTAACTATGGGAGAATTTGATAATGAACATATATTCTTTATATTTTGTAGATAAAATTAAATTCGTTATTTAGTTTTTTTACTAATTTCTTAATATTTTTGTAGAAAAAATAATAAGGAGAAGATATGCAATCAGATGAAGAAAAATTGAGGAGAAGCTGAAAACTTACAAGACATATGTAGGCAAGATCCTCTGGCAAGAGCCTTGGACAAGACTATCGACATATTAGACCTGATATTTTTGAAGAGGTCTGACAGCTAGCTTCTAAACTAATTTGACGATTTTAAGATACAATTTTAGCTGAATTTTGAAAGATAAATATGGCATTGTAATCCCTTATTAGTTAGAAATTTAATTTGAGATAATATTTTTATTTATTTATTTATTTTTAGTCTTTAATTTTTCTAGTTGGAGGCAAATGAGGAAGCTTTGTTGGAGAATGGTATTTAAGCTGATTTTTCTAGCAGTCCTAGGATGATTTTTGAACAGATGGTGGCTATTACATCTTTACAATATATCATAGTTTTCTTTTTTTAAAGTATGAACAACTAATTTACTTCTTGGTTGAAGGGTAATTGAAGTTTATATTCGCGAATTGTGAGATCTAAATAACTTTAACTTTTCTCTTTTTTAATATTCAATATTTATATAATTCTTCGTGGCTTAATTTAATTATTGTTTGGTTATTTAATCAAGAGGATCCATTATTTAATTAGTTAAATAATATATAGCTATTCAAAATTTTTGAATCTGTAATTGTTCTTGATATTTCGATTTAAGTAATAATTAGGTTTATCCTAAGAGATTATTTAATATAATTAAGTAAATCTCGAAGTAGAATTTATTAGTTAGAATCAAGTCCTTTTAGCTCTTAAGACTGTCAATAATTAGATTCTAAGAGCGTTCCTTTAGAATAAGTTATTGACAATAGTTAATTAGAAAACGTTTCATAATTAATCTAAAAATCTAAGGAATGATTGGTATTAAGAGCTTGTTTAATACTATAACTGGTTTATTGAATAATTAAAAAGGGTAATATTTAAATGTATGATTAATTTAAGAATTGAATTAAAATTATTCATTCAACTAAGGCTTCTCTTATTGAATTTTTTTAATTATTATCTTTGTATTTAATTTAATTAGTTCATATTATTTTCTATATTTTCAATTCAATTTTTAACTTCTTTCAAAATTCTCTTTTTATTTCTTATTTTAATTAATTTTTCTTGGTTATAAAAAGAATAAAAATAAGTAATAGTTTCTTGAGGTTCAACATCCTATTCACCACTTCTACAAATTAATTGGTTTATGAATATGAATTTATTTTTTATGGATTCGACTCCAATCACCTAATTAATTTTTTTAACCTTTTTCAATTAATTTTTTTTCTAAATAGAAACAATAAGTTTATAAAATAAAATTACCATTACCTATATTATATATAAATATATCATCTCTTGAGTACAACATAGATATAGATTGGTACATATATAATTAACTAGCTAGCATGACATAAAATTAAGCAATTATTTATACTATTTGGTAGTATATATTAATTATCATAATTATAGTAACTAATAATTTTGATTAAAGAGCTTATTGATAATCATTTTGACAGCACCTCCTCGTTCTCCAGGCAGTTGCGACCGCGGCGAATCTGTGGACCATTGTTGCATATGAACTCCGATTGCGTTCAACTAGCAACCACTCCTCCCATGGAACCCTACAATCTTTCCTTCTGCTTTTGTGGAACTGAAAAAAGTCCCAACTTCCTCTCCATATGGTCCATATTTCCCCTTATTTGTAAAAAATGTTAAGGATCTTACCCCAGTGTTGCTTTCATCTCCGGTAAGAGGCCCATGATAACCGCAAATATCGGTAAGGACTTCGTATGGATACTCAAATTTTATCTGCTTAATTTTAAATAATTAATAATTAATAGATAATCAAATTAACTTTTTTTAAGCAACAACACACGAACACATGCATAAAAATAATAATAATTATATATTTTTTAAAATAAAACTATTAACATATTTACACACTCTTTTAATTGATATGACAGACGAATGCCTTTTTTGATTTTTCTCATATATTTAAATTAAACTCATTGGGCCAATATGTCTTCAGACTCTCCCACATATTTAAATATGACCCATCGAGCCAAGTCAAACCTAAAAAAAGCCTGAAAAATATCACACCACAATACAACCTAATATTGATTTTTTTTTGAAAAAAAAACACATAAAAAAGACTGAGAAACAGTGATATGAAACATTTCTCAAATAAAACCACAAAACCATAATAATTTTAGACTAAAACAATTTGATTATAATATGCTAAATAATATATTTTCTAAATATACACTTTTTTTTATCAAATATAGGAGGTGAAAGCCCATAATCAAATTTATTATTAGTTAGTAATTAAAGAGAAAAACAACATTAATTAATTATAGTTAGTTACCATGTGAGAGCTTGCTTCACTGCCACCTCCATGCCTAACTGGCCAAGTGGATTGGCCATTTCGATCATATTCGATTTGGATACAATTTATTGCTTCCCCTTTTGCTAAAAATATCTTCTTAATTTCAGAGAATACTCCATCATCCCAACTCTTACCTCCATTACCATCCCATGGTCCCGATGCCCATGAACTTGCTATAATTTCTTTCACCATTCCAGGGATAGCCTAATTAATCAACATATGCACGAAATTAAGTCACTGGCATAAAAAATTTAATTGTCATTTGATATCAACGATCGAATTTTAGGGGTTCTCAACATATATTTTTTTAATATTATGATAGGAGAAGGGAATTAATCCTGAATTGATTGTTCAAAAGAATGTATACTTAACATTAAATTGTGTGTGGGTCTGCAAATTTCAATACTGATTTAATTAAAAAAATTAACCTTAAGGTTTATAAATTATTTCATTTATCGTTGACATGTACCTGATATGCTCCAGCGTCAACAGGGTTGAAGGGATCAGATAATGATCTAAAAATTGGCATTTTAACAACATGGACACCAATACTGTCAATGAACCATCCTTTTCTTCCATGGAAGCCAACCACAAACCCATTATTAGATCCAGAAGAAAAATAAACCCCTTGTTCATCTCCAAAAGGTCCATATTTCCTCTTGGTGGTGTAAAATGTCAGAGATTTGACCACTGCAGGTCCTCTTAAAATGGTTGATCCATAATATCCAGTTACTTGTGTTAAAATTTCAGACGGATAATCAAAAGTTATCTGCATAGTTTCAGGCATGCAAGAATGCATAAGAAGTTAAATTTTATGAACAAGGTTGATTAATTTTAATGCATGCACGGCTGCTAATTATTATCATCATATGCTTGCACCTTGTCTAATCTGATTCCTCCGCTTCCACCATTTTTGTTTCCCCATATTGCTTCGCCATTGAGATCATAACAAACTCTTATGGAAACAATACCTCCATAACGTGTTAAATGGATTTCTCGAACACCACTGTAAACACCATCATCAAATATCATTCCACCATTGCCACCCCAAGGTCCACATGACCCTGCAGCTTGTTTTTTGTTCATGGGTTTAGCCTTGGACACTGCCACCTGCAAGTATTTAATTGAAAAAAAAATTATAATTCAATTAATCCATTTTTTAATCTTAATTTAAATATAAACCCACAAAAAATTAAGTATGGAAATGTTTATAAATTAATTACCAACTGCGAGTTGTTTGTTTCTGCTTCAGAGTCAGTGCTAGGATCTTTCTTTTTAGTAATATTATCAGTGTTAGTTCTTGTAAACATTTGGTGAGACTGAGAATTAAGATTATTGGATGGGATTCTTTGTAGAAGAGGCTTTAAGTAAACGCCAATAGAATCAAGGTACCAACTGCTTCGGCCATGGAAGCCAACTACTTTGCCACCAGTCAATGGAAATGAGAAATGGGTTCCTTGTTGAATGCCAAAAGGTCCATATACTCTTTTATTGCTTTCTAAAATAAGTGAACGAACAAGTATTGGACCATAGTCAACAGCATTTCCATAATAGCCACTGATAGAAACAAGATATTCATCTGGAAAATCAAGTTTCACCTGGAAAAAATAAGAAATTCTTGAATTACTCCACTCACTGATATGTAATTCTTGAATTAAATAGAAGAAGAATACATATATAATTTAGTTGGACTGACTTTATTTGTCCTGACACCACCAGTTCCGCCGTGCTTATCAGACCAGACGGAGGAGCCTTTCTTGTCATACTGAATCTGGATGGAATCAACATAAGCCCCATGGCAGATCACTACTTGCCTTACACTGTTGTAAACTCCATCATCCCAGCGTACACCGTTTTGGCCTCCCCATGGTCCAACAGAAATATGGTTGTTCTCGTAACCTTCGTTATAACTCTGTTTCACAAATATTAATTTAATTAAGCTAGCACACAAATAACATAATGTAAAAGAAAAACAAAATTGAACAGAATGATTCAGAGAGATTAGATCATTACCATTAGATTCAAAGAATTGCAGGGTTTTGTCTGTATGTGCCAATTGCCAAGTTCAATTAAAGCAAATATGGGGTTGGAAAATTTATAGAAGGAAATTTGTCAGGTCAAAGAAAGAATCTAATTCAGGAAGAACATTGTAAAAGTAACGTTATTTATTGAACGCATCCATGCATGGTCTCCATTATTAGCATAATTGGATTTGGATCATTGTTCATTTTTAATCTATCTTATATTCTTAGGGCAGATTCTGCAGTCCTAGCCATTTATCAATTGTTCAACTGAATCCATATCTATTTTTCCTCGCATATATTCTATATATGTGTCAATTAAAATTCTTTTCGTCCTTGTAAGGGTAGAGATGCCTTTGATTTTTTTCCTCCTTGTTTGGTGCTCCTGTTTTTTCCACTTATTATTTCTTTTTTTTTTGGGTAAATATATAGCTTTGATTCGCCGCTTCAGCTTGTTGTCTCGCTTTCTGACTATGGTTAAGTTCTGGGCCAGGGTCATGTTGCTAGATCTTCTATAGAAACCAAGTCATTGGGCCAGGGTTCAGTTCTGTTTAAGGAAGCCCAAAGATTTATATCGACAGTTATTTTGAAAAGGGGTCAGATTTTTTTTTTTGGGCTTTGATAAAAATATAAACAAAATTAAAAAAATTTAAATATATTATATTTATAAAATATTTATTAAAATATCAGAATTTATAAAATATTTATCAAAATAATAAATTTTTATTAGTTTATAGAGTTTATAATAAGTTTGTTGTGAATTTATAAATTTTATATATTTATAATGAGTTAATTAGAGTATATAATAAAATAATTAAAATATCTCAATGAAAAAGTAAAAATTTTATAAAACATGATGTATGGTGTCATTTTTTTTTTAATTTTTACTTTTTTATCAATAACTTTTTAATTATTTTATAAAAATATATAATAAATTTATAATAATTTAATAATAAATTTATAAAAATAATTCATAATAAATTTTACATATATTGTATGTAACTGATAAATTTATAAATTAATAAACAAAAAATTAGTAAATTTGATAATATTTTTATATAAATTTAAAGCTTTCTTTGAAAATTTTATGAAACTAAATTGAAACTAAAAAGTTGACATCTTATTTAGTAAAATTGAAATTAAATATTAAAAACTTAAATACTGATTTTAATTATTGAAAAATAAAATAATTCTTAGTTTAGTTGAAGCTTTATTATTCAATTTTGTTAAAAGCAAAATTAAATGGATCCAGATCGTAAAATTTAATGTGTATTTAATCCAATTACATTGTTAATTATTTTCAAAGCTATCCAATCGAACATACATGCACAATAAAAATCTTACAGAGATGGGATTGGATTGGATTCGGATGAGGCAAAAAGAGTGGCACATAATGAGCAAAGGCATCCTATTTGAAAGACTACATTACATTACATGGAAAATATTCTTGCCACGTGATCCACGGATCCTATGCTAATCTGGGACAGTTAAACCGACCCGCACCGACGTAAACGGAACGGAGATCTAGCGGCACGCAAATTCACAATTTAAAACAACGATATGGAAGAAATAAAATAAACGGTGTTCCCTTGCTTAACGGTAGTTACTAGCCAGTGCTTTAACAATCATCAAGCGTCAATCAACAATGAATAAAAAAGTTTATTAAGCGGAGACCCCACCCTTTCTGTTCTATTAATTTATTTGGAAATCCCATAAATGTTGTCACATTTGATTAGCTTCGCATAGATGTCATGCGTGATGTAATATTAATCATTTGTTCAAGTACTGATTAATTTCATTTAACAGAAAAAGCAAGTTTAATTAAAAATTTGAGGATTAGGAGCAACCTTACTATCACAAAATAAAAATAAAATTAGTACTTCACCGGTCTTAAAATTTTTATTTTTTTTATCCGTCTCAACTTATTACCTATTTTTTATTTGATTAACTTAATCAGTTATATTTTTTAAATTAAATTTACTTTATTAATACAGTAGTATTAATTGCCACATTAAAAAAATTTTAAATTTAATATTTAATTGGGTTAAATATTAATAATATGTCGTGATTTTCATTCTCATAGTAATTAATATTTTAATATTAGTGAAGGATATTATAGTAAATTAATAAAAAAAATGTCGTTTAATTAAAAAGAAATTAACATTTTTTTTAATTTGTGTGAAAAATGAAACAGGACAAAAATTTTGAAACTCTGGGAGTATTAGATTATAGTCTAATAATTGGGAAATTTAATGTGATTTTAGGTGAAAAGACATGTGAATAGCACATGTAAAAACAAAATTGGGTAGAAAGAGATTACAAGTCCACAACCAAGTGGAAATGGTTAACCCATTCCCATTTACACTAAAAAGAGCATAAAAACAAGCAGACGTGTTACGTTGCTTCTGAACTCATGGCTATCATCAGTTTAGTAGAATCATATGATTAAAAAATGATGTTAATTAAACTTTACAGCTAGTTGAAGATTTTATTACTCCCTTTATTTTTATTTTATTTTTTAAATAAATTGATGTAAACGAACATATTAAATATATATTTAACTGAATAATAGATTTATAATAGAATTCTATTAATACTTAAAGAAAACAAGTAAGCTCAACGAGACAAAGCAAGATCCGAAGATTGCTCTTACAGTCTGTTTACTGGTGTCAGAATAGAATAATTTGGAAAACTAGAGGAAGGAGCGGGCGTTGTTTTAGGGTTGGGTCAATTTAGCCAAACCTTCCTTGCTTGTTTTTAAGTATCTCAAATCTGTGTTTTTTCTTACTAAAAAGGATATAGGATAAGGCAAGGATAAAAGACATTAGAACTTCCCCGTGAACGACGGCGTTTCACGTGGGCTTTTAATGCCTGCCAGCTCATGACTCATTAACATCCAAAATTTGTAGTATTAATTAAGTTATTAATTATTTATCATTCATATAGTTATTTTATTTATTTGCCTTTTAATATAGATATATAACAAAATTAATCACTCCAATTAGAAATATTATTAAAATTACAGTTTTGCCAGACTAGTTTTAGCTTAGTTTTTAAGAGTTCTGTCTTCTTTTTATTCAGAAAAAAAATCAGTAATAGAAACCGACACGCGGCGAAGGGAAAGAGAAAGAGCCATTTAGAAGAGGACAAACAGTACAATGGAGCGGGAGAAATTAGATTTATAATTTTAATTTTTCAATAGACAAGCGAACATGACCATTGCCATTGCCAGTTTGTTCGCAGAACTTTCTTCTTCTTTTTTTTTTTCTTCTTTTTATGAGATGTCATTCAATTATGAAGTCGATCTTTGATCCAAATGTTCATTTCGAAATATTAAAAATTTTGATAAATTTGTGCCATATTTATTCCTTTTTTTTTTAACTGACCATATTTATTAATTTGGATGCTTATAGTGCTGTAAGTTGATATTTTGATAAGAATATAATTTTAAAAAAAAGACAGAAAAAACATGCTTACATAATTATGAGTCTTAATTAACAAAAAAATTATAAATTAAGGAGTCGAATTTTTAAAAAATTATTAATCGGACACATGATCAGGTGTTTTTTTTAATATTATATTGAGAATAGAAAGAATCGAACCCAAAGAAAATGTCTGGACGCGTGTCAAATCTAATAAAATGTGATGGTGACATTGGTATAATAGTTTTACCATAATGAAATTTGCCGGTGGTTTATTTATTGTATACAACTATTGATATTATGTAATATATATATGCATAGCTACTCTACCGAATGCCAATTCAACTACTCTCTCTCTCTCTCTCTTTTTTTAAATCAACACAGTTTTATGTCACTTTCTAACATGAATTAAAAGTATTTAAAATTCATTATATTGAATCAATATAAGTCTAATTGAAAAAAGTGGAAAATTGCATTTTTAATTATATTTTAAATAAAATTTGAATTAGAAATATTTTAAGAAAACCAAAAATTATAAAATTAAGATACGAAGCTAATACAAAATAATTTCACATGGTGAAAAAGGAATACGCATGCATGTATGTATAAAAATGTTGTTCTTTTTTGTTTATGCCATTATAATTAATTGTTGCTTTGCTACATAAATTTTGCTTTAAGATATAATCCCTTACTTCACAATAATTAAAAAAAAAGGCTTTGCAAAGCTGAAAAATTATTGCCATTATATGCAATCATAAAGACATAATTTAAAAAAAATAATTAAATAAATAAAATTACTGCAATTTTCTTTTTAATTCAATTTTGAATAAGAGGCTGTGCAATGTACTATCTTTTTTATTTTTCCCATTTCAAGATCTTAATTATAGAAAATTTAATCTTTTGTCTTTTTTCAATTTTCCTTATACATTTTTCTTTTTAAAAAAGTTCTTATATATGTAGTTTTTTTTAACAGCTGTCATATTAACATATTTTAAATAATAATAAACACTCTAATTTATATAATAAATTTTAATTTAAATAAAATTTATTTCAATAAGAAATAGAATATTTATTACAATGAGTTAACATATTATATAAATAAATAATCTGTTAAAAAAAAAGATATACTCGGATGATGTTTCTCAAAACTTAAAAGCTGGTCAAAATTGATTATAAGTAATTTTTAGATTATAAATTATTTATTTAAGTGTTTCTGAAAACTTAAATATTAGATTATAATCTGATTTTAATCAGTTTTTTAAAAGTTGAGTTTTACTACTTTTTTAAGCACTTATTTTTAAGCAGTTTTGACCAAGTAAAAGACAATATTATCCTTATCTAATCTTCAATATTTTAAATTTGCCCACCCTATACACTTTAGTTCCCATCAAATAAATTTTATTATTATTATTATTAAATAAATTATTATTATTAATATTATTGTAAAATAAATTTTAAATTGACATTTAAAAAATTATTTTTATACAATAAATAAATTAAAAGACAGTTTGGTTATTTTGACAGTTTCTACAATTAAAAATTGATTATAAGCTGATTTTACAGAAACACTTAATTGATTATAAACTGATTATTAGCTGATTATTAATTAATTTATAAAAATATTTAACTACTTATTTTTAACCTGATTATAATTTAAAAATTACTTATTCACGACTGAAAAGGTCCGATTTTAAAAAACACCCTCTTTTATAATAGAAAGCATTGATTATATATTTATATGAAGCCAGCCAGAAGAGCGTGTGGCGTGGACACTGGGCTGGACAATGATGTCTAGCATTGCAGAGTAGATGTGCAGTAGATCAGAGAAGTTCATTAACTCCCATCTGTCTGCCATTGATTCTCTGCATATTTTACATATTTTTTTCAAAATTTTCCCTCCACTCAGATATGGACTCTAACTCAGTTTCCAAGCTTTTTACCATTTTCTTGATGGTCTTGTTGATGGGTTCTCAGCTAATCCAGTGCAGTGTGACCTACGACAAGAAAGCCATTATCATCAATGGTCAAAGGAGAATCCTCATCTCCGGCTCCATTCACTATCCCAGAAGCACCCCTGAAGTATTTTTCCTTTTATTGTTGTTTTTTATTTGCTTATGAACTATATTTCTAAATCTAATTTAGTAGTGTGTGTTTCTTTTTTTGGATGTTTTATGACATTTTGGTTGTTGTGTTGAAATGGGTTATTTGGCTGTAGATGTGGGAAGATCTTGTGCGAAAGGCAAAAGATGGTGGCTTAGATGCTATTGATACTTACGTTTTTTGGGATGTTCATGAGCCTTCTCCTGGCAATGTACAGTATTGGATCTCCATTTTAGCCTTGCTCCTATGTTGCTTCTTCTTGTCGGTGCTTGAAATTTGTATAATCTATTACGTTTCTCCGCTTATTTTGTTTTTCTTTTCTTCTTTGTAGTATAATTTTGAAGGAAGATACGACCTGGTACGGTTTATTAAGACAATCCAGAAAGTGGGGCTGTATGTTCATCTCCGCATTGGACCATATGTCTGTGCAGAATGGAATTTTGGGTACTTGAAATAGTTCTCTTCCAATTTTTGTTTTGATAGCCATTCATTTTTCTTTTTTAACTTGGGTGTAAAATGCTTAAGTGATGGAATTTTCTTTTCTTCAGTTCTTCTTTTTTTTCTTTTTAATTGGGCGAAGCTGGGGTTAAATGAACAATTTGATTTTATTTTGTATCTGTTAAACTGTGTAGAGGATTTCCTGTTTGGTTGAAGTATGTTCCTGGTATTAGCTTCAGAACAGATAATGAGCCTTTCAAGGTTAGTGTTCTACTTCTACTTCTAATTTTAAATTTCTTTTACTAGAAAAAAAAGGAATCAATTGAAGCTTTGTGAAATGATTGGAAAGACATAATGATGACATTGTATTTGGTGGTTGTCTCCTTTCTTATTTTTAAGGTGGCAATGCAAGGTTTTACCCAAAAAATTGTGCAGATGATGAAAAATGAAAGGTTATTTGCATCACAAGGTGGCCCTATCATCCTCTCTCAAGTATGTGATATTGAATTTTGAGTTGCTGTAAATTTTCTTTTTCTTTTTTTTTTTTTGCATTAATTGTGTTCTTTTAGCACTTTTTACTTGGAGCTCGCAAATGTTGGACGCTTAGTCAAATTCAAAAGAGTGCATATCCATAAAAGTGTTTTTCATCACCTTGTCGTTTAGGTTTTCATTTTTCATTTTTATTTTAATTTATGTAGATTGAGAATGAATATGGCCCAGAGAGTAAGGCTTATGGGGCTGCTGGTCATTCTTATATAAATTGGGCTGCAAAAATGGCTGTTGGACTGAATACAGGAGTTCCATGGGTGATGTGCAAGGAAGATGATGCCCCAGATCCTGTGGTAAGAGAACTCAATCTTTCCCCCTTACCAACTCTACCTCATATGTCCTATGATTGATATTGAACCTAATTTTATGTTTTATATCTATAGTACCAAAAATTCCTTTATCGAAATGATAAAACATGAAATTTTCTCCTGACCTTGGCAACAGATTAATGCATGTAATGGCTTTTACTGTGATGCTTTCTCTCCCAACAAACCTTACAAACCGACACTGTGGACTGAGGCTTGGAGTGGATGGTAAACAGTCATGTGACCAATGTAATAGAAGTTGACTATTTGAAAGCATATCAGTCTTCTCATTCCCCTATGGTTTTTACTTGCCTTGAGAAAAGGTTTACAGAATTTGGTGGCACCATTCATCAACGACCAGTGCAAGATTTGGCATTTGCAGTTGCTCGTTTCATACAGAAGGGTGGCTCATATATTAATTATTACATGGTTGGTTTCTTTGCATGGCAAAATTCATTGTTCAAGTAAATATCCTATTGCTCCCAGAATATTATCGCTTTTGTATTTTATATTTTGATAGTACCATGGAGGAACCAATTTTGGACGCTCAGCAGGAGGCCCATTCATTACAACCAGTTATGACTATGATGCCCCAATAGATGAATATGGTAAGGGCGCTCAGTTCATTTCCATTGTGATGAAAATCTTAAATGTTCAAGATTTAGACACAACTTGTCAGACTTGAAGATTTGAAGTTATAATTTGCTAATCAAAGATTTACTCATTTTTGCGTAAATGCTTGGTAAAGTTCCAGAATTGCACCAAATTGTTTTTTTGTTAAAAATATTTTACCAACCTGAATATTATTTCCCAAACTCAGAGCTGCTGTGAGTGTTACATTTTGTTGTGTCACTTTATATTTTAAAATTTAAAATCTGCAGCTAACCATTTCAGTTGTCCAGGTTTGATCAGGGAACCTAAATACAGTCATCTAAAAGAGCTTCACAGAGCTATTAAGTTGTGTGAACATGCTTTAGTTTCTTCAGATCCCAGAATAACTTCATTGGGAACCTATCAACAGGTTTGCCTTTTCTGATATGAAATACGTTTTGTTACTAACCTTTGTCATAGTTCATATGTGACCCTTGCCAATGCCATTTTCCAATATGGTCATCTTGCAGGCTCATATATTTTCTTCTGGGAAGAGAAGCTGCGCGGCTTTTCTTGCCAATTATCACCCAAAATCCGCTGCTAGGGTGATGTTCAACAATATGCACTATAATTTGCCTCCTTGGTCCATAAGCATCCTTCCCGATTGCAGGAATGCAGTATTCAACACTGCAAGGGTAAGAAATTTTAGAGGCTCTTGCAGCAATTTATTTCAATTATGGAATTTAATTTGCACAGTGAAAAGAAGAATTTTCATTTTTAATTTAATTGCTTAATTTTATTTCAAGTTATGGATTAGTCACTAATTTTATGTCAAGTTACAGATCAATTATCCTGTTATTGTCTAGGTTGGGGCTCAATTTTCACATATGCAAATGTTGCCAACTGGTTCTTTGCTGCACTCTTGGGAGACTTACGAGGAAGATATCTCTTCTCTCGCTGAAGGTTCAAGAATAACAGCTCTTGGGCTTTTGGAGCAGATAAATGTAACTAGAGATACAAGTGACTACCTATGGTACTTGACCAGGTGAGTTCAGTGCAATACTATATGCACTGGTATCAAATCCCTGATGCCCATATGCGACTTTATAGATACTAATCACTTCACTTCATCCACATGTTTGTGACATTAATTACATGCATATAAAAATATTGGGATGCCATGAAAGAACATTATGAATTCATATAAAAATGTAATCTAAAATGGCTTTCTACTTCTTTTCTTTAACAATGTATCCTCCTACGCTTCCATGCCAGTGTTGTGGCACAAGGCATGCATATTCCACAAGTACTTCATTTAAAAAAAATTAGAGATAATAAGCTGCCCTTTTGCTAGTGGAGCAATGCTTTCATTTCTACTCTATTGCTGCGAATTTGGATTTTGAAGAATTTGAAATGAGTTAGAAATTGATACTTTTGGGATGCGGGTGGGAGCTGAGGGAGTAAAATATAAAATAGGGAATGCTAAAAATCCTGGTTGTCTGTCGCATTTTCTTGTCTTGATATGGTTGATTGCTTTGTAATGATTCTTATATGGCTTTGCTTTGTAATGATTCTTGTATGGATTCGTGAATTCACCATTCCAGTTTCAATTTCTTCCCAGTGTTGACGTTAGCCCATCAGAAGGATTTCTTCATACTGGACAAAAGCCTAGTCTCACTGTGCAGTCAGCAGGTCATGGTCTTCATGTCTTCGTCAATGGGCAGTTTTCAGGTATGCTGTTGAATCTTTTATATTTATAGCAATGAAACTGGATTTTTCTTTGCTAGTTGATGAGTATAATGAATTAGGTCTCTCGTATTGAGAAATTGAACTTCAGCATGTGCTTAAAATTACAGGATCAGCCTTTGGGACCAGAGAGAACAGGCAACTTACCTTTACAGGACCAGTCAACCTACGTGCTGGAACAAATAGAATTGCACTGCTCAGTATAGCAGTTGGATTACAGGTTGGTTCCCTTCTTGCTTTATCTCAATGCAAGTTTGGCAGCTATAATTCATAGGAGAGTTCAACTAGTTGGCCTCTCTCTTATCTGCATTATCATGTTGTCCCTCAAGATAATTTCCACATACTGATTGGCTTCTGTTTTGTTCAAGAATGTTGGGTTTCATTATGAGACATGGAAAACGGGTGTACTAGGTCCAGTTATGCTGCATGGTCTTAACAAGGGGGAGAAAGACTTAACATGGCATAAGTGGTCCTACCAGGTATGGCACTTTTTTTATTCTGTCTATGAATTTGTGCCTCATAGGTTATTGAAAGTTTAGTCGCAACTTATTATATATGAACAGGTAGGTCTAAAAGGAGAGGCAATGAATTTGGTCTCTCCAAATGGAATCTCATCTGTTGATTGGCTCCAAGGGTCCCTAGCTTCTAACCAAGGGCAGCTCTTGAAGTGGCATAAGGTATGAAGTTAAAAATAGTAGAAATGGTCATGACCAAGCTTAGCTAAGAGACTTAAGAGGCTGCTTTTTTGTGTTTGAACTGTCAGGCTTATTTTGATGCACCTGGAGGAAATGAGCCATTGGCATTGGACTTGCGCAGCATGGGAAAGGGTCAGGTGTGGGTCAATGGGCAGAGCATT
This sequence comes from Garcia nutans, assembly GCA_947685225.1. Taxonomy (NCBI): domain Eukaryota; kingdom Viridiplantae; phylum Streptophyta; class Magnoliopsida; order Malpighiales; family Euphorbiaceae; genus Garcia; species Garcia nutans. The sequence continues at coordinate 58,361,776 of CANTUV010000039.1, forward strand.
GGAAGATACTGGATGAAATATGCAGAGGGTGAATGCAATGGTTTTAGTTACTCTGGAACATTCCGGCCTCCAAAGTGCCAACTTGGTTGTGGCCAACCAACACAACGATGGTATGTTCAGTGCAAAACTTACAGTTCTGGGACACTGTCGAGAGGGCAACTAATATATCTTACATGTAGTTGAATTTGCAAATAAAATTTTCAGGTATCATGTTCCAAGGTCCTGGTTAAAGCCAACAAAAAATCTGTTGGTAGTTTTTGAAGAGCTTGGTGGTGACCCATTAAAGATATCTCTTGTTAAGAGATCAATCACGAGGGTTTGCGCTGATGTCTATGAGCGTCACCCAACCATTGAGGATTATAGTACTGAGAGCCATGGTGAATCATCAAGGCTTCACCAGGCCAAAGTTCACCTGCGATGTGCACCTGGGCAGTCTATATCAGCAATAAAATTTGCAAGTTTTGGTACTCCTTCTGGAACCTGTGGAAGTTTTAAGAAAGGATCTTGCCATGCACCAGAAACTCATTCTGTTATAGAAAAGGTAAGTGTTCCAATTGTAATGCTCAGTCTTTTTTGCATATGTGCATCTGTCTGCATCCGTATCATTAATGAAATCGCTTGCTCATATTATTTTGCTTTGCAGAACTGCATTGGACTGGAGAGTTGTATGGTTACCATCTCTAATAGTAACTTTGGTGCTGATCCATGTCCAAATGTGTTGAAGAAGCTATCAGTTGAAGCTGTTTGTTTTACAAGAAGTACAACCACTAATGAAAGGGAATAGAATGCTAAGAAGGATGAAAATTTCAGAAGTAATTATGATTATTAATTAATACACGATCTGTTCAGCAAGCTATAAGAGAAGAAAAATTAGGTGCAGAAAGCAAAGTTAAAGCACAAATACTCGAATGCTCTGTTCAGCATCGTCTACAATGTATAGATTTTTTATTTAAAATGTGTAGTCTGCAGCATTGAGTATTTTGGTATTTATTTGGATAAGTGATGTGTTTCTCAGATAAATTGGCTCTGCACAGACAATATCATTTTCTCCAAGAGATGAGAGGAAAAATTATTGTGGGCTAGAAATGTTTAGTATTGAATGACATCAAAGTACTGAAGCGCAAAAGAAACACTAAGTTGAGCATTAGTGAAAGGATATAGTACTCTGGATTTCTGTGATTTGTGTGAAAACAATAAGAAAATGAATAAATTGGGGGTTTATAATTTTCTCATGCGAATCTGTACTTGATTACCTTCACTTTTTTCCTGTTCCACTCCCCTAAAGAGGCATTTCTTATCCAACTGGGATGCTCATGCTCAGTGTTTACCAAAATAAAAAAAATCAATCATGGAATCATCTGAGTGGAATGATATTCTTTAAGCATTATTTGACTATACCAAACTTGTATATAATTTTACACATTTTTTACTTTTTTTTTTTAGGGGTCCCATGTTTAACTTGAGATGTAAGCCATCCTGACATTGATAGAGACTCTTGCATGAGCAAACGTGGGGTGTCTACCATATGAATATAAGATAATGATAATGTTTCATTGTCAGGACATTAGGTCACTATCTCATCGACTCATTGGCACTCGGGACGCTACGGACATGGATCCCTCGGTAGCAAACAATATTTGAATTTTGTCAGAGCGAAGAAAATTTTAAATGACCAACAATCTCTCAAACAATTAACTTCCACATCCACATGTACAAACAAAGGTACACAAATCTTTGAAATACTTAATACGGTAGAAAGTTTGTTTCTCTCATATGAATATGCGAGAGCAAATCGTAATATTAAACATGTCAAAGGGTGGCCTCATATGACCACATAACACAGCAGTATAAATAACAAAGCCCATTATATAAATACTCTGGCTCCATAGATAGATATATTTGCAAGACAATTGCTACACTGCCATTAGCTGACAAGATCCTAGCCATGCTTCATCCATCATGCTGCGGCAGCCTCAGTGGCATGCTTTGCAATAGTCAATTGAAGTTCTTCTTTCTTGGCACCAACAACCTTGTCCACTATTTTCCCCTCTTTCAAGAACATAAATGTAGGCATTGCCTCAACAGCCCAATCTTCAGCAACAGACTGCAAAATACAAAGTAATATCTTTTAGTAGATTGTTATCGTAGGGTTTGTTTGAGCGAGATCCAGGGCAAAGTTCATCCAAGAAGCACACGCAGAGAACCGAAAAAAAAAAAAAAAGAGAACTGTAAATAGGTAAGGCTTAAAATATATTACCCCCAATTCATCCACATCCACCTTCAAGAATGTGACATGGGGCATCTTCTTAGCTAAATCTTGAAGAACTGGAGAGATGAAACGACAAGGCCCACACCAAGAAGCAGTAAAATCAACCACAATCTGTTCAAAAACAGTTAGTAAATACAAATACATCAACAGCAAAACAGTAGAACCAGCAAATCAAATAAATAAAGTTTATGATGGAGAATTTCTGTAGCAGCAGGATCAAACTCAAGCCCACACTCCCTCACCAAGAGATGTCATAGGAAACATTCAATTAATTTCTATTCTGAAAAATACAACTTTTGTTAAAAGCATTATAGACCAAATTAGGATCTTGATTAATAGCAATTTTTTAACACATGGAAATGAAGCTATCATGAGTTAGAGACATTATTGGCTTCCAGAATGGAAAACTTTGCACCCTTTTGACTCTGCAGCCTGCAGAACAATGAGAGAACTTAAAAGGCCTACATCAAGCTCTCATGAACCCACTCGGCCCAGAGTTAAAAATCTGGAGAACCCGACGAAAATAAAATGCAAAATGGAGCACCAAATTCTAGTCAATTAGAGTTTTATCGCATCTCGGTCTTTTGGAAGGATATGTGACTATGAATAAAGGCGACAAGCAGCTAAGAAACAACTTCCTCATAATAATGATCACAAATTTCAACACCATCAAACTCATTAAACCAGAATTTGTTTATAATAATTAGATAAATTAGAACTAAAAGACAAAAATTTACATAATTCAGAAGCAGAACATCAAGATCATGACAAATTAAATCCAAATTGGCCAGCCTTGCTCCTTTAATTAAGAAAAGCATAAACCAATTATGAGAAAACGAAGTCAACATAGATCTAGCAAAGAAATCTAACAGAAACCTTTGAAAAAGTGTAAAGAAGCATCAAGCCGACCACATTTTACATGAATAAAACCAAAATGAGCTTCACAAATATCCAAAAAAGGGATAGCAAAGAACAAAGCTTTAAAGAAGGATCAATGGAAAAAATAATATACCAGCTTGTTGCTCTCCTTTCCCTTATCGAGCTGGTCGGTCCAGGCCTGAACGGTGTGGCAGGCAATAACTTGTCCTTCTTCAGCCATTTTTTGTTTCTTTCAAAAAACTCAGAATCTCTTTTCTCTTGTGAAATTGATATTTTTGCGAGAGGCAGTAATACCTATAATCCCCTATTTATAGTCGTTTCGGTCTTTTTATATACCAAAAATGCCCTTGTTCTTGGCCACTTTATTACGAATACGACGGTTAGTTGATTTGGACGCGATTTGGGGCTTTGGGGGGAACTCCTATGACGCACGATTGTAAATCGTAAAGTCGTCGCTGGTGTGAACGTTGAGTTAGTAGTAGACAAATACGCGGCGGAAGCCACGGTGGATCGCCCACTATGCCAATGCGTGTTTTTTCTAGAGAGTTCCAATTCTGAGATTTTGACTCTCCATAGAAGTCAACTTCGATGAAAATGGATTAGGCGTAAACTGACTCTTTGGAAGTTGGGCTGGGCCGGGCCTTCGAAGAAAATGAGCTCAGATTTCTTTCAAAATTAATCTAAAAAATAAAAATATTTTAAAAAATATCTACTATTCGTTTTTCAATTTTAAAAATATATTTTTAAAATTTTAATTTCAAAAATATCTATCTTTAGATATATATATTTTTAATATATATTTGGTATATTATATATTCCAATTTTAAAAATATACATTAGATACATATTTATTACATTAAAAATATACTTAAAAAAAGATATTTTTATATAAAAAAGTAGAAAATGCTTTATATAATGTAATTTCAGCTTATCAATCTAATTTCTCACAGCATCAACATAAATACCAAATTGCACCAACATTTTTTTTTTTGGTTTTCCCATGCTTTAATATATATTTTCAACATAATTACATTCTTACATTTGATGTTTCTATTTTGCTATTGTATATTTTTTTTTGTTATTGTTTTCTTGAAGTGTTTTAGTTAATTGAAACAATTCAAAGAAAATTTATTTCCTGTTCATGAATAATGATTAACTATTTTTTTTAAAAAAAATTTAAATGTTATTATTCAGAAATTTGTATATAATACGAAAACTATATCTTAAGTAAAGATAAAATAAATCAATGGTGACAAATAATGTGAATGTGAAGCTATAAGGTAAAATATCACAAAAAAGTAAAAGATGATACTGTAAAAGAAAGTTCCGATTAAGGGCTAATAATATCGTATATTTTGAAATTTCCAATTAAGGGCTAATAATATCGTATATTTTGAATTTTTTTCTAATAATTTTTAAATTTATAGTTGAATTTTCAAACGACAATAATTCTTTCTAATATGAGCTATCGGCCTCTCATAAACAATGATCTGGCGATTGGTTAACTCGAAGATTTTTATTTTTTATTTTTTAAAGCCAGGGACTAAAAACGATACGGCCAACCACAGCCACGATGCCACCACCGGCAGGGTGCAAAAACGTCGACGTTTGCGCATTACAATTTGCTTATCCAATGAGATTACGAGACCACAAGTACCACGTCAGATATATATATATATATATGTATATACACATACAATCTCCAGATTACTTAACTCCCACGTGGGAAAATCCAAGCCACACTCTAGAACTCGTACGCTTCTCCACTCTCTTTCTCTTCATATTATCCACACCCTCTCAAAACCAGAATCTCCAAATCCGAATTTTAAATCAGAATTATACTCTTTTTCCTGTCACCACATGGCTAAAGTAAATCAAATCATTACATTTTACAACCAATAATGAAAATGGATTCCTTTCTATTTTCTCTCTCCAACTGAACCAACAACCCATTCAATTTCTTCCTCACGATTACTAAAATTCGTAGCCAAATATGGCTCTGCTTCAGCTTATTTCTATACACAAACCTTCGTTAAACCCTACTGTTAGCATCTCTTCTCAAGATCCTAACTCCAATTTACTTTCTAAATCGAGAACTTCAAGTCTACATTGCAACAATAGCCACAGCCAACGCCGCCATAGACAGCGGACCAACTCTCTTAAATGCTCTGCCTCGTCATTCTCTGAAAAGCATCACACTAACCATCCAAAACCAAACGACGTCGTTGAATTGCCGCTATTTCCTCTTCCTCTTGTACTCTTTCCTGGCGCTATTCTTCCTCTCCAGATCTTTGAGTTTCGTTACCGCATTATGATGCATACTCTTCTCCATACAGACCTTCGGTTTGGTGTAATTTTTTCGGACGCTGCGTCTGGTACGGCCGAAGTTGGATGCGTTGGCGAGATTGTTAAGCATGAGCGGCTCGTTGATGACCGTTTCTTTCTCATTTGTAAAGGACAAGAGCGTTTCCGTATAACAAATCTCGTCCGTACAAAACCTTATCTGGTGGCGGAGGTGACGTGGATGGAGGACCGGCCGTCTGGGGATGAGGATGTGGAAGCCTTAGCAACAGAAGTGGAGACTTATATGAAAGACGTGATCCGATTGTCGCATCGGTTGAACGGAAAGCCGGAAAAGGAAGCCCAGGATTTGCGGAGGAATCTGTTTCCGACGCCGTTTTCGTTTTTTGTTGGCAGTACTTTCGAGGGCGCGCCAAGAGAACAGCAGGCTCTGCTGGAATTGGAGGATACAGCGGCGAGGTTGAAGAGAGAGAAGGAGACTTTGAGGAACACTCTTAACTACTTGACTGCTGCCTCCGCTGTCAAAGATGTTTTCCCATCTTCATGATAAAAAAAGATAAGAAAAAACGAAGAGGATAAACTGGTAGTTGAAGCACAAGAAGAGCAAAAGCTAAAAGACGTTGCGGAGACTGTGTAGGTATCAATTCGCAGTCGCACTCTTTTGCTCTGTTGTTTTATACACAAGCATTTACCAAGCTGTAAATTTTGATGTGTAATTTGTCTGTGTTTCTAATCATAATCATCAGATATTAAATTGTTGATATTCATAAACTGAATCAGATTTGCACATAATGGGTACTTGGTATTTGTTAAATATGAGGTGCAATTCTTAATTTTGCTCCATTCTGTCTTGTAAAATATGAACTAGCTTTTGAGAAGTCAATTGGGATAATATCAGTTTGATTATATTGAAGATGGATTGTTGTGAATTCTTGGGTGATCACCAAATTGGTCTATGGTGTATTGTTGTTGTGTTAGAGGTCAGATTATCGAGTAATGATCTCTTTTTTTTGAGTTTGCTATATGTTCTTTGCCTTCATTTTTCGTAAATTCAAAATGGTAGATATTTGTTTTATTTGCAGGTGTCCAAGTGTCTCTGCTATTAGCTTTATTTTGTTCATTTTAAATATTGAATTGTAATAGCTCTGTGCTGTCAACAAGACTCTGAAACATGCATGTCAGTGAACAATATGGCAGTGATTGATCACATTGTATATATTGACAATTTGCAGTCATGTTAAGTGGATAACTTGATCTTCGCTTTTCAGTGCTAATTGGATACAAGCATGGTGTATCTTTCTTCTTCATCTTCTTCTTATTCAGAAATCTAGTTTCCTGGTTGTGTATTTCTGCAACTTGTCTAGTTCAGTGGTCAGCTTTCATAAAGGAGGTTTGAAACTTTACATTCACTTGATTTAAAAGGAATGAAAATTACGGGTGATGGGTTTTACAAAGAGGTGAAAGGCTGGCTTATATAGATTGCTGGAGACATCCTATGGTTTTTTGTTTGATGAACTCATAGATGGCTTTTGATGACTGAATCATATAATTGATTCATATTATTTAGCATGACTAAGCCTTGGTTTAGAAGTTAGAACATGTCATCTAACTACAGTTTCTAGAATAAACTCGTCAGTGGCAGGCGTAGATTCGATGAAAGAAGGCTTGTTGAATTTGGGTGCATGGTGAATTTGTGTTCTCAGAAGAAGGATACGAAAAATGATATGGGCTTACTGGCAAGGAACTGGCTTTCTCAGCTTCGAGAATCTGCTCAAATCAATGAGGAGGATATTAATGGAACAAGCCCAAACTGGAGTTACGATGATATATATTGTATTTTTGATTGTCTTTAGGATGCTTCAGGACGATTCATTCATATTCTTCAAAAGCTTACAGCAAAATTAGTTTCCCTGAAACAATCCATAATCATCCAAACCGATGATTTTTTTTTTCTCACTTCCTGTCTGGTTTTTGTGTGTATTTTTGTTTGGGCTGTATCATGGATCTTGTTATTTCATTCCTCTATTAAAATATATTACAGCCTTCTATGATAACTTACCAGTTGAATGTTGATGGATCTCAATGGATTACTCGGATTACACAAGTTCTTGATGGAAAAAATTCGATTCTGGCTAGGCTAAGGGCTGGAAACGAGCAGCCATGTCGGTTTTACATGTAATGTTCTGAAAATCAATACATACAAAATAAGAATAATTATATGGTAAATAGTTAGTAACATATTCAACTGAATGCAGAAAAGTTGATACTCAAGACTATCATATGCTGAGAATGCGGTAAAGTAACAAAATTAATACTCAAGCCTTTTACCATATAATTCATAATAAAGTAGCAAAATGCTGTTTTGCAGCTTGGAAAAGCGTATTATACATAAGAAAGAAATGCTTACAACAATCTTATATCTAAGCCTGATAAAAGATGCACTCAATTTCCAAGACTTCAATTCATGGGCTTCAGAATGAGAACTTCCCTTGATTTCCTTGATAAGTTCATCCTTCCACTGTAAAGAGGATAACAACAACACGCAGCAGAAATCTTTATAGTACGTCTGACTAATCAGTTTTTATAGTTACACCAAGAGGCTTCTAAGTGTAAACAAACTTTCTAGTCTAATCTAAATCTAAAAAGCCTTTCCCTTTAATCCTGAAACATATGACTCTGACAGAAGCTTCATACAAAAATTGGTAGTGCAAATGGAGATGGCTTTACAGAATCTGACCTTCAAGAAGGGAACTCCAACCCCCAAATTTTCCAGATGAACTTTTCTTTGCAACTGTTTCCATTATTGTGGTATTACCTTGATGCTGCAAGCATGAGACACTGAAGTCACAATAGGTAAACCATTGAAAAATAAACAAAAAATAAGCTTGTATAATTTAAGCTATCTAAATTAAATCTAAACATCCATTTTAAAATCAGGGAATGCAGTTGAATGACATGTCATAATAAAAATTTGAAAGAATCACAATCCTTGTATGGAATGATAGAATTCAGTATTCTAATGTTAAATTGCCATTCTATTCAGTCTGCAACCATAAATATCCTAAAACCTCAAATTTGAATGCCTGGTAACAATCACATGAACAAACAAGATGATGCTTTACAGAAAAATTATCAGCACAAGAATCTTATAATGAAGTTCAGTAGTTTGTAAAAATCTTCAAAGAATGCCATTTTGGAATTGCCAATATATATATAAAATCACTTTGCAATTATGTGCAACTTTGATAATTCATCGACATCACAATAAACTATCATACCGAAAGCAGAGAAGATAATGCTGATGACTGACCTTGAGGCATAAATTCCTGGTTGTCACAAATTGGATAATCATGGGGGCAACAATGATGCCGATCCTTGCAACACACGGCTGAATCCAATTCACACCATTTCCATGAAAAGCATATCCCGAAAATGCGATGAACGCAGCAGCAAGTTTCCCCTGATCCACAGCGAGTAAAAAGATCGCATCTAGTAGGTCCTGGTGGAGTTGGTGGTGGGGGATTAGGACTGGTCTTCTTTGGATATGAAGCTAGCATGTTGATACCACACATCCCTTTAGCACTGTCACTGCTGCGCTGCATATGCATATAACCATCCATTCCCCATTCTGGTCCCCAAGAGTTCTTCACAATCCAATAATCTACACCATTATCTGACCCATATCCTACAATCAATACAGCATGATCCAAAGAAGTTGAACATGGGCCAGTGAAAATCCCCTATCACACAAGTAACCAGAACACTACAATCATACTAATTTCAATTTAACAATTTTCAGTAATGATTGAGATTAACCACAAGAACAACCTTTGATACAATTGGAATGCTCTTTCACTGCCACAAATTCCCACACTCACAGGTTGAGTTGCAACAGCTTTTAGTAGCTCATTCTCATTATTTTGGGGCACATCAACATATCCATCAATGGTTACAACATGCCTTTTCAACTGCAAAATGTGTAATTGATAAAGTTGGGCAAGGTCATAGCATTGAAAAACAGAATTCAATGTAAAGTAACAACACTACCTTATCCTTATTGCAGGACTTTTCTCGTCCTGTATATGGATAATCTTCCTCAGAGTCAATCCCATGATTGTTCATGATAAATTTGATGGCATAGTCCATGAGTCCACCCTCACAACCATTATTGTAAGATTTGTCGCAATCAACTAACTCTTGAACTCAAGGTGGGTGAGATCAGCAAAGGCATTAAGAAAAAGGGTATAAGACGACGACGAAGAATTGACTCGGCTGTTATGTTTCATAACAAAATCATCGTTGTCCTGGAAGAATTTTAAGTCTAAACATTTTCTCCTCATGGGAAGCATAACTTTTACCATATTCTTTGCACCAAGTTTCAAAAAGCTGGGAGTCGGTGGAAGAAGAAGAAGAATACAAAGAAAGGCAAGAGAAAAGGAGAGCGAACAAAAGGGCACAATTGATGCTCATTTTTTTTGCAGGAAACGATTAAGGCGGGCGAATAGACAATATAAAAGGTGTAGCCTTTGGGTTGGGCAAATGATTATATGTGCGACTCTGAAAGAGAGCCTACAAATGTGGTAAGCCGAGAAAGTATTAGAAACATGTCGTATTTATACAAGAACTTGCCTTACAATTTCCTAGTTTTTCCCCCCTTTTTTTTAAAATTTTAATTATAGCGCTTTCTTGCCAGTCCTTTTAAAAACAATACTTGTTATCTCATGTTCTTTATCTACTACTTTGTTTCTTTCTCCAACATAAGAGAAAATGAGACAGAGAAAGGCAGTTTCAGTGATCATCAGGTACACCAGCAATTTTTTATTCATCAAAGGATACAATACATATAATTTTTTTTTTTAATTTAACTTCACTCTAACTTGGATTTTATACTAAAATGATTGATAAGTTTAATAGTTCTTTTTGCAAGCCAATAATCCTTATTACTATAAAAAGCAATAGAAATTTATGACAAAATCAATTACATTAATTATTTTCTAGATTTTTTTAATATTTTACAGAAATATATTATTTGTATTTAAGGCTGTTTTTTTTTGTTTTTTTAAATGAAATTAATAATATTATTATAATTGGGTCATATTGACTAGAACAGTGGAAAGAACTCTGCAACGCTGCAAATCGAATCATATTACCCACCTACGAAATTGGATACTAAGGGCTGGGTATCGTTAGACTATGGCTTTGCAGTTAGCTAATTTTTTGGGCTGAAGATCTTTAACAGTGTCTAAGTTAAAGTTTAAACTTTGAAATTTTCTCTAAAATAATACAATAATTTTTTAGAAAAAGCAATAAGACAATAATTTTGTATGGTGTCTTTTGACTATTCCTTTACATATTCATAAATGATTAGTTATTGTTTTCCTTAATAGAAAAATTAAATAATTAACTGAATTGAAGTAAAAAACTGTAATTTAAATTTAAAAAAAAAACAGAAATCAATTGGTGAGTATTTATGTTTAAATGAAAAAATAAAATAATAAAATTTATTATTATTCAAGATTTATATATGCAATGCCTTTTCACAGTCTTTTTTAATATTAACAATAAAAAGAATGAGCCTTTATATTAATTTATTATTACAACATTTCTCACGTGATAACAACAAATAAATAATTTTATTTAAACAGACAATAAAAATAAGAATTAAAAAAATAAAAATAATTTATTTAGTAAAAAAAAAAAAGATAAGGTTTGTAAAAGGGAAGATGAATCGAGTTGCATATTTTGCGAGACCGCCAATATGCATATTTTGCAAAGACTGCCTATATATACGAGCAAAGTCTGGAGATGCTTTCTCCCTTATACTAATTATTTGACCTTTTTTGGAACTTTGTTGAGATATTGGCTTTTTTGTAACTTAAAAAATAATATTCAGATTGCACCCAACCTCAATTGGGCTTTGCCTTTTGGATTGACATGCTAGTATAATTGAAAATGATGCAATGATAATGTTTTCAATGGTTCTTGCTTGCCTATTCGAGTTAAAGTGAACTCATTACCTTCTATTGTGATTTTTTATCAGTCAATTATGTATTGTTGTAAATATTTTGAATGGTCATAAAGGTAATCCAACTTGCACTTTTGTTAAATGGAAGCCTGATTGCAAGAGATGAGTGATGTTTAACTCGAATAATAGTTTTAGATGTAGCATTACTCAAGTAACTGCTGACGGGTCTTTCGTAACTTTCTTGGTTAGAATTAGTGATTTTTCAGCTAAGTTATATGTGTGTAATACTTTTCATACTTAGTTATGATTGTATTTTTTGGGCTAACAGAAGCTTAGAATAAACAATAACTTTTGGTTGAATTTAAAGTGGACAATTAGAGTATAGTAAAGACTATTGCAAATTCATCTGGCAATGATCATTCGGATTCGTGAACTACTTAGCCATTATTGAAAGATTCATATCAAGCACATTTATCACGAAGCTAATTTTGTAGTAGATTTTACAGCCAATTTTAGATTTAGTCAGACGAAAAAATTTTATTGGCATTTGTCATCTTCTCAAGACATTTTTTAAATTCTGTTTGGTGATTCTACGAGAGTTATTATTTTTAAGGACCACAATTATTGAGAGGTCTCTTGTTGCCTAATCTTCTTCTTATATACATAAATATATATATATATAAAAAAAAAAAGATAAAAGGAGTAAGACACGTATTTAAAGCACAACTGTCTTCTACAGCCTGAATACAACACCACCTTCACTCCAATATATCACTGCGGTCACTTCCTATTTTTTTCTCTAAATTCAACAAACAACCAATAAATATAATCAAAATTAAACTTTCTGTTATAGTCTTAATAATAATTAGGTTTCGCAATTATGGACATCGATCCTCACCACTATGAACAAATTGTAAGTATTCTTTTGATTTTTCCCCTTTTTCCCTTTTCTCTCCTCATCCCTCATCGGTCGTCTCTAGAGATTATTTATAATCTTATAAACTTAATAGTTGTTTCTCTCTTGTCGCATTGCTATAATACATTCACTTCGTTGACCTACATAAATTGATTGTTGAAACCCTAACTTTATTTTTATTCAACTTAGCAGCTTGGTTGTTGTTTTTTTTTAAACAAGCTTGGTTATTGTTAATCAATGGTTAATCGTTTATTAATCGACGAATTTAGTTTATTTAATAAAGTTTATTGAGTGGTTATCGTTAATTTGTGCAAAATGTGATGAATTAGTGGTTGATGGAAAATCGCATTAACAAGTGCAGGTTTGATTCTGTGCGAATGTTGTTTTTGCTTAGCTATTCAACATCTTAATGAGAAGGAAGCCTTAATTTTGGTTTTCATATGGCTAAAAGAATGTATTTTTATTGAATTTTTATGATGATTGTCTTTATGGAATCATCAGTTTCACTGAGATTTTCACAGTATGTACTCACTTCCTTCCCCAACAGTTCAACTAATTGATAATGTTCCATGACCAAAGTTTTAATTAAGTATTTTTTTTATGTTATTATTGCTTTGTATTTTTAATTCTTATGTGTTATCTTCTTTATATTTGTATACAGGCCATCAAAGACAATGACATTCACAATGTTGTTCTCTCATATCTGGTGCATAATTGTTATAAAGAAACTGTGGAATCTTTTGTTGCGTGTACAGGAATGAAGCAGCCTGCGGATTGTCTCCAGGACATGGAAAAAAGAAAAAGTAGGTGAAGATGCTTATTCATTTTTGATAGGAAAAATTAGGATTCATGACTCAAGGGTGATTTTCAATACCCAACAGCATCTTCGCATTGGCTACTTAGAAAACTGGATGCTTATTCTTTTATAGTTTGCAACTCCATAATAATGCCATTTGCAGATTGTGGACAGAATGCTTTATAGAGATTCTTCTATGGGTTAAACTTGCATCCAACAATATTCTAAGGATGTGCCTGAACTTGCTAATATACTCAAAATTTGTTTAATGTGTAGATTCGTAAAATTGAAACAACTTTGGTGGTTTTTCATATTCTCATTGGCACAGCCTTGAGTTTAACCCCAAATTAGTTAAGGTTTTTTTGTTTTTGTTAATTTTGCTATTTTGTCACAATTTACCAGTGCCTACTTTGAGCTTGTCATAGGGGAATTATCTTTGTAGTCATGTTATTCTTTTTATGGTTTGCTCCTCCTTCTGTTTGTTTTTATATGCAAGTATGCAATTGCAATGATACCTTTTTTTTTTGAGGAACAATGATACCTTTTCTAGTACAATATAAACGTGCTGACACTATTCTTTTTTCCAGTTGCTATATATTGTGGTTCTAATTTTATATTATGTATCAGGAATTTTTCACTATGCATTAGAAGGGAATGCGCTTAAGGCCATTGAACTGACAGAGGAGCTGGCACATGACTTACTAGAAAACAATAAGGACTTGCATTTTGATCTTTTGAGTCTTCATTTTATTGAGCTCGTCCGTGCTTGGAAGTGGTGTGTAATATAAAACTGAAGTATTCAAAATCATGAGTTCCACATTTCCTTATTGTAAAGTCTTCTGTATATATGGCAGCACGGAAGCATTGGAATTTGCTCAAACCAAGTTGACCCCATTTGGGAAAGTCCAGAAATATGTTGAAAAGCTTGAAGTATGTTCCTTTCCGAGTCAATTCATTTTAGGCATATGCAGTTATGTACTAAAATTATTTAGTTCTCTATCAGAGAATAAAAGAGACTTACCTATTGCTGCAGGATTTCGTGGCTCTGCTTGCTTATGAAGAGCCAGAAAAATCTCCAATGTTTCATCTGCTAAGCTTGGAGTATCGGCAGCAAGTTGTGGATAATTTGAACCGAGCTATTCTTGGTTTGTTTCATTTGTTACTTCCTTGTTTAGTATTTATTTTTCTGAATATTTTCAGTTACACATTGTTGATTGCACAATTAATTCATTTATTGTCAATAAAATAAGCTCATGCAAACTGCCCAAGCTATACAGCAATGGAGAGGCTAATACAACAGATAACAGTAGTGAGGCAAACTTTAAATCAGGATCATGCCAAGGTAAGATAATTTAATAGTTTTTCTTGTTAAATCTTCTAGTGGCTGGTTATGCTTACAGATGTTGCTGGTATCTCAGTAACTGTGATTTCCTTGGACTTTTTTTTTAGTGTAATCTTAGATATTAGTTAATTATGATCTAGTTGATTGTGGCTTTTTTGATATTGTGTGGCACTAGGACATCAGACCTAGGTGTTTATCATTGCTTGGATAAGTTGTGTTATGTTGGACACAAGATGCTGCTTTACTTGTTTAACATGTTAATATTTTATTCTTCAGTTTATAACTTCAATATTCACTTTTGTAGGATGGGCTTCCATCATTTTCGTTGAAGGATTTTCTCAAAGGCTAGATTGTGGATGCATTTCAAATTCTTGTGTCAAGGGGCTTCACATTCTTGCTGCAACCATATGGTTTTGGTGTAAGGTTTTGTCATGGGTAGATGATGGTTGCTGATGCCGTATCATCTGTAAAAGTTGCCAAGTAGGCTGTGTCATGCGTCTGGGTGTTCCTGTATTTGGTGAGGTATGCCTCCTTTTCATGGTTGGCCGCGATGCTAGTGCATTTGTCAATTCTACACAGTTGGGATTCACTTTAGTTGGTGGTTTCAATGATCCCATGGCTTATAAAGTTCACTTGCTATTGTTAAGACCATAGGAATTAAGATTATTCCGTAGCCCAATGTCAGATTTTGATTTAGCATAAATTAGGAGTCTTGTTTATTTAAGCAAGGTTGAGATTCAAAGAGCACGCGTCTCATATCGTATCATGTGGGAAAGCTTTGGAAAATTGTTTTTGATATCATTCGTGAGGCAATAGCTGTCAGCAGTTGTGTGACTATAAATATATTTATATCTGATTAACATGTTATTATCTGAAAATCACTTCTAGATCGTTTGATTGATTTTCTGCACTTTGAATTCTTACTATTCATCATTGTCAATTAGCATTTGAAGCCTTTGTCACATCATATTGTCCTTGTTTTGGATGTTAAGTTGTTGATGTCTGGCTGTAACAATGCGAGGACAAGGGGAGAGAGTAATGATAATGAGTTAAAGACCCCCATAGCCAGAGCCCAAAGGTTGTATGCAGTTGTTATTTCAAAGTTCCTGTTTAATTCTGGAACTGGAGTTGACATTTATTTAATTTTGTCTTGCATAATTTACTATGTTTATTGTTATAAAAACGGTAGATAATGTGCTGAAGATAAACCACAATCCTATTTGTAAATATGAATGGTTAAAGCTTTCATTATCATCCATGTTTGTTTGAAATTGGAGTTCTTGATGATCGCCTGAGAGAATATAAGCAGGTCATCTCTTTTCCCTGAAACCACGCTATATGAATATGATCAAGTACATCGCACGATAAATGCAAACACAAGATATTGGACACAAATTTATCTCTAGAACTGGGTATTGGAATTGCTGTGATTTTTTTTTTCTCTTGATTTTTATTGGAGTGAATTTTATTTTTATTTTTATTTTTTGCTTCATATTGAAATTAAAATTTGGCTAAACGTTGAATTGCTTTGTTCCTAAATGAGAAGTGATTGTCAATTTGTTAAGTTTCAAGTGCTTTTTCTTTTCTATCAAACAGTTTCTGATTATGATTTTGGATTTTATAATCTCAACAACGTTAAGACAGATGATTCTTGTAATAATGATTCGTATCATCTCAATATGATAAATCAAATACTAAATTCATATTAAGGTTAGCCCGACCCTAAATCGTTCCCAATTATTAGTAGCATTGTTGCACCAAAAGCTCGAAAATTCAGTTTAAAGCCAAAATTAAAAAGAAAAGAAGCTCAAAAATAAATTAATTGAGGTAATTGCATGAAATATTAATGTTTTAAAATATCACTTATATTATTTTTTTAACTTTACTGTTTTAAATTTATAATTATTTTTTATTTTTACCACATATATTAATATATATTTTTACTTTGTAATTTTTTCTTAATTTATACAATTTTTTTATATTTTTTGTAAAGTTATTTTTGTAAATTTTGCAAATAAATTTTTTTGAGAATATACTTGGGCTATTGTTGAGCTTAGAATTTGAGCGGCCCAAAAGACACACTTGATGGACGGGAAAATAACTCATTATTCTGAATTCGTTGCAGAGCGTGTCAATATTGGGAACGCAACTGATGTAGACAAATGGGTTGAAACCTTGAAATATCTGAGTGCGAGTCCTCGCCCAAAAACCTGAGACGATAATGGCGAAAGTGGTTACTTTTCTATCATCTCCGTTTCTCAGCCTTCAACCTGGCAATGATAAACTATTCTTCGGTCATCTTCTACCTCACAGGTGTTCTCTTCAATTCATTTTTAATTCTCTTCGCCTTGTAAATTGTAATTCTCCTGTCATTTTGGTTTCAAATTAGAGCATTTTCTCTCATAGCAGACATGACTTGACTCCATCTGTTCCTTGTCTCGTTTAGGTGTAGCTAGCGTACTAGTAGTTATGCTAGTTTCAGACCTTGCGTGATTAAGTGTAGAGTGACTAAGCACAAAGAGGATCCTTCGGCGAATCCTACTAGTTCCTTCATAAGAGAACCTCATAAGTATTTTGATCAGGTGATAATCACCGTTCGTTCTGGAGATGGAGGCTACTTAGCCTGTCTAATCAGAGTTCTCCGAAGTCAAAGGACAAGGACAAGACACGGAAGAAGAGCTCTTATAAAAGAGAATTCGATGGTTCTCTTATTCTCCCCATGGGTGGCCATGGAGGAGATGTAGTAATTTATGCGGATGAGGCTAAAGATTCGTTATTAGAGCTTCACACGAAAACCCGTTTTAATGCCAAACGCGGTGGAAATGTTGATGCCATGGGTGTATTAACCTCGCAGTTGCATGACGGATTTGCTATCCCAACATTGCGTATCCCTGTGCCTGTAGGTTTGTACATTATTCTTTAAGCATTTATTTCCTAGAAATGTGGTGGTTCATACATTCCGAGGAATATATGAATAGTTAGATGCTTTACCCACTATTTTCTATCCGTTCAATCGATAATAAGAATATCCTGTTATTTTCGCTACTGGGCTGAAAATGAAGAAGTTGTCATATATTAAGCTTACTATGTTTAGTCATATGACAGGTACAGTTGTCAAGCATAAAAGAGGGAAGCTACTGGCTGATCTAGCAAAACCAGGTGATGAAGTACTTGTTGCAAGAGGTGGGCAAGGAGGGGTGAGATATTCGTGCGTTCCTGTGAACCTTTTGATAGCATTTTTTTTCTCCTGTTCTTGTTGGATTTGCTTGCACCTCTACCGTGATAATTAATGTTGCTTGAATAAGGTAGTACTCAGTTTGCAAAATTTTGAAAGAATCAGAGAATGGCCTGAGAAAATTGTTGTATCTGAAGAATTCATCTGTTTAACAGTTAATACAATACACCTGTTGCATATTAGTGTTGATTATTCAGCTAATGCTTGACATTTACGCACAATTTTTTAAGGATTTGACAAATTGTTTGTGTTGGTTTGGGGCAGATTAGCTTGCTAGAAGCACTAGAGCATAGGAGGAAAAAATTAATGACTTTAACCACAAATGTGCTAAGAGATGACAGTGATAAGGTATCAAAAAGTGCCCCTGATTTTTTACTTTGCAATGTTTGTAATGCATCTGTATTTGTTGGCTGGCTAAACTATTCTTGAGTTAATGTTGCTCAACTATTCTTGTCACCTGTGAGCATGCGTGATTGATATTCCTCTCTTATGCTAATATGAATGCTAATCTTTTATTTTTTATGCAGGTTTTAGTTATTGGTCAGCCAGGGGAGGAGGTTAGCTTGGAGTTGATTCTACGAGTTGTTGCTGATGTTGGACTAGTCGTGAGTGTTATTTATTTTGTTTTCTTTGGGTGTTAATTTAGTTATTCATATGCATACAACCAGTTCTAAAAATTTCTGATTTACTTGATAATCATTTCATGGCAAGGGTATAAATTATATGAAAATTAATTAGAAAAAGCTGTTATATTATTCTGATTCCAAGAGATTTACCTACCTTTTTTAGGGTCTTCCAAATGCTGGGAAATCTACCCTTTTGGCAGCCATAACACATGCTAAACCTGATATTGCTGATTATCCTTTCACAACTTTGATGCCAAATCTTGGGCATCTAGGCGGTGATCCAACTTTAGGGGCTGCAATGTATTCATCTGACGCAACACTGGCAGATCTGCCTGGTCTCATTGAAGGTGCTCATTTGGGAAAGGTATTATCACTCTCCACATTTGTTTAGCAGCAGCTTATCTAAAGCTTCCATTTGCTGAACTTTCTCATTCTCATCCTTCAGGGTCTTGGTCGCAATTTCTTGAGCCATCTTAGAAGGACTCGGCTGTTGGTCCATGTTGTTGATGCAGCTGCTGAGGACCCTGTCAATGATTATAGAACTGTTAAAAAAGTATATCTTCTTCTAATCACATGCTCATTTTGCCTGATTATGCATTTCTCTTGGAAGATATATGTTTTAGTTTCTCTCGACTATATACATATAAAATATTTTATTTAATTTCTGCAAATAAATTGACATGACTTGTGTGGTTAAACTTCAGTAAATATTGGTTTGCTGCTCAAGTCGAGATCTAGATCTTAGGGTTTTTATAAAAATATCTACATGGATCTAGTTTGACTGACGTTTATGTTAGTTTGTTGTAGCTTTTTAGCATTTTAGTGTAATTTGGCACATGCGGTACTGCTAAAGTTATCCATATCACATGATTAGTTTTTTCTTTGGAAGTGGATGTTGTTATCTACCTATGTAGATTTGTATATGTTCTTAGATGACTGTTCAAAGCATTTGAGCTTTCTCATGTGTGCTGCAAGTGGAATGTTCTTGTTGAAGATTAGGTGGGTGGACAAAGACTTTCATAAACAATCAACTAAAATCATGCTGGCCGTGCATCTCTAACTATGAATCAATTGATGAAAGGTTAAGGCCACGCTCAAAATTGTTTGGATTATTGGTCGTCTTTTTGTTATCCTCTTCCATTGACGCCTCAATATGCCTGAGAGTCAGGATCTTCATGCTTGAATCCATATAGGATTAAAATTAGTCTTGGTTCTTGAGAACCCCAAAGGAAAAGGGAAATGTGAGAGAATTTGAACTCATAAATTTTGTTTATGGATTTGATCTTGAGCTGAGTTAAGAAGAGTCCTGGCTTCCTTGTGGAAGTCTTTCCTCACCTCTGCTTCCTATGTTGCTATCATAAATAAGAATTGGAAGCTGTCTGTCCTTGTTGTCTATTTACTGTCACTTCTTTTTAATTGCTATTAGTTTGACTGCTAATAATTAGATTTAATAATTTACAGGAATTAAGGATGTACAATCCTGAGTACCTTGAAAGACCATACATTGTGGTTCTAAATAAGATTGACATTCCTGAGGTATGTCCATTTCATGATCTTTTCTCTTCATATGTTGGGCCTTTGTAGTTGTATAATCTTGCTCTAATTTTAAGAAAGTATATTTCTTGCTCTTTTAGGCAAGGGATAGGCTTCCATTGTTAACTGAAAAAATATCAAGAATCGGCAGTGATGATGTACCTTCTATGCCGGGAGTGATGCCCAATGATGCATTTCAGTTATTTGAAGGAGGTGACAATGCAAATAGACTATCTTCCAATTTCTCTGATCGAGATAAACATGATAAAGAGATAGAGGACTATCCAGCCCCTCTTGTTGTTGGTGTCAGTGTTCTGTAAGTTCATAGCATGTTTTCTTCTTAATAACAAAGGAAATAAATGAAAGCTATCCTTTTTTTTTCTTAAATCTAATTTCTTTTAGTGGTGTTTTCAGTAAAGGCATCAGGGTACATGAGATGTTGAAAGAGATTAGGGATGCGTTGAAGAGGTGCAGAGACTCCAATGATGCATTGGAGCCCAAGTACTAAGCCATGAGAGCATCAAAGTTGTAAAAAGTCATAACATCTTTACGGCCAGCGGCTGATTGGCATGAAGCTTGCCATGACTTCAGCTTGGTCTCCCCATTATTGGTCGAGAGAATAGAGATGCCAAAAGTGCAGAACTGCAATTACACTATCAACATCCTAATACAATGCTTGCTGTAAATCCTCTTTTGAATTTTTGTAGTTATCATAAATGTTGGATCCCATATGGACTTCCACGGGTTTCTTCCTATCTGCTTTACAATGTAACTGTTATGTTTTATGTCAAAATTTTGTATTTGTAATGGGTGCAAGGCTTTGTCTCCTTTGTGTCTGGCTGCTTTGGTTGTGTTGTGTGGACTATAAATTGTCTGCCAGTTGTTAATATCAGTGTCTGTACATGAGATTTGGTTTAATTTGCAATAAGGTTTATTATTGCGAGATTTTACTAAACTGACAATTAAAGAGACTGTAGAAATGTTATCACGTATTATGTCCATTGCTAAATGTGAGAAAGTTCGTTGAACATTATAAAGACATTCAGGCCATAAAGTCGTATTGCCTAACAAATTTAGCCTGGTAGGATTGCTATTTGGCAAGGAAATTGTTATATCAACGGGGCTAAAAGGCTGTTGCCTGCAGGAGATCCCATGTCCAAATATTGAACGTGATGTTTTTGCCAATTTCATGCCATCTATGATCTAACGGTACATTGGCAAAATGGGCTTTGGTTGCACGCAAAATTAAAGTCTTTTTACATAATTAGCCTTAAAAAAAAAGAGGAATTTATATAATATACATTTTTTTAATTTTATTTTTACGTTGATAAATTTCATTTTATACTTTTATACTTTATTTATTATAATTTTATAGATTATTTATGATTCTTTTATATGTATATAATGGGGCGCATCATTTTTTTTATTATATACATAACTAAATGTTTAGTTAATAATAATAATTAACTAAACATATCTAAATGTTTAGTTAATTTTTTTAATATAAATGTTGTATAATAAATTATTATTATTATGTTTTGAATTTTTTATTTAATAAATTTTTATTTATTTAATTAATTTTTATTTAATGTCTATGTATATTATTATTTAATATTATATAACTTATCACAATTTTTTAATTTTTGAAATTAATTTGTAAATTTATATTAAAAATAATTTCTTTAAATATTAAATTAAATTTCTTTAGATAAGTTTCACTTATATATTGTTATTCTCTTTAATTTTCTTTTCTTTTTTTTAATTTTTATTGCTTTTAAATTGTTATATATAGTTATAATATATGGCTATCATATGTTTAAGTATATGTGAGTAAATATTACACATAAATAGACATATGAATAATAATATTTTTGGATATATATTATAAAATAATAGTATATGTAGGTATATGTTGCATATAATTATAGATATATATGTTGATTAAAAAATAATATTATAACTATTTTATATATTTAATTATATATAGATATATTACCTATAACATGATATACAAAAAAAAATATCAATATATATTATATATAACTATAAATATATGTTAATTTTGAAACTAATTGGTTAAAGTGTTAAGAAATGTATACTTATTATATATTAAAAGTTATATATTTTTAATATCAATAATTTAATTTTATCTTAATAAAAGTTATATATATTTTTTCATTTGTTTACTTTTGAAGCAAATATAACTCATATATAATAGTTATATATTAATATTATTTCTCTAATATAATAGGTATATGAAGGTATATGCTACATATACCTTCATATAGTAAGATATTATTATTACATATTGACATTATTTTATAAAAGACAGTAGATATATATAGTTATAGTTAACATATACCTAAATATAATAATTTGCATTAAGTATATGTAAGTATATGTTACATATTGATATTATTTTTTATTTAAAATAATAGATATATATAAGTATATGTTATATATACCTTCATATACTAAGATATTACAACTGCATATTGACATTCTTTTTAAACTATATATATGTAAGTATATGTCGGTATATGTTACATATAACTAGATATATGTAGGTAAATGTTGCAAAAAATATAACAATATATGTTACATATACATGTGTATATATGGATATATGTTGGTATATATCAATATATGTTACATATACTTTAACTAACAGTATATGTCGGTATATAATATATATATTTTTACTAAAGAATAACAATATAAGTTGATATATGCTAGTTTATGTGGATATATATCAATATATGTTATATATATGTAGGTATATGTCGATAGATGTTACATATAACTAGATATATGTGAGTATATATTGCAAAAAATAACAATATATGTTACATATAAATATATATATATATATATATGTGAGTATATATTGATATGTATAAGTATATATTATATATACTTTAACTAAAAAATAACAATATATGTGATTATATTTCGGTATATGTAGGTATATGGAGATATATGTCGGTATATAACTATTTTATATATTTAGTTATATTTAGGTATATGTTACATATAACTAAATATACTAAAAAGAATAACAATATATTTTGGTATATGTTACCGAAAATAATATAATATTTGTAGGTATATATGAGTATATGTTACATATACTTTAATTAAATAATGATAAGTATAAGTATATGTTACATATACTTTAACTGAATAATGATATTTATAGATATATATGGATATATGTGACATATATTTTAACTAAAAATTGATATATTTGGATATATATAGATATATA
The DNA here is from genome assembly GCA_947685225.1 of Garcia nutans. Taxonomy (NCBI): domain Eukaryota; kingdom Viridiplantae; phylum Streptophyta; class Magnoliopsida; order Malpighiales; family Euphorbiaceae; genus Garcia; species Garcia nutans. The sequence goes on from CANTUV010000039.1 coordinate 58,384,906, forward strand.
TTACATATAGTTTAACTGAAAAATAACATTTGTAAGTATATGTGGGGTATATGTTACATATACTTTAATTAAAGAATAATATTTGTGGATATATATAGTTATATATTAATGAATTATATAACTATAATAATAATAATCCAAAGTGAATTAATAATCAAGTTGAGCAATACAAAATTTGGTATATGTGGATGTATATATATAGATATATATTACATATAGTTTAACTAAAAAATAGCATTTGTAAGTATATATAGGGTATATGTTACATATACTTTAATTAAATAATAATATTTATAGATATATATAGTTATATATTAATGAATTATATAATTATAATAATAATAATCCAAAGTGAATTAATAATCAAGTTGAATAATACAAAATTTTGATTTTTCTCGAGTGTTGATTTCATGATTAAATTTCGAAATAATAAATTTGAAAGTAATAATTAAACTTGAAATTAACAATTATAAGCTAAATGACAATAGCAGAGAAGGAAAAGCATACAACTTTTAATTAATTTATATATAGGTATATGTTACATTTAATTAGATATATTAAAAATAATAATAATATATGTTGGTATATGTTACATATAATAGATATATATGGGTATATATTGCAATAATAATAGTAATAATAACAATATATGTTATATATATGTGAAAATATATCGTTATATATTGGTATATGTTACATATATTTTAACTAAAAAATAATAATATATATCTATGTGAATGCATATCGATTTATGCTGCATATAATAGATATATATATGTTATATATATGTAGGTATATATCAGTATATGTTACATATAAAATGATATTTTTATAATTTTATACTAAAAAATATTTTTAAATAATTTTTATAGTACATATTAAAATTATTTTAAAAAAATAAATTAAATAAAATATATTAATATAAATAAAATTTAAATTTTAAAATTTATTTTTAAAATAAGAATATATGTGGATATATATGAGTATTTATTATATATAAGTAGAAATTTAATATAAATATTTTTAATGTAATACTTTAAAATTTTATTTTAAAAAAATAAAAAAAGCCATTGAATAAATGGTCATTTATATATGTTATGAGCACATATTTTAAGAGAAACAACAACAACCAATTAGGTAATTTAAGCATATATTAACCTAACGTAACTTATACTGTTGTTTTATATATGTTATAAGCCAATGTATTTTTATATATAAAAAAAATTGAAAGTAGTATTTTTTTTTTAAAAAAAAAAGATAGTATTTTTGAAAACAATTCTTCTTTTCATGGTAATTTTATAAATATCTCTAAAAAAACTTTAATTTCAAAAATAATTACTTTAAGAAAATTTTTCAAATTTACTCTTAACTTTTTTATTTACAAAAATAACTTCTCTCTGTTATTACTTTTTCCACTCCTTTTATTAAAAAGATAAAATAAAATTATAATTATGATTTCTTTTTTCTTTGTTGATTTTTTTTTCTTAATTGATGTTTATATATCTTTAATTTCAAAGAGAAAAAAGAGGAATTTCTAGTTGGTACTCATCCTTCATATTTATCAAAAATTCAATTAAACATCGTCATGAATTGAATTTGTCAAAAGATTATAGCCAAGTTCATGATTCATGAATGACGATGATGAGATAGGCAAGAGAAGACATATGTTTCTAGGTCCAGAAATCAGCACAAGAGCTGTAGTGCAAACTAAATTTGGCTTTGCAAGGCTTATTCATATTACATTTAACATAAGCGCTCTTGCACTATGGCCATGGCTGTGACTGTGAAGTTGGTCAAGTGCATGAACAGTAGCAGTCTGGTAAAGAATTAGAACGCCAAATGGAGTCGAAGAAGGGGATTGGAGCTAACAATCGTCACTCTTTAATAGTTTCTATCTCACACCCATACCGAGATTCAGTGTATGGAATTTATAACCCAAAAAAAATATTTTTTGCATGAGGGTCCTTCTAGTAATGCATGAATTTTGAGGCTAAACCTTAATCTAATAATATGCATTCAGACACACACGGACTCCCAAGCATCTGCCTTTCATAAGAGTGAGGAGTTACCACGTATCAATCAACTGTTGCTAACATGTCTTTTTATGGTTTTGAGAAGTTCTATATGTTCTTATCTATAACCGTTCAAAACCCCAAAATCACCGCCTCCAATAGTAATTGACTATAATTTATCCAACCAAAATCAACAACTACTCACAAGTCCAACACTATATTTTTCATGTCAAATAATACTCCTGTTCCTTGTTTGCCACCTGAGCTTGTGTACGGACAAACCCATTTTGCCAAGTGCGTTCATTACAGAAATCTTGATGGACACGATCGTTCTAATTCTTCTTGCCAAGTAATAGCTCTAACCCATCTAGGGACACGTCTCTGGTCATTGCCTCTAAACTCTCTATTCAGTGTTTTATACGCTTATCCTCCTTTACTGCTGTATAAATACCTGCAGCCTGACCTTTCAAAGTAATTAGCTTATCATCACTTGAAATTTTCTACTTTGGATTTCTCTGTGCTAGGAAACCCATAAAAACAAAGCCCAAAAACATCGTTTTCATGTCTAAATCAATCATGACTACAAGTACTGCTCTTGGAGAGAAAAAACAACTGAGAAAGCCTGCTCAGGCTAGTTCAAGAAAAGGATGTATGAGAGGTAAAGGAGGCCCAGAAAATGCTCTCTGCACTTATAAAGGTGTTCGCCAGAGAACTTGGGGTAAGTGGGTAGTTGAAATTAGAGAACCCAATCGTGGTGCTCGTCTCTGGCTTGGTACCTTTGACACCTCACGCGAAGCTGCCATGGCTTATGATGCTGCTGCCCTTAAATTATATGGTCCAGAAGCCAAACTCAACCTTCCAGAGTTGCACCCCAATAACAATAATAACAGCTTTCCACCCTCTTCTACCCATATCCAATTGGGTATTTCTAATCAATCTCAAGGGCTGTATAATTCGGGTTCCCCATGTTCATCATCATCATCATCATCAGGTAGTCCAATTATAAGGGCTAATGAAGTGACACAACAAGCATATAATACCCATCACGAGTCATCATCAATTATGCCTTTCTGTGATTTGAACATGGAGGAATCAAATGGGAAATTAGCAGGAGAAGAAACAAAATTTGGGCAAAATCAAGAAGGAAATATGGAAGACTTATGGGAAAATCTTAATGTGAATTTACCATTGTTTGATGAGTCAATTTGGGCAGAAGCAGCAATGTCAATAGATTTCCCAGCTGTGGAGGGTTCAGGAATTTTTGCCAGCAACATGATGATGGATGTAAGCGGGTGGGACGCGTTGCAGACGCCATGGTGCATGTAAATTTCCAAGCCTAGCCATGTGTTTGTAGTTTGTGCAGACCAATCAAATCATCAAAATAGCCACGCTTTAGCCGCTTAGGTTTTTCAGGCTTTTATCGTGGCTCTTGTATATTACTATATTGTATCTCTGCCGGCCAACTCACGTGCATATATATCAGTCACGTGCCTCTGCTTGTGTGATTATACTCTGAATTCTACATGTAATAATGTAATAGTAATAATAATATACAAAAGCAAAAAAAGCCTAGATCAATATATATATATATATGTGTGTATATTAATAATATAAAAGCAAAAAAAAAAAGTGTTTATGTATGCAAACATGTGTTGTCTTGTCTCTGCTGTTGCTTCATGCCTATTTTTTTCTGTGTAGTCCTGCTAAATACTAATGTGTATTGTCCTTGGCAGTTGGTAATTGCATTTTTTTTCAAAATTACATTATATGTTACAGTTTTTAATTTGTTTAAATATTTTAATATTTTCATATATTTTTAATATGTTAAATATTTATTAAATGTCTATTTTTTAAGTTGAAATATATATTTTTAGTATATTAGATGTATATTAAATATACATTAAAAATAAGTAGCATTTTTGAAATTAAAAGTGAAATACTGCATTTTTTTAAAGAGAAAAAATAAATATTTTTAAAAGTATTTTTTATTTTTAGGGTATCTTTTAAGAAATCTCTCTCTCTCTCTCTCTCTCTTTAAGGATCCCACTGAGAAATTTGTAAAATTAGCTTTAGTAAAAAGAATAAAATTTTTGGATATATATTTTTAAATTATTTAGAAAAATCTCCAAAATTTTTGCACTTTTATGATATTTTATTTGTCGTCGGCGGCGGCTGCCTTTGGAAGAGATATATAATACTCCCTCCGTATTATTTACATAGAAAAAATAAAATGGACACGAAAATTAAGGAAATTTTACTTTTTCCATCTCTATTTACTTAAATATCCTTAAAAAAAAGTATTCCTCAAAACCTACTTTTAAGACAAGGGTATAAATGGTATTTTGTCTCATTTCACTCTCTAAAATTTACCTAAAATGACATATTTTCTATATAAAAAATACATCAAAAAAAAAATTTTCCCTATATAAATAATACGGAGAGAGTATATGTTTGTACTCTCGGTGCTTGCAGATATTTGGAACAGAGTTATTTAATATTTTGGTAAAGGTTAAAATGTGTGGCTTAGAATAAATTTATACGTTCAGAAGGGAGAATTATATGTACCAATTGATACCAACACATTGTCACATTAACTTTAATTATAAAATTCAGATTTATGAATAAATTCAATGAAAATTTGAAAATTTTACATATAGTTTAATTTCCCAAAACATTACAGGTTTAAGCTTAATCTTTTTTTTTGAAAAGAATTTTAAGCTTAATCTAGTTGAAGTTTAATCAAACAAAAATAAATCATATGATTAATTATATTTTTTTGTCATTTTAATAAAAAGGGAGAAATTAATCTGAGTCTAATGTTCAAGAAAAATACAATTGTTATTAAATTATGTCTTTGACGTATAATTAAAATATAACTGTTGAGTAAAATTAGATTTTAGAGCAAGTGATAATTGAAGGCAAGCAACGCAAGTTCAGAAGCCCAAATCAAAGATTGATAAGTTTTTTTTTTTTTTTGAGGAAATTATACTGTATAATATATTTTTAACTTTTTTTAACTATTATATACTAAATATATATTTAATATATATATTTAAAAATTGATTTTATTTTTAGTATGCTATATATATATATATCCAAAATATACATCTAAAAAGGAGTATTTTTGAAATTATAAATTAAAAAAGAGATATTTTAAAAATTAAAAAAATAAATATTTTCAAATATTTTTTTTATATTTTAGGATATTTTTGAGGAACCTATTTTTATTTATTTATTGGTAGAATCATTAAATTTATGAAATGTGCAATAGCTGAATGTTTTTGGGCTTTAACGCCCTTTTTGGGAGTTTGGAGCAGACTGTTTGCGACTTTAGCAAAAAGTGGAACGACAGTATTTATCATCAAAACGACAGAAGCAGTGCAAAAATTCAAATATATTATCCTGTGTCGTTAACAATCAAATATATTATCCTGTGTCGTTAACAATGCTGCCGCTCCTATTTAAAAACAGATGTCGTTTTGAGGAACGACAACTTAAAACTTGAATTTCTCAAGCCCATTTACAAATTTTAGAAATTACAATCATAATATCTAAAGAGGATTACGCATAAAAAAATGATATACATATATATTGTATAAGCATTTGAAATTACAATATTGCAGAAGGATTTTGGATTGTCTTTTCAAAATATGAATATAGATGATTGTTGTAAGGAGCTCCAATATCTATTGATTAACCATACAGAATCAGCTTCCACAGCATAGCCATCTTGATTTCGTTGCCAGCTGAAATAGGCATGAGTCTTGTTCTTTATATCAAGAAGACCATGACCAAAGCTGGCTTCACGGAAGGCTGAGTAGCTTGGTTGTGGTTCTGTCATTCTGGATGATGAAAAAAAAACAATTAATACAGAGCAAAATCACAATTCCAATTAACAATGAAGGCAAACCTGCAACTTCTGAAGTAATTAATAAGAATAATAATAATAATAACGAAAATTACTCCGTCACTAGTCCTTCAAGATTTCCTCCATCTCCAATGGTAATGTAAACAGAAGCAGATTGATCACTTATGGGAGTGCACAACCCATTTACTATATTGTATGCAATCTTTGATACACGTTCCTGCCATGCAAAAATACTCAAATGTCAAAGTGCCTGGTTGATTTGATTATACTTTTCTTTCACTAGTGAAATCAAAAAATGTTGGCTGCGAGCTATTGTTTCAACAGAACAATTACCTTGCAAACATGGTGTCTCAGTCCTGTTCACTTTTGGCAGCTCTTGTTCTAGCCATTTATATTGGGTTGTGTATTTCCGAGCAAGTAAAGGTTTTAATCAAATTTCAAGGTTCTCCACAAAATTCACATCCGATGAAGTAAAGTTATTGCAATTAGAGCATCAATATGGAGATTAAACTTGTGCGAACCATAACCATTTCTATGGCAGAAATGGAAACGTAGCAAGGTTCTAGCTTTTGAGCTACATTTTCACAAATCCTAATTCAGTACAAGGAGATAATAAGCTGGCAGATTATAAAGATGAAGTGGAACAGAAATTGGTTTGGTATAAACGTTCTAGCTAAAATGAGGTTATCCATATCCATCAATTTTTTGCTAGCCTAGCAGGTTCAACAAAAACTCGCAATTTAATAAGCATAAGAAATGAAAACCCAAATCATTACCAAAAGCAGAGTATGAGGACAAGACAATGATGTATGCTGAAGCTCTCTTGATGGAATAGCAAAGAGGAGAAGTGCTGCCAGATGCTATATATGGGACAAGAAATCGGTGTAAACAAGGCTTAAAAGGTACAGGTTCACCCTGCAACAACATTGCATACACTTGTTCAGAAATTTAAAACCCCTTTGAAACATTATAAATTAGTCGAAATGGATATGTAGAAGCATACAAATTGAGGAGCCCAATCAAGTTCATGATTCCCTGCAGTCCAAATCCAAGGTTAATATGCAGCATTTCTTTCTATGAACCTTTCCCAAGTATCCCACCTAATGTTGTTATGAAATGGATAATCATCTGCATAGGAGAGGTCTCCAGCAAACAATAATGTCTGTCCCTTAACTGGATTTAACTCATAATGTGTAAGTGTTCGATTCGAGTCATAAGTTTGACCTAGATCCCCTGATCAAAATGATGCAGTAAGATGATGAATTGTTGCAGAAGCTAATTCAAAGGGTACATTGCTCTAACAAAAACAAAAATATTTTCTCCGAGCCAAATTGATTACCTATAAGGCCAAAAGTGTAAGGAACATCTGGGCCTATAAATCAGAATTGCCGGATTGTGTTCCCACTCCCAACTTCATAATAATATTTAGTGTCAAACTGCATTTGTAATTAAATAAACTAATCTGTTATAACTGTAATCAAGTAAAAAATTTGATTAATTTTTCATAAGTTCTAAAACTCCTAGGAAGCACATACTTGTAAATCCTTAATGGTGCAGTGGTGAATATACCCAGAAGTGTAATTGAAGTAGTTGTATCTAACAACAAAACCATCTGCCTGGTTCTTTAAGTCACTATTCTCAGCCCAGTAAAGGACTGAACTTGAACCGGGTTCATCAGGAGTAACCCAAGAGACAATCAAACTGTTTGCCTCATAATCTCCCTGTGTTATATGCACCTTTGATGAGAACAAGTAACAATCTTATAAATAAAACCAGAAATCTAAAACCAAATGAAATCAAATGGGTGATCACCAAATAATTTATAACATGAAAATTTGTCATTTGGGAAAAAGCAAAAACCCCAAAAGATCTGATTGTTTTACAGATAAAAACAGACATTTTCATTTAATTAAGAAAAAAACTAAGAAATGGAAAAGAGTGAGACAGGACACCTGTTGAGGAGCATTATAACCAGGAGGCACTCGAAAGACATCACTGTCCATAGGCATATCAAGAGACAAATTGTCTTTTCTTACAAAAGTGCTTGTTCTTCCACCAATAGAAATCTCTGCAAAACTCTGAAAAACAGTAACAGCCAGAGCAGCAAGCACAAGAACGACAGCAGAAGCAGAACCCATCTTTCCTAAAACTTGACAGGTCAATAGAAATAGAATATTGCTATATAATTATAAATGGGGAGAGAATATTCATAGTTTGATGCGAATCCAGTAGCCATCAATTATGAATATGAGAAGTTGGGTGTGAGCTAATGAATAAGAAAATTATCAGCCAGTCAATTGAATAAGAAGCGGAATGCCAGATTTTAAGTTATGAGACAGACAGCAACTACAAGTTCCCAAGTTTACGTCAGACACGTACGGCTATATTGTCAGTCTGAGATTCCATTTATTTGCTATTTGTTGTCCAAACCATTAATATTCTGCTTAATCACGCTTGGAATATTCAGTCTTGAAGGAATATGCAGCAAACCAATTTTTATGTTAGAAAAATGGATAAATAGGAAATTATTAAGAAATTTATATATAATTAGTTAAATGATTATTGAATCTAGCAAAACCAATTGACTTAGGCGTTACAAAAATACGAGGAAAATTGAAAAAATTTTAAATTTATTATAATTTAAAAATATATATAAATTTATAAAAATTTATGAATAGTTGATTAAAATATTATATAATAATTAAAAATTTTTTTGTAAAAAAAATAAAAATTTTATAAATACGTTGGAGACTGTGATTTTCTAAATGATTTTGACAGTTATATTACTGAACCTAAGTTTTCAATTATTGCTCAAAAAAGTTGTTTTCAATTTGACAAGGATCAAGCCCAAACCAAGTATAAGTAAACTAACTTCTCGTAAAGAGGAATTTACATAATACAACTTTTTGAAGTTTGATATTTATTTTTTTTTGTTAATTTTTTTGTTTTCAATTTTTAATATTTTATTTATATTTATATTTTTTTTACTATAAATATTTTTTTATTTTTATATTATTAATATACACATAAAAAATATAATATATATAATATATCTAACATGGCATATATAATATATACACAATATATATAATATACATATAAAATAAACAGTGATATATACACGTATTAAATATAGACATATTATCTACATAACATAAATCATTTATATAATATTTATATTATTTAATATTTTTTAACTTATTTTTTAAAATTTTATACACATAACATATACATAATATTCACATAATATATGTATAATATATACAATAAATACATAACACAAATATAACATATGTGAAATCTATATAATATATATATAATATACGCTATATTTACACAATCAAATTAATATGTTTTAAAACTTTTTTATATATAGAATATGTAAAATGTTTTAAAAATAAATTTAATAATTTTTATATATTTTTTAGTGTTATTTATCATTTGTTATTTGTAATTAAAATTAAGTTTTTTTATAAAAATTAATAAATTTTATTATTTAAAAATAAATTTTAAAATATTAATTATTATTATTATATTAAAATATATTTATTTAATAGTAAATTTTTAAAAAATAAAAATTATAGTAAAATATTGCTTAAAATAAGAGATGATGTATTTTTTAAAAAAATTTACTTTAAAGTGTAGCGATGTATTTTTAAAAAAAAATTAATTTTAATATTTTTTTTAAAAAAATTATGGTATAATATTTTTGAAAATAAAATTTATTTTTAAAGCAGTTTTTATAAATATCCCTCTCATAAATTGAGTTTTTAATTTAGATCCTAGTTAAATCCAACCCAGTACAAATAGGCCAGGCCGAATTCAACGATGTTGAAGCCATTTTGCATTATGAGAAGAGAAGGGTTTTTTATAAAATTGCCAAAACAAAAATCATAATATTATAAATTTATCGATTTAGAAAAATATTATTAAAATGATTAAATTTTTTTAACTAATTTATCAATTTTATATATCATACACAAAATTTATTATACTCATAATAATTTATATAAATTTATTATTAGACTATTATGAATTTGTTGTACTTTTTGCAAAATATATAAATAAAAAATTTAATAAAAAATAAAAATTTTAAAAATTTTGATAAGGAACATAATTTCTCCAAAAGAGAATAGAAACCGGCAGTGCGAGCTAGTGGATTTAGTTATTTACTGTTTTTCTGGATGTTATTGAGAAAAATATTGTGGATTTAGTGATTTTAGGTTTTTATTATTAGAATATGTACAAATCCGTTTGATATTAACTTTTAATTAACAAATTGTTTTTTCAATAGAGCAATCCCAAACACATTGTATTAAGTTTTTATTATTAGAATTATATGTACCAATTGATAGAATATTTTAAAAAATTGGTTTTTCAATAGATGTTGATGAAACTGTTTTTCTAGATGTTATTGAGAAAAATATTATTGGGTTTAGTTATTTTAAGTTTTATAATTAATATTTTTAACAAATTGTTTTTTCAATAAAGCAATATTGCCAAACATATTCTATTAAGAATCTTAGATAATGAGATACACATTTTGGTCATAATTACACTACAAGATTGATTATTATTACATGTTCAAATTATACAGAAGTATATTGGATGGGCTCAAACAGCTAACCGGAATTTCGTTAATGCTATTTCAAGTTTTGGAAAACAAAATCTTGGACTGCATTTTGAATATGTCCTAATAAACTATCGACTTTATAACTAAAATTTTGCCAGCTTGTTGCTTTATTTAGTGTTTTTGCTGGGAGCCCATGTGTGTGTCTCTCTAATTCAGCTGCAAATTTAACCTATAAAAAATAATCTTTGTTGCCGGCTATCGGGAGATGATAACAAGTCCAAAAACCTGAAAGAAAGGTCCAAACTGGGTTAAATATTACATAATATAAACTATATATAATAAGCAAGCTGATCTCAATTATATTTAATCGGTGCTATATTCAGGTATTGAAATCTTGATCTTTCAACTGATATAATTCAACCCTCTGCTGATCCATTATACAATCCTTGTATGCAACCATCAATGGAGAACTTCGTTGAAGATCAATACCAAATTCAGAAGGAAGAAACAGTGTCAAGCACATTGGTAAGCAATGGTTTTGTTGATTTTCGAGGTAAAATTGCAGATAAGCGATATACAGGAGGTTGGAAAGCTTCTCCATTTATCATAGGTAATTAATAGTACTCGTCACTTACAATAAATTCAGCCACTAATTAGTGAAATTTTTGATAATTGGTTTACTAATTTTTTTTGGCCTGCAGTGATTGAGGTGGCGGAGAGGTTAGCATTTTATGCAATAGCGGTGAACATGGTGGGTTACTTGGTATTTGAAATGCAACAGTCACTTCCAAATGCTGCAACTCATGTCACAGATTGGCAAGGAGCAGCTTACGGTCTTACTCTCTTTGGAGCATTTCTGGCGGATTTAAGACCATCATATTCTTCTCTTGCATTTATTTTGGGGTAAGTAGCAGCATTAATTCTGATTCATGTTTCAAGCTTTAGTTTTTATATATACTAAAAATATAAACTTTTAAAATGCCAAATTATGATTTGGTGGCCAAGAGCGTGTTTCTGCTTAATTAACTGGTATTAATTTCCACATGATCGAAATATTTCAGGGGATGGTGCTATTAACAATATCAGCCACCATAGACAGCCTCCGTCCACCGCCATGCAATGCAAAACCCTGCACAAAAGCAACAGACGCTCAAAACATATTTCTATTCTTTGCGTTTGCCCTTATAGCCATTGGCACAGGTAGTATCAAGACATGTGTTTGATCTTTTGGAGCTGATCAGTTCGATGGGGCAGATGATAAAGAAGTATCACAGAAATTTTCATTCTTCAATTGGTTCTTCTTTGCCATAAACATGGGAGCACTATTGGGTGTAACAGTCTTGGTATATATAAAAGAAGAAAAAGCATTTGGCTGGGGCTTCGGAGTGCCAACAGGAGCCATGTTGATCTCCATCATTGTTTTGGTTAATGGATTAAGATATTATCGTTTCCAAAAGCCATTGGGTAGCCCTTTCACTAGATTTCTCCAAGTTATGGTTGCTTCTTTAAGAAATCATTTCAGAGGAGCTAATGTGACAAGTCAAGTCCAACTTTATGAGGTTAATACTATGGAATCAGACATTAAAGGGGTTCGAAAGCTCCCTCATACTAAACTTTTTCAGTGAGTATTATAACCTATTATTTTTACAATTACTTAAAAATGTTAATCTTTGCCCTTCCATTAATCTTTTTTACAAAAATTGTGCAGGTTTTTGGACAAAGCAGTAGTGATAACAGATGAAGAAATCAACACAAAGAATCGTTGGGAACTATGCACAGTAACACAAGTTGAAGAATTTAAATCCATAATCAGAATTCTTCCAGTATTTGCATCTACAATTGCTCTTGCAATTTCCTTTGCCCAACTTTCAACGTTCTTCACTAGCCAAGCTCAAATTATGGACAGGAAACTCACTTCTAACTTCATTATCCCTGCAGGATCCGTCAGCGTTTTTAGTGCTATAAATGCCCTTATACTCGTACCCATTTATGAAAACTCTCTGTTCCAATCCTATGGAAATATAACGGCCACCGCCGCGGCCTCACATCATTGCAACGCATGAGTGTCGGTTTGTTTGTTTCTATCTTTGCCTTAACTTCAGCTGCTTTAGTGGAGAAAAGGAGACGAAATAGCTCTAACCCATTAAAAATGAGTGTTTTCTTGTTATTTCCACAATACTCTCTGATTGGCTCTGCAGAAGTTTTCAACTACGTTGGACAATTCGAATTTTTCTACGACAAAGCAACTGATGGAACTAGAAGAATTAGCATTGCATTATTTCTATTTGAAATTGGGATTGGAAGTTGGTTAAGTTCAGCACTCGTTAAGATTTGGTTAAGTACAGCGCTCGTTAAGATCATTGAAAGAGCAACTGGTGGAGAAAAAACTGGATGGTTAAGGAGTAATTTGAATAAAAGTAAGCTTGATAATTTCTATTGGATATTGGCAGCCATCAATGGACTTAATTTCTTAATCTATTTGTGGGTTTCTTCACGTTATAAGGGTAGGAATAACAGTAGCGTGAGAGATGAGTCCTTATATGTGATGAATGACGTGGAAACAATACCAATACAAGAGAACAGTAGAGAGGAATTTCAAAGTGTGGCCTTATAACAAAATTGCATTTAATTCCTTGATTTAATTGGATTTAATGTGAGTGATATATTATTCCCGTTAAGTTTTGAGTTTAAATTTTTGGTGTTTTCTCTTTTATATATAATTAACTAAAATATATTTGTTATTAAATTTAATAAAAATTTTAAAAAATATATTATGTCTCTCACTAAATTTTTTTATTAAAATTTTTTAATAAATTTCAATCTTTTAATTTTTTTTTCTGTCATTTCTATAAAAAAAAAAGCCCAATGGGCTTATGCAATTGGTAGATGATGTGAATCTTTAATTATGATAAAGATATTATCTTGTTCCTGAATAATATTAATTGAACACGAAAGCATTAATTTAAAAAAAAAGAAGGTTAAAGGTTGATAAAGTGGAGATGCCATTCACATCATTAAAGAAAAAGCGTACGTTAAACAATTTGTAAATTAAAACACAATTAGTGCTTTTGGTACGTAAAGCAATGTGAATCCCTAACGATTTAATTTAATAATGTTCTTTAATGATATGATATTGGGATCCGTTAATCCCACCTTTAATCAATCTTACCTAGAATGTTGTCCTTTTGTAATAGTCTTTTTGCCTCAATTTAGATGGAAAAATTGTTTAAGAGAAGACTTTATTATATTTTATGCACTAATATTGATCACAGAATTGCCCTCTTTGTCCATTAAGCTTTACTCAATTAATATAAAGACAAAGACATAAAATTATTATATTTAAACTTCTATAAAAATATGAATCCAATATTTCCTATAAATTCAAATTTTAAATATATATATATATATATTCAAATTTTATATGCCTTTGATTTAAAATAAATTAATAAAGGGTATTGCAACGAATTTTTATTATTATTATAGTTAAGAATAAAAATGTAAATTTGAATAATATTAAAGAATTTTTTAATATGAAGTTAATATTTACTTTTTTTGAAATATTGACATTGCGCTCTTAGCGCGTATTATTAAAATCAGCCATTAAAGCAACAATCAAAAAATTAGGAGGGCATATCTCCCATTGAAGATCAGACATGAAACCAACCGCTCTAGCATAAATATGTGAGACCTGATTCGCTGATATGTATGTAAAAGCAAAATTCACCAAAGGAGAATCATTTAATAGATTCTTACAATATAAAATTAAACTTTGAAAATAAGACCAACCCTCGTAAGCTCTTGATTCAATTGCTTGTACCACCACTTGGCAATCTGTTTCAACAGTAATAAGCTTATACTGCAACGTTTTAATCCAACTCAAAACTTCTCTAAAATCCAGCAATTCCCCTATAGTAGGATCTCCATTACCCCCTTAAACTTTCAATCTTCCCAGCCATACAGCATCCCCTACAATATGAAGTTAATATTTACGTTAAACCTAATCCATCGCAATTTGATATAGCACAAAAATTTCTTTCAAAGCTCGAGAATTGAAAGGTAGTATTTGTCGTAGTGAGAACAAGTGGAAGGACTTTTTGGGTTAGATTTCATCATGTTGATACAAATTTTGTATTGTTATTAACAGAGAACTTTTCTTCCATATTCCAAAGTATACACATAAATCAGGCCAATTATTATAAATCCTAATTTTCAAGCCCAGCAAAATACATGTTTCAGGATTGGTCACTCCACTCACTTGGACTTGATTTTTATAAATATCCAAAATTTCCAATAACTATATATAAATATTTAACTTCGTCACATTTAAGTGCAGTTTCAGATTAATTATTACAGCAAAATTCGTAAAGCTGAAATAATTAAATAATATCGCTATTATATCGGGACGCATACCTCCAAACAATAAGTAAATATTATCTTAAAAAATAGATTTCAACTCATTATATATCAATATTAAAAAAGTAATACTGCTGAAATTTTTAATTTTTTTTAGAATTATTTTTCATCACAATAATGCGAGACTCAATTTGATAACGATTGATTTAAAACTCAGCATTCTACTAAATAATTTATCATAAAAAACTCTTTATAATAGTACACATTTTGATAACGATTGATTTAAAACTCAGCACTGAACAAAAAAAAAAGGATATTAAAGTAGTTTACTTGGCAATTTTGCTATAATCAGCATGTCAAATTCGTACTCATTGCTTATATGTCAATTCTCGCACCCTCTTATCGAAAGTATTTTCTTTATTTCTCTGAAAAACGGTTTTTTTTTCTTCTTTTTTTCTTTCATTTTCATATATATGTAAATCAAAAATGATCTCTCGTGCACATTGTAATAATAATTTCATGTTACTTAAACTTGGAATTAATATAAAAAGAAAAAAAATAAATAGAATGCTTCATATTTGACAGACAGACAACACTACTCATAAAACATACTGATAAAATCTGATCAATTGCCGACCAAAATTATTTTTAGCGGAGAAAAGGTTATGATGGCAGGACATGAAACTTAGCCTGGCTGCTTCTATTTATTATTAATTATTTATATATCTTTATATATATATATATATATATATATTATAGCAAATGATTTTTTTCAAAAAAAAGAAAAAGAAAAAGTGGGTCCATTAATTCATGATCACTTGAAGCCATGAAGCACAGAATTATCATAATGTGAATTTTTTTTGTAAAAACAAACCATATTTTAATTTAATTTTTAACATATAAAAAACATAAAAGGGGTTTTAGGCCTGGAAGCCCTTACAAAGTGTCAATGATAATCATTTTCATCCCCTCAAAATTTCCCCTTTTTTAACATCGATCCTACTAATTAACCCAAAAGTAAAAGTAAAAATAATAATAATAATAAATAAAAATAAGGCAACTTCATACACACACAAGCGTTCTTGATCATAAAGTAGTTTTCATTTTTTTTTTTCGAATTTTTTTTACCATCAAATCTTGTTGACCTGTCAGCCAACGCTGTAGTCAAAGATTTTTAGGGTTAAGCTGCTCAAACGTTTTCCGTTGACGGAGGGAGCAGTGGCTGAGTAAGAGAGTTCTTGATGTGTGGTTGTGATCTGAGGTTTGCGTGCTCTGGAGTAGACTGAATCACTGCACTTTCTTTGATTGCAAATTTCTTTTCTTCACTTTTGCCCCATAGGACCAAGTATAATCCTACTATGATCAGCACTGCTCCAATGATCCTGTACATCCACGTCCATTTCAAAACAAGTACATCCCATTTGTAAAAAACAAAAAAAAAAAATTCTAACTTTTAACCCAGATTAAATCTCTGCCAAATTTGATCAAAATTTACCCCACTCACTGTCCTTTTAGACCCTGTTAATGGGTCAATGATATTATAAAGTAGTAAAAAAAAAAGTTGCTGTGGACTTCTTTTTTGTTTATTTGCACTTAAAATCAAAGCTAGCCTAAATATCTCAAATCCAACTGTTGGGACAGTGTTGTTGAAGGATAGAGTATTTATAAAAATTATTTTATTTAAATTTATTTAAATTATTTAAATATATTTAAACCCAATTATAATTATATTTGTACTCGTTCCAAATCTGTTTAATACTACTTATTTATTATCGAACCTATTTAATTATCCGTTTAAATATAAAAATATTATAAATTTTAAAATATAAATTATAATTATTTAATTAAATAATTATAAATAAAAATTTAATATTAATAAAATTTTATACCATAAAATTTTATAATTAAAATAAAATATAATTAATATATAATTAAAATTTTAATAAAATATAATTAATATATAATCATATTTAAATAACGGATATCCAATAATCTAAACTTAAACCCGACTCAAACCCGTTATGAATAGTAAAAATACTATTTATACCATCCAAATTCCTTTATAAACTACTCATAAGTAGTGGAATTAAAGGTCTAATTTGTTATTATCCAGCACATAAACTTATTCATACATCTCAAATTCAATTTTAAATATATAATTGTGTTAAAACTGGATAAGAACAATTTTTCACTTTATAATCTATCTAATTTAACGACAAAATGATGATTTACTAAAAAAAATTGATTTGTTAATAAAAAGATTAGATAAGTAAAGAAGAGATGACCCACCCTCCGAGATAGAACTCTTCGCCTAAAGCAATAGAAGCCATAATGGCGACAACAAGAGTCTGAACAGGTTGATAAACAGCAACAAAGACAGGGCCACCTCTGTCAATGCACCATATCTGTACAGCGAAGGCAATGCCTGATGCCACCACTCCCTGCAAAAATATATGAAAAATATGAACCTTCTCGCTTGTTTCCCTTTCACCCACCACCACTCTTACATTATTGCTTAACCACTTTTGATCATAACATCATCATAATAATTAATTTAATATAATTAATAATAAACAACTAAGTAATCAAGAAAGCTTACGAACATGAAGTAGAAGAAAAAAGAAATAATTCATATTAAACAATTTAAATAGAAAAAGCTGACCCTATTATAGCAACTGGTTCAGCACATGTTCAAAGGTTACATACAAAGTTACCCTTTTATTTTCTGATGGAAGAAAGACTTCCAGATTTTTAATACTTTGCATCTGCAAATGGCCACACTGTCCTAAACCTAACTCTTTTGCTCGTCTTTTGACTATAAGTCTTTTTATTATTTTCTTTTTTTGTTAAATTTTTAATAATCGAAAACTGAATGTTCACTTTCCACTTTTAAATTAAATTAAAATGAAATGAATAGTTAAAAAGCAATTTTATTATATTAGACTATTATATTATTATATTATTAAAAATTATGTTTTTAGACTAAAAAAATATGAATTATTAAAACAAAGGAGACAAAGAGCATATGATTACTAACAGCATAGAGGATGGTGAAGAGTTCTCCTCCAGAGTGAAAAATCCAAGCTTGTGGGTCTCTTTCAGCAAAGGCAGCAATGATCAAGAATTGTATAAGCCCAAAAAAACATGTGTAAGACGTGACAGATAGCCTGGCCGGATATTTCTTGAGAACCGGAGCTTGCAAGACGAGCCAACCGGACCACGACAAGCAGTGGCCAATTAAATATATGCAACCCAGGGTCCAGTTCTTGCCCCTTGCATCTCCAAGAGAAACAAACATGGGCGTGGGTCTGTTCAGCGGTGGAGCTGGGCTGTATATAACTGGACCCTTGTATAATGTGATAACTGAGGCCCCTGCGACACAGCAGATAGTTCCTATTACTTTCGCAATTCCATCCTTTCTGTTTAGCCTCACTTTCTCTATCCTGCAATGTTTTTTAACAAATGAAAGCAAACAAAACAAAAAGATATTAATTTAAGCAAAAGTTTTAAAACCCCACAAAAGTTATATATATATATATATATATATATATAACTAAGAGAAAAAGGGTGGACACTTGCCGGAGCAAGGCTGCCATGAGAAAGGTAATGGCTGGGACTGAGTTTTGAATAGCTGATGCAAAGGTTGGTGAAGTATTGTCTAATCCCAGCAAGTAGAAACCTTGGTTTGCTGTTATTCTGTTCATGTAGGACGACAAAGAAAGAAATAAAAAGAAAATTTAATTAGTTTAGTTTTTGTAAATCTTGATTTTCTTGATTTGTTTGGGTATTTTGATAATTTTAGTCATACCCTACAAGCGCCAGGAGGAAGAACTGAATGAGAAAATTGAGAGTAATGGCTGGTCTTTCCTTCCTGAAAAAAAAAAAAAAAAAAAACAAGAGAAAAGAAAAGAAAGTTTACGTACATGTGAAATAGAGATCTTATGAGAGTTCTTAAATCAATAGTTAAAGAAAATAAGAAATAGAAGTTGAATTACTTTTCAAGAAAATAAGCAAATGGAAGTAGCAGAAGCAAAGCGATGATGTTTCTATACACAGGGAACACAAGCTTGCTAACTCCCATATTAAGGGCAGCCCTAGAAACGACATGGAAACCAGCATAACCAAACTGCAAGGCCAACATGGCCAGGTGCAGTTGGAGTCTTTCAGGAACTGAACACCATAGTCTCCTTGAAGAGACTGAACCTCCAGTGTCAGCCATTGAAGAAACTCAGATTAATGATCTTTTACTTGCAATAATAATAATAAGACAAACCAAAACAAGTGATTAATGGAGCAATAAGAAATGAGAGAGAAGTTGTGGAGAGCATAGGAAGAGTTGGATGGTGTAAATATAGTTGGGAGTTGGGAGGAAGATGTGGAGGGGGTATGGCCCACAAAAGGGACCCTATAAATTGTGGGACCAAGAAGGGAATTCTAGGGGGCCCTTAAAAGACGTAGTGTCAATTGTTAATAGCCCTTCAAATGTTTTTGGCTGTCTCCCACATTCTTCTCTGAATTCAATTAGTTACTATATATCTTCTACTGCTACTAGTAGTAGTAGTTGAGAGAGAGAGAGAGAGAGAGAGAGGGAGAGAGTATGATCTACGGGTACTGTTTTGGCAGCATGCCATTAATGATGATAATTGAAGGGGATGAGCCGCCATTGATAGATAGCGCGCACGAGGGGAGGTGGTGGGCACCCTTCGCCATGAAAGCCCTTCAACCCCACCCCACCTTACTCGCATTAGCTGCCTAGCTAGTTACTTTCCTTTACTTTTTTTCTATTTTTATTTTTAATTTTCTATCTATGATTTTTTTAGTATTGAAATATGAGAAGAGAAATCCATTTTAAATCTATTGTTTGAAAAAATATATATATTTAATATTACTGTGTCACAGTATTCTTCTATTTATGATTTTCTTCTTGTATATTTTTAAAATATTTTTACTCCTTATTATAATCTCTTTATTAAGATAAATTAAAGGATAAAAGAAAATTTTATTTATCATAAAAGGATTTTTAATTATAAATTTTAATTAATGTATAATCTGACTAAAATTAAAATAAAATTTATTTACACAACATTATTAACTAAAAGATATAATAAAATATAGTTAGATAATATATATATATATATATCAATTAATTAATATAATGATGTTACATGATACTCCCTTCATCCCATAAAAATATGCTATTTTTTTATTATCATAAATTATAGTCCACTTAATTTTTTAATAAATTAATTATTATATAAACTCTCTATAATGTCATTATTTAATAATACTTATTATATAAATTTATATTTTTAATATAAATAATAAATAATAAATATTTTTTATTTCTGATATAATAAAAAGTGTATCTATCATTTTATGAGACGGAAGAAGAATTAAACTATTAAAATTATTTTATCCGCCTAAAATTTCAAAAATCAAATTGTATTCAATAGGGAAAAAATAAATGTTTTAACCAATCGATAACTTTTGGGATTATGATTTAATATTCAAATAGTAAAAACTATTAATTATTTTTCTTTATATAATATTAATGGTGTTTGATGATATATGATTCAATACTTAAACATAAATTTTTTAATATTTAATTATTTTAAGTTAATTATTCGAAAATATTTATGTTAAAAGTTTTTTTAATCATAATGTTATTATTGATCAACTATCAACAATTCTATAATAACAGGAGGAAGGTATCAACCCATTCTTCACATCCCGATGCAAAATAGGTGGCCTTAGCTATTAAGTGTGCTATTCTATTCTTTTAAATATTTATTTCTAAAGTTTCAGAAAATAAAAATTACTAAAAATGGCGATTCAGAAATTTTTAAACTAAAATTTGCATTGTATTAAATTTTTAAACGTAATTTTTCATTTTTTATTAAATACTATTTTAATCTCAATAAGCAAACAGTCGTCAATTACAAAAAATAAATTCATGATAATTTGTTATACAATGAATTAAAATATCAATATATTAGTAATTGACAAATTTTCTTATATATATAATCTTATGGAAAATTATAATTTATAAGAAAATTTAATTTTCTTAATATGATTTATAATCTTATTATAAAAATTTATAAGAAAATTAAGTTCCGCAGACGAAATATTTGTTGGAGGTTAACTGTTGGATGAATTCCGGCAAACTTGGGGAAAAAAATTCCTTCCTAAAATGGCATTCCTTGACCTTCTATTAATTTCCTCACATAATATTTTCATAACTTTCCCATTTAATTAACAATGACTTGAATTTATACGGCTAAAATAGAAAATACTACATATATACATATACATATATATATATATATATATTTTATATGGGATGCAGAAACAATCTGATGCATATATACACGACTGGATTATGGTAAGGATAATAATTAATTTCCACCATATTTGTTGGCAAAATTATGGTAATAAATTTATTGTTGACGGTTCAGTAGTTTCCTTGTGTGTGATATATGTTTATGAAATGCATAAAGAGGAAAAGGAAAAAATGATACCTCCTATTAATTGTCAACCCAATTGTCATTTACACACTAGGACTTATATATATATATGGGAAAATTCTTATCTGAATAGGATTCACGACAACACCCATATACTCGATCAATCACAATTTGTAAAGTGAATTATAATATTAAAAAAGATTAATTTATGCTAAGGAGACGTATGATGCTATGCTAAGGATATGTATATATGATGCTATGGATACATTCAACAAGTGCAAATAAAAAAATTTTGTTAGACAATGCACAATCATTTTAATTTTTTTTTTGAAAATTTTAGTTTTATAAACTAGTAGCGAGCTCATATTTTGTAGATATTTTTATTTAATTTATATTTTTAAAATATCTTAATGTATACATATTATTTTTATTAAACTTAAATGTTAAATATTTGATAATTTTGAATAGAAAATATAAATAAAATATATGAATCAAGTTTATCATGTCAATGCAAATATATTGTATATTCTTGGATATACCGAATGCAGTAAATAATTTCAATTAAAAGAGATGAACATTATTAATTTGGGGCCTGATCAACACTAAAGATACATTATAAGAAAGGATTTCTTTCCCAACATCCATTCATAGAGCCAAAACGATTTTCATTTTCATTGTTAAGGAAATTAAGAGGCAAATTGGTTTGATAACGGAAATCCATATGTAAGAGATCACAAGGTTCCTTTAGAATATGAAGGAGGGCTCACCATTAACACCAAAAAAGAAATGGAAGAGATGAATTAGGTCCACCAATAATATTGGTCGAGAAATACAGCACTGTAACTAATATATATATATATATATATATATATATATATATAAGAAAGCAAAAAAGAAACAAGAGGAGGAATCAATCCTCTTTTTCCGGTGCTTTTTTCTGGGTGCACATTGCAGTGTTATAAAATGAAATGAAATTAAAGATGTTTTTAGCTTTAATTGATGAAATGAATTAAAGAGAGAGATTGCTTGATAATTAGTTTTATAGTAATTAAGAAGTTAAAACTCGACGACCTAATTAATCGTTTCCACTAAGGTTTCCCACTTCCAAAGTTTGATCTTTTCATTATTATTATTATTATTATTATTATTATTATTATTATTATTATTATTATTATTATTATTATTTATCTTTTGTGATATAAATATATATATATATAATATAACCTTTGCTTTAACAGACATGTTGCCCCCCCTCAATTGAGACCACCATCATTCTAAATTTTCAAAAAAAGAGGCCTCTGCTCACCGAAGAATATATATTGAAAATGAGCCTTTTTCATCTTTAGCAAGTCTTTTTCTTTTCTTTTCTCGTTTAATTTTTGGTTAATACAAGAAAGTGTTTTTATCTGACACCAAACACTTTGCAAAAATTTAATTTTATAATATATAGTAAGTATTATAATTATATATGTTAGACAAAGCAATATTCATTATAATAATAATATATATAAAATTATGAATAAATAAAAATTGGGTTAAAAGGATCAAAACTGGGCTGGTAGTCTGACTCTGACTGACCCATCATGCAAGAATCGGTCGGACACCACCCTGACCAAGCCAGTTGGGATCGTAATTGCATATGGCAAGCTTTCATTCTCTTTTGGGTCACATAAGTACATGCCTGACAGCTTGTGTTTTATTTTCTTTGCACGAGAGAATCTTCAAAGCCTGTGTGTTTTGGTCATCATCATTTGACTCTAATTTCATTAATTTTTTTAAGGACAAAAAATAACAAGAACAATTAAATATCAACTAATCTTGCCAATCAGGGTGTGGCCTGGTTGGTCATCCTACCTTCCAAAAAAGTTAGTAGGATGCGGAGGTCTCGGGTTCGATTCCTGCCGACCACACATTTAGCACCATTATGGTGCATGCTAGTACCTCTATGGTGCTTAGGGGAGGGCTACCCCCTGCTGTGTAGCCCACAATGTTATCCGGTCCTTTAATGGCCTCCTTAGTATAAAAAAAAATATCAACTAATCTTTATAAAGATGTGCCAGAAACATCACTAAGGAGGATTAATTTTAACCCTTCTTTTCTTTTACTTTTTTTCCCTTTTCATTTAATTTTTTTTTCAAAGCATTATAACTGATGAAAAGTAAACCCAAAATTAAGATTTGAATTTGTCTTTAATTTTCATTTTGGAGCAATTTAGGTCAATAAGAAAAGTGTAAAATAATTAAACAATTAATAGTGGCTTATCCTTAGAGGGATGAGATGAAATTATATAAAAAAAAATACTCTTAATTAGTGGAAGATTTTAAATTCGAATTTTGAGTATCTTCATGGATGGTTAGACAATATATATATATGCGTGTGTGTGTGTGTGTGTGGTGGGTTAACTTTCTATTTTATGTAATATATGATTCCGGCTGTATATAGAAAAAGTAGAAAGATACGGACTTAATAAAGTATAGTATGCGGGGGAGGGAATATCCATTCTTTTATTTTGGACTAAGATTAATGAGCGTATATTAAAAAAAAAAACTAAAAGTAAGTTTTCTTGTTCGTCCTACCTATTATTAATTTATATATATGCATGACACCAACATTACATGTGCAGAAAGTACGCGTGGCAGATTGACAGCAAAAGTATGGACCATGAATCGAACCATTGGAAGATCTCTGAATATCCCCATAAGCAAACCAAGCTCTGCTTATTAAAGCAGTGCTAAGCATGTGGGTGCTCCCCTTCTGCTGGGAACCAAAATTCATTCAGGATTTGATCCCTTTTAGCTTTCTAATAAACTTCTGAAAACAAACATATAAAAATGTGTTAAAACAAATATTAATATGTATTTACTGTTTAGTGGTATGTATATATTTTTCAGAAGAATAGACTTAAGAAATAAAGTTATAGAGTACATATTTTATACATGTTTTATTCAAATATATTCTATTATAAGTTTCAGTCTCCAAAATTCAAGAAAATCATCAGAATATAATTACTAATAATTGGATAAATATTTTAAAATATAAATTACAAAAAAACTGTCAAAATTGCGAATTTAAATCTTAGAATAATAAAATATAATAATAATAATAATAATAATAAAGAAAATGCTTAGACCTGTCAAATTAATTAAGTTGAACATAATTAATTATGAAGCAGGCAACGCATGCTGTTAGCTTGCTAATATTCATATCATTGCCAATTATAATGTTTTTTCATTCTTTTAATTCACATTAATTACAATGTTTATATAGTAACTTTTTTTGGCAAATTATTACTTAAGTTATTGCTTAAATAACCTTATTAATTTCTTGTGTTTTCAATATTCATTCAAAATCTTGTACTCAATATTCAAAATAATTGAGAATATTGATGAAAAATACAATAAGAGAATATATGATTAAGACATGAAGGGTTGAATAAAAGAGAAAGATAATGATGAAGAAGTCGAATGGATTCTAGAATGGTTTCCCTCACGCCCCAACACAATGTTTAGCACTTTGAAGACAACGTGAGGTTTTATGCTCCCATTCAATATTTGCATGGATATTCCATCACATTGCTTGCGGGTGTTGAGTCACCTTCATCAATTTTTTCTATATCGTTAATCTTAATTACCATTATTTAGTATCAATTTGCTTATTATAAAGCTATGTATTGTAATCAAATTAATGAATCATATATCAAAAAAAATTAACTAAAAACATGTGTAGAATAAGGGAAAGTTTTTGGAGGGTAGCCCAAAGTGGAACAGTGAAAGAGTGGGTCATTTTGCTGAATGCAACATTACATTGAAGATCACTTACACAGTTAAATTGATATGGATTTATCAAGGAAGAAGATTATAAAATGACAACCCAATTTGTATTATGACCTGTGCGAAGGGTGATAACTCATATGTACATTAATTAGTCCCCAGCTGGACCAGATCTCTTTTTTTTTCTTTTCTGTTTGGGGAACATTTATAAAGATTTTCATGAGAAATATGAACTGATTGATTATTTATGTCTGATGTGTATAAAGTCACTTTTTCTTGTTAATGAAGGTTGTCTTTTTTTTAATATAATTATATATTGAATCGATTAATATAAATAGAAATGATTTTTGATGAATTATAAAATTATTTTTTTTTAATTTTATATTTTTATTTAGAGTATATTTATAAAAAAAATACAACAAAATGATATTTATGTATATATACATATTCTTATAATGAAGCTCTGGCGGAGTCTTCAAAAATTAAAGTTGATTTTTTAAAAAATATTTTTTCTGAGAAGAAAAGGAATTATGAAGATGGAAAGAAGGATATTCATATTCTTATAAAAGCAAAGTTCCAAAAAACATGGCAAATCACTAAATATCAGTTGATGTATCAATAGAATAGGTTAGTTTTGGCCATTTTCATTTACTTTTTAATTACTACCAGAAGAAGGCTAATAGACACTTTTATGATAAAAAAAATTATTTTATTTTTTCTCATTCAATCAATTGCTTTTTGGGGAGAAAAGGGAAAAAAAAAAAACCACCGCAGTTATGAAATTCCACAAATATATATCTTGAAGATTTGATAAATGAAGTGAAAATTGAGATTCGAAGCAAACCAACAGGCAAGCGGTGACCCTTCCTTTGGAAAGATCCCTCTAACTTAATGTGGGTTGGTTTTTTTCTTTGAGCCAAATTTCTTTATTTTTTTCTTCACTTGCTAGCAAATAAAAGCATTAGTGTGATTTCTTTAATGCTTTTTGTTTGGCCCTTTCAGTACATAAAGTGATTCCACATCCACCACACTCACTATCCAATTGTGCATCAATTGGGTTTGATCATATTCAAAATATATTTGATCCTAGAGAATTCAATCAAGATCAAGAATTAAAAAAATTAAATTGAATTTGACGGAAATTATATATATCTTGAATCGATTTATATATTTTGAGTTAAATTACATTCAATCAAGTCTAAGAAAGTAAACTATAAAAAAATGATATCATTTTATAAATTATATAATATATATTATAAATATATATATATATATATATGAATAATATATATATATATATATCTTTGTTTATCAAGTTCATATTTAAATGAAAAATAAACTTAATTCGTCTGACCAATAATATGTAAATATATTTTAAGAACTCAAATCAATTCGTTTAATATCTAATTCCAAACCAACTAAATTCACTTTAAACTATTCGATTTGATCGAATATGGTGGAGTTAAAAAAAAATCTGTATAAACCTGCTCAGTATAAGAGAATTAAAAAGAGAGGATATTTAACATATAAGACTAAATATTTGGTAAAAAAAATTATTTCACATGACTTCTTTTTCAGTACAGACACCCAACATGATTAGATATCGGTTCATATAATTTGATAAATGTTTTCCTAAAACTAAATAAAAATCTATTATTATATGCATCCATCACTATCAATTTCAATCTTTTTGACTGATGAAAAAATAATTAAATGAATGAAAGAAAGTTTCCTTTTTCTTTATCATTACAGACTAAATAATAAGTCATTAAAGTTGACTAACTTCCCTCAATTTATATCCTTCTTTTCGTCCTTTCCGGCTTCTCTGCTTTATTTGCTTTATTATTTTTTTTAATTTATATATTCATTACCAAGATTTCCATAAAATCTTCCTAAACAGATATATATCGTTCATTTTAATAACATCTTTAATCAAGTAAAAAATTTGGTTCTTTTAATTATACTCATATATTTCTTTTAAAATTATTTAAATGTAGTAGATGTTTATCTCATCTTTTTTATTTTAAAAAATGAAAATATTCATATAAATTAAGATCTATGATTATCAAATTACATAATTTGAGACTATTTAAAGATGACCGCCAAAATATAATTTGGCAGTCAAAGCATATTTTATCTCTTCTAAATTTTGAATTTAAATTATATTTATCATTTTCTTCACATGTAATTAATAAAAAAAAAAGGAATCACACAATTTAATTTTATTCAATTAATTTTAGATATTATTATTATATATATAAATTGATAAAATTCAAATCATATGATAAAATATAATAACTAATATTTTTAAATTTAAAATATGTATAATAAAAGATAATCTAATAATAAATACGATATATATACTCAGCCAATAAATTTACGATTTTTTTTTCTCGAGCTAAAAGAAAATTATGAATATTGTTCATACAATAACAAGGCTGCAGAGGGTAGTAGCAAATTGATCTGGCTGGCTCGATCTGTTTATGTAGAGAGAGGAAAGGACAAAGGCATGTGTAGGAAAGTAAACACAGGCATTATACGAAGAAAGGAAAAAAAAAATAATAAGTGCACGCAGACGCAGTCACTCTCAGTGTTCAAAAACTGAACCCCAAATTTTCTGCAACTCAATCCCAACAAACAATTGGAGCTTATGGCCTTAATTTGTCTTCTAATCATCACAATCAAATTGTTCCCCATTGGGCTTTGTATTTCTGCATGGATTTGCTGCATTTGCAATTGCAATATAATATATATAAAATATATAAAAACAGATGATTTTAATTGGACGGAGACACATCCAAAAAATAAGGAATGTATAAAATCCTGGATGAAACTGTTGAGAATCTAGGCCCGTGAACCATTAGTTAATTAATCAATTACTCAAATTCATTTATTATTAATTGGGTTTATAATAAGTTGGGCTCATTATGATCAAATTGACTTAAGCCTATTTGTAGGGATCCCTCTCCTTATTATAAGACTTTCAATTCTTTTATTTTTAATCAATATGGAATTACCCCACAACCTTTACACTCTCTCCTCAAATGGCAATTCGGCCACTTGACAAGTATCGATGGCCCAACCCGAGTCCGTCAGGGTACAGTAACTCGATCATCATACTTTGGGTTCGGATCCCAGCTCGACAAGCTCTGATACCATGTTGAGAATCTGGGCCCTAGGAGCCATTAGTTAATTCATCAATTAGTCAAATTTATTTATTATTATTTGGGCTTATAATAAGTTGGGTTCACCTTATAATCAAATTGACTTAAGCCTATTTGTAGGGATCCCTTCCTTATTATAAGCCTGTCAATTTTTTTATTTTTAATCATTGTGGAATTACCCTACGACCTTTACAGAAACTAGCTAGCTTGATAGAATCAAACCCGTCTCAATCCTTTTTTTTTAATATTAATATATATGGTCAGAAAAAATTGATACTGAGCTTATTATTCAGAAGAACATATACAATTATCTGAACAAATATCAGAACCAAAATATATCATTGTTATAATGATTTTTCCTTACTTGGTCGAGACTTTTCCGTTTATAATCACTTCTCTACGATTACAGTTATTGCTTTATTAAATTTGTTTCATTGATCGGTTCATGATTCCACTTTGATCATTATAGACTAATATCAAAATTTACTTATCTTTAGTTTATGACAAAGTGTGCATCTCACTTAAATTATTTTTAGATAATAATTAATTAATTTCATTTCCATACACAAACAGTAAACCTGTTCTTATGGAAATTCAATTATTTTACTCCGGGACCTCAGAGCAGAGATAACAAGAACAAAAAAGGAAATGAAATAATTGCATTCATAATGCTCATCTTGTAGGATACGTATTATTATTTCAGGTTTGATTTAACAAGAGAATATATGCATATACATATATAAAGATATAAGTATAATTATAACTGGCTGGGCCACTCTTTGCTCTTGCCATATCCTAATCAAAACCAACTTTGAAATTTTCTTTTTCTATATCTCTCTCTTCATTTATTGATATCAATCCACTGTATGTACATATCCACCTCCATGGGAGAGTGACAAAGTCTCCATTACCTTTTTCCAATATTTCTCTTTCTCTCTTTAAATTTCCACCATTTGGGCTTTTAAAAAGCGAAAGGGGTTCGATCCTTATAAGCTGGGGTACCACCAAAATCCCCAAAGGAAACCAATACCAAAATACCCAAATTGCTAGCAATATACAAAAGTGGTGTTTAATTAAGCCAAGTTGATATGAAAACAATTTTTATTCAAAATGCATAATTAATAGATAGTATTGGCATCTTTGGAGAAGAAGAAGAAGAAGATTCCTAGTTGGTCATTTTCAAGATTCTCAATTCATTCGCGTGGGTCTGATAAGATTCATCAATGGGCGACACATTTTAGTGGCCATTTACAATCGAGAAGAGCAAGCTTGGAAATTTTTCATATTAGCATAAGAGAATTATTCAATTTCCCATCACTCATTTTGTGATTTGAAGACTTTGAATCAATCAATTTTTTTTTAAATTTCAACAATCCACTCATTGAAGCTGAGGCTTCAGCCACTATGCATATTAGTAATTGGTTAATTTCTTAATCTTAGGAAACATCTTTAATATAAGAATCTACTTGCTTGGCCTTATTGAGCGTAGTCATATCATTTCATGATATTATCGTCACTAGCTTATTATTAACCATGCAATTTTAACAAACTATATTGGAGCTATTATTATTATTATTATTATTATTATTATTATTATTATTATTATTATTATTGTTGTTGTTGTTGTTGTTGTTGTTGTCACATGCAAATTAAGACTCCCATTTTGTCTTTATTAATATAAAAAAATTTTGCACTGGTACAATATTAGCAATTTATAAATTTCTAAATGGCTAAAGTTGTGTTTGAGATGATTTTTGTTCTTTGATTTTAGTTTCATTTTAGAAAAAAAAATCAAAATATGTTTAATAATATCATTAAATTTTAAATTTTTATGTACAAAAAGTATAATTTTGAGAATTTTAATTTTGAGAAGATATTTTATATCACTAAATTTTTTTTATATATACCTCAAAAGTAAGGTTTTTTCCTTTCTATTTTTTTTTTATTTTCTATATGTATTTTTGTATGCTTATATTTTTCTACAAATTCAATCATAAAAGTTGTAATTGACTTTTTTTAAAAAAATTTTATTTTTTTACTTTTAATAATTAAAATTTTAATCATTATAACATAATTTTTAAAAATATAAAATAAAAACCGAAAATAGTTTTTTATTTTAATAAAACAAAAAACTAAAAATCTACAATCTGCACAAAAACATAAATTACTTCTTAATTTATCATCTCTCTATTTCATATTTATACGAATAGCCAGAGGCGGAGATAAAGGAGATCCCATGGAGCCCTGTTCCCCCCTCAGTTAAAAATAAAAAATTTTTAGGTATATTTGAGAATGAATATTACATTGGTTGAGGTGGAACAGCTTGGCCTTACTATGTGAGAGCACGCAACTTCGATCCATGCTCCCAACATTTTTCATCCTTTTTTTTCAATCTTTAAAACTGGGCCTTTTAATCAAGCCCATTACAAACAAACAAGATTTGTCAATGACTCTGCCCATTACAAACAAACAAGAATAACTTAATTGTAACTTTTTCTCTTCTTTCTCACGTTTCTTTTTCGTTAATTCATTTTTCTTTCTTTTTTTTTTCAGATAACAATTTCTTCCTTTTTCAATTTCATTCTTTCACCGATTGGCACCAGCAAGGCAGCGGCAACAAGTTAAGAATAGGTACACCACTTACTTTTAATCTCATATTTATTTTGTTGCAATTTTTTTATCTTGCTAAAATGAATTGAAATTTGAAAAATAATGAATTAAGAAATTGTCTTGAATACTTGAGGACATTATAAATTTGAAATGTTTAATTTGATTTTGTAGTACGAAGTTTTTTTTTTTTTGAGAAAAGTAGTATGAAGTTAAATTGAAATTATTATTTTTTTGTAGTTTATAATCTGGATTTTTTTTATTTTTTTTATAATTTGATATTTTTAATGTTTAGTATTTAAGTTGAATTGGACCCCCCTTATCTAAAATCCTGGCTACGCCACTGCGAATAGCTAGCCTAGAGACAAGTTGATCGCATCATCCTTTCCCAGGCACATTATATATATATATATATATATATCACAATATTTGTTAATTTAGTGGTTGACTATAAATTTTAACCAATTAGGTTCATTTGGTTGTGATACTAACTCTCATTTTAAATGATGTTTAAAGATGTGCCGTTCATATTTGTAATCGATGGCATCATGCATTTTTAAATTGCCAATATTTTAGAGGTTTTTTCTTTTAAATATTTATCGTTTTAAAATTTCAATAAAGTATTTATTATTTTTTAATTTTACCTTTTTTTTCACTAGAATTTATGGTTTTTATTTTTATCTTGAAATTATAATAATTCAACAACTTTTCTAATTTAAATGCCTAAATTTTAAATAACTCATTTTAAAAAAAAAAAAATTGGTTAACAGTACATTGAATTCTGAATAACTTTAGATTATTTTATTATGTTACGTTTAGTTTCATTTAAGCAATAATTTGTCATGTTCTATAGATATAATTCACATGGATACTTAATTTCAAAAGAAAAGTAAAAAATAGTACATACAGACAAGATACATACATACATCATCCCACCACACAATCCACATTTTCAATAATGCATCAAGTCAGCATACTAAATTTGCAAAATCACCCCCACCCAAAAAAAATTTTAAGATAAAAAAGCAGAATATATACATATATATATATATATCACTTGATTTTGCGTTAGCTAGGAAAACAATTTTTTGTCCAAATTAGCAAGAAAAGAAAATGTTAAAGCGAGTCTTAATTAACTAAATGTAAACTTCGTTTTATTTTATTTTTAAAAAAAAGAAATTTACACTTTGTGACACCATTTTTAACTTTTTTTCAAAAATATCCAACTTTGTTTTATACTTTTAATATAATAAATGCATGCCCATTATATGCCACTAAAAGTAAAATATATTTTTATTATGCTAAATATATATTAAAAATATCTCTAAAAGAAAATACTTTTAAAATTAAAATTTAAAAAAATAGTATTTTTAAAAAAAATAAAAGTCGATATTTTTAAAAACAATTTTATTTTTGGGTATTTTTTAATAAATCTAAAAAAATGTTTCTTCCTTATTTTTCTGAAAGAGAATCGCTGGGCTGGGCTTGGATAAGCACCACAAAAGAACGCTATTTATATGGGCTCTTATCAATGTTGGATCACG
Source organism: Garcia nutans (assembly GCA_947685225.1). NCBI lineage: Eukaryota > Viridiplantae > Streptophyta > Magnoliopsida > Malpighiales > Euphorbiaceae > Garcia > Garcia nutans. The sequence continues at coordinate 58,417,261 of CANTUV010000039.1, forward strand.
ACAATAATCGTTAAAAAGTTAAGTCTATTTCATTTTCCAGTTATTCCGTTTTCAAACCAGTAAATAAAACAGGAGAAATTATCTAGAGGAAATTGGATTTGCGCTTTTACATGCCCAGAAGAATTTATTTACGAAATTATGTTAAATGTTTTTTTTTCAAAATTACCATTATGACGGTAATTTTTATTTTTTTTTAATTTTTTATTTTATTTTTTTATTTTAAAAAAGTATTATATTTTTAATATATACAAAAAACATATACATAACATATATACAACAGATATAAAATATACATTCAATAATACAAACTACATATACAACACAATAATAATACATTTTCAACAAATCTATAACATATTTATATAATATTTTTAAGATTTATTTAATTTATTTCTATTTTAAAAACATCCAAATAACATTCACATAATATTTAATAATTTTTATATAACATGTACATAACTCAAATAATAAAAATATAACATATACACATCTACAATACATCTACAACATGTACAATACATTTATTAGACATATACATAATAAAATTATATATTTTTTTAATTTTTTCATTTATATAATATATAAATTTTATTTAATAATTTTTATTAATATATTTTTTGTCTAATTTTATTTTTATTTTTTTGAGTTCTATTTATTTTTAATAATTAAAATTAAAATTTTCTTTTTTATATAAAAAGTGTGATTTTTACATAATATAAATAATTTAAAGTATTAATATTTTTATTTTATCAAAATAATTTTATTTTAATATTAAAATTATAAAAAAAAATAATTTTATTTTAACTTATATTGATGATAATAAGTAAAAAAATATTTTTTGAAAAAATTAAAAAATAAGATATATTTAAAATTTTACACTATTTTTTTAAAGTAAATATTTTTAATTTTTATAGTATTTTTATAATAAAAATTATGTTTTAGAGTAATGATGTAAATATCCTAATTATATAATATAACGAACATTTCAAATAAGTAGAGAAAAATGTGCGCATGCTATCAGAATCCAAATGTGCATGTATTAAGCAAGATCTTGATATCACAGGCTGAAATAAGAGCTTTTAGCAAGGAACATTGAAATTTTGTTCCTCTGCATATCGATTTTAACAATTACTGAGCCTAGCACTCAGTCCACTCTCCAGCTATATCAGTTGGCTATGTTTGTTCCCGATTGCGTCTGTTGCACCAACCCCGCCCCTCTCCTCTTCTCTCTCTCTCAAGTTTGTCATTAGATTTCCTCTGTCTAGACAAAAAATTGAAAATGCCTGAATCATACACTTACAGGATCAGATTATTAATCAGCACCCACATCCTCTGCAGATTTCTTATATTCTGGCTTAAGCTCATAAGTTCCTTGATTTGCTCCTCTCTTGTTGTACACACACAGCTCATTCAGTATCTCCTTCAAGAATTGCTGCATGTAAAGAAAACATCCAAAATTTACAACATGAATATCCTGACCAAAAATTTTATGACGAACATGGTCAATATAACTAATTTTACCGCTTCCTTGATAGCTAGCAATCATTACAAGTATTGGACATTCATAGCATTACATAATATAGTCTTGGAGGGGCAAAAGAAGAAAAAAAAAAGGTGCAGATGCCACCATATCAACTAAATCAGCTCATCTGGCAATAAGTTTGAAAACTATCATGTCAAAAAGCACCAATTTAGATGTTTTGTTCGACTATTTGGAATTCTATGACAAAGACATTAGATTTACCTTAAAAACCAATTTTGATACAATATTTTTCTCAACTGCTCAAAGCCAAATAGAGTCGGACAATCTCGACTACCTAATTAACGAGATATGATAATAATGCCTGCTTATGATGTCTGCGGGACTGCAAGAAGGTTAAAAAAAAAATGCTTGGCCCTTAAGCAACAAGCACTGTACAATCTGCAATGGAACTCAAAGATATAACAAAAAGAAAAAGGCACACCGCAGGTTGATCAGTTTCTTGTACAAGTTGCTTTAAGGCCCAATTTGGTTGTCCTTCAAATAGCTTGAACATAATATCCTCCAATTCCCCACGATCCCTCCTGGTTCTCTTCATGTCTGACTGTTTAACTGGAGCTGCTTTCTTCTTATCCTGCTCATAGATAATATGTTTAGAACTGTTTATTTTGGAAGCAGGTTAGGATTATTAAGGAAAAAAATCAACACAAACAAACACAGCTAAAGAGATATATGCATTATTTTATTCCCCATAAGAACATTATTCAGCATAGTTATGCAAGAAAAAGCCAAGGCAAAAAGCAATTAAGCTACCCAACATCCAAGACCATGTGAAATAAGAAAGGAAAATATCAACATACTTTGGTGTTAGATGACATAAGGCCAACCATTCCAGGCATTGGTCGCATGTGCACTCCTCGGTCATTATCAATAACCTGGTAAACAAATCAAGCAACCAAAAATAATACAATAATCATATGTGATCAGAAATTTCAAAGTAAATGAACAATCAGATCTACCTGTATTTGCCTATTCTTAATCATGGACTTATTTGTTCTTTCACGACACAATCTGCCATACTCCTCAATGTTTTCCTCATGAGGCTTCATGTCAAATTTATGTTCCACTTTCCCTTCCATGGCAACCCTTCCTATAAATTCAAAAGTCTTCTAGTTCTTAAAAAGAGCTCAATGCAAGGAGAGAACAAGAACAAAAACACATAACAGTGCAATTAAAGCATCTAAAATTAGCTCTAAGGCATGCAAGATCCATATATTTGAATCATCCACTTTGTACAATTCTGACCCATGCTCAATGTAATCGTGCATATGAATGAAGCCAATTGAAAACCATAAAATAAAGCATAGTATGGGGCATGGGAAGGCAAACAAAATTATAGCTAAGTATCAAAGATGAACTTTGAGATTCACAAAAACATTTCCATCATGCTTTGACAAGCAGTGGTAACATAATATTGTCTTCCAATCATTTTTGGGAGGAGACACTAGAAAATATATGCTATAAGGTCTTGCTAAAATTGCAACAAGTAAATCAAGGCAAACAAAATTATAGCTAAGTATCAAAGATGAACTTTGAGATTCACAAAAACATTTCCATCATGCTTTAACAAGCAGTGGTAACATAATATTGCCTTCCAATCATTTTTGGGAGGAGACACTAGAAAATATATGCTATAAGGTCTTGATAAAATTGCAACAAGAAAAAAACAAGGATTTTGGAAAGAAAAAAAAGCCAATAACTTTTCAAAATTTTAGCAAAAATTAGAGCAAGAATAAAAAAATATCAGCCATATCAGTCCAAATTAGTTAAAGTTGAACAATTTTGGAACCAAATGGTAAATGATTTAGCCAGTTTACACATTCAAAGCTCAAATATTTAGTACAATCTGATTTTGCGCAGTTAGTGAAGAATTCGTCATGCTTGATCCACAAAAATGAAGTCCTATGTTTATAATTCTGCAAGTTGCAACATCTGATAGTAGTTTCAATACAGAACACGAAATAATCTCAACTTCAACAAATTACAATTATGAAAATAAAAGGCAAGCAAATATTAGATCTCAAGTATACAATATCGCTCGAATTTGATGCCTCTTAGGTCACCAGTTAAGACAAGTGCACAAGTGAACTAGAACCTCACCTTCACTTGTCTCAGAAAAAACACACATAGGAACAAAATCCTTAAACATATTTAGAGAATAACTCTTCGGTCTATTCCCAGTCTCAGCGCCAGCCATCTCCATAGTGAACTGATAAACATTTAGGAAACATGAGAGAAAAATAAATTACGAATTATGGAGAAAATATATCTCTGACCAAAAACAACATAAAGGTCAATATATTAATAGAAATTGATCGCGATATGTGCTCAAAAAATTATTCCTATATCTTAGCATTTGCCTAATATATTTCATTGTTTAACAAATTGGCCATCACTGATTTCCTTGTCTATGTGCAGTGCAGTGAAGTAAAAGCAAGATGGTGATATTTATATTTCCATAGCATATGAAATATCATCTGTCGAGATATGATTGCATAAAGTGAAAGTTACATCAAGCTAATATGCAAAACAAGTGCATAATAATGATGATAACTGATAATAACACAGTTAATAAGTGCAGTCTGCAACGAATTACTAGATGGCCGCATAACCAATTAGCTAACTTTCCCAGGACTAAGATATTTCAAGTATTGAATTGAATTGGTTACACTACAAAGAAAGCTAGTAAAACAGAAAGATCCTCCACAGATTGAAGCAAAAATAATTGAAAAACAACATCTAATCAATTTGCAGCTCAAATAGCCAATTTGAAAGCTTAAATTGACATGTATGAAGAAAAAAAAATTACTAGATTTAAGTTATGTTACAGAAATGCTTTCTGTAAGTAAATTTAAATTAGGGTTCCCCATGGCAGTACAAGATGATATCAACGTAGGAATAGTCACATACACAAATTTTACAATTAGCTTATCCGCTTTGAAGAAAACATAAAGATGGAAGTAATAAACTGCTAAAACTGCAGACAGAAAACCAATAAGAATCGAACAGAAAATAGCCGATTGAGAAAGATAAAATAGTACCTTTAAAGCAGAGGGATCATCGGAGCGCAGAGGATCGAGGGAGAGAACGACCTTGGCAACAGGATGGGAATCCGAAGAAGATGCATGACTCTGCCACGACTTCGCCACCACTAACGGACACTTCATCAACCACACCGATCTATCAGCCTTAGCAGTTTCCAAGGTACCGCCGTTATTCCCACCATTACTGTAATCTTCATCCATAACTGTACTTTCTTTTTTCCGTTTGTTTCTCGAGATACTTTCTCTGTCCTTCGAGCTAGCTGTCTCCAGTTTTTTGCCTACTTTCTAGTCTCGTCTATGGCCTCTTCCATTGACGGTTCTTTGTCTGAAATATGAAGCGCTGGACCGGAACCCGAACCAAACCGGGTTCATAAAACAAGCTTGATCTCACGCATTATTGACGTGGAAGAATATGATGGGCTTACAAGTTGGCTTTTCTAAGGTTTCGAGACCTCTTAGCATCATTTGTACAGACCCTAACAAGGTCTGTCTCATCTTGAACAGAATCAAATCCAATGTTCACATCAACACGCTAAACTTAGTATTTTTCAAAAATCAACAGTGAGTTCATTTAACACGTTAATTAAATTTAAAACCAAAATGCTGTCTACCGAATGAGGATTTTTCACAAGCATGTAATTGGCAAAAATGGTTGCAAACCTTTTATCCATTAAATTTTTCAGAATCAATTCAATTTTTCAGAACGATTACATTTTAATTAGGCAATTGCGATTACATCTGAATAAAGAGAAATATCCAGATTTAACAAGATTCATAAACATCTAAAGAAAGAAACAGAAATCTAAAGCATAGATCTACCAAACATATTAACAAGCATTATGCCCTTTCGCCCCTAATCCTCCTAGCCAATTGAATATCCTTCGGCATAATAGTGACTCTCTTGGCATGAATAGCACAAAGGTTAGTATCTTCAAAGAGTCCCACAAGATATGCCTCTGCAGCCTCTTGAAGAGCAGAGACAGCGCTGCTCTGGAACCTCAGATCAGTCTTGAAATCCTGAGCAATTTCTCTCACAAGCCTCTGGAAGGGGAGCTTACGGATCAAAAGTTCAGTACTCTTCTGATACTTTCTGATCTCCCTAAGAGCCACAGTTCCTGGTCTGAAACGGTGGGGCTTCTTCACGCCTCCGGTAGCCGGAGCTGACTTGCGAGCTGCTTTTGTTGCCAACTGCTTACGAGGGGCTTTGCCTCCTGTAGATTTTCTGGCAGTCTGCTTGGTGCGAGCCATTTGTTATTCAAAATGACAGAAAATTAAAGATAGTGAAGAGATCATAGACTGTAAACTCGTTTGATTCCGAAGAAAGTGATGGATATGATAGGGGTTGGGCTGATTAATTTATAAGAAGAGGTGCGAAACCGCGAATTCAAAATTTTCGAAAAAATTCGTGTTTTTGGTTGAGCGGCTTGAAATTAGTGAAAAGCGAAAATTAGCCTGCAAGGCGAGAGGCTGAATTTTGAGCCGTCGATTTTATTAGTTATCTACGGCTGACAATGTTTGGAGTGGTGCGACTGGGATCACGATCCGTGCGTGGTGTGAATGGACAAATGGGAGGAGTTTTCTAAGGAGGAACCTTTTCTTTTTCCCTCGCGCTCCTCATGCAATTATTAGAAAAGAGGAAAAAGAAAAAAGGATTTTAATCATAATTGGGCCTTGGCCTTTTTACAAACTTGCCAATTTTTAGGGATTTCTTAAAAAAATAATACCATAAAAAAATTATTTTTTTTAATTTTAAAAAAAATATTTTTTTTAATTTTTAATTTTAAAATTACTCTCTTTAAGAGGTATGTTTTAGATATACATTTAATATACTCAATATTCAAAGATATATATTGAATATATTTTAGTATATCAAAAATATATTAAAAAAATGATATTTTTGAAAATAAAATAATAATAATGATAAGTGTGTGATAAAGTATAATTTTTTTCAATTTTTTATCAACTAAATCCTGTTGATAAATATTAACTAATAAATTTAATAGCTGCCAATATATTATATATTTTTATAAATAGTTAAAAATAAAAATTTTAAAACTTTTTTTATGAATAGTGTAATTTTTTAAAATTTGTAAAGCTCTTCTTTCACCTATTAAATATCAAATATATATAAGGGTCAATATATTGAATAGAAATTGAATTTTGAGGTTGAATTAAAAGTATATAGATTAGTAAAAGATATTTTATGAACCATTTACTATTAATAATTTTTTATTTGTAAATTATAATATATAAATAATATTGTGAAAAAGTGTGTCGCTTATAATTTTAGCTAGTCTAATTACACATGTTTGGCCACACTTCCTTTTACTCTTAAGTAGATCTGGCCATAGTATAAATTTCAAATGAAAAAAAAAATCAAATAAATGGATTAAAAACTCAAAAAAATTAAAAACTTTCAAACCCAATCTCGATTCATAGCAAATCTAATATGGAGTAGCCTATTTTGGAAATTTAGAACATGGCTCGTAGTATTTTCCTTTGTTGTTCAACAAATTTTTTATAATTTTTTATGCGGTCTAATTTTAATGAATATCTTATTTGAGTTGTTGGTTCAAGTGATATTTTTAAACACGTTGGCTCAAAACTATGAATAAAATTCATATTAAAACTGTCATTGCATCCAATTATATTTATAAAATTATAATTATCTTTTCATCTTCTATATTAATATTTATTACCATATCTAAATTATTTTTCAATTTGTTAATTGTTTTTTCCATTTGTAACGTATGCTGAATCCATATTATACTCATATAGAATATTGTATAAGTTAAATATGTACTTATTTTTGTAAGAATTTTCAAATTTTACATTTTTATTGTTACTATTAAAAAAACTTTTAGAATTGTGATTCAAATTTTTAATGAGATTTGAAGGTTGGAAGGCTTATTTTGCAAATGAGAAATATTTCTTTTTTTTTTTTTAACTTCTGAGAAATATTTCTTGCATAAACTATAATTCTTATTTTAATATTGTTTATATTTGGGTGAAAATGCCAATGGAATTAAAGTTAGTAGCATGGACGGATCTAGCTGAGTCATGGGGTCAATTGACCCCTTCCCCCCACCTCCTTTATATATATATATATATATATATATATATAATTTCTAATATATATTATATATAATTTTATAAAATCATAAACATATATAATTTTATAATTAATAATTTTATATTCTTTTAATATATCCTAAAATTAAATATATATAAAATTGTATATTTTTAAATTAAAATTAAAATTATATACTTTTATAAAAAAGGTATAATTATATATATATATAATTTTATAATTTAAAAGTATACACTTTTAATATATTCTTTTAAATTATATATATTAATCATTTTTAAATATTAATTTTTTGACTTTTATTAAAATATGGTAAATAAATTAATAAATCTAATAATTAGAATAAAAAAATTAATAAATTAATAAATTTTTAAAATTTAATAAATAATATAAAATTTTAATTAAAAAGTTTTTTTTATAGAAATATAACTTTTACTATAATTTTAAATATTTAATTTTAATTTTAATTTGTTTATTTATTAAAAAAAAAAAAAGATTGCCCCCTTCTTTGATCAATTTCTTATTTCGCCAATTGTTAGTAGTGCTGAAGTATTTATAGGAAAAATTTTAGGCTTTTATGGGTTTTTACTCAAGAGTCCAAGTTAATTGTTATGCATTAAAGAGAGTCCATTAATTATATTATTAGGTGAATTTGAGTTAAAGAGTTAATGTTTTATTTAATTTATCAAAATATGTATTTTTATTTAATTTGATTTGTGAATTTTATTTTTCATTGGCCGCAGATATAAACATGTACGAGATTATCTAAATTTATAGTATTCTTTATTTTTTTATTTTATCATTGCATTTTTTTATATTTTTTTCAAATTAAATTCCGAATCAATCGCAACAAAAACTAATAAGTGATCCTTATAAAAAGCACTGCAAAATTTAAAAAAAAAATCGGGATTAAGTGTTTTTATTTATTGAGAGTCAATAGGAATATTACAAGCCATGTAATATTGTAGGATGTAATTACAATTCATACTAAATGATAATTTTATTTGAAATAAGATTGGCCATTTATAATTAACTTTTTTTCTTTTTTTGGGAACAATGAACAATGTAGGATGCCATATATAATTAACTTAAGACCAGAAATAAATATCTTCAACGAAGGAGGTCCCTCCATTGTTGCGTGTTAGATTGCCAAATCGGGATAATATTTTCTTTTGAAGTTTTGCAAATTAATGCCTTAATCATGAAATATCAAAATCCATAATGACGCATATGATAAGAAAAAGAAAGCTGCGGATGTAATTAAAAGAAAGACAATCAACACAGAATTGAAAACCGCTAATAGAAAAAGAGAAGAAAAAAAAAATTGATGTCTTTGCCAACCAAATTTATATATTTCATAATGTCCTTATCAATTGCATAAATTAATTTATAAGTCTGCTCAACTATTTTGCAAAACTCTTTATATTACTAGCCCCTTTGGAATATACTTAAAACTCATTTTTTTAACTTGCTAGTCAAATTTTCTTTTTCTTTAATTTTGAAAAATTATAAAGAAAATTACATTACATGTCATATTTTAATTTTTAAAAATATCCCATTGTTTTAGTATATTTTAAATATATTATATAAAGTGATATATATTTTTAGTATAATAGATATATATTAGACATATAATTTTAAAAAAGAGTATTTTTAGGCTTAATTTCATAAATAGTCCATAAATTTTATAGTGTTTTAATGATATAGTCCCCAAACTTTAAATCATTCCAATAAAATTTTTAAACTTATATTTTTTTCATTAAAATTTCTAATACCGATTTATGATAAGGGAATGCACACATAAACTCCACGCCATGTTCAAATATTTGATTTAATTTGAACTATTTATGAAATTAAACTTTGATAAAAAATAAAATTGTGAAATTAAACCTTTAATATAATTTTATAGAATTTTAAGATTTGTATAAAATAATTTAAATATAACAAATATTTTAATAAAATTTTAATGTAATTATAAGAAATAAGTAAATATAAAAATTAGATATATTAATATTGTTTAATATAATATTATATAATTTAAGTTATATTACTAAATAATAATAGAAGAATTAAATCCATTATTTAACTATTTAATTACATTTAGATAAATATTCAAAAATTAATTTAAATATTTTACAATTTAAATTATATTAATAAATAATAATAGAAAAATTAAATTCATTATTTAACTAGTTAACTAAATTTAGTTAAATATTGAAAACTTCATTTAAATATTTTACTATTTGAATATTTAAAAATAATATCAATATATCTAATTTTTATATTTTTATCAGTATATTTAATAGTTTATTATTACTTATTTCTTAGAATTGCATTAAAATTTTATTAAAATATTTGTCATATTTAAATTATTTTATATATATCTAAAAATTATATTAAAGGTACCAAATTTTAATTTTATAAATACACCCTAAACTTTGTTGAAAAAATGACATGAAATTATTTATTTTAAATTAAATATATGAACTCTATGTAGATACCACGTAGAGTCCACATATACAGTATCTTACTAAAAAATGGTATTAAAAATTTTAATGAGAGAAAATATAAGTTTAATGATTTTAGTGGGACGATTTAAAATTTGAGGACTATAATATTACAATACTATAAGTTTATAGACTATTTATGAAATTAAGTGAAATTTTTTAAATTTAAAGTTGGAAATAGATAATTTAAAAAAATAGCTATTTTTTAAAATAATTTTATTTTTAGGCTTTTTTTTTTGAAAGAATTCCAAAATTATATGGGATATAACTTTTAAACTTTTTTTTACTATATAAGATTTTAAAAATTAATAAAATATAGTTTAGTGGTTAGAAACATATATTATTTTCATTTAAATATCATATTTGAGTCTTTTAAGTATACAATCTTTTCATATATAATTTATAAAAAAATATAAATTTTTGAAATTTCAAAAATGTCATTCTTTTAAAATATAACTAAAAAATACTCTCTCTCTCTCTCTATATATATATATTTGGTGTATTATATATAAATTTATATTTTAAAAATTAAAAATTAATGAGTATTAAAAAAAGAAAATTAAATATTTTTTAAAATATTTTTAAGGCATTTTTATAGATATTTTAGCTTTTGGAGCTTCTAAAAAAAGATCTCTCAGCTCACAGGCCAAATAGAAAATAGAAAATACTTTAAATTTAAAAAATTAAAAATTTCATATTTATAAATTTTTTTATTAAAATATCAAAATTTATAAATTATTTATCAAAATATTAAAATTTTATTAGTTTATTAGTTTATTATAAATTTATAAGCTTTATATAATTTATAATAAAATAAATAAAAAATCTCTTAAAAAATTAAAAACAATAAAACATGGTTTGCAGTTAAAAAAATAAAATAAAAACGGTTCGTTTCAGGGAAACAGTAGTCAATATCTTGCACTTTGTCTTTTAGCTTATAAAACTGAAACAACAATCAATGAACTTACCCATTTGTTGGAACCACGTTTATAACTCCTCTCCCGCAACTATTTCCATCTTCGTGAACTGCAACTCTCCTCACATTCATAACCAACGATGAACCGCTCCTCTTTTGTACACTCTTTGCCTCTACTCTCGCTTCCATTGTATCCTCCGATGAGCTCGACGATCCCTGGATCCGCCAAGTTGTGCCTCATCAGCCGGATCGCCGAACAGTATTTTACTTCTTTCAAGGCTAAATTCGGGAAAACCTATGTCACGCAGGAGGAGCACGACTACCGATTCAAAGTATTCAAGGCTAATCTCCGACAAGCAAGAAAGCACCAGAAGATGGATCCTTCTGCTATCCATGGAGTCACCAAGTTCTTTGACTTGACACCACGTGAGTTCCGGCGTCAATTTCTCGGTTTGAAACGGCTTCGTCTTCCAGCTGATGCTCACGAGGCTCCGATTCTCCCAACTAACGATCTTCCTACGAATTTCGACTGCCGTGATCATGGTGCCGTGACAAAGATCAAGAACCAGGTTTGTATATATATATATATATATGCACGCACACATGCGTGTGCGTATGAGCGTGTAATTTATATTTTAAAAAAATTGAGAATTATGCTTGTGAAATACACAGGGATCATGTGGATCGTGCTGGTCGTTTAGTGCGGTGGGGGCTGTGGAAGGAGCTCACTTCTTATCAACAGGCGAACTGGCGAGCTTGAGTGAGCAGCAGCTCGTGGACTGTGATCACGAGGTTCGAATGGTCTATCTTTACCGTTTATCATTTCATAGAATATAATTTTTTATGCGATTTTTTTTATCAGACTTGGTTTTTGCATGTAAAATTTTCCCATTTCATTTCATAAATTTGATACTCTCTTTTAAATTCTTCAGATTTGCTATGCTAAGAGTGGTTTTGAAAGAGATAAAGCTAGGACCTTTGAATTTAGATAACGACGTCGTTTATAAGAAAGAATTTTAAGCGCTTGTAAACAAACGGGCATGGTTCCATTTAACATTAAGATGATTCATAGAAGGAAAATTATGAAATTAGATCTTATCATCATTTTTTGATGTTTTATAAATTTATTTATAATTTAATAAAAAAATCATAATAAACTTATAAATTCGTAAATTGATTAAAAGATTGTAGTAAATATAATGTCTTTCTGGGCTGAGGCCAACTCCAACCATGTGCACCATTTTTTGCATCAAAATAGTGCAAAACACCAAAATGGAGCAACATTATCTCCAATCATCTGTACCATTTTTATCACCAAAAAAAATATTTTATTTAGATTCTTCTCTCTCATTAATATTATATTATTTTTTTACTTCAACTTTATTTATCCATTTCACTTAAAAACTTCATATCATTTTAAATGAAAAGTGATTATTGATTTATTATTTATAATATATTTATGAAATATAAATTGTTTAAAATAAGTTGTGAATCGTTTATCAAAATTGGATAAATAAGTTATTGATAAATGATTAATAATTAATAGACCTGTTTATTGAAACTATTACATAAATAGTATATTAATGATGATAGATAATTTATATGTTAATTATAAAAATATATATTTTAATAATATTAAATATAAATAATATGATTATATTAGAGTTTTTGAAATTAAATAAAAGTATACTAGTATTTTATTTGAAAAAATCAATTTTGAATATGAGGAGAAAAAATAATCAACAAATTATTATTTATTTATAAAGAGCTAGCTGTTTTTAGTTGCTTTAGTTGTTACCATTAAGAACATAAACAGTAAGCTGTTTAAACAGCTGGTTTTTATTGAGAACATAAACAGCTAGCTGTTTCTTGTTGTTTTAGCTGTTACCATTGAGAACATAAACAGCTAGTTGTTTCTTGTTGCTTTAGCTGTTACCATTGAGAACATAAACAGCTAGCTGTTTCTTATTGCTTTAGCTGTTACCATTAAAAACATAAACAGCAAGCTGTTTTAGCAGCTGGTTTTTATTGAGAACATAAACAGCTAGCTGTTTCTTGTTGCTTTAGCTGTTACCATTGATAACATAAACAGCTAGCTGTTTTAGCAGCTGGTTTTTATTGAGAACATAAACAGCTAGCTGTTTCTTGTTACTTTAGCTGTTACCATTGAGAACATAAACAGCTAGCTGTTTCTTGTTGCTTTAGCTATTACCATTGAGACCATAAACAGCTAGCTGTTTTTTTTAAGTGTAAAGACATTGTAATTTGAATATTTTAATTAACTTCCTTTATGAATTGTGAATGTGATTTGCTAAAGTATTTTTTTATTTTTTTATATTTATGTATTATAAATAAAATAATTTGTTATAAATACAATTCATATTTTACATGATATTTATTTAAATAAAATTTTACATTTTAGTTATTAAAATATAAAATTAATAAATAATACAATATATTGAGTGGGTGAAAAAAATAAACACCTAATTACAAAAATTTACTTAAAAAATAATAAAGTAGAACTTGTTTAGAAAATATTTAAGGTTTTGAGTTAAAAATAAAAAAGAATAAAAAATTTAAAAAAAAATGGTGCAGCTACAGTATTGCACTAAATATAGTGCAACACTGTAGCTGGTCTTCAAAATGGAGCAATAAATGGCGACTGGTTGGAGTTAAAACCGTGCACTATAATGGAAATTGACACACGATTGGAGAGGCTCTGATAGGTTTATAATAATACAAGTTTTTTCCTGTATTTTTATAAAAAACCAGATAAGATTTGGATTTTGATTACACTAGCTTGAATAATAATTTCTACCAATTCAATTCAAAGCAAGCCTTAAATAATAATTTCTACCAATTCAATTACATGCAGATAAAATTTGTTTAGATTTGGTTTATATTGGTATAAAGTCCGTACGTTTTTTGCAGTGCGATCCAGAAGAATACGGTGCGTGCGACTCAGGTTGTAATGGTGGGTTGATGACTACTGCGTTTGAGTACGCTCTCAAGGCTGGTGGCGTGGAGCGAAAGGAAGACTATCCTTACACTGGTCATGATGGGGAACCTTGCAGGTTTGACAGGAACAAAATTGCTGCCTCTGTTGCCAACTTCAGTGTCGTTTCTATTGACGATGAACAAATTGCCGCAAAATTGGTCAAGCATGGTCCACTTGCTGGTACTTTATTAGCTAGCTGCAATTCATTCTACTCTTGTTATAATTTTAACTGTCTATTAATTGATGCATTTGCATTCTGCAGTGGGCATCAATGCAGTATTTATGCAGACTGTATAGTTTCCTGCCCATATATTTGTTGGAAGCAACAGGATCACGGGGTGCTTCTGGTAGGATTTGGAGCTGCTGGTTATTCTATAATCCGGTTTAAGGATAAGCCCTTTTGGATTGTTAAGAATTCTTGGGGAGAAGATTGGGGAGAGAATGGCTATTACAGAATCTGCAGAGGTCACAATGTCTGTGGAGTCGAATCCATGGTCTCATCTGTTGCTGCCATTCACCCTGCGGGTAATTAAATACGCAAATTGTTTGCATATAGTAATAGAGAGCTTCTGTAGATAATTATATATGAAGTGTGACATCTACTGTCTAAAATACCCTAAAATTTGTAAGCTCCTATGAGCTTGATATGGCTGAAGTTAGTATGATCTAGGAACTAGTTGTAATTTCGTTATCAGAACTATTTAATTGCTTATTGCTATCTATACACCAATAAAAAAAATATGAATGTACATTTTAAAAAAAGAAACTAGTTGTTTAAAATAACTCTCAATTTGAACAGAATTTTCTTCAGGAATACACTGCAGAACTCTATTCATCAGCTTTTCGCTAAACAATATGGCACAACAAGCTGTATCGCTCTAAGAATAACTAAAGAATAATACAATCAATGTAGTGAATAACTGATGAATAATATAATCAAATAGTGAATTAACAATATGACTAGAATCGACGCTCTTTTCTAGCTTCTCTTGCGGAAGTTCAACTCAAGAATCAATGTGGTTGCTAGATCTGCAAGGTTCTTTATTTCGGCAATCACAAACCAAATATAATGAGATTCTTCTCCAAACTTTGCCACACATCTCCATTACCTTCTCTTCAGTCTAATTGAAAAGAATTATATAAATTCTCCTATATGCTTAAGTGAATAAAGTGTATGATATAATTCCACTTTCTATCTTCTGGCCTTTAACCAATCTCTCCAATAAATTTATTATTCATCCTCAACAGCAAGTAAAGCAAATGAAAAAGGGTGGAATTTGTACCATCTCCCTCATAGAACTTATTCTGGAATTCTACCCTATGAAGCCGCAAGCCATGTAGGAATGCACTTAGTGTTTCCATCTCTAGAAGCACACCATCAGTTGCACATACAAAAACAATTATGCCAATAATAAGAATAATGATATTGTTGAACCTGCAGACATTAATAGATATTCATTAAAAAACTAATTCCAATCCAATATCTCAAATTGCTAAACCATGGGCAAAAGAACTCATCCCCAGGCTAGACATAAAACCTTGTCATAGAATACACTTGATAACTCTGAATGGGCCAAGCTGAAGATCAATACAAGTCAGACAAATTACACCATGCAGAAAATTAATTAAGAACTGAATGCTCATTGTGCATGGGAAACGTAAATTATGTATTTTAGGCGTCTCTAAAGACAAAAACTTAAAGATCTTCACAAATCATTACATTGAGATAGATAATCATGTTGCAAAACACAATCAGACTGAAGAAGTCTGCAAGGTTCTTTGAAAGATCAGAAGTTTATCATATCAATATGTTAAAATTTTATAGCAGATTGATATCTATAGTGTCTGTGTGTGGTTTCTGTTGCAGCTGCTACTGAATATCTTGAATGGTTTGATTAAAAGCAACTACAAGTTGTTTTAAGGATGATTTGATATGTTTCAGTTATAAAATCTTCAGAATGCCTAAAAAGCAATTTCAGATACTTTTTCCTATAAAACCTAATAGTTTTTTTTTTCTTAGAAAATTCTTCCTAACTTCATTTCCAAACAAGCAAATAGTATTATATTCTCTTCATCTTATCATAATATTGCAAAAATGTCATATCTGGCAAACCCACACTCATAGCTTTATTCAGTGCTCTCTACACATGGCGACATACCCTTACTCGGTACAACAGACAACAGGCGATTATTTTTGAATAAACAAACAGAAAGATGCATTACTGAAAAGATGCCAATTCAGCTTGAACATCATATTTTAGTCAAGGCATCAACCTGAGTGCCCACAAATGTAGATATGAAGCTGTATTAGATACTGCTCCAAGTACAAACTCTATGGTATGTATAAGTTGGTGACCAAAGACCTCACTGAACTCAAATTCCTCGTGTTTGTTGGAATCATAATGGGGCTCCATTTCAAGAGGGTCTTCAGTGCTGTCAAGAAGTGCATAGGATCGGCGTTGATGCCTCTGCACATAGCAATTAGAAATGCTAGAGTTTAACAAAGTTCTGACTTGTTCATATGACTAAAGTATGCATTTGAGACAAGCTCTTTTAGAAATGGCAGGGGTTAAGAAGAACTTTTGGAATGAAAAATGCAACTAAAACATGTGTTCGAAATATAAGCTCTTAGCATACTTCCTGGTGCTGCTTCTTCAAGAGAAAAGGCTTTGGAAACAGCATCCATGGTACAGCAACAAGGGCTAGAAGTAGTAACAAAATCTGGAAGCAAAACATGGGGCATGATAAGAACCATTATATATTTGACAGTACAGCAAGGGAAAATTTTGGCATAGTCACAATCATAAAGATTAAACCTGAAGGTATTTCTGGCCAAGAAAAAGCTGATTGTGACCTAGGTCATCACTAGGACTTAAAAACATGTATATCATCACATGGTACAGATCAGCTTGAGAACCAGTGCACCATTTCACAATTATGAGGAGTGAAAGATAGCCAAACAAGCTGTTTAAGAAAATAATCTGGGCACAAATTGGTACCTAAACTAATTGAAACTTTGTTAGTGAAATCATTTGAAGATGCAATAACACCCTATACAAATTAAAACCATTAATCAAAAGAGAAACACACATTGTTAAACTAAGCATCCATAACTCATGAATCTAGGTTCTCCCACTCTCTTTCTTGACAAAATAAAAATATTTGATCAACTAAATATGAACAAAAATATGAGATGAAATTACTGAAAAACTGCAGTTGCTGTTCAGAAAACATTAAAAACAGAATGTGAACAACATTTGCTAACTTTTAAAAGAATGCATGTTGTACACAACCGCACATATGCATGCAACTTAAATTAAGATAGCTCACCAGATATTTAGATTATTTGCAAAGAACTTTGCGTTGAAGTAGCTCATTACAATCCCAAGATTCATCTGGACCACTCCTAATAAAATTGACATCTTCATCTTTAATGAGTTAAGAAAAGGTAACTCACTTCGGGTACCATGCCACTTAGGATCAACACCAAATGGATAAGTGGCACCCGCCTTAACTAGACCAGCAGTAGAAGCATCCCTACAGTGGAAATTGAATTTAGATAATTCACTGGGGAAAATGGGTTCAGAGCATATGAATAAAGTTATTGCACTGGTTTAATACCTGCATGAGAGGTCACGACAAGCATAGGCAGAGGGACCAAATAGTTCAAATGGGACTGAAAAGCATTCATTGTATACCAATCCAGTGTAGATCGAAAAAATTGCCATCATCATAATAACATAACGGCCGCCAAATGACATTTCCATAATGTCTCCAAGCTTCTGTTGTTTAAAAAAATAAAGTAGTTGATGCATGCACCAAGAAAGAGGAAGACAGAACTTGCTACAATCTAATGACAAGCTAATTACCTGATTGGACAATTTCTTTTCCCTAGCAATGAAATATAATATAGCCAGCAGTAAGCAAATACCGTGGCCCCAATCACCGAACATCACAGCAAAAAGAAATGGGAACGTGATAATTGTATATACGCCAGGATTGGCTTCCTGGTACTTTGCAACCCTGGAACAAATTTTTGTTGTTTAAAACCATAAGAAGATGATTTCATTCAGCAAGTGACAACTAAATTAGGTAAGTAATGCATGAAATGTAACTATTAAAAAAACTCCAGTTTCAATTTTATTTTCTCATCATGCTTAAGATGTGGACAGCCAATCATTGATATTGCTAGATTTGTTTGGACTGTTTGACCAGAAACGAAATTGGGTGGATAGGCATGCTGCCGTCACATAATATCTTCAACACATTCTGTTTGTGACTAACTTTTGCATTAAGAAGTTGTAGCAGTTTGCAAATAATAAAGCCATGTAAACAGCCACCTTAGAATCTTCCCATGCCGAGAAGATAGTCAGCCATAGAAATATCTTTTCTAGGTTCTTTCTCCCAACTAACTTGCCTCCTACTTCCTATTTTTCATTGATGAGCTGCAAAATATCCATAGCTTGAAGAAAATGTAAATTCTTGTAATGCCCAATAGCTCAATATACAACAAAATTTCTGTCGCATAAATTATGGAATGCATCCTCATACCATCAATATAACTTAGAACTATGAATTCTTCTACCAAAAATTACATTCAGAAAGTAGGAACTCACAGTATAATCAGCATGATAAATAACTTACCCATATGCATCTACAATTTCTTGAAATGAAGAAGTAAATTTATTGGTGCAAAAATATGTAGGTGGTGATTCCTTTGTTTGCAAAACCTGAAATATTACCCCAATTTGTGAGTTGCTGTCTATAGTTGCCTGTTGCAATGCTCTTTGAATCTGCAAACGAAATAACCTTATGATAACTAAATAGTCATTCAGTCTACACTGTACTAGTTTATAATTCCTCCAAGATTTAACAACTAATGCGACATATAGTTAAAGAACACACCTGCTCTGTTGCAAAAATAGGACACCAACCTTCAGCAACAAGACACTTCTTTGTCACATTTATGCTAAGCATGTTTAAAGTGTGGTAGATAGATTTTTCCTTCTTCACCTTTACAAGTAACAGACAACAAATTTTTACCTCAAAAAAATGGAAAATAAACACAGTAGGCATTTAACTTATTAGTCAATGTAACAGTATAACACAAAAAGTATAAAATAGACTCAAACAAACCAAAAGGTTCCATTGCTCAAACTGAGAGCCAATTGTCTGTAACAAATTGCTTTGGTGAGCCACTCCAGTACCTATGGTAGTCTTCAGTTCAGCAAGTCTTCCAGACACCTACAAATTGGTGAGATTAAAACAAATAACATTGAACCAATGAGTGCTCAAATTTAAACAAAGATAGTTACAAGAGCAACTAACACAAAGCATGGATGAATGATTCGCTGCATAATAGAAGATAAATTTTTACCTCTGTCATCATCTGATATTGTTTGCTTAGGTCTTCGGTGAATCAGTAGCGGTTTGCTCCAAAAGCTTCACAAATTTTGACAATTTTGTTCTTTGATCTTTCACCAGGGTAGAAAATAACAAACGCATTTTTTTCAACCTATAAATTGATGCCTAATATAAGTTTCTGAAAGAAAAGGGCAGTATATCCAACTCCCTAACCGAATACAAAGAAAGCAACTTCCAGACAACAACCTTCTCTCTAGACACAGGATCAACAACAGGATTTTCAACCACGGATTGCTTCAAAAACACATTGCCCCTGGTTGCACAGAACACAATCCTTTCAAAAGCCATTGACTTTTCTCTGGGTATAAAGGCCACTGATGAATCCCAGTTTAACTTGCTTTGAAGGATCTGTTATCATTTCCTACACAAAATCGACTCCTAAGCGTAACATTCAGGAAGTAGCAAAAATTTAAGCTACAAGAGAAAAGCAAAGGAAAAAACAAAAAATGTTGTACTTGCTCCAACAATAATGGACTGTCAATGGATCCTTCACCATTGTTATGTACTTCAAGTTCTCCTTGCCGAACTGCAACACTTCTTAGAGCTGAATAGAAAAGTTCACCAGCCTGAAACGTGATTAGAAAAAATGCTGTAGTTCATTTCACAGCTTCAGTTGCTTTTAGAAGCTAAAATAAGGCCATACTGATGCTTATATTCCATGATACCAGAAATACTCTCTAATTTCCCTAAGCAAGCAATTCAAGCTTAAGTCCTTTAAAAATAGAAAGTGATAGTTTTAACAATTTTCTTGTGAAAAAAATTGCATAAGCTTTTGAACCATCCATGTTTGTGTGTGTCAGAGACTTTTATCTCAAGTACCATACCGTTGCATATAAGCAAGATCAAAAGCATTAGTTAAATAATCTAGAGAATCTGATTTATCAGCAACAGACAATTTTTGTAGCTATGCTAAAAAATGATTTGATAACACAGGAACTTTGCTGCAAATCAAGACATGCCTTCTGCAGAACAAGCTTATATTCTAGTAGTTCATTATGTGCATGCTCTAACTTCTCATTATTCGAATTTATCTCTATCAGCTCAGCTTCAAGCTCACCAAGTTTCACCTAATTGTACCAAGAATAAAGTCACTTTTTTATGTATAAATTACAACCTTCAATAAAATATGTTCTGAGAATTCATAATACCTCCAAATTGTCCAAATCAATATCATCACCTCTTGCAGATCTTGTTGAAGGTGACAACCCAGTCTTTGTCATGTGTTCCTTGAAGAACCGTAGCTTGCTAGCTATTTCTGCACATCTTTTAATCTGTGTGTCCAAATAATAACTTTGTTCAGTTTATTGAAAAAAAAAAAAGAATGAATGAAATTTAGTCAGAGTGAAGCAGAAAGGAAATGGGAGAAATCATTATTCAAGGACAAGTTTCTCGTTATAATTTATAGGATCTCTGAATGCTAATACTTAAATGGCAATCCACACAATAAAATCAGCATAACATTTCATTTCTGCCATTTATAGAGCAAACCTAAACAATAGGAGTACATGGCGCACCTGAGCAGCATATGTCCGTTGGAATGGGCTCTTTTCAGAGTTGAGCTGGAACATAGGAAGACATGTTCATTGTATTAGTCGTATGATATGCCAACCAGGAAGTAAAAAAGAAAAGGTTGCTTGTAGGCATAAAATAATGCAATATAAGAATCCCAAAAATGAATTAGCAGATGATCCTTTCAGATGGTAGTTTGAAATGATTTAAGAACTTGAATTTGTACTTCAAGTGAAAACTAGAAAAAAATCAACAAGAAAGCGAATTTAAATACTTAGTCATTTCAAAGGTTATCTATCCAAATGAATCCTGGAATTATTTCCTTGTCCCAACTATCAACAGCAACCACTGATTTCTTCAGGTTTACATTCTAAAAATTAATGGACTCAAATCTCCAATTAAGCTTTTTACAGTTTATCCACACGAAATGATAAAGAAAAGAAACAAAACGAACGTAATGTTTCACGCTAATTACAAATTCTCTCACCTAGAATTCTCTTCAAATTGCAGCATTTTAAGCATATTATTGAAAGAAGAAAAACTTATAGAACAAAATGAAAATGCGATGACAAGATCAATAGAAGAGTGAAATTGTATTCGCTTATATAATAATTGCCAAGAGATGTGATGATGTCAAGGAGAAACTAATTTGAAATCCGGAAACGAAACCATCATCATCAGAGAGTGATCCACATTTGACATATGAATAACAAAAAACAAAAATGCTCACATCTTTAAATTTAAAGAGGCCAAGGTCACCCAGATATGAGATTATGTGGTAAGCTGATTCAATAGGAATGATTGTGCCAATTGCATAGGCTCTGACCGCAGCAGATCCATCGTCGGCCAACGCCTTTGCTCCGCCATTTTTTTATCAACTTCTATAGATCGAAAGGCACAAATGTGTGCCTTCGCTAATACAATACACGTATGCAGCCAATGCGAATCAGGAAAAGCTCGCCGGGAGATCAATTTTAAGGCACCGACAAGACTAGTCCAATTCAGTTTTTATGGTTGTTTTGTGCACGTTAAGAAATCCCAACGTGTTGTTGGTGTTTCACCGTGGTTTTCAGTTGCAGAAATTTAAAGAATTTTCTAAATTCTAATGACGGCGTCGTTTAGAATTCTTCGACTGCTTTTTGACACTCAACTCTCAATTATGAAGTCCTTCTAGACGCACCGTTTCAGTTGTAATCCGAACTCGGCCATAAACAAAATAAAAAGAGAATTTTACACTGAATACCGCATCGCATGTTTACACATTTGAAAGGCTACAGTGCCAAGTGCCAACGTTGTTTTTTTTTCCAGTAATATTGGAAACGGTTTTTTTTTTTCAAAAATAAGTTTTTGACGTTCTTTTTTTCATTTTTAAATTTTTTTCTTTTCATTCTTTTACCATATTATTTTATTTATATTTTTTGTTTAAAATTTTTATATCATATTTTTAATATATACATAAAAAAATAAATATATACGTAACGTATACATAATATATATAAAATACACACTTAAAAAAATAAATTATATCTACAACATATTAACCATATATCTACATGATTTTTTTAATATTTATTCAATCTTATTTTTTAATTTTTAATTTTCAAAATATTCACACATCATTTATATAATATTTACACAACATCTAACAATTTTTTTATAAAATACACACAACTTAAATAATAAAAACATAACATACACACCAACATCTACATAACAAAATTGTGTTTATTTTTTATTTCTTTTATGTGTATATTAT
This sequence comes from Garcia nutans, assembly GCA_947685225.1. Lineage (NCBI taxonomy): Eukaryota > Viridiplantae > Streptophyta > Magnoliopsida > Malpighiales > Euphorbiaceae > Garcia > Garcia nutans. Next base: position 58,440,043 of record CANTUV010000039.1, read on the forward strand.
GTAAAGTTTATTTTAAAATAAGTTTAATAATTTTTATTAATGTATTTTTATATATTTTATTTTGATTTTTTAGTGTTATTTTTTTATAATTAAATTAATTTTTTTCTTTTTATAAAATATTATGATTTTTATATGATTAAAAAAAATTAAAAAAATTAATTTTTATTATTTTATTAGAATTTTTTATTTAATAGTAAAGTTTAAAATAAAAATAAAAAATTAAAATAAAATATTAATTGTATTGGGGAAAGATGCATTTTTGAAAAAAAAAATATTTTATTAAGAAATGATGTATTTTTGAAATTTTACATAAACTTTATAAAAATATAATTTTTTTTAGTTTTTATATAGTATTTTTATAATAAAAATTATTTTTTTAGATAATTATGTAAATATCCCAAATAAAAAAAAACAATGAGGCCATTGGGCTTCTTTCTCTCTCCTAATTGGGTTTCTTATAAAAATATCAAAAAATAAAATAAAATTATCAATGTTTTTAAATTTATTAAATTTATTTATTTATTAATTTATATATTTACCAAATTCATATAGAATATACAAAATTTAATATGAATTTATTGTACTTTTGTAAGTTTATTATAATTTTATTGTATACTTTTATAAAATAATACCTTTTCATAAAATATATAAAAATTTTAAAAAAAACTGAAGAGGTCCTAATTTTCTCTTCTAAATTCCAAACCCACAATCCAGTTGATTTGATGCATCAAACAGAAAGAATATACAAAATTTTACCATCTCATTAAATGAAGGAATTCAATTAAATTGATTTGAATTCAATTGGATATTGAGAGATAATTTAATTAATGACAATATTATAATTGATGAACCAATTCTTTATTTATTTTGACTTAATTAATAAATTAGTTTTTAATACATTGATTCAAAATTACAAAGCACGTGAAAGAGAAAAAAAAACACATTTTTTAACATAATATTTTTTCAAAAAAAATTTTAAGTTTAAATGAAAAAATCTTTTATATCAATAAATGCTTAAATATTTACTAACATTTTAATATAAATTAAATAGAACCAATTCATGACTTATATACACTTTTGTAATTCACCTTAATGCATTTTTGCAAAAATTCATAAAATTATTAAATAGTAGTTATATATACAGATAAAGAATCAACTAATGTTATCTTTCAAAAAAAAGAATCAACTAATGCATGCCATATCATCTAATTTATAATTGAACAATTTAATACTTTTGTAATTAACTTTAATAATGATTAATTTTGAACTAATAGAATAATTAGCTAATTTTATAATTTATGATTATTAATTATTGACTAAATGAATTATAGAGTTCAATTTATAAGATGTTTAAAAGTTGTAGTTAAATTTTTGCAAATTATATTAAACTAGTAATTAATTCATTTTATATATGATATAAAAGCAAATATGTATATACGTTACATCTAGATGTGTGCGTAGAAAGTATAAGGAGTATATAAAAGATTCATTTGAAACATCCTTTCATCTAATCATATAATATATAAAGTTATAAACTATAAAATCAATGAAAAAAAAATAAAAATAAAATAAAAATTGTGCACATTACCATGAACTATTAATGTTCTCGAAATTATATATATATTAAGTTTAAAGCACATCTATCGTTATATGTATGTAATTTTTTAAAAAAATGAAACAATATTGAAGTTTTTAATAAATAATTAATTAAATTATAATGAAGAAGTAAAATAATAAAATAAAAATAAAAATAAACCGGCTAATGTTCTAGTTAATTAAACACTACTTTATTGAAAACCACCGAAGCCTATATTGCTGTAGGAGCAATTAGCAGCAAGCGCCCACTTGCTTTAATAAAAATAAAACATAAAAATAATTAAGCTTACTCAAGTTAAATTTAGTCACATTATTATTATAAAACATAAAAATAAAGATAAATGCATGCAATGTCGGAATTAATGTAATAGCAAAGCTGCAAAACTAGCCAATGCTAGGACTATATTTAGTATAATCTCGCTGTTGAGTTATAAGGAAATTCTTACTTACTTCATTTTTGTTTGTCATTTAATTGATATATGAATGTAGTTTAAAAGTTTTTAATTTTATATACTTAATTAATATCATGTGAATACAATTTAAATATCAAATTTTAATGAAAATATATTAATATTTTTTTCTGCATGTATGTTTTTTTTATTGAAAATTACATATATATATATATATTTTTAACAAAAGACAATTATTATTTATATCGAATGTAGGGCGAACTCATATAGTCAGAAGTTAAAATGCCTTTAAGAAAACAAGGCAAAGAATCGAATGTATTAAAAATTCGTGATACATGGTTTAATCTACTGTAAAGAGCAAAATAATAGGCTGTTTGATTCCCTTCTCTGAATGTATGATGAATAGAAGATGAACTGTTATTAAGAAGGGACTTAAGATTAGCAATGGCAGAGTCCGAAACTTGAGTGAAAGAATCGAATTTAAGAAAATAAGGCAAAGAATCGAATGTATTAAAAATTCGTGATACATGGTTTAATCTACTGTAAAGAGTAAAATAATGGGCTGTTTGATTCCCTTCTCTGAATGTATGATAAATAGAAGATGAACTGTTATTAAGAATGGACTTAAGATAAGCAATGACAGAGTCCGAAGCTTGAGTGAAACTGGAAAGAAGAGCAACCAGAGTCTGAGAATCACTTTCAACTTGAATGTTTAGAAGATGATTGTGAAGACACCAGTCCAGGCCAAAACGAAGAGCATTAAATTCTGCTGAGGCTGCGTTGATAACACTAATGGAGAAAGAGAGACCGATTATGAATGAACCAGCTGCATAGCGAATAACTGCATATATGTATACATATATTTTTATATAAATTAATTCATTGAATGTAACAATGATTTATAAATTCTATCCTTTGTTATATACTTTTTTTAATATGTAATTAAAATATGGATTATAGCCACAATATATATACAATCCCTATAATGCTAAACATCCCTTAATAAATACTATATCTCATGTGTGTAAAACCCTGTACTACTAGTGACATTGGATTTGTAGGGCTTATTTCATATATATATATATAATTTCAAGTCTTAATAAACGGAATTTTTATTATTTATAATTAAAATTTTCTCTTAACTCGACATATATGCTTACAACCAATAAAAATTAAATAAATACAGTTATTTTTTCTATTATCTCTCATTTAGTAATTTATTACTGAATACATAAGAATGCACTGAATTCGGGATATAATTTTCCTTTTAAATAAAAGTAAAACATTTTTTTTTTGCTTGCCATTTACTAACTTCGTTTTTCTAATAAATAATTATATGACATGAGCAATTATACGACCTGAAAAATAAAATCAGATTTTATTTTTTTCTTGTTATAAATAATTAATTTGTTATCTTTAATAATGTATAATGCACTTTCCAGAGAATAAAAAAAATTAAAATAAGTTGAAAAATTCATAAAATAATTAAATTCATATTTTGATTAATTATTTATAGAGGGAGGAATACCTAGACTCAAATTTAAGACTTAAGCTGAAGTAACACATACTTTGATCAATAGATTATGCTTGGGTGGTTATATCTAGATCACGTTTAAAGACATTGAAATATCATCAACCAACCTTTGATTAGTTGAAAAATATTAAAATTATTTTTTGAGTTTTCAATTACAAGTTTAAGAATGACTTGGGATAGAAAGGTAGTAAGAAGAAAGACCCTTATTTAATTAGTGTGGCTATACATAGAGTTATATATAATAGAAATTAATTAATGTCTCGTCAATCACGAAATTAGGTATCAAATTCTCTGAATATGCGTCGAACTTAAGATGGCTACAAGTCGATTTCATGTTAGACGAAGACAAGACAGGAATCCAATATTTTTCTTTAATTTTTCATTTCTCATTTTTTTTATTATTATACATGAGAAGAAAACTCGAACTTAAGATGTAAATGAGAATAATATAGTTATTTACCATCAAATTATACTATGATGATTATTTTTCTTCTCCTGTTTTCTTAATATTATTTCTCATATATGATTTGAAGTTTTCAACAATATTTGCTTCAGATTTAAATTAATTCTGAAAAAATTTATAATAATTCCACTTCCCTAATCAATTTCATGTCTTTGTTATTTTTCTTATTTTATTTTCTTTATTTTCCTTGTTTCTTTTAACTTCATTATATAATAATAATAATAATAATAATAATAATAATAATAATAATGGTAAAATAACTATTGTTTTATCTCATCATATATCACAAGTAAGAACTAAGAGGAATAGAAAAAGAGCTATGCCTTTTATTTTATGTTTATTGCAAAATTTACTTATGTAACAAGTAATTAATATTGATTTGATACTTAAACAAACACGTGTTTATTAATAAAAACGCGTTACCTGTGATGCCAAACGTTGTGTGTGAATGGCAGAAAAAGAATCATGTAATCCGCTTTTCTAATTCTAAACCACCTTCCTTGAATTCGAGGGTGGCCAACATCTAAATCTTTAACAAATTTAAATAAAAATTGATTATTGAAATTCAAATTTTATTTAAATTTATTTTAAATAACTAGATGAAATTTATTGATTAATATATAAAGAAAAAAATTCATACACAACCAGTGGCGGAACCAGAAATTCATCAGAGGGGGGGCAAAATTTACGCAAAAAAAATTACCGATCAGAAATTCATCGAAGGTGGGTAAAATTTACACAGAAAAAATTACTGACGAGTAATTATAAATTTATAGTTTCAATGTTATTAACCTAATCACAATTTATAGTTTAAATTTTATTAAGCTAATCACAATTTATATTAAATTTTTATTTTATATTCAACATTTTAATTTATTATATAATTTATATAGTTTATATGTATATATATATACAAATGTAGGGGAGGGGAGGGGGGGTCCATTGCCCCCCAGCCCCCCCTCTCCCTCCGCCCCTGTACACAACAAAAAATGATTAATTCAAATTTATATTTGAATATATACATATATTATAATTTATTCAAAATATATAAAGATTTTTCAAAAGTTTATATTCTTAATGAACTAAAGCAAAAAATATCGTCGTATTTTTCAATTCCATAATGAATTAAGCATGATCTAAACGTTATACATATATATATATATATATAAATAGTTATATATACACTCACACATACACATGTTTACTGTAAGTTCATGAGCCATTTATGTGAAACGGAATATATTTCTCGGTCAATGAATCAAGATATGCATACTTGAGGAAAGTGAGTCAGGCACAAACCTCAAGTAATTGAAATACGTTTTTCCACTTCAAATCCATCTGGCAACCACAAATACATGTCTGGACTTATAAAAATTCGTTTTGAATTAATACATAACGTTTCACAGAAAATATTAACAATATATACACCCAAATAATAAAAAATAATTACAACCAACTGTTTTTTTTATCATCACTCTATTAATAATTTATTATTGGTAGAGTGTATATATATTTAGCCCATATTAGAATTTCTCCTTTTTTTCCCTTCATGAAACAGTTTAGTTATTATTAAAATTCTTAAGATCACGATATGTAATTAGTAAAGCATCTACTTACGTGAACACGAGATAGAAAATATTATTCTTATAGTTCATTCAAGATTTTTCATAGCTGGAAATCACATATTTCTTATCATGAATTGAGGGATATCCCTCAATTTAGCAACATTTTCCTTACTGAAATCGTAATGTAATTTTAGTTATAATCAAATTGGAATTTGAAATTTTGCAATATAATTAATATATATATTATCGTTAATTTATGTACTATCAAACACATTCTTCAATTGCATAAACACAATACTGCAACACTACTCGATCACACTTCTAATTAATTAATTTCCCGACGAAAATGCATATAATAATGAATAATTTTCACTGACATGAGTTACCCACAAAAATTTTCAAGGAAAGAACCCTAAAAACAAAATTCATTATTAAATAAAATTATTGATGGATGCAGCTAAAGCTAGCTAGAAAAAGATCAGTTGCTTGTTTCTTCATGTTATTAATAATATATTTGAAAAGTTTGTAAGAGTTATAATATTGTAATGGCTAGTACATATTCAAAATTCTTACGTGTATTTGGCCAATAAATTTTTTTTAAAAAAGTACTAATAAAAAATTATGTAATTTTATCCGATAGTGCACGTATATCCAACCTATATAAGTCTTTCCCGTATATTCATTATCCAATCAGCTTGAATGTCGGATTTTCAGGACCCATGTTCCTGTATAATTAATTTCAATCCTTCACATGCATGGAAAGCTAAGGGTGACTAACCATATCAACTGGATATATATATATATATATATATTAATAAAGAAAAGGATACCAAGTGTTTTTTTTTTTCTGTCAAAATGTAACTTTCAAGTCAGATATTCAAATTTATAATTTCAATTCAGATTTTAGAATTTATATTAGTTATTATAAGATTAAACTTTTATATTATGAGCAAGTATTTAACCATTTGACTAATAATGCCATAATCTGTTTTTTGCTTTGTGCGATTGTACAAATTGATAACTTACGTAAACTTTCTACAAATATTATTAAAATCATGCATCAGACTATCACTATATATATGTTTTTCTTATATCAGAGCAACCAGTGAATGGTTTAATCGATTTGAATCAACCCAAATGAATTAAACACGAGTATAAAAATAATTTTTACAATAAACTGAACGTTCACTCCTTCTATTCTCTCAATTTAATCAGCATAATTGTATAAAACAGTGGTTTAAAAACTTTACACGCAAAACACTTAAGAGGTCTAATTTCAAGCAAAGTATAATTAACACACAGTAACGATAGAAACATATCAAAAATTTGAGCTTTGTTATAAATGTGTGTATATCCATATATAATATAATTTTATTGAGCTACCCAATAAAAAAGACAGGAAGGATGTATAGAAATTAATCTCACAAGCAATAGTGCTGTATGTGATTAATCCATGGAAAATGAGAGCACATGTAAAGGGTCAGAATTTACAGAAGTAGGGAAATTAGAAGAGTTTTACGTTATATTCCAATATACTAAATGTAGCAATCTAGGAAATTAGGAAACAATAATAATAATAATAATAATAACCCTACATTATATTATAATTAAATCATTCATTAATATATGTAAATAGAGTCGAAACATAAATATAACATGCATCACATGCACATTCTTGCAGAAGCATTTAAACATTCTAAGCTAATAATCACAATTATTAGGTCACATCCATGCACGTCTCTGTTCTACCACCTAATTATACATAACTACGCGTACATATCTATGTAAACACCAAAGCCAAGAGAGAAAGAGAGAGTTTTATTCAGTTTTGTTTTTTCTTTTTATTTTGAGAACTGATTTTGAGAACGGGATTGAAATGCCAAAAATCACACCATTTGTCAGTGAATGAAAGTTTATAAAGTGGCCATGCTTTTTTTTTTTTAAATAAATACCTCTTCTGAATCAGACTTTGTAAAGATGTTTACATATATATATATATATAAGAGGGTTTTTAAATTCTTTGGTTAAGCATACACGAAACCTCTTTCTTCCCATTTTAAGCCGGCAAGATAACTGATAAACTGGAAAAAGCGGCTCCGAATTCAACACCAACTAGAAAGCAAATTCAATATCAACCATAAATTCGCAACAAAAAAAGTAATCTGCATGAATTTCTTTCTTTTTTTTTCAAGTTTTTGATTTCATGGTCTTGAAAAATAAAAGAAAAAGAAAAGAAAAGAAAGAAAGCACACAGCACGCATCCACATACTCAACAACTATACACTCAAAACGAAAATGCAAAATTTGTCATCGATAAGATCAAAAAATAAAAACTTGAAAATCTGAATTGAAATTCTAAACAAAAAAACAAACACCCACCAATATATATATATATTTCTTCAAATAAATTTCCTAAAAGCTCCAATTTTTCTAATTGATTAGGCTTTGCTGGGTGCATGTTAAAACAACAAAACAAGAAACAAAGAACAAAAAACTACAAAAAGAAACACAATAGCATCATCAATTTATAGACTAATGTAGGTTTTGTTAAGAATAATTCAAACAAAATAGAGCTTAGATAGGCCCCGATTTTTTTATTCCTGTTTTTTTGTTCTTTTTCTTTTCAAAAGCTAGGATCTTGGTGGTGGGAAGAATTGCGTACCAGCAATAAAAGCATTGAGTGGAGCTGGATATAGAGATGGGTCAAGCAAAGTCCCAGCAGTTTGGTTGCTAGTAGTTGCTGCAGTGCTACTAGTGGCTCCTGTTATCAGATTAAGCTGTTGAGCTCCACCGGAAGAGCTCTCTCCGCTGGTGTAACGGCCATCTGGACCTTGATCGTAGAGAATTCCTCTAAATACATGGCCTCCTATATTAATAGCCGTTTGATATGCAAACTGCTCATCTTCATCGTCCATTGCGCTTACTTTAACACAACGAAACACTGGTGAGGAATTAACTTCTGCTGGCAAATTTGCTAATTCCAACCCTAATAATTGTGTCGAGATAAAATTTCAAGAGAATCAGTAAGAATCGAAGCAAAGGATGTGAAATGAAAATAAGAAGCAAGCAAAGGAAAAAAAGAAAGAAAAAAGGGAAGAAAGAATTATTGTAACGGTGAAGCTTTTTTTCGTCAGTTTTACTAACAAACAGTGATTCAATGGAAAAAAAAAAAGAGAAAGAAAAGAAGAACATGTGGTGGGTGGCTGACTATGGAGGTGTGGACTTGATGCTAACACACGCAAATGATACGGTCTTTTGTTAGGTACTAAGAACTGAAAGACCAAAAATTCTTCAACATCTCATCTTATATATATATATGCTGTTGCGCGCGGTATCTTGAAACAAGACTTGACATTTCAAAGATTTTTTTTTCATCACCCATAAAATTATTCAAATTCTTTTCTTTTTTAATAGAAAAAAATTCAGATTTTTGGGTTTTGTTTGTATGTATTGTCAACTACAACTTTACCTGACGTCGTGGTGGTGGCTAAACGAGTGCAGGCAAGAGAGGGAGCACCAGCTTGACTCTCTCTCTGCCCTTTTGGATTCTCTCCTCTAAACTGTAGTTGCTGTTGTTCTTGGTTTTGTTGTTGTTGCTGCAAAGCAGATAGCTGTTGTTGCCTCTCTCGCCTTTTAGCAGCAGGGACCCAAGTGCTCTTGACGTGTGTTTGGCACTGAAACCCTCGGCTTTTACAACAAGTTCTACATCTCCAATAGGCACAATCTTTTTTAGCTTGATTCCCACAATCTTGACAATTCATTCCTCCTCCTCCTCCTCCTCCTCCTCCTCCTAATCCACTTGCCCTCATAACAGTAAAGCCTGATCTCGACGAATCATCAGAAAAACTTCTTCGACTAGGACCCAGTCCAGACGAAGAGTAATTGTTCATATTTTGCTGTTGATAGTATTGAGGCCATATTTCAAATCCTTTGTTGTAGATCTCCTCGTTTGATCTGAATAAAAACAAGTTGCTTTCTTGATTCTTCTCTTCTTCTTGTTTACTTGAGCTTCCTTGTTCTCTCCCGCTTAGATAGAACCACCCAGCCATTTTTTGCACCCAGCAGCAGAAACTGAAACCAATTCCAATTTAGACCAAAAATCCATAGCAGAAACCTAATACCAAGATCAGTAAGCAGCTTTGATTACCGGGTATTTGGGGAGTTGAAAATTTTTCTTTTTTGGTGTGGGTTTTAATAAACAGATAGTATTTAATAATTAATTAAGTGAAGTCTTTCTGACCCGACTTGATCTTCTTCTTCCTCTTCTTCTGATTCTGATTCTGACTTCCTCCCTCTGAATATGTGATTTTGCCGTTTGGGTCTTTTTTGCAGCTTTTGAGATTAAAAAAATTATATAAATTGAAAGAATTTTCGTTTAGGGTAAGAGAGAATAGAAGATGGGGTTTCCCTGAGATGAAGAAAGAGAGTGAAATAGAGCCAGCTTTCTTCACTTCTCTTTCGTTGTTTAAAGCAACAATAATGGCACGGAATTAGACCCTCTGCAACGCCGCCATGGTAACTGCACCCCCACTCTGCTACACTCACCTCATTTAAGACAAACCTACTTTCTTCCCCTCTCTCCCTTCAATTACTTACACACAGAGTTGCTTTCTCTCTCTTATCTCTGAGCTGTGACTTTCTTTAGAGAGAAAGAAAGAGAGACACACAAACACACAGAGACAACTACAAAAAACAAACAAAAGAATGAAAGAAAGAAGAAAAAGAAAACAAGTAAATCTCTCTCTGGGCACTTCTCTACAGTTCCCTTCCAGTTTCAATGAATCCAATCAAAGTTTTCTTGAATCCTAACCGTTCCACTATTATCTAACGGTCATTATTATTACACGTGTCAAAGCTTCAGCTTTTCCTTATTCGTCCTTGCACCGGAAAACCCGCTCAGTACTTTTTCTGACCTGACCCCCTCTCTCAGTAATTAATTGGTATCCATCTATTCTTATATTCTATTTTTGTTCTTATTTTTTTAATGAATTCCTCAAATTATATATTGGATAAAATAAATATTTTATTTTGTATTATAATGAGTTTCATTTTATTAAAAATATTTTATAATTTTTAAAATATAGTATATGAAATATTTATTACTGTGGACTAGCGTATTTAAAAAACCCTATTTTTATTAATAATCTAAATCTAATCTAACCCGATATAGAACATCTGTCTGCGTGACAGCACTCTACTTACTATTATCCATCACAGACGCGTCGTTACCTGTAAATTTTTTATTTTTTATTTGTTTCTCTTTGTTTTAAAAAAAATCCACGGTTGTAATGTTGTCCGTGCTACGAGGATCCAAATGCCAGTGTTTGTTCAGTTAAAAAAATGCCGCTGTTTGATTTATTTTTTCTAAGAGATTTTGATGGTTAAATTCTTGAGTTTTATTATTTATTATTATCACTGCAAAAAAATAGTATTTTTTTATTTTATTATATATATATATATATTTTGTTTATTTTTATTATTTGGGCTGGATTGTGCATGCCTCGTATTCCATTCAAAATTCTTTGGGTAATCATTTTACGATTGACTCATGGAAGCACAACCCATATCATTCCAGAAATTGCGTATTTTGTATATATATAAATAGGTCAACACCTTTGATTTGGAAACCTAACCATGGCTTAGGGTTATATAAAATATAAAGGAATATATATAATTAATGTACTTATTCCTCTAATTGTAGGAATCTCTATTAATACATACATTTTTTTTTTCACGAAAACTAATTTATTTTTAGAAAAATATCCCTTAAAGAAGATTTTTTAAAAGATATTTTTAAAAAATTAATTTTATTTTTTTATTACAATATTAAAATATTAAAAATTTAAATGATGAGAATATAAATATATTTAAATTTATAAGTTTATCGTTAAACATGAGAAGGAGCACATAAACATAGAAAATTTAGTAATCGTTTAACAATGACTATATTAGCTATTGATGATCGTCGGTGCTAAGTAATAATGATTGATAATTAATAAATTTGTATTTATGCATTTATTTTTCATCATAATATAATTTAAAAAAATAGCTTAGTTTTTCATTGATTATAAAATAATTTTTATTGAAACGTTTTAAAGTTAAAAAAAATGAGAAAAATATTTTTTATGATTTTATTATGCATGAAAGATCTAAATAGATTAAATAATGTAATATCACAAGAGGCGTTAATGTTTTTTTATTAAATCAATAAAAATTTCACACCAATAAATGAAATTTCAATTTTAAAATTCTCTACTTTAAACGCCTTTTATTATAAGTGTTTGTAATTGAATTAATAATCTTATAATTAAATATTTTATTTCATGATAAGGGAATTTAAAAATCTTAACTCTAATGATTTGTTTTTGTTTTAAATTTTTTTATAAACATCAAAGGAATATTTTCGAATGGCTCATAAACACATGACGAGACATTATTTTCATGCATAAAATAGTGATTGATAGTATATATATAATGCAATATTTCTTCCTGGCGTTTTCATTAGTTTTCACATTTGCTTTCCAATTTTATCTTAAATCAAATTAATTTATATAATGAGAGAAGTTTCTTATTGTCTCATGTTTGACAATAATAAAATTTGTCTCATGTATAGACTTGGATAGAACTTGATCTCCAAACAATTTAAAATGTCTATATTATTCTTATCGAATTAATTTTTAATTTTTCAATTTTCCTTCTAAATTTTCATTTGATGCCCTAAAAATTAATTTTTTATGAATTAACCTTCATTCTACATATTGACAAATAGAAATCCCTTGTGGAATGAAGAAATTAAGAGAAAAAAAACAAGTTGTGTTATCACTTGAGATTCTAGGAGTTAGAAACAAAAGGAAATAAGAAGAAATCTCTAATAAATACCTAAAATGAAAATATTTCAAGTCGATAATTTAAACCCATGATAAGAACTTTACAGGAAAAAAATATTTGTAATAATTGGACTCTAGTGGCTAAAGAATCATACCTGGCTTCCATCTAACTAATTAAAAAACACTATTATTGGCTTAATTCCATTTAATTAGAAACATGACTATAATTCAAGTACAAGCACCCGTGTCAGTGAAGCCTGGCTTGAATAAAATTCACTGTTTTTGTTTTGTTTTGCGAAATCTACTATCATACCAGTAAATCATTATTTTTTTACATGATTCTTACCATTAGCTTAAAACTCAAGATGATCCCTTATCATTACTCAGATGTTGGTATTGTTAATTTTTTTTTAAAGAGTGAAAAGTAAAAAATTTCAAATTTCCGTGTCTCAAATTATAAATTATAATGATGGATTATTTACCATCATCATTTTGTTAATTTCATTGTTTTTAGAGACTTTTTTTTTTAATATCTCAAAAATTAATATTATTTTAAAAATATATTTTAAATTCACAGTAACTTTCTTTTTGCAGTAATAATTGTACTAATATGTTTTAAAAAGTATACTATGAAATTCACCGTAATATAATATACTAGTATCATTTTTATAATTTATGCTAATTAGGGGCCCGAGGCAAAGCAAATTAGTCTTCGTTTTCTTTAAAATTTAACCATTTTGTTTGAGTGATTAATTTGTTTTTATTAATAATCGTTTAATTAATTAATTAAATTTTTATTATTTGCTAACCTTGATTTGTGCTAGGAGCCTATGTAATGATCTACAAAGAATTTAGTACTTTTTCCGTATCATTTACATTAAAAAAAAAATGGACACGAAAATTAAGAAAATTTCACTTTTTCCATCTCTATTTACTTAAATACCCTTAAAAAAATATCCCTCAAAACCTACTTTTAAAGCAAAGGTATAAATGATATTTTGTCTCATTTCACTCTCCAAAATTTATCTAAAATGGCATATTTTCTATATAAAAGATACACTAAAAAAAATTTTCCTATATAAATAATACGGAGGGAATATTAATTATTCACCTTTCGAGGTATACGACGATGAATTTTATGTGCATAGTTGGTAAATTTTATTATTGTTATTATAACTAATCACGAATTGAAGAACGCTACTATATAAAATTTCGTACAATAGAAAGTGTTTTTAATATTACACTCCCTCATTCTCTATTAAATGTTCACTTTTGCTATTTCACCAGAAGCAACTAAAAAAAGGATGATATTGAAATTAATAGATAATTATATATTATTTTTTAAAATATAAATTTATTTAAAAATAAAATAAATTATTTTAAGTGGATATCTAAAATTGAATAGAGAAAATATTAAAAGAGAAAAATCGATTATGAATCTATTTTATATAAAAAAAATAAATTTATTATTATCCTGTCTTGGTGTACTAATATATAACTTAAATTAATTTATATTAAATGAAGAAATTTTAGTCAATGTAAAAAATGTAATTTCGTTAATCTATCGATTCTGATATAATTATATTTAATTAACTTAATTCATAATACTATTTTAATTCTATTGATAAGAATAATTACATTTCTAAAGAATTGCTAGTCCAATATAATTATTTTAAAAAGTGATGGGGGTTTTGCTTATTTGCTCATCAGTTTCTTGAGCAACTCCGCTCTTATGCCATAAAAACAAAAAGAAAACATTCTGGAAATTATATCAGAACCAGTGAAAGATTAATATATATATATATATGTAAACAAGTAGATTAGAGTATTAACTATAATTAGCAATCTAAATCCTCTCAATTTTAGTGAAAGAAGAAACTAATACTACTTTTTGGCCGCGGCTAAAGTAAAAACTTTTTTTTTTTACTTTTTTCTTATTTTCGGCACTGAAAGGTAAAAAAAACCTAAAAGAAATTAATATTTGAGAGAGAGAGAAAGAGAGATTGAGGGAGTGATGTGTGGGAGTCTCAATAATTTTGTCTGCGTTTTTGATACTCTCGAGCCTTGTGCATAAAATTTCTTCTCTCCTGCGGTTGACTCTTCCTCTTTTTACTCTCTCCTGTTCTGTTTATGCTTTTTTTTAAACAATGCTTTTTCATTTATACTCCAAATTTTTTAAAAATTAAAATTTTTTAATTTAGATTTAAAAATTAAAATTTTTTAAAACTAATTATTAAAATTAAAAAATATATTTCAATAATAATTAAATCATATTTGGATTTAGGATTTCTAACACTTATTTTTACACTATATGTTATAAAATAATTTTAATATTAACTTATATACTCATTATGTCCTATTTATTTAAATCATTATATTTAATTTATATATATATATTAAAAATTAAAATTTTTAAAAATTATATAAAATTACTTTGAATTAATTAAGATGTCCTTTATTAATTAATTAATATTAAAATAAATATATTATATTATTAATTAATTAATAATGAGAATATAATAAAAAAATAATTAATTTTATTAATCATATAAAATAATAATTTTAGAGAAATAATTTTCTCTTATAAAAATAATTATTTTACTTAAACGAACATAGTACGTGACTTTTTAATTTGCTGAAATGACCTTCAGCCTTCACCCATTTATTTTGAGCCATTGTCGTCAAATTATAGTAGTATTTTTTTCTTTCTTTTGAATTTTGATATATTAATTTTTTTTAAAGAACAAGATTTGTTATTACTTGTTTGAATTCAGAATTTCAGTAGTAAGAACTAAATTTTCTATAGATAAAAACCAAAACCAAATCAAATTAATTTACGAAAGTAAAAGGAATCAAATTGAAATAATAACAAATAAAAATACTCTAATTAAAATAAATATTAATATGTATATCTTGGATATTTTTACATATATTTTTATAAATTGATTTGATGGAGTTAAATTTCGATTTTTTTTATCATAAAAACAAAATTGAAATAATAGAATTTCACGATGAAGAATCAAAATCAAATTAAATTAACATTTTCAAAAAGTGAACTTAAATTAGTTTGAATCTGTCTCTATTGAGTTAAATAGTGCTCATCTCTAGTTAGAACTTACTTTTGAAATTCTTTTTTTCTGTTCTTTCTTTTTGTTTTTCAGTTTTCTTCAATCTCTAGAGGGAGCCAAAAAAAAAAAGGAAAACCAACTTTAGTATATATTATTATAAGTTGAAATGATCTCAATGCAAATCATGATTTTCATGTGTAAATTAATTAAATGATGATGAGTAACAATTATAAACCATCAACAATATTGAAACATTATTTATAAATAATATTGGCCAATGATTCGTTGGGCAAAATAATGTTTATATTTGTCAGCTACATATAGTTCTTTTGCAAATCTCTAAGAAAAATCCTTTTCAATTTCTAATGGGAAATGATTGATTGTGTGAATGACATAGAATTTTTATATAGTTCAAATTAATATAATTTGAATTACATATATATAACTTAATTTAAGATAAAAAAAAGTAAAAAAAAAAATGGTGCGGCTGCTTGTCTATATCTGAATATAGACCAGTCTTGAAAAAAGCTGAAACTTCTTATGCTAAGTAAAGGATTGGAAATCAAAGTCCCAACAAAGATTTTATTTGTAGGGGTAAGAGAAGAGTCCCTTCCCATCTAAGTTCCAACATGAACTTTTGAGGCATTCTATGGCTTCTTTTGTCTTAGTTTTGCAGGGTAAGTCATTCAGTGCCTTTGTTACATCTTACTTCATTATTTCACAAATACCCAATCTCTCTTTCTTTCTTTTTCTTTAGATATATATATATATATATATATATCTACAGTAGAAACCCTATAATAAACCCAAACAAAAGACACCCACTTGCCCTAAAATTTCTCCCCCACAAACAACGGAGACCCCATTTGCAAATTTTTAAACCCTAAACCCTCCTTAGCATCAAATGTTAATAAATAAAAAAATTATTTATGTATTGAAATATAATTTAGTAATAAATATATATACAATTCGAGTCAGTACAGTGACAATGTTGGATAATGGTTACATATTTTTTCATATTTAATTCTCTCTCTTTATATTATAATATTTAAAAAAATAATAAATATATATTTTTTCGGACAATAAAATCATAATTTTTTTCATCATTGTATTTATTTTATTTTAAAAAAAATGTGACGTTGTATAGTTTCTGGTAAGAGTTAGTACAGTGACAATGTTGAAACCCTGAGAGCAGTACCTCATTATAGTAGAAAATTACCGCCACATGTTACAAATACGTAGTAGATAGGGCCCATATATATAAGCAAACTAAGATTTTTATTATTATATATTTATGGTCCCCACACATAATAGAGTGGGTCCAAATATTATAGGAAGGGTATAGAGTGGGTCCCTAATGGGGATTGCATGTGAGCGACATGATTAGATGAGAGGGTATATATATAGTTTAGAAACCCTATACCTGAATTTATAGAGTTATTAGGTTGCCCTTTAAGCCTATTATTGGTGTAATGGCCGTTACATGGACATTATGTCTCAAGAAAGGTTACAGCAGCTCTCTGTCACGTGGCTACTCCTCACCTCACTTTTCACTGTCCTCTATTAACTAAATCAATGAGAAGAAGACGACGACGAAGAGTTCCTGTTCAATTTCGTTCACTCTCAACCAATTTAATTTTCATCTATGCATCACGGTCTTGCTTAAGAGAGATAATTGATGTAATTTCATATAAGTTTTAAATTTAAATTGGTATATTAAATTAAAAAAATTTATGAGAATATAAATCAACTTATAAACTTAAAAAATAAATTATGAAATAAACTTATTATTTTAGTAGTTATAAATATTTACTAATAAACTAATTAATTGACTAAATAATTTATTATATTATCATTATTTATTTTAATAAATATTTTTATAATATAATTTTATATAAATTTTAATTATTTTAATAATAAAAACACTTAAAAGATATTTTTTTACAACATGTATTGGCTGCTTTTATAAAATCTCTTGAGCGTATTTTAATTTATAAGCATTTAAGTTAGGCTAAATAACCTTTATCTAATTATTTATATACAAATATATAATGTAGTAGTAAGTATTATTTTTTTAAATAATAAATTTATAATCAATTCTACTTAATACTTAAAAAAAATTATTTAATTTCCTTCTCGATAGGCAATAAAGAAGGAAATTGATGTTAAAATTTGATTATTAGAAGAATTATTTGCTAAGAATTTATTAATATACCCAATTAATGCTTGAAACTTGAATTAATTCATTAAATCAATTTATAATGTGGTATGGTTATTATTTTACTGAAATGCTTGAGCTTGATGTACAGTTGATGAAATTGGTGCTTTAAAAGCTAGAAAAAATCTATCTGGATAAGCTTTAAAAAAATTTGGTAAAAAGGAAACTCCCTTAAAGTGTAGATTGAACTATAGTCGTCTGTCTCTCTTTTGGAAAAGTACCACTTCTCTGATAAATTGGCTTCAAGATAAGCGGGCACTTTAATATATATTTGTCTATTTATTGGGTTGAATATGTAGGTCGGTCCACAAAATGTACTGGGATTTTAAAGGAAAGCCCAGGCCCAGTCGTACATCTCCCATCCAACATGAATAAATTATAATAATGATAAGGGCACGTAATTAAATTGACTAATTATTTGCTGATAATGTTAAGCTGTATTTATTTATTTAATCTAACTTTAGATATTAAAAACGTAAAATGAATCACACGTGCAAGCATGAAACGATATATATCTATCTCTGTAATGAGAAAAAAGACAAAGAACAATGCTGCATTGCTGCAAAGCTAATTGAAATTTCAAACTATTGTAAACATCTCATCATAAACTATTGATTACCTAATAAAACTCAGTTTTCACTCACGTGCTTAATTTATTACAGTAAAAGATTCATAACGATGTTTCACAGAGTTGACATAGTTACAAACACGTAAATTGGTTAATGCGTTCTAGTTAATTTTAATAAAAATACTAATCATATCAGTAATATAAATTTATAAATTTGAATATTATCTCACAAAAATTAAAATTTAAAAATCAATTATTATACTATATTGACTATTATTTAAAAAATAATTTTTAAATAAGTAAAAGTTGAAGAAATATCTAAAATTAAACTAAAATGTTGAAAAATAAAATATTCAGGTGAATTTAAAATAAATTAATTAATAAAATATGTTAAGTTCATAATTCCCCTAAACTTGTATAAATATTAACATTGGTTAAGAAATATGAGTTAAGATTGATAAATTATTTTTTAAATATAGTTAACCTTATTAGAGATATAACTTTTCAAATCAACATTAAACTCTTATTCAGACACTTCAATATTAATTTATATATGATCAAATATGATTTTTCGATCTTATTCAGAGACACGAATAATACCACAGACTAATATCAGATTATCTATTTGAACAAATCTTCAATTAAACATATTATACAAAATTATCTATATAAATCAAGCATTCAAATTTCATTGAATAAAAATCTTAACTTATTTATTCGCATCATTAAGAAATTCAATTAATGAAATATTGAATACAAACATTAAGAGTAATATATTTGTATAAATCAACTTAAATTTAATTAACCAAAATTAATATCTATTTAAAGCTTAGGGTTCATATTTTTCCTAGCAAAAAGAAATTACTCTATAATTAAATCTAAGAAATTAAAACTGAAATTAAAAGTAAACATAATAAAAATAAGTAAACTCTTAATGATTATCTTTGGCTTGAGCTTAAACCCTTTCTCCAATCGAGATATTTTTTTTAAGGAGAAAGAAGAATAAGAAGAAACCTCTAATTTTTGCGTGAAGAATCTACTGTCTTTTTTCCTTCAGAATTTACGTGAAAAAAAAAATCTGATTTGTTTAAAGAAAAGCTCTCCCTAAATCGTGTTTGTCCTCATTTTAAATCTAAATATTTCTTAATGTATTTAGATTACAATAAGTAAATTTTATATTTTATTTAGAACTCTAAATAAAATAGAAAAACAAATAAAAATAAGTCATAAACAAAATAAATAAAATAAGTCATAAACAAAATAAATTTAAAAAGTCTTAATAAATTAAAAAAACTAAAAATTTCAAATATTTGTTATAAATTTGCGCATGTATATGACCATGCATCTACTCATACTCCTTTATGCCTTTTAAAACTCTGTATTGAAAAAATTTTGACAGTCATATTCATAACTATCTGCATGCCATGCGTCTGCCAATGCACATCTCTGCTCTCTTTGTGTTTTCACTTAATTTTTATTGTATTTTTTAAAATTCATCTACAAAAATATAAAATAAGATTAAATAATTAAAATAATTAAAATTAAATAAAAAATAAATAAAACTAATGAAAATTAATGTAAATATTGACCTAATTTATGTATAAAATATTTATTTATCATCTTGCAGTGAAACTAAATTAAAATGGTAAATAGAACAAATCTACCACCTCTTTTCTTCAAATTTTGAGATTTATCTCTTTTCAGAATTTTTTTTAGATTTTAATGTAATTTTGAGTATTTAAAATAAACAATAAGAAAAATATGAGATAGTTAATAGAATATTTAACATGAAACTTTATTGTTATTGTCATATTATTTTATAATAAGATTGAAGTAAATTGTTTACCATTCGAAAAAAAAAAAAAGATTGAAGTAAATTGAGTTGAGGATTTTTTTTTTCAGATTGAATTTTTTTCGATTGACTACTTGTAAATATTAAATGTTGTAATTTAAGCTTAAAGTTTGAGCATTTAAATTTGTAGGAAGAGTAAGGAGGAATTGATTACATCAGTTATTTATGTAAATTATGCAATGATTATATTTGTATATTTTTAGAATATTTTTTAATATTAAAAAAAGGAATTAAAATATATATTTTAAAAAGAATAAGAACGTTTACAAAACTAACCTAAAAGCTAAATTTGTTTTCAAATTTACGGTACTTTAAAATTTTTTTCAGTTTTACGGTTAATACATATTTTATTTGCAAAATGACAGAAATTGACCCAAACAATCCAGTCCCTATATCCAGTAAACAGCAAAAGCCACACTGCACCTTATTAAAATATCAAAGAGAATTCCAATTAAATAAAATTTAAAAAAAATCTGCAAAACCATAGCCACCCACGAAAAAGGAGGAAATTGGTAACAAAAACATACCTCAATGAAAAATCAAATACAAAATATTCCTCAACCTGACAACAAGTTCTGTCTTCGTATTTTTTTTACTCTATTCTTTTAATTTATTATTTCAATTTATTTTTATATAAATTAAGTAATTTTTTTTTATATAAACTAATTAATTAAATATAAATATGGAATAAATATTAATTTAAAATTGAGTATTGTAATTTTAATTTTTTTACAATGATAATCTAGCTAAAATAGTTATAAATGAGATGTTAAAATATAATATATATATATAATGAAAAAAATTATTTAAATTTATTTTCCCTAAAATAAAATTTTACTATAAATTTAATTATATAGTATTATATGTTTATATAACTACATGTATATCTAATTATATATAACATATAACTACTTATAACTAAATATATATATAATTTAAATTCAATATATACATCTAGTTATATATTACATATGCCTACATATATCTAAATATACCAACATATCTAATTATATTTAATATATATCAATATATACTATTATTTTATAACTAACATCTATTTTTGTGTATTCGTATATCTAGTTTATATATAATATATGTTGATATAACAACATGTATTGTTATTTTTTAATTAAAGCATATATATAATATATAACGATATATATTGATATATCGATATATACTTATATATATAACATGTATTATTATTTTTTTTATAATATATATTCATATATGTCTAGTTTATATATAGCATATACTTGCATAACTACAAATATTATTAATTTTTAATTAAAATATATATAACACATACCTATAGATACTGATATATATATACATATATGTAATATATACTATTATTCTTTTGCAATATGTCTATATATTATTATTCTTTAGTTAAATTATATGTAGCACATACCGATATATATTGATATATCAATATATACTGATATATATTTATATATATAACATATATTGTTATTTTTTTATAATATATACTCATATATATCTAGTTTATATATAACATATACCTGCATAATTACATATATTATTAATTTTTAATTAAAAAATATATAATATATACATATAGATATTGATATTTATATGCATATATGTAATATATACTATTATTCTTTTGCAATATGTCTATATATTATTATTATTTAGTTAAAGTATATGTAACATATACCGATATATACAACATATATGTAACATATACCATTATTTTTTGCAATATATATCAATATATATCTAGTTTATATATAACATATACTAATATATACCGACATAACCACATATTTTATTATTATTTAGTTAAAGTATATATAATATATTCCAATATATATATTGATATATACCTACATATATGTAAAATATATTGTTATTCTTTTACAATATATGCTAATATATATTTAGTTTATATGTATCATATGCCAATATATACCAACATAATCACATATATTGTTATTTTTTAATTAAAAAATATATAATATATACAAATATTTATTAACATAAACATATATATAACATATTACTGTTATTTTTTTGCAATATATAGCCATATATATTTAGTTTATATTTCATATATACTAATATATATCGGCATAACTACATATACTATTATTATTTAGTTAAAATATATATAACATATACCGATATATATCTACATATACTCATATATATAACATATATTATTATTCTTTTGTAATATATATTCACTATATATATAGTTGTATGTAATATATATCCACAAATATTATTATTCAAATAGATTTTTGCTAAGTTGCATGATTTCTTAGTAAAAATAAAAATTAAAGTTTTATTTGAGCAAAAAAGGAAAAAAGAAAATTTGACACAGATTTTGTTAAAAAAATATATGCAAAATATTTTAGATTTCGTATAGATTTATTCTTAAATCATTTATGTACATAACATTTGAAATCAATTTTTACGTAATAGAAATCAATATAATTTTATAATTGATATAATTAATTAAATTGAATTGAACAAAGGTTTACAGTTAATGTATTATAATTCTATTAATATGAATTAAATTTTTACAATGAAATGGAGTATATAAATTGTTGATAAGATAAATATAGTTAATTAATTGATGGCGTTAACACATTTATTTATGAATGAAAATCAAGTTCAAGAATATACTATAAGATTAGATTTATTTGATGTATCTTCTTATTTGGAAAATGTAATAGAAAATATGGAGCACACCAATTATCATAGACAAAGTTCTTGAATACATTCCAGAGCTAGTGAGTGAAATAGAAGAGCACACCATCATGAAGAATAGTTTGGTATCCAATAATAAAATTGAGAATAATGAAAAGCAACCTAGTGACCAAAATACATGCGCAGAATTTCATCATCAACCTCCCACAGTTTCAGTGTATGAAGTCAGACAAGGAGAAGTGGTAGTACAAATATGCATGCAGGTTAATCAAGATAATTTTTTCTCAAATATTTTGCCGAATTTAGAATCACAAGGCATGATCATTTCAAGTGCTTCATCAATTCATATTTGTGATGGCAAAGCCTATTATCATATGCATCTAAAGGTATAAATACCTCTTTCTGAGCTGCAAGAACTTTGACCGGCGTCGACGAAACATGATTTTGGACAATCTCGGCCAAAAGTTTAGTAAATTGAAGCTGGAAAAATCTGAAATGATATCAAACACAACTCTTTCGACTTCTTCAATTCATTTTTTTTATCGAGTTTGTCACTAAACACCAACAAGGCAAACATGGCAAACTGAAAATTACTCAAAACAAAAACAGGACCTCTAAATTTCGATTGCGATTTGAAACGATTGAGGAGAATTTGCAAAACCCATTTTTTTCGAAGCTGTTAGGATCCTTACCAACTTTCTTTGCAGCTTTCAACTATCGGTACCATATTAATTGAGAAAAAAAAAATTAAAAGTAGTCGCTTAGCATCTGATTTTTTGGTTTTAGCTTTGGATTTTCCATCTTTCATGGCTAAACCTGCAAAGAAACAAAGAAAATCGATGACAATCGGTCTAGATTTACAATGGAGAAAAAGAATAACAGTGGAGTGGAGAAAAGAAAGTGATGAAAATAGGCAAAGAGAAAGTCACCATATTTTTTAAAAGAAAACATAAAAATTAGGCTAAAGTTGAAAAAAATTGAAAAGAAAGAATAAGAATAGTAAAAATGAAAATAAAATTTAAAACAAAAGGGTATGCATCAAATATGAGTTTACAAATAATTCGGAAAATGTCAACCTTCGTCATTTTATTATAAACTTATTATAAATTATATAAAATTTATAAACTTATAATAAATCTATAATAAACTCATTATAACATCATTATAAATTCATTATAAATTAATAAAAATATAACATTTTAATAAATATTTTATAAATTTTAATAAATAATTTTATAAATATATAAATTTAAAATTATTTTTAATTTTTGTTGTATTTTTTTTTTTGTCAAAATCTGCAAATAATTAGAGATGGAACAATTGGGCCTCTGGTTATGATGATACTGGGCCTAATTAGTACCGCCGATGAACTGTCTTTCTGGATCTAAGTTTCAATCTTTAATGGGCCTTCTTTTAGGCCGACCTGAAAATGGGTAGTTGGCAAAATTATTCCCTACCAATCTAAACAAGTATATCAGGAAATATTTAAAGAAAGTGCCAATGTTATATTTCATGAAAGTTGGTTGTGTTGAGAGAGATCACAATTGATTAATCTAATTTTACAAGTGTTGAATACATGCTTGCATACATAGAAATTTTCGAGAAATTATATAATACAACGTAATTGTAAATAAAAGTAGTAATTAAAAATGGCAAACCAATTAAATCATTACTAATTTCTTTTAAATATAAAAAATTTACATATCAGGTAAGTTGGAAAGAATTTAAATATGTATATATCATGTAATTTGTGAGAAATTACATTTCAAATGTCATAATTCACTGGTTTTACATATCAACTAAACAAAAATAATTAAATAATTTCGGCTGTTGAAAATTCTAACTTCGATTCTAAGTTAAATGGCTGCTTACTCCATTTAATAACAAATAAGAAATCAGTAATTGAGTACCGTAATGATCTGATCCCGAAACCTAGGCTTAGTGTTCGTAATGGAAGTAATAATGGTATCTGTTTTTTTTTATGGATTTTCAGTGTTATTAATACAAAGTCTAGAACAATTCAGATAAATCAATTTACATTTTAAATTATATATATAAATATTGAAAAACATATTTAAAACATATCTAAAAGCAAATTTTTGATATTAAAATTTCGGTAGTACAAAGTTTCTATATGTATTTATACAAAAATTATATTATACTATAAATTATTTTATAAATAAGATACGCCAGCAAATTAAATGAAATCATAAACTAATAATTTTTTAAAATTTATCTCAAAAATAATAAATTTATTATAAGATTAAGACTTTTTAGTCTCTCTATATGTATTTATGTAAGAAAGAGAAACTCAGAATTTTTAATGTTATTAAATATATATTTATTTGTGTGTTGCGTGGCAAAAAAACGTAGCGTTTCCTCTTATTATTACTACTCTTAAACTTACCGTGGCAATGAAATTGTAAAAGTTGTCAAAGTGCATTAAATTTAATACACTAATACATGTGCATTGAAGGCCACGTATTAAAACATAAAATATGAATCATGTTGTTTTGGTATAGGAAAAATTAACAAATGGCAAAAGTTGTAACATTTTACAACTCTTGCAAGTGACCAAGGATTGATCAACCTTATTATTATTATTATTTAAATATATAAATAACAATTCCAGTAAATATAAATATATATAAATATCAATTATA
The DNA here is from genome assembly GCA_947685225.1 of Garcia nutans. Taxonomy (NCBI): domain Eukaryota; kingdom Viridiplantae; phylum Streptophyta; class Magnoliopsida; order Malpighiales; family Euphorbiaceae; genus Garcia; species Garcia nutans. The sequence goes on from CANTUV010000039.1 coordinate 58,465,489, forward strand.
TATATAAATAAATAATAAATTAATATATATATATAATAAATTTATCCACAAAATATTAATTAATTAATTAATTTTTCTATTTTAAATAAAAAATTTAATTGCTATCAATAATATTAATTATATTTTTAGTGCTAAGAGAGAATATAATAATATTTTATTTAAATTAAAAATATTATTTATTTATTTAATTAAATTCTCTAATTTAATTATTAAATAATAATATAATTAATCTATCAACAAAGTTCAGAACGCTCATTAATATGAGATCATATATATTTAATATTAAATTAATAATAAATTGGTCAAATCAATTTACTAATTAAGATTGACATCTATTAGCACTCCTTAATGATTAAATAGTCTGAAGTAAATTATTACTATTAAGAATATGTAGAAGAATAATATAATATTTTTTTATCGTTATAGCTCCAGGTCAATCCTAAAACATGGTTAACTGTCAAGTTCTAATAAGTTGCCAACTATGTATCATATTAATTATAAATTACAAGTGAATGACATAAAAAATTCTTTTCTTCTTCATTCATCTTCTCTGACCAAAGTCTTAATTAAATCATTTATAATTAATGACAACATAGAGTTTAAATTTATTACCAAGAGTTGACAAATCACATCTTGATGAATCATTAATTCTATAAATATTTAATTATACCAAATAATTTTTTAATTGTAACTCTAAAGTAATAGGTGTCTAGTATCAAAATATAAAAAATAACTTGTTAATTATTATAATGATCTTAGATAAAAAAATTATTACATTGCATTCTTCAAAAGAATATTCTATTGACAGTTTATTGATAATTTTAACCATTAATAATTTTCTATTAAGTTGGTTTAATGGTCGTATCTCTGTATACATTATTTATATATATGATTTAGTTAATTAGAATAACTAACTTCTATCTTACAGAGACCATCACATATATACTGATCTAATTAGATTATTAAACCTATATTTAATAATTCTACAACAAAGAATAATTTTAGATTAAATTATAAAAGATAAGTCTTTAAATTATTATATTTTAGATTAAAGCCATCATTTTAGGATCTCCATGGTGATAAAAAGTCTTAAAATTTAATTAAAATTATATTATATTAATAAATTAATTATGATGTCAAAAAATTATAAATATTACATATTAATTATAATAAATTGTGTTCAATTATTATATGAAAAATGGGAGTTAGGATAATATTTATTTATTTTATTTTATACAAGTCTCGCCCGCTATGATGTATAGATATATATACATGAAATTTTTTAAGATGCAGAGGAGACAAAATTTGAATATTTAATTCCTTTGTCTAATTCTCACAGTGCTACATTATTATTCTTACTATGGCTCTGTGGTTCCAACCAGAATTAAATGTGCATAAACTCACATTAGGTTGAAAAAAAAAATCAACCCATCATCTAAATTATGTTGCCAATGGCTACCCAATTACAATTAAGATCTTGCTCAGAGATTGATATGATAATCCAAACATCAACCACCATCACCACCACCACAACTCAAAATCAACCTAATAACCAGTACTTCTCAAACTTTGTAACAAAGAGAATCATCCAATCCATAAAATCCATGTTAACAAGATTTCATGCAGGTTATTTCAGGATTAGTCTATCATTAGGAGGACAAGCTTTATTATGGAAGACATTAATAGCACCAACAACTGATACAAATCCTCTTCCTCTTCGACATTTGTTCCACCCAAAAGGCTTTCTTGTTCTCTGGTCTTTGGCTCTTTTTGTTCTGACTTTACTTTCTCTTTTTTATATCATGAGATGCTTCTTCTTCTTCAACATGGTCAAAGCAGAGTTCTTGCATCATGTGGGTGTTAATTATCTTTTTGCTCCTTGGATTTCTTGGCTTCTTTTGCTCCAATCCGCACCGTTTTTCACGCCAAAGACTGTGTCCTATCTTGTTCTTTGGTGGGTTTTTACAGTTCCAGTTGTAGCTCTTGATGTGAAAATCTATGGCCAATGGTTCACTAAAGGAAAGAGATTTTTATCGACGGTTGCAAATCCGACGAGCCAGTTATCGGTGATAGGAAACTTGGTTGGTGCACAAGCGGCGGCTAATATGGGATGGAAAGAGACGGCTGTTTGCTTGTTTGCACTTGGGATTGTTCATTATTTTGTGCTTTTTGTCACACTGTACCAACGTTTTTCAGGTAGCTTTAAGCTTCCAGCTCTGTTGAGACCTGTTTTCTTCTTGTTCTTAGCAGCACCAAGCGTTGCTTGCTTGGCTTGGGACGCCATTGTTGGAGCTTTTGATATTGCTTCCAAGATGCTCTTCTTTCTCTCCCTCTTCCTCTTCACATCTCTCGTAAGTTACTAAATTTGAACATGTCTTGCATAAAAAAGAAAATTTAAAAGGTATTTAGTAAATAAATTTGAAAAATAGGACAAATTTATAAAAATATTTATACTAGACAAATGAAAATGTGATACATAAGAAAATTATATGCCAATAATTAAATTAACTTAAAAATATTTTTCAAGTATATGTATATATATATCATTACAATTCTATTTTTTATTTTTAATTAATTAATTTCTATTGGAATTTTCACGATGTAAATTTTTCATTTTTTCTACAATTGGAAAATTCGTTCATGCAAAATTTATTCTTATACATTATTCATAGACAAGCCAAGTGACAATGGCTACATTTATTTTTACAATATAATTCAAAGAAAAATTAAAGTGTCTGTGATCTCGAAGTTAAATCAAAAACAAATTTGCTGTACGTCCACGCTTGAAAACCCATTTGAGAACCATTGTCTATATAGATAAATTAAAACTAATTTAAACAAATCTAAGACTGATAAAAAATGATTAAATAAAAAGTTATAATTAATTGAATAGATAATTTAAGTTTATATTTTTAATTTTTAATATTTTCAGTTTTACATTTCAATTTTAGTTTTTATTGATAAAAAAACAGTTGGTTCGGACCTAAATGATTTATATATATATTGTAAATCTATAAATTTTATAAATTATATATAATAAATTATAAATTATATATATATATTAAATACAATCCTCACAAATAATTTAATTTATAAAATTTATAGATTTTAAAATATATATTTTGTATTTTAATTATGTGTGTCTGGGTTAAAATTTATTGAATTTTATTTAATATAATTTATTATATATATGTATATAATAATTATAAAATTTATTAAATTTTAGAATTTTTTTTATATACAGTGCGACAGTGAAAAATAAAAAATATCTGTTAAACATTCATTTTTTGCAGTTAATCTATAATCAATTAATCATTTATTTATAAGTCTAGTTTTAGTTTAAAATTTTTCTAAATTAAAATCCATGATTCAATTTTTATTTTTTCATTTAATTTACCAAACTGTGACCACACATGCATAAATCTTTATCTAAATCCTTGCGTGATTTAGTTGTGCTCTATATAATATATAATATTATGAGACACAGGGACTCGGCCAGTACCGCTAGCTCCTAATAATTCCTAATTAGACAGTGATTTATCTCATTAGGTTGCTTTAGACAAGAAACGACAAAACCGTACAACTAACGGAACTCTGTCACCCAGTTATTTCCAGCTAATAAAGATTTGACTTACTAAAAAATTAAAATTTCTAAGCACCAAAACTTTGTACGGATAGAAAAACCAATTAAAAAAAAATGTAAATTTATTGTTAAACGATGCTTGGGTGAGAATTCATACGGTGAATTTAATTAACTTGAAATTAAAATTTTATTAAATTGAATTAAAGTTTTATTTATTTTATTATTTATAATCATATATCATAATATAAATTATATGATTAATTTATATTCTTTAATTCTGTTTATCATGTGATATATTTTGCAATAATGCAATATATATATATATATACAAAGGTTTGCAGGCCAACTCTATTCAAGAGATCAATGAAAAGGTTCAATGTGACATGGTGGGCTTATTCGTTCCCATTGACTGTGCTTGCTTTGGCTTCAGCAGAATATGCAAGAGAAGTTAAAGGTGGCGTCGCACAAGCTCTAATGCTTCTGCTTTCAGCTTTCTCTGTTATCGTTTTCCTTAGTTTAGCAACTTTCACTGTTCTTAACTCTAAAATGCTTTTACCTGATAACGATCCCATTGTAGATCTTCTTAATCGTCTCCCAATTTAATAAGTCTGTTGCATAGAATTTTTATACATGTTGATGTATAATGTAACGGTAAATGCACCTCTTTTAAGCTAATAAATTAATTAGACTCGATTTTTTGCTTTCCATATTGTAATGTTTAAGAAGTGGAACAAATATATTGATTAATTGCACTTTTTTTTATTATTTTCTTTTGTTAGACTGTGATTTTTGAAATTTTTATTTTTTTAATTATTTTATAAAATACATAATATGTCAATATATCAGACTTATCATTCCAACTAGAAAATCTTCTCGCACTTTCATCATATAATTTCTCGCATAGAACCTCTTTAAAGTTTTTGAGAGAGTGATTAATTAACAGCTATTTATAGTGAAAATCAATTTATTTTCTTTGTATATACACAATTCATATTTACACACGCTAAAAAAAAGGAAGAAATGTAAACAGTTTTTCGATATCCCATCAAATCAGAGAAATTGTATTTAATTGAATGCTAAATATTAGTTTAGCCAATTTGAAAATTTGATTAATTAATTTTCACTTAGAATTAAAATAAAATTAATATTGAGTTTAGTAAATTAAATAATAATAATCATGATGACGAATAAAGCTAGGGTAGGTTTTTCAATTATACTAATGATTTTATATATTTAATTATATAGTTATAATTATAAAAATATACAATATAAGTTACATATATTAATCAATATAAAAATATATATGTATGCAAACAAAAATAGTTTTATATAAAAATCAAATAAATGATAATAGAATATTATTTCAATAAATAAAGAAATAAAATTTAATTTACATATTAAATAAAATTCTAAAAAATAAAACAAAAATTTCCAATTTTTTTAGCATTAGAGGAGGAAATTTTAATATTTATGAGTTTGAACTCCAACATCAACTCATATAATATTCTCACGCTATCAATTAAAATTATCTTAATAATTAATAAATTAAAATTATTTATATATTAAATAATGTTAAAAAATAAATTCACTCAAAGAATGGACCACCTTAATTTGTGTACATATATGGTGAGAAGTTTATCTGTATTCATTTCCTCATGTATACTTAATTGCTTCGCTAGCAATTAACATTTTATTTCCCCTATTTTTCTTCAAAGAAATTCGAGCCGCCGAATGGAACCAAACAATCAATTTTGTTTTTTTTTTTTTTATATATACAGCTTTGATATGATGTATATAAAATTAGATATACATCAAATTGTAGTTTGGATTTTGAGCTGGAATTTTAAATATTTAATTAATAAAAAAATATAGAGAATTGGATCTTTATATTGAAAGCGGATAGTAGCTAGATGATTGGGTAACGCAACTTCATAATTAAAAAACTTGACTTAATTAATTAATTATACATGTCTGGACACTTTTCAAATTAATCCATAGTATTCAAAAAAAAAAAAACAAAAACAAAACTATACACATTTACGTTTGGTTTAATTAATTATTATCACAGCTAAAAACAAAAACATTGTTTCTCAATTCTGACATACATATTTATTATTTGCTTGGAAAACGACTTAATTTATATGTTTATAAAATAAATTATTAGATTTATAAAAATATTCTCCATATATGCCGTGATCGTTTCTGGAATTTTTGCTTGTTAATGAAGTTGATAGGTAAACGATGGATTATCGTTAATTTATAATTAATTATATTATATATAAATGACTTCATTACTTTTAAATTCTGGCTATTTCTAGCTTGTTGATGCCATTGTCTACCTCATTATGAACTAAGATATTTTATAATGGAAAAGAGGCCAAGAAAACAGACAAAGTTCATTAATTAATTAAATTCAGTATATTAGTGTACGAAAAAAGATATAAAAATTAACAACTTTTTTAAAAATAATTTTTAATATAAAAATTAAATTCATTATAAATAATTTTTATTTGTCAAGCAATAATTTTACATTTTTTTTTATATTTAATCAAGTAAGATCATTAAATGATTATAAAATAAGTAATTTCTTTTTATTTGAATGAAATTTAAAATATATTTTATTTGATGATTTATATAAATTTTCTGTAAACTTAATCATAAATTTTTTTTATGAATAAAAATATTGAGTTTTAAAAATATATTAAATAAAAAAAAGAGGGCCCTGCACATGCTGTAGGTCCGCCCTGATCCGAAGCTGTTGTTGTCTTGTCTCGTATGACCAAGACAAATCTATTAATTAGATTATGATCTTCGATTCTATGCTGTTAATATTGTATTTTTCAAGTTAGGCCCTACTCAGTAATTATAGTAAAAAATCTAATTTATAATTTGGGATTTTTTAAAACTTAGTTTAATAAAAATGTACAAATAAATCAAATTCAGTGGATTGCAATGATGTCTATTATTTTCCAAGTAAATTTAGAAATTCACCTAAACTATAATATTTCTTAAAAAGTTAATATTTTTTATTTTTTTTAAATAAACTTAAAAAAACTAAAATACTTTTATATCTAATAAAGTAAAAAATAAGTTTGAAGCTCTGTCCCTTTCATGTTCAAAGTGCGAAAAAAAAAATCAACTCATATCATTTCACTGTCTTTTTTATTTTGCTGTCTCTTTCTCTGCAAAACACGAATCTACTGTCTCTAGACTGACAAAAGAAAACTTCGTTATAATATCTCTCATTATAACCTGTAAGTTTTTATTTATTTTATTTATTTGAATCTCTTAAACAAATGTCTGCTCTTAAATTGTCGTAACTGCGAAATTATAAATTTTTGAGGTGAGAATATGGTTCATATTACTGCATTTATCTAATTTTTTCATTTGATCAGTTCACCTTCATTTCTTATTCGAGTTGACTTTGGTTTTCATAATTGGCAGCCGAAAAAATTCAGTAAAATGTTATATAGTTGATGAGTTTTTGTGAAAAATAATGTTATATAATAATGGACTATGTTAGGGTATCTTAGTGGGCAATTATGGGTAGTTAGGAATAGTTATATATATCGATTTTTAATCTAAATCTACATATCATAAATTATGTCCTAACTACTAGATGATATGGTCGGGTTCCTTAGCAAACTCTCTGTCTTCAAAAAGAGATCTTGCTTGAGGGCTTAGTCTTACTAATCTAGTAATGGTAACTAGCCATAACCATCATCAATTTGCTTTTATCTGCCTTTAAAAATTATTCATTACACTTTTTCTGACTTTATGAACACTTTGGTTTGCAATTAAAAGCCGTCTAGTTTATTTTTATTTTTTTAGAAAAAAAAGTACACAAATTTTGCCATATCTACCTCTAACTTACTCTAAACATCATCAGTTTGCTTCCAGCTGGCTTCAAAAATTATCAATGACACTTTCCTAACAACCTGTAGACTTTGGTATGCAATTGAAAGTCGTCTCGTTGATTTTAATTTTTTAGAAAAAAAAAGTGATCAGATTATGCTCTAACTACCTATAACTTACCCTAACTATCATCAGTTTGCTCTTAGCTGGCTTTAAAAATTATCTATGACACTTTTCCTGACATTTTGGTCTGCAATTGAAAGCCGTCTAATTCATTTTAATTTTTTAAGAAAAAAAGTGCACATATTTTGCCCTAATAACCTCTAACTTACCCTAACCATCATCAGTTTCCTCCAGCTGCCTTCAAAAATTAACCATGACACTTACCATGACAACCTGCATACTTTGATTTGTAATTGAAATTGGTCTCATTTATTTTAATTTTTTAGAAAAAAAGTACACAAATCCTGCCATAACTACTCCTAACTTACCCTAACCATTGTCAATTTACTCCCAGTTGCCTTTAAAAATTATCCATCATACTTCCCTTCATAACTTGCACACTTTGGTCTATAATTGAAACACGCCTCATTCATTTTAATTTTTTAGAAAAAAAAAGTGCACATATTCTGCTTAATTACCCCTAACTTACCTTAACCATCATCAGTTTGCTTTTATCTGTCTTTAAAAATTAACCATTATACTTTCCTTGACAACTTACATACTTCGGTTTGTAATTGAAAGTCGTTTCTTTCATTTTAATTTTTTGGAAAAAAAAAGTATACATATTATTCCCTAACTATCCTTAAATTGCCCTAACCATTATCAGTATGCTCTCAGCTGCCTTCAAAAATTATCCATTACATTTCCCCCGACTACTTGCACACTTCAATTTTCAATTGAAAGTAGTCTCGTTCATTTTGATTTTTTAGAAAAAAAAAGTACACAGATTCTTCCTTATCTACCCCTAACTTGCCCTAACCACCATTAACTTGCTCCTAGCTACCTTAAAAAATTATCTATCACACTTTCTCTGACAACTTGCATAATTCAGTTTGTAATTAAAAGTCATCTCGTTCATTATAATTGTTTAAAAGAAATATGCTCAAATTCTGCCCTAACTATCCCTAACTTTCCCTAACCATCATCAACTTGCTTTCAGCTACCTTCAAAAATTATCCATCACACTTCCCCTAACAACCTACACACTTTGGTTTGCAATTGAAAGTCGTCTCCTTCATTTTGATATTCTAGGAAAAAAAAAGTGTACAGTTCTACCCTAACTATCCCTAACTTGCCCTAATCATTATCAGTTTGCTGTTTAAAAAAATTATCCTTATACTTAACTTGCCATAAATATCCACCAACTGCATTTTATCGAATGTTATGATGAATGGGAATGTTTCTAATTTAATATATTTTTGTTCGTGTTTATAGGGTTTTGAATAAAATTTAAAGTTCAGTTATGTCTTGGAATAGTGTAGTTATCCCCATCCGCTACAGTAGAACATTCAAGGTTAACAGCTAAAAATATGTTGGGGGGTCTACTGAAATCGTTGTATGGACGAAAGAGCCCGATTTCAATGAACTGAAGAAAGTTGTAACAGATGTGATTAATATGGATAATACTTAGAAGATTGGGTTTAGTTTTTTTATCGGATATGGCAAAATACCACTTTATGATGTTGTAGATGATAAGACATTTAGTGTGTTCTTTACATTTGTCACCGAAAATAGATTGAAGCATCCATTGTTTGTTAATATTGAAGAATGGGCCTTTAAATTAGGACATGGCAGCAATGACCCATCTTATTTGAAAAAATTATGGAAAGAGAGGTGCGTGGTCTTGATTCAATTTTAAAAGATCAATATCATAATGAATGCATAAATAAAGATTCAATATTATCTCCGATGGTAGAAGGCATTCATGAAGGTCCTAAAGATGTTGGCCATGAGGATGATTCCCGTTAGAATAATGTGCCTGCTGATGCTCATGATATACTGCATTCACATAGAATCGAGAATGTCAATATGGTTGATGTAGAACATATAACTGAACTTCTTGCAAGTTGTAATACTAGTGTGGAACCTTCCACCGAGGTGCATGTACATTATAATGATGTCACAAACAAAAGTAATGACACTGTCAATATAGATTTAAGCACTGATTTTGATTTAAGCCTGTTAGGTGAAAGTTCAATTACAGATTCTATTGCCGAAGGTAAAATATTTCGAACAAAGAGAGATTTAACTGCGACATTATCAATTGTAGCAATGAGGCAACATTTTCAATACACAGTATTCAAGTCTAATTCATCTTTCATAGTTGTCCGTTGTGCTAATATATCATATAATTGGAGACTGAGAGTAAAAAGTTTAGCTAAAGGGGATAAGGCATGTTGAATGGTAATGACATATGTGGCATATCACTCATACCCGACTGATTTTGTTTAGATTAGACATAGATAAGCTACTAGTAGGGTTGTTGCTGAGTGTGTTAAAAAAAGATTGATAAATCACTACAGAGTCTTCAAGCCTAGAGATGTGATCGATGATATGCATAAGAAATTTAGAGTGGAGGTCAGTTATTCTATTGCAAGGAGGGGTTAAGAGCATGCTTACGAGAATATCAGGTTGGGTAGTCCTGAATAATCTTTCTTTATTTTGCCTGACTACTTACACATGATTATTAAAACAAATCTAGGCTCGATTGTCCATGTTCACTGTACTAATAATTTTTTATTTCTTTATCTCTTTTTTGCATTTGATGCTTCAATTCAGGGTTTTAAGTATTGTAGACCCATTTGAAAGAGAAATATCACCAAGTACTTCTTACCACCATTAGTCGTTATGCCAATCAACAAATTTTTTCGTTGGCCTTTGGTATCGTAGTCTCTGAAAATGATGCATCATGAACATGGTTCCTTAAAAGGTTGAAGGCAACCTTTGATGAAAGGGAGTAATTACAGATGAATAAAGATAGTAATTACAATTTGATAAAGATGAATAAATTTTAAATGATAGTAATAACAGTGGAGAAAAGAAAAAAATATATACATAGATGAGGAGTAAATGAGAAGAAAAGAAAAGAAAAAATGTAGTATAAATATAAATATTTGAGAAAAAGGTAGTATTTTTGTAAATTCATTATTTAGACAATATTTTTACAAATTTGTTTATTTTTTAAGTTACTTTTGTAAATTTCCCAATAATAAAATAAAAAAAGAAATAAAAATTTTTCAAGCAAGCAATAAGCAGTAGTAAAATATGGATTTTTCCTTAATTCAAGGGAACTTACAGATAGTTTGATGGTTTTAGCAATTAAAAAAACAATGATTTGGACGTTTAATTGGTTGAAATGACATTACTTTCTGGCTTCAACAACGTTAATCTCTTCAAAGTTGAAAACAAATTGGTATTATTGAAGTACGTCTGATCACTAACAGCTATCGCTTCAGCTACAAATCCCTATTTTCTCTTTGCAATTCACTTATCAGACCAGTGGATAATAGTTTATTACAATAGAACATAACAATGTCTTTCTCTGAGAATCATCAAAGGTAAGGTCCCTTTCTATAGGGAATGGGCGAAACTGTTGCGCAAATGTGACATTAGAATAGAAGCAAAAAACATATGTAGCCATTGATGATTCTCCAGTACTCTTACTGACTTGACTGAACTTCAGAGACGACGTTGCTTTTTCAGTTAATGAATAATATTTTAATACATTTAAAATAATTTTTTATAATATTTAAAAAACTTAATAATTTTATGAGTTAAAAATGACAATTTGATTGACACGGACCAAGTAACAATATTCAAGAATATATAGGCTGAATTTTCTAAAAAACACAAAAAATGTAATTAAGATATTTATATATTGTAGAAAGTTGTAATTATAGCTTGATTAATGAATTAATAATTAACTAATTAATGATTATAAAATTATAAAATGTTATGTCACATAGTTATGATGATATTAAGTTTTCTTCTTCTTTTTTTTTTTTCATTACAAGAGACTAAAAATGAATCAAATAATGAACATGTGTTAGACAACATAGAGTATTTTTAGTAATTTTTACTTGATTTTATAATACTTCCTCTATTCTAAATTTAGCAATCCATTTTGATTTACACATATTATATGGTATAAATTTTATAAAATATCCCTACTTTTTAATATTAATATATTAATTTTATATATTTTATTCAATATATATATATATATATTGCAACTAATGAATATAACTATTAAAGGACAATATAAGAATGTTTTTTTTTTTATAAAACTAACATTTAAATTGAAAAATGGACTAAATTTTAAGATGGATAAAAAAAGGTATAATTAAATATCAATTAATAGATAATTTTGGGAAGTGGAAAACTATTCTAATTGTTTTGGGTAAAAAGCATGCTTCATCTATCTCAACAATTTATCCAAACTTGTACGTTATCCGTTCCTGGTGTTACTGTTGGAGGAAAACGGAAAACGAGAAATGGAAAACGGAGGGATCATTAAGTAGAAAGATGGAAAGTAATGGTCCCCAACATTGATATTCGGTTCCATCATCGAATACTAGTTGCCAAGTTTTATCAATCTCTGCTAAACCTTTCAAGAATTTGGCTATGCTTTTCCATTTTAGGCAAATATTGGACTTGTTAAATTTTTCTTCTTGTTCTTTCCTCTATAGACACAATAAGGAAGGGAAGGATCTAGAGTTCACTTTGAAGAAATCATCAGAAATGGCTAGAGGGAAGATCCAGATCAAGAGAATTGAGAACCCTACCAACCGCCAAGTCACTTACTCTAAGAGACGAAATGGACTCTTCAAGAAGGCTAAAGAGCTCACCGTTCTCTGCGATGCCAGGGTTTCCATTATCATGTTCTCTAGTACTGGCAAACTCCATGAATACATTAGCCCATCCACCACGTTTGTACTTCTCTCTCTCTCTCTCTCTCTCTTTCTCTGTGTGAAATGAAAGCTTCTTCCATTTTTCTGTAACTAACCCTTTTTTTTCAATTTTTTTGATTAATTTGAATAAATTTTGCTCCAAATAAAAGAACGAAGCAGTTGTTCGATCAGTATCAGAAGACGCTGGGAGTCGACCTCTGGATCACACAATATGAAGTCTGATTCATCTCTTTATGATCTATCTTTTATGTGGAAAATTTGTGCTATTGATTTTTATATTTGTTTGATTATATATATTGATTGTGTTATTGTGTTTGATGGTGCAGAGAATGCAAGAGCACTTGATGAAATTGATGGACGTGAATAGGAATCTAAGGAAGGAAATAAGGTAAAAATGACTTTTATTCATTATTGATTGTCGATCCGTTTGTGTTTTGCAGTGTGTTATTGTATGGGAAATTTTGTGTTTGATGAAATGCTTATGTGAATTATTGCAAGGCAAAGGATGGGCGAATGCTTGAACGATGTAAGCTTTGAGCATTTGCGTAGTCTTGAGGAAGATATGGACACTGCTTTGAAGGTTATTCGTGAACGCAAGGTTTCTCTTCACTTTGGGATTTAATAGTTTTTGTTAGTAAATTTTTTTTGGGTGCTGCTTAAGAATTCTTTTGCCAAATTTGGAGTATTACTTTAGCAGATTGTGCATATGTTTTGTATGGAAATTTTGAAATTCGAGAATTTTAATTTGAGATTTTTCTTAAAATTGACATGAAAAAAAAAGTTAAAATATTTATAAAATATATATTATCATGAACAATTATTTTTGAAGTTTTTATATTAAAAAATTTCAAACAATTTGTTTTCATTTATGAACGCCTCTAATCATTCATGCCTTAAAAAAAATTAAAGATTCAAAATGTGATATATATATTTAAAAAAATTCTGCTTTACCAAAAAAAATGGAAACTTTCAATTCTCTTGTTACATCAAATAAGAATACATCATAGAATATGTTAATCTGATTTCCAATTAAAATAAAAAAATGAATTATATAAGTTTTGTTAAAAATTAAAAAAATTTAAGATGTGAGTTATTAATATTGTTCATTTTGTATTTAAACACAGAGATTCTGAAACTTTCTCAATCTGGTTTCTTCAATAATGTCTAATCTTTGTTTAAACTAATGTGTTAATTAATTGATTCTTAAATAATTTGAATAAATATGAGTATTGGAGATTGTCGGATTGATATGACTACAAACCAAGTTTCCTTCTATAATTGAGAATAGAGCACAAGTAACTAGGTGAAGCAAATAGTTAAAGATATCAACAATAAATAATCTAAAATTTCTCAATTTTTAATTATTTGTCTATTAATACTGTGAGAATTACAAGCAGAAAGTTAACCCTATCTATTATTATACATCTCTTGAATGTTTTTTTTTTGAATTTCCATAGATTTTTAGAGCCTAAATTCATTTGGACAAAGCGTAATTTCTGGAGTGTGCAATGCATAGTTTTTATTTTTTCAAGCTTTTGCCCTTTTGGGTAAAATAGCATTTTTATCCTTGGTTAACAAGGGCTAGGATTTACAGCAACTTGGTTAAATCAGTACTTTTTTTTAATAATGCATTTATACCTTGAGGCTTGAATTTAAGCTACACAAACCTTATTTATTAATTTTCATTTGCTTATTCTGAGATTAATTTCATTAAATAATGAGAATGATATTATATATATAAATATTAGTATGTTAAATACAGCTTGGAGAATTATCCACTGTCAATGAGATCTCATGTTCATCTAAAAAAAAAGCGCTTTAGGCTTATCCAATTAGTTCAGTTTTGATTTTTCCCTAGACTTTTTAAAATTCATTTTTTAAAAAAGTTTTTGATTTTATTTGGGAATAATCGTAATAAGAAATATACTCAAATCATTTTTTATGAAGTGATATTCTTTCCTTTTAGATTTTTGTTTAATATTGACCAGCCAAACATTTTTTTCTTTCAAAATAGTAATCTATATATTTTAAAAAGGATATTAAATAGTATGTTGTGGATATTATAGTCATCCTCTTATACTTACCTGCCATATATGGTTAGCAAAATTAGTGTGTTGGCTGTAGCTAACATATGTTTTGTATTCATGGTTACAGAATCGAGTGATCACAAAGCAAATCGAAACGTATAAGAAAAAGGTCTGCTTCTTATTTTTTGTCTTTTTACCAAAAATACACGTTTGAAAATATAATGTAAACAATTTATAAATTCCATCTGTCCATCTTGTTGCCTATCTGCAGCTAATAAATGTGGAAGATATCCATCGAAATCTTCTTCATGAATTTGTAAGCTTCAAATAGAAAGAAAAAAGCATGCATATGTCCACTACTTCACTGGTATGTTCTCTCTTTGATTAACTTATCACTCATGACTGCAATTTCTTTCTGTTTGATCTTTGATGAAAGGATGCAAGAGATGAAGATCAACACTACGGGTTGGTTGATAATGGAGGAGACTATGACTCTATTATAGGGTTCCATAATGGAGGAATTCGCAATATATTTGGTCTGAGACTGCAACCTCATCATCATCACCCTAATCTTCATAGCGGAGCTGCAGGATCTGATCTTACCACTTACCCTTTGCTTGAGTAGCATTTTCAGGTCACTCCATATGTTCTTATATATTATTTAATTAGGTTTGACAAGAACTTGAAAAACTTTGATGTGTTATTGAATGGCTTCTCCTTATATAAATATTTTGTATTATCAACTAATTAATTTCCTTTTTATATGTTATTTCTGTTATGTAAAAGTCGTGGTTTTCTCGACTTGTTTTGCCAATTAACTATAATAGTAGTTTGAAAAATTATAAAGTTTTTAATTACATTGTAATTTTCAAAAAGTTAACTATTTGATTAAGAATACTATTTTTATTTGCAAATAATTAATATAAAATAAAATATTAATTTCATTAAACTTTATCAACTTGTTGATAAAATATTTTATTTAGAGAAAATAGAAAAAATTATTTATTTATTTTACTGAAAAAAGGAAATTGTGAAGGTTCTATATTAAAAAATAATTATATTTAGGATTTGCAATGAAGCAGGGTAGCATTCCCCATTCATGTCCTTATCTTAGCAAGGAATCCTCGTCCAGTCCCCCATACAAATATGAAATATTTTTTCCGTTCCTGCCTCGGTGAGATCCCCATCCCAGTAGAAAATTTATTTTTTATTTTTAAAATTAAATTTTAAAAATATAAAAAATAATAATTCATTATAATTACACTTAATAAAATAATAATACAATAAATATATGCAATAAAATTTAAAAAATACTATAAGATAAAATACATTACAATAAATTTATTTTGCAAATGTAAATAAAATACAATATACATAATATAATATATATATATAATAAAATATATTATAATATATATATTATGCAAATAACATGTTTATAATATGTATATATTATGTATATTTTATCGAATTCCTGTGGGACAGTATATTCCCCTCCCCATTCTTGCAGGGGAAAATTTGAGAAATTTCCTTCTCATTCGGGATAAATCTCCATAGGAAATGGAGATTTTTAGCCCCACGGTCAACCCTAATTATATTACTATTTTAGGATATGAGAAAATAAAAAATAAATATTATAAAAATAGTTTAGGTATTACTTAAACTTTCCCAGTAAAATTTGATTATAATAAAAAAAATTAATAATTTTTTTATTCAATTTTTATAGTATTTTATTATATCTTTCAAATATAGTAGTATGATCTTTCTTAATAAAATATAATCCTAATAATATATCTCTGTAAAATATTTTTTCAAAAATCAGTTTTTTCAGTAATCTACTAATCTACCCATTAGTATTGGTTTATATGTAGGAAGAAGCCAAGTTGTGTATTCATTACTAAAAATATTTCGAGGCTTCCATTTTCTACTATTTTATTTCTATATATTGACACATCCCATTCTCTCAATTATAAGGGAGTACGTATCTTACAATTTATCATAATAGTAGTCTATTAAATAAACATCATTTATAATTTAATTTACTAAATATTATTCAATTACACAATCTAATATATATTAATATTCTTAAATAAAACTTATTATTGTTTACCATAATAGTATAGATAATTATTAAATAATTCTAAAAGATAATCATATTGGTCTGACATTAACTACATGCTGAAGGAGAAAAAGATAGAGACGTACTACTGCTTTATTCTTTAATATCTGAAATGTTATATATATAAGGAGGTAAGTCCAACTACTTAGTGAATAGATAAATATGTAACAAGGGAGAACAAATAAAGTTTAATAATATATGCAATATAAACTTTATTTGTAGCTCAGCTTGATGAATATAATTTTATTCTCAGTTATCCTTTATATACACTCAAATATAAATCTTTATTGTTCTAATTTCAATCCAGGGACGCATGATGACTTACCTCACAAGTCCAAAAAGAAATAACTTGAATACACATATACATAGTAATTACCTCGGCCAAGGGTAATTTTATAATATCATTAAATTTAAACATTCGTCATCAAGATGCGATCAGACAAATTTATAAAAGAGTGTATATAAAATAATTTACCAATATAATAAAATTAATCATTTACACATATAAAAATTTAAACTACTATTATTTATTCTCACTTAATAAAAAAATAATTAACATTAAAAAATAAATCATTGTTGTAAATAAATTCATGTAATAAATACTTTTTTCAAAATTATATATAAATATAATATTTTAAAAAAATATAATATTGCATATTTACCCACTCACCTGGGCTAAATATTATGTTTGTTTATTAAACAAGGTTCTCTTGATAATTTGTATATACAACTGAGCTCGTTCATATAATAATATAAGAATGTTATTTAATTTAAATTATATCATAGTCATTATAAATGTATGTTATGAATATGAAGTGAAATTTTAGGTTCTTAAACTCTAATGATGTTTTAAAATTTTGTGACTTTCAATTTTTTTAAAGTAACATTGCAATAAGTATTTATTTAATTTCTAAAGTATAATTATTTATCAAATTTTTTAATAAATATTTTCAACAATAAAATTTTAACTGTAAAAATTTACTAAGTATTTATAATAATTTTATATATAATTATATTATATTATTTTAGTTTATTCTTTTTAATGATTTATTACTATTAATGATATTTATTTATTAACTAATTTATTCATTTATCTATTATATATTATCATTTTAATCTATAATATATTTATATATTCTTAGCTTTAATAAATAATTTTGACCTAATAATAACAATGCAAGAATAAAAAAATAGTAATAATATTATTTACTTAATAATACTTTATTTTTATTTTCGAACAATTACTCGTAATAAAGTTACTAAAAATAATAATATTATTTAAATAATTATTTAATTATCATTTTAAATTAACAATTTTTATTAAATTTATTATTCAATTATATCAATTATAAAAATATAACTATTTAAATATATATTTAGTAGACTATTTATAATAATAATAAAATTTAAGTAAATATTTGGTAGTTGTAATTATATTCCTTAACTTTATTATAATAGTAAACATTTAATTATAATAATACTTATAAACTTTTAGTTACACAATCTTTTAAATTTATACATGTATATTTAATATTAATAATAACAGTAGTAATACTAATAATATTACATATTATACAAAATTTAAAAATTATTAATATTTATAAAATTTTAATTATAATATTTTATTACTACAATACTAACAATATTGCTAATAAATTGTTACTTAATATAATTTATATTTTAGAAATTATCATAACTCATAATTAATAATAATAACTTAATTATTATAACTATAATAATATAAATTTTAATTGAGTAATTAATTTTATGAAATACTATAAATTTTTAAATTATATTTTATTTAATACTTAATTTAATTATTTAATAATTAATTAACTCCTTTATAATAATATGAATAACTTTTTTTTCATTTTTGTAAATAAAATTCTAATATAGTTAATAATTTAATAGTAATATTTAATATAACTTAATTTACTAAATTATTTACTTATTATCTTTTAATTAATTTCCTTATCTTACAAATATACTTATTTATATCTTTATACCTAAAATACTATAAATTTATTTTATAATTTACTAAAAATTTATAATTCAAGAATTGAGCTTAATTAACTATCATTATATTTAATCTAGGCATATATATATATATATACTACTCTAATTAATCAATCATCAAACAATTATATATATATAATTCTTAAATATAATTGATAATATATTTTGATTTATTAACTAACAATAATCTACTAATTCATAATTCCATCAATTCATTATTTATATATATTAATTTATTCTATAACTTAATAATATTTAAATTAATATTTAATTATTTCAATTATACTTAATATTTTATTTATATTTTTATTCTCTACATTAACTAATTATCTTCTACTTTAATAACTATAATTAATTAACCAATTAACATTATAATTTCTAATTTACTAATTTCACTAATTTTTTTACTAATTTCTTTTTAGTTTATCAATATATAAATTTTACTTATAATAATTCAAAATATAATTTTCTTTATTTATTTTCAATTTATTATAATTTCTACATATAAATTAAAATCTTAATTTTTTATTAAATCATAACTTAATTAATTAAAAATTATTTTATTTAATTTTTTTATAATTCTATTTAATTTATCCTAATATACATATATAATGTTTCTTAAATAATTATCTATAATTCACATATAATATACCAAATCGAAGTTTAAGATGAGAAAATTCTAAAAATATCTAAATTATCAAAAAAAAATAATCGAAAAGTGGTTTAAAATTGCTTCCAAAAATGATGCCGGCGTGAGCTCTCGTGAGACAATTGAATGGCGTGTGAGGCGGCTTTCGCCGGCGGATCACGAAGTTTTTTTATGAAGTTGGAAAATTCGACCAGTTGGCTTCACTAATGGGCAGTGTGTGACACTAAACACTGATGAAGTTTATTGCTCTAAATTTCTCTCTCTCTTTCTCTCCTTTACTATTCTGAATTCTTTTTACAGTTTAAAAAAAATCAATTTTTATATTTGATTACACAGACTTCTTTTTCTCTCTCGTTTTTTCTTTTCTTTCTATTTCCTTTTCTCTTATTTTTTTTTTCATTTTGAACTTGACAGATTTTCTTTTCTTCCATTTCTCTCCTTCTTCATTTATCAAGCTAAATTAATGACCACTACAAATCTACTATGCCCACTAAAATCATTTTTAGTGGTTTATATTTAAAATGCCCACCTAACCTAACATTTAATTTTTTTTTTAAACACTTACCTAAATTTTTCACTTCAAAATTAGTTTATTATTACTATTATGTATATATTTACTTTAACAATTAATTTTAACTTTTACTATATTATTATTATTATCAAAATTACAAGATATTACATCTATCTTGTCAAAATATCATAATTTTCATGGAGATGTATGAATAGTAAATACTAGGTATTAATTTGTAATTTCTTCAAAAATACCTCAAAAAAAATTATTTTTGAAAATATTTTTATTTTTTCTTTTAAAAATACTATTTCAAATATATTTTTTTCAAGAGTAATTATACTAAAGATATGCTTCATTTTGACTGATATATATTGAAAAATAGATCAAAATATTTGAAAATATTCAAAAATAATTTATAATATAATTTTCTTTATTAAATTTTTAATGAAATTATTAATTTTATTTTTTGATTTAATTAAAAAGAAACCATTCAATTTGAGATAAAAAATATTGAATCCCACCTTAAAATTAGATTAACTAATAATTAATATTATAAAAAATAAATAAACTTATGACTAGCAAATCAAATTAAATATGGACAATTATTAGGGAAATTGGGCAAAGCAACACATGTATTCCATTTGGGATTATGAATTTTATTCGTATATTTTTATATTCTGTAGCACAAGAAAGTACATGCGAATTTGTTTTTGAGATTCAATTAATTTGCCTTTCATTTTCTTTCTATTTTCTAAAATTAATTGTTCTGTTCATAGGCGTGAAAGCATTGGTCTAGAAAAGTTGTGGAATTATTAAGTGAACAATGCTTATCTGGATGTCAGTTTCGCGGGTAACAGTTTAATTATGCTTTTAAGCATTTAATTAATTATTCTTTTTTGACACGCATTTAATTTACTAATGTTTTTAGCATGAATTGACTTCTACTTTTTTAATCATAATATTTATCACTCAATATTAATCTCCAAAATTCCAGTCAAACTACACATATTGATTTGATTCAATATCCATGATTAATAAAAAAAAATACTTATCTTATTTATTATTTTATTATTTTCTGTTTCAAAACTAATAAATATATATTTTTTATTTTATAATTTTAATTAAAAATATAAATTTATAAATATTTTTTATGATATTCTTACTTTAATATAAATTATATTTATTAAATATTTTTAATAAATAATATATATAATAAAAATTTAATATATTAGCTAAATTATTAAAATAGTAAATAAATTATAATTTAAATAAATAAAAAATATATATTTATTAATTCGAAGAAAGATAATATTATTTAAAAATAATAATGATATTGTGATCCAATTTTTTAAAACTACTCTCAGCACAAATTGAAACAATTAACTACAAGAATTAATTATTTTTCTAATATTCAGAATTTAATTATTTATTTAAAATAAAATTATTATTTTTTATTTTTATATGAAAAGAAAGTAATTTATTCAAACTTGAAACCTTATTAAAGAAAATAATAATGACACACATAATAAGGGAACGAATATTTCTTTCCTATTAAAAAAACATACCTTATATGTTTTCTTCTCCTTCTTCTACCAATGTTTATTGGGAAAAAATAACTAATAATTTAAAAAATAAAAAAGCAAAATTTTCTATTTTTTTTTTTTTTACAGACTCTTCGGTCAAAGGTCAACCAAAGTAAGCCGCCCCGCAGCGCATAGCAAAACAATGCAAAACGAAAGTTTCCCACTTGCCGTCACCTGGGAAAATCAGAGAGAATTTTTTTGGTTATGGCTTTTTACGAGTACTACGTGCCCTATCTCGACAACGATTTCATCGATGAAATCACCGGTCAACTCATCTGAGACCTGATACGCCACCGAAACCGAATCCTTCACTGTCCACGTTTCACATAGCAAAAAGCTCTCTCTTTTCTCTTTCTCGGTGCGTGTCCTGCTAGTGTTTTCCTCTTTATTTTGTTTTCTTTTGTTTTTTTTATTCTTAAACCCCACTTCTTACTTTAATAGGCAAGCTTAAAGAGAGTGAAGTTGTCGGGTTTTTGTAGTCATGGGAGCTCTAGCTCCTTTATCTCCTTGGATACCTGAGGATGATCTTTTGTTAAAGAATGCTGTTGAGGTAATTTCTTTTTCTCACCAATTTTTTAACTGCTTCGATTTCATGTTGCTTTTGCAAAAATTTGGGATTGTTTGTCATAGGAATTGGGTTGTGGTTGTGATTTTGCGTTTTTCTTTTTAATTTTTTATTTTTAGGGGAAATCTTTTTTTTGCTGCATTTCTTTTTTTGAATTTCTTGATATGCAGAGTATAAATTTATGATTTATTACTTGGCTTGTTTCCTTTTGTTTTGCACATGTGATGTGTGGGATTGGATTAGAGGGGTTTAAGGGGTTGGAACCTCCTAATATTGTTTGAGAGTTTCTTTCGGACTTCAGAATGGAAGGTGAAGTTAATGGAAATACTGGTGTCCACTGACCTCCTAATTCTCATTTTTCTTAAACCCTAAACTTGGGGTTAAAGGGTATAATGCAAGACCCTACTCTTTTTAAACTCCTAAACTAGGCAAAGTTAATTAAGCTTCATTTTCATTCCACCTTTCTTTTCCTTTACTGTTAAGTTCACAGTCAATCACCCATAAAACTCCCATGCAATGCCTATATATTCAATTAAGTTATATGAGTTTTGCTAGTAAAAGATTCTTCATATTGAGGTTGAGAATCAAGGAATTTTATGCATGCCGGATGGGGCTTTTGCTAACAAGCATCGAACATACAATCATAAGATGCCCACAGGGACACGTCGTAACTCTGAGGTATGGAATCAAGGAATTTGACTAATATTAGATAATTTGCGGCTACAAGTACGTTGTGTTGGTGGCAATTTGCATGGAATTGTGACACCTGTCATTGAATGATAGGTGTCCTGTATTAAGCATTTTAGTATACACTACTCTAATTCACATCCGTTTTTACTGGACTGGAGAATGTGCACAAATATCAGGATGCATTATTTGAAATGTTACATGGGTTTATGTCTGATTGTCAGGATGCAGTATATAGTATGGTATGCGGGTTTGTATGTGATTTTTGGGATGCAGAATTTATTAAGTGCCAAATGTCAACTTGGAGATACCCTTAATTTGTGTGTATCTATAGTGAACTTATTCATGATTTTCTTTTTCTATTAATGTGAGGAAGTTGTGATTTGGGAATTGAAAGAGATATAGCAAGTTGCTTTAACCAAAGATCTCAAATGTAAATGGGGAAGTTGCATTTGAAATCTTAATTTGGCATGTGAGTCTGCACAAATCAGGTTGCTCACATCTCTTTCATAGGAAAAAAACAAATCCAGGCCTGCTTGTATATCAACAATACTGAGAAATGATGTGTCTATGTGTTTATATTTGTTCCATGCAAATGCAGGAAACTATTGGCTTAAGCTATAAACAAATTGTTCAAGACAATATGAACTGAAAGTAATATGGTTTCTTGCAGTATTTCAAACGTAAAAATGTTGAAAAACTTAATACATTTTGCTCTGCTTTGCTATCAAGATATAATTGCTGGCTAATAGGTAGATTGTTGAATTAATCCTTAATGCAGATGGCTCTTGTTGTGGCATAAGAATCATGCCATTTTTTTCTCCTAATGTGGCCAAATTAATTTAGGAATAATGTTTTTGATGCTTCTTGTCGTATATATTATGAGCCCAGGTTTTTTAAAAATTTTAATGCAATTCTAGTAGCATTTGAAGATGGAATTTTTTCAAAAGCTAGTGCAAAAGATAACAAAGCATTGTGGTGATAATTACCAATTGACGCAAGTGCAGAGATATGTACTTCCTCCTATAATAGACATGACATTCTTATATTTGCACTTTAAAAGGCAAAATTTGAGGCATCTAGGGAGAATTGCATTTCATTTTTCTAATTCTCTTTATATGCTACTGCTATGATACATGTACAATCATGATTATACCAACCGATATAACTTTCCTGCAATGAAAAGAATTACTTAGAATCATACAATAGTATTCATAGGGAAAAATGTCTGATAAGGTTCCAGTGGCAGTTTGCAGATAGGCATTTTTTGAGAACTGGAGAAATTAACTCCTGTTGCTCATAAATGTCAACTTTATTGCAAATAGAAAGGTTGAAATAACTTACTAAATGACAGTTAATAGTTATTTTCTGTCCAGCATTTTACCTGAGTCTGATTTCTTGCTTTTCATTGATATATTTGATGTTTCTGTCATCTCTGTACTGTCTATTTAGGGATAGTAACAAAAAGATTTTAGCCCATTTCATATGTTATGCCTATTAAGATGAAGGCACAACAAATGAGCAAGTCAGGCACATGCAAATATTTTAGTAATTGCTGCAATTGTGTTTTCTCTTGTTTGTTTTTGTTTACGTCTCTCTTCTTGGGATGGTGGGGTGTGGCTTGCTGTTATTCTGAAATTTGCATCAATTAATTGAGTTTCATGGTTTTTGTTCCATTTAGCCTGTCAATTACATTTTTTTCCCCTAATATTAGTGATGATTGGCTTCTTTCTTCTGATTTCAGGCTGGCGCTTCGTTGGAATCACTTGCTAAAGGTGCAGTTCAATTTTCTCGAAAATTTACTGTTCGAGAGCTACAAGAACGATGGCATTCTCTCCTTTACGACCCAATTGTTTCTGCAGAGGCTACTTTTCACATGATTGAGTTTGAGCGTTCTTTATCAACTTTTCCATCAAAATTTAGTAGGGCAGGGAATTCAAAAGAAAATAAATGTATTGCTGGGAAAAGAAAAGCTGAAAGCATACGTAGTTGTTACTATTCTTTGCGTAAAAGAATTCGCAATGAGCCATTTAACCACATGGATTTGAGTTTTCTCGTTCCACCCACTGATAACAATTACATGGGAAATGAAGAAGAGCCTTTCACTGGGATTTGTATACTTGGAGATCCAGTTTCACATCATTTTGAACTTCAGGAATCTAATTTGGATATCATGCATCATCCCTTTCCACAAATTGGGAATGATGCTACTGCAGATGCCTTTCATCCACAATTCCAGAACAAAGTCCAGGAAGATTATCCAATGGAACAAGACAATGTACATAAAGATATTCCACATATACATGGAGAAAATATATCACACACTAGAAATGGATCTGTGATTGAGGAATTCATTGGACCAAAAGAATTTGCAGCAAATTGTGACCAGGTACATGGATGCTCTAAGTTTGATGGAGGCCATGTCCTTAGTTCTCCAATTCCAGAGTGTGCTGTGTCATTTAATAACTTGGAATATCCATCCCCACTTCCTGAACTGCCAATATGGAGAACAGTTGAGGATGTTTCCCCACCAAGTATTCCAGTTAATATGCACACAGGAGACACATTTTCACTTGGTGGTGATGATGATACTAAGAATACGTGCCTTTCAGAATATGACATCCATAGAGACTCCAACTTAAAACTAGAAATATCAAGTGAGGAGATGAAAAATGTTACTGCCGGTGCAGAAGGTTATCTTGCTGAGCTTTCCAATTCTCTTTTGAATTTCATCAATGAGGAAGAACTTCTATTCACAGATGTTGATGGGAAAGATGCGATTGATAAGTCTTACTATGACGGTCTAAGTTCACTTTTGCTGAGTTCACCGAATGAAGCCAATCAAGGTCACATGCTGAATATAACTGAACCGGACTCATCTGTAACTCCACATTATCTTACAAATAAATCTATTGCAAGTTGTGGAGAGTTGGATGATGATAGGGGGTCACACCACAGTGGTGATGTGGTTGGAGATTCAGAGGTTCAGTTCCTTACATCTGCATCAACTTCAAACCCTCAATTTCCTGAACAGAGTACTGGAGTTATTGTCTGCACATTAAACACTGAGGATCCAGAGATTCCATGCAATGATGATGTTGTCTTTACAAATCATTTGCGACCAAAATCTTTTTCATCTGTAGCACGAAGGAATTTTCATGATGCTTCTAAACCAACTTCTTTGACTGTAAAGGAATTAAACAATCCAAAAGCTTGTGAAGGAGGTGCAGCACTGATGCAGAGAGATCTAGAAAATGCTGGACAATCTAATGCATCTTCTCAGGTGATAAGATCACAGGTTATACCAGAAATTGGCTCTCTTCATCCGGTTGGTAATCTTGGGATTAAATTCGACTTGCCTAGTAGTGGTTATGGTGGTTCATCTCAAATTAATTCAGCAGGTGCCACTAAAGAAACTCTTGTTCCTGCTAAGCCAAAAGAAGAAACTCCAGAAGTTATGCCAGTGAAGCATTTTAGTCATAATGAAGCTGATTCGTCAATAGAGAAGCCTGATGTTGCTCCTGATGGCTGTAAGTCTTATCCCCAGACAAATGTTAGTGATACTAAACAGGATTTAGGTGCCACAGCAAGAAATCAAAATCCTCAGGCATCACATGCTAAATTGGTGTCTGTAGATATAACTTTCTCTGAACCAGTAGTAAACCAACCATTATCAGATCCAGAAGAGCCGCCTATAGAAAGTGATGATGATGTGCCTTATTTTTCAGATATTGAAGCAATGGTAAGCTTTGTACTAATTTTCCAGTAGATGAGCTTTCCTTCTTTTTTTTCCCTATATATATGTGTTTCTTTTAATATTAATTCTTTTTTTTTAAAAATTCGTTTCTCCTTGATAAATTTTTCTCACTTTCTACATTGTCAGATACTTGATATGGACTTAGATCCAGAAGACCAAGATTTATATTCCAGTGAGGAAGGTAAGGAAGTCACCAGCTGCATGTATGTGTCTGTGTGCTTAGTGCACATAAGAAGTTTACTATGTTGCATCCGCATGTAAATCTTAGTTCATTACTTGCAGTCTCAAGATATCAGCTTGAGGACATGAAGAAGGTAATCATGAGGCTGGAGCAGGGTGCTTATGCTTATATGCAAAGAGCCATTATATCTCAGGGAGCATTTGCTGTTTTATATGGCCGCCGTTCAAAGCATTTTATTAAGAAACCTGAGGTATCTGAAAGTAGCAAACTTAATAGCTTAACCTATTTGGTGTTGACTATAAAAATCTTGATCATTTAGTTCATCTCAAGATTCTCAACATGGTATCCTTTCAAATAATTATCTCCATCTGCAAAGCCTTAAGTAGTGCATAAGTCTTATTTGAATTAACAGTCCACCTGCATTATCTATTTGGCAGCCCACCTAATTTTAAATGATTGGGCTATTTGTGATATTAGTTTTCATAGATCAAATGTTCATGGTGCAGTAGTCGGGAGTAACCATCTATCTTCTGTTAGTCATATTTGAAGCTTATGCAACCTGATTGTGACCGCTTGCCAATTCCCCCCACACCCCTCTTCTTCCTTGCTCTCAGAGCTTAATTTCTGAAGTTGCATCTCTGACTGACTGTACAGGTTTTGCTTGGGAGAGCAACAGAAGATGTTATTGTTGACATCGACTTGGGGAAGGAAGGGCATGCAAATAAAGTATCTCGTCGGCAGGTGAGATTTGCTTTGACAGTGTCAGTTCATTATGACATTGTGCCTTGTTTTCCTTCATTCTTTCTTTTTCTTCCTCTCCTGGATTCTTCAGGTTACATTAGTCTTATTTTCATCTTTCTCTTGTTTTTCCCCATTACTTATTAATTTATTCGTTCTTTGATAATTGAGATGAGCTTCTTTACTTTGATTTGTTGTTGTATTATAACAGTAGATAAATTTAGCATATTTGATGCAAAAGAAAAAAAAGACTGAATTTCAAAGAAGGTTTGGAAATTATTGTCCTGGAAAAGGAACTTCCTAATTGCAGTGTGTCCTAAATTGGTACTTATATTGATCCTGCAAGTTATGCTGCACAGACTCAGCACTCAGCTAAAGTGCTCTGTTGCTGGAAGAATATTTGTTGCTTCTAGAAGTAACACCAATTGTTTTATTTGGCAGTAAGATCATCCTTGGGATATAGCAATAAGATTCCAGTATGCCAACGAGACCACCCTTGGTTTTTGGGTCTCAGTTCTCAAGTTAGAGGTAGTGCCCTATAGTTTGTAAAGAGCTTTAAATTTTTTTTGTTTTCTTTTTGTACTGGAAATGGACAGGCTGAAACCTGGTTATTTTTGGTTTTAACCCTTGAAAGGAATATTTTGTGTTTGTTTCAAGCTCCATTCAGTATCTAATTATGAATAAAATCCATCTTAGAAATAAATTCTATGCTTGTTAGCATTTAGCAGAGGCTGAGATTGATTCCACATGCATTAACCTTTACCTCTTTTTAAGTGCAGTGAATGAATCGGGTATCAAACTCATAGCTTTGCCACAGTTGGCTTTGCTACTAGTGCAAGGGAATCTGTCTCTCTCTCTCTACGTTTTACTTCAAAAATGTCTAACACTTACCATGGCCATTAATGGATCTAACTTTCGCATTCTAACATTTTCTTTATTGTTTTATTTGTGTAGGCAACTATATATTTGGACAAAAGTGGATCTTTCCATCTGAAAAATCTTGGCAAATTTTCTATATCAGTGAATGACAAGGAAATAGCCCCTGGACAGAGTCTAAACCTTACTTCCAGCTGTCTGATTGAGGTTTCTTTCTATATATCTTTCTTAAGCATTAGCACCATTCATGCATGTCATATTAGACGTCAGTCTCATACCCTTGTATAATCTTTAGTCAGTAGAATTTGTTAGCATTGTGCAACTGGTTTTCCAATATCAAGAATAGCTCTTTATTGTGGTACCCTCTGTTTATTTTGTTGGAGGCACAATTAACCGTGTCCCACCTTTTCCTTTACCTAAAAGCTAAGGGTATGAGTTATGCATGACAGATTTTTCCTTTTGGCACTACTAAATCTTCAGAAAGGGTAACTAATTCATGTTATACCATTTCTTTTGTGTTTATTTCAATTAGGGAGGAGGTAGTTCTTGGAAATTGTTTCCAAAGTATACTTGGAATGTTCATCTGTGCCATTCTTTTCTGCCATACTCTTCCAAACTGCCATTTCAAAATTTCCACTTGGATATTGTGTTGCACACGAGATTGCCAACTGAAGTTTTTCAGTGGGTTCATTTGAATAGAACTTGTATTATAGCATCTTTAATGTGTCAACTGCTCAAAAATCATTTGTTTACAACTGCATAATTTGCCATCATCAGATTAGTATAGGTTTATATGTTCGATGTTGCAATGCTATCGTGTTTATGATAATGTCTGAAAAAAAATGTTTAGTATATCCTATTTTAGAAGCCTAGTAGAATAAGTTTTTGTATGTTTTAAGTGCATGCACTAATAATAATAATTTCCTCAAAAGTTTATTAACTCTAGTGGCATTGGTGAATTTGCAGATAAGGGGCATGCCATTCATATTCGAGTCAAACAAAAAGTGTGTGAAGCGGTACCTGGATAGCGCAGCCCAGAAGAACCAAACTGAGGAGCACCAAATTTGATGTACTGCTGAAAAGCAATGAATTGAGATGTCCTCAGAAGGTGCTCATTTTTTTTTCCGCACTTTCTGGATCTTTTTCCTGTAAGCTATGTTCATCCTGTTGTATGTATGACCAGTATGACTAGTACTGTTGATAAAGGACTGAATGTTTCAGACGCATGAGAAAAAAATTTTCCTTATAGTGGGACAGTTCTTGTCAACATTTTGCAAATAGGGTTTAATGGCAACAATTGCATCATTGTCAACAATACTTTGCCTGCCTCTCCCATAGTCCCATGACACTATAACAGTGTTTTCGAGGTCTAGATAAAATTAGCCCAAATTACACCCCTTGTTGGAAATTAGGCATTTCTGCAAGGTAATTGCACGATTTATTAACACATGTTTTTCTATTTGTCGGATTGCTGTAGCAATGCATAGAGGATTTGCTAATGTTTTTGGGACAATTAGTTGTTAGGCTGTTCAGATGGACTTTTAAAACATTTTGTAATGTAATTTCTTGGATTACTGGATACAATTGCGGAGGAGCCATGAAGTTTATAAACCAATAAAAAATTGAACCAACCAAGAATGAGAATAAAAAAGAAGAGAATTCATTATCAATCAATGAAAATTCATTAATTCATTTAGGTCTTAATATTTTTTATTTTAAGTATGAAAGAAAATATTAAACGGATTCAATATAAAAAATAAATCAGTTTTATATTTTGTAATCATATTCTATAACTTTGATTTTTAAGTTTATTAATATTAAACAAGATTGCAACGATTGAAACAGTGGAATTGGGTTTTCACTTTTCACCATGTAGCAGTACGTTAAACGCACAAAGCCAATAATAGGCATCTTAAATCTCAACGGCTTTATGCAATCAAAAAAGAAATCTCAACAGCGAGCTCAAGTTGAGTTCTTTCTTGCTATTTTGCTTCCAAGGGTACAAATTCGTTGACTCCAAATCTCAAGTGGTTCCTGAGCACAGTAAATATCTATTCCAGAGTCCACTATAAATCACAAATCGTACGGCCCAATCCAAGTATTTTTACTCAGAGAGCAGCTGCTTCAAAAGGTCCATTTTCCCCAATATCTCACTTCTGTAAATATGCCAAAACACAGTGCCATTGTCAGTCTTTGTATACTTATATTATTCTGAATTGTTGCCTGAGCAGTAGATTCAAGAACTTACCATGGAGAAATACAAGTGCTCAAGGATCTAAAGAATGGAGTGCAACCCAACTCTATAGCTCCTGCTTCTTGTCTTAGTTCATGGGATTTCTCATTTGACCCATGCGACAACATTTCCAGTGACAAGTTCACCTGTGGCTTCAGGTGCGACCAAGTTGTCTCCGGTTCATGCCGAATCACTGAGATCACTCTTGACCCTGCAGGTTACTCTGGTTAACTTTCTTTTTCCATTACCAATAACCTCCCATTTTTACAAATTTCTCAATTCCTCTCTCCTTCGCCAGTCTCAATCGCCTTCGTCGTCTTAGCCTTTCCAGTGACAATCTCTCTGGCAAAATTCCGTTGGCTTTCTTTTCCAGCTAGAAGAGTTCTATCTCGATAACAATCATTTTCATGGACCCTTATCATCAAGCTTTAATTCTCTTGTAAGCTTAAAAAGAATCGAAATCTAAGAAAATAACTTCTCTGGCGAGTTTCCTGATCTTCATTTACTAAGAAAATATCTACAGGGAAGCCAACAACCTTGCGGACCGTCTAGCCTCATTAGCCAGCTAATACCCATTAGGTACTTATAAACTGACAAATTCTCCATCAGAAGTGGAACATTGGATATATCATGACTTAATTGGGGTAGCCGACCCAAGGAATGTAACCATTTGAGTATTCCTATTTTCTCTGTTGTAACCAAAAAAAAAAAAAGACTTGTACTTTGTTGATGCTAGTGATAATCATTTCTCTGGGAAACTGCCATCAACATTGCTAATCTCCATTATTGAGCTCTTCATGAGAAACAATAATCTACAAAAAAAAATTACCCGATAATTTGGGTGATTTGGAATATTTACAGGTTTTAGATCTTAGCCACAACCGAGTATCAGGGCCAATATTATCAGTTCCTTTTAACCATCATAACCTTCAACAACTTACTCTATCTCACAACTTCGCATTCTTACAAGTTCCAGGGACAATGGGTTTCACTAGTAAACTAGTAGCTCTTGATTTAAGCTATAACAATCTTCGAGGCTTATTACCAGCTTTTCTAGATTTCATGCCAAGGTTGTCTGCTGTATTACTGGAGCACAACAAATTTACAGGAATGATACCAACACAATATGCTATCAAGAGCTACTGGTTCTGTTAATGTAAGCCTGGTAGATAATTGTTTATATATGTGTCCTGATACCTTTTTCTTGTGTCAAGTGGAGACCAGAAATCATTAGTGGATTGTAAGATATTTGTATTTGCAATTCCTTAAATTACACACAAACTTCAACTTGTAACAGTACTGAACCATATTTGAAATTGCAAGTCGAAACATATCTTAATGATAAATGCATGTGTTTCAGGATAATATATTCATGATTCATTTTTCCTCTCCAGAACTCATTAAATATCAAAAAAATCAGATTTGTAATCTTTAATTATTTAATTTTCTTCCATTAATTATAGAAGTCAATATAAAGAGAAGGGCTATCTTTGATAGATCCAAGACATAATAAAGTATGTGATAATTGTATGAAAATATCTTGGAGTTCGTCGAGTATCAAGTGCTCTTTCCATATTTTATGTGATCTCAGCAGTTATTGAGAATTAATTATATGTATAAATATATATATATATATATATATATATATATATATATACCCATCCCTATGGACTTAAAGCTTAAGAAAATGAAGATCAACAGCATAATAGAAAATATAAATTTAGAGCACCGCCTTCTCCATGTGAAACTCCTTAAATGACCTGCACATTGCTCAGTGCTCTGCTTACTGAACAATCATGTAAAAAAATTTAATAAAATAGCATCTTGAGGTGAGAGTTTATTGCTATTTGCGAGTCCTGACCTTTGTTATTAAATTTCATAAATTATCATGGAGTAACATCTTAATTAATTAATTAATTTTTAGATTTAATTAATCAATTAGCGCTTGAAACTGACACTCTGACAGTTGCGACTCCCAGCAGCCTAATAAAGTTATTGGATCCAATAATTGAACTGTGATTTTTTTTGGAGCCTTTTATGCTTTCCAGCTGGTTTTCTATTGGAAAAATAACATATCTTTTAATATAAATTTTAAAAAAATTAAAAAAAATCTAAATTTATTATATTTATAAATTATTTATTAAAATATTAAAATTTATAAAATATTTACTAAAATATTAAATTTTTATTAATTTACAATAAATTTATTATGAATTTATTAATTTTAAATAGTTTATAATAAATTTATTATGAATTTATAATAAAATTATTAAAATAATTTTGATAAAAAAATAAAAATTTTAAAAATTTCATTATATTTTAATTATTTTATTATAAAATAATAATAAATTTATATAAAATATATAAATTTATTATAAACTCGTTATAAACTAATAAAAATATAATAATTTGATAAATATTTTATAAATTATGATATTTTGATAAATAATTTATAAATATAATAAATTTAGAATTGTATTTAATTTTTTTTATTTTTGTCAAAAAGCTCTTTTCTATTTTAGCCTATAACTCCAATAAATTTCCACAAAACTACTTCTATTAGCCTCTTATGCGTGGTAGATTTGATGATTGGAATTTTCTTTTTAATTTTTATCTGAAAGTAACATCGTAATATTATAAAATAGAAAATTTGAAAATACAGGAGCAGCTACTCTTGTTAAGACATAAGTAGTGACGAAGCCAGGACATGGCTGAAGGGGGGCTGAGGAGGAGCTGAGGAAAAAACTGCGGTGCATGGCAGGGGATCTTGGTTTAAGAGGAGCTGAGGGGGACTGGGACTGAGGGACTGAGTGACACAGCTCGATTCCCGATTAACATTTCCGGCGGCCGGCGGGGGACCGTCAGCCCCATACGACCCCACCTGCCTCCGCCCCTGGACATAAGCCACTTAATTCGTATATCTCTTTAAAAATTTAAAAATTGTTTAATTTTCAGTAAACTTAATTACAGATCAATTAATAAAAAAAAATACAGATTGATTGAATGGAATTTTTAAAAAATTTTAGTATTTTTTAAATTCATATTTCATCCATAACCAGCTCTAATTTTAAGCAATTCCCATAATCAAACTAAAATTAGAGTTCAATTTTTGTAATATCTTGATAGACCATAAATTAGCACAAACAGCCCTCATAGTTTCTAATTACACAATGTTATAATAAATCAGGTAATAATTAAATAGTAATTTCAATAAAATTATATAGTAAATAAAAAAGTTAGATCTCACGACGCAAAATAATTTAGATGATTTGCAGATATACTTTCATAATTATTTAATTGAAGTTTTTTTTAATAATAGTTTCCGTTTAATTTTATTAAGATCGTTGTCTTCTTTTGTACTTTAAAAAAAATAAATTATAATTAGAAGATCCCATTCCCAGCGAGCAAATGTTATATATCATAATAGACATGAGACAAACATTAATTAAGGCAGCAAAGAAACAGTACAGAAGGTATAACAAGAGAGAGCCATTGACAATTTGCATTCACTTACTTCCAGAATTTTCTCACCCAATTTCATAATTAATTGTTATTATTTAATAATTTATTTTACCAACTCTTTTCCAATTCTCCTCCTTCCCATGCCTATAATTCCTCGAATATTCTTGCTTATAATTGTACAATTTTCTTAAATAATTTATATTCAGAAATGGGCAAATATTTTATTATTTTCATTTAATAGACCAAAACTTTAGAACCAGTAGATGGATAAGCAATATGGGTCTACAGTAATGCTGGTGCTCACATTATTCATATATAATTAACTTTTAATTAAATTATTATTCTATATAAAATATATTTTAATAAATGCATTCAACTTTACAGGTGTCTTTTTTGGATTATGGTATTATTTTATATTTAATTTCTCAATCATTTCCGCCATTAACATTTAAATAATGTCAGTAAGTCTTTGATAATATACATAATATATTATTTGGTCTCCCCATTACCCTGGCTTTTGCTTTTATTTATTTTTAATTAATTATCTGTTTGTTCATCTGTCATTCAAAATAATTAAAAAATTATTAAAAAAATTATTAAAGTCTTATAAATTACAAACAATAATTACCAACATGGCCACCAACCATACTACATCTTAGTTGTTAACTAAATTATTCTTTTTATAATGAATATATGTGAAATTATTAAACATTTAATACAGAAAACATGAATATATGAGATTAAAAATAAAAAAATAATAATAATAATTAATCCCTCTTTAGTTTTGAATACCAAATTATTATATAATAATTAATAATAGAAGACTAGTTCATTTACACTATAAGCCTTTCAATTATAATACAAAAAAATATAATTTAATATTTTCCAATAAGCACACCTCTATTATGGAGATGCACGTGCGCTGCAACAAGTAGATGCACCCAAAATATCTTATCTTCCCATATATTTTGGCGCAATAGAGTTGCATATCTGATTATGATATTATTAAACCTTGGACCACATCCTATAATTATTATTAATTTATTTATTTATAATCTCCAAACAGTAATTTATATGGGAGTTCAAAAAAACAGTATTTTATATGTATACATGATTGCTGAAATTAAATTCTGTTCATTTATATTTTTTTATCCACTTTCTAGGATTTTAAACATAGGTTAAATATCATATTGAAAATTAAATATATAAAAAATAATAATTATAATTATAATATCTTTAAAATTTTGAGCTGGATTGTGATATGATAAATATATTCATATTAATAGTAGAAAAAAATTGCTAATATATAAGTTTTGTGAGTTCTTTTAGTTATATTACTAGAATGTCATCTCGCATGGAGATATATATATTTTATTTTTATTTATAAAATAATTTTAGTCATTTAGTTACACACAAAAAATATTTAAAATATTCTATAATAATTAAAAATAAATTTATAAAGCAAATAAAACATTACAGAAATAAAAATAATATTTAAAAAATTATAAAATAATTATACTATTTATTTATTTGCACAAATTTAATAATATTTTATAATAATTATTACAATATTATACTTTTTTACACTAAATTAATAATATTTTATTCTTAATTTTTAATTTTTTTCCCTCTTTTAAAAAAATATTAATTATCTTATATATTATCTAAAAAAATTAAAATATATATATCTCTAAAGCAACATAATGATATTATTATAATATATATATTTAGTTTATTACGAAAAGTATATCAATTTTTCAAAAATTCTTAAAAATGTTAAAACTATCCAATTTAAACTAACAAAAAAAAAGAACTAATGAATTAGTTCTTTTTAATTTTTTATTTAAAAAGTAAAGTATTATCATATGTCTATAATATTAGAGAAATAAAAAAAATGAAAATACAATGTGGACCACATACAAAAAATGGGTCAATAAAGAAACAACCAATTACTATACTAAAAAATATTTTTTAATATATATAGGAGTAAAAATGAAAAAAAAAAGTAAAATTATTATTCATCTATAGTGATCTTGCTTCTCTTTTAAATTATTGAATAGGTGTTTTGATTTATGAATTAATTTTTATAACTGTAATTGAAATATATTATACTTAAACTCATACTAATATCACATTCGAATTTTAAAAATTATTAATATATAATACTCTAATTTTGAATAAATTTGAATATAATGGTAACATTTTATAAGAATCTAAAATCTTATATAAAATTATATAAATGCATTCATATATTGACAAACGATCACAAGATTTGATGAGAGACAATTTCTTTCTAGCTATCATGAGTAAATGATGTTGACAATTTTTTTTTTTTTGATCGTAAATGAATAACAAGGAAGTAAAACAATCTTCCCTATTTAGTAAACTATTAAACTAGAACCAAATAACAAAACAAACAATGGCAAGCCTAACCCAAAAACCAACTTAGATGACCAAGAACTGTCGAACTGGAAAAGGTAATAAATAAGCTTGGTGACCTAAAAGATACTCCAACCAAAGCTCCAAACATCCTCGAATACTAGATAACTTCAGGGAATGAGAAATCTGAATCAAACGAAGGGAACCCAAAGTAATGGAGCAGAAAAAGATGAGCTAAGGGAGAAAATATCCTTTTGAAAACTACTGAAAATCTTAGTAGACATGCTCATACAAGGCCAAACTCTAGAGATAGTTGTCGGTATATTCTTCAATCTATAGGATATTCAAAAATAAAAGTCACTATGGTGGAGGGGAAACTAAATCAATGAAGGGAAAATCTGAAAGATAAAAGACTAAATCACAAATTTATTAAAAATAAATTTGAAAAAGCTAGAGAAAATGAAGTTCTAAATAAAAGTCTGTCATTTAGATTAAATATTAAAAAAGAAGAAAACATTTGCTACTACATAAAAAGAGATACTTTTTTCATGAATTGTAAGTTAATGATGTTGACATTTGATTGTAAAATAAATGTTGCATTAACATAAAAAAAAATTATCTAAATATAATTAAACATTTGTTATGCATTAATTCAATAGAAAATTTGATATATTGAATTAAAAAAAAAACTAAGAATTTATGAGATCATTCAACAAAATAAAATATATAAAAAATAAGGATTTAGGTATAAACAAAGACAATATGATTGGAGAGTTGAAAAAAATATATCACCTAACCGTAGAAAAAAGGAAAAAAAAAAAGAAAATGGATAATTGATTAAATACAGTAAATTATTTCACAAAATTTTATCTGAAAACACACGAATCTAATAAAATAAGAATAATTTAAAATTATAATTGGAGCTGGGAATTTCGTCCAAGTGAAAGGTATAGGCATCGAAACCTATTCCTCTGAAGAGGCGATGCCGACAGCACTTTTTAGCCCACAAAATTGCAAAAATCAAAGTAATTTATATGATATGATTATTAAAATTTTACTAAGTTCTTTTAAAGATTCTGTTAGATAATTATATGATTCGTTTCATTAATCATATCTTTAAGACATAAAAAGCATCGTTTGTCTTCTTCTGTTAAGAGGCTTACGGCCCACCACTTTGTTAACCACCGCAATCCCTTTTTTTTTTTTTTCTATTTTTATATATCCTATAGTTTTAAAATGCACTGTTAATATTATGAATTTCTTTTTTTTTTATTGAAAGAAGTCTAATTTGAAAGTAAAAGAAAACATAGTTTATATTTTTTGTCATTATAAATAACTTGTAAAAATATTGTGATCTAGTAAAAATTTGGTTGTTAATAATTTATTTTGATCAATAAGTTTTTTTATTCATTTTCAGTAAAATATATATTATCAAATATTATATTTTCTAGACAAAATTTTTACTGATATATTTTATTTTGATATTTTTTTTCTTTTCTTTTCTTTTATAGGCAAGTTAAGATAAAATTAATTTGTCATTTCAATTAAAATACTTGATTAAAATAACCATTATATTATATAATTTTTCATACAAAAAAAATTATCACATTCTAAATATTTCATATCTTTGTCTTGCAAGTGAAAGCAATACTAGACTAATTATAATATTTATAATTTTTCAATGAGAAAAAATAATATTGAAATTATATCTGTAATTGTGTCATCTATTTAATTTATACAAAAATATATTGATTTCTGGATGGGGATATATATATATATATATATATATATATATATAAACTCTAATAGGTAAGTGTAGTCGGAGATGATGATTCAACGTGCCATTAATCGTCGTATGTGCTAAATTAGAAATAAGCTAAGGTCATCAAGCATAATTAATAAAGAGAGAATAATAAAATTAAATAAATTATCCAACAGAGAGAGAGAGATATATGGGCGACCCAACTGAAAGCCCATTTGCTGACATAAAATCGCCATTACGAGGCAGTTGGTACCACCACACCATTCTTGCTTGTTGCTTTTATCTTCTAATTAGCAACTAGCAACCACTCCACGCTCTTCTAATTTTCTTAAACACCTACTTTTCTTGTTAAAATTAATACAAATATATATATATGTAGCAAGTATTATTTCAATTAATTTGCTTTAATCTATATATATATATATTTATATAATAATTAAATTATTTTACATCTCCAAATGCATTTCATGCTTCCTAGTTACAAGCAGAGAGAGGCCACCATGGTCCCACTTTGGGGACTAGAAAAGAGTATGGATGTGTATGGATTCGGTTTGATTGGATTATAATAATTTTTTAATTTAATTGAATATGATGAAAGAGTAAAAATTTAAAATTGATGCCATCCAAATTTTTTAAAATTTATAAACCGATGCCGTTCAAATTTTTTAAAATATCTATAGAACCAAATTAATTTCGAGTTCGATTAGGTTGGATCAATTTCAAATATATTGGTATTTAATATTAAAATTTTATATTTGAATTTATTTTAATATTGTTGGGTCGGCCGAATTTGATCGGAATAAGTCAGTAATATATATATATATATATAAATACATAAGAGTCTATCGGGTTCGAGTTAAAATGAAAAAAATTACTCTAATCGGACTGACCGATCAAGCTCAAAAATTTTTAAAAATATGAATCTAATTTTGCTCATATATACAATACAAATCAACTAAATTCAATTAAAATATACTCAATTTAATCGTGTTAAAAAAATTTACACATCTATAATAAAGAGATACATTTTATCTTTGATAGTGTTTCCAAAGATGGTGAAAGGTTGACTCATTGCACTTAATTACTTTCCATCTTAATTACCTATAGATTGATATGACTATTCTCTATCATTAATGCATAATTGCATATTTATGTATCATTTCACAATGTTTTGCCTTGTCAATCTTGTATTATTCATCAATGAAATCTATGGTTATTTTAATTAATTAACCTTAGTCCTAAAATATTAATAATTTTATATTTCTCTTATTATTTTATTCGTTTCACTTCTAATATCGTATAAAAAAATTATTTCACTTCAAATACATTTCTATATATTAAATATAATATTAATTAAAATATTTCAAATTTATCATTATTTATTAAATCTCTTGAAGAGAAAATGCTTGAAAACAAAATAATTAAATAAAATTATTTTTTTTATAAAATTTATAATTATTAATTATTATTTTAATATTTAAAGCAGAAGAACAGAGTAATAATTAATAAAATTATAATTTTAAAATGCATAATTTGAAACTCATAAATTGAATTGATTTAATTATTCTCCATTCTTAATTTTTATTTAATTAAGGACTTAGTAGGTTAAGTGTGCACATGTCACAATAATAGAGGTGATATAGGTTCACTAAATTAGATGTGAGGCAGATTTATATATATTTTTATAATAAAAATATTAAAATTTTACAAATAATATTTTAAAATAATAAAAATTAATTAAACTAAAAACTTAAAATAAATAAAAAATCAATTCGATTTCAATCAACTATGGCAAAGGAAGCAATTAAACACCCACCCTTACTTGCTAAAGTATAATTTAAGTAGCTTCACACTCCTCATTCAAATAATTGAATAATTAAATAAAATAATCATGTAGAGATCGAAAACCCACAAACATAATCAACAAACACAAATTTGATCTGAATTATATTCAGTCGACTCAAATAAAATAAATAAATAAATGATTCAAAAACATCTTAAAGTCGTGGAAATTAAAGAAAGTAAATAACCCCAGCATGCTATAACCATTAAATTAAGCCATAAAATATCTAATTTACTCATAGAAATTCAACAATAATAATACATAGAAAATGGTACAATTGTAACCTGTCATAGAAATCTGCAACGGAAGAACGACGCTAATGGTTTAATAAGTTGCTCGCTGATCTTGGAGTCATCGGAGATACAGGTGAAAGATGACCGAAGGATGAGCAATGACCTGGATTGAAGAGCCAGAGGCGCAAGATGGCGTACGAAGGCCCATTTGGGTATGGCATCTGTCATGGCCAACATCGTGTGGAGTAACTTTGTTCGAGTGTTGCCATATAAAGAACCAAATCTATAGTAATAGTATGTTATTTTTATTTTTAAAAATATAAGAAATAAATTATTCTATTATTCTCTGATTCTGCAAATAGCACTTTGCTACTTCCCCTGCTTCAGCAACTATCGCAATGCAGAAGTTTTGGAAGAGTTCAGGATTTGATTCTGCCACTAAGCAACTAGACTGGTGAATATGGTGGTCCAAATCCTAAAAGGTTAAAAACTAATAAATTAAAAGATTATTCACTATTTTACATGCAGACCTGTCTAAAAAAATATTTGATATATTATTCTAAATATAAAACCTGAAATGAAATATAATTTATTATTAATAGCCATTCTTAATTATTTAAATTAGAACTAATTATGTGTGTGATGTCAAAGGAAATACTGTTATAAACTGGATGTATATACACTCAATTAATTAAAGTTAATTAAAATTATTTTATTTAATTTTAATGGACATGAGCTTATATACACTCATTCATATAAAAATTTATAGTGTTGTCAACTTGATTATTGATATATTTACTGTAAAATAGGTTACGGTTCAATCCCTTGATAATCAAATCCAAATAGCCAGGTCTGGTGATGTCCTTCTCCATTTCCTACAGAGTCAAAGAGAAAAATAAAAAAATAAAAAAAAGAGCAATGAATCTGTGTAGACTATAGAAGACACTACCGCGTGTCCTAGTACTCATCAAATCCTCCCTTATTTAGTATTATTTTCTTCTCTCGCTTTCCAAGATTTCTGCGCCTCTCTTTCTCTCTCTTTCT
Source organism: Garcia nutans (assembly GCA_947685225.1). Taxonomy (NCBI): domain Eukaryota; kingdom Viridiplantae; phylum Streptophyta; class Magnoliopsida; order Malpighiales; family Euphorbiaceae; genus Garcia; species Garcia nutans. The sequence goes on from CANTUV010000039.1 coordinate 58,506,505, forward strand.
CACAATACAGTATAATTTTTTTTTCGTTCTCTGTTTTGTCTGAATAGCCATCTTTCCATCTTTAGAAGGCTATGTTCTGATAAAAAAAAAAATCTTTAGAAGGCTATCCAGGAATAGTTATCATTAAATTACTAAAATCAGTAGTATCAGTACTAAATGAAAATTCAGTGCGACGTATGTAGCAAAGACGAGGCGTCTGTGTTCTGCACCGCCGACGAGGCTGCCCTTTGCGACGCCTGTGACCACCGTGTCCACCATGCCAACAAGCTCGCTTCAAAGCACCAACGTTTTTCCCTTCTTCATCCTTCCTCTAAAACTACCCCTCTTTGTGATATTTGCATGGTATTTGATTTTTTCCCTCTTTTTGTTGTCTATATCTTTTGGTTTTCTTGATTTTAATCATGTGGGTTTGTGAAATTATTGTATAGGAGAAAAGGGCTTTCTTGTTTTGTCAACAAGATAGAGCAATTCTTTGCAGAGACTGTGATGTTCCGATACACAAAGCCAACGAGCATACCCAGAAACATAATAGGTTCCTTCTTACAGGGGTTAAGCTCTCTGCCTCCTCTTCGATTTATATGTCCTCCTCTCCTGTCACCAACGTTAATGGGAGTGATCCAGTTCCTGATTCCAAGTCTCAAAAACAGCCATCAACCAAGAAACCTGTGTCCATTTCCGTCCCAAATTCGATTCCACCTTCAATTTCTAAGACCTTATCTTCAAACACTACAGTGAACAAGAACTTACCCTCCAACATAACGGTGAATAAAGAAGGGGATAATCTGCTAATAAATGAAGGAATTGGTTCAACAAGAAGCATATCAGAGTACTTGATGGAGACTCTGCCTGGCTGGCAAGTCGAAGACTTTCTTGATTTCCCTGCTACTCCCTTTGGTTTCTGTAAGGTTTGCAATTCTTTCCTTCTTGTAATAGTCTTCTCTATCAAATTAAACACAAACTCTATGTATATTGTATAATGATGTTTTCTTGGATCTGAGAATTTTTCTTGGTTTGTAGCCTGATGATGGGATATTGCCGTTTACGGATGCTGATCTTGGGAGCAGTATTACCCCTCTCTCGTCTGAAACCATGGGGATTTGGGTTCCTCAAGCGCCATCTCCTCTATTCCCATCTCAACATTATTCACAAATTGCAGGGCAAATTGGATTGAAGGAGACAAAGGACGCACAGAACACGACAGCTAACGATAGAAGGTGGACTGATGATGCATTTACTGTTCCACAAATCAGCCCTCTATCCATGGGCTCCAAGAGATCTAGCCCCCTCTGGTAGGTCCAAATCTCCATGCTCTTATAAGAAAAAAGTTATCAAGAACAAGGCCTTATGCTTTGTAGTTTTGCTATGGTATTTGAATCAAAGTTCCTTTGAATCTGTTTTTAAATTGTATTAATATTTTCTCTCTACATGCTCCAAGAATCCAACTGGGTTGGATTTTGTTTTTCTGTTTTTCACTTGTGGTTGCAAAGTGCAGACATTTTCTGTAAATATGAATGAAATTCACTGAGCTATTTCCTTTTCCTTTTGGTCCTTTTCCATTCTGTAATTGGTGACAAGCAGAAATCAATTGTAACACAAAAGATTGATTGATTCATGCCTTTACATGTACTTGTTGAAAAGATCAAAGAGAAATGAATGAAAGGACAAACTGTTGTTAATTTTCTTTTTTAGTGGCGAGACAAGTGACAGCTAAAAGCACTCGAGTAACAAAGTTCAGTAGTTCACTTTTGGGTCTTCTTCCAGTAATAAACATTGTAGCAGAAGATGAAGATGAAGATGGTATAATAATAATAATAATTATGAATTAATGATAAATAATGAAGAAGATGATAAGGAAGCAAGCAAGCTAACTAACTAGGGACGCACTGAACAGCGGTGATGCTCTTTTTTTGTTTTTTTTTGGTCTTTTAATGCACAATTTCTTTAGCGGGCACTGGGCAGGAGGCACTGGGCACAATTTCTTTAATGCACAAAATATCAATTTCATCTGGAGATTTTTCTTTCTTGTCTATCGCCTCTATCAGGGCTCTACCTTACCTACCAGCTTTGCCTTCATTCCCTGAATTGATCCAATTGTCCAAAACCCACGACGGTGAATTTTGGGCTTTTGATAAAAATTAAGGCTATAACCGAATCGAGCCGATCTTATTTTTAAAATGTTTAAACTTAGCTTGTTATAAAATAGTCAATTTTAAATTCAAACTCAAATCGAGTTAGTTCATATATCATGTATCTCGAGCTTGAACTCGAACTTAATTTAAATAAATTAACGAGTTTAATAAATTTATTTTAGTTTTTATTTTTATTTATTTTTTAAAATTTTTATAAAAAATATATTAAAATTTATATTTTTACAAAAGATGAACAATATAATTATATATTAATAAAAATAAAATATTATATTACTATAATTTTATACTTTTTTATAAATTACTAAGATATTTTATATTGTATATTATTTAATTTATTTATCACATATATTAATAAATTATATAAATTAAATTAGCCAATAAATTAATATATTCACGTATATAGTTTAGTATATATAAGTTAAATTATTTGTATTTTTAATTCAATATACTAAACGATCTAGCTTACAGTCTTAATTCGCGAGCTTTTTAAATAAATCAGCTCGCGAGCTACTGAGCCGAGTATTTCATAGCGTGAGTTTGACTCATTTAACAAACTAGCAGTTTGAGCTCGAGACTGAATAAGCTTTTACCGAGCCGAGACCTAAGTTGAGCTCGAGTAGCTTGGCTCATTTATAGCCTTATAAAAATATAAAAAATTAAAAATAATTTTAAATTTATCATATTTATAAAAATATTTATGAAAATACTAAAATTTATAAAATATTTATTAAAATATCAAAATTTTATTAGTTTACAGTGAGTTTATAACGGGTTCATAAATTTTACACAGTTTATAATAAGTTTAAATAACTAAAATACTCAAAATGAAAATATAAAAATTTTTAAAAAAATGTAGAAGAGTGTGATTTTTTCTTGTATTTTTGGAGTCTTCTTCCTTTTCACCGGTTATTGTGTGGATTGGTGGCTCACACTAGTTGGGCCTTTTTTCTTATATATCTTGGGTTTTGATAAAAATATAAATAATTAAAAAATAATTTTAAATTTATTATATTTATAAAATATTTAATACAATATTAAAATTTATAAAATATATATCAAAATATTATATTTTTATTAGTTTATAATGTATTTATAAATTTTATATAATTTATAATAAAATAACTAAAATATCTATAATAAAAAAATAAAAATTTTAAAAATAGGATGAGGATGTCATTTTTTTATATAGGACCATGATGTCTTTGGTACAGCTACAAAACGAAGGAAACCTTGGTTTGGCATAGAGAACTTTCCTTGTAGTCTAGAAAAGTTTCAATTTTTTTTTTTATCACGAGAGTGATTTATGTTTACTTAATTAGAAATATTATTCTCTTTCGCAAAAAGAACAAACTGAAGCCAAGTGGTTGATTGTAATTAATGGGTTTTTTTTCATATTTTAATTTTGTCTTAGTTGTTTTGTTTTTTAACTCTTTTTCTTTTTGTTGTTGAGAGAGCATTTGTTGTTTTTATTCTTTCATTTTTGAGCACTAATATAAAGTATTTTCAGTAATACATTTAATATATTTTCATTTTGTGATTGAAAAAAATTAACAGGAAAAATAAAATATTTTAGAATTTAGCTTGCAGCAGAACAGAATTACTAGTACTAAGAAAGGTCAAAACAATAATGTAAGGAAGAGTAAGGGAACCCATCTTGACCCTTGTTACAGGAAAACAAGAGTACCAATTGCCTCAAAACTATGAACGGCTCTTTGTAAAAATGACAATCTTTACTATATTTTTAAAATTTTTTTATTTTTTTATCAAAGTTATTTTAGTCTTTTTATTATAAATTTATTAAAATTTATAAATTCTTGATAAATTTATTATAAACTAATTAAAATTTTATATTTTGATAAATATTTTTTAAATTATGATATTTTAGTAAAAATTTTATAAATTTAATAAATTTAAAATTATTTTTAATTCTTGTATTTTTGTCAAAAATCCTCTAAAAATAGCTTCCTCGATGTAGAAGGAAGTACTGTTAGTAGGGTCAGTGAAATATGTAAAGAAAAATTTAATTTGTATTTACATATATATATATATATATTCTGTTTGTAAAATAACAATTTCACTTGAAATATTACTAATTCGAGAGAAATCAACACCTAAACACAAATTAAAAATCGTATATCCATTCCTTAATTCATTGCTTCGGGTCAAAATTCAAATAACATAATTGTTGAATCTTGACTATGATTTAATAGAAAACAACATTTCCCTTTATTTAAAAATATGTGTAATTTTGAATCAGACTGTAATTAAACTGAGTCAAATTAAATTTTGAAAAACTCAAATTTAACTCGTCACAAAATAATCGAGTTAGAATTCAAACTCGATATATCAATTCAGTTCATATATCATGCATCTTAAACTTGAAATTAAATTTGATTTAAATAAATTTAACGAACTTATTTTAGTTTTTATTTTGCTTTCATTTTTTTATATTATCATATAAAAGATATTAAAATTAACAAATAATGAACAATATTATTATATATTAATAAAAATAAAATATTATATTTCTATAATTTTATATTTTATTATAAATTACTAAGTTATTTTATATTTATGTTATTTAATTTTTTTATCACATATATCATATATTAATAAATTATATTAATTAAATTAGTTAAAAATTAATATATTCATATACATAATTTAATATATATATATAAATTAATATATATATTTAATCAAATATAATAAACAAACTAGCTTACGAGTTTAACTTACAAACTTTTTAAATGAGTCAGCTCGAGAGCTAACAAGTCAAGTATTTCTTATGTAACACTCTTATACCATATAAACGTATAATATACACATTATCAATATGTAAAATACGCATATACGATATAAAAATATTACAATCCGATTTAATAAAAACGTTCATATTCCCTTATTACTCAAAATATTTATATTTATACATATATATCAGAATGCATAATACCTCACATTACTCTATTATTTAAAATACTCTTTATAATTTATAGTATATATACATATAGTTACAAAACATAATATAACATATATAATATCAAATTATACTTATAAAATAAAATATGTACATACTGGCAAAGTGACACTGATCTTACTGTAGCATAAACACTTTAAGCTTAATTAATAAAAGCCTAGATCCGATCTGGCCTAGTGAAACTCTCCGGCTTTACCGGATCATCCTGTCACCTGCGCAATGAATTACAGTTGCGCTAAGCCAAAGCCTAGTGGCACAAACTTTGATAATAATAATATTTAAAACAATGTCAATGCAAAAATGTTCATATGCTATGTCATCACATGATATTCAAAACCACTTTCGGATATATGCTTTCATCACTCGATAATTCATACAAACACATACATAAGCATGAGCTCAAACAACTAATATATCATTCAATTCTCAGAGTTACCGTTTTGGTCCATAATGACACCATGTGTCTAGCCCTGAAAGTAAAATATCAATGTATCAGCCCAACTGGGCCTAGACTTACTACCCAGTCTTTTCACCCAGCCCAGCTTCAAGGATTTATCTTTTGAGGCTTATGTCCCGGTCTTTTCATCTCAAAAATATTTTCATAGTGACGCTAAGCGTCTAGCCCCATAGTTAAATATAGGCATGTCGCTAAACACAGAACTCTAAAAATTGAATAACATACTAGGTACATAATTATTCCATATTTTCATTATCAATCTCTTTTTCATTTTCTCATGATCAAGTTAAGCACATTGTCTCATTTATCTCATTCATATCAATGTTATTTCTTTTCAACATTTCATCTTCATCATAGGATATTTTATAATGAAACCACATTACTCAAATATTTTGAGTCATTTTTACATATTTCACATTCTATTCAATCTAACCATTAACAATGATTTTTCACAATGTATAATAATGCATACACAGTAATTCACATATTTTAACTTCATGTTCATAAATACATAATGTATCAAGTAGCTTAACATATTTTTCATCCAAAATGTGTTAAGCCAAATGTAATGCAATCACATTTCATTTATTAAGAGTTTGTACATATCTTATGAAACACTCCAAAACAAGCTTTAAAACTTCATCTAACCTTCTTTTCCAAGTTGCATTTCAACACTAGGGTTGGATAAACTACTCTTTCTCAATGTATATACCAAATGTGATCATAAACAATCATTTAATATCACATTATAAATCATTCTCAACATCAAATCATTTAAATAGAAATTGTGAATGAAAAACAAAGAAAATAGTTATTCTCAAGTGACACGTCCAACAACACGGGCGTGTTACTAACCGTGTCACTAACCTAATTACACAGAAGCTTTGACATGTCTAATGAAATGGGCGTATCACTGTCCGTGTCATTCATTTTGTCTCACAGATCATTTGACACACCCAACAATATGGGCGTGTTAATGGCCGTGTCAATTATTTTGCCTTACAGAAGTTACGATTCACTCAGGGACATGGCGATGTTAATGGTCGTGTCATCAATGTGGAACTCAGCACCGTTGACACTCTCAATCACATGGCCGTGTCATTGGTCGTATCAGGCAAAATCTGCATTTTAAACTCTCAACCGTATGAACACAATCATTCCAAACTCAATAATACAACACCGCAAATTATCATCTTAGCTTATATCCATAATTCTCCAATAAATTTAATATTTGTATAACTCCAACATATCATAACTATCATCTTATTCAATCAATAATCACTTTCTCTCGCAACACATTCAAAGAAGAAGAAAGAAAAAAAATCTCTTCTTTTTCAATCCAACCTTAAAAATCATCATTAGCTACTTACAACATCTTCATACATATTCAAATAAGCCATCAAAACATACTAATACAAAATTTTCAAAATTCAAATATCATGCTTTTCTATAGAATTTTAATAAAACTTATAAAATGATAAATGAACTTACCAATTGATGAAAAATCCTCAAAATCTTCACTTGAATTCTTGAAATCCCTTCAATTCTTTGATGAATGGAAGAAGAACTCTCATCTAGACTTTTTCTCTCTCAAACTCATGCCAAAGAAGAAGGAAGAAAAGAAAATACTCTTCTCTTTTCTTTCATCCTTATATATATATACAATAATAATAATAATAATTACTATGCACTTAATTATACAATATATATATATAATGTATATCTTGAATATATATATATATCATATTTACATCAAATATATTTCAAATATACACTTTACTTTTTTCACTTAAAATCTTTTCATTTTTCATTCAAATCATTTATTTAATGTATTTAAATTCAATTTATTTTATTTAATATTCAAAAATTGAAGGTATTATATCTTAGCTTGAGTTTGACTCATTTAACAAACAAATAGTTCAAGCTCAGGCCTGAATGGGCTTTCAACGAGTCGAAATCCAAAATGAATTTTTTGAAACAAGTGAAGTAATAATTATAGTGTGTTTGATAGATTATTAGAAAAATTAATTGCTGAAAATATATATTATAAAGGTATATTATTGAAATTAATTATATTTTATTTTTTAAAAAATATATTATCGTATTTGGAATATTCAATTAAGATTGAAAAAAACGGAATGAAAAAATATTAATTTATTTAATCACAATTCAACTTTATTATAAAAATTTGAACAATATCTTCACTGCCCTTATAATTGGGTAATGCATGGAATTACACAGTTAAAGCAAAAATATAATTATCTTTTTAATATAAATTTTTTAACTAATTTATTAATAAAGTTTGATGAGATTAATATTTTATTTTGTATGAATTATTTATAAATAAATATTATATTATTAAAAAAATATTATATAATTAATTTTTTTCGAATTATGATATAATTAAACATACTATTAATAAAATTGTATATTAAATAGAAAACAAAAAAGGTCACCATATGTCAAAGATAAAGTCTAATATAAGTATTTTAAAAAAGAGTTAAAAAAAAGAGTATTAAAAAAAAAAGGTGTCTATGCTGAATTATAATCTTATCAGATAATGCCACATTGCCACACCAAAAAGTTCAGTTTTAGGCTAGCGTTGCTCCCACTTAAAATATTGAGTGCCAGATTTTGTAAATCCTATTCCTTGAATCTTCGGCTTTGCCTTTGACTTTGGTGGTATTTCTTTTCGTCTAATTAATTAGTTTGATGACCCCAAAAGGAAAAAAAAAAAAAAAAGGTTCTCCGACTTCCCTGCACTTTATCAAAGGTCAAAATTAGATTAGTCTAGAATTTGGTCAAAATAACCTGAAATTAACAAATTCAATGAAATTCCTGCAGCAATTTGTTGAACTTAAAGGAAGCAGATAAAAAGTATACAGTTTTATAAAAGTTTCTTTGCATAATAAACCCTTAATTGAAATAGAATTAGAAAGAAATCAGTACCATACTTTTAATGATCACATCATTAGGCATAAAGACTTAATAATATTTATTTTATAAATAATCATGGTTGTTAAGTGTATGAGAAAATTTTAGTTGATATATATTTCATATATATATATATATATTTATAGAGTTAGACAATATTTTATGTGATTTTATGAATAAAATATAAAAATTCAACATTATTGAATACTGAATTCATATAATTAAATAAAAAAATACAAATAAGCGAATTTGCTGTAGTGTATTGGTCAACTCTGATGGCCACAAATAAAATTTGAACTACAATAATATATTTTTTTATTATTTTTGAATTATTGTATATTTTTTAAATATTAATATTAGAAGAGGTTTCTTGTTAAAGAGAATATATATTTAGGCTGTACATGGGTATGGGTGTGTCCAACCCAAAATACGTTAGGAGAAAGATTTAAAATAAATTGAAAAAATAATATACTCTATTATATTTTTAAAATTTTTTATTTTTTATTAAAAAAATTTTAGTCATTTTATTATAAACTCATAATAAACTTATTATAAACTGTATAAAATTTTTAAACTCATAATAAATATATTATAAACTAATAAAATATAGTATTTTAATAAATATTTTATAAATATAATAAATTTAAAATTATTTTTAATTTTTTTATATTTTTGTCAAAATTTCAAATAAATTAAATAAAAAAATGACACCCTCTAGCATATTTTAAAAATTTTTATTTTTTTACCATAGATATTTTAATTATTTTATTATAAACTTATAATAAACTGTGTAAAATTTATAAACTTATAATAAATTTATTATAAATTAATAAAAATATAGTATTTTAATAAATATTTTATAAATTTAAAATTATTTTTAATTATTTTTGTATTTTTATCGTTTAAATCAAATGCATAACAAAGCCCAATAAAATAAAACCTCAAAGTTTTAATAGTTCTTATATATATATAAAAATGCAAGTAGATTAAGCCAGTCCGCTGTAGCCCAAAACATTAGTAGTTAAAAAGTTGCATACTTTTAGGCCACGAGCCGAACCCAAATCACAAAAAACCTACCTCTCAGCCCAAAACATTAGTAGTTAAACAGTCTGACATTTCCTCAAAAACATCCTAAAAATAAAATTATTTTTCAAAATTCACTTTTCAAGTTTTCAATTTTTAAATTTAAAAATTAAAATATTTCACTTTCAAATGTACATATTAACATACATAATTTTTACAATGTACAAAAAAAAAACATAATTTATGAAATTATTTAGAAACTTAAAAAAGTGGCATGTAGTTTTTTGTTTTGAAGGGAAAGTTTGTAGTTTTGTCGCTCGACTGCAGATAGCCTTTTTGTTTTTATATTTTTTTCAATTTACAAAAATATTAATTTTTCTTAACTTTTTTATATTTTTACAGCATATATCAAAAATATATTTAATATATATTAAAAATAGTTTTTGCTTTGTACAGTATTTTAATAATTTTTTAGGTTATTTTTGTTTTTCAATGAATACCTGCAAAAATTTGTTGAAACTAAAGAAACCAAATAAAAAGTATACAGTTCTTAAAAGTATCTTTTGCATAATAAACACTTACTTTTAAATAGAATTTGAAAGGAAATTGTATCATACTTTCAATTATCACATCATTAGGCAAGAGATTTAACTTGCCATCAATGCCTATAGTGAAACCCAGTAAATTAATCTTCAGAAAATACCTAGAAAACAAATATTTTAAATACACTATTATCTTATAATTTTGACGATACGTAATAATATTTCTTTTATAAACAATAACAATGCTTGGTAAGTCTAAGTGTAATTTTTTAGTTGATATGTATTTCATATATTGTATATTTTTTTGTAGAGTTTGACAAAATTTTATGCCATTTTATGAATAAAATATAAAATTCAATGTTATCAATTTTTAAATTCATATAACTAAATAAAAAAAGTAAATGTACTGTAGTTCATTAGTGAACTTCTGACAGCAGGAAATAATTTTTAAATTATAATAATATATATATATATATTTTTATCAATTATTGTAGTAATTATTTTTTTCAAAGCAGACACAAAAACCAAAATTTCAGCCCACAACTACAAGCCATGTTAGGAGAAAGATGCAGAAGCTGTTGAAAAGAGATATAATAATAAAACTTACAAATCTCGCTAACAAGTCCGGGGCTAACATTGGTTAAATTGAGGTAAGAGAACTTCGGGTTCGATTCCCTGCCGCTTTGGCCCAGAACCCAAAGAATAAAGATCTTAATTTTTTAGCATTATGCTCCTTTGCTCATTGATTAATGCAAGACAAGTACATGTAAAATATCTATATTTTATTTTAATATATTAAATTTCTACTGTATTCATATTTAATATTACTTATTAAAAAATTTAATAAATATATTACATACTAATATAAAAATATAATAAAAGTATATACACAATTTATATTTCTAACTAAAATAATTACTTGTTCTCAATTTTTATAAAATAAAAAATGTATTATCACTTCAAAAAAGAGAGAACATTTAACGCTTTTTCTTATAAATAGTTAATTTATTATTTTCTTTTTACAATGTACATTTGATATCATCATTTTTTTTTATTTCCTTATGAATTCTACCTTCATTTATAGTTTACATAACACCAATATATCACGCATAAGATGTAATAATATTTATTTCATAAATAATATCTATTATTAAGTCTATAAGAAATTCTTAGTTCTATAAGAAATTCTTAGTTGATTTGTATTTCATATATTATATATTAATTTACATAATTAAACAAAATTTTACGTGATTTTATGAAATTCAACATTATTAAATATTGAGTTCATAAAATTAAATAAAAAAAATATAAATAAGCAAATATGTTGTGGTACATTGGTCAACTCTCAACAAGCGCAAATAATTTTTAAATTACAATTGGTATATATATTTTTTTATCAATTTTGAATTATAAATTATATTTTTAAGTATATACAAAAATCTTGGTTCAAAGACACAAAAAGTATATACAAAAATCCAATTTTTGGCCAAGATATATTAGGAGAACGAAACAAAACAAATCAATTACACAAGGATAAATACACAAGCTTTAATAAAATAAAATTACTGTACATAAACAGTAAATTTTCCCTTGTCTTTCCATTTTAATAAAATAAAATTACTGTATATAAACAGTAAATTTTACCTGATTATACTTTATATAATGTTATAATTATATATGATCTTGATATTTACTTTTTATATATTTTAATTATTCTTCAAATTTATTATTAATTATTATAGTATATTTTAAATATTATTATACATAATTAAATAATTAAAATTATCTTATAAAATAAAATAAAATATGTATATTTTTAAAGCGAATTGAAGATTTTACTATAGTATATAATTTAAGACTACAAATCATACAAGCTAATCCGCTGTAGCACAATGGTTAATTTCTGGTGTAATAGAAATCCGATTTTGAACCCTATAGCGGCATGAAATTAACAAATTCAAGGAAATTCGTGCAAAAATTTGTTGAAATTAAAGGAAGCAAATAAAATAGTGTACATTCCTATAAAAAAGTATCTCTGCATAATAATATTGTTCAAAAAAAAAAATCTCCGCATGATACACACTTGCTTTAAATTGAATTTTAAAGGAAATTCTACCTTGCTTTCAATATGGCATCGTTGGGCAAGAGATTTAACTTGAATATTCTGCAAAATCAACGCCTAATAGCTTAGTTAATATTCAAATTACTTAGAAATGCTCCAAATCTTGGTTAGGTCTATGAGTAACTTTTAGTTGATATTTACACGTGGGAGACAGTTTTATAAAATTTATGTGATTTTATGAATTAAAGGTTAAATTCATCAGCAGTAAATATTAAATTTATTTAATTAAATAAAAAATATAAATAAGAAAAATATAATAATCTTTTTTTAATAGTTATGCAGATATTGTGTATTTTAAAATTATGCAGATGTAATTTTTGATTTATTAAAGGAAATTTATTTAATATTAATTTATTGATATATTATATATAGAGGGTGTTTCTCAAAACGGGAGCTTTTCAGTTTATTGTGAATAAGTGATTTTTAGATTATAATCAGATTAAAAATAAGCAGTTAAGTGTTTCTGTAAACTAGCTAATAATCAGCTGATAATCAGTTTATAATCAGTTAAGTGTTTCTGTAAAATCAGCTTATAATCAGTTTTTAATTGTAGAAACTGTCAAAATGACCAAACTGTCCATGAGTTTATTTATTGTATAAAAATAATTTTTTAAATGTCAATTCAAAATTTATTTTGCAATAATAATAATATTAATAATAATAATAATAATAATAATTTAATAATAATAATAATAATAATAATAATAATAATAATAATAATAAAATTTCTTTGATGGGAACTAAAGTGTATAAGGTAGGCAAATTTGGAATATTGAAGATTAGGTAGGGATAGTATGGTCTTTTATTTGGTCAAAACTGCTTAAAAAATAAGTGCTTAAAAAAAAAGTAGAAAAACCCAACTTTTAAAAAACTGATTAAAATCAGATTATAATCTACTATTTAAGTTTTCAGAAACACTTAAATAAACAACTTATAATCTAAAAACAGCTTATAAGCAGTTTTGACCAGCTTTTAAGTTTTGAGAAACACCCTCATAATATAAGATTTCAAGCCATGCCAATAAATTCGCTGTAGCACAGCGGCATATTCTTAATTTTTTAATATTTTGTTTGGCCCAAAGTGAACAAGCCAAACCCAAATCTGCTAAACCCAGCTTTCAGCCTAATATATTTGCAGAAAGTTGGCTAAAAGTTCATGACGTTCGCTATATTTTTTTTAAGGGTGTTTTAATTATTTTATTATAAATTTATAATAAATTTATTATAAATTATTTAAAATTATAAATTCATAATAAATTTATTATAAACTCACTTTAAATTAATAAAAATATAATATTTTGATAAATATTTTATAAATTTTGATATTTTGATAAATAATTTATAATATGGTAAATTTAAAATTATTTTTATATTTTTATCAAAAGTCCAAAAAGTTTGAAAAAATTACACTATAACACATTTTTAACCCTTTTTTTAAATATTTTATATTTTTTATATACCTTTAATATGCTAACTATATACTTTAAAAAAGTGAGTATATCTTTCGCATATTAAATATATAACTCTGAAAATGAGTATTTTTAAAATAAAAAATTTAAAAAATAATATTTTTTAAATAAAAAAGTGAATATTTTTAAAATATTTTATTTTTTATAATATTTTTAAATAAATCCCAAAAAATTTGTAGCTTTGTCTCTTCAGTGTAGCTAGCCCAGGGATGACAGCAAATTATACATTTTTAGAAATTTAATCCATTTTCATCAGTTTATATAGATTACGAATAATTTATAAATAAGATTAAATAAATATGAATATTATTTTTATTACAATATTAAGTTTGAATTAGGTTTAAATATACATATTTGAATATTTACTATTTAAATCCAATTATATATTATTTATATTTTATTAAATTTAATTATGTATTTGTTCTTTTTTATTTTAATTATGAAATTATATAGTATAGAATTATTTTAATAAAATTGTATTAGCATTACATTTATATTTATAATTATTTAATTGAGAATTTTATAATTTTATAATTTTTATCTTTTTTTACTTAAAAAGATATAAATAGCAAATGAGTAGCATGGATTTAGGATTAATATAAAAGTAAAAAATAATTGTAATCGAGTTTTAAGGTGAATACATGTAATTGTAATATTTATATATATATATATATATATATATATATATTTGTTACAGAGTGAACTGACCAACCCAAGTTATAAAAAATTCAGCTTTCAGCCCAAGATATTAGAACAAAGTTAATTAAGAATTCGGTGTTTCTTTAAAAATATACTAAAAATTAAGTGTACCTTTCGCATATTAAATATATATCTCTAAAAATAAATATTTTTAACATTAAAAATTAAAAAATAATATTTTTAAAATTAAAAAGTGAATATTTTTAAAATAATTTTTATTTTTTAAGATATTTTTAAATAAACCCCAAAAAGTTTGTAGCTTTGTCTCTTCAGTGCGGCTAGCCCAGTGATGGCAACAAATTATATAGTTTTAGAAAATTTACCTATTTTGATCCATTTATATAAATTATAAATATTTTGTAAATGAGTTTGAATGAATATAAATATTATTTTTATATCAGTTTGAATTAGGTTCAAATATATATATTTGAATATTCACTATTTAAATCTAATTATATATTATTTATATATTATTAAATTTAATTATGTATTTTTTCTTCTTTATTTTAATTATGAAATTATATAGTATAGAATTATTTTAATAAAATTGTATTAGCGTTATATTTATATTTATAATTATTTAATTAAGAATATTATAATTTTATAATATTTATTTTTTTACTTAAAAAGATATAAATAATAAATGAGCAGTATGGATTTAGGATTAATATAAAAGTAAAAAATAATTATTATCGGATTTAAGGTGAATAAATGTAATTATAACATATATATATATATATATTTTGTTGCAGAGTGAACAGGCCAACTCAAGTCATAAAAAACTCAACTTTCAGCCCAAGATATTAGAAAGAAGTCAGTATTTCTTTAAAAATATACTAAAAATTGAGCATACCTTTCATGTATTAAATATATACCTCTGAAAATGAATATTTTTAAAATTAAAAATTAAAAAAATAATATTTTTAAAATTAAAAAAAGTTAATATTTTTAAAAATATTTTTATTTTTAGAATTTTTTTAATAAACCCTAAAAAGTTTATAGCTTTGTATCTCATGTGGCTAGGCAACAAATTATATATTTTTAGAAATTTAATCTATTTTAATCCGTTTATATAAATTACGAATAATTTATAAATAAGGTTGAATGAATATGAATATTATTTTTATTACTATATCAAGTTTGAATTAGGTTCAAATATACATATTTGAATATTTACTATTTAAATCTAATTATATATTTATATTTTATTAAATTTAATTATGTATTTGTTCTTCTTTATTTTAATTATGAAATTATATAGTATAGAATTATTTTAATAAAATTATATTAGCATTATATTTATATTTATAATTATTTAATTGAGAATATTATAATTTTATTATTTATTTATTTTTCTTAAAAAGATATAAATAGTAAATGAGTAGCATGGATTTAGGATTAATATAAAAGTAAAAACAATTATAATCGGGTTTAAGGTGAATAAATGTAATTGTAATATATATATATATATATATATATATATATTTGTCGCTGAGTGAACAGGCCAACCCAAGTCACAAAAAACTCAGCTTTCAGCCTAATACATTAGAACAAAGTTAATTAAGAAGGCGGTATTTCTTTAAAAATATACTAAAAAGTGAGTATGCCTTTCGCATATTAAATATATACCTCTAAAAATGAGTATTTTTAAAATTAAAAATAAAAAATAATATTTTTAAAATTAAAAAAGTGAATATTTTTAAAAATATTTTTATTTTTAAGGATATTTTTAAATAAACCCCAAAAAATTTGTAGCTTTGTCTTTTCAGTGTGGCTAGCGCAGGGATGACAACAAATTATATATTTTTAGAACTTTAATCCATTTTGATCTATTTATATAAATTACGAATAGTTTACAAGTGAGTTTGAATGAATATAAATATTATTTTTATTACTGTATCGAGTTTGAATTAGGTTTAAATATACATATTTGAATATTTACTATTCGAACCCAATTATATATTATTTATATTTTATTAAATTTAATTATGTATTTGTTCTTCTTTATTTTAATTATGAAATTATATAGTATAGAATTATTTTAATAAAATTATATTAACATTACAGTTATATTTATAATTATTTAATTAAAAAATTTATAATTTTATAATATTTAATTTTTTACTTAAAAATATATAAATAGTAAATGAGTAGCATGAATTTAGGATTAATTTAAAAGTAAAAAATAATTATAATCAGGTTTAAAGTGAATACATATAATTGTAATATATATATATATTTTTTTGTCGCAGAGTGAACAGGCCAACCTAAGTCACAAAAAACTCAGCTTTTAGCCCAAGACATTAGAACAAAGTTAATTAAGAAGTCGGTATTTCTTTAAAAATATACTAAAAAATAAAATTATTTTCAAAGCTCACTTTTCAATTTTCAAATATATACATTTATTGTACATAATAATTTATGTATTATACTAAAATTATTTAAAAAAAATTAAAAAATGAAATATAATGTATTTTTTTTTTCAAAGGGAAAGTTTGTAGTTTTGATCCATACACTGTAGCTAGTCATTTTTTTCCCTCTCATATAATAATATAGGTAGTGTTTGGTTTGGAATTGATTAACAGAGAAGTAGCAAGGATGGACTCATTTTCTTTGTTGGAATAATGAAATTCTCATTAAAGTATTCATTTTAACCAAATAAATAATGAAAATAATTCTTTCCAATTTCGATCTTTACCTTCAACCAAATACCGCCTTATATTATAAAATTAAAGCTCAAAATTTGTTCTCTAACAAGCTGCTTAACACGTAAGCAACAATCTCAACTGTTCTACTCTTCGATTAATGCAAGACAATTACAAGTAAAATATATTTAACGTTTTATCTTTTAAGTATAAATAGTTAATTTGCTACTGTCTTTTTACAATATATATGACAATCATTTCATTGTTTTAACAAGGAGAAATTGCCTTTAATCACTTAAGTAAATGATTAAATGGATTAATTAATACTGTTATATGTAAAATTTAACTTTGACAAAGGATAAGAAGTACACGACATAACAATAATTAATGAAAAAATTTTTGAGCACACACTTAATAATTAAATCAAATCAAAGTATCAATCAAACTAATAATAATCCAAACAAAATCAGAGTTTTTTTTTGGCCAAGTAAAATCAGAAAGTGTTGGATAAATCATAAAAATCAAGAATTAATTAAGAAGGTCTTCGGCAATGAGCTTTGCACATAAATTGACAGTCGTAAAAGCAAGGTCCACCACAGTGAAGAGGGCAATCCAATCTCATGCCTTTACATCTTCCTCTTCTCATGCACTGAGCAAACTCTCCTAACTTGTAATCTCCATTGTTGAAAGCTCTATTTCTATGCATTCTTCTATTATTGTTAATGCTTATTCTTCCTTTCTCTTTCCGGCCGCCACCACCAC
Source organism: Garcia nutans (assembly GCA_947685225.1). Lineage (NCBI taxonomy): Eukaryota > Viridiplantae > Streptophyta > Magnoliopsida > Malpighiales > Euphorbiaceae > Garcia > Garcia nutans. Next base: position 58,524,284 of record CANTUV010000039.1, read on the forward strand.
ATCCCCATTTGTACCACCCACCACCACCTCCTCCCCATCCCCATCCTCCCCTTCCACCACCTCCTCTGCCTCCTCCTCCACCTCCACCTCCTCCACCACCACCCCATCCCCATCCAAAACTACCTCCACCTCCACCCCCGCCTCCTCCTCCACTGCCCTCACCACAGCCACCGCCACTGCCTCCTCCTTCTCTTCCTCTATAGCATCCACTCTGTCTTTTATTGTTATTAAGTACAACTTGAGTATCATCTCCAGGAAGGTTATTAGGAAGATTTAAGGAATAAGAGGCATTAACTTGAGCAGTAGTGGTGTTTCCCAATTGATCATCAGCTCTGAGCCCAGTAATCGCCATTGACAGAAGCAACAGAATCCATATTATGAGTGTCTCCATCTTTGATCTTCTAGACCTTGCAGAGTTCTTAAAATTAATATACACATGGCAACTCTTGATAGGTATATATATTTATATATACACTGTTTTGCCAGCTAAACTTTGAGCCCCCACGACCGACTACCTATAACAGTTAAAGCTCCGTTTCAAAAGATGCCTTAAGCCACACTTTTGTCCCCACCTGCCACTTGCAACTATTGCAAGGAGTTGGGGCATAATCTTCAATCTTGTTAACCAAAATAAAATGAGCATATGAGAGAAATGCCCACTCGCAAGTCACGCCTCTCCAATCTCTATTTATAGGAAGATGTTCTTGTTCTTGTCCTTTAGTATGGTGATTGAGAATTGATTCCTTGAAATTTCTCAAACTCTTATAAATTAATTCAATGTCTAATTAAAAGTATTCTGATTTGCATATAAGATATATCAAAAACTTGATGGTTTTGTTCAAGTATATGTATACACATCCACATTAAAAATTGATAACGAAGATGTTATGATTCTATATACTGAAAATAAGAATTCTTTTTATCGTAATTCAATTAAATAATTAAAAAAATTTTAAATGACTAAAATTTAATGATAATATTTTTTATATTTTTAATATATATATATATATGAAGGCATTTTAATTATTTTATATAAATATAATGAAGAAGCATACAAAAAATGTGACGGAATGATTAAAGAGCACACGTAAACAAAATTAAAAATTATTTAATTAATTTCTAAAAATTATTTTACTAATTAGATAAATAAAATAATAACTTATCCTATAAATTATAAAAATCACACTCTTTCACACCTATATCAACTTATAAAAATTATAGGACGGCTCCTTTTTCTTGTCAGATTTTGTTGTCGAATGTATTTGGCTGATATTTTTGAGATACTGTTAATCCAGCAGCTAATTTAATTACGTTAGGCTCCAACTCCAGCTACCAGGATATGCAAGCATCATATACAATCCTTTTGTCCTTACTAGTTTGTGCTGGCATAGTAGCATGTTCTGAGCATTATAAATTTATAATCATCTGAGTTGCAAGTGATGGAAGGTGATGGTTTCTTACTTTCTTTTGCTCGTTTCTTTGGGAGCAGTTGCCAATTGCCATACATTTCAAAAGAAAGTCCTACAACTGCACATTTGGAGCAGGTTAAGGCGTCGTTCTTTGACATGAATTTAGCATGCAAGTAATAATTCAAGGAAACCCTGTCAAAGAAACCACCAATAGCAACACCTGCACTGCCAACTAAGTTTAGGGAGTCCGTTGAAATAACTAATAGGAGCAAATGCAAAGAGAAAGTCCAGGAGTAACCTTCAAAGCGAACACATTACAGCCATATCAAAACTGCAGTTTTAACGCATTTATAGGGTGAAATAAACAAAACTGAAAAAAAAAAAATCTAAGAAAAACATCCATTCAGAGTATTACAAATTCGTACAAAGCCATTATCCAATTGCCTGAGATTATAGGCAGCAACAAACAAACAGAAAGAAAACCACAGATTTCATTGGTGTCAAAGCTATATGCCTCGCAACTGTTTATCTAGTATTAGTAACTTCGGAATCCACGATCAGGAAATCTCCCTGATGGGCACTCAAATGCCCTATGGCCCCTGCCACCACAATTGTGACAGATGATCATAGGACCCATACAATCCCTGCTAATGTGGCCTACCCGGTTACAGTTCTGGCAGATCATATCACGGTAAACATTGTACCAACCACCCCTCTCTACAGTACTATCACCCTTTGGGCATTGCCTTGCCACATGCCCAGCTATGTTGCACAAGTTGCAAACAGGTTCATTCTGACAGTCACGTGCTATGTGGCCTGTTCCCCTGCAGTTGTTACATGCTTTATCATTTGTGCATTCAGCAGCGATGTTCCCTTTCTTGTAGCAATTGTTGCACAACCTCGTGTCTCCAGGTGGCATCTCAGGATTTGGGCAATCTCTGGCACAATGTCCAGACTTGCCACATGAATGACATATACCCTCATTGGGACAGTTGCTGGCAACATGCCCAGGCTCTCGACAATTCCAACACCGGGTCTGTGGTGCACTCTGATGCAAGGTGGCTGAAAAAGGAAAAATTAGATTTGCCTGAGAAGAAGAAAGGTTCGCAAGGGTAGTCAGGTAGAAAGGACAGATTACCCAGAAAGACCACAGTTGTTGCACACAATTACATTGGGCAGTCTCTTGCAAAATGACCAGGGCGCTTGCAGTTATTGCACAAATTGTTTTGACTAGCAACAGCCAAAAAAGTTAGAATGAACAGATCTAAAATATATAGAAAAAATCCCTAAAAAAATATCTTTAAATTGTCTAAATTCTAAATGCAGCCAGTAATCACTGAAATACTATTTGTTTGCAGTTAATGTTGCAATTTCTTGAGAATCATATGTCCTTAAACAAACAAGAATTAGCATATGATCCTCATCATTGCAAAAAATATCCAGCAGGAATTAGTGTGCATGGGGTGACCACAAGCAGGAACAGTCTTCATACAACAATGCAATCAGAATAATTTTGTCCAAATCATAGAAAGGAATGAATACCTAACCAAACTAGAACATTGCAAATTTACACACAAGTGAAGGATGCGGTCAACAGGCCTTAATAGTATTGCTATTTTCATGTAGTAGCTTCGAAACTCTCTATAGACAATAAACCAGGAAACTAAACAACAAATGTGTCGATTCTCTCTTTCTTAACTTTTTAGAAAAATTACAGACGCGACGTCGACCAACCATGAATGAATCCTACCGTTGAACACAACTTAGAGCAGGGTACAAAAACACATAATCTTGACACCCCAGAGATTATATGTGACCCCAAGTTTCAATGCTTTTGCAAAACCTCGTGCTGTCAATAACAGATATATATGGAGATTGGCAGCCTGCTAAAACTGTGTCAACCAATCGAAAATCTGGGGACAGTTTCATGTACAATCCCAAATAACAACCAAGAGGCAAAACTTTCAGCTAAAGACTTCCCAGAAACATACACAAAAAAAAAAGTGTTATCCTGAAGCGTGGGAGTGAGAAGTGAATATTAAAACTCCAAAGGTATTGGATCTTAGACTGTTCTAGCAAGTAGCAACCATGAACAATGCCCAGCATGCCTTCCCAAGAGACAAACTCTCACCAGATGCTCATTGAGCATACAAATGAATGTCATCAAAATACATGTTTAGAACAATAAATCAGGCCCAAATTATTTTGCTGATGTATATAAGGTACACACATTCTGAAGAAACAAAATCATAAGACAACAAGAACTCATTGAAAACCAAATAACCTGAAACCACGACGTGTCTCTCTCCTATAAGGAGCATCACGATAAGAAATGCGCTGAGATCGGATTCTAAGATCTCGGGGGCTTTTGCTCTTGCTCCGACTCTGGCTCCGGCTTCTGCTATTGCTTCTGCTATGTGAACTCATCTTCAAACCTCCTACTATTCAGTTAACCACCACCAATCCACAAGCACACAACAACACTCCACAGCTACTGCAACTATCCTGTGAACATTAATTACACCCAAAAATTATCCCCATTGATTCACCTCATGCGTTTATTTTAACCTTCAAACAGACACACCAATTTCCGACACTGCAATAAATCCTTGTCCAACAACCACCTGTCAGACTTACAATCACTGCATCCCAAAGCATACCAAGTAAACATACAAGACATGTTTCTTCAACTGAAATAAGTGTTCGCAGTCGAGAATTATCTAGCTCTTCATAAGGAATGTGCAGTCAATATACCACTTCATTGTGGGCATACTAGGCTTATTAGTTATTATGACAGACAACCCCAACAAGGCAACAAATTTTGCCATCCCATATGACAAGCAAGTCTCCTCCATATTTGACAAATATTCCTTTATTTCACAATAAGAGCAGGATTTAGGCTTGAAAGTTTCATTAAAAGAACCATCTTAAGAAATGAAGTACAAACCCTTGACAATGCAAAAATTCATAAGTGACTGAAAGCCTGAGGCAGATTCACTTAATCTTCAGTGGTGCAAGTGCCTCCCACTGATTTTGTAAAGAAAAAAATTGTTTACAGGAATGCTTTACAAAGGAATGTGAAATACATAAACTGCCTTGACAAAAATTTTATTTTGCTCTTCATTGAAATTCTGCCCCTTTCAAATTTCATATCTCTTATAAGTTCTCATAAGCGGCCTGTATATGTTCTTGATATCAACTTAAAGAAAACATTGTTTTGATTTTGCTTTTTCTTAACCACATGATGGGACCTTAGTGAAACCATAAGTAATTGTTTACTTCTGATAAAAGTAAACCAGCCAAAAAAATTTTAAGCTCCCTATTATGTTAGAAAAGAAAAAAAAATAAAAAACTGTAACAAAGGAAGTTTAGGGCGGGACAGTCTTATACTCCTCTCTTTCACATGTGAACGAGCTTTTAGATTATGACATTAACAAAGAATATAAGGACCTAACACGTTTTGTTGAAGTGAATTTTATGCATGACAGAAAGGAAAACATGGATGTATGCTGTTAAAATTTTCGTAATTTAGTCAGTAGCTCAATAATCAAGTTTTTTAGTCTGAAATCCATGGATTCAAAACCTAATATCTCCCTCTTCGTGCTTTGAATAAAAAAGATAAATCAACAAACTAAATAAAAAAGAAAATCACTTGAATTAAGAGAGAAATAGGAAAACATTAGTGTGACATCACTCTTATTGAGCATAATTCTTGCCCCTGCTGCTAATACTACTCATGCATTTACCAAGGTTAGAAATAACTAAGATAAACACATTCAACAAAAAATAATAATAATAAAACAATAATTTAGTTTTTTAGGAAGGCCAAGTACGCTGTACTTGTTCTAGATGTTGTTCGCTTAAAACTACTTCCATCTGCTATAGAGAGAATGGATACTTCACTCTATAGAAGGGATCTGTTTCCTTGAAAGAGAAATGGAAAAAGCGTCATGGTTGCACTCACAACATAAAACCAATAATCAATTATCGATTGACTGTTTTATACAATGAGATAGCTTATTCCACAATCAGAAAGAGAGAACAGGGGAAAAAAACAACACCACGAAAACACATTATATACAGTATGTCAGTTGTAACAAGGTGATGATAATAGGCTCAAATTAGAAAAAAAGGAATAATCTCCTAGTACGCAAATTAAGGATCAGATTTAAGTAATTAACCAATTAAAATCAACTAAAATGGTTTCGTTCGAGAAGGTTACTAGAATTAAACACTTTGTTCGAGCCGAAAGCATTTCCTGAGAAGCACCAGACAAACTTCGAACTAGAAATGAGTTCATTCGATTAATGAATTTCATTCCAAAATAAAATCCAAACATTTCACAAACGTGTAATTGAATGTCTATAAAAACCCTAATAACTTCCAATCCTCGGCCAGATCATTTGTGCGAGCAAACAGTAGACACATTTTCATGGCAATAAATAACATCAATAGCTAATTTCTCACCGGTGCAAGGAAAAAAAACACAATCAAAATGGATCTGAAACGACGCATTAACAACGAGATAAGAAACAATATCAACAAGCAAGCAACGAGATATGTTAATATAATGTGCAGTAGACACGAATTAGAAGGCCATAGAAGCGTGAGTGAGGTTAGAATGATGCATACCTGCAGTGCTCTTGTGGAGCTTCGGGCTCGAGGGAATGTTGCACCGCGCGCACCAAATTTCTGTAGATTTTTTTTTGGGGAAAAGTCGGATGTTTAGTGCTACCGCAAAGCGCAGAGAATAATCTTTGTTATTTATAGGGTCAGATAAAACTGGTATATAGCAACAAATAACTGGACACGTCGACCCTTTCGTCACCTCATTTCAGCTTCCATTTGCTCTTTGTTGTTGAAGTGACTTTTTTTTTTTTGAAAAATTAACTTCTTACCAATTTTTTAAAGATTCTTACATATCTATCTAATAAATTTTTTTAATCTTTTTTTATAAAATTATGTAATAAATTGATAAAATTTATTATGTGCATAATAAAAATATTAACAAGTTTTATTTTTTATTTTTCTAATAATTTTATATAAAAAAAACTCTTTTTCTTTTAAATAATTTCGTACCATATATAATTTTATAAGAGTAAATGCATAAATAAATATTGATTAATTATGGAACATAAAAGAAAATTAAAAAAACAAAAATAAGTATGTAATATATGATTTTGATTTACTACATTGCTAATTTTTTGATACAGTAAGATAAATGATTTATATGTAATTATCATTTAAGTGATAAAAATATATTTTTTAACGATTAAAAAAATATAAGAGAGGAGGTGAACGTAACAAATTAGCTAAAATTCATTGGTTATATCTTTTCATAGATACTAATTATATATAGTCTCTTATTATACCTCTTCAAAATAGCATTTTTATATAGTATAATTTCATTAATTTTTTAAAAAAATAATAATATATTATAGTGTGTTTGGTTAGGATATTCGGTTCCTACTAGAAAATTTTTCAAACAGTTTACTTATTAAATTATAGTAATTAGGTTAGTTTTTAATTAACTTTTAGATGTGTCTTCAATGAAAATTGAACAACCAAATATTTTACGATTGCTTTTTATAAAACAAATAAAATTTTCAAACACAAAAACATTTAATATATTCATTTTAAAAAATTTTCATTTCTGCAATGTCTATTTATTTATATTCATAATATCAATTATATATATAAATAAACGAAAAAAGGGACGTATTGAAAATTAAATTTTCATTATTTTAAATTTAAATATTTTAAAACTAGAAATTTGTTAAAAAAATATAAAAAGTTAATTTATTAAAATATGATAACATTTAAAATTTATGAAAATTATATAAATATAATAATTAAATGTCTTTTTATGTTAAATATAATCTATGTATTATACTAAAATAATTATTGTTGGTATAGTGTGTCATGTATATGTCTCTTATTGTTTTAATTTCTTATCTATTATTATTTAGTATAATAGATATTTTTCTATAAAGTTTAAATAAAATCAAAATATTTTATTTGATATTAATAATAATTATATTTATTTGGAGAATTTAAATGCGATTATAACATCTTGTTTGATAGTAATAGTGAATCATTATCGATATATTATATAAAAAAAGAAAAAAAACATAACTACTATATTAATATTTTTTCTCATACAATACTATTTGGTTTTAAAATCATAATACTATTATTTTTTGGTAAATAATATATCATATTTTTTATATTTATATTTTTATTAATGATAATTTTTTTATATATTTATATTTTGGTCGATTATCTATTTTTTCATTTATCTTTATTTGAACATTATGTTTGCAATATACTAATTATAATTCTAAAGTAATATATAAAGTTCTAAGAATAAAAATAAATTTTTCATAATTTTAAAATTAGTGCATCTTTAGCACCCGTTTACGGCATTGTAAAACATGCTTGCCAATTCAGTACACGAATACAAATAATGCCAGCGTAATGCAAAAAGTTAGCCAATTCCATTTAAAAAGAGAGAGAGAGAGAGAGAGAGATGCACACCCAAGAGCAGCTTCCTTGGCAGCATCACGAACTTCTGATTTCTCAGTTCTTCTCTCCAAAATGGACCTAGAGTAAGGCTTCTTTGTGGTACGTCTCCTCTTCTTTACAGCCTCTTGAGCAATATTCTTTGCCAGAATTTAAAAGCAATATTTTATGAACATAACGAATGAGACTAATCTAACCCTTGAGATTTTAGATTGAAATATAGTATTGCATTTACGAACGTTAATGTTCATTATTGCCTCATTAAGAATCATCAAACAAATCTCTCAAATAATTAAATTTTTCATCCCAACATAAATAAAATTTCAAGTGAAGACCCCAGATTGTCCACGATCTTATTAACACGAATAATATAGCTATATTCTTAACCCCTGTTTGATACATAGAAAATTCAACAACTCTTTATTGTCAAAACAAGTGCCCTTTTTTTTTTAGCATACACAAATGCCTAATTAAAAGAGTGAACAATCTGAGAAAAGTAATAATGTTTAAACCCTTCCTAACAATCTAAAAATTAACTTTACCTTCTTATGTTGTTTGCTGTACATGGCTGTCCATGTAAGCTTTGATCAATAATATAATTAAGAGATATTAGCAAACAAGAACACCTGATGAATATTATAATCAAGAGATACTCTTAATACTCTTAGAATTAAAGAGAAGTACCCAACAACACAAGTAAATTAGAGGTTTTTTCATATAATTTACTCCTAATCTTTTATACTAACATGAGCTTATAAGCTTTAATTTTGAGTGCTTACAAATAACTGATAAGTATTTAATATGTTTAATAAAAAATAATTTGTAAGTACATCTGTTATTAAAATAACAAAAAATGATATAAAGTTATATTTTCATTTATCATGACCATTTATTTAAAAAAAATAAAGACAGTATGATAAATTATTTGATCTATAAACACTAAAATAATAAGATAACATTTCAATTTATTTTTTTAGCTTATAAGTTGATCTTATAAACTCATAAAACTATTAAAATAAACAAAACGCTTAAATTTAAAATTTATAAGCCAGTTAAAATTAAGTCAAATACTCTCATAATTCTTTTAATATCTTTGCACAAATAATCAATGACTATATATTTATTATATTATATTTTTTCATATTTAGTATTTTTAACTTACTGAAAAAATAAAAAAATTATTAAAATTATAAAATCTAATATAAAAATTTAAATAACTAAATTTAAATTTTTTTTTGTAATTTTTAATAATATCAGCAATATCCTATGGTTTGTTTTCTAATTATATAAAATTATATCAAATACTTATAAGTTGTGGTAAAATAATTTACTTTTAACAAGAGGATAATGATTTTTAGGGTTAATTACATTAATAGTCCATTATCTTTTGATATTGTCCCATTAAAATTTTTAAACTTCATTTTATATAAATAAAAATCTCATATTTTTTTACTTTATCCTAATAATATTTTTGATGTTATTACAACTAAAATATGATATGGCAGCTATATATTGTCATATAATAAAAAAATTAATTTTATCTCATTTTTATTTATATATTTTTAATAAGTCTAAAATTATATTTTTAATAGATTTAAAATTTTTTATTTTTATTTTTATTTTTTCACATGCACATATGAAGAGGGTGAAACTAATTTTTATATATATATATATTTGCCAGGTATAAAATATTATATTTCAATTGACATAAAATTATTTTAAAAAATTTATTAAAATAAAATAAAAAATTAAAAAAAATTATCTTCATAAAATATGAAGAAAAAAAATCAGTCACCGTTGACATAATTAACCCCAATTTTAAGAACACACAATTCATCGCCCAGGGTATATATATTTTAAAAACGCACAGTTAATCAACCTAGGGTTTATCCAGATTTTAGCAGCTGTTAAGGGTTTATGAATTTTTCTTTGGTCTCTTGTCTCTGCCTCTCCAATTGAATTCAGCGACAATGGGCAAGAAGAAGAAATTTATCGACAAGAAGAAATCTGTACCGTTCCAACCCGCGATTCATCTGATCCCAATTACAGCGAAACACCGGGGAGTGACCGAGTTTTCGTCCGAGTTGACAACAATCCCTTCTCTGTGGACACCTTCCACGAAGATATAACCGAAGGTATCTCCGCCAGCGGACACTACGATGACGATCCGAATTCCATCTTCGCCGATGCGCTCGATGATACTGACGATGGCGGAGATGGGGACTTCGGTAGTTCGATGAAATTCGGAGGGGCATTTGGTGGAGTTTCTGAGGCGGAAGCGGGGTCTTTGCCTGAGCATATGAGCAGGGAAATTTTGGAGCTGGGTTTTCCTGACGGCGGCTATAATTATTTGATTCACTTAAGGGAGATTAAGAACACTGGTTGGGGCTCTAATTTTTATCGCAATCCCAAAGGTAACCTTGATATGCTTCCTCGCGATGTTAAGGTTTGTCAGATTTTATTTCCACTCAAAATTGATGATTTCATTAATGGGTTTTTTTATAAAAAATTATTATATGTCAAGGAACCTGAGTAGAAGTGATACTGATCTTTGATTTTTGACTTATCAGGCCTATGATGCTACGAGAGTGCGGGTATCTGAAGTGAAAAGTGGCGATACAAATGATAAATCGATTTACAGTGTGGCGTCAAGGACCGTTGGTGTTAAGGTACCGAGAGTGTTTGATCCTGAAGTAGCTGCATTGCTTGATGACAGTGATTTATCGCGATTTGGCTCTGATGCTGGGAACATGGAGGAGGATTTTATTGTGCGTGCAAATCTTCCTGAGGAAGATGATGGTTTGGATATTGATAAGAATTTCAATTTAGTTGATGAACCCAATGAATTCGTGGCTTCTGGCAATCAAGAAAATGAATTGGTTAATGGCAATGTAAATAAGGAAGCAACAGTAGCAAATGGTTTTGCTGGTGAGAAGATGCGGGCTCGCCATCTTCTGGATGAGCAATTTGATTTGGCGAGATACTGCCTCTTGAAATCTGAAACCTTTTTTTTTTCTTTCTTCATTCTGTTTTTATTTTGTTTGAAGTCATGATAGCCAGATTAAATTATATTAGTTTTGCATTGCTCAAGAATTAAAATAATGCAATTACAGCCATTCTGTAGGACCTTAACATTTTCACCCCTGAAATTGTTCTATTAAGGTCTTGATCGGCACAGCTTGTTGTCTTGTCTTCTACTGTTTCATTTGTGCAGGCATATATGTAGTGCTATTAATTAGTTCTAATCTGACAATGTTTCATACACTGCAGCTTGAACGCCTGGAATATGGTACAGATGATGAAGATGATGAATATGGTGGTTATGATGCCGAAGAAGATGAATCTCTTGCTAATAATCTCAACCATGTCCTCAGTGATCGAGCAATGGATGACTTGGAAATTGGGGATAAATATGAGGTTCTTGCGGATTTATTGCATGGCAATGGCAGACCAAAAAGTAAAGAATTGATAGACTCGGCAGCTGAAGTTCTTCGCCGTTGTATGGAATATGGGGACAAGTATGAAAATGAGGATGAAAATGAAGATGTTGTCATTGTAGAGGAGAGTAGTGACGATTCAGAACAGTGGGATTGCGAGACTATCGTCTCCACATATTCAAATCTTGATAACCACCCTGCTAAAATTGAAGCACCAAGAACTGCTAGAAGGAAGAAGATAGCTGATACTGTCTCTGGGGCCTTGAACACCACTAATCACGTGAGGAAAAGAGAAGCTTGCTGTAGATTTCCTGCCTCGTGCTAAGAAATCTGATGCAGAAAAGTTGAAGGGTGTGCCTGGCTTAAGAACTGAGCCATTGAAGAGGAAGCAACATGGTCAGGAGTCCAAAGAGGAGAAGAAAGAGAGAAAGGTATGTGTTGTTCAATTGAGCCCTTCATTTTACTTCTTTTGAATTATGCAATGGCTAGACTTGCTGAATCACTGCATTCAGAACTAGTGAAAGATGGAATATCCTTGTCTTGTTATAAACATACTGATGAAGACATTTTGGGGAACTTTTTACCAATCCAAAAATATATTTGATGCTTTGAAAAATGTTACCCAGGGCTATGTCCTGTTTTAATCATCTTGTTTATATAAATTCAGATTATGACTCCAAAATTCTTTGTGCAGGCTGCTATAAATGAAGGCTGGAAGCTCGACGTATGAAGAAAGAGATGAAGGGGCTCTACTGAGGTGAAGCACATCGTGCTCAGAGAGTTGCTGCTATTACTGGCCCGTCTTCAATTCATCTTTTCTAAGTATGTTGAATGTTGATGTAACTTCATTATTTAGGAATTTTGAAGGTTCCTGTCATGAATTTTTGGCTTTTTGCAACTCTGTTCTCCCAATTTTTCATTCTAATTTGAAGAGGATCATGTATCCTCTTTGAGATATTGAGAATATCATGTATCCTCTTTGAGATATTGAGAATATAAAATACAGGAATGATAAAATAACACGGTGATGTGAAGAATAATGCATGAAAGGTTTATTCTCGGTGTGGATAACCTTGGCATGAGCGATTTGAAGCTTTAAATTTGTTGTTGAAGTCTTAATCTCCATTTTTGGGTTGTCCTCAATGTTTGGAGAATTCCATTTGCTACGCAAGTTGGCTGTGATTGGGAAGTCTAATGCAAAACCTGCATTCTTATCCAGTGGCGGAGCACATCAACCAGGGGGCAAATTTTGATTGCCAGTCTCCTCTCCACTCCTCTGTCTTCTTCCCCCTTCTTTTGTCTGCAAACGCAGCAAGCCCACCGGAGTTTTTCCCTTCTCTTCTCTGCAAAAACAACAAATTTATCATAGACGTTGGCAAGGGAGGGGAGTCGTTTGTCCCCCACGATCCCTAGGTCCGTCCCTATTCTTGTCTGAGAGAAGGAACAGAAGTAAGCCGTTGTTGATAGATATTTTTGTGATGTAAACATTTTTTGTTTTCATAAAACTAACATGGGCTTAGGCCTTGGTGGCATTTTATGGCTACCATGAAGAATTAATTTTATCTTTCACATATTTCAACCCAATAGTGTCGCTGCAAGTAGATTATAAGGGATGTGATCCAATAAAAACTTAGGTTGCCTTCAATCAACAGTCTCTAATCTTAAATGCTTTCTCCCCGTTCAGAAAACATTAAGATGTATATGTATACCCTTTTTTTTTTCCGAAGTTTATATCACAGTTAATTTGACTTTTGACTTTACCCCTCTTCTTTTCAAATAGGTAATTTGGTGTCAGATACTTGCAGAGCAATGCAGTCTTCTTGGATGATGTTCTTATTGTTTTCAAATCCAATAGAAGGAGAGCAGTTATAACCGCCTATTCTTTTTACAAGAAAATGAGCCAAGTGATTGGTTCATCCTTGATCTCCAGGCAGAGAATAAAGTTGTATCATCAGTAAATTTTGCTGTTCTATTGTCAGGGGTTATTATATAATGTTATATGTATGGTTGTAAAGCACATTAAAGTCTGAACTCTAAAGCAAATCATCTTGGTTGGGATAAAGCATAAATCGAATTAACCTCCTAAAAGTGGTGCCTTCTTTCTTGAGGAGATTTTTAATGTGCTTGAGATGCATCGCCTTTGGCATAATTTTTCATGAGTTAGGTAACTAGTTAATGTTGTTGTGTTTTGTCATGTTTATATCCAAAAATGGTGGCATACAGTTGGTTTGAAAAAGGGAACAAGAGGAAGGAGGAGGCTAGCTGGTATAACCAATAAAAACCACACCATGGCAAATATTTTGTCCTTACAAAGGAAACTAGGAGGGATGCTCCCACATATTTAAATAGCTGCAACTGTGAAATTTGATAGTAAATTTGTAACCATAATTGTAGAATGAATTCATTAAACTTCTCCATGTGGAATGGGTGCATAACTTCCTCCGCCTGGACTAGGTGTAGGATCCCAAGGGCCATAGTCTTCTTCCCCATCTGCTGGGTGGATATGGTACCCATCTCCATATCTCTGCTTCCTCCACCCCTCTTCATATCCCTGCATCTTCCGGTCCTCGGCTGCCAGGAAGGGAAGAGGACCTGCCGGTGATTGTAGTGGCAGCGGCAACCTCAATGTTGATGATTGTGATATTAGCAATGCCATTATAACTACAATTGTCATGCATATAATGTGCACAACTGACCTCTCATTCAAGCTTGTCATGCTTATAATATGATTAATATGATTTCTATGTTATTCCGAACCCTGTTTTAGAGTTTTATATGAAGATCTGAAACTCTCGAAGCTGCTTTGTTTATGTTTAATTTCAACTGATTGAATTTAATGTAATTAATTAATGCCTTAAGTTACTATAAATTTGGAGATTAAGCTGTCTTGCTTTAGCTAATAGTGCTCAAATGAAACTTGTCATCGTTTCACACCCAGTGTATGACGAAGCATATTTCTTGCATGTATTTCAGTGAAGGGAAAACTTGGTCACTGGTGTCGTAACTGTATGGAAAATAAATTAGTTCCTTAATTATATGTATTTGTTTTCCATATATTAATGTTGTTAATAATAGCTAGATTCAAATAATAGGAAAAAAAGAAAATTACAAGGATTATAATCAATAGTCTTCATACCCAAATTTCCAACCATTTGTATTTGTGGCAGAAATGAATTTTTGTGTATTTTTTTTCGCTTTGCCCTTTGTTTGTTTGAAGTTTACACATAAAAAGATTCAAGAGATGTTATAGACTTTGTACAACAACATATTACTTAATTATAAAAATATATATATATTTTTTAATAGTAGACTCAGTCATATCTCCTTATCAATAGCCAAAAAATCGAACTGGTTAAATAAGATTTTTTTTTTCTAAGTAATATAATGAGAAAAATTAATTTTAAATCTATTGTTTAAAAGAGTTATATTTAAGACTTAATTATATCTTAATATGTTTATTGTAAGATTTATTGCAAGATATATTTATTATTAGATTTTATCTCAGGGCAGTACGGATAAACAAATTTTAGAAATGCAATTAATAAGTATTTCATGGTAGGTTATGAGTTCCAATTGTCAAAAGGGCTTAATATTTCCATTTTCGATTATGCAATGAAAAATACTTTTCTAAAACAGTTTTTTGATTTATTGGTAAAAATGAAAAAGTTTGTTCCATGATAATGTTGACAATAAAAGAACTCGCACAGTAATATCGTAGCAATGATAGCTTTTTCCTTTCACATTTCAAGTATAATGATGAGAGCAGATGGAAATAATAATGAATCAGTCTGTTGCCATGATGAGAATATGCTTTCTCATATCTAATATTTCACCTAACACATGATTAGTTTGGCAATCGGCTTAGCCATTGGTTACACTTGCAAGGTGTTTTACTAGTGTGCTTTAACATTAAAATTGGGAAAAATTTTAATATTCACTTATATATATA
This sequence comes from Garcia nutans, assembly GCA_947685225.1. Lineage (NCBI taxonomy): Eukaryota > Viridiplantae > Streptophyta > Magnoliopsida > Malpighiales > Euphorbiaceae > Garcia > Garcia nutans. Next base: position 58,539,601 of record CANTUV010000039.1, read on the forward strand.
TATATATATATGATCATAAAAGTGAAAGATAAAATGTAAAAAATTGTAGCGGATAAATTCAATTAAATACTATAGTTTAAGATTAGTTCAATAAATTTCAATCTAAATTAAGTAATACAGTGTTAATTGATATATTTAACTATAAAAAAAATAATATATGCATATAAATGATTTTAAAATTTTTATAAGATTATTAAACAATAAGAATTTATAATTTAAAATAAATTATAAACTATAAATTATAAATTAATGAATTGATTTTTATAAAATATAAGAATGTATATTTAATACACATTCATATAATTATATATATATAATCATAATAAATAATAATGATTAGTTAAATAATTGCGTAATCTAGAATTGACTTAATCAGGATGCCAAATAGCAGGATAATGTTAAAAAACCATGGAAACTGAAAATAACAATTATTTTTATTAAAAGTAATATTATTTACAGATGCTGTCATGCTGATATCGTCACTATAAACTTTGAAAAGACTCAAGTATTGGCAACTTTTACTGCCCAGTATCAGGTCCCAAACGACAGAGACCAAATTAAATATTATTATTTTTTTTGACATAAATTTTGGTATTTATAACAATAATTTATTCACATCATTGGCCAGTCTTCCACTGTTCCAGAAGTATATGCAACAACTAGCTGGTCCAACCACCTAAGTTCAGAGAAAATAAACTATCCTTGCATGCAGGGAAAAAAAAGACATTTTTCTTAACTTTTTCTACATATACATAAGAGTTTTTTGGCCAAAAATTCCTTAATAGTTAGAAATTTCAGAAACCATGCTCTTCTTCTATATTGGGCAGGCGAAACTTAGGATTTTGTTAAAATTCACTGACTTAATCCCATAGGCCCGTAATGGGTTCTGACTGAATGAAATTTCTTCACTGCCTCATTTTTGAACTTCCAAGTTCTCTGTCATGAAAAATACCAGAAACCCTTTCGAGAGCAATTGAGAGCTTATAAATGAGTTACAGTAAGATCTGGTGAATCAGGAAGTACAACAATTACCTTCTACAATAAATGAGTTACAGTAAATCTGGTGAATCAGGAAGTACAACAATTACCTTCTACAATTTCAAGCCCTCCGGCCTCTACAGCCATCGATATTACCAATTTATAATCAACAGAGTCGTTAACATACCAACTCATAATTTAATAGTCATCACATACTGACTCATAATCAAACTTGAACAGAAGTACACATTTTACAGTGAGTTTGCATATAAATCATGTTCAGCACACTTTCATATTTGGTACCTTTCTGTCATCAGTGAGACTTATCACCCCATAAAGTTGCAAAAACTATAAATTTATTCCTCCATTTGACAATGTTGCTCTAACTCAAAATTAAAGAAAATCAAAAACAAGTGCAGACACTTGAAGTACTAGGTCAGTAAATAATCAAACATAAACTCAAAAAGACACATGCACATACATTATTTTTTGAAAGGATTCAATCAAAGGGTAATTAGTATACACAATTTATCAACTTTGAACAGTGAAAAAGAGAACTCTACAACCTATTGGAAACAGGATCTGAGATATTAATCAAAATGACTTAATTGTACAAAGGGTGTTAAGACCACTGAACACATAAACGAGCTATATAATTCACACAATACTAAAATTCCACAACTAGATGGTACAAAATCAAGAAGAAACCTTTAAATGAATGTACTATCAATCATTATGGGATTGCAAAGTAAAGCACATACACTTATCTTTCATAGCTTCAGACTCACGTCCATACTCTTTGAATTTGTACTCATCCTGCTTATAAGCAGGAGGAACTTTTCCTTCACTGTAACATTGATTACATAGACTAAAATGAGATTTCATCTCTTTAAAGCGGGAGCCAATAATCGGGTAGCGGCAGACTGAGCAGACATGGTTCCCATGACGATTCCTATCTCCATTTTCAAGCTTTAATAGTGTTGACATGATACCAAAACCCCAATCAGGATCATCGAACATTACAAGAAAATCATTGAAAGACACCGTTGACGAGTCCATTTCCCCATGAACTTCCAACATTTCACTCACACCACGAGAAGGAACATAAATAGCCCTCAGCATCTTTATGTAACCAACAGCATCGGCTTTTTCAATTTGAGAACCACCCTCATTCACAGGACGCCACATAAGTGCATCAAAAGCAATTCGTTTTCGCTTGTCAGGACTGCCACTACAAATGGGAGCAAGAATGGCATAAAACATGCCCAAGTCTACTCTGCCTGAGCCTGTCTCATCCAAAACAGAGAGAATTCTTTCATTTATTGCCTTGACAGCCCCCTGAAAGGTTTCAGGCTTCAGGAAATTAAGTAACCTCCGAAGGATTTCCTCCAAGTTAGGTTTGCGTATGGATTTCTCTGGAGCTCCACCACCAGAATAAGACACTGGTACATCAGTTTCATTCATTTCCTTCTTCAGAAGCTCCACATCACAACGACCCAACCTGGTAATCCTTTGAAAAGATCTGATTTTAAGAGCATTGGCTAAGTCCTGTCGCCATGTAGTTTTTTCACTCGCTGTCTTAAATTTTGAGCGTTCAACTATAATAAAAGCTCCCTCCCCATTTGCACTTCCATTTGGCTTCACTTTCTTCTTCTGCAGCTGCTTTAAATGTGATATTGCATCATGCAATTCAACCCTGTTTGTCATTTTCAAAGCTTCCTTCAAAGCTTTCTTGGCTTCCTCCGTTTCACCAGCCCCCAACAATGAGACAGCCTTATTGAGCTGTGCCCGCCAATGGTTTGGCCACACAGCTAATACCCTGGTATACATCTCAGAAGCTCTCTGAAATCTACCCAAGTCCATGTAAAGCCCACCCAAATTATACAATGCATCCACGTGACTGGGTTTTAAATCAATGGCCTTTTGAAATACCTCTATGGCCTTCTCATCCTCACCCATGGCATGCAATGCAGAAGCCAGATCACAATGGGCATCAGCATAATCAGGTTTCATAAAAATAGCCTCTTCCAAGGCCTTAACAGCTGCCATATATTCCCCTACCCCAAAAAGAGCACTACCCAGAAGTTTCAGAGCTCTAAAATGAGTAGGGCAAAGAATAGCAGCTTCTCTGTAATACTCGCAAGCACTTAAAACCATACCTTCACCTTCCAGTGCGATCCCAAGATTGACATAAATCTGAGGAAGCAAGTAAGCCCATTGATTCCCACCAGCTTCAGCTGCTTCCAGCGCCAACAAGAACTCCTCTTTAGCTTCTTTATATCTCCCAAGAACATACAAGCAATTCCCAGCTCTGAAATGCGGCCTAACATCCACAGGCTGCAATTCACAAGCTCTCTTAAAACTCACCAATGCCTCCTTGAACAAATGGTGCTCATACAATACCCTCCCAATCGCCATATGCCCATCAAACGCTTCTTCTCTCGATCTCGCCCCATCAGCCCGGCTCCTCAGAACCCCCAATTCCTTCACGAAAACAGCGTAATCATGCCCTGACTCTTCCCAAAATATCCTCTTATCCGAGATCTCCGAAGATGGGCCTAATTCCCTCGACCACCCAGCATCAGAATAAGCATCAAAATTATCACCTTTCAATTTCCCATCTTTCGCTTGCTTCGCTTTCAATCTCTTGACCAAAATCTCCAAATCATCCACGATTTTCCATGTATCATCAAAAACAATCCCATGGTTAGGAGAAACCGCCCAAGCAGCAGTCCGCTGCTTCTTCTGTGATTCCATAGTCCTCTCATCCAAAATTGAAGAGGAAGACGCTTCAGATGCAACCGAGATCCCTTTATTATCATCCAAGTTGAGCTCGAGCTCAAGCGCGTCAAAGTCTCGGTCCACATCACCGGCTCCATCATCGTAAGTCCGTAGTAACCCATCATATGTTAAACCTTTCTCACCATCGATAAACTCGCCGTAAGTACGAAAAACTTCATCAAGAATAGCATTGATTTGCTCATCGCTAAATTTAACCCTAGGATTAACGGCTACTACAAGAGTCACCATTTCTTCTCTATTGAGTCCTCCATCTCTATTAGAATCGAATTTCTGGAAAATTCGCTTAACCTTCTCTGATCTGCTTCCTCTCGTTGTCATTTGGCAACTGAATTAAACTTAGGATTTTTAATTAATTAGGGTTTTAAATTAGAAGATAAGTCGTTATGTACATAGCAAAATTTCTGGTAAGTAGAAAGGGGAAAGGTGAGATGAGAATTGAGAAGGGGACGAGTATTTTGTTGAATTTGTCCCTTAGTTATGTTTTTTCTTTTGAGTGAATTTGGGTTTTTGTGACCCCACCTCAATAAAGCTGTTCTTTTTTTATTATACTATTATTATTATTATTGTTGTTGTTTTAATTTAATTTTTTTTGGTTTTTAGTTTAGCTTAGTTTTTATTAAGGTGGTGGATGGATTGCCAGCTGGCTTACGTGGGTGCAATTATCTTATTTTTCTTACGTGGATTCTCCAAAAGAACTAAACATTACTGATTAATTAATTCAGTTTCAGTGTTTAACTCGAATTTAAATAATTATATTTCAGTCACCTTATAAATCCTCCTCCAGCTTGTCGTATCCTTAGGTTAGGGACAATTTTTTTAAATCAAAATTTGAATTTATTTATTTAAAAATTTTAATTAGCTTCTTAACATTTTTTTCTAATTTATATATTGTATTAATAACGATCTACATTTTGAAAATATAAATATATATAATTTAAATTTATTTTTGATCTCATTGATTATGTCTCTTCGAAATTTTATATAATTGATGAGTGCTCATTAGTTCATAAGATAACACATCATATAAATATATTAATTTGAATTTAAATGTAAAAAAGAAAGTATTTCAAGAAACAATATATATATATATATATTAAAATTTTTAAATATATCATAATTTTATATTTTCTTCATCACAAATAGATATCTTTTTGTTTATTTCAAATTATAATACACTAGTTAATTAATATATTAAATCTCTTTTATATCCATTTTTAATATTAAAAATATTTAATGCATATATCTCATATTAAAATAGAAATTTAAAAATTATAGGTAAATTTATATTTTTAATTAAAATAATTATTTCTTTTAATTTATGTTAAATAAAAAAGTGTGTTTATCCATCAGAAACTAAGAATATATATTTAAAAATATTTTTTAAATGTTTTGTTCTCTGTTTTATACTGCTAACCAAATAAGTGAAAAATAAAATAAAATAAAACGCAAAGAATATAAAATCCTTGCAGATAATTATAGTCGTGGAAATTTAATAAAGGAGTAGTTTATATAGTTTATTCCATTTGCTCTCTGTGTTAGTATTTATGTTTATTCAATGTCAGTAAGTGAAAGGCCGGATCGTAATTGATCTTTTTTTTTTTTTAAAAAAAAAAATCAGTGTTCGTAATTGATCTGAAATTATATAATTAAGTGCTCATTCAATGACTTTTGATTGGTAGGCAACAATTTAAGATGGCCAAAAAAAACAATATGCACATTAATATTTACTATTAATTTCATCGATAAAAGGAATTTGTGTGTGTGTGTTTTTTTAATTCATAGTAGTTTCGTTTAGAAGCATCCACAATCGATTATAAAAATTATATTTTTTTGTTCTTCGAGAATTAATAATAAAACATAGTGTTATGGTCAAAATTATTGATGATTACTTAAGTTTTTATATCAAAATTTTTTACAGTCAATTTTTTTTTGAAAGAGATCTGTAAATATTGTAATTCATTTATCGGTTACTATTTTTTATGTCATATTCAAAAGAGTGAGTTGATATATTTCTTTTCATTGTTCAAGATTTTATTAATGATAATTACGATTTTTGTGAATAATAGTTACAAAAAAAACAAAATTATTGTTTTAGAAATTGATAAACAAAATTATTGTTTTTATAATGAATTTACAGAGTAAAAATAATTGAGGTGAATTTGCGATGGAATAAAAATAAGGCCGTAATTTTTCTTTGACTTTTTACCTGTTGAAGCAAAGCCAAGTAAATATTTTGTTTTTGCTTCAAATATGATTTTGAAAATTGAGTGAATATTTTACGTTAGTTGAAAATAAAATGGATCCTTATAATTACATCTTGTCAATTTACCATATAATTCGAGCCGTAAAAAATGAGAAACCATCCTATTTTTTACCCAACCAAATAGAGAAAAGTAAAACAATAAATTAATAATTAAATAAATTGTGGTAGTAAAAATAATTTAAGGCAATATTACCATAAAGCCAGTGACTCAACCAAGAAATATACACATAATGCGCGGGAAATTCGTGGAGGCTAAAACAGTAAGTTGATTTTATTTTTAGTTTTTTTAATTTCTAGTGGGTCCCTTTTAACCGTTTCAATTGAGAGAGAAACGTTGGAGGAGGGAGAGAAGGAGAGAGAGCTAAGGCTCTGCTTGTTTCGTTCCTAATTTTTTTTAACTGTTTCAGCCATTTCTTCTCTCCTCTTTCCCTCGTCTCCGCCTCCTCCCAGCTGAGACGCAAACAGAGAGAACACAAACAGGTCTCAGCCAAAGCTTTCATCGGAATATTCTCTGCATTCTGTTTATTTTTGTTTGGCTGATTGATTCGTTTCTGTTCTTTCTCTGTTCGTGTTAAAAGAATAGAGGACAATAAGAAAACAAATACTGAATTTGATTTAATCATTTAATTTTTTATTCATTCTTGAAGAACAAATCGAAATATTAATTTTTGATTGTTTGTTTGTTTCTCAAGAAAATGAGTGTAAAAGGAAGAGAAGAAACAATGAGCTTAGGATCATCAATGGGCGGAGATGAGATGATGTTCGGGGATATACAAGGAGAAGAGAAAATTTTCGTTTCTGTTAGAATGAGGCCTTTAAATGAGAAAGAAATTGCAAGACATGAAGTTTGTGATTGGGAATGCATTAATAATTCCACCATTATATTTAAAAGCAATGTTTCTATGCCTGAGCGCTCCATGGTTCCTACTGCCTATACATATGGTAAGTCAAGCCAATTTGTTCAATTCATGTTTTATAATTTGTATTTGACCTAACAAAGAAATTGAATTGATTATGTTTGTTTGTAGATAGAGTATTTGGGAGTGAATGCACCACAAAGCAAGTATACGAAGGAGTCGTCAAAGAAATTGCTCTTGCAACTGTTAGTGGCATTAACTGTGAGTGATATTCCTCGCGGCATATAGTTTTGATTCATTTCCTTGCATTAATATTAGCTTATTCAATGGCTCTGCAGCTAGTATTTTTGCATATGGGCAAACAAGTAGTGGAAAGACATATACAATGAGTGGAATTACTGAATATGCAGTGGCAGATATATTTGAGTACGTGGAACAGGTATTTTCTGAAAATCAGAAGTACTATATATTACCCAGATAATTTTGTAAGGAAATTCTTCTGTTACATGTATATATATTTATCTATCTCAGCATAAAGAAAGAGAATTTGTATTGAAATTCTCTGCCATGGAGATTTACAATGAAGCTGTCAGAGATCTCCTTAGCACAGATAGCACTCCACTTAGAGTCCTTGATGATCCAGAGGTACAATGAAGTTGTCATAATATTTTTCGTTTTTCGAAAGAACACGAGAAAAAAAAAAAAAAAAAGTCCTAAACAATATTTTACATCAACAGAAAGGAACCGTTATTGAGAGGCTTACAGAGGAGACACTAATAAATTGGAACCACCTACAGGAACTTCTTTACATATGTGAAGGTAACTATAGAGATTAAGAGGGAAAAAATCCTTATATTATTATATATGTGTTTGTTTTGAAATAAATGAATATATACATATATACATACATATATATATATATGCTGAGTAAGACTTCTTGCAGCTCAAAGGCAAATTGGTGAAACCTCTTTAAATGAGACCAGCTCCAGATCTCATCAAATTATAAGACTGGTATGCTTCTAGTTTACTTTGGTGGCCACCCCAATTCTGGTATATACTCTTATTTGTTACTTTTTATCTCCCAGACAGTCCAAAGCTCTGCCCGTGAATATTCAATGTCTGCAAGCACTCTTACAGCTGCAGTGGTATGAAGCAATTCCTTTTCCTTTTTTTTCTTTCTCCTGAATATCTAGAACAAAAGCTTACTTAAGTTGGATTTGTTCCCCAGAATTTTGTTGATCTTGCGGGGAGTGAGCGTGCTTCTCAGACATTAGCAGCTGGTGCAAGATTGAAAGAAGGTTCCCATATAAATCGCAGTTTACTGACCCTGGGAACTGTAATTCGCAAATTGAGGTGGGACAATCTTTTTTATGTTAAGCAGTGAAGAATTTTCAATTTTCCTTTTAATAAGCTCTGAGTTATGAAATAGCTTTCTGCCATGATTGATACAGCAAGGGAAGAAATGGACACATACCATACAGAGATTCTAAGCTAACACGCATACTGCATAACTCCTTAGGAGGCAATGCCAGAACTGCCGTGATCTGCACTATAAGCCCTTCACGCAATCATGTTGAGCAAACAAGAAACACCCTCTTGTTTGCAAGTTGTGCTAAAGAGGTGACTACTAATGCACAGGTCAATGTACTTATGTCAGACAAGGCATTGGTTAAGCAATTGCAAAAGGAACTGGCAAGGCTTGAGAGTCGGCTAACAGGCATGGGATCAATTTCTGTCACAGGTGATACTGCGACATTACTGATAGAGAAAGAACTTCTGATTGAACAGGTGAATGCTCAAGATCATTCATTTTTGTTCTTAAAAAACACCATTCTGATTCTTGCCTAGTTTTTAACTTCTTTTGATTGAAAATATATTGCAGATGGATAAAGAGATTAAAGAATTAACTTGGCAGCGTGATCTTGCTCAATCTCGTATTAAGAGTTTGCTAAGCTCAGCCGAAGAGGATAGAATAACAAGAGTAGAAGAAAATTCAGCATCAGCATCGTCAGAAGTGATAAATCCTGTAGGCTTTGCAAGATGCTACACAGATTTTGATGATCCTAGTGTGGTTACTCCTGGCAGGAAAATCCTAGAGATTCTGGATCCTGAAGATAATTTTCTGCTAGATGATAGTACCCCACAGTTTTCAGGGCCTGATCCATGTCACGGTTGGGTGAACATTTCTCCAAGAAAGAATGAAGGAACAGAAGATATCTGCAAGGAAGTTCAGTGTATTGAAACAGAAGTAGCCAATACACACAAAACAGAATGCGATGAGTTATCTGGTTCTGAAGACAAAAAACAATTGAAATTGGCCGCAACAGAATCAATGGATGAAGGTGCAACGCCATCAATGCTGGAAGAAGATAAAGAGTTGAATTATATTGATTCATATGATCCATATAAAGTTCTGAAGCAAAAAATTCAAGAATTGCACGAAACAGTCAACCGTTTACAACAAACTCCTTCCAATGAAACTGGTGCTTCCAGCTCAAAAAGCTTGACATGGATTAGAAGCAGAAGTAAGAGATCAGTTGTTATGACTATTCCATCTCATTTTTGGTCTGAAAACGAAGAAGAAGAAGACGACACACCACCTGCTGCTCCTGAAGGGACCTCTTCTGAAAGACCAGAACCTGAAGCCGAGTCCTCTAAAAAATCAGAACATGGAGAGGACTCCTTTGAAAGACCAGAACCTGAAGGGGAACCCTCTGAGAGACCAGAACCTGAAGTCGACTCCTCTGAAAAACCAGTAGATATTGAGCAAATGCTTCCTGAATTAGAGAATGTTGCCAAAATTGGATCTATGTCTAGGAAAGATTCTCAAAAATCCATTAGCAGTGATTCCTCAGAAGAAGAAGAGAGTATCAAAGAGATAGATGTACATGTAGATGATGCTACAAGTGTCCTCGATTTCGTTGCAAGAGTGAACAAAATGGCTAGCCCTGAGTCAGAGGAGCAAATCGGTGATGTTCCGGTGAGAAAACAAAATTTTCCCTCTATGATACACATGCACAGTTTCGTTCTTGTGTTCATCCCTTTTTTTTTCCTATAGTTCATATGCATCTCATGCTCTTCTAGGTTCCGGATATATCAATTAGGACTGTCAGAGATGGAGGTGCAGAGATAGGCAATGGTGCTAGGCAAAACCATTCAAATTGGGCTGTAAAATTTGAAAGATACAGGAAAAAAATAATTGAGCTTTGGGTGAAATGCAATGTTCCATTGGTCCACAGAAGCTATTTCTTCCTTCTCTTCAAAGGCGATCCTTCAGACAATGTGTATATGGAAGTAGAACTCAGAAGACTGTACTTTCTTAAGGACACAACTGCTCGTGGAACTAACAAAATGATAGATACTCAGATCATCTCACCAGCCCCAAGGTAGTCTTTCTAATCCCTCTAAGGATACTCTGACATTTATATGCAATGACATTTATCAACACTTGCGTTATTTCTGACATAATTGTTTTGTGAGGATAGTTTAAAGGCTCTGAATCGCGAAAGAGAATATTTAGCAAGGCAATTGCAGAAAAAGTTCACAAAAAGAGAAAGAGAGGAACTTTACCTGAGGTGGGGTATTGATTTAGACACAAAGCAGAGGAGCCTACAGTTGACACGCCGATTATGGACAGAAACAAAAGACCTCAAACATATGAAGGAGAGCGCTATACTTGTTGCCAAGTTGGTTGGGTTTGTAGAGCCACGATACGCCCCGAAAGAGATGTTTGGACTGAGTTTCTTAACCCCATCATCGGGTCAGAAATCCTCCAGCTGGAGAGACAACATGTCCTCGCTATTATAAGAGCTTGCCGGGGCTAGAAAAGTTTCTTTGTTCACATATCTGATGTAGAGTTGACGGCTCTTTCTTGACAGTTTTAACTTGCTAGTTGAATATTTAAATTCTCTTTCATTGTAAATCCGATGCAGAATTTTTTTTCATTCATTGACTCTGCAACTTTTGAATATATGTTAAGATGGAGGGTCGTCGGCTTGGCCCAGTCTCTATTATTACCTTACCGAAGCCATTACTAAGATGTATCTCAGGATTGAGTATTGGGTTAATTACACAGTATTAGGAAAAAAAATTTCCGTTTCCAAATATACAGTAACGGGATAAATTTTTTCATTCTTATTTTGACTTATTTTGTTTTTTTAAAATTTTTGTAATTATCATTTTTTTGATTTATTAATATTTATATTTTTTTATTTTAAAAAAATTAATTATACTTTTAATATACACACAAAAAAATAAACATATAGATAACATATACACAATATATACAAAATATATACTAAACAATATAAACTATATATATATACAGTATATACAAAATATATACTAAACAATATAAACTATATATATATACAAATACAACACACCAATAATACATCTACAATAAATATACAACACATCTATATAATATTTTTAATATTTTTTTAATTTTATTTTTTTAATTTTTTATTATAACAATATATACACAATATTCACACAATATTTAATAATTTTTTCATAAAATATACACAATTTAAATAACAAATATATAACATACACATAATATCTACAGCGTATCTACAACATCTATAACACATCTACGATACATCAACAAGATATCTACTATACATCTGCATAATAAAATTATGTATATATTTTTAATTTTTTTGTGTATAATAAATAAAATTTTTATTTAAAAATAAATTTAATAATTTTTATTAATATTTTTTTATTTTTATTTTTATTTTTTTAGGAGATTACTTTTTTTATAATTAAAAATATTTTTTCTTTTTATGAAAATTTATGATTTTTATATGGTAAAAAATAATTTAAAATATTAATTATTATTATTTTATTAAAATATTTTTATTTATTATTAAAGTTTAAAACAATAAAAATTTCAAGTAAAATATTAATTTTAATAAGAGAAGATATTTTTGAAAAAAAATTATTTTATTAAAAAATTAAATATTTTTAGAATTTTACACCAATTTTTTTATAAAAGTATAAAATTTTTTAATTTTTATAGTATTTTTATAATAAAAATTATTTTTTAAAATAACTATGTAAATATCCCTTGAGTATTTGTGTGCAGATGCAAAAAGAGTTTTTAACAAAATTCAAATATTCTCTTTCTTATTTTCTCTCTAAAAAAATTAGAGATATGTAACTATTTGTTCAGCTAGCTTATTTATTGATAATGAATATTTAATCAACATATAACTTAATCTTAAATTAATTAAAATCAGCTATATAAATTATTATTTTTTTAACTCTGAGCAATTATAGACTACGTCTATGATAGAGTTCACAACATAATGCTGCCTTTACTTCTATTACGGCTCTTCCTTACCAAGCTCTACAGCATAGGACCCTGATTCTCTGTAGACAAACCGGGAGGAAATACATATGGGCGTAACTCTAATTTTATTACTGCTAGTCAAATGGCAGAGAAAAACAGATAAAACTAGAACACATAAGTTTGGAAAAATTGCCCCCCAATGAAATTATTTAAAACTATAATAAAAACACCAAATCACATTTACATTTGCACGATGTTGTGTTTTACATTATTATTGCTCCTTCCGTAATTTTCCACTCCAAATTTGAACAAGACATCTCATACCTTGTTGTGTAGGTTGTAATGTTTGAGTCATCATTCTCAGGATGAACTGCATCTGTTAAGCAAACAGACTCTTTGAGTGTTGCTTCCACTGCTGCATGGCGCCCATCTAGAGAAACTGTAACACTATCTATTGTCAGGTCCAACAGAGTATACTCGTATACCCAACCAAGTTGAGCTATTTCAGCCGCACGATCAGTCCAAGTTTTTAACATTTGACCATCCAAGACCTAGAAGTACTTCTCAGAGTCAGAGGTATGAAGACAGCATGCAACAGTGACCAAACAAAAAGTTCAGAAGTATACACCATTTGTTTTTACCTCAGGCAATTTTCCTAGAGAGTGATCGGGTCCAAAAGCCTGAGATTTGATGTTCTGCCACTTGCGAACTATAACCTCTGCAAGCTTTGCATCCATTCTGGGCGATTCTACAACAGATTTGTCATCTAGCAGGATCTCTAATCAATGGAACCAAAATTAAAATTACCATTACAGAAAAAAGAAGGGAATTTTCATCTAAAGAAAAATACCAGGTTCTTGTTTCAAATTAATTGCATAGTATGATCACCCATGTGCTTATTATCACTATATACATGCCATAGAAATAGAGAAACCAATCTTAGCAGATATCCATTAATTTTATATCAACCACTAAATGCGTACTGTGATTTGATTAGGGCAACCCTTTATGATGAAGCAGGCAGGGTCAAGATGGTGAAGATCTTTATGTGCTATATAGAAAAATTAGAGGCAAAAAGGAAAATTGGAAATAAGAAACCCTGACTTTTCAACTAAATTTATGACTTGCAGCTTTCACAAAAGAGAGGAGACCACCTGTGAGGAACACTGAAAAGATGCCGTGAAAATACTATGATTGTTATAAAACAGTTGAGCAGGAATATTTCAAGCACACAATAAGTTGAGTTGTTATCCAACAACTTGGGATTGAAAAAGGCCTAGATTGAGCTGAATGGTTAACTAACTATACAGCTGATCCTAAGTAGCAGCAATAAAAATTTGGTAATTTGAACTATTGTAAATGGATCATTAAATCATACCCGCATTGATGGTATTGGAGACTGTTGCTGAACCAGTTGCATTACGTCGAATAAAGAAGGCACTCCTGGCAGGCAAATAATTCAATCCAAGCAAAGTCATGAGTCCAATTGCCACACCAGCACACATGATCTTCACACTTGCGTCTTTTATTCTCTCAGTAATCAATTCTTCTTCAGGCGCTTCATTATAACTATTTCTGCCAGAAATTTCAGCTTTGATGGCAGCGCCATCCAGATCAAGTTCTTCCATAGGCTCTTCAGCCTCTACTGCAGAAAGAGTATAATTCACTCCATTATTTTCTTGGAATCCTGTATTTTCCCCCTTTTGACTCTGAGTAAACACTTTTCGCAATGCCTGAATTGCACTAGCCTTCACATGATTAATAACGGCAGTAGCCTCAGCACCAATCCTTGCTATTGCTGCTGCTGCAGCCAAAGGTGAATGACCTCCTCTTTCTAAATATCTCAAGACAGCAGGATCATCATAATAATCTCCAAGCTTGAACTGTATATATTTGGTATCCCTAAATCTAGGGAAAACCTCTTCCATCAACCAGGTCTCCAACAGTTTACAAAGCCCACGAAGATCCTTGAGATCATCATCCTTTGAATTTCCCATCACGAAATCAACAACTTCTGAATTTCTGTAAGGTGAAGTAGCACTGTCTAAGCCCAACCATGCACGACATTCATCAACCTCTCCTACAAGAAGTGAACAAAGACCCCTCTCCAAAGCAAAGTCCATTTCAAGGTTTTGTTTGGAATTATAGACAGAGACAGCAGTCCCTTGAACTGCTACCTTCATTTGTTGAAGTTGTTGGAATAGTCTATCAGCATCTGGGATAAGATGAGGTTTTTTACCAACAAAAGCTTGAGCAACAAGGGCAAGTGCCACCCCATACAATTCAAAATGTTCTGGAGGAATATTTTTTGGTGTAGCTACAAATTGATCAACCTTTCATAGGAAAAGATGAAAAATGCAAAAGAAAAACTTGTTAAAAGGTAATCACCGAGCATAATAAGGCAGAGGCAGGCAGGCTGATTTTCACTACCTGCTCAGAAGCTGTCATGCATAGGAAGGCCTCACTCATGAAATCTTCACGGGTGAATCCTCCAGCAACAGGTGCCGCTCCCCCTCCTCCAACAGCCCACAGTATATTGCACACTCCATGAAGGCCCTCTGCCCGTTTCATCCGGTATTCCTCATCAAGTGGTAAGGCTAGAAGCGCTAGGACGTATCGAGGGGTGATCTCCTCTAATGTCTCATCAATTTGTGCTTGTAAATCTGGTGCAAGGCTGCTGGCCCCTTCCTCCTATACCCATGCAAAAAATATTTAACTACTGCCATATTATAATAACTGCAACATTATGGAAGTGGTGCAGCGAAAAGGATCTTTAAAAAAAGTTTTTCATTATAGTGAAATATTTTTGTCATAACTTGATATGTTTTTTCTATGTGACAACTCATGCAGTTCAACCACATGCAAATTAGATTAGTAGGCGATTCCCCAAATAACTGTCGCTTTAGTGCATTGCTATGTGTAGATCAAATGTAGCATTGTAGTATTCATTTGGCTCTAATTGTATGACAATATGATATGACCAGCAATAAAATGAATTATTCCAGCACTTCTAGCAATCTTATATAGGTAAAATGTCTAGAAGAAAGTGCAAAATTCTTCACCTTATTATTATTGAGCCCTCATTATGACATCAAAATGGATTAATGAAATGTTAATGTAACTCAATACCTGTAAGAGTTTCAAAGCCCTCTCGAGCATCTCACAACCTCTAATAAAATCAGGAGGGTTCAATGCCATGGCATCCCTTGACATATCCACATAAGCAAGAGCCATAGCCAGCACAACATCTTGCTTGAATGATTTGGGCAGTCTTTCTCTAAGTAAATCCTCTCCAATTTCAATAACGACCTCAGTCTCCCCTGATTCTTGCAACGTACACAGAGCCCCAGGAACCTACAATATCCATTCATTTCTCATCTTGCAATAAGCTCAATTTCCTTTTGTTCCCATTTTTTCCTCTGAAATTAGAAGAACTAAAGGGAGTGACTTACCTTGTTCCATGGAACTTGAGTGATAATAGTTTCCTGCTCGTCATCGATCAGGCCTTGATTGTAGTCTCTTCTTGATTCAGGGTTCGCTAAGGTTTCACATGCGGCTTGGAGAATCTGTCTACGGCTGACCAATGCGTCTTGACTGAAGCCGTACTGCGGAGGTTTAGAAACCCTAGCTTCATATGCTCTTCTTATGCCATCTCCAAGGAAATGTGTCTCAGCGCCTAACAACTTTTACATAGCTATAATTTCAGTTTATCGCAAAATCTAAATTGCGGATTGAAAGAATGAAAGAGAAGAGAGAATTGAATTACCTGATAGAAATGGAGAGGGATGGACACGTGGCGTTCAGGTGGAGCGAGAAGAGGATGAGAAGGAGTAAGGGTGGCGGTGGAGGAAGAGGGAGAACTGTGGAGGTCAGAAGAGGCATCGTCTGTGGTACTGAAGAATTGGAAGTCGCTGAGGAGGCGATCGGCCCATTTGCTGGCGGAGCACGTAGTGGAGATGAGCTTGGAAGATTTTATTGGCGGCGGACAGCGAATTATTGGCAGAGCAACTACTCTAGGAGTACCAATGGCTATGTATCTCATAGCCTCCATTGAAATTGGTATGTTGCTTAAACCCTCTTTTCAGGGTTAAGTTCTTACTGGTAGTAGCCAGTAGTGAACAGACACCAATTTGGATGATGGAGTCAAGCTCTTTGACTGTAGATACGGTTGCTCTCAGTTTTAAAAATTAATTTAAAAAAAATATTAGAATTTGTTTTTTTTTATTTTTAATTTATACACTTAATAAGTTTCTAATAGTAATTTACAAAAATTTGCAAATAGTTGAGTAACCTTTTGTATTTTTTCTAGAAAATAATATACTAAAAAACTACAAAAATACAAAATTGAACATCATTTAAGGATGAGTGATAAATAATGAATAATGATAACGGAGCTAGCTCCTATTGTTTTGGTTTGCTGTCTGTAGCCAGTGTTTAGTGTTGTTGTTGCTATAGTTCTTTAATTTGCAAAATAAGAGAAAAAAGAGACCAACTTTTCTAAGGAAGACTATGATATCTTAGTTCTATCGTTCTAAATTAAGAGAAAAAATAAATAGAGAGAGTAATTGTTTGCCCGTGAAAAGAATTTTTTATTTATAGTTTGATGTGAGGAGACAATTTGAACTGTATCAATATGATATGATGGTGGTCAATGAAGTGTCTGCTGGATATCAGGAGTTCGGTGGGCCTGAGAAACTCGACACCAAGGTGAGCCATGCTGACAAGAGCATGACTATGGGAGTGATCGGACATCAAGCCAAGCCGATGAGTTCGGTAAAGTGCAAATATCATCAGTAATCTCTCACTAGTTTATTGACATTTATGTTAAGATGCAGTAAAGTCATATATAGAAGCTTGGCAGAGCTCGATATAAAGTAATGAGTCATGATATATGAAAATCGTGCGGCATGTAAGACTCTAATATGAAGATCGATAAAGAAGTTCGAAAATTAGGGTACTATCAGATAAGTACTTAGTAGGTATTTACATGGAAAATATGTAATATTGTTTACTAATGTGAGCACAAAAATAATTGTATAAAATTATAATCGTGACTAAAGTTGCAATGTTTAGAATTTTTTTTATAAAATTATGAGAAAAAAAATTAAAATATATATATATATATATTAGATTTTTAAAATATTTTTAAATTTATTAATTGATAAATTTATTAAATTAATATAATATATACATAATTTTTAAGAATTTATTATATATAATAATTTCTCTAAACTTATTACGAGTTTATTATATATTTTTATAAAATAAATTAAAAATTTATGATAAAAAATATAAAAATTTTAAAAAATATAATATTTTTTTATTTTAAGTGTCGTATGAGATTTTTTTTTTCATTTCAAGTGTTATTTTTAGAAATTAAAGAGAATATTGATTAAAAAGTTTCAATATTATCTCTATTAATTAACGAAAGAGAATAAGTGGATAAAAAAAATGATATATAAATAAATCATAATAAATTTTTTAAAAAATTTAGAATGACTAATTATTATTTTTTATTTATATGTATCGTTCTTATGCGATAGTTAAAATAAAAAGGAGTAAATAAGGTAATTTTAATTTTATGCCGTAAAATTTTAAACTTGGATTCATCCAATGAAAGACAATCAAAGAATAAAACACTTTGTGTGATTTCTGTCATAATCTGCATCGCAATTTAATCATTTCTAGCTGTAAAATTGAACTAAAATTTTCTTGTTTCAAATATGCTCTTTATTTGGAGCATTCCTTCCCGCGTGGACATATACAATTTTAGTACTAAATACTTACGGATCCTTAGACAATAATGTACAAAAAGAGTCAACTTTGCTTCTTCAAACGTTCATGTTTTTCTATCATTTGGACAGTGGATTACGAGACCAAACAACAAACCTAATTAAGACTCACATTAATATCGTTTTGTCTCTTTGCCATAGAATTGTTCAACAAAATTTCAACATTCACATCCTCAAAATACAGTATTATAAGTGTCAATTAAAGTGGTGGATATGAAGCCAATTACATGACCCTTTAACTACCAAACCATCAAAGTCTAATCAAATCCTTTCTTTTATTTTCTCTCTCTCTTTTTTCTTACCAATATTACGTGATAATGTCCTCTTCAATGTATCGCTGTTTATAGACACTAAATTATTGTCCATTCAAATTGTATGCGTTATTACTATCAAAATCACTGTATTAAGATTCGTGCACGTCATTTTTCAGAGCCTTTCAATTGGAACGATTGTTTCCTCCTTTTTATTATTTTGATTAGTGCATGCTCTAATATTCTCCCTCCATATTATCTATATAGAAAAAGTGAAATAAACACAAAAATTAAAAAAATTTCACTTTTTTTTATCTCTATTTACTTAAATACTCTTAAAAAAATATCCCTCAAAATCTACTTTTAAGGCAAAGGTATAAATGGTATTTTGTCTCATTCCACTCCCTAAAATTTACCTAAAATGACATATTTTCTATATAAAAGATACACCAAAAAAGAAAATTTTTCCTATATAAATAATAGGGAGGGAGTATTTTTTTAAAGATTTATAAGATATGTTAAACAAAAATAAATATTTTAATTTATATCGGAATATATTTTAATTTTATTTAGATTAATTGTAGTTATTACATAATTTGTATATAGTTTTTTTTACTAATTAGTTTGAAAAAAAAGTAATTACAATAAATTCAAATCATTTTAATAAAATTAAAATAATTATTATTGTTTAACATATATCATCACGATTTAATACATAAATTAGGCTCATTTGTTATCAAATATCTTTTTATTAGAAGAATGTAGGTAAAATTGACTCAAGAATTATAATTTATGAGGTACCAATGGTGTAATTGTCACATATAAATTATCTAATACAGTCAGCATGGCCATAGCACACTACTTTCCTTCCATGAGGTGACGCAATAAAAAAAACCCCACCGTGATAAGAATCCACAAGAGAGTTAATGATCAAACCCATAAGAAGCTAAAAAAGATGAAGTCCCAAAAGAGAAAAAAAAAATTCTCCTTAATTCCTTAAAAAGCCACCTTTTCAAATAAAGAAAGAACCAAGAAACCAACCAAACCAGATACAGTAATTTATTAGAAAACAAATATAAGAATGTATTTTTTTTTTCTAATCAAAGTGTATTCAGAATTTGCAAATCAATTTAGATTTACTCTGACTAAATCCATTAAAAGATAAAATACCCTTTATTAAATTTTAGAATTTTTTCATATTTAACACTCAAACTTTAACTCAAGACTTCTTATTAGCCCGACAAGCATAATATAAAAATGAAGTTTTACAAAAGAAATAAATTAAAAAGGCACAAAAACGGCAAACACTTGTTACGCAACATATGGCGTCGTTTCTGTCAATCACTCTTTCCAGTCCATTTCTGCTAACAACACACTGTCACACGCTCCTCTCTTACTCTGCTTCCCTCACCAAACTCCACTATTACTATTACTCTTCTCTTAACCATTCTCTCCCACTCACACCCACCTCCATTTTCGCTTCTTCTTCTCTTTAATGGCTAGTTCTATTATTTTTATTTTCTCCATTGTTTTATTAATTCTTGGTTTATCCGACGCCGTTCCATTATCGGAGATCCAGGCTTTGACGTCGTTCAAGCTTAGTCTTCATGATCCTCTTGGTGCATTGGACGGTTGGGATGCTTCCACGCCTTCTGCTCCTTGTGACTGGCGTGGCATTGTTTGTTATGATGACCGAGTTCATGAACTCCGTTTGCCTCGTCTTCAACTCGGTGAAAATATCAGCAGCCAGCTTGCTAACTTGCGCCAGTTGCGCAAGTTAAGTCTCCATTCTAACAACTTTAACGCCTCTATTCCTCCCTCTCTTTCCCAATGTTCTCTCTTACGCGCTGTTTATTTGCAGTACAACTCACTCTCCGGCGACCTTCCGTCGGCGGTCGTTAATCTTACTAATCTTCAAGTCCTTAATGTAGCTCATAATTTCCTCACCGGAAAAATCCCCGCCGATATATCACATTCTCTCCGGTATTTTGATGTATCGTCAAATGCCTTCTCTGGTGAGATGCCGGCTAACTTCTCGTCAGAATCTCAGCTTCAACTTATCAATTTATCGTATAATAAGTTAACCGGGGAAGTTCCGGTGAGCATTGGTCAACTTCAAGACCTGGAGTATTTATGGCTCGACTCCAATCAACTGTACGGTACTCTTCCATCGGCGATAGCCAACTGTTCTTCGCTTATACATTTGAGTGCTGAAGATAATGCGCTTCGAGGTTTGGTTCCAGCGACCATTGGTTCAATTCCTAAACTTGAAGTCCTCTCTTTATCGCGAAATGGGCTCTCCGGTTCGATTCCTTCGAGTATTTTCTGTAATATTTTGGGTAATTTTTCTTCGCTGAGGATTGTTCAGTTGGGGTTTAATGCGTTCACGGGCATTGTTAAGCCGCCAAATGGGAGAGAGTGTGTTAGTGCTTTGGAGGTTTTAGACATTCACGAGAATCACATACATGGCATGTTTCCTTCTTGGTTGACAAATATGACGGCGCTTATAGTTGTTGATCTTTCTGGAAACTTCTTTTCTGGCGCTTTACCGGCCGGTGTTGGCAATCTTTTGCGGTTGGAAGAGCTAAGACTGGCTAATAATTCATTAACTGGTAATATTCCTTCTCAAATTGTAAAACGCAGTTCATTGCAACTTCTTGATCTCGAAGGGAATAAGTTTTTGGGTGATATTCCTGTTTTCTTGAGTCAACTAAGGAACTTAAAGTCATTATCTTTAGGGAGGAACCTCTTTTCTGGTTCAATTCCATCGAGTTTTGGAGGTCTTTTCCAGTTAGAAACCTTAAAATTGAACAACAATAATCTCACTGGAAAGGTGCCAGAGGAGTTATTGAAACTAAGTAATTTAAGTACTTTGAATCTTGGCTACAATAAATTTTCTGGTGAGATTCCTTCCGATATAGGGGACTTGAAAGGTTTACTGGTTTTGAATTTGAGTGCTTGTGGGTTTTCAGGGAGAATCCCAACGAGTATTGGGAGTTTGTTGAAACTCACTATTCTGGATTTAAGTAACCAGAATTTGTCTGGCGAGTTGCCTATTGAGTTTTTTGGGTTGCCAAGTCTGCAAGTTGTTGCTTTGGAAGAGAACAAATTTTCTGGGGATATTCCTGAAGGTTTTAGCAGCTTAGTTAGTCTACAGTATCTCAATCTTACTTCAAACGCGCTCACTGGTGTGATTCCTGCAACTTATGGATTTCTAAGTTCATTAGTTGTCCTCTCACTATCTCATAATCAAATTTCGTATGGGATACCAGCAGAATTTGGTAATTTGTCTAGCCTTGAATTTCTTGAACTTCACTCAAATCATTTGAATGGCAGCGTTCCGGGCGATATCTCTCGCTTATCTCGTTTGAAGTTGCTTGATTTGGGCCAGAACAATTTAACAGGTGAAATCCCAGCGGAAATTTACAGATGCTCCTCCCTCACTGCTCTGCTTTTGGATGCTAATCACTTTTCAGGCCATATACAGGAATCATTGTCCGGATTATCAAATTTAACAGTCTTAAATCTTTCCTCCAACAGCTTGATTGGGGTCATTCCAGCAAGTCTTTCACAAATATCTAGCTTGAGATACTTAAATTTATCAAACAACAATCTCGAGGGAGAGATTCCAAAATCGCTTGCCTCTAGATTCAATGATCCCTCTGTGTTTTCTATGAACGGTAAATTATGTGGGAAGCCACTGGATAGAGAATGTGCCGACGTGAGTAGCAGAAGAAGGAAGAAACTGTTTATATTCATTGGTGTAGCTGTAGCTGGCGCTTTCATTTTACTTTTGTGTTGCTGTGGCTATATTTACAGCCTTTTAAGGTGGCGCAAGAAGCTTAGAGAAGGGGTAACTGGAGAAAAGAAGCGAAGCCCTGCTCGAGCAAGCTCAGGAGCAGACAGGGGTCATGGAAGCGGAGAGAATGGAGGGCCAAAACTTGTCATGTTCAATAACAAGATAACATATGCAGAGACATTGGAAGCAACAAGGCAATTTGCTGAGGAAAATGTGTTAAACAGGGGAAGATATGGACTTGTATTTAAGGCCTCTTATCAAGATGGAATGGTGCTCTCAATTCGGCTACTCCCCAATGGATCAATTGATGAAGGCACATTTCGGAAAGAAGCAGAATCACTAGGGAAGGTTAAGCATCGAAATTTAACAGTTTTACGCGGATACTATGCAGGAACTCCTGATGTAAGGTTACTTGTTTATGATTATATGCCCAATGGAAATTTAGCTACTCTCCTTCAAGAAGCTTCACACCAAGACGGGCATGTTCTTAACTGGCCAATGCGTCATTTAATTGCTCTAGGCATAGCTCGTGGGCTAGCTTTTTTGCATTCAGTCTCAATGGTTCACGGTGATGTGAAGCCACAAAATGTTCTTTTCGATGCTGACTTTGAAGCACATTTATCTGAATTTGGGTTAGACAAATTAACCATAGCAACACCAGCAGAAGCTTCTTCATCTTCCACCCCAGTTGGTACACTAGGCTATGTATCACCAGAAACAGCATTAACAGGACAACCCACTAAAGAAGCAGATGTGTACAGTTTTGGGATTGTATTGTTAGAGATCTTAACTGGAAGAAAACCAGTCATGTTTAGTCAAGATGAAGATATTGTAAAGTGGGTTAAAAAGCAATTACAAAGGGGTCAAATATCAGAATTACTTGAACCAGGTTTGCTTGAATTAGATCCTGAGTCATCAGAATGGGAAGAGTTCTTGTTAGGAGTGAAAGTTGGACTTCTTTGCACAGCACCTGATCCACTGGATAGACCATCGATGGCTGATATTGTTTTCATGCTTGAAGGGTGTAGAGTTGGACCAGATATTCCATCTTCAGCTGATCCCACCACATTGCCTTCTCCAGTTTGATTTTTTTTTAATTTTTTGTATTTGAGAACAGAATTAATTCCCCAAAACAAGTATCATTCTTGATCATTATTTTCTTCAATTAAGACTTAGTATAATGTTTCATCATTATGATCATCATTCCAAATTAATTGCTTCTAGATCTTTTATTTATTCTTTGGCTTTGGCCCTACGGCGCCGTTTCAGCAGCTAGTTGAGGTCCACTCTCCTGGTCAAAGTACAATTTCCGCAATTGCTACCGTAGAGAAGGAACATTTTAAAAAAAAAAAATTCAATTCCCGCCAGAAGCGGGACATAGATTGTGGATAAGACACGTGGCGATAGTTGAAGGGGTAAAAGTAGCCGTTATTATGACTGGTGAGATTGCAGGTGGCTTTTATCGGAAATATAAAATTGAGGCATTGATATTAGTGAATGTGTCTCTTACTGGAATAATTATATGCTACAACGGTTATAGCAATAAATGCCTATAACAAGCCAATTGAATTTTTATACATAGATTAAATATGATTATTCTATAACGCCACGTGTCATATTTAGTCTACGTGTAAAAATTCAATTGACTTGTTGTAGGCATTTATTGCTACAACCGTTGTAGCATATAATTATTCCTCTTACTGTCTTTGGCTTTTTAGCTTTGGCCAAACTGAAGCAGAGAGGTCTTATAAGATTCTATGGCTGTTGCCACGTAGGAACATGAAAGTGTTGACCAGCACGTGGGCCCTGACGAGCACCAAAGTGCTCTCACTTTATTCGGAGGTGTGATAGTATAAATTAAAATACTAATACATCTATCATCGACCACTTATATTAGCTAATAAAAAATTATTTTAATTTAATTAGTGAATTTTAATATCTGAATAAGTAGCAGCTATCTTAAAATTTGATTGGAAATTTTACTGTCTTTCTCATCTTATTTAGTTTAACTCTCAAAAAATTATTTATATTAAAAAAATACTATAATATTAATATATATTCAACTAATAAAAAATAAATATAATTAATTATTTTTTATTATTATTTCATTGATAATTTATTATTGATTGAATGTATATATACTTATTGGTATTAAATACACTCATTGGTATTAAAATTTTTTAAATAATAATACGGTAGCACGGAAATGGTATGGTATGGTATCTATAGAAGTGAGTCTCAAATAATAAAAAATATACATACACAAGATGACGATGATAATCAATTGTGATGGGCAGTGTATTGTGCAGGTAGGGCAGTGTATTGTGTACGTAGCAGTAGCTAAGGGTAAAGTGTCTTTTAACGAGTCTTGTGACCGAGTTCAGAGTTTTTTCAGACCCAAATAGCCTAACTATCAATCAATTGGGTCATGAGAATAGACAAAAAGCCAACAGTGTTTAAATGCAGCATTCGTCACTTTCATTTTTTACTTTCTGTTCTGCACACTCGCTTTCACTATAGTAGTAAAGACTAAAGAAAGAGTTCACAATTTTCAATTTTTTTTTTCTAACAATGGAGTGAATCACTTTCATGCCTGTCAATTTATTGGAATTTACTAGGCTCTAAAGAGTTAAGATGGTCCTTGCCCTATGAAAATGGACCCCCTCTCACACTGAAACTCTGAAAGTTCCCTCAGTAGCATGTTGCCATGCCTGAATGTTCCTTTCACCAAAAATGACAAGTGCGTGATGAGTGTCTTAACATTCAAAGCAACTGTATAGTTAGCAATGTGTTTGGCTAGTGAGGAGAGAGTAACTGAGACTAAAAGGTAATTGGGTGGAGATGTTTTTAAGGGATACATGTTTTTCTTGAATGTTGGTTTAATACATGAAAGCAACTGTAAACTTGCTGTACATTAAATACACATTCACGGAAAGAATTATATTTCATTACATTTTATTTTATGGGAATTTTCTGAATGAATAATTATAATGGAATTCTTGACATAAAATTGTACATAAATGAGGTCAAAAATTACAGCAAACTAATTCCTAGGCAGACGTCAGACCTTCGGGGAGCTGGAGCAATTCATTATCAGCGTTCTGCGATAGAAACCTCCGGCAACCATATAATACGGCTGAATGAAACCCGGTTGGGTTGTCTATGAAGACAAAGTGGCCAGCCTGAAATCAGGCAGGTAAAAAAAAATTCATCAGTCCTAAAGATGCATATAATTTTGCTATATCTCTTGGGGTGTGTGCGTGAGAGAGAGAGAGAGAGAGAGAGAGACAGACAGACAGACCGACCTGGGGAACCCTAATGATTTCACATGGGACCTTCATATGCTTGCGAGCTTCTTGGGCTCCTTGATAATTCATCCAATCTTGAAAGCCATAAATGAAAGTAGTTGGCACTTTCCATTCTGATGCACTGTAAACAAAAGTTGGGAATATTAGGAACTTCGCCGGTCATATACTACGACGTGGTACAACATGTTTTAAGTAGCAACAGAATCTACTTTGAGAGTCCGGAGTCATTCAATTATATTGGCATTCAAGCATATACTTCTAGCAACATATGGCTATTAGTTGATCCAAGATGATAAAAGCTCAATCAAAATTTTAAAACAAGAACGATAAAAGATATTTAACTGCGACTTGGGAGGATACTCTTTTTTCACATTCAAAAAGAGAAAAAAAAAAAAATCACACGTGCTAGTGCGAAAGCACATGTGCCTGCAATCTTTCAGTCATCAAAAGGGATACATGCATCATAAGGTGAGTTTATAATTGCTAATGGAGTTGGCTTGTGTTAGTCCAGAAAAAGAAAATGGAAAAATATCCTCTCAGAATTAACATTCTCAGTTCAATCAACTGGTCAACCATATGAACCTTAACACGTAATGGATTTTCTTTGAGAAGGCCATCAAGTAATTTGATAACCACAAGAAAACCTTCTAGACCATAATGGTTTCCAGAGACTCAAAAAAATGAAGACACCGGGCAGTTACTCAACTTACGTTGCAACATCAGAAAATCTACAGACGCATTCACAAAACCATAACCAACAAGAGCAGCATCAACTTTGGTTGCAGTCATAGTAAAGGAATGATCTTCGCATGCCACACATACACCAATAAATTTGGATTCACACAACTCAAATCAATTCAATCAAGCTAAGATCTAAAACTAGTTGGACTCAGTTGTATGGATGCATTTCCTTTAGGTTTTCGGTACAGTTAAGATGTTCCATTCATCCAAACTAATTTACTTATTATATTTTTAGATAAATAAATCAGAAATCTGATATGCCAAGTAGTTTATATACCAATATTTTTTATTTTTTCATTTTTTATGAATCTACAATGTAATTGATGCACTATTAGTTTGTATACTTAAATTTGTGAAACATAAGGACATAATGTTTGTTTTTAGTATTATAGCATTATTTCATACCATAACTTATTTTATTTTCTTAAATTTATAAATTAGGAAATATCAATGCTGCAAATGATAAATAATCATAATATATTAAACATAAGACATTTTACAATATTCATTTTTCAACCAAAAAGAACACAATGTAACCTATTAAACTGAAATCTAATATTTCAATTCATTTAATTTGGTTTTGTAATTATTTTGGTTAGGTCAGTTAAATTCAGTTTGTCAGGCTAGTGAAAATAATTAACCAAACCAACCGATTGCAAATCCCTAATTTCCTCGATATGCATTACATTTTACAATATTCATTTTTCAACCAAAAAGAACACAATATAACCTATTAAACTGAAATCTAATATTTCAATTCATTTAATTTGGTTTTGTAATTATTTTGGTTAGGTCAGTTAAATTCAGTTTGTCAGGCTAGTGAAAATAATTAACCAAACCAACCGATCGCAAATCCCTAATTTCCTCGATATGCATTTCGTAGGCATTTTCATGTCATAGTTTTAAGAAACAGTTTTAAGCAAGTATGATCATCAAACCTTTGTAGAAGAGGCATGCGGGCAAATGCTCCAAAAGAAAATACGTATTTCAAGCATAGTTCTCCACTAGCTTTGGCTGCTAAAGTATGATACACATAGTCTGCAAATAGAGAACAGCCATCAGATAACTACCAATAACACACACTACATAGCCACTCAAAATTCTATGCTACCTGTCAGTAATTTGGACTCCTCCTCAATTAACACCTCTCCAGTTGAATATGTACCAAATCTAGCACTTGTATACCTGCGTACGAGATCTGGACCCCAAGGACCTAAGCCTCTGGATTAAAAAGTTAGCCTGGAATCAGAAACTGAAGGGTAAAAGCAGCTGATGCAATCCAAGATACAGTACACTAAAAAGTTCTACCCAGAATAAACAGAGAAGATCAGATTTCAGATACTCATTCAAAGAAATAAAGGTAAGAGAGAATTACTTCAAATAGAGTTATCACACATTTCCTATTCTCAAACATTGTCAGAAATTCCTTTAACTCTAGATAAACAAAAAACATCCACCAAAATTAATTAATTGACCACAAACATATTTTTTATCTCATTCCTTGTCACAAGCATCATAGCATACAAGATATATCGATGCTGCTACATTATAAAACAGTGGAGAAATTTTTGAACATTTTAACCGACACCAACATGCCGAATAGAAGTCCAAACAACTGAACAATAAAGGTCATATACCCAAAGAGACAAATGTACGATCATGAAAATGGCACATCTAAAATGATAGAAAGAAATGAAACTCTCCACATTTTGAAGAAATGTTTCAAACATGCTTGGAATAAGGGAAAGAATATGTAGGTTTACATACCTAATAACCTTCTGAGGAGTAAAATTAGACTCCCACAAATGATTCAAAATCGCTCCTTTCCAAGTTGATCTGAATCGAGTAATCCTCTCCGACGCAGCTTCTGATTCTGATGAAAAGCCAGCAGGTCCCACTAAAATCAAATGCTGAATATGCTCAGGATGCTATAGCATAAATATATAACTAAGATTAGTAATGGCCATATTACTCTCAAATTCTAAAATGCAAGGCAAATAAATCACCTTGAGTGCATATTTGGCTGCAACATACCCTCCAAATGAATGACCAAGTAATATGAAGTTAGTGAGGTTTTTAGCTTTTCGCCATTCCTCAAAGGAATCGATAAACCATGCCTCAGTTTCTACATTATTAAATAGAACATGGTTAAGAGAATTCTGCTGCATTAGTTTATGTTATGACAAATAAAAAGTATAAGTGTCTTGCAAACTACTTAATAAATATAACTTCTCGAATTTGAGACAAAGTGAACTTGATCTAACCTTCAGTGCTTTTGCATGTAAAGTCAGGTCTACTTGATCCTCCCCATCTGCATTAAGATGCAACGACCATTATGGAAAATAGCCATCCCCATCACGAACCCACCCCCAACACAAAACAAAAAATGAAAAAAGAGAGTGAGAAAAAAAAGCAAGAGAAAAAGATTCCTATAAAATTAAATTTACATAAAGACCGTGACTGTCAAGGGATATATGACTAAATTGCATAGCAAAAAGAGGGGAAGGAGG
Organism: Garcia nutans; assembly: GCA_947685225.1. Taxonomy (NCBI): domain Eukaryota; kingdom Viridiplantae; phylum Streptophyta; class Magnoliopsida; order Malpighiales; family Euphorbiaceae; genus Garcia; species Garcia nutans. The sequence continues at coordinate 58,568,201 of CANTUV010000039.1, forward strand.
TTAATTGGTGGATACTGTTGTTTTTTTTCTTATTATTATTACTATTATACTTAATTATTCAAATGTACTAAGTAAAATTCTCAACAAAAAGAAAAACATAGGCCAGAGACCAACTTAATCCTAGAAGATAAATGCTTCATAGTAAAATTGTATTTTAATCAAATCAACGAGAAATTTCTTTCATTAGCAAAGAATTTCATAAAAAATTCATTTATAAATGAATTACAAAATTCGGTTTAATCACTATTAAGTATAAAATTCATTTATAAAATCAACCAATTTTAGTCAAGTCAAAGAAAAGAAAATGTTATAAACTTGCTAAGTTCATTTACGAATTCTATCTAATAGGACTCGGTTCATGCATAACTAACCCCACCACATTATACATTTATTCCAAACAAGCTCTGAGATTTAAAAAACCGATGAAACTCATATTATGCAGAACACAGGAAACATAATTAAAATTAAACTCACCCAAGCTGATCAATAGCAATGACCTTGAAACGACTAGCGAGAGCATCAAAATTTCGAAAAAAGAAGCCTTGAGAAGCAGCATATCCATGGACCATTACAAGTGTGGGCGAGTCCTCTTTACTATCGAAGGTAACCGTGTTAATGAACCGCGGCTCATTACTTTGAGAACGAAACCATCTGACTTTAGACCCAGGCGGGCCTGATCCTATATTAACTTGTTCTTGAACATAAGGAGTCCTGAAATTCCCGTAATTCAACAATAAAACACTCGAATTAGAAACAAATTGACATAATTGAAGAAAATAGGGTATGGAAAAGAAGAGAGAATTACTTGACCAAAGAGAGAAGCCGCTTTTCGGCGGCGATGATGTGATCGGTGGAAGTAGGGATCCAACGAAGAACAGAGGGCCACAATGATCTTGTTTTTGACCATGCTGAAGTTGATGTTGATGTTGATGTAGAAGCAGCTGTAGATGATCCTAACTCTCCGGCCATTTTCGAGATTGAGCTAAATATTCGTAGGCGAAGAAAGTTCATATAAATACGCTAAACGATTTTTTGGCTACAAAATTACAAATAATTATAAGCTAATTGTGATTGTTAAGGCTGTTATTTATATTATATCGCTACGCGATTCTAACATGTTTTGGATGAGCGTAAGTTTCCGTCTGATCGCATGTGTAGAGTACACGATGACTTTGGTGTGGATTAGGCTTCCGATGAGGTCTGAGAATCTCTTAACGAGAGAAAAGTGAATTTTGATAAATCTTATTGGTTACTATTACGAATCTTCCATGTTCTCATGCTTATTCAAACATTTATTCCTTTTCCTGCGCGTTGTGTTCAGTTTCGTCGAAGGTATTGGAATTACGTTGGCGATTACGTAATAAAATTTTTAATCGTAAGACCGTTAGGGGTCAGCTTGTCCGAATTATTACGTTTTGGTTAATTTTGCTCTACTTTACCCTTTAATATAAAAAATTTAAATAAAAAAATCTGTCATATTAACTAATAATAAATATTCTAATTTTTACCAAAATAAAATTTTATTTTTAATGAAATTTATTACAATTATTTTAAATGCTTATCATTTTTTAATCAACTAATTGTTAACAAAAATCATTTTAACAAATTTCAAAAAAATAAAATGAAATGCATCCGAATAAAACATAAAAACATATATTGTTGCACGAAAATCACCTTATACGAAGTCCTGGATTTCCCATTAGCATTAAATAAATAATCGTCCATTGCATAATGGTGATGTGGATCAGGGAGTAAAGCCTATGCTAATCAGTATATATCGTCTGTTTATCAGTATATATTGTTATGGTGAATATGTTAATTTTTTTCACTATATTTTTCTGAGTTAGATTAACAGCTACTTCCATTTTTATCTCACACCAAAACCAAAAATGAGAAAATATGGGGAATCTTCCTATAAGAGTTTCAAATACATCCAGAAAGCACATGATTAATAAAACAATGAGAACATTAATAAATAGAAGGAATACCTTATTCTACATTAACAGTGAATCAAATCCCATTTGGCAGAAGATCATATTGAAGATTGGAGAGAATAATTTTGGGGTAGATAACGTCCCCTTTCCATCTAATGCAGAAGAATTCTCAATGAATCACAACAGACAGCACAACCAAGCAGCAAATGGACCGCTCTTACTCGGCCCTTGACTGACCAGCTCGGGATGAAAGGATGATGCCAACAATAAGACCATACAGAGCCAATGCTTCAGCAAAAATGAGAACGAGGATCATCCCAACGAAAAGTTTTGGCTGTTGTGCATTTGCTCTGCCAAATGAATTTCAATACTAAAATAAAACTTTGTAAACTAGCCACTCTAGCAAGTAGACCATCAATTCTCTAATACATCAAATTTTAACAATGGAAGGTTATTCATCGAAAGCAAATAGACGCTGAAAGGACAAAGTTTTCATTGGATTGCAATGACACTAATTCAGTTATATCTCGTACATTAAAATAACTTGTTCTTTATTTTTTGAAATTTCAGGAAACAACAGATTCCAAAGAGCCTACCTTCATTATTTCCCAACCTAATCAGTGCACACCCTAATTGTAATGTACAAATGCACATTCATAGCTTAGATAAAAGAACGAATGAAGCCTGGCCAACTAATACTAACACATGCATCAAGGCAAAAGGCAAATCTAATGATTTTTAAACTGAACCACGCAAAGAACATAAACACATATCCTAATTCATCAAATATGGGTTACAAGCATTCCAAGCTGCTCAAGAGCAACTCACCTAATTTATTTGGAGACATCACTCACAGATCAATCGAACCAACTTCGATTAGAAAAAGGAAAATTGTGCCATACTTTTTTTGTGCAAAGCTTGTACTTTAGAGCTGATAAAATCAATTAGGTTCTATAACTGTATGATATATACAGGTTTTATATGACAGATTACTTGGCAGGAGGAACACCAAAAGTGTATGCACAACAAGACTAAACATGTTACCAAAAACTAACACCGAAGAGACAAACCAAGGTGGCCCTCATTATTGCTTCCACAAAACCAAGCCATAAAAGAATCACAAAAATTGTAGCTCAAATACACCACAAATGCAAAACATAATTTCAGAATAAACACACACACACACAGAATTCCAAAAGGTAAAAAAATATCTTGCAAACAGATCATGAACTATTCTTGAAACTATATAATAAACGCAGCTTGAAAAATTAGAGATAAAGTGAAATTACCTAACACCCGCATCTCCTACAACGCCAATGGCCATACCAGCAGAGAGACCAGCGAGGCCACAAGCAAGACCGGACGAAAGGTGCGCGAATCCATCGAAGAATACGACTTAGCCTTGGGGTTAATTCCAGTACTGATAATGACAGCAATAATCAAACCGTATATACCCAAAACTCCAGCCATAACAACAGGCACAATCGATTTCATCACCAACTCAGGTCTCATCACACCCATAGATGCCACACCAACACCGCTCTTCGCGGTTCCATATGCAGCTCCAATGCCTGCACAACACGAGATCAAAATCCAAGATCCACATCAACACATCATAGAATAAGATCCAAAAATGTCAATTTTGAAGAATAAACAGAAATAGAAACTGAGATCAAATTTAGAAATTCATGGATTACAGGAGAAAACAAGTGCAGCAGTAGCGCCAAGGAAGCCAAAGAAAGGGGCAGTCTCGTCGCCGCTGAATGCCGAAGCTATTTTCTCTCGATTTCTTGTTATCTTCTTGATTTTCGATAATTCGGAGTGTGTGCTGATATGTCCTTTGTTCTTCTAATCTGAATCAATAAAGAAATGAAAGCTTTCAGCTAACATATACAGAGGTCTAAAGTAACTGCGCTTTCACGCAGCTTCTGACCTAATTGACAAATCATATTATATATTATATATTATATTTAATGATAACCAATCCATAAATTCATAAGAAAGATATAATTTATAAGGTAACAAACTTTGATTAATTAATTCATTAAATTTTAATTTGATTGAATTTCAATTTGTTCCATTAATCCTAAGATGAATTTAAAATCCATATCAAGATTGGGCCGGTTCCTTTTTTTCTTAATTCTTATGTATAAAAATTTTATATAAAATAAAAAAACAAAAATTACACCGTCTAATATAATTATTAATTTATTACTAAAATATCATTTTTTAATATATTTTTAATATAATATAAAAATATACATAATACATATCTTTATATATCTTTTAACTACTAAATATATATTAAAAATATACCTTCGAAAAAATAACATTTTTAAAATTAAAAATTAAAAAAAATATTTCCAAAATAAAAAAAAACTATGTATCTTCAAAAATATTTTTATTTTTTAAAATATTTGTGAAGAAATTCCAATAAAAAAAATATGAACAATATTAAATACACTCTTCTAAAAGAATTAATGGCACTGAATTCAATCTTTATAGACAAATATTATAAATTACATATTATGGCTCCAATATTACTTCAGCATATATAATCACATCAAAAGATTTCTTGTTATCTCTAGAGGAATTTTAAGCCCCAAAACTTACAATATCAAAACGGAGGCCCATATAATAACTCTCCTGACATTTCCATTTATATTATTAATTTTATCTTAATAAAATCTCCTAATTTCAAATCATTAAAATCTATGATACTATTTTCCGATTAAGAGGAAGCTATCCACAAACATAACCACGTGGCATCACTTGTAACCATAAACATTTTTGACTAAAAATGAAATTAAAATTTTCAAAAACTTTATTACTACAGATTAAAATTTAAAAATATTAATGATATAAATACAAAAGTTTTCAGAACGCGAAATAAACCTCTTACCCATGGTGCTTCACCCTTCTGGGATTTTAAATTAAAGGACCCATGTTTCCTCAAAAAGAAAAATTTTTAAATATTTTGGCTTGTGAAGGCATGAAACTAAACTACGGAATGAAAGTAAAGGCACAAGAAATCATGGTACAAAACTAGGCATAATTAATTTAAAATTAAACAGTGGTTCAGACGAAAATAGCTTTTACCATTTATTTGTTTTCCTTGATGCTTTGGCATAGATAGCTTTCCCTTGATAAATTGCATAAAATTCCTAGCCATATGTGGATTATATAAATACAACTAAGAAATGATATTTGATTCAATTTAAAGCTTTCAAGACAAACACCTACACGTCAAAAAAAATATAAAAACTATGATGCAGTACTAAATTTAGTCATTGGTCACCAAGTGGAAGCCTGCAATTGCAAGAAATGAAGAGGCTGTAAAATGGCAAAACGCCATGATCAAAACTCAAAATTTTACCTCAGTACATATCCTGCCAAGACAATCAAATGGACAACCACCCACTATACCATCCAAGGCCTTTGTGACCATTTTGTTGCCAGGACAGTAAAAAACAAAGCAAGCAACAGAATTCAATTGATTATAATTCCCAATGTTTCCAATAATAGACCAGACTCCATGCTTTCGTCGAGCTGTCATAAATTGTTAACAGTCAAGGAGGAGAAATTCAGGAGGCTGTGATTTATGAAGAAACAACTTAGCATCACATCCATAAAAGTTACTGCAGTGAAAAATTAGTGAAACTGAAATCACAGAAAAAACCTTTTCTACGCTGAGATGCTAATGCCATTATATATGATAATCATCATAAAAAGCTAATTTTCTCATATTTCATCTAAATGCCAACGATCAATGACCATGATGAACTAATTTAATCATCCAAAATACTAGTGTAATGGAAATCCATGTTCCTCATTGGTGCCCATTGCTCTCTCCCCCCACCTCTGAAGTTCCCCTCACCAACCAGGAACGTGGATTTCCATTACAGCTGCACTAAAATAAAAGCAATCCGTACTCATTGTCAGGAATGTTGCCAATAGCGGTTATGCCCATCTCCAGTCCCCTGATATCCAGTAAACAACAAAAGCCACACTGCACCGGATTAAATTACCAAGGTGAATTCCAATCAAATAAACTAAAATATCTGCAAAACCATAACCACTTGACAGGAAAGGAGGAAATTGGCAGCAGAAACATACCTCATTGAAAAATCATATACAAAATATTCCTCAACCTGGCACAAGCAGAAAGAGGTGTAAGTAGAAAGAAGATGGATTTGACAAGGGGTGACTCTATTGTCTTCTAGTTATCAACAACTAAATGTTAGAAATTCTACAGTCACAACTTTCACAACAGCTAAAACAAAGATTCATCAGATACATAATTCTTTTAGACCAATTAAACATGAAACATAGACCTAATCCAAATGTTAACCATCTAATCACATGGGTGTCATTCGTCAAATAAAAATGTCAATCAGTAGTTTGGTAACATGCATGCATACACAGACACACATAAGAGGAAGAAAGAGAGAGCAATGGGCACTGAAGACTCATAAAGGCTGCCATAAATTCAAAAAAAGATTCCTTGATTTAAATTTGCAGTACAGAAAAAGAAGGTTAGCAACTGATGTTGATGAAAAAAAATCAGGACAGTACTTTTAGCACTTTTTTGGGGAAGAGAAAAATGTTCTGTATCTTGTCAACATGAAATAATCCTAGGCTGTACACATGTAAAAGAAAAGGTAAAAAGTCAGAAACAAATAGTGTCTCATCTATGGGGGTCCCTGAATAAAAAATTGGATATTAATTCTCCACTCTTTGTAATACAGTGCCAATGGATGACGAACCGATTGCTAATCTGATTTAAAATATGCTAATGCTTACAATCTGAATAAGCGGGCTACAACACTTTTCTTGAGCTCCTTTGGCGACACATAAAGAATAATTCTGATCACCATTCTGAGAACACCAAACATGGAGTGATCTTCAGTAGGCCAAATAACAAGTGGTCTTTGGTGAGGCCCCTCCATGATAAAAAAAACTACAAGTACCATCTCCTTCCTTACTTGGCACTTTCTGGATCATTGTCAGTATATTGGCTGTTTGAATTGAGTATGTACATGTGGAACCCAGTCCAGATACCACCATAAGCATCTCATGCCGTGGACTCATGCAAGAAAAAAAGCAACACACTTCTGCAACTGTAGAAGAGGTGCACCCAGAAACAAAAGCCAGACAATCTTGAGGATAATCAAATCAAGGTTTCCCAGTTGACTTCATTGCCATGTGCCTCTCAATCAATTTGTCCACAAACGCACGTATCTGCATATTTTAAAATCAAAAGAATACAATGTCATGCTAATTATTAAAGAATTTGTGTTCTTAACTGATCAAAATTTTCAAATATGTCCATTATGTAACTTCATGAGATGATAATCAGTGGAAAATCATAGGAACGTTTTGTTACCATGAAACTGAACCAACCCTAATGCCAGTGGTAAGAACTTGAGAAGGGAAGCATTTCTATAGCAAAGAATCCAATAAGAATGCCAACCTTGCAGGTGGGAATAAACCTAATGTTATCACTATACTATTGCAATACAGACCTTATTCTTGCGTTTGAAATCAAGAAACTCATTAACAGCCATTGCTTTTTCCGCATCAGTAGCCTGCTCCATGACCTGAAGATAATTAATAATAGATGTACAAGTATGTGAGATGAGGGAAAAGCAATCTTAACATCTTGGACACCAAATTCCACCAATTTAAGAGCCCACAAATATATAATTAAAAACCATAACACAGTTGGAGAAGGAAAACAAGACCTTAGTAGCAGTTTTCTTCATTATTGATTTGTATCCTTCCCTATCAATTTTCCTTGCCTTATAAACTGGCATCAGCAGTGACGCAACAAAATCCACCACAGCCTGTTTAATACGGTCAGAACCTCGAGGGTGACCTCTTTGTGGTTCCTTGTTTAAGGTAACCTGGGAGATTGAGCTTTCATTTGCTCGTCCATCATTCTTCCAGGTGGGTGGTTTTGAACTTGTGTTTGAATCCTCTTCATCCTTTATATGCAGTGCTGAGCGAAAAAAATCTGAATCCGCTGCAGCTGCTTGAGATTGCCATCTCTCAATGGCATGATAGTCCTTTATCCCCTCACTACCAGCAGTATCAACCCATGCTCTAGTAAAAAGAGTGCTATCCACAGCCGCAGTTTCTCCAGACTGCTCTCTGAAATTCATATGGCACGCAATCTCGTTTGAATGGCTCCGTTGAGATAAGTTATCAACTGATATATTCGAACTTTTGAGGTTACAAGTAGCAGAGAAATCAACAGACCAGTCCCTAACTCTGCAGTTCCTTGAGTCTATCTCAGAAATACAATCTTGCCTTCCCAGGATACCTCCAGACCACTTTTTCTTAAGATCACTTTCATCCATTTGCGCATATTGTTCTCGCCTTGCAAATTTATGAAATGAGGGTATCTTTGGAAGCTGCAACATTGTATTGCACTTCGCTTCAGCTGATGCATATGCCTGCAATTCATAACCACCATTTAATTGCTTAATAAACAATGGCAAGAAACAGAAATATAGTCACAAAGAAGAAGAGAAAGAAAAGGCAGATTCAGTCCACAATCAAGCTGCAGAGATCACACCACAGTGCATATATTCCCATTTTAAACATAGCAAGCATTTCTATGACATGATGCTCTTACTTTAAAAATGTCTAAGACATTTATTGACAATGTCAAAAGGGAAGAAAATCACATAAAAATCTAAGAAGAAATATAACCACACTGGTTGGTCAAAATCCTTGCACCCGAACAAAAGATTGTGACAAGAGTTGGCAGACAACCACAACTCACAAAATGACATTAAAAATATTCTGCCACTCATTGCAGAATCATAAGGCAAAGAGAAACAAACCTCAGCAGCTGCACGGGCAGCAGCATGGGCTGCCTCAGCTGCAGCTAAGGCAGTCAATTCTTCTTCAGACATGGTATACTTGCTCTGCTCCTGTGCATCAGTATCCTGTCGCCCTAAGGAAACATGGGGTTCCAGTTTCGAGTCCTTTGAGGCTTCTAGCTTTACCAGCTTTCCATTCACTTTCTTTATGCTTGCATTAGAAGGTAAATGGCTTCCACTGGACAGAGGAACCTCCGAGCTTCCTTTAGTCTCCAAACCACCATGATAAGTGCGCAAAGGTGGCTTCCCTGCAGCTGGATTGTTTACGGATTTTCTCAATAGCTTTAGCTTACTATTTGAAGCTTTTTCTCTTCGGAAGACTTCAAGCCACACACTAACAAGCTGACTTGCTATGGCACGTATATCACGGCTAGTATGCACACAAACTTTTTCTTTTACAGTTTTCCCTATGCCTGCACCAACAAATTAAAAATCAGTAAGTTTGTAATGCTGAATATGGCATAGCAATTACTTTTTTGTTTCTCTTGCTTCCATAATCTGACCCCACCCACACGCCCATCACCTCCCAGCCCAAACATCTCTAATTAAGGAAATTGCTGCCACACCAACACCTCCCATGGACCAACCAACCCCCCCCCCCCCCCCCCCAACCCACCCCAAGCAATAAATAAATGAATGAAATGCATACTTTTTTAAAAGAAAAGTTTCAAAGTCTAGTCAAATTCTCATTTCAAATCCTCTAATAAAAAAAATGTGAGAATCCAGTGTTTTGTGAATTTATATTCAAATAATTCAACTGAATAAGACAATTTATTTGTTAATCAACCACCATTAGCGAATATCATTTCCCGACAGGAGATATGTAGACATCCAAATATGAAAAGATGTAGAGAACTAAACAAATATATATACCTACATGCATGTAAACCATACCTGACAACCGCACTGCAAGTAAATCAGTTGAAACAAGCACAAGAAGACGAACACAATGACGCAACAGCTGAGTTCCGTCCTTCCCCATTGAATCCTGCAAAAAGTTATTTATACTGAGAAATTTTCCAAGTATGATCAATGGTACATGGCATTAGCAACTTGTGATTGATGAGTAATTGGCAAAAACTTATTATGCACAGTAAAATAAGATTTGAAATGCTACATACAAGAATCCATGAATTAAGTGCGGTAAGCCCTTTTCTGGTCCCAGCAAAAGACTTCAAGGTTTCAACAGGAAGTTTCAACAACTTTTTGGCCAGATGCAATCGTCCTGCAGTAGTTTTGGCACTAAAGAACATGTCTTTTAGCAAAGCTTCCCTTGTTAAAATTTGGGCACCATCCAAAGAATTCTTGTATAGAACATTTGAAATCTCAACTGCCTCAAGTCTCTTTGTTATGTCCCTAACTTCATCCCTTTCACACTCGGAGTGTCTCTGTGCAGCTTCCATTGCCTCCACTTCAGCTGTGTAATCACATCCAGTATTCAGTATGTCAATGATGCGTACAGCCTCTCGGAGCCCACTCATCATAGCACCACCAACAGTGTCAGGATGCTCCTTGCAAGTAGCTTCACCAGCAAAGAATAAACAGTTCTCAACAGGCCTGCCCAATATATCATAATCTTCCCCCGATGATCCAATGGCAACATAGGAGTATGCACCGTAGCTGAAGGAATCCCTACCCCAATCAGTCACTACTGATGCAACCGGATCAGGCACTACAGCCTCCCCAAAAAGATTACGAAGAACCATTAATGCATGGTTTACATGATCTGATGACCTCATATTTTGACCATCTACAGCTGCCTTACCAACCACCAAAGCAATAAGAACAGGAGCATCAACAGTTTTTCTGACATTCCAAAACATAAAGCAATGACCCCTCCGATCAGTGTCCTCAGCAGTCGCTCCAAAGTAATCCACAGAATCATCCCAAAATACTTCTGGAAATTCCAAGACCACTTTATTCAGAACTCCAAAACCAAGACGCTGGATGGAAGAACATTTCCATTGGGGTAATGGAGGGTTAAACTTTATGGTTTCTGCTTTCAAACACCCGAGAGGCAATGTGATCAACACAGCATCTCCCAAAAACTCACTGCCATTCGATGTGGAAACTTTAACTTTGAGATACTGACTTTCACTTAATCCAGTTTCCTTATTACTATATGAAACATCTGTGACTACATGATTCAGGTGAATGCACAACCCTTCACTGAGAGACTCAACAACATTACTGTAACCCCCTTTTATCATACAATGTGCTCCTCCAAATCCTCCATAAACATCATCTTGATTCCAGTAGGGAAGAGATACATCCTTCAATAAAGCAGCACAACCATATTCCAAATGCGCAAAATGCCAATCCATGACCCTCCTCTCGAGTGGACTCAAAATCTCCTCTTTTGAACAACTTTTCTCCGGAACTCCACCATCAACACTACAAGTTTCTGAAACATATAAATTATCCACTGCATCTAGCAATTCCAATTCATCAATATCTGTTCTTGAGTGTGCAATACGTCGTGTCTTGAGAGCATATTCTAAACCATCCTCCAGAGACATTCCCATTGCACGTTCCCCCTTCTGTGCCACGAACAATACCATGTCATCAAGAAGGCTATTGTACTCTGCTTCCAATGCTTCATCAAGATTTGTTGGAACTTTTTCTCTGGTCACAATATCATAAAGAGGGCAATCACTATTCAGGACTGTCAACTCAAGACCTAACTGAGCACAAATCAATGAGGAAGGGTCTGGCCTTCTTTCAGTGGCCACATCAGCCTCAACACCAGTAATAATGCTAGCCCCAAGATCTACTGGAACTGAAAGAGAAGAGCGATCTGTATATACACGGCCTCCTATTCTATTCCTAGCCTCAAGCACAGTGACAGAAAAACCCTGGCGTTGCAAATGGCATGCAGCAGTTAAGCCAGCGGGACCAGCTCCAACCACAATGATTTTCTTTCTGTCATTGGAATCACATGGAGAACTATGAATTCCCCCAGTATCATCACAGGAGGAAGATTGAACACTCTGCAACTCATTCCTCGACTCTGGATTTGTAACACCTGCCTTGCTATTTAGCATTGCACAACATGGATCAGCACTAGTATCATCAAAGTTGACAAGTTCATTGGGTAATTTGGCATTGGTATTAACAGTTTGCTGTATATCATCAGCTTGGCATTCTGTTACGTACGATACTTCAAGTTTCATTGGAGTATCAAGCTCAATGTTTTTTGTAGCTTTTGATGATGGGTTTTCATCATCAACTGTAGCTCTATTATTTGCCTCCAAGTAAGTTTCAGAACCTTTGGCTTGACCGAGGATAAAGGAGACTCCATCCTCTAAATCAGCAACTGACGCCCCAGGATTTACCTCAAAAGTCTTCTCTCCAAGAATTTTATAGTTATGCTGCACACTAGGTTCTGCTTTCTCCTTCTTGGAGGCAATTCCAATATTTATATAACCCTGTCAAAATTTAATAAGCATTTAAATTCTGAATACTAGAAAATCTAAATGCAAAAGATAGGTCAACACTCCAAGAAAAATTAGCACCCAATACAATGCATCACTGGCAAGCAGATGAAAAGAGAGAACCCGGAAAAGAGGAGAAAAGAGGGAGGGATCTGGTATAACGGAACAAATTTATAAGTAATACTCTGCAAAATGCAAATGATTTAAACTTACACTCTGATCGAGAAATGCATAGATTTCTCTGATTAGAGAAGCACGTGAAGATTCATCCTCAGGAGTATCTGTCACACCACAATCAACCAGAGGCAATATTCGGCAAACATCTTTACTCCAAAGACCCAGGATCTGATTTCTGTATTGAACCAAACAAATATAACACATTGAACAGAAAGTAATTAAGATACACCCACAAACATAGAGAAGACAAAATCAAGATACAACAGTTTACCATTCATATGATATCTTGCCTATTAAAATTTTAACATTGAGTAATTTTGCAAAGAAACGTGATACAATATGTAACAATATACAGTACTGTCTGAAGGCAAATATATACAATTGCCATGCGAGGGGCATAGAATATTAGCAGCAACAATTGGACTTGTTCTTGAAGGCGGCAAAAATATTCATAGAAGTGACTTCAGAAAATGCAGATCCAAAGTGATTATATAATTTAAAACAGACAAAACAATGATCTAGAGATGAGATAAACCAGAACATCCATAACCAGCCAAAGGGACAGCAGTCAGTGGTAAGTCTCCTCTCAGAAGAAAATAAGAAATATTGAATAAGATAGTAATAACTAATTATAATTTCTGAAAAGGAAGACCTTAGAAAGACAAGATAATAAAATAACAAAAGTACTGCTGCTTAATGAGGTATAGTATATGCCACGGAAACTCCCACTTTAAGTTGTTAGCCAAAATCTGTAGTGGAATAGAAAAGTTGTTATACAAAAATGAGAAGCAAATATATATTCTATATCTGAGAAATAAGAAAGTGGCAATTTACAATCCACATGTTGCCGAAAGATAATCCACTTTTTACCAACAACATTCAGAGACCAAATAAAGAGACACAGAAAGACAACAGTTTAAAGGTATCATCCAAGTTGCTGTATCAAACAAAAACTAATAAAGCCATTCAAACCCTATTCTGGAGCTGTTTTGGTTTCTCAAATGAGTTCACCATGCTGCATTTTCATGCACAATACACTGATATCGCTGGTTTTATTCTCTTCAGAAGCAAGAATTAGAGGAACTACAGTAATAAACTATCAAAGAATTACTTTCAAGATATCAAAAAGAAAAGATGATTTGGCTTTGACCTGATAAAAATCAAAGTTTTGAGTTACTATCTTACAGGCTAGGACTTGAAACAACAACTCAATAAAACAGAAATCAAATGAAGTGCTAGGTATCACTGAGCAGGTATTAACAGCGAACATATACATTCTATCAAATAGCTTATAAACTACAGCTAATGAAGCAGATGAAAAATATGTAAAGACACAAGAAAAAGTAAGTGTGTACAAATGCAAAATTGGCTGCCTGTATAATAACTAACCTGCATTCCAAATATTCTTGAAGCCCACCTTTGCGTTTCAAGACCTCCTTAAATTTGATCTTCTCAACTGGACCTGCAGCATGGGCTTTCAGTCCAACTGAAACTGCAGCTGCCCCACCATTTTCAGCCTCTGAACCACTAACTGAAGAGGAATCTGATTTTTCTCTTGTTCTAAAAGATCTATCACTGTCAAAGACCTGGTCAGTTTCCAGGTATCGTTGTTCATCTATCAAGATCTCCCAATCAGGATCTCCCTCATAAGCCATGTCCCCAAGTCTCCGCTTTTTGGTCTTCCGGCCACAACGCTGCCCTGATGACTTACCATCTTTAAGTTCTGAATCAGGAATTGATATTGCATCTTCTGGGTAACTTTCATTTTCCTCTGGAGTTACAGATTGAGGAGAGGATGCATTAGTCTCTTCATTGATGGAAAGATGATCATGAATTGGAGCATTGATCCCTTTAGTTGCATCATCAGAAGGTATAGTTTGATGGAAAACAGAGCTACACCTTTGAATAGAAATAGAGGACTCATTTGGACGAGTAAAAGTTTCCAAGGAGTTCCCTTGGTCGTTCCTCTGGAAACTACCATCAGATGTAGCATTTTTTTTTTTGGGATAAACAGAAGCAGGATATGACTTCTCACCATAACTATTTGGACAATCAAGCCTGCTGTCAGTTTTAGAAACTTTATCCATCTTCAAATGACTTGCGAATGAATTAGAAGATAAAGTTTTCATGGAACCATCCAATATTTTCTCATAAGCTTGTTCGCCAATCCAGTTAGATGAACTCTTGCATGACTTGTTCAACAGCTCATCATCCAAAGAAGGTGGTGGTATTTCTTTTCTATTTGAAGAAAATGAAATTTGGTTTTCTGCATCTACAGTGCATGCAGCTGAAACATTCTTAGATTGCTGGTCCTTTGCAACCCTTAAATCCTTGCTGGACTTGCTATCACTGAGCACATCAGTGTCTTCAAACTGCACTATGGAAGGAGGCACTTGCCCAACATCATGGACCACAGTGCTTGTTTTTCCCCTAGAACAAAGCTTTAAACCATTCTTCAAAGGTTGAGTTTCCAAGTTATCCCCTCGACCAGAAACAGAACAATTTTCATCACTAGACCTACGAGAGCTACAAGGATCCACCAGAGATCCACCAGAATCTGACAGACTCGAGCCAGTATCAATAATGCAAGCATCTTCACCTTTCGGATCTTTGCAGACCACATTTGAGGTATATGCAATTCCAGATATCCTCGCATCCACAGACTCGGAATGTTCTAAAATATGTTCAGAGTTAGGGCAGAAACGATCCCCCAATCTCTGAACACTAGTATTCTGTTTTGAACAAGAATTCATTCGAGACTTCCTTACTGAACCAGATTGTGCCTTCTGAAACATACAAGATAACTTGTCTTCCGAATTCTCATCCAAAGAGTGAGTTGAACCCTCACCAGGCAATGAACTTTCCATTTTTTGATCTTCTAACTGAGATCGCAGAGTTTTCAGAGTATCATCAACTGCAGAACCACCCCTAATTCTCTCTGTCTTAGCATCACTTTTTGTTTTTTTCACCCTTTCTTTATGTTTGCTTTCTAAAACTCCTTTATTCAAAGTCGAGTCCAGTAAATCACCACCATCACTGCAACCTTTATTTGCATTGTCCTCCAGAGGCCTCACATTGACAGATCCAATATCTTTTTTAGGGCCCTTCAATCTCTTCCTAAAACTGGCCAGTGTATCATCCATGCCCCCAAAATCTTCATCCTGAACCACCAATATCTCTTTCCTAACTTCAGCCTTGCCCAAAACAGCCTTAACCTTTTTAGGGTTTCTAGTCCTCTTCAACTTGAATAAAGACCCAATAAGCTCGTCATCATCAGAATCAAGACCAATCTCAACAGGCTTTGATCTATTCTTATCTTCCCCTTCCATTTTTTTAGCCCTAGGTTTCAACGAATTGGGAAACAAATCCTTCTGCAACCCTAACTTAGCCTGAGAAATCTTAAAACTCGACAAATCATCACCTTCCATTTCTCTATAATCAAAAAATTAAAGCTCATGTTTCGAACAATGCCTCTTATTTCAACAATACAAAGCCATATCCACCACAATTGGAGCTTACAACAATCGTTTCCAGCACCTATACATACCCAGACAATACACAAACAAATAAAATATATATATATATATATATTCACTAAAAACACCAAAACAGATTGCCTCTAACTCTAATGTAAGTATAATCAATGACTTTCCTCAGCCTTATAAAAGGAACATCACAAACCAAATCGGAAAAAAAAAAAGTAAAGCTTTCAAACAAAACACAAAAAAATTGGAAACAAAAAAAGGATAAAAGCTGAAAACCAGACCCGAGTAATCGAGCTTTAATAGAGAAAAAGGATGGCGTTAATGGATTTGTCGAAGAAGAGTGAGAGGCGCACGTTAGCGTCTTGCTTCTGGAATCGGAAGGTCTGTGCCTACATATTAAAAAATAATAATAATCACTACACTCAGCAATAATTTAAAAAAAAAAAAGATCAAATGTAAATATATGAATTGGGGATATTTAGACCGGCACGATTTGATTTTTGAGAAGAACCGGACCTGATGGAAATTGTGTTTCGGGTCATGCAATATGCGTAATTGGCTAATTGCACATCCATTGCTATTTTTTATAGTACTTTTTTTTAATACAAATAAATAAATTTTATTTATATATTAGTAACATTTTTTTAGGTTATCTAACTTTCAACTAGTCTCATTTCATTTATATTTTATAAAAAAAAACATTAAATTTATTACTGCTTCTATTAAATTTGACTCTAAGGCCGAACTTAAATATTTAAATCGAACTCACTACACACAGACCTCAATTCTAAACTCTTATATTCAGTCAAATAATTTTATATTAGAAAGAATATATTTTAATATGATAAAAAGCACTATAACGGTATATCTAAAAAATTTGATGACCCTACGGATATTGTCTTTCACTCTGTAATTATAGATAATAATTTTTTTCTTTTTTTTTACTATTTTTTGATGTACAAGTTTGCCTATTTTATTTATTTAGGCAACAAAATCTCCTCGCTAAAATTTAATTTTTTTCTTTATTTTACATGTAAAAGAATTAATAGATCGTATACTCAAACTTATATTAGAGTTTTTGAAATCTATTTTATCATTAAAATTGTATTTTAAATATTTTTATTTTAAAATAATAAATAATTTTTTTAGAGAATGATAAATATTTAAATTTTTTAACTGAATAAATAGTCATTTGAAAGTGTATAATTTTTAAATAATAGATAATAAAACTTTGTTGCTATTTTAATTTTTTTAACTGACATTTTAATTTGTTATTTACTTCAAGTATTTTTTTTAACATGGTCTTACATGTTAAGTTCTTAGTCGTGGAACTTCCTCGTAGATTATGTGCAATCATTAAACTTCTCTTTTTGTGATTTTTTTTTTGAGCTTAGTCTTTTTGTGAATTCGAGAGTATAAAATAAGTTGGAATTTAGTGGTAAATATATATTATTATTTAATGTTTTATATATTTTTATAATTCTGAAAATTAAATAATTTATATTAGTTAAATGACAAAAACGTTTTTCTTCATTTTATTTGTTGCTAATGTGTTTTTTAAACGTGAAATGAAATGTAAAATAAACCCATCAAAAAATTATTTGATCCAATAGTTTATATTATGATCCTATAATGATTTCATAAAAAAAAATTTATAAATAGAAAAAACTATGCATTGATAAAAAAAAAAATATATGAGAAGAGCCTCTATTTTTTCAATACTAAAAGGAAAATTAATACTAATAAATTAAAAATTAAGGCTTTGAGTCTTAAAATCTTATAGGAATTTCTTCGAAAATACTTTAAAAAATAAAAATATTTTAAAAAATACTCTCTTTTTAAGTTTAATTTTAAAAATAACTTTTTTTAACTTTTAATTTCAAATATATATCTTTTCATATGTATATATTTGATATATTAAAAGTATAATATATTTTTAAAGATATACAATAAATATATATTTAGTATATTAAATTTGTACTAAAAATAAAAAATATATTATAAAGTGTAATTTTCTAAATTTTATAGTGCATTAAATTAACACATTTATTATCGGACATCACATGAAGAATAAGCAGAAGAGGAAATTATAAAAAATATTTTATATATATATTTTTATGATGTGTTTTAAATATATTGAATAAATGTTCAACATATATAAAAAATATTAAAATTAAATTATGTTTTTATTAATTTTTTTATTTGTATAACATATTCATAAAAGTTTTTATTTGCGGAGTACGTTTGTATTTTTTTTAAATTATTTCTGTAAATTTCCCAAATTGGGCCTATCTGGTCTGACGCTTGGTTATGGTTCGGTGTAGCTTACATAAGTAGGGCTGGGAAGATGGGACTAAGCATTGACTAAGTCATAGGCCCATTTTTCTACAAGAAGATCCACAAAATACAAAAACGAAAGAAAAAAAATGAGAAATAATAAATAATAAGAAAAAAATATATCAAAGAAAAATAAAAAAGAATAATATGCTAATAAATTAATAAAAAAAACCATATTTAATTCAAAATTTAAAACATATAAATTTTTTTATGAGCTTGATAATTATATCTAATATTTCTTAATAACTATTATTATGTTTTATTTTTGTGGTAACATCATTTGAATATTAAAAGTGAAAATGTTGCACTTTTATGATAATTAAAATAATATTTATATAAAGAAGTACATAGTTTAATTTATATAAAACCAAAGTAATAATAACAATAATTATAAAAATGTTTCTAATAAGTGATAACAATCTTGAGAGTTTCATGGGCCTCTTATTAGTCTTTGTAATGGATATGCCAACCTGACACACAACCCATTTCCTGCCTTGGGTTAGTATTTAGGATTTTGATAAAAATATAAAAATAAATTAAAAATAATTTTAAATTTATTATATTTATAAAATATTTATCAAAGTATTAAAATTTGTAAGTATTTATCAAAATACCATATTAATGTTAGTTTACAAAGAGTTTACAATAAATATATTAATTTACAATAAGTTTATAATTAGTTTATAAATTTTATATAGTTTATTATGAATTTATAATAAAATGAATAAAATATTTTAATAAAAAAGTAATTTTAAAAAAAAAATATAATAGAGGTGTTATTTTTTCTATTATTCATAAGGATTTTTATAAAGCCAAAATAAAAAAAAAAGGAATAAAACTTTGAACTTTTGCTAGTGATCTTATTAGGCCTGTCTTTTTTTTTACGATGCGATTAAAAACTTTATGTTTTAATTTGGTCCTTAAGCTTAACTCTCCCTTTGGGTTTTCGGCCAAATTAAGTCATTATTGTATCATAAAATAAATGAAAGCGTCAGAACAATCACTGGCAAAAGCTTTGCCCTACTTAGAATTATTATCATAAGCAAGCCCAAGAGTACTGATATGGGATTCAAAATTGGGCTTTTTGAAGGACACGTGTGAAAATATAATACTAAATCAAGTTTAATTTTTTTAAAAAAGCCCATAATTGTGTCATGTATTTTTTTAGGAGTAATTACAAAACTAGCTTAAAATAAATTTATCTTTTCAAATTTACAGCACCATATTTTAATTTTTAATTTTAAAAAATCTATGCTTTCATTTTTTAAGATTACGGAATGGGCCGATCATTTTTAATCAAATTAATATAATTTATAAAAAATAATTTATTTTTATTCAAAATAAATCAGCAATATTAGTATTAATATTTGTGGCTCATAAAATTTGCACTGATGTCTGGTGATCATCGTTAATTTATCTGCAGATTACTTACTCTTATTTATATTATTTATTTATTAAAAAAAAGCTACCTGTATAAATTATATTTCTTTATATTATAAAAAGTTATTTGTACAAAATATAAATCGTTTGTATACACCCTTACTTATTTATGTGAATCCTATTAATATTTAATAATATATTTTACGTATTCAGATAAATTCTAGTCTCTATTTAATTATTTTTGGGTCAAGAAAGAAATTATTGGCATATGACTTCTTTAAAAATTATATGCACATATGAAGTACCTTAAATTTTTTAATATATGACGTAATTCACATATTTTTTATTGTATTATATTATAAAATATATATATCTGTTATTATTTTAATATATAAAGTCATATATAATATATACTTATATATATTTATTATCTTAAAAAAATATCAATATATATCTCTTATATTTTATATTTATATGTACATGATAACTATAACTACACATATCTACTATTTTTATAAAAAAAAAAGTCAAAATTCAATTATAATATCTTAGCATATGAAGGTATATATAATATATATCTATGTATATCTATTATCTTGAAAAAATAATATCAGTATATAGTTGTTATATTTTATTATATTTAGATATATACTAACTATAACTACATATATCTATAGTTATTAAAAAATATCAATATATGTGTTTTAATATATTAGTATATGCATATATATATTATATATATCTATTTATCTTAGAGAAATAATATCAATATATAGTTATTATATATTATTATATTTAAATATATACTAACTATAAGTATATATATTATCTTTAAACAAATGTTAATATATAACTGTAATATCTTAGTATATGAAGGCATATGTAATACATACCTATATATACTTATTGTCTTAAAAAAAAATTTCATTATGCAGTTGTTATATGTAAGTATATACTAATTATATTTAGATATATACTAACTATAACCACATATACTGTTTTTAAATAAATATTAATATGTAACTGTAATATTTTAGTATGTGAATATGTATGTAATATATACATTCATATATTTATTATCTTGAAAAAAGAATATTATTATGCAGTTGTAATATTTTAATTTGTAAGTATATACTAATTATATTTAGATATATACTAATTATAACTACATATATTGCCTTTAAATAAATATCAATATGTAACTGCAATATCTTATTATATGAAAGTATATGTAATATATATATACATATACCAATTATCTTGAAAAAAAAATATCATTATGCAGTTGTTATATCTAGGAGTGGGCAAAATTTGATTAACCAAACAAAATTTTAATTTGGTTAACGGAATTTAGAATAATTCGGTTGATTCGGTCAAAAAATTTATATAAATTCGAATTTTAGTTCGGTTAACGGTTAATCAATTCGGTTCGGTCTGTTAAACGTTAATCGAACTTTTTTATAAAAATTTATTTAGTTATTATTTTTTATTTAATTATTTAATTATATTATTTTTTTTATTATAAATATAAACTTTTATTGTAAAATAAAGTTATTTTTTAGTTTTTTAATAAATTTTATTTAATTATTTAATTATATTATTTTTTATTATAAATAAAATTTTTATTATAAATTTTTTTAAAAAATTAGTCGATATCGACCGATGCCTACCCCTAGTTATATTTTAATATGTAAGTATATACTAACTATAACTATGTATATTTATTTTCTTTTAAAAAATAATGTCAGTATATAGTAATAATATTTTAGTATAATAAGATATATAAAACATATATCTTCATATGTCTATCCATTAGCTAATCTAAAATGATTAAATTATATATATAATAAAAATGGTTTTTAAAAAATTACAGTAACATTAAACCAAAATATATAAAAGAAAACAGAAGAGATTTAAATTTCATTTCTACAACTCTATGAACAATAGAAAATTTGTAATTATATAAATAAAATTAAAATTTTTACTAAAATTATAATGAAATATAACTTTTTTCATTTATTTTTATTTTTAATAAGGTATTATCTAAAATAATTATATTTTATTTAAAATAATTAATATTAATTGGTGTTGATAATATATTTAATAGAAAAATATAATATATATATGTAAAAATAAAAAATATAAAAATAAATAAAAGAGAAAAAGATAAAGAAGAGTAATTAAGAAAGAATTTTTATATTTAAAAAAAAAAAAAAAAGCAAGTGGATGAAGGTGTCAACTGGTCCCATAATTTGCCAAGTCAAAGTGTGGCAATGCTAAAGTTGAAATAAGAAACTTTGAACAGGAACAAAAGTAAAAGCAAAAAACAGAATGTAGTATTCTGTAAACACAAAATATAAAAAAAAGACAAAAATATAAATATAAAAATGAAAATATAAATTAAGAGTAGTTAAAATGAAAATAAAATTTAAAAAATAGTATATGATGCAATTTTTTCTTTTTTTTTTAAATTACATTATATATTTTCTAATTAAAGAAATATTTCATTTTTAAATATATATATTGAATATATAGTTAATATATTAAAAAATAGAATATTTAAAAAAATAAATAAATATATTATACAGTGTAATTTTATATAAGTTGCGTGTTTTTTGTGGCGGCCCGTAAGGAATGATATTTTATTTATAATTTGGAAGGTGCGAAAGAAATCAGTACAACAGAAGACAAAAACCTTATGGATAACAATAACTCGGAAATAGAAATGAAGCATGTGGAGCTCGTTGTTATGGAGACAGTGATACAATGACGGTGATTGGCGGCGACAAAGCCAAACCCATTTGGTTCTCTTCTAATCGCTATAGCAGATAGCACAAGCCAAACCATTGCTTTAAAGCCACAATCTCATAGCTAAAGCTTAATCAATCAATCAAATCAAATGTTAATCATTAGGTCAACTTAGATCCAAGTTATAAATTACATAGATTTAAATTTGAAAAATATTAAATTTGTTAAAAATTCAGTTTTTTAATCTGTAATTTTCTTCATTAATTGTTGTCTTTAAACTGAGTTGAATCAAATCTAGTTAAATGTGACTAACATCACTATATTGTTTTGCTCTTTGTCCAAGCCAAGCCATCAAAATGGAAAAAATAAATTTATTATAAGAAAATTCAATGACATCTCAATGCCGAATTTCTTTTACTTTTTTTTTTCTTCCCTAGACCATCCGTTCAAATATTAGGTATTGATACATGTAACGACCATCAATATTCATTAAGTTCCATTTAAATATAATCTTTTAGTATAATATCTATTTAATTTGATTTTTTAAAAAAATTATATATCTATATCTATATATAATACTAAAATAAATAATATTAGCATAACATTATGCCACGTGATATCTATATTAATATTTTTAAAATATTAAATTAAATTATTATTTATTAAATAAATAATTAATTTTTATAAATATTTATTTACAGAATTCAAACGATATTAGAATATCATATTTAATATTGATAATAGTTAATTATTATCTAATAATATAATTTAAATTTTTAAACAATTAATAAGATATTTATCTAATAATTAGTTATTTATCTAATAATTATAAAACCCTGCAAGACGTTGCGGGTATTTTAATTTTCAAATTCTATAATAACTTCAAATAACTATAAATAAAAAATAATAATATGACGTAGAGAGACTTATAATTCCACAATATTATCATAATGGTTCATATAAATAATAAAAATTATTTGTTAAATCAAATAAATAAATATCATTAATAATAAATAAAAAATATTTATATCATTGACTAAATAAAAAATATAAAACATAATGAAGCTTTAATAATTTTATATCAAATAATATTAAAACTTAATATAAATAAATCAAAGGATAATAACTAATTGTTATTAATATTAAATAGGATATCATGATTAATTGATTATCAATTCTACTATACATGAGGTCAAATAGAAGAAGAAATAATAGATAAAATGAGATGATTTATTATGCAAAGACAAAGGAAAAGAGATGATTAATAATTTATTAATAATTAACAATAAATATTTATAATATGGAATAAGATATTATAATCGAACTTGAACTCTTCATCACATGATAGTTAGTGATTATCTAATTAGTTATAGATATTTATTTGGGAAAGCTTAAATAGGATTAATATATCCTATTTAAAATGAATAATAATCAATCATTATCTAATAATATAAATTATTTTTTTTAGATATTAACTTAAAAATATTTAATATTAATAGTATTATGTTGTGTGGCATAATATGGTGCTAACGGTAATGATTTTGGTATTATATATAGATATAAATTAATTTTTAAAATATTAAATTTATTATTATTTGAAGAGTTATAATAATATTATGATATTCATATTTATAATAATTAATTATCATATATTATATAAAAAAACAAATATTTATGATAATATAAATTAATTATGATTATCAAATTTTTATATTTTTTAATTAAAATTATTATAGGATTTTACAATTATTATATGTATATATATTAATTAAAACACTTGCAATATCGCGCATGAACTATTCTAATATCTAATACTAAAATGATTATTGTTGATATAATATTGTGCGATTTATTTCAATTAATTTTTTTTAAATTAATTTATTATTTATTATAATAAATGTTTATTTATCTAAATATAAATATTTGAAGTGTGGAGAAAGGATAAGGGTTTTAACTTAAGTAGGAGTAAAACGGAATATATGCACTGTGAGTTCAGTCTAAGGAAGAAGCGGGAATATGAGGTTAAGTTGGATGGAGTTTTGGTTCCTAAAACCAAGCAGTTCAAATATTTGGGTTCGGTGTTCTAGAATGATGGCCGTATAGATGAAGATGTAGCTCACAGAATACAGGTAGGGTGGTTGAAGTGGAAGGGTGCGACTGGGGTTCTATGTGATAAAAAAATACCTCTGAAAGTGAAAGGTAAATTCTATAGGACGGTTGTTAGGCCTGCGATGCTCTATGGTAGTGAGTGTTGGGCACCAACGGGACAACATTTGCATAAGATGAGTGTGGCAGAAATGAGTATGCTAAGATGGATGTGTGGACATACCAGACTGGACAAAATTAAGAATGTTCATATTCGACAAAAAGTCCAAGTAGCGGATGTCGGAGATAAGGTGAGGGAAGGAAGACTTAGATGGTATGGACATGTTTTAAGAAGACCTTCTAATGCTGCGGTTTATAAGTGTGAGAATTTGTTGATTGAGGGGGCTAGAGGTCGTGGAAGATCTAGAACTGTGTGGAAGGAGGTGATAGCAAGAGACTTACGTGCCTTAGATCTTGATGCGGATTTGATTAATGACAGACTTGAATGGAGACGTAAAATCCGTGTCTTGGAAGGGGCCTAAGGCTGGAGTATCTTTTTTGGTGTCTTTTAAGCTTATTTTGTTGAGGATCCATACAGCCGACCTCAACTTATTTGAGACTAAGGCTTAGTTGTTGTTGTTGTTGTATGCTATTGTTTGACTTTTAATAGTTAAGAATTTCGAGTAATAGATATATATGCATATAAATTCTAATAGATATTTATTACTAATTATATAATTGATATTTATTTAATATTTATTTCAAGGTATATCATAATTAAGTTTTTAGTCTGTTTTATTTGTCTTTCTTTAGTATTTTTTTATAGAGATATTTGTAAAACACTTTTCAAATTTATAGTACATTAAAAAAACTTTCAATTTTACGTTAACACTACTTTTTATTTTATAAAAATATAAAAAAAAATATTTATAATATTATACAAAATTTTATTATAGTATTATATTAAAACATTTAATACTGACATAATATTGTATCACATGATATGCTATTAATATTTTTTTAAAATATTAAATTAAATTATTATTTATTATACTATACAATTATTTAATTATTATAAAAATTTATTTAGAGAGTTCAAATACAATTTTTGATTCATAAAAAAATTATTATATATTACTTGTAATATTTTAGTTGAATTTTTTGTAACTTATTTTTTATCTTATGCTTAAGGAAGCTTTTTACAAATCATTCTCCTTCCTTCTTATCCTTTTTCCTCTTCTTCGAGCTATCCTTCCTCGCTTTTTCAAGTGTTAGGTTTCATTATTTTGAACTAATCTATTTTTTTTTCTATTAATATTCATAACACAATATAAAGAATAAGAAGTATTCCACATGAAATTAACACGTGCAATGAATTTTTAATACAACTGGTAAAATATTTTAAAAAAATAGTTTAAGAAGATAAATAATTTATATGTTTGTTTCAATGCTGTATCTGCGTGTATATGTTATATGTATATCCTAATATATGTATAACTTTTTTTCCATAAAGGTCAGAACTATAATTTTTTAAATAATTTGTTTTCATATTGATTTGAAATATTAAGATTATAATAATTTATTTATGTAATACATCAAACTTCAATAATGTTGATTGCATAAATAGTTTTGAGATAATAAGAGTACTAGTATTATATATAAACACTTTTATAAGTTATGATTATTTTAATTCTTTCATAAAATACTATACTGTTTATTTTTACCATACTTATTAATAAGTTTAAATCAATTATTAAATAAAAAATATTTATGATTATTAATTTTTCATGATTTTTTACTTTAAATTATTATAGGATTTCAATATTATTATATATATATGTATCTATATTAATGTGGAGCAACTCAAATTCAAATAAGACTTTAATCTTTGTCATGTGTGAAATTTCTTTATTTTATTTCCCTTTTTTTCCATTTCTAAACCACCCCTGGAAAAACTTAAAATTGTTATGAGAAAATTCAATGACACATAATACGAAATTTCTTATTTTCTTTTTTTTAGGCTTCTCAATTTGAATAATGAGCAACATAATTAAAAAATATAAGGAAAATGTTGAAGCAAATACCATTTAATTATTATTTAATTATTTATATTTTTAATTATGTTTTAATTTGATTTGAAAAAATATAAGAAAATTTAGATGTTCAATTATATAATTTATATATTTCCATTAAGTTTAGTTTAGTTTATTTTATATTTATAATTTTATTTTTATATATCATATATAATAAATTCTTCTTTGCTCACTAGTTGTCTTTTTAGAAATGGTTTCTATCATCTCATAGCTTTACCTTTACGTAGAGAAAGTTCAAGGAAAAAACAAATTAAGGAAATTTTTTTATCTAAATTATTATCATTTTCAGTCACTCTCATCACCCATCAATTAAGATATTAATCAATTAATTATATATGATGTAAAGTTGGCAATTTTTATTTAACTTTTACCAAATGCTAATTACCAAGATTAGGAAGCTATCCTTATTGCGTATCAAAATTAATTTGCTTTAATATATACGGCCAATTTCAAAAAGATCAAATTAATATTCTAATTTGATGGCTTGTTTCATTGGTTAGCATTTAGAATCATTGATTCATCAAGACCCACTCATTTTCTCTAATTTTTTGGTAATTGAATTATTGAAAAATTATTATTAAATGTCTTGTATATCATATTATATATATATATATATATATATAATTTTTTTAATTGAAGAAAAATTAAAAGATGCTATATATATGTATAAATAATGTCGTCCCCATATATTTGAAAATGATTTCTCATATTTTTAAGTATAATGTTGTGTGTTCTTATTATTTTTCTAGTCAATATCATTGCCCCTTTTTGATTCAGGTTTTTGCTTAAATGTTGATGTTATAATTAAAACAATTTTACAAAACACGGCATTCTAACAACTAAACTTTGACTCAGTTCAAAAAAAAAAAAACTAAACTTTGATTAAATTAAGTTAATATTTATTTGATAATTTACATGCAGACTTTCGTCTCAAATCTCTGTGTGCCATTACATTCCCTAGTATGTCAAGATACTGATATATTTAAAGATATAATTCTACAAATAAATAAAATATAAACGATACTCAATTTAAAAACCCAGGATGAGAATTCAAAAATTAAGTTTAGTTTATTTATAATTAATTGTATTCTTAGTTAAATTTTGAAATATTATTTGATGGAAATGTCGCAACTACCTATAGCCAGTCATTGTCTCAGAAGTGACCAACATATTGCGTTTTAAAAAAAAAAAAGAAAAAGGCTAATTTATAAGAACTAATCGTGAAAGCAAAAGTTTATAGTTTATTATTTTGAAAAAAAATGATTATTGTTAAATTCTTCAATATAAATTCTTAAATATAAATTTTTTCCAAACTTCGCATACAGCGAGAGCATTTATGTACCGGACTGCCTTTTTTAATCTTAAAAATTAACTGCTGAAATTAAAGAGAATTGTTTTATGGTGATCACTGTTCAAATCACCTGAAACATAGTCCTATAATTTTTATTTATATAGTCCTATAGTTAATGGTTAGAGTTATTGCATTTTGATATCATGTTAAATTATTTAATATCAATTTTAAAGTATCACTTCTAAAAGCCAAGTATATATTAAAATTGTAGAGTGTTTTTTTAATATTAATTTAGATGTGAGATTTAACAATTATTGTTAATTAACCTTTTGTTATGTGAACTGTATCCTTAATGCATTTTGTCAATGTATGTATGAATGGATTTTGAGAGGACCAAATGTCAGATCTTTCAATCTTAATCAAGTGATTAGGAAACAAATTTAGAAATTATGTGCATATATATTATTATAAATTATTTAAGAGATAATCGTATTATTTAGAAGTGATGAGCATTATGATTAAGCCATTAAGCCACGGCATGGAAATGAAAGTTCAGAAATATCATTAATTCTATTAGTAAGTCACGGCGTTGAAATATTACAGGACTCGATCAATGAAAGTTGATGGCGTATAATCTATAGGTACTGGAGGCAGGTTGTCGTCTCTCAGTATATTTAAAAAACTTTTTTAATTAGTATATATTTTTTATACTAAATTAAAAATGTTTCAAAAAATAAATAAATAAAGTAATAGAAAAAGGCATATATAGGCAAATTAAGCCTTACGAGACGAGTGTATGTTTCTTTACAGTTTGTCAGCAACAAAGATATACAGCAAACCAAAAGATAAAGAGCAATTCAATACCAGCCTTTGAAAATAATATTTGCAGTGAGAAAAGGAATATTTCCCAGCCAACCCATATAAATTCCTTCAAAGACAAGTTTAGGTTCCATGTGGTCAATTATGGAATTAAGGAATATTTTAAAACTTTTATAAAATAACGAATTTTATATTTATAAGTATATAAAATCATTTAAATTCCTATGAAATAACTCTCATATTTATATGACTAATAAGATCATTGAATAATGTATCATTTTGTTAAGTTAAACTCACACATCAGTACGTACTTAATTTATAAGTACTCACCACCCAAAATTAAAAAGTAATTACGTAACCCAACTATATATTATACTATTTGTGGAGTTATTTAATTAATTAATTGAGGAATGCAACATAAAATTTAAGAAGGGGTCGTTGTGTAAATCTGGCAATAATTGGTACAATCATTGTATTGCTTTTAACTATATCTATATTTACCTTGTTTGCTTTCTTTCTTACCCTTTTTTTTCTCAAAAAAAAAAATCATAGGTTTCTTTAATAAATAGGTACAATTAATATGCAAAACAGAGAAACCCCATCTTATCATTGAAATGGAATTTGTCAATATGCTGATTAGGGATGATAGGATTTAATCTGTAACATGTATTTGTTGACATGAATTACATAGCCAGCTAGTGACTGATTGAGACAGGGCTATATTTTTTTTTATTATTATTAATATTTGAAATAAATTATAATAATATAATCAAACAAGTAATTTCTTTAAAATAATTATACAAGTAATTTCTTTAAAATAATTATAAGTTTGGGAAAGCACAGTTGGAATCAGATTAAGTAGTCAATCACAGAAAAGAAATTAATGGTGTCACCATTTACTATAAATATTTTATTTTTTAGTGGAAATTTCTTTAAAAATATCCTAAAAAATAAAAATATTTTCAAAAATACTCATTTTTTTTAATTTCAAAAATATTATTTTTTAATTTTAAAAATATTCTTTTTCGAGGTACATTTTATTAATGATTTTTAACCTTCTTAATAAATTAATTAGAAATTAATTAATAAATTTATAATAATAATTAATTTATATATTTTTAAGAATTAAAAATAAATAAAAAATATATGATTTCTTATAAAATATAAATTAATTACACATTAATATAAGATTAAAAATATATAAATTAATTATAAATTAAATAATTTATTTATAATAATAACTAATATATACATTTTAGAAGTTTAAAAAATTAAAAAATAAATAATATAATTTTTGACATTCCTAATATATATTTTTTTCTTTTTTAATTGTAATTATTTTTTAAAATTTAAATTTAATAATTAATAAATTATATTTGTGGCTTTTAATCTTTTATAAATTAATTACATAATAATATAATTTAATAATATTTTTATATTTCTTTAAAATTTAAAATTTTAAAAATAAAAAAATCTTAACATTCATAATAAATTAATTATAACTTAAATAATTTATTTATATGTTTTAGAAATTTAAAAAATTAACCAATAAAATATATAATATTTTACATTTCTAATCTATATTCAATATGTATATATATATAAGTCAAGAAAAATAAAAATATTAAAATAAAAATATTATATAGTACCACAAAATACATATATATAATGTAAAAAAATAATATTTATTGTATTAATTAAAAATTTTATTAATATATGAATATAAAATGTCATATATTTATTCATAATTTAATAATCATTTGTTAACTTAAATTCTTAATTTATAAAGATAAAAGTTATATATTTAATAAATTATTAATATTTATAATTATTAATACAAAAAAAATAAAAAGCTCATATATTTAATAAATTATTAATATAAATTTAATAATTAAAAATAATATTTTATAAAGATTAAATATCATATATTTAATAAATTAATAAAATATTTTAACTGAATATGTCAATTAATTCAGGACGAAGATACTAATAATTAGATAAAAAGGCAAATAAAAAAAAAGAAAAAAATTTTGAAAGGTCCCAAAGCACCGACTAAAACAAAGAGCAAAGAGGAGGAATTGAAAAAGCAAGAGCAAAGATGCGAAGTTGAAGAAGGGATGCTATGTGGTAAGTGCACCTTTCTTGCACGTGTTGGGAAGCTTTTCAATTCTCTCTATCTGTGTGATAAAAACAGAATTGGGAAAATGTTGGGCCACAGCCATGTTCTGCGCGTGTATTCCAGACCCAAATTGCTTCTATTGAGAAAGACGGGTCAAGCTGGCACTTTGTGTTTAGAAAGACAGAAATCATTGCTATTTGTTCATAAATGATGTTTATAATAACAGAGTTTTTTTTTGTTTTGCTAATTTACAGACTTGAGATGATTGGTCCCCTCGTTGGCTCATACTCCCTCCCTCCTTCTCGTTTACGTAAAAAAACGTAAAATGAACACAAAAATTAAAAAAATTTTACTTTTTTCATTTCTATTTACTTAAATATTCTTAAAAAAAATATTCCTCAAAACTTATTTTTAAGATAAGAGTATAAATAGTATTTTGTCTTATTTCACTCTCTAAAATTTATCTAAAATGACATATTTTCTATATAAAAGATACACCAAAAAAGAAAATTTTTTCTATATAAATAATACGGAGGGAGTATTTACTTCACTTTGATGATGAACTCACTATTTGCATATGATGAGATAATAATATACAAGTCTGTTTCAAATAATAATTAATTCTCTTGTCACAACTTAGTCATTAACAAAGATGATTTTAATATTTATAGTCTCATTATCTCGTTGAAAAAAATTATATAGAATTTTTTTTAATATAGATATAAAAAAATAATAGATTTTAAATTTATTATTTTAAAAAATATATATTTACTATTAAATTACATATCAATATATAAGTTATATCATTAAACTCATTTCACATATAAAAATTATAAAAAATATATTAAATTGATAATTAAAAAGGTAATTTAATCAAAATAATTTTATATTATCAAGCCTAATTAATTTGCTATAATCCTAATATATCTCACTTAACATAATGTTAAACAGTTAATCCAGACAATATAAAATATATAACTGTGTTTTTAAATGATCCGGATAGGAAGTAGTTGACACTTGAGGTTTCACATCTAAAAATTACAATAAATATAAGTCTAATATACCCTTACTATAGCCGTATGAAATTTAACATATGAAATTTAAATATAAATAAAACAAAATTTTATAAGAAGCAAGAATATATATATATATATATATATATATAGTATGCCTACTCTCATCTAATCATTAAACAGTATTATGATAATAATATGAATTGGTCTTTCTGAAAAAAATCAGACACAGAAGGAACAATAATGAAACTGTTTACAGTGGAAGCAGTTATGAATAGGGTCTTATTTATTTATGATGAAATTATTTATTTTAATTATTAAAATAAAAAATTATAGATAATTCACTTAAGGATAGCCTGCTCAAATTTTATAAATTAAAAAAATGCATATTTTGTATGGAAATTATGAATTATTTTTATTTTTTGTTTTACCTAAACATGTTAAAATTGAGAACATTCCACATTTTCTTTTCATTCAATATGTAATATTATCATTCATTAAGTTGATTATTGGTTTTTAATTTTTTTTCACAAACATTTTTTTTTTCAAATGTAAGTGCGTGCTAATATGTTTAGTTTTATATTTTAAGAAGAAACAAAGTTAAAATATCTTAGTTATTTTCTTAATTTAGATGTTAAAGAAGGACTTGAAATTGTTCAAAGGCTCTACACCATGAAAAACAACAATCCATTAAATGAGTTAATAGTAACATTTTTACGAATGTGGGGATAAACTTTACATTAAATTTCAATGGTTGAAAATTAAATTATGTGGGAGTTTTTTTTTTTTTCTTCCTTTCTCGATGGGTTATATATTTTACTTTGCCCTTCATTAAGTTAGACCCATTTGGGCCATTTTTAATTAAATTCAAGTTGAAAATTCAAAATTGAAATTACAAGCTCTGCAGTACATAATATATAAATATTTTTTTAATATATATATATAATAATAATAAATACATAGTATATTTTTAGATTTATTTAACAAAAAATAATTCTCTTAAATATAAATTGGTCTTGGAATATTTTTTTTCTAAAATATTCCTCAAATAACTTAACTCAATTTTTAGTATATTTAATTTCAATTGAATTATTAGACAAAGAATGAAGAAAAAAGTAAAACGTTTAGTTTTTTTTTTTACTTTTTTGAAATGGTGTAATATAAAAAATTACGTTATTTATCATATTTTTAAAATTTCTATATTTTTTATCTAAATTTTTTTGTAATTTTATAAAAATATATAATGAATTTATAATAAATTTGCAAAAGTTATTATATATATGAAAAATTCATAATAAAAATTTTATATACTATAAGAATATGCTAAATTTATAAATTAATTAAAAATATGATAAATTTAAAAATATTTTTAAAATGTGATAAATTTGTAATCTTTTTATTTTTTCATGTCAATTTATAAAAAATCTAAATTAATTTATGTTTCATGGTAAAAAGATGAAGAATTATATTTTAATGATCAAATAGAAATTTATTTATTGTATACTAAGACTTATATTTAATTAACAAATATATATTACACTGATTAAATTATGAGAGATTAGATAATTCTTAGCTAAACTAGCTGGATGTATGCACACCCCCACCAATAGAATTCATTAAAAAAAGGTTTGGTAAAGCGCGGGGCAGCTACGTCGCATGAGACCTTTGCTGAAGCTTTTGTATTTAAAAGGCAGACAACCATTAAGACATTCACTCCGCCACTAAGCTGACAAAGATAATAAGCTCCCATGAACCAATCATACAAAAATCCTTACATCAATGCAATGCCATCTAATTTTTTCATTTCTTCATTTCTCTTCACTCTACTCATTCTTGTTTCCCACCCATGTCGTTACCGGATTCTAACAGAAGCCTCCGGTGGCCGGTGGGAACTCTTGCAAAAAAGCATTGGCATATCAGCTATGCACATGCAACTCCTCAATGATGACCGTGTCATTATCTTTGATCGGACTGATTTTGGTGTTTCAAATCTGCCTTTACCAGAAGGGAAATGCCGGAAAGACCCGACTGAACTGGTGGTTAAAACTGACTGCACTGCCCACTCGGCGGAGTATAATGTTTTGACCAATAAATTCCGTCCACTTATGGTGCTGACAGACGTTTGGTGCTCCTCAGGTTCTGTAACCTCTGATGGCCGTCTGATCCAAACTGGTGGTTTCAACGACGGTGAACGTAGAGTCAGGTCATTTACACCAGGCAATGGCAGCTCTGACTGGGTAGAGATAGGAAACGGACTTAAAGCGAGAAGATGGTATGCAACTAATCACATATTACCAGATGGTAGTCAAATTATTATTGGTGGAAGAAGGCAATTCAACTATGAATTTTATCCTAAAAACAGAGCACCAGATTTGTATAGTTTGCCATTTCTTGTTCAAACAAATGATCCCAACATTGAAAACAATCTTTACCCATTTGTTTTTCTTAATGTTGATGGGCATTTGTTTATTTTCGCGAATAATCGAGCTATATTGTTTGATTATAAACTGGGTAAGGTGGTCAAGACTTACCCAACAATTCCAGGCGGTGATCCACGGAGTTATCCAAGCACAGGTTCTGCTGTTTTGCTTCCATTGAAGAACTTACAAGCAACGGCCGTCGAAGCTGAAGTTTTAATCTGTGGAGGTGCACCAAAAGGTTCTTTTGTTCAAGCCACAAAAGGCAACTTCGTTAAAGCATTAAACACTTGCGGACGGATCAAGATAACAGATGCAAATCCACAATGGACTATGGAGACCATGCCTCAAGCTAGAGTCATGAATGATATGATCTTACTTCCAAATGGCAACGTTTTGATTATAAACGGTGCCGGAGCAGGCACTGCAGGATGGGAAAACGGCCAGAACCCGGTATTGAATCCGGTCATATATCATCCAGACAAGCCAACAGGGTCAAGATTAGAGTTGCAGAACCCTACCAAAATACCAAGAATGTACCATTCAGCGGCAATTTTGCTTAGAGATGGCAGAATTCTTGTTGGTGGCAGCAATCCTCATATATTCTATAACTTCACTGGAGTTATTTTCCCAACTGAACTAAGCTTAGAAGTATTTTATCCTCCATATTTGGATCCACAAAATAATAATTTGAGACCCACAATTTTGTATCCATCATCCAAAGCTCAAATTGGGTATGCACAAAAATTACTTGTAAGGTTCAAAGTCGCTGCCACACTTGCTACTAACACGGTGTCGGTTACAATGGTGGCACCTTCATTTACCACACATTCTTTCTCCATGAACCAGAGATTGTTGGTTCTTGGCAACGACAAGGTGACTAATATGGGAACAGCTACTTATGATATTCAAGTTACAACTCCACGTTCTAAAATTCTTGCGCCGTCCGGATATTATTTGTTGTTTGTAGTTCATCAGAATATTCCTAGCCAGGGCATTTGGGTCCAAATGAAGTGATATATATATTTAGTTTAATTATATGTTTTATAGTTTATCATATTGTTTTTTATTGTGTAACTTATTTTATAGACCAAAGATGGTATTTGTAATTATCTTTACATTAAATTAGATTAGTAACATTGTTGTTATCCCATTTGTGTAATGTGGTAAATGTCAATCAAATAATTATTCAATGTTAATGAAGTGTTAATTTTAACTGTTATTTTTTCTTTACTTATAATCGATGTGTATAATTTAATTATAATTATATGATTAGTTGAGCAAATTATAGTAATGCAACATATTCCGATATAATTTAACGATAATTATATATATTTTTTATTTCAATACTAAAAGAAATAAAAAAAATGATGATTAAAATGGTGGAAAATTATAGAGTAAAATGATGAAAGAAATTGGGCCCTCTTAATTATTTGTCCAAAAAGAGCAAAGATGGCAAAGTTGCTGGCTAGAATGGAAATCTTTTCTCAAAAGAATACAAATGTTTAATTTGAAAAGTAAACCAAAAACATGGATGTATCTTAAAAGAGCACAGAGTAAAGCCAGCGGTACCATACAAAACCATCTAAGGAATATTATGGCCAACAGAATTTACAGAGAATAAGCAGCTTTAGATACGAAACTTCCATTGATGTACATAAAACTAGAGTTGTTTTTTCCTTAGTTCCTTTGATGTACAGCCACGAACATATATATAAAATAGAAATCAATTGTCTTTATTATATGTTTTTCAAAATCATGGTTTGTCAAAACAAGCAGGTTAAGTTTACATTTTATAAGTTTTGGTGTTGAAGTCAAGTTTACATTGTAAGATTTGGTGTTAAGCACCTTAAAAAGTAAGATGAAGAACAGACAGAAAGGTCATTTTCTCAGTATGCAATGGAGAAAAAATTTAACCCAGTATACGTGTAAAAGTAGTGGTGATATTGATTAACGGGCAACTTCCCGTGAACCATCCATGTGAGAATCAACAAAAAAGATATAAATTGATGCCAAAAAGAATATTATAATGTTCAGAATGGGGCAAACTTGTGTATAAAAAGCCTAAAGGTCACGGGTATGTATGTGTTTTCAAAGTTCACGGGTGTTTTAATTATACAAGGTTGCCTGCTGTTGATTTTTACCAATCAAATTCTACCCCACAAACTGGGCCTAACAATCATCTTATATGGGAATTGGGTTTCAAAGCAACAAAAATGTGAGCAGCCTCCTCGACATAGACAGTGTATCTGTAGCTAATGCCATCTTGGAAGTGACGGCAAGTGGGCTTTTCCCAATTGTGGAACCTGATAGGGACAAACAGTTCAGCAATGTGCATATGGCCATATCTTAGTTAAAGCAGACGTAATACCACATAAGAAGAGTATTGCACCCGCGAATTGCGTGAGAAATTTGAGATGCAACGTATAACGACCTATAAACACAATTTCATGTTTTCTTTATCCAAGCATATACGCAATTTTTTTAGGACATACACAACAAAGCCAATTTTGATTAGATATACTACCACCACCAAACAAGCACATTCCAGAATCGATGTAATTTTTCTTAATTTCATGACATAATAAAATAAATCAAAATTGATTAGGTTTCTTAATTTTTATTATGTAGTTCATATACATAATAAATTTTAAATCCTGCATGCATTCGCAACCAATACGTAATACGAGTGGAAACCTGAACCCTGAAACAACGCAACAAGCCCTCTCTCCAATTCTGCTTTTTTATTTCTTCCCTTGTTTTGAAGTTCCAAAACAAACGCACACATTCACTCTGAAATATCTTGGGTTTCAGAACACAAACTCAATCAAATAATCCAATTGCAAACAGAGATTTGAATAAAATGTTTACAAGACTGAAGTCGATGAATTCTATTGATTTTGAATGGTCTAAACAATTACTTTTATAAAACTATCATAAACTTAAACAATTCATTTATCAAATTATCAAAACTTTCCTATTATAAACAAACACATAGTAAAATATTATTAAGCACGTTCACCACGGATGCGCCTAGCCAGTTGGATGTCCTTGGGCATTATTGTTACCCTCTTGGCGTGAATGGCACACAGATTGGTGTCTTCAAACAGACCAACTAAATAAGCCTCCGCAGCCTCCTGAAGCGCAAGCACCGCATGACTCTGGAATCTCAGATCTGTCTGCAAAGAACAGCATATAAGTATCCGTCCAAAATAGCAGGTTATATTTAAAATTTTAAATACAGCAAATAAGGATTCATACCTTAAAATCTTGAGCGATTTCACGAACAAGGCGCTGGAAGGGCAATTTACGGATCAAAAGCTCAGTGCTCTTTTGGTACTTCCTAATCTCACTGTTAGTTCAATAAACAAAAGAAAATTTAGAAGAAGATTATAATCAAATAAGATGAGTTACCTAAAGAATATAAAAATTCAAATTGGGAAATTTATATACCGGAGAGCCACGGTTCCGGGGCGATAACGATGAGGCTTCTTGACTCCACCAGTCGTAGGAGCAGATTTCCTAGCCGCCTATGTGTAATTAATGACATTCAAACTTTCAATTGAATAGACTAATTAAAATAATGCAACTGATTCATTTAAAATCGAGAGTAAATCATAGCATTCACATCAGAATGAAAATCCTGAAACCATAAAATTATAAACTACATATTAAAAAGCGATCTAAATTGATTTTAATGTTAACAACAATCGGCAACTTGATATAACGGAATCCTGAAGAAGAAAAAGGAGGGGAAACGTCTAATAAAGCACACCTTTGTGGCAAGCTGCTTTCTCGGAGCCTTTCCACCGGTAGATTTGCGAGCAGTTTGCTTCGTACGAGCCATTATCCTTTAAATCACGAAAGAAAATTCTTCAAATTGCTGAAACTAGAACTTGTAGAAAAAACCAAATTCTGAACTTGCACGATACGCTTCGAGCAGAAGAAGAAGACGAATAAACAAAATTTGAGGTACGTGGGTTTATATAGAGAGAGACAGAGAGAGGGGCGTGGAGACTTGGTCGGTTAAAGAAGGAGCAGATCGAGGAAAACGTGGACTTGAAGTCTTGAACGGCTTTGCGCGGAGTTTAGGATTTCGAAAAGGCCTTTGATCCGTGTGATTGGTATCTAATTGGTTGCTTTTTTTTCAAGAAGAATTGCAAGCGGGGACGAGTTGTGTTTTTCCTGTGAGTCATAAACTTACCGATCCATTACTGTGGAATAATAAACTCACTGCGTCAACTCAGTGCTTTTCTTGTCGTGCGATTCTTACTCAGGCTAGACTAAGGGCCGACCCAATTTCTACGTAAATTAAAAAGTTCTTTCTAAACTGGAAGAAAAAAACAGTGATTAAATTGAATTCGTGGTTTCAAGAAAATTATAATTTAATACATAAATTATTTTAGGTTTTAACGTTTATTTGGGTTAGATTTAATTTAAAAGAGCTATGGATCAAATAAACTAACTAAAAATAATTTTTTAAGGCAGAAATATCTATTCGTGTGGCAAATGATTTAATTTATACCCTAAATCCAAGTTACTGGATTTTGCAGGTTGTAATAATTGAAAAATGCATCCAAGGACCTTTTTCATTGTTCACTTTCCTCTATAAGAAAAACATTGAGATTATTGCAACACAGAAAGAAAAATCTAGATGACTTAAAACATTGAAATTATTTTATGCATGGACTGGCGAATCCCAACTTATATAAAGTTTGTATAAATAAATTAGATATTTGGTGCGTGGCATATTAACCTAAAATAGAACATTTGTCCAAATAGTTTTATCAGACTAATGAAACCTTCTCACAGCAGTCGCTTTGCATGAATAATATGAAATCTATTACGAACCATTTGTCAGAGGGCGGCTTATTGATCTTCTGACAATAAGAATTTCTAGACACGCATCAAATTCTTACCCTTAACGGAGTATTTACCATAAAAATTATCGGAAATTGCATCCTGCAACATGTTATATAAGGTAAAACATGACAGTATTATCGCCATTTGCTGTGTCACACCACAACTTTTGCTCATACTAATCCTGTGACAAACCGCATGTATTAAACCCAGTGCAGAAAGGCCAGCAAAATCTACAACACAAAAAAGAAAGTTCCGAATGACCTTATTCAAGAAGCCTGTTGTTGAGTTTTCCCTAAGCTGCAAGCATGTGTAAAAAAGGGTGCCACCAGATGCAAAGCAGATGTCCTGAACTGAGACCAATGCCCTACAGTGATGATTCCAATGCGTCACGTAGATTATGTGCAAAAAGCTCACTCTACAAAGAACTCAGCTGCAAGACCGCAGAACTTTCACTTCCAGTGTTTTTCGACGTAGAAAAATGAAACGACGCCTGAATGCAAACAATAAGAGTCCCTTGGATGAGACGGAAAGCCAAAGCTCACAATTTTAAATTCATCACCGTTTCAGGTAAAAGACCGACTTTCAGGCTATTTATCACCAAGAGGCTAAATGGAAGCAATTTCCCATTATCGTAGCGTTGAAGCGAATCTATAACTCATCGTTGCACATCAAGAAAACCACGAGCGCTAAGCTCCCTAATTATGAATTGACATTTATATTCGTATATTATATGTAGAAATAACATATATCAATAATCTAGTTCTGCCATCAATAATAAGCAATAACGTCATAACAATATCATAATCACAAATCAGAATACATCGTACGAGAGACGGACAATGTTTGCGCAAAAAGGGCTTCGCTCCATCAATTTTTGTATCCATTCGGAAAGAAACAAAAAAATGACAAGCATCATTAAATGCAAAATTGCAACTACCATCAATTACGACTAACAGAAATAAAAGCAACATTACATGAATTCTACAGAATAAATATAGGTGCTTTGCGTTCTCCACAATCGCTTATCAAACTCGCAAGTTCTTTACAGCAAAAAAGAACAATGGCAAACGCCAAATCTAACTAAAATTATAATAACCCTAGCAAACAAACGCAACGCTAGACATCTATTTAAGCACGTTCACCACGAATCCGCCTTGCCAGTTGGATATCTTTGGGCATAATGGTGACCCTCTTAGCATGAATGGCGCACAGATTGGTGTCCTCAAAAAGACCGACCAGATAAGCCTCAGCTGCCTCCTGAAGTGCAAGGACTGCGTGACTCTGAAACCTTAAGTCCGTCTGATGATAAAAAAAAAATTAAATAAAAAAAATCCATAAATGAATTAGCCAGAAAACAAATTCAAAAACATGTTGATTCTTCTAAATAAAGTTACGCAAATCTACCTTGAAATCCTGGGCAATTTCACGAACAAGACGTTGAAACGGCAACTTACGAATCAACAGTTCAGTACTCTTCTGATATTTACGAATTTCACTGAAAGTTCAATAAGTTTAAATTAGATTCCGATAACATAGGATTTCTGTTGGCAAAAAATACAAAATAACGGAGAATCGTACCGGAGAGCAACTGTTCCAGGACGGTAACGATGAGGCTTCTTAACACCACCGGTCGTAGGAGCAGATTTCCTAGCCGCCTAAATGAAAGCAAATACCACGAGATTTATTCGAGTACACGCACAATATCAAATATCAGTACGCAAAATAAAAGATAATTTCAATTAATCCAATAATAAATTAATGCCATTAGATCAGTGAATCCATATAATAAAACCTAAATCCATGGCCTAAATTTCGAAAAAAGACACTAAAAGAAAGCTAAAATCTCAACATATGATACCTTTGTGGCCAACTGCTTCCTCGGAGCCTTTCCACCAGTTGATTTTCTAGCAGTTTGCTTCGTACGAGCCATTCTCCTTAAAACAAAAGACAAATATTCAAATTACCTTGCTTTCAATATATTGCGGGAGCAACGATCAGATCGAACCAAAAGTTGTAAATGTTTAGAGCCTAGGCCTTATATATAGAAGAGATAAAGCCAAGTGTCTGGCGGATGGCTGGATAGGGGGTTTAATTTAGAAGAAGCTGATGTGGACGAGTTGTGTTTCTTTTGTGAGATGGAAACCTGGTGAGTCTTTGATTTGGAAAATTAGCAGAGTCTTTGTTTCTGATTGGTGGCTTTTTGCGTTGAGGATTGCCAGAATGGACAATTTGTGTTTCGCTTGTCAGAAAGAACGTCTCTGATTGGTTAATTTTCTGGCCGTTGAGGATATCCAGCGTGGAATACTTGTGTTTCTTGTGTGATAGAAAAAAAGGACTGAGTCTGGCTGTGAAAATCGGACGAGTCAACCTTCCAAAGCGTTAAAATAGCTTTTTTTCTTTCATTAAAAAATAAAATAAAATTAGTGTTTTGTGTGTATTTTTTTATTTAATTAGTAAAATAATATCTCATTTATTTCTATAAATTAAATAATTTCTTAATTTTTGCCATCGTTACAAATTGCCCTTTCATGAAGTTCTCTTTAAAATACCCAATATACCCTCCTCTCCATTCCCTTATTCCCTCCTCTGCATTCCCTTATTCACCTAAGCAAAAATTGCTTTCTTTTTTTTTTCTTTATTTGGAAAGTTAAACGAGCAAGTTATTCATTAGTCGATTTAGGTATCTACAAGAAAAAAATTTATTCAAACTCAAATTTAAATTACTTTTTTATTAAATAAACTGCACCTAAATTAAAAAAATACTTAATTTATTAAATTCACAGATTAACTTATTTAAAAAAATTATCAGCTCACATAATATATTGAATTAAAAATATACATAATTTAATTTATATATTAAATTATATATTTGAATATATCAATTTTTAAACTAATTTAGTTTATAAAATTTATTATTATATATTATGTGGTAAATAAATTATATAATATAAAATAAATAATTTTAACATCACACAAAAATTCAATTCAATAAACTTTATTTAAATACCTTTTCATATATTATATTTTAAAATTATAAATATTTATATTTATTTAATAGTGAGTAAAATTTACATTAATATAATCTTTATTATTAAAATTTTAGTAATTTATAATAGAATATAAATCACACTAATATAATATTTTATTTTTATTAATATAAATATAATTAAATTATTTATCATTTATAAATATATTATTAGTTTTAATATTTTTTGTTGTGAAATAGAAAAAAATAAAAAATATAAATTAAAATAAATTTATTAAGCTCGCTAAATTCAATCAAATTAAACTTAAAATATATGATATACGATTTGAATTAATACGAGATTTAATTCGAATTTAAATTTAAACTCAATTATTTTATATCAAATTAAATTTAAAATTTTTAAAACTCGACTAAATTATATTATAATATTTTCGTATTTACATAGAAAGAAAATCACATGATATGGGTCGTGCCAAGCTGATTACAATGTCTTGTGTTTTTTTTAATTAGTTTTGGATTGAATTGTTGAGAAACTAAAAGTTGAGAATTAGTTTGATTTTTTGAGGATTAAAATTAGCAATGTGTTGAAAAAAAAAATGATGAGTTGGTTGAATATATTGTGACAATACTTTTGATTTTCTTGATCACTGGTTATTGTTTGTTGTTTTTTTTAAAATATTTTGTTTTTAATTTCGGTGGGCAATTTTTTGGTTTTATGGATTCCATAATATTAATTTAACAATACTTTTTTTTGAACAATTAAGCATCTTATGAAATTTTTTAAAAATATTTATTTTTCACAATAAATTATTTGATTATTTTATAAAAAAAGTATAATTGCTTCGTAATAATATAATTATACACTTAAATAAATATGGTGTATATAATAAATTTTGTATATATTATATAAAATTGAGAAAATATAAATTAATTAAAAATGATAAATTTAATAATATTTTTTTAATTAATAAATTTCTAATGTTGGAGATTTTTCTGACTATTTTAAAAAATAATTTTTTAGATATTAAGTTGTGGTTTGAATTTAAAATTTGAAATTTCCAACCAAACAACTTCACCGCAAATACGCTGTGCAAATATCCTCTGGCATTGTTCAATTTTATAATTGATAAAATGTATGCATAAGGAAAGATTCCTTTGGCAAAATAAATAAATAAATGAAAAAAAAAAAAACTTATGCGTGTAATTCACTGGAGAAAATTAAAAAAATAAGGATTGAAATAATATTGTGAATGCATGGCACAATAGTTTTTTTCTTCAATAATAATGAATAGAAAGACTAGAATTGCAAGAATAATAGTAACACCACTTTTAAATTAATTTTCACTACAAGAATAATTAATTTTCAATTACATTGTCTTTTAATAGGATAAATCATAAAACAATTGGAATTCGAAATTTTGTGGCGCCAAAAAAAGCATGTTTTATAAAGTTCAGGGCAATATTATAATAACTGAAAGTTGAGGCTAAGTTCATAATTATCTGCAAAGCTCGGGTTCTATATGGTATAAACATTAAAGTTATGGGCCTTTTCTTTATTTTTTTTGGGTCAAACGCGAGCATCTATCAGAAAATGACGTCGTTTGATTTCAGCACGACTTCCTGACTTCCTGCGCTAGTTCGCTGGTGATCTATCGAGGAGGAAGAGGAACTTTCAGTTGGCGCAGAGATGGGAGTCACCAGAAAGAAGGAAGGCTATGGATGGGCGGCGGCAGCTGGACTCAACGCACTAAGTTCTTTTACAATCAGGTACCAATAACCCTTCAATTATTAGATTAAAGCACTAGATCTAGACCGATTTCAATTCGTCTCTTTCCAATTTTTTTCCAGTCGATTTTCAATTACCAATAAAAAATTTCAAAAAATAGACAAATTTCTGGTGTATAGTTAACTGGTGAAATTATCATTTTCTTCGCAGTTCATTAGGTATACTATGGTTGTGTTATTTAATCTGATAATGTGGGGATGTTACGTCAGCAGCTTTAAAGCCCTTTCCTTTTTGCAAGCTACAGTGACGAACTTCGCCACCAATTTCCTCTCCTCTGGTGTCGCTGGATTTTTGTTGTTCAAGGAAACATTATCAGCTCAGGTAAAGAATTTTAGATTTCTATTAGCATTTGCTTGATTTTAAATTTTCTTTTTTTTCCTATT
Source organism: Garcia nutans (assembly GCA_947685225.1). Taxonomy (NCBI): domain Eukaryota; kingdom Viridiplantae; phylum Streptophyta; class Magnoliopsida; order Malpighiales; family Euphorbiaceae; genus Garcia; species Garcia nutans. Next base: position 58,612,441 of record CANTUV010000039.1, read on the forward strand.
TGTTATAATGTAATTTCAGAATTGCATTCATTTTTTATGTGCAGTGGTTTGCAGGCGCCTTGCTCATTGTAATAGGCGTAGTAATTCTAAGCAAGTCGAGTATAGAGCAAAAGGCAAGCATTGATTAGAAGCTTTGATGTGTTCTACTTTTTTCGGTAAATTTTATTTGGTTAAAAACATTCGATGAACCTTTTGGCTTTTTGGAGTAAGCTTCATTGTTTAAAGAATGCCAGAATCTGAACTGAATGTTCTTCAAGCTGTTGCAGAGAACATTTATTCACATTTTATCATAGCCTTGGTTGCTAAGAGAAATTCAGTCCCAATTAATGGGTTCAGTGAATTTAATAAATGAGAGTTAATTTTTCAGAGCAATTAATGCCTTCAGAGTCAAAGGAAAAAAACATATGAAAATCCGCATTTATTTTTTGTTGTTTAAAGTGTTAAATAATTTTTTCATTCAATGAACTATAGTATAAAGAATTACTCTAATTGATAAGAGAGTTTGTTATTCTTCCTTTTTTTTTATTGATCAGAATTTGATTTTTAGAGTAAGCAGCGTATTTTCAGAAAAATTAGTGTCAGTTAAAATTGAAGCTCGTCTGAAAGCACCGTTAATTAGTTAAAATAAAAATTAAAAAAACTCATTTTTTTGAGGCAAAAAAAAACTCATTTAATAAAAGTAAAGTTTCCTTTTTTTTTAAATAAGAATCGCCATTTTATTGAGCACAATCATCAGCCATAACATCAACAACGAAGCCAGGAATAGACTCCCCTAATCAAAAAGTTAGCTTATGTAATAGTAGCCCTTGCTAAATAATAGCCACCATGTTTGCTAATCTAGGAATCCAATTAATAGACATAGAGGGTTGGCTTTTAGAAGATAACTACAATAAGTAACAATCAATCCACACTCTGAAATATCCAAGGAAGAAGAAACCAGAGCTTGAACAATTTATTTGGCATCCACATCAATGATTCCTATTCCGTGTTGAAACGATAATAGCCATTAAATCGTGGCTCTTAACGCAATAACCTCTGCAAATTTTGCTGTAGCGACATCTACTAATGAACTAGACACTGCTCTCACAGGTTGTCCATTACTATCTCGAAGAACCTCTTCAAATATTAAATAAAAACTATATATATATATATATTTTTTCTAAAGGTACAAATAAAAACTATAAAAAAAAAAAGCTCAAACGAACACGCATTTCTAGGTATGTGCTCTACAGAAACGGCCGAAAAGAACACTCCCATTGTCAATTAATTTGTTAGCCTCTGTTTTTCAGTTAGTTTTTCTCTTTCTTCATTCAATCGGTATATAAACATTTCTTGTAGTTAGATTGAGTATAGAATCATTTTTACACAAAATATCTTCTTGTTGCTTTGCTTAACATCTGGAAACTGTTCAAGAAAACTGAAAAAATAATTATCGAATCTAGCAAAGATGCCACAGAAAATCGATTCCCCACATCCCATAACTCCCATAGGGCTGTGCGGGACCGATTCTGGTACCGGTCCCTTGAAGGAACCGGTACCTATAACTAAATGACCGGTTTTTATTTTTTGAAGAACCGGTATCGAAACCGTTGGTATATAGAACCGGTACCGGTACTGTTCCAGTTAACGTTTCGGTTCTGGTACCAGTTCCAGGTACTAACGGTACCGGTTTTTCAGATACGGTTATGGAAAAAGAACCGGACTTTGTATAATCAATCCAATTATAAAAAAACCTATGAAATCACTTATGATAATTGCCTCACATGTCCATCTATATGTTACGAGGAATTTTTTTTTAAAATATCTAAAAAAATAAAAATATTTTTAAACATATCTATTTTTTTAGTGATATCATGGCTTTTTTTTCATTGTTGTAGTCATAGTATTATGAGATAAGAACATCAATAAATTAATTTCATTATTTTGCCAAAAAAATTGAGTTAATTTCATTAGCCATCTCATAATTTTTTACCATAAATTTTTTCATTTTTAATTTTTTTCAATAAAATCTCTGAACTTTAATCTCTTTCTACTGAAATTTTTTACTTTATTTTTCGGCCAAAGATGATTATATGATGACAATTATGTAAAACTATGAATCCAAGAACCAAAAAAAAAAATCAATGTCATTTTCCCACGTACCCCGAAGATAACAGTATTTGGATATGAAAAAATTACATGAAATATTTTATTTTGTATATATACTTTCACTTAGTGTCACGAAGAGTCCATAAAAATTTTTTTAATAAAAAAAATGAAGATAATAATTTTACTGAAAGAAAATTAAAATTGAAAATTTTATAGAAATAAAATAAAGTTTGAAAATATTAATGATATAAATAGAAAATTTTAGGGACGGTTATTAGGAGGGTGTTTCTCAAAACTAGAGCTTTACAGCTTATTACGAATAAGTGATTTTTAGATTATAATCAGATTAAAAATAAACAGTTAAGCGTTTCTATAAACTAGTTAATAATCAACTGATAATCAGTTTATAATCAATTAAGTGTTTCTGTAAAATCAGCTTATAACCAGTTTTTAATTGCAGAAACTGTCAAAATGATCAAACTGTCCCTGAGTTTATTTATTGTATAAAAATAATTTTTTAAATATCAATTCAAAATTTATTTTGCAATAATAATAATAATAATAATAATAATAATAAAATTTATTTAAGAAGAAACGTAAAAGAATTTTGATGGGAACTAAAGTGTATAGGATGGGCAAATTTGAAATATTAAAAATTAAGTAGGGATAGTATGGTCTTTTACTTGGTCAAAATTGCTTAAAAAATAAGTGCTTAAAAAAAAGTAGCAAAACCTAACTTTTAAAAAACTGATTAAAATCAGATTATAATCTACTATTTAAGTTTTTAGAAACACTTAAATAAATAACTTATAATCTAAAAACTGCTTATAATCAATTTTGACCAGCTTTTAAGTTTTGAGAAACACCGACTAAGTGTTTTCTTTTTGTTTTTCTTTATAATTGAGTTAAAAGGAAAAAATTCTATTGATTTAAACACAATAGTAATTATATTGCGTGTACTATTTTTAATTATCTTTTCAGTTACCTCAATTAATTTGCATTAAAATGAGACTTGAAATTTGGTGTTGATGCTTCTAATTAATTGTTAAAGATGCTTGAAAATTGATAAATGCAATAATTGATATAATAAATTATTTTAAATAAATAAGAGTTAATTAGTTATTAATATCTTATATTTATTATTCTCTTTAAATTAAATAAGATTAAAATAGTTATTTTATTAATATAATTAATAACGAAAATATTTTAATATAAATCAAAGTATTTTGGTTTGTTCTAAAGGTGCAAATAAAAATTATAAAAAAAAATGACACACTTTATTATATTTTTAAAATTTTTTATTTTATTATAAAAAAATATTTTAGTTATTTTATTATAAACTCATAATAAACTCATTGTAAACTATACAAATTTGATATTTTGATAAATATTTTATAAATTTTAATATTTTAATAAATATTTAATAAACATAATAAATTTAAAATTATTTTTAATTTTTTTTTATATTTTTATCAAAAACTTCTATAAAAAGCCCAAACAAATACGTATTTTTAGATATATACTCCACAAAAATGGCAGAAAAGAAGCTCCATTGGGCTTTTGAACGATGAATAAATTGTTCGTCATATTTTATAATATTTTTTTATTATTATTAGCCATATTTTAATAATTTTACTATAAATTTATAATAAACACGTAATAGACTCATAATAAAATCTATAAATTTATAAATTCATAATAAATTTATAATAAATTTAAAATAAATATATAATAAATTATTTAAATTTAATATTTTATAAAAAATTATAAATTTTGATAAATTTATAAATATTTTTAAAAATAGGATAATTTTAATTTTTTTGGTATTTTTTGTAAAGGCTCCCCTTTGGTGATCCCGCCTCAGTAACTCGCTCTTAATTTTTTTGACAGATACACGGCGAGTTTAAAAAAACAGAGCAACGTTTCAACAGGGGCAGCAGAACGATTTTTTTTATTCTTTTTTAAATTATATTAAAATATATTTGAAAATAAAAAAAAAACATTTTTATTTTTTTAGGACAAAGACAGACAGGTAAAACCCCCTCTTCCTCACCCACTGAAAAAAACAAAGTAAACTTAAAATAAAAATTCTCTGCCTCTCTTCTTCTACTGTTCCTTTCATGATCAGATTTCCCCATCTCCTTCTGCAAAATTAGGGTTTTTCTAATATTCCTTTTCACTCTCTGGCTCTTCATCTTCAACTGTAAGCTTCGATTTCTCTTACTTGTAAAAATTTAGTTGTATCTGTTTTGCTATCTGCTAATCGTCTGCACTTTCTACAAGGCGCAATCGCAAGTAGAATTCGCTTTTACTGTTACTGTAAGTTGACTGTTTCTTCATTTTTGTATCTATTCAAACTTGCTCCGTTGTTCATTTTGTTTAATTTTAGAATTGATGTTTGTTTTCTTCAATGTGTGCTGGTAATGCTTTGCTTTCTATGGTCGTTGTTTAGATTCCTAGGTTTATGGTGTCTAGCTTAGCTGAGAGATGGATTATTTGCAGACTAGTTGAGAGATGGATTAGAATGCTTGATTTTGGCTTTTGTATTGAGATTGGAGGCTTTGATCATCTTAAGAATTTATATTCATTTTCACCGTTTGACTATATGGGAAATTAGATCTTCATTCAATTTTTTCAAATTATTGAGTCTCCAAATGCTGATTATTGTTTTGGGAACTTCATTTTCGGTATAATTATTGTACTTTTCATGAATGATAAATGAATATTTGACGCATAATTTCCTTGATAAAGGATGATAACTACAAGAATATTTCTTACTTCATTTCAACCATTTTTGATATCATTATTTGTTGTGTTCTTTGATTTATCATAAACCCTGGAGTTTCATGTTTTTTGCATAATAAGTGGGTAGTTTTATATCATATTGTAAATGTGGGTTACAGATTAGATAACAGGATTATTGTGAGGTAATGTGCCTATAATAATAATGTCCACTTGAAATTAGCAAGCTCTTTCATATTTTCTTCTTAACCTTTTCTTATTCTCATAATTTTATATGCTTTAAGTCAGGGCCGTCTTAAACATTTAAGAGGCCCTGTTCTAATACCATGTGTTTAAGACGGTTAGAATTTTATTAACACCATGTGTGAGTCACAGGACCGGTTAGAATTTTTTAAAAATCACAACTTTTTTTTTTCTTTTCTGAAATTGAAGGATTTATCTCTTAAAATAAGGTTTAAGAAGTAAACAATTTTGTTGCCCATATATAAGATATAAATAAAATTAAAAAAAATAAATTTAAAAAAAAAAAAACTGACCTCTGGAAAATTGAAGAACTCAAAGAAGTTACTTCTTGGTGGATGAAAAACTGAAAGCAGAGAAAGGTGAGGACTGAAGAGGCGCTGCAATTTTTTTTTTTTTGTTAAGATGATTGAGCTGCTCATTTAATGAAAATTGTGCGATTTTTTTTTAATTAAGACAAGAAAGAGAAAAAAAAATTGGAAGCATAAACATGTTTGGATTTATATTATTGGGCCCCCATAATTTTTTGAGGCCCTGTGCTATTGAACTTGTTGCACATGGTGTTAACCGGCCCTGCTTCAAGTCTAAACGCTTCTTATCTTTTATGTATTGCCAGCTAATAGTTTTTAAGAATCAAAGCATTTCAGAAAAAATATACGTGAATGTTGTTTCTTTAGTATGCGAGAAAGGCTAAGACATTCGAACTCAAAAATGTAATTTTTTTAAATCGGTAATACTTGCAACTAAGAGAGATATGGGACAAGGATTTGATCCTACATGATCATATTTGGAAATAGTACACATTCATAATTAGTTCTTTAAGAACTCTGTTGACTACTTCACTTATTGTATTTATGTAGTTCATAAAGACTCTTTATGTTGCATTTTGTATGAATATTTTGTGTACTAAACTGAATTTTGCTATTCTTTTAGCATTTTAAGATCTTGAATTATTAAATGTATCATTTTTCCTCTAATATGGGATACACAATTTGTTTCATATGCAGGAAAGTTTACTGGAGAATGGGTTATTGCTTTATCCCGATGGCTCATGGTAATGTTATGGCATTTCTAGTTCCCTGCATTACTCCATTTCTTTTCCTGCAATATTCCTAGAAGCAATATGCAAGTAAAAGTTTCTCCCTCCTTTGAGATGCAGGATTTATAGCCAAGTAACTGTTCGATTTTAAATTTACCAACCACTGCACTTGAGGAAGAGGCTGTGAACTGTTGTCTGCAATTATTGCTACCTGTACGACTGAAATGGATGATGGTGGGCATCGTGAAAATGGAAGGCACAAAGCAGATCAATATAAAACAGCTCAGGGTCAGGTATCATAATTCAACCTTCTGTGGCAGCAAAAGAGTTTTATTTTTTTAACTAGGGCCTATAGTTTTTCGTAGTTTGGGAGAGTTTGTGAGTTGAGCTCTAGTATTTGGCTTATGCTGTTCTTCCCTGTAACTTATTGTTTCTGACTGTCCTTTCTCTGTTTATCTTTGCAGTGGTTGATGCAAGCTCAGCCTTCAATGAAACAGATTATGGCCATTATGGCTGAAAGAGATGCTGCTATCCATGAGAGAAATATGGCTATTTCAGAAAAGAAGGCAGCTATTGCAGAGCGTGATATGGCATTTATTCAGAGAGACTCAGCAATTTCTGAGCGTAATAATGCCATAATAGAGCGAGACAATGCTATTGCAACTCTTCAATATCGTGAGAACTCCCTGACAAGTGGTAATATGTCCTCTTGTCCGCCGGGATGCCAAATCTCACGTGGGGTGAAGCACATGCACCACCCACAGCAGCATGAACATCATCTACCCCACTCAAGTGAAGCTTCATATGGCACCAGGGAAATTCAGACAAATGATGTCCTCCCAATATTACCAGTTGGTTCTGAGGCTGCAAAGTCACGGCGGGGTAAACGGTCCAAAGATGCCAAGGTGATACCGCCTAACAAAAAGACTTCAAAACCTCCAAAGAAGGTTAAGAGGGAGAATGAAGACTTAAACAAAGTTATGTTTGGGAAATCACAAGAGTGGAAGAATGGGCAGGATATGTCTAGTGGAGGTGATGATCTGAACAAACAGCTAGTAATTGCCTCTAAGTCTGATTGGAAAGGTAATGATTTGGGTTTGAACCAAATTGCATTTGATGACTCAACTATGCCAGCACCAGTATGCTCTTGCACTGGAGTGTTTAGGCAGTGCTACAAATGGGGTAATGGTGGGTGGCAGTCTTCATGTTGCACTACCACTCTGTCCATGTATCCACTACCAGCTGTGCCCAACAAGAGGCATGCTCGTGTAGGTGGAAGAAAGATGAGTGGAAGTGCTTTTAGCAAATTGCTCAGCCGGCTTGCTGCTGAAGGTTATGATCTATCAAATCCGGTTGATCTCAAGGATCACTGGGCCAAGCATGGGACCAATCGCTACATCACAATAAAGTAGAAGAAATTTTGATTTGGGTGAATGGAAGATATAGAAATGGCATGTATGTTAAAAGTATGTTGTATGTATCTCAATTTTTCTTATTTGCCATGGGACAAAATAATGATTCGATGACAGGCAGAAGCAAAGCTATCAGGCAGCTGACAACAACTACATTGCTTTGCCCTTATAGTTTCTGGCATATTGTTCTCATAGTCATGGTTGAAGTGAACATGGTGAAATGGTGTAGTCGAGTAGTTTTTCCCTGTAATTGTAGTTAATTGTAAAGGGTCTTTTCTCAAGGCGGTGTTGGACTATTATAAATGTTAACTTAAAGATAGAGTTGGCCCTCGTAGCATTTTAAAATTTTTGGTTATGTTTTAAATAATTTACGCGTTTTAAATTACTCTTTTTCTATAAATTATTCAGATATTAGATTCTGGAGTATACTGGTTATTATTGACCAATTAATTTCAGTGAGAATTACTCCTAATTAGTTAAAAATGCAACAATCAGAAACTCTGGAAACTTTACCAAGTCCAGAATCTAATTCTTGTATATCAATTCCAATACAAGCAAATCAAAATTACTACAAAGTACTTTATAAAATGTGGTAGAGAACTACTCTTGTTTGCCTGAATCTGAAACTTCACCAAGATTTGGACTTCATTGTCTCTGGCCATCCTTGCGTAGTCGATAACAATCCAACCTACAAAATGAAGAAACAAAATAACAAAAAACTTCGACCAAACATATGAAAATTTACGTAAATTTAAAAAATTTAAAAACTTAAAATTTAAAATCTTAGCAAAAGAATTGCCAATGAGGACAACAGTGTTTGTGTCAGATCACATGCATTCATCACTGAATGTATCAGACAGGGATAACTGTGTGATAATTTATATTTCTCATCCTTCACAACACTGAATTCAGATATCCATTAGAAAAGTTTAGTCGTTAAAGAAAATTAAATTTCAAGAAAAAGAAAGAGAAAAGTAAATTATTAGAAGCCTCAGACCGTCCTAGTTTCATTGAAATATTTCAACATTAACTCATTAATTTCAGTTGAAAATCAATAGTCATCCACGGCTTCTCCTGTATTTGAAAAATATTCTTAAAAATTACAAGCAAAATCAGCAAAGCATCAGATCTTCCTATTAAAGAATAAGAATCATTACACCCAAATCACAAGTTTTTGAGCATTCAATGATTCGGCATATAATTCGTCATTTGCCATCACTCATAAAAACAAATTATGAAACACAGAAAATTCAAAAAATCAGAGCGCGAGACTTGAAAAAACACAGAAAACGCAAGAAAACCAAAGAGAGATTAAAAAAAAAAAAGAAGCTTAAATGGAGTTGTCAAAAAAACGGCGATTTTCAACTAGGGTTTTGGATTTAGGAACTCCTGAACTTTGCTGAAGATTGGTCTCATTTTATAGGGGTTGCCAACGTGAGGATTTTCAAGAGTTTTGATCTGACGGCTGAGATTGTAGATGAGACGGTGATAAATCATTCCATGTCACAGTTGCATCTGTCTGTCACCCATTTTTCAGTTGTTTTAGCATTTTCCCTTCGAGTCGGTCCAGTTCGGGTCCTGAGGACCTACTTGAAAAAAAAAATAAATATAAAATTAAATAATAATATATATTTTTAGTTTACCTATATTAAACTCATTTTTCCTTTCTTAATTTTTTTATTAATCATTCTTTTTTGGCTAAGAAAAAAAAATCATTTTTTTATTAATCATTCTTTTTTCTTTCTTCAAATTATAATTTTTCAGTATTCATTGGAGCAGAAAATTTTTTTCTAATAAATTTTAATATATTTGAAAAATCATAAATTCAATTTGAAAAATTATATTATACATTATTTTTTTAAAATATTTATTAAATATTTTTATTTATCATAAAATATATACATGTATATATTTTTAAAAGAAAAAAAAAGTGCGTAAAAGATTGGATTTGGATAAGGACAGGCACGACATAAATTAATCGATGAATCTGGAAATTCTATTTTTTCTTTCGCATTAGCCAAATCTCAGTTTAATTTTATTTTCTTTTTAAAATTTTTGAATTTCTGTTTTCTTTAAAAATATGCTAAACCTAAACATCATCCACATGGGCATGTTTTATTATGAAAAAGAAAGAAATAAAGAAAGAAATAAGGCGTAATGGCCATTGATTTCTTTCTGTTCGAGTTACTTTAAAAAATGATAAACCCTAAAATATATATATAAAGTTTGAAATGAAAATGTAATCTTTTTTAACTTTTTCCAAAAAAAAAATTAATTATACGCGGATTGCTGAATTTGAAACCATTTATTAATGGCACTAAAATAATAGCTCCGCCTCAAGAATCTGGATACACGGCGGACAAAAGGGAGCCGAGTGACAAAAACCGCATATTCGCGCGGCATTTAAGCGCCGTAAAGACGGTGATAAATAAATATTCTCAGCATATTGTCTCATATTATATTTAGCTTCTGTACAAGAACTTTGTAAACGTCTATGTAATTACCGCTACATACTTCAATTCTTTTTCTTTATCTAAGAAATTTATTAGTCTGATTACTGATTCATAATTAGCAAAATTTTATCTTTTCTTGTGCTTTACTAACAAGTAGTTGATTCAGCATTTTCGAAATTTAAATAATTTTAGGGTTTTTTATATTTTCAGCTCTAGAGGTTTTTATTTTTTAACTGTTGTGGCGAGCATGGAGAGTGGAATTGAAAGTGGTGGTGGTGGGATGCAAATACTTCAATCATCATTTAGTGCTTTCGGTGTTTCTCAAATGAGTGGTTCTGCAGCTGTTAGCCAATCTTTCCCCGATATGGGTCCTAATTATAGTACGAGAATTGGTGTGCCTCCTTCTCACCCAAATAATCCGCAAATTCTGGCTTCTAGATCGTCCAGTTCGCAGAATTTGAACCGAAGTTCGTCTCATTCAAGGTCCTTGTCTCAATCGGCTGCTTTTTCGCTTGATTGCTTGCCGCCATTGAGTCCTTTGCCTTGTCTATCATCTGGTTCCAATCAGTCTGACCTAGTTTTGACTGATGTTTCGATTGAAGGTCGGCGTGCTCATGGTATATCGACGATTCCCTCTCCAGTTACAGGAACTAATGGTTTACGGGTCAACGAGAGCTTGCCGCCTCGTAGAGGACAAAGAAGGTCAATGAGTGATAGCGTCCCATTAGGATTTTCTGCAATTATTCAATCTTCTCCTCAGTTGATTCCTATTGGGAGTCGTTCTGCTTCTGGAAGGGAAAATTCAGGGATGGAAAAATCGATTGAGATGGTGAAACGGGAACCAGAGTGGAGTAGAGATGGAAATAGCAATGTAGAAGGGAAATCTGAGGGAGAGGTAGTGGATGACTTATTTAGTGCGTATATGAATTTGGATAATATTGATACATTGAACTCGTCTGGAACTGAGGATAAGGATTTAGATAGCAGAGCCAGTGGCACAAAAACAAATGGAGCTGAAAGCAGTGATAATGAAGTGGAAAGTAGAGTTAAAGAAGGGCTTAAGAGAAGTGCTGGTGGAGATATAGGAAGGGCTGCCCGGCATCATAGAAGTGTGTCAATGGATAGTTATGTAGGAGGTTTGCTGATTGATGAAGACTCTTTGAAATTTCCTCCCCTTGAAGCTCAAAAGTGCCGGCAGTCACCTGGAAGTTCAATGGATGGTAAATTGGCCCAGTTCAACTTGGAGTTTGGAAATGTTGATTTCACCGAACTGGAGCTAAAAAAGATTATGGCAAATGAGAAGCTTACAGAAATTGCAATGGCTGACCCCAAGCGTGCCAAAAGGTAATTTGCCTTTTACTCGTAGCTGTAAATGTGTGTCTAATCAATATGGAATTGAACATACTTGCTCATATGTGATTTTATTCTTTCCAGGATTTTAGCCAATCGCCTATCAGCTGCTCGTTCCAAAGAGTGGAATATGCGATATGTTTCGGAGTTGGAGCAAAAGGTTCAAACTTTGCAGACGGATGCAACCACATTGTCAGCCCAGGTTACAGTATTACAGGTGGGTTACTGAATTTTATCTTCCCAAGTTTCTGGTTATTCTTTTCTTATGTTCATCACAAGAATACTGGTTATTTTTATTTCGTCCAGTGAGATTCTGCATCTCTTACAAGCCAGAACAATGAATTGAAATTCTGTCTTCAGGCAATGGAACGGCAAGCCAAACTTAAAGATGGTATATTTTCCTTTCACTTTGCCTTCTAATAAATTCAACTACTGTTTAAACCAACCTTGTTTCCAGTGAGTACCGGTTGAAGGATTTTTTCATTTGAATATGTGTTAGATACTAAGATTATCACATTTGAAATGCTACATGTATAGTTCCTATATTATCTTTTGTCATGCTTCGCATGATACTTTGAGTGGCTTGCTGGATTGCTTCAACAGCATTTTCTGTTCAGTTCAAGTGGTTAGAAGTTATGATTGTTACTTTACTTCTATAATTGTGTATTTAGTTGAATGTAGAGGATGGTTTAATTGTGCATGTTTTTCCTAAAAGTTTTTCTCTATCAAGGAGGAAGGAGGAAAAAGAAAAACTTGGAGGTGTGATAATGGTGTGGTTGTGTAAATTGGTGCTTTAGGCTTTGCATGATTTGTCCTGCCATTTGTTGTAACTGGTAGAGAATTTGCAAAACTAGAGAATAATATTGTCTTTTGTTTGACTATGAATGGACATTAATTAAACCATGGTGATCAATTATGCCTAACCTTGTTACAGTTTATGTTAATAGCCCAGTCACTATGATTTGAGTGAGAATGCTCAATTCAACCTCATTGGTTACATTTCAGAAGCAGGCAAGAACCGGAACTGTTTATCAAGTTTTCTACTTGTAGAATGGCTAAAATAAGATAATATAGCAAGTAGGTCCTCCTCTTCAAGACAGGCTTGGGCGTGATTAGAACTTGAGCTGTACCTGTGGTCCAGCTCAACATGGAAACTTTGCAATCTGTAATGAATTTATTGCCTCATGGTTACATGGAATAGAAATGTTATAATTTTCACATGTTAATTTGGTTAGACACTAAAGACAACTTTTTGCGAGAACCAAATCATCTGGATGAAGGGTATTCTTTTTGTCATGATATGTTTAGTTCTACACAATTTTATATAAAGATTCTGCGGAAACAAGTGAAATTTGAAAGAGGGAGAAGAAAGGATGAGAAGTGTTCTGTTCTTCTATGGTACTCTCTTTGTTTGTGTTGATTCAGAGTATTGGCACAAGTGATTATTTTTGTCGTGGCTTAGTTTATTGCTAGTTGCACCATACTAGCCACCGAAGCAACATCATACAGGTATCATTCCTTGAATCCAAACAAAATTTCTTGACAATCTCTCTTACTGGAAGTGATTTTAATTGTCATCTTATTCTTGTTATTCATAATTTCTTATGTTCTTGATATGTGTAACTTCTTTTTATTCGTTTTTAAGTGACAGTTTGGGTTTAAAAGCCATGACTTTCTCAGCTGATTTATAATGCACCGATTGCACCAACCCAGCTATTCTAATTTGTCATACTTTACTGTGCTGTTTAGAATCTAGTGAAAGCTTGGAATTACCAGGTTAATTTTTTTTTTCTCTTGTTTCTGATATGACAGCTTTAAATGAAGCATTAGTCGCAGAGGTTCAGCGCCTGAGGCTGGCTGCTGCAGAACTCAGGGGGGACGCCCATCATCAGCTTCCCATTAATAATCAATTGTTGAAGTTGCAGCTTGAGCAACCTACTCAGCTCAAACATTATCAAATTCAACAAGATCAGCAAAAGCATTTGCAAGAACTGACACAGCAACATCAGTCTGACAAACTGCAATCTCGACAGCAGAACAATGAGGCTATTAATAAGTTGAAGTGATAAGTTCACCAGTCAAGGTTCGTGGTGGTTTGTTCATTACAATTTTACAGTGTCTGACGCTAATATGAGATGAGGATACTATAAAGTCGTATAGAAATTCCTATATTCATTGCTGTATTCTTTTTTGTGTCATACGGGGGATATTTTTATATAATATATATATATATATATATATATATGTATGTATTGTTTTTTTGGTTGGGGGGATGTAAACCGTTGTTCTGTTTATGGGGACTTGTTTTGTTTTTTGTTTTTGGCAAGACAAAGTGGAGACTTGTTGCTAAGATTCATTCACTAATTCTTTTGTCATTAGACAATCTTAACATTTTCTTCAATGGATACTAATATTGATTGTTTGTTTTGATGGAATTGAAGAGAAAGGAAAGTAAAAGAAATAATATTTTTTTAATTTAAATTATATTTTATAGGTTTATTTATTTATTTAAATTATAGAAAAAAATTATTTTTTTATTTTTTAATTAAAATTATTAAATATATTAAAAGAAATTAAAATTTATTTATTTATTTTTTTCATCAAAATAAATTTAATTTCTCTTGCGTAAATTAGCAACCAAATAAAGCATAAGTCTTGCTCAAAGGTGTATAATGAGATCTTGATTGATGCTGTCGTTTATTGGCACCAAAACGTATGATTTAACACAGCGGAGGACATGTGATTATTTTATTATTAATAATAATAATTTTTATTTTAAACAGATTCAGTGGCAGACATATGAGATCCTAGAATCTTAAATTATAATTTATCTGGCTCTCTTTTCAATTCAACTAAATTTAAATTTGAACTTTAATTTAAATATAGTATAACATGTCCAACTCATAACATTAAAATAATATAATTTTTACACTGTAATATAAAAGTTAAAATTCTTCTTCAATCGTTATATTATTTTTTACACTAAAAAAATATTATTACTTTTTATTTATTTTATAAATTATTCAGATAATTTTTTATTTATCAATTATTTACATAATTTTAATTCAATAATATATTTTAATATTTAAATATTAAGTAAAAATTAATATATTAATTAATAAAATATTTAATAAAAACTAATATATTAATAATTTTAATTTTAATAATTAATAATAATAAAATATTGATATATTATTAAAATACAAAGTAAAAAATAAAAATAATTAAAATTTAATAAAAAAATAAAAAAATAAATATTAACGTTTAGTTAATCATTTAAATTAGTATATTTCTCTTATAAATAATCAATTAATTTATATCAGATTAATATGTAAGTCTAATTTATTTTTATGTTATTTTAATTAATCTTTATTTTAATTAATAATAAACTAGTAATATTTTAATATAAAAAATATTTAATTTTATTGAATTTATGAGAATTGAACTAAAATTTAAAAAGAAAATAAATACAAGAGCTAAAATATAAAAATTTATAAATTAGTGGACTTTAAAAAAATAGTATGTGATAAGTGCAATATTAAATTTAGCGTTGCACTATTTATTTTTTCTATTTTTAACGCCATTTTAACATTAGATTTGAGAGAAAATAAAATATTTTTTTAGCCTTTTACATTAAAATGGTGCTTGAATGGAAATAGTCTTACATAAAATATATTTCTTTCGTTTTTTTTTTCTCTAGCATTTATGGAAAAAGAAAATTGATAGTAAGACCTAATTATATTGGCAAAATCATGATACTTTCCTTGTTAATTAAGATTTTCTAAAATGATGATCTTAATCAAGTGATTATTGTATTTGATTTCTCAATTCTCAAATAATTTTGAGAATTTAAATTTACCTCATTGGTTTGGTTTAAATCATATCATTCAAATTCGATATCGAAAAAGAGGCATTTGGAATTTGGTTTTTCCTCACGCAAGTGGAATGTGGAAATTTCCAGGGTTGAGTGGGCCTTCGGAGTTGGGTCGGCTCAGTTATTGTTTTTTATTTTTTCATTTTTTTCCTCTTACAAATCCATATTTCGATAATATTTTCATATGATAACAGAAAAAATTGATAGTCTCACAGTCAAAGTTTGTCTCTTAATTGTGGTTAATTGGACTTTAATGGGGCAATTCAACTATCCAAACACACATGCATGTGGTTTATTAATAAAAATAATGTTAAATATATTAAATTAATTAAATTAATCTAAATTAAAAATATTTTATACATTAATTATATTAGAAAAATAATATATTTTAATTTTTTATTTATTATTATCTTTAACAATAAATGTAATGTTAAAATAATTATTTTTCTTATATAATTAATGTATAAATACTTTTAATTCGAATTAATTTGATTTATATAGTATTTTTGTATTAATAAATATTCAAAATTGATAAATTATTGAATTTTTATTTTTTTACTTGAATGGTGTGAATATTTTATTATCCAATTCGAAAATTGGACCATTTCGTGGATGGTAAATTCAATATTAATTTACGATTAAAAAAACTCAATTACAATAACCCTTTCAAACTTTTTTTTTTATAAATTTTATTCACTCAGCATTTTTTATTAAAATACTAATATAAAAAAACTGATCATAAATTTATTATTGAATAAAATATAAATTTATAATTACTTTACTATGTATATATATATATTTTGAATATTATTATTATTAGAAAAGAAAAAATTAATTTTAAATTTATTATTTAAATAAATTATCCGATAAATTATATTTCAACATGAATATTAATATTCTCTCACTATTCAAATTTCCCTCCTTTATTTATCATTAGAGAAAAGAACTGATATATTATTTATTTAACTGATATATTTATTGGTTTAGAACTAACAAAAAAAAACAAAATAGAAATTATTCGCAAGAAAAGTAATAACTGATATAAATAAAAATTATAATAATAGTATAAATATAAATAAAAAGAAAAGAAAAAAGCCACAGAACAAAAAGAGCAACGAAATCTAACTCTTAAGTTGTCTCCACATTATATTTCCTTTATTAATATAAAGCACCTATTCTTGGGAAACCACAGACAAATCCCTTTTTATCCTTTTTCTCATTTCTCTTTGCTTCTATTTTGAATTAGGGTTTCGCTCTGCTCTGCTCTTCTTTCACTCTGAAGCTAAAACCCTAATCTCTCCGATCCCCTCAACTAGCCGTTACTTCTCTTTCCCGCCAATTTCGCTTCTTATCAGCCGTTGATCTGCTGTATTTCAAATTCTAGCCGTTAGATCTAGCCCCCTGTGTACCATTTTGTTTTTATTTTTTTTCAAACTTGCCGGAGTTACTCGAAATGTCGGCGGTTGAAGCGGAGAAGAAGGTTGACGAGGAGAAAAAGGTGGAGGAGAAGGGAGGAGAGCTCTTGTTCTGTGGCGCCACTTGTTGGGATATCATTGGTCGCAAAAAAGGTGTACAGGAAGGCAACTTAGTCTCTCCTACTCGGCTCCGCCCTCTCGTCGGCGTTAGTATTCGCTTCGTTGCCTCTGGCTGTGGTGAGTTTGACTTATCCATTATTTTTTAAAATTTTTTAATTTTTAGATTTTGAAATAGTCATTGCTTAGGAAAAATCAGTACATTTTTAACCTGGCATCTCAAGACATTTGCTCATTGGTCTTTTCTCTCACCTTTGTATTAGATTTCTGCATGTTGTGTCGTTTATAGTTGGTATTGGTAATTTTGTTGCATTATACTGCAGCTGGTTTTGATTATTTTAATGTAATGTATGATGCAGCATCTTGTCATTGTGTGGCGCTGGATGTTGAAGGGCGTTGCTATACATGGGGGCGGAACGAGGCATGAATAAACTCTGTTTTTAAGTGATTTAGACCTTCAGTTTGTCTTTGTTTGCTCAGTCATTGTCAACTGATGGAGCATTACTATTTTTTGCAGAAGGGGCAACTGGGTCATGGAGACACAATTCAGCGTGACAGGCCCACAATTGTTTCTGAACTTTCCAAGTAAGTTGTTTGAGTCAGTACGATTCCTACAACTTCTGCAGAGAATATCAAGAAAATTAGTAGCATTTGCTATAATATTTTTTTGGCATTTTTTTGTGTTATTGCCTTATTCTGAATATAAAGTTTTCATAGGCTTTTTAGTTACTGATTTTAATGGTGGTAAGTATTTTGTTTGAAATCTGATGCTCCTTGGTTGTGCTGTAGGTATCAAATTATTAGAGCTGGATCAGGGAGGAACCATACGGTGGTGGTAACAGGAGATGGTCAATCTCTAGCTTTTGGTTGGAATAAACATGGGCAGCTGGGTTCTGGCTCAGCAAAAAATGGTAATTGCAGTTTTGAATGATAATGTGTAGACCATCATATTTTATGAGCCAGAAAATGATGCATTTTGGATGTTTTGAAAGTAGGCATAAAGTATAGTTTCCATCCATGATTGGTTATAATTTTGCATTTTCAAATTATCTGAAAAAATCTTCAGTTGATTACAGAAGTTATCTGACCTAGTGTGTCTGTATTTTGCCTGAATATGTTTATTTATAGATATCAACCTTCTAGATTATACCTTTGCTTTATCGCTTTATAGAAATTGAATCATCTCCTGTACGCTGTCTCGTGTCTGACGTCAAGAATACTGCTTGTGGAGGTGATTTCACCGTCTGGTTATCATCTGTTGAAGGAGCATCTATTCTGTATGGTTTGTAGATTGTTTATATTCTGTTTGTTTGTTTTCAACTAATTGATTTTCGGATTACAATTCTTGGTTTAATGAGATAACTTCTGCTTAGCAAAATGTTTCCTGGTTTGTAGAACTGCTGGCCTTCCACAGTATGGTCAGCTTGGACATGGAACAGACAATGAGGTGTGTTGAAGGGTCCTTTAATGATGTTCTAAGTGAATTCAATAATTGCCTACATTTGTAATTATGCATGCTGCATGCTAAACAGTAAACACACGATAAATCATTTACTAGAACAGCCACCCACAGAAACAATCTGCATTTCTTCTGGTGAGGATCTTACCCAACATGAGAAGGATAATCAAACCAAATAAATGTGGACTTTGGGAGTGACAGATTTTGATTGGAAATTGGAAGACAAAGTGAAAAGAGGTTCAGGAAGAATATTGGATTTAGGACAGTGGGGTTTCAATTTTGAAAGGTTTATGTGCAACCTCTAAATGATGTTTTGTGTCAACAGAGTAGCATTTCATCTTGTGGTCTGGTCTGTTAAAACCACAATTGAACCTGAAATTCAGCACTTGGGATTTTGCTGCCCGCAGTGGTTGTCTGAAATAATTGGAAGTTGAGACCAATGTGTTTTGGTGGTTTATGGTTGGATTTGTGGTCAAATGAACAGTATTATGGGCGATACTAGCCTGCCTGGTTGTATAAGCAAAAAAGGTGAAGGTGGGGGAGTAGATATATAAATGGAAATTTTTTTTCCAATGAATATATAAACTAGCATTCAACTGCATCCATTTATGGTTTAACTTATTGTGGGAATGAATCCGAACAACATATTTGCTGTGCCTGCAGTACAATACAAAAGATAGTTCTGTCAGGCTTGCTTATGAAGCCCAGCCACGACCTAGACAGATTGCTTCTCTTTCTGGGGAAACTATTGTAAAAGTTGCATGTGGGACTAACCACACAGGTAATTAGTAACATATGCCCTCTCCTCCCTCTCTCTTTCTCTCTTATCTCTCTCTTATTACAGGTTCTAACTTGTGGTTGTTTGTTGAATTCACTAATTTATTTATGGGCATGCAGTTGCTGTAGATTCAAATGGTTATGTTTACACGTGAGTGCTTCCTCATCTGATTTCTTCCAGTTCAAATAGCTCTTTTATCCCTGTGCATCTATTCTGAGTGGGTGATTGATGTTTGATCATGGTTTATATGTTTAGGTGGGGCTTTGGCGGCTATGGAAGGTTTGTACGTGCTATTTGACATTGGCCTTTTAGAGGGCATGCATCTAAACATTTTGGAATGTTGGATAAACTTTGGAGTTGGATAACCTTTTGAGACTTTGAACGCTTTTGCAAGTAGCCTATTATGGTTTGCTGTAATCAAGCACATGCATAATTTTCTGATTGTTGATTTATAGGCTTGGGCATAGAGAGCAAAAGGATGAATGGCTTCCTCGTCGTGTAGACGTGTTTACAAGACACAACATTCTACCTCCTGATGCTGTGGTTTCTGCTGGCTCTGTGAACTCTGCATGTACTGCAGGTGTTATCTGCTTTTCACTGTCCGTTAAACTGATCTTGTTTGCATAAAAATTGTCTTTTTTATATAGTATTTATATCTGTTTTAGTATAATACAGAACTATTTGATAATTTGTTGTCTTATTGTTAGTAAGGATTTGAGTGATCTATTTTGTTTACTTTATGATGGTTCATGCATTGTTAAGATTTAGGGTATGTTGGAGGTTGCTAATTGCTGTAGATACTTAGGGTTAGCAGATAGAAATATTTTTTGAAAATAAATTTGGTTTTTTAGAGAATTGCTTCTGTGTCTGTCTCACTTGTTTCTACATCAACTTATTTCAGTAGTAAGCTGTTTGTTTTTGTTCGAAATGAAGCTGAATTAACCATCTTGAATGTTCCACATGAGCCCTCTTGCCATCACAACTGCAGTTTGCTTGAACACATGCCTTGCCACTTACTGCTTTGAGTCTATTTTGATGACTGGTATTCACCTTGTCAATTTAAAATTTTAGAACAACTGAACCAAACATTGGTTCTCATGGTTTTTCTGTGACTTGTAATTCCAGCATATTTTCTTTCATTTTTTCATCCTTTTTGCTGTACATTTTTCTCTCTCATTGTCTGACCTATGGCAATTTGCTTGCTTTTTTTTTTTTAAAAAAAATGCTTATTTGTATTTTCATGATATGCTGATTTTTAGAATTTGTCTCATGTGTAGAGACATGCCAGTTGTTGCATGCTTGCATGCACATGCACATTACATTTCCTCAGTGGTGAATTTATTGGAAACTTGCATTTGTGCAGTCATGCATCTAAAATCTCAGTACACTTTCTCTTCTCCTGAACATTTGAAGACCATAAGAGCACTCGCTTTATTTCCATGTGTAGGATTTCATGTTTTTCAAATGAATAAATCTTAAATGTGTGCACACACCTAATATTTTTTCTTTGTTTTCCAGGAGGTGGACAGTTGTATATGTGGGGCAAAATAAAGAACACCGGTGATGACTGGATGTATCCTAAACCTCTAATGGATTTAAGGTACTCCTCTGCCATTGTTTTCTTTGCGATGATCTTCTTCTTTGTTCACCATTATAGCTCTATATGCATCAGGTCTTGATGTCTTGATGCTTAATTATTTTCTTTTTAGCATACATTCCTTGCTGAATCCTGTTGTACTGTGTTTATCTTATAATAATAATGAAGTTCTGCCATTATAATTGGGCCCTATTTGTTTGCTGGATATGAACTTTTCCTGGGGATAGGTCAGTCACCTAAATAATAGGTTCCCAAGGGATTGACTGTAGTCCAGCAACCTCTGTATTCTTGTAGGTAAGCTGTATCAGTTTCTGGTCACCGTGCTGTAAATGTCAAAATGGTTTGAGTTAACATGCCTTTTCTATAAGTAATATATTCCGAAATGCTTAGATATAAACTTAGAAGCCCTCTTTTCATACTGGACTTCAGAAGTTGAGCTTCTTACTTGGTGGTGAAAAATAGATCAACTAATTTTGACTTGGACCAAGAAGACATGCATGTTGTCATTTTGACTCTTGGTTAACTAATGGTTTGTGGACTTTTGTGATGCTTTGTCTCCTCGCCTCTTGTTTCTGATTCTGGATGTTCTCTCTTTCTGCCATAAGGTATGATGGTATCCAATGACCACAACCTTATTGCTGATCCTTCCTATGTATGCATCATAGGAATTGTGTTCTTTTAAGTTCTGAAATTGTCTGTACCAGACTGCCTTTATAACTGGGTGCTATCTTCTTCAGTGCCTGTTTCTGCCTGGTATCTCTAACATAATGCTGGTACATCAAGAGTAGGAAACATTCCTGAGATTCTGCTCAACTAGGCGCATATCATTTTTCATTATCCATGTTCCTTTTTTATTTTTCCCCTCTTTGACGATCAGAAAGTTCTGTATCCTGACTGGCTTCCATTGGATTAAAGTGTGAAGCTAACCAGGTAGCTGACAGGCTTTATTAATTGCACACTTTAGTGTTTATACTTACAGCATGACAATTGGCAATGAGATGTCGACATCATTGATCCCATGGGTTGCTTTCATTTCTCCAAATGTAATTGCTATTATCTCTTGTTTACTGTTTCTTCTAATATAATGATTGAGTGGTTACAGCCTTCAAGATTTACTTCATGAAAATTTGTAGTTTGGATATGTTTCTGCTGTTTATTTTTGACACTTGTTCATATTTATTCTATGAGCTTTGTTAGAACTTGCAACATGTTTCTTATTTGTTTATGATCATTTGATTTTAGAGCTTATTTAAGTTTGACATTATTCTCTAAGGGGTTCAATTAATTGATATCAACATGCGAGTCACTATTTTTATTATATTTTTGTTCTGGCTTTTCTTTCCATTTCCTTTTTATTTGTAGTGGTTGGAATTTACGCTGTATGGATTCTGGCAACATGCACCATTTTGTGGGCGCTGATAACTCCTGCATAAGTTGGGGTCATGCTCAGTATGGTGAACTGGGATATGGTCCTAATGGACAGAAGTATGTAAAAAAACGTCTTTATTTCTTTTGAGGCTTTATCCCTTGTGTTTAGTTTTCACTTTTATCTTTGTTTCTGCATGTCAGGTCTTCTGCAGTGCCCAAGAAGGTAGATATTCTTGAGGGCATGCATGTTGTTGGGTAAGTGAAATATGTATTCTTTTTCAAAAACAATAAACATCATGTCATATACTTTATATGAGATTTAATGGGTTACTTTCTGTTCCAGTGTTGCATGCGGTATGGGTCATTCCATGGTTATAGTTGATAGAACAAATGTTGGTGACCGACTCGAGCAGGTAATTCATTTTGATATAAGCTGCTTGCTATTGAAAGTTGAGTACTATTTTCTTTGCTATACATGGTGCAGATTCTGGTCTGAAATTTTCTGTTGGCAATAGCTACTTTATGTAATTGCAATCCGGTTTAGGGATCACTTAAGATATTTGTTACCACCTAAGATTTCATCGCTGTCTTTAGTTTGAGAAGGACCTGTTACTTCTTTGTAATAAAAAAATATTTTTAATTATTATTTAAGACAACTTGTACCATTGGTGGTAACTTTTCTAGCAAAACCACCAATCGGAGCCATCCTTAACCATTAGTCAGCGAGATACATTTTCAAAATGATTTCTTTTTTCACCCAAATCCACACACCTTGGATAGTTTTATTATTGGTTTTGGTAATCACATTTATTTTGTTTTATCTTCTCACAGCTGGATATCTATGATGGCAAGGCTTCTGGTGAAGGTATGTTGATGATAAATATTGTTCATCAGTGTCTTGTTTTCTGGATTTCTCAGCATTTTGTACTTTCTGTGAAGATAGAGAGGTAAAGTTGTTGGAATTTGATCTGTCAACTGATTATTTTCTTGCTTCAGTGAGTGCAGAACAGGAGAGCAAAGCTCCTCCACCTGCCAAGCAAAGTACTAAAAAGGGTGTCTCTAAAGCTTCCGATAATTCAAAGAAAAGGAAGAAACTCAAAGATTCATCAGAATCAGAAGATGAAGAGATCGGCTATGATGCAAGTGACAATAGTGAGGAACAGGTCAATGGCCGCACACCCAATAAGCGGGGTGAAAAGGCCTCTGGTGAAGGTACACAAGGGAAAGGAGCTCGTGGGTGCGGCCGTCCACCGTCTGCAAACAAAAGTACAAATTCTTCCGAAGCAAAAGCTGGAAAGAGAGGTAGGCCGCGTAAATCATAATTTAACTATTCCTAGATGAAAACGGAAATGTTGATGTGTAGAGAAGTGTACTGTTCTAAAACATTGACAACTGTACTTGCAATTTTTAATTGTTGAAGCATTGTCAATCTTCAGTTCCATTCACGTGTTTTCTGGAAAAGGAAAAAATTTTCCTGGATGATTAATACCAATCTTATTAGTAATGTCGCTTACTCCGAGAATTATATATCCAAGACCGGGGGACTTAATGCTCTAATTTCTCATAGATTGTAGCAAAAAGCATCAGCTTATATTTCGTCTAATTTGTTATCTTAATTTAAATTCTATCAATATATTTAGTCTTTCTGTTTTTTTTTTCATATTTTCTGTTGAAAAATTTAAAAATTTAAATATTTATTACCAAAAAAATTAATGTTATGTATTGAAACTAATAGATTTACATATATGTAAGATCATTTTTGTGCTTCTATAATATAATCCTTCATTGGATATTTATCTGACTTTTGTTAAGAAAAAAATTATGTTGAACTAGTTGAAAAAATTAAGTATCCATCATAGACGAGCGCCAAAAGTATTACTAGTTCATATACGCGAGACTGAAAATTTTAATTTTGCCGCACTGCCCCTCTTCTCCGGCAAATACGAACACGATGCAAAAATAGAAGATACCTGTACAATTGATTAATGCACAAAATGCAATAATAAGCCCATTTTCATGAATTCATCAAATATATTTCTTAGCCATCAGGACGAGATGATCTCTCGTGCACAGCAATACCAGGCAGAACATTATCTGTGTCAATGTCTTACCTTTTCATACCAGCAGGCATTTCCCAATCAAATTTATAGAGAAGATTAGCGAGTGCAAGTTCCACATTTGCTATTCCCATGAATATACCAGGACAAATTTTCCGTCCATCCCAAAACGGTATTAACTCATAATCTTGTCCTTTCATGTAAATGGTAGAGTTCAAAAATCTCTCTGGATAAAACTCTGATGGCTTCTCCCAAGCTTCAGGATCTCTTCCGATCGTTCATGCACACTTGAATCAGAGATTTTGCTGGTATAATCTAAACTGCAATCTTTAACTGTTTCTCTTGGGACTAGTAATGGAACAGTTGGCTGTAGTCTCATCGTCTCTTTCACCACAGCTTTAAGGTATTGCAGTTCTTGAATATCATCTTCATTTGCAAAACCCTTTTTTCCAATCATGTTTCTAACTTCTTCTTGAGCTTTTCTCATTGATTCTGGACTTCTCATTAGAAAGCTCATTGCCCAAATCACAGCTGCAGCACTTGTGTCTGTTCCAGCAACAAACAATGTTCTACAAAGAAAATGAAAATATTACATCAATGATATATAAAGAATAATCAATATTCAAATGTTTCACAATTAAATTTTCACCAAGTATTTGTACCGAATCAATTCTGAATCTATTGCTCATAAAATAAAACATCTTGTCAGGTTTTTTGCTCAATTCACTCGGAACCCTACGAACGTACCATTAGAATAGCTTTTATGTGATCGAAGGTCAGTTGAACTTTAAAAGCACGATCCTTCCAAATTTGAAGCAAAAAGTCGAATGTTCTCGTACTCAGGAATTTCTCTGTTAGGATCGAGGTGTTCATCGATGAGTTATTGGGAAAAAACATCAAATTCATGGAAATTCTTTTCAAGTCTGGAGATCAATCCTGAGAGTTTATCAACAACCCAGCCAATTTGAGGAAAATAATCTGAAAAAAAGAAGCCTGCCTGTGTTTCATTGAGCAATTCATGGAATCTTTTGGCTTCACTTCCTCCATCTTCATATCTCTTGCCAGTTGCCAAATGCAACTCTACAAATTGCAGCACTGGTGAGACACATCACGGCTTCAGTTAAATTAACAGGTTTAGAATCTGCAGCTAACTTGGAAATATTCTGAAGCATGCGAAGAACTTCATCTTCTCTAATGGGACGAAAAGTCTGGACTCGATTTGAGTTAAGAAGATAAATGACACAAATTTTTCTCATTTCTCTCCAGTAATCATTGTAAGGAGCAAAGGCCAAATCTAAACCGTTGTAAGATAATTTTTGAGACCAGTCAAGGGTGGCCTGCTACAAAAATCAAGATCTTGGGTTTTCAATACTTCTTTTGCCATTTTTGCAGAAGAGACAATTAGGGTTGGCTTTAAGCCTAGTTTTAGGTACATAAGTGGTCCATATTGTTTGAAAAGTAGCCATAGATGTTTCTGAATGTTAGAATTATCAAGCTGGAATAAATTTCCTACAATTGGAAGACCCCTGGGACCAGGAGGAAGACGATGATGAGGAGTTCTTTGTTTTTTGACAAAGAGAAACAGAAAGAAAGGGAGAAGAAAAAGTATAAGGAATATGACCATTGTCTGATCCATGGATTGTACATTGAAAATATTACATGGTTCATATAATGCATATTTGCCATTAGCCACCGTTAGAATTTTTTTAAGGTATATAATATGTAATTGATATAGTTGATGCCAAAAAAAAAAAATTAAGTGAATTCCAAGGTGCAATGGCATGGAAATCCGCTTCTGTTTGGGTTTACCAAGGTGGGATCTTGGCCAGATTCAAGTCTTGATAATATACGTAATATTATTAAAAAGTATTTAATGGCTAATTTTGTAGCAAATTTATGCATGATCTGGTAGGAACAACTATTATTAATCAGTCACCTCTTCATTATTATAACATTGGATATATCATGATATTATTGGTGTAATCTACAATAATTATTTTTTTTTTGCTGTATGTGAGCATAACCCACTTTCCTTATATATACACACACACACACACACACAATAAAATAAGAAATTTGATTGAAAAAATTGACTAACGACTATAAGAAATTCCATGAACATCGTGATCAACCATGAATACTAATAGAGAAGTTCTTTCTAATACAGTAGTACCTTACACTCTTCACTTGATTCGCTAGAAAATTTACTGCAAAATTAGCTTCCTGAAAAATATGAGAAATTTGATTTCTTCAAATATAATGATTAATTATATGAATTACAAATAAAACAAAAAAATCTATTGACGGATGACCATTTTTCCCCCTTCATTAATCACTAAAAATTAAGATTAACTAATGTTTTTAAAATTGGATTAAACCGAATAATTGAATTGATATATAATAAATATATAAACAAATTTAAGCCAATATTAATTTCTTTCAGTCTTTCAATTATGGACAATTTAAATGACAAACAATAAATTGCAAATGACAAATTAGCACATGCCATAAGATGTATATTGTTGCAGTAGCTTGTATGGTAAATTCAAAGATGTATTATTGGCGTGGATCGATAGGCTGCCTTATATATGATAATAATAATAATAATAATAATATACATTGAGATATTTATGAAAAGACGTTGCAATTTTGAAAATAAATAATACTAATATTATCAGAAAGCCAGAGCAGAAGATCCGATCCTGCCTGGAGCGTACATCAGGATCAATTGAAAGGTGGAAATGAAATCACATTTAATAATAATGAGGGATAGTGACAATCAATTATTCAATATTCAGATGACTTTATATGCTTTTATGATAAGACTCCATTTAAATTAAATTCGCACTCTCTCTCCACCATATGCCCTATGAATATGACTTAATTATTACGCTAAGGTCCATAATCTTATGTTACTCTTTCTTTTTAAGTGTCAACTATTTGTTGGTATTCCACAAAATTTAGATATCATATTAATTTTTACTTTCAATATTAATTCGGGTTACATTTTTTAAATATAAATTTAAGAGTATTTTTTTTATAAATAAATTTAAGAGTATTAATCCTATTAAAATTAAAGAGACTATTTTTATATTAATTTATTCATTAGTTTGTATATATTAAATATAGGATTTAATTTCTCATATTTGGTTCCTTTGCTTGGAATTTAGTATCAGAAATGGAAACAAATTAATAAAGACATTATTATTTTTTTAAGTGTTTGACTCAATTGAGGTAACTTTAAATCATATTAAATAAAAAATAAAAATTTATATAGCCGACTCCAATTGATTTAAAATTAAAATTTTATTGAGTTGAGTTGAGTATCATTTAATATATAAAAAAAATAAAAACTATTTTTTATAAAATTATTTGATTTTTGAATATAGGAATCGGAGTGAATGCAGAAAAATTACAGAAACTGGAATGAACATAAAACTTTTAATAAATTTCTATGAATTTTTACTGTTATATATACATATTGTTAATAATATTTTTAGAATCTTTATAATGAATGTATTAACTTTTTAATTATTTTAAATAGTGAAAAATATTAAATTTTATTTTTTAATTTAACATTTTATGTCATTTACATTTTTATATTTTATTAAATATTTATTTGAGATAATAAAATTAATTTTTATTTTTTTATCATTATTTTGTTATTATTTATTTAATTTTTTTTTGAAAAAGAAGGGATTTCATTAAAAAGAGCATAAGGATAAATCGCATGATTTGAATAAAAGGTAATCTATGCTCAGCTCAATAAACATCCCCATGCACCCAAACCTAAGATCATTGTTCTGCATCAAATCAACATTAAAAATATTAGATGAAAAGCTAGGAAAATAATTCTAAATATGAGAATTTACATATAATTTAGGTACTTTACCCAATGGATAAGCAGTTAAATTGGCAAATCTACTGACCCAAATGTAATATTTATTTTAAATATTTTAATAAAAAGAAACGTGCTTATTTATTTTTATCAATAATAAATTAACCATTATGATAATGTATTTTTTTTTATACTTGAATTGATATAAATTTATAATTTGTGAAATTTTGTCTCTGATGAGGGAAAAAAAAGGATCACTTCTCCCTGAAACAAGCTCATAAAGGTAAGTAACACCAAACAAAATTAAATTACAAATGCACATCATTGATTACTTAATTATTTTTGTTAATTAACTAGTAAATCAAAATAATTTATATAGTTTATATAATTAAGTAATCCCATTTACCAAGTCATTATGGGTTTTAGTTTTTTTTTTTTTATTTCTTGTTATATTTATATATATGATAAAGAATCTCCTTTTCACCATTTTATTATATAATAAATATTTACCTATATATTTTACATATGATTACTGTAAATTTCAAATACATTTATAAAATTATTTATTGCAGACATTGTTGAAATATGAATTATAATATATATATATATATATATATTTAGAATTACAATTATGATTTTTCTTAGCTTCTTGATTTTGACTATGACTTTTATCTTTATTTATGATAATATAAAAAACTAATTACTTTAAAATAATAAGAAGGCATTTTTTTATCTTTTATATTTAAAATTTATATTTTAAGGAATAATTAAAAAGTTGTTACCCTTGAAGATAAAGTGATTTTATATGTAGGATCGAAATCTTAATTTGTTGTTTTAACATAATTATTTATTTAATATAACTGCAACTGCAATAAACAGCGGTGGAGTCGGAAATAAAGTTTCGTGGCCCAAATTAAAATTTTCAACTTAATAAGGGGAAAAAATAAATGGGAGTTTTTTAATAGAAAATTTATTAAAATTTTAATATATTTTTCTATTAAAAAACTCCCACTTATTTTTAGAAAATTTAGAAAAGAAAATGTATTATTCTTTTTTTTATAAAAAAATAGAATCCAAATGGATTTAAACTACAATCCTTCAACTATAGGATACACCAGTTCTATCATGCAAAAGCTACGAAAGGATGCCAGAAGGAGCATTTTGTAACTCAACTGAAAATTACAGCGCAAAGTTTGCTAATCAATCTGTTGAATAGTTTTATTAATAATTTTTTTAACGGAACAATTAATTGATCTAACGCAAAATTCAATTTAAATATTAGTTAAACACTTGAGTCTAAATTGAATTTTTATAATTTATTAATATTAATATAATATTTTTAAAAATTATTTTTAATAAATAAAATTTTAATATTAATAATTCATAATATTAAATAATTTATTTCTTCATTCATACTTTATAATAATTTTAACAAAAAATTAATAATTTATAATATTAAAAAATTATAATTTATTTTTTTAATTTACTTCAATTTTTATATTTTAAGCTTTAAAATTTTTAAAAATTATTTTTTAAAAAAATAATGATTTTAAGTTCATGAAGATTATAGAATTGATATTGTGATTTTAAGTTCATGAAGATTATTAATAGAAGTAAAAATAATAATAATTTTTGTTCATTTTATTAATTTATTTAGTGTGATTTTTTTTTCTGTAAATAAATCATAAATTGTTAAGTTAAGATTTTTTTTAATCCAAGAAATTTTTTAAGAAAATAATTTTAAAAATTTTAAAGTATAAAATATAAAAATTGAAGTAAATTAAAAAATAAATTATAATTTTTTAATATTATAAATTATTAATTTTTTGTTAAAATTATTATAAATTATTAATGAAGAAATAAATTATTTAATATTATGAATTATTAATATTAAAAATTATTTATTAATAAATAATTTTTAAAAATATTATATTAATAAATTATAAAAAGTTCAATTTGGACCCAAGTATTTAATTAACGTCTAAATTAGACATTATTATTAGATCAGTTAATTGTTTCGTTAAAAAAAATTTCAATTTAACTCAAATTTAAAAAAAATATATATATTTCATTTTAATTTAAAAAAAATTTAAAGGCCAATATGATGCACACGAAACCAAATTGGACATTTTTCATATATATATATATATATATATTTGATTATCATTAGACTGTAATAAGGATAGATCTCGTGCACAAGCTCACATATATTATAATGCTAAGAAGAAAATATGATAGATCTATATTGTCAATAATTAAATGGTTTAAAAACAGCTGAGGTTAATTGAATTTGCGATTATATATTAATATGAGGTGCAATTATGTCTGGCCAAAGAAAACTCATTTGTTTATATATATATATAATTTTAAATTTCGATGCTGTCATATATATATTAAGATGAATGAAGATATTTAGTAATTTGTTTTGTCAACAAATTTTAAATGGATGATTATTTGAAAAAGAAGAATTTATTCTCAATTAGTGCATAAAATCAATAAAAAATACCTGATCGATTAAATAAATAAATAAATATATATCATGCGGATTGAAAAAAAAAATGGAGAAATATATACCAAATCAAGATGATTTTTCAGGATTAAGTATTTTTTTTAGCTTCCTAATTTATAAAAAATTAAGAATTGAGCAAAAATTAAATCAATTAATGATAAACAAAATCTGGTCTATATGCCATGCATATTTGAAGTTCAATAGCAACAAAATTATCGATAAACACTCTAAAACACACTGCACCATGCATGACTTCCAATATTGATGTAAACAGACCAAAATAGGAGTAAATAAATTAATACATAATTAAACTGTCGTCAAAAATAAGAAAAATGGCCTTTTATGATCTGATCTTTCAGGACAAAAACCAGTTTTACATAATCTCGACAGCAAAGATAAAACAAATCATAAGCTAAACATTAATTATTATTAGCCAGCTGCGGCCAACCTTATTATTACAAACTAAGAGAGAGACACAGCAGATGAATGAGAGTGAAAGCCAAAGGAAAGTGCAGAAACCAGTCTCTATGCAGTAACGTAGTCCTTGGCCATGAGAAGCAGATGATGTCTTTTGTGAACAGCAATGCCAGGCCGCACATCATCAAAGTCTATATCACTTGGTTTCATCCCAGCAGGCATTGCCCAGTCAAATCTGTAAAGAAGATTTGCGAGTGAAAGCTCCACATTTGCTATTCCCATGAAATACCCAGGACAAATTCTTCTGCCTGCACCAAATGGTGTTAGTTCATAGTCATTTCCTTTCACATCTATCCCTGTCTCCAAGAATCTTTCTGGTCTGAACTCAAGTGGCTTGTCCCAAGCTTCAGGGTCTCTTCCTACTGCCCAGTTGTTCACGTATACTATGGTTTTTGCTGGAATATCGTAGCCTTCTAATTTGCAGTCTTCGATTACTTCTCTTGGAACAAGCATTGGAACTGCTGGCTCCAATCTCATTGTCTCCCTTACCACAGCCTTGAAATAAGGAAGTTTTTGAATATCATCTTCTTTCACAAAACCTTTCTTTCCTACCAAACTTCTAATCTCTTCTTGAGCTTTTCTCATTGAATCTTGATTCTGCATCAGCAAGCACATTGCCCAAACCACAGAAGAGGCGCTTGTGTCTGTTCCAGCAACAAATACATTCTGCAAGAACACAAAAGTAAAGAACACAATTACATTTAACACTCATACTAATTAACATGAATTAAAAGAAACGAAAAGAACTATTAATTTATTTTGAATTATATATATACCATGAGAATTGCTTTGATGTGATCGAAAGTTAGTTGAATTTTATAAGTGTTCTCCTTAAAAAGCTTAAGCAAAACTTCCACTAAGTTCTCATAGTCGGATTTAGCAGCCTTTTCTTGGAGTTGTTCATCGATGATATCTTGGTATAGAACATCAAATTCAGTGAAGTTCTTGCGGAGACGAGGCAGTAAACCAGTTAAACTATCAACAATCTTCCCAACGCTAGGAAAATAGTCTGAAAAGAAGAATCCAGCGAACATGGCCTGAGTTTCATTAAGTAGCCGTGCAAGCCTATCTCCAACCTCACATGTCTTGCCAGTAGCAGCTCTTAAAGCCACATTATTTGCAAGTGCAAGCATAGCTTCAGACAAGTCAAAAGGCTTATTGTCAGCTGCTGATTTTGAAATGTTATTTACTAGAAGAGAAACTTCATCTTCTCTGATTGGACGGAAGGTGGCTGATCGATTTGAGTTGAAGAGATGAATAACACTAATTTTTCTCATTTCTCTCCAATAATCATTGTAAGGTGCAAAAGCCACATCTAATCCATTGTAAGAAAGTGTGTGAATGCCAATCAATGGAGGTCTGCTACAGAAGTTAAGATCATAAGTTTTCATAATATCTTTAGCCAATTTGGCTGAAGTGACAACAAGGGTTGGCTTGGATCCTAATTTAAGAGACATGATTGGACCAAATTGTTTAGACATTTCCCATAGATGTTTATGAGGGATAGAGAAGTAAAGCTGGTGCAAGTTTCCTATAATGGGAAGACCCTTTGGACCAGGTGGGAGTTTATATTTTTTAGTGGCTTTGTTCTTCTTTAGAAGAAACAAGAGAAACACTGGAAGAGCTAGGAGGAAGATGAGTAACGCCATTTTTTTTATCACTGGTGCTATTCAGCTGCCTGCTCTGACTTTCAATGCAACAATGCTCTCTGTCTCTATTCTTCACAATTTCCCCTCTATATATAGGCTTTTGCTCGAGTGTGAATGTGTGCTCCGACAATTAAGAAAAAAAAAACAGTAGGGCCAAAAAAATAATTTTCTTTGAAAGCATTTTCGATCAGGTCCAAAAATTTAGTTTCTCATATATGTTTGCGTCCATATATATCTGAATTCTGCCAAACTGATGAAGATGATCAATCTGTTACGCAAATAGTCCATTTTTAAAATTTCTATATATGTCTTTACATAAAAACATTAACTATTAAAAAACTTTAATAAGACGAATATTTTCTAGCTAAAAACATAAAAACATAAACATAAAATTTAATTTTATTTATATATATATAATTAAAAATGAAACTTAAAAATTATTTTTGAGTAGATCTTAGTTCAGCCCCAAAATTATTAAATTCTATATATATATATATATATATATACTAAATTTAACCAAAAATAATTTTTAAGTTTCACTTTGATATATTCCTCTTTTTATTCGCTTGATTTGGAGGAATCAGAGTAAAAATATGAAGTTTAATTAAATAACAAACAAAAATAAAAATTTAATATAGCACATACTTAAAAATTTTTAATTTCAGTGTGTGGTTTACTTTTAATTGAATCAACCAATTTAGCACAACGCATAAAGTTGGACTAAGACACCGCCTTAATTATTGTTAAATATAATAAAAAAAAATGAACTTATGAATATATGTACATATATCTACACGTGAATATTTTTCTTTATTTCTAGTTTAATAAAAAAAAAATTTACCAATGAATCATTATTTCTTTTAAATTTTCAGTTCTAATAATTCAGAAAAAAAAAACATGGGCCTAATCTAATTCCATTTAACAGAAGCATGATAAAAGGCATATTGCTTAAATCAAATACAAAACTGTTTTTAAGAGTAAGAAATTTTGTGTTTAATTTTTCAGAGTTAAATTTAAAGGTAAAAAAAAGAAAAAAAAAAGAGTAGATTGTAATGAGTAAATTTCAGCCATGTGTGGTTGTGGTAATTATTTGACAATTAAAAATATATACTAAATGAATTGGACAAAAGTCTAAATTTCGTTAGAATAAATCATGAAAATGTACACTTTTATTCGAATGTGATGCTCAGCTAATGCCAGCTTGTTCTCAGAATCAGTGTGCGCGCGTATATATATATATATATGTGTGTGTGTGTGTGTGTGTGTCTTCTACTTGAGAAACACAAATGTCAGAATTCGATCATGAAATGATTTTGATTGCTAAGATAACAAAAACTAATATGGCCTGGATAACAGAAACCAACAATGTTACAGCTGCGTTTGGTTTTTTAAATTGATTTTTTATCACAATAACAGTCTCAACTCTCCCGTTGTCAGGGAGGTAAATCATTATTTATTTTTAATAGTTAAATCAGATCAAATTATTTGATTCAGTTTGATTATTTAAATAATTTAGTTTCATTTAATTTTTAAGAATTCAATTCAAACAATAAACTGAATTAAACCAAATTATATGACTTTGAGTTTTTTTTTCTAAGCATATAGTAATAAACTTTTTAATTATGTTTAATTTAAAAATATTAAGTTTAAAGCTCATTAGAAATTAAATTAAATCGAAATATTTTGATTTGATATGATTTGATTTTATACATAAATAATAGGGCTTAATTTTAAAAAATTATAAAATTAAAATTTTTAGTTTAATATAATAATTTTATTAAATCGCACTAAAACAGAGAATATATACCTTTATTAATCATTATTTATCAGTTAAATTATTATAATATAAATACTCTAATCTAAAATACGAATTAATTGAAAGCTGAATTTCAGAATAAACTGTAATAGCAAAAAAATTTTAAAATTTTCTATAAATCTTATAATTTTTTTTTATAAATTTCATAATAATAAAATGTAATAAAAGAATAATTTAGTAGAAGTAATACATGAGATTGAGAATGATAAAAATAAAAGGTGAAATGTGAAACTGTGGATGCAATAATTATAGTTAGAAAGTGTTGAATTATTTTTGGGTCTTATATTACCGTTATGTAGATCTAGTCTTTAGAAATTAGTTAATCTATAAAGTTCCTAGTATTTAGGATTTGAATAATTTGTTTCTAATTTTCTGATTGTTTCTATTTTCATGGAATTTGCCACTGATGTACTGCCTATATAAAGACCATTACTTGATGAATAAAATTAAGCAGTGCTCATTCTCTTCTTCATTCTATCTCAGATTTATAATATTGGTATCAGAGCTAGGTTCAAGAGAGACACGAGTGAAACACTTGTGAGTTTGAGTGAAACACGAGAGTAAAAGAGATAGTGAAGGAAAGAGTTACTCAAAATTGCAGCAGCAATATTATGGCTTCAGAAAATTTTGTACAACCATCTATTCCTCGTTTTGATAGTTACTATGACCATTGGAGCATGTTAATGAAAAATTTCTTAAGATCCAAAGAGTACTGGTATGTGGTTGAACTTGGAATAATAGAACCAGCAGTTGAAACTGTCTTAACACAAACTCAAAAGTCAGAACTGGAAGCATTAAAGTTAAAAGACCTCAAGGCTAAAAATTACCTCTTTTAAGCTATTGATCACTCTGTCTTAGAAATAATTCTATGCAAGGATACCTATAAGCAGATTTGAGATTTCATGAAGAAAAAATACCAAGGATCAAAGAAAGCAAGAAGGCAACAACTTTAAGCCTTTCGTTCTGAGTTTGAACTGCATCGAATGAAAATAGGAGAATCAGTTATAGATTATTTTTCAAGGACAATGGCAATTGTCAACAAGATGCGAATCCATGGTGACAAGATAGAGGATGTCATAGTTATTGAAAAGATCCTTTGATTCATGACTCCAAAATTCAATTTTATTGTGTGTTCCATAGAAGAATCCAAGGATATTGATGAACTAACAATTGATGAATTACAGGGTTCATTGATAGATCATGAGCAAAAAATTAACTAGCAGGAGAAAGAAGAGCAAGCATTGAAGGTTTCAATTGATAGTCATTCCTCAACATCAAATAGAGGAAGAGGCAGAGGTAGAGGAACTAAGGGTCAGGCAAATCATCAACAACACCAAGAGTTTTTAGAAAGAGGAATAGGAAATGGTAGAGGAAGAGGACGAGGAGGCCATCACTCAACCACTTATAGAGTAAAATCAACATACAAGTCAAACATTGAGTGTTTTAGATGCCATAAGTTCGGCCATTACAAATCAGAATGTCGAACTAATTTGTCTAGAGGACATGGGGAGAAATTTAATTTTGCAGAATCAGAGGAACAAGAAGAGGTATCTCTTTTGATGGTTTGTCATGCAAGCGAAGTGTCTAACAAGAACTTGTGGTACTTACACACCGGATGTAGTAATCATATGTGTGGAGATAGATTTGTATTCTCTATTTTGGATGAATCTTTCAGAGATAATGTGAAATTTGGGGACAACTCCAAAGTATCAATCATGGGAAAAGGGCAGGTAACTATTCAAACAAATGGAAATGCTACTCAAACTATATCTAATGTACTCTTTGTCCCAGATTTGAAGTCCAACCTGTTGAACATTGGACAACTACAAGAAAAAGGCTATGAAATTTCCATTAGAGATGCAGTATGCAGGATCTAAGATGACAAGTTGAGCTTGATTGCTCAAGTAATGATGACAACAAACAAGATGTTTCCACTCTATCTCAACCACATTAATCAATCCTGCTTCTCTGCTAAATTGAAAGATGTGGCTTGGCTATGGCATTTTCGTTATGGTCACTTGAACTTTGGTGGTCTGAAGACACTTCATCAAAAAAACATGGTGGCAGGTCTTCCACATTTTACAAACCCATATGATGTTTGTGAAGATTGTGCCATTAGTAAGCAACACCAAGATTCATTTCCAGAAGGAAAAACCCAAAGAGCAAGAAAGCTATTGGAGATTGTACATTCTGACACAAGCAGGCCAATCAATCCTATGTCAAATGGAGGTAAATGATATATCATTACCTTCATTGATGATTTTAGTAGAAAAATTTGTGTTTACTTCTTGAAGAAGAAATCTGAAGCTCTTATAGCTTTTAAAAGCTACAAAGCTAGAGTTGAAAATGAAGTAGGAAACTCTCTAAAAGTACTGCGCACAGACCGTGGAGGTGAATATTACTCACTTGAATTTGCTAATTTTTGTGAGGTACATGGCATCAAACAACAATTGACAACAGCCTATTCACCGCAACAAAATGGCGTGTCAGAAAAAAAAAATCCCACAATCATAAACATGGTGAGAAGTCTATTAAAGAGAAGCAAAGTTCCGAGAAGTTTTTGGCCTGAAGTAGTTAATGGAGTGTACACATTCTCAATAGAAGTCCAACCTTAGCAGTTCAAAACATGACACCTGAAGAGGCTTGGTATAGAAGGAAACCAGATGTAGGCCATTTCAGAATTTTTGGGTGCATTGCTTATGCTCGCATACCTAACGAGAAAAGAAGAAAGTTAGATGACAAAAGTGAAAATTGCATTTTCCTTGGCATTAGCGATAAGTCAAAAGCCTATAAGTTGTATAATCCCATAACAAAAAAAAATTGTGATTAGTCGCTGCGTGATTTTTGATGAAGAGAAGTCCTAGGAGTGGGATGGAAATGACATCCAACAACAAATTCCAGTTGATTTTGATGCCGAGAATGAAGAAAAACAATAGCCTTTGGTGAACCAGCAACCCATAAACAATGAGGAACAACCATCATCCCCTCAAAGCCCATCAATTATTGAAGAAAATGATGAACAACTACCTCGGCGTGTTAGGAGACAACCAGCAAGGATGGCTGATTGTGAGGTAACTGGAGTTGAACGAATTAAGGATCCACTAACTCACTTTGCTCTTTTCTCAGATTGTGATCCTATATGTTTTAAAGAAGCAGTAAAAGAGACAAAATGGAGAAAAACAATGGATATTGAAATAGCAGCCGTTGAAAGAAACAAAACTTAGGAGTTAGTTGAACTTCTAAAAGGCCAAAAATCCATTGGAGTGATGTGGCTCTACAAAACAAAATTGAATGAACAAGGGGAAATTGACAAACTCAAAGCACGCTTGGTTGCCAAAGGCTACAAACAAGAATTTAGGATTGATTATATTGAAGTTTACACTCTAGTTGCGAGGCATGACACGATCAGAGTGCTAATTGCATTAGCAACACAAAATTCATGGCCTATCTTCCAATTGGATGTCAAATCAGCTTTCCTAGATGGAGACTTAAAGGAGCAAGTATTTATTAACCAACCTCCTGAATATGTTAAGGTTGGAAATGAGCATAAGGTATATAAATTAAAAAAGGCCTTATATGGTTTAAAGCAAGCTCCACGAGCTTGGTATGGTCGAATTAAATTTTATTTCTTAAAAGAAGGTTTTCACAAATGTCCGTATGAACATACACTATTTACAAAATCAGAAAATGATGGGAGGGTGCTCATGGTTTGTCTTTACGTAGATGATTTAATTTACACCAAGAATGATAAGGCTATGTTTGATGAGTTTCAGGAGTCTATGATGATTGAATTTGATATGAGTGATCTTGGGTTGTTGCATTATTTTCTTGGCATGAAAGTGTCTCAACTTGCTAGTGGCATATTTATTTCTCAAGATAAGTATGTGCAAGAAGTATTAGACAGATTCTAGATGAAGAATTGCAATTCTGCAAACACTCCAATGGATACAGGAATAAAGCTGGTTAAAGACCCTGAAGGCAAAAAGGTTAATAACACAGTTTACAAGTGAATTGTTGGAAGCTTGATGTATTTAACCACAACTCGACCGAACATAATATATGCTGTGAGTGTGATTAGTAGATGCATAGAGAGTCCTAAAGAGATGCATTTGCTTGCTGCTAAGAGAATCTCGCGTTACTTGAAAGGTTCAGCTGATTATGGTTTGTTCTACAGAAAGGGAATGAAGTCAGATTTGACTGGATTCACAGATAGTAATTAGCCGGAGACTATGATGATAGAAAGAGCACTTCTGAATATGCTTTTATATTGGGTTCTGGAGCTGTCTCATGGTCTTCAAAGAAACAATAAATTGTCACTTTATCTTCAACTGAAGCTGAATTTGTGGCAGTTACTTTATGTGCTTGCCAAGCCATTTGGCTAAGAAATATCTTAGTTGAACTACACTTCTAGTAGCAAGGAGCAACAACATTTTATTGTGACAGTAATTCAACCATTAAGCTATCCAGAAATCCAATTCTACATGGCAGAAGTAAACATATTGATGTGAAGTTTCATTTCTTAAGAAATCTAACGAGAGATGGGGTCATTGATCTCACTTATGGCAAGAGTGAAGATCAATTGACTGACATTTAAACCAAGCCATTAAAGTTGTCTGTATTTCAGAAGTTAAGAAACTTGTTTGGAGTTTGCACATTGATCAACTGTTAAACTGATAGTTTGATAACTTTCAGTTTAAGGGAGGGTTTGTTGAGTTATTTTTGGGTCTTATATTACCGTTATGTGAATCTAGTCTTTAGAAATTAGTTCATCTGTGAAGTTTTTAATCTTTAGGATTTGAATAATTTGTTTTTAATTTTTTGATAGTTTATATTTTCTTGAGATTTGCCACTGACGTACTGCCTATATAAAGTCCGTTACTTGATGAATAAAATTAACCATCTCCTTTATTCTATCTCAGTTTTATAACAGAAAGTCTATATTAAAAGAAAAAATAGTGATGAATAGAAAAACGTGATAGAATTAGAAAGGTAGGTGACACCAAACAACATTATATTATGGTATATAATTGAAACGTTTAATAAGTGGGAGATCCTTATTTAATATAGTATGTGGGACTTGTAGATCTGCATCCAACACTCTTATTTAATATATACTGTTTTATTATTTTAATAAAATAATTAATATATTAAATTTATATTTAGTATTACTTAATAAATATATTTTATTCTAAAATTAAAATATAATAAAAATACATATAAATTTATTTTTTTAATTTTTTAATTCTTGTAAAATAAAAAGCATATTTATCAATTTAAAATTAAAACAAGAAAATGAAACATTAGTATTCAATATTTCCCGTAAGTTTATATTGTCTGGTAACTCTTTAATTGGTGGGTGGATGTTATTGGTGAGCGGTGAGGTGATGACGGCAATTACCATGATTTGCGGACGGGGCCATGCTCCCTCCAATTCCATGAAATTCATTGTACAAATAGTATAATAATAATAATAATAATAATAATAATAATAATTTATTTATTTGGCGTTCTAATTTTTTTTTAAAATCTGATTTCGTTATTTGCATAGAAAAACAAAGTTTCTAAGTATATATCACATGATATTATCATTCAAAATTTCAATATATATATATATATGGAGATTACACATCCTAAAAGTAATGGTATTATTATTCTTAAAAAGAATTTATCCAATAATATTGAATCTTTCTTGTTAAAAAACATTATTAAAATAATTGCTATGCATAGGATTAGTTGGAATTACTATCATATAACAGCTTTTTTTTAAAAAAAATAGAAAATTCTTTTGGACCCATGAAAATAATTATTTGTAATTTTATTGTTATTAATCTAAAATTGATTTTGAAAAGAATTCAATTAACTAATAACTATTACATATATATTGTTTTAATTAATGTGTCCATTACTGAAAATAATTTGTTTAGACTTGTACCCGTTCAATTGCAAACAAGAGTTTTATTTGTATATTGAGAGGAGTATGCTAAAAGCTAGCTAGGGTGTATGTATAATACAGTATAATTATTTGAGGCTCTTTTTTTTTGTAAAATATTTTTCTATATTTCTTTTCATGTTTAGAATAATTTAAAATTTTAATCAATTAAAAATATTTTTACGATCAATAAAAAATTAATTTTTTTTTCGAGGAACGTAAAATTTACCTTCTAAAATAAAAAGTTACATTCCGAATTTTAATAAATTTGTTATACTAAAGAAAAATAGATAAATATATATATATATTTATTAATTAATTGATCGCTTATATTCAGGCCTATAGGAGAACATTGATGATCAACGCTAATCTTGAATAAACATCCACAGGTATTATTGATGGTAGGACGACCACCAAATTTATCATTAATTTTACATATATTTTTTCATATTTAACAATAAAATTTTTAAAAATATAGAATTCTTACAAGTATAATATATGTATAGTTTTATAAATTTTAGTTTTTAATATTTTTAATTAATTTTAATATTGTAAGCAAATAATAAAATTAAAAATCAGTTATTGCAAAATATAAACATTTTTTCTTTGAAAAATATCAGAGTTCATGAAATAATTTTTAAATATATAAATATAATTGAGTGTGGGTTACATTAATAATTTCCGGATACTACCTTAAAAAAAAAAAATAATTTCCGGATACATTATCAAATCCCGAATATTTTTTTTAGTTTCCTAATTTATTAAAAGTTAAGAATTGACCAAACATTAAAGCAATTAATGATAGAAAAACAGGATAATTCTTACTACCAACAACAGGTGTACGTGTATCAACCAATAGAAATTAATCACTTAAAATAGTGATAAAAAAATACAATTAATCTCAGGGCGAGGTCGGAATTATATTATAAATAGGGTAATTTTTTTAAAATAATTTCTATATAATAATTATTTAATAAATTTATTAATCTATTAATAAGATATCTTTATTGATTAACAAAAAAAAATCAAAGATTTTATAAAAAATAATTTTTTAACAAATATAATTGATTCAAAAATCAAAGAATATTAGAAGTATAAATAATAAAAAAAAATTTTAAAAAAAAGAATTAAATACAAAAAAATAAAAAATAAAGATCTTAATTTTATATTTTTTGTCTCAGTTTTTTTTATTATGCTTTCAATTTATTTTTAATCTTTTAATTGATTAGGTGAGATTAAATTAATTTGGTTAAAGATTTAATTAATTTTATTAAAAATTTTAAAATTTATATATTTTTCTCCTCTTAAATAGAAAGATAACTTGAAATTTAAAGAGAGTCAAATAAAAAATTTTAAAAACTTTAATATATATATATATATGTTTATTTTATTTTTTTTTAAATAAAAGGGGGCCCCTCTCCCAACCAAGTGGCTTCGCCACTCTTATTAGTAAGGTATATTTGCACCCAATCTTATTAGTATGGGCAATCGGAAGAAATCCTGATGTTTGGAAAAATCCTGAGAAATTTTATCCTGAGAGATTTATTGATAATTCTGTTGACATTAAAGGACAAGATTTTGAGCTGATTCCATTTGGAGCTGGTAGAAGATTTTGTCCTGGAATCTTTATGGGGCTTGCAACGGTGGAACTCTCTCTTGCTAATCTACTTTATAAATTTAATTGAAAATACCTGTAGTCGAAATGAAGAAGAAAGAAGATTTGGATATGGAAGCAAATCCAGGTATTACTATACAAAAAAAAAATGCCCTTTGTCTCATTGCTAGGAAATATATTTGATATTATTTACAAATTAATAATGCATATATGTAATTTACAAATGGAGAATAAATTATTATTTAAGGTCAATCGCATGTTACTCCTTTCCTTTGCATTGTTTTGTTTTGTTTTGTTTTATTTTTTTTTTATGGAACCTTTGTATTGTTTAGTTTTCTTGTATAAATTAATTATTTTGCTTTATACTTTTCTTTACAATAAAATAATTTGCAGAAACACAACCAAGTTTCCTTGCCTCCGCACGCAATACGCATTGGCAATAGCGATTGTTCTTCTCAACCTTGCATTCAAGCTTTTCCCAATGCTTTATACGATGGGCTCCGTTGGAACTAATAGCATGATTGATTGGGAGCTGCTGCCAGAATTTCGATGTGACCTTGACTTGTACTAGGTAACAGTGGCATGTGCGAAGGCCAAGAATATTTTTAGTTTGAAGTTTGGCAAGTGAGAAAGAAACAAAGTAAAACAAGAAAAAAAAAAGGTGTCTTTACAAAAATATCAAAAAATTAAAAAAAAAATTCAAAAGTTATTATATTTTTAAAAATATTTTTATATTTATAAGAATTTATAATTTTTTTAAAATATTAAATTTACATAATTTATTATGAATTTATTATAAATTATAAGTTTTTTATAAGTTTATTAATTATGGGTTTAAGAAAAATTTATATGATTATTATTTCATTCTAATACTTGACCTACTTATTTTTAAGAAAATGAACAAAGTAAGTTAAAATTGATATTGACGATGGAATCATCATAATTAAAATATTTCAAATTCATATTTTATATTTAAGAAGAATTAAATTTTCCTGCGGATTGGCTAGCAAATCATATTTTGAGTTTTTCTTTAAGAGTACGCATCTTGAAACAAGTTCTTGGTGAACTGCTTTCACGGATCCGATAGTATTTATTTCTTTCTGTCTATGCTAGACTAGTTTTGGACTAATTATCAGGATTGCGTCTTTTTTTGTATTAAAAAAATTATTTCAAATTCAGTTTTAATCGCATTTAAATTTAAAATAAAATTATTTTTATTTATTTATTTATTTTAAAATAAAAAAACAGTAAACTTACAATAATACTAGCTATTTACGCATCGACTCTCTACAGTTAGCAGTTTTTACTTGTTAGACAAATGCAAGAACTATTGTGCCAACGCCAATTAACATTGTTTAAATTAAAAACACAATTTATCTTTTTGATCTTTTGAAATGTATAAACATCATATGAGAAGAATCAAAACTTATTGTATTGAAACATTATTATACAAATATATATTCAGGTTGAATTTCTCAATCGAACCAATAAAATAAGTCACTGTTTTTTGGTTTATATAGAAGTACTAAATGATAAGGTGAATCATGGATTGTTATATTATGCAAAATAAATATAGATCAAACTGTGTTTCTCAAAACAATTTCTACAACTAGGGAGTGTGGAAATTGAACCGTGTAAAAAAGTATTATCGATGCTTAATTATGTTTAAAATAACCTTTTGAATTAATTTTAAGACAATAATTTTATTTTATAATCAATTTAGTCTTATAATCAATCACAGGTCACAATTTTACATATAAAATAAATATTAAGTGAAATAATTAAGCAAATTATTTCATTCTAGAGAAAAATATTAAGCAAACTAATTAATCATACAAGTTGAGGAGCATCATGCCCTCATGGAATACAACCTCTTTTTTTAACAGAAGAAAGTAGATTTTATTAAACATAAACAAGTAGTACGTAAACCCACAAAAGGCTGGATAAAATCCATCTGGGCTGGAAAAAACAAAACAAACCAGACCAACATTAACTAAAGCAGAACAAAG
This sequence comes from Garcia nutans, assembly GCA_947685225.1. Classification (NCBI taxonomy): domain Eukaryota; kingdom Viridiplantae; phylum Streptophyta; class Magnoliopsida; order Malpighiales; family Euphorbiaceae; genus Garcia; species Garcia nutans. The sequence goes on from CANTUV010000039.1 coordinate 58,656,272, forward strand.
AGACCAGAAATAACGAAGACAACACAAAATAAACCAACAACAACGAAAACAGCACAAAATACACCAACAACAAACCAGACACAGGAAATCAAGCCTATCCTCAACATTCCTCTTGGCTTTGAAACACAAAGAAACCAGATTGCATAAATCCTCCATCAACGTCCACAAGAAATTAAGAAAAAGACCGAGATCTGATACCTCTAGTAGAGCTTTAAAGCTGCTAGACCACCATATCCAAATGAACAACAGAGAGAAAAACTAAGACTTTCACTGTTACCCCATGCATCCTCATATTTTGAATTCTTTGAGGGAAGAAAGGATCAGAGATCCAATGAAGAGGCCATAGAGTAAGAAGAAAACCAATGCAAAAATCACGCCAGAACAGGAGAATAGCCAGAGCTCCTGAGAGAAGTTTCTTCCTCAAACATAAACAAGGGAACTGAGGGAGGGATATGTGTTTTTGAACAAAAACCAAGGGAAGATTGAAAGATTTTTGGCATGAAATAATTTATTTTGTGTTCAAAAGAAGGGAATTTGAAGCACCAAATCCCAATCTCTATAGGAAACCACCGGTAGATAGTTTGAAGGAGCTCAAAATCGATAAAGCCAAGGGCGATTCCATCTGGAAGTCTTGGTTGCAGATATCTTCCAGCAAAAACCAACAAAGAAAGGAAAAACAAAACGAAAGGCCTAAATCTAACAAAGGGAGAGAGAGAGAGAGAGAGAGAGAGAGAGAGATCAGCAGATCTTTTGCCAGTGGCAGCCCTAGAACTAGGGTTGGAACCAATTATGGAAAACAAAATCTTTATATGCAGAGAAGGAAAGCTTCACCGAGAAGGGAAGCAGCTGATTTCTGGGAATACAACCTCAGTCCCACCAGTCATATATCTGCTTAGCTTTAGATAATAATTTATTCTCTAATTATTTATGAATTATATACATGTCGTTATTTATAGATAATTTCAAATATATTTCTTAGCAATAAGACAAAGAGCATTGTTCTTGTGCATGGTAATGCCTGGACTTACTTCCATGTCTAAATTTTCTTTCTGCAGTCCAACAGGTATTTCCCAGTTAAATTTGTAAAGCACATTAGCAAGAGAATGCTCTACAGTTGCAAGCCCCATGAAAATTCCAGGACAAATTCTTCTTCCAGCTCTAAATGGAATCAGCTCAAAATCCTATCCCCTCAAATCAATAGAATTATCAATAAATCTTTCAGTATAGAATTCCTCAGAATTTTTCCAAACATCAGGATCTCTTCCAATCGCCCATGTATTAACATAAATTACTGTTTTTGCTGGAATATCATAACCATCTAAATTACAATATTGAGTTTATTCTCTTGGGACTAATAAGGGACCAGTTGGTTGCAATCTCATTGTCTCTTTAATTACAGCTTTTAGATAAGATAATTTATGCAGATCATTTTCACTTATAAAGCCTTTGTTTCCAATAACACTCCTAACTTCTTCTTGGGCTTTCTTCATTAGTGTAGAATTTTTCATTAGGAAGGTCATGATCCACACCACAGTTGCTGCACTGGTTTCTGTTCCTCCAATAAATACATTATACAAAAATCATAGAAACACAAAAGGAAAAATATTATTATTTGAGGTTTAAATTCACATTAATTTTGCTATCGTTTTATCAATGTTGATTAATTATAATATGCATGTGTACTTATTCACCAATGATACAAACAAATTATCAAAATTAATATAGAAATGGACTCTTTAATCTTAATTAAGAGCTAACTTTTATACTTTTAAATTTATATTAGAAAGAATTCTACTAATCAAATCAATATTAGAAAAAGAGTTTAACATAGTATCAAAGCTAATGGCATGCAGGGGCGAAGCCAAAGGTTCGATAGAAGGGGGCAAAAATAAAAAATATTATATATATTAAAAATAATATAAATGATAATTTTTTTTATAAATTTTTTAAATTAATATATAAAAATTTCTTTCATAGATAAAGAAAAAAAATTATAATTGCTTTTTATGTGATAAAATGTTAAAAGTATAAATAATAAAATTAATATAAAAATATATTAAAAAATAAATTTTTAATCTTACATTAATTTTCAATGAGTTTGAAGGGATAAGTAAAGATTTTGAAAAGGATAAATAAAAATTTTAAAAACTTTAATAAAAAAAATATATGTATAATTTTTTCTCTAAAAATAAAGGGGGCAGTTGCCCCCTTTCCTAAAAGAGTAGTTTCGCCACTAATAGCATGTGAATATGTAACTATGTATCCGAAAAATATAAAATATTTTATTGAAATAAACTAGTGTCAACTAAGATAGTTGACATTTGAGGGAAAAGACTACCTTGTGGGTTATATATAGTAAAATAAATTCAACCCAAATAAATATTTAAAAGAAAATTTAACTCTAACCATGAGGACTGCTTTGATATGATCTAATGTGAGATAAACTTTAAAAGAACGATCCTTCCAAAGTTGTAGTAAGACATCGAGAATATCTTCTTGCTCAGGCTTTGATCTACTTGGATCAACGTGTTCTTGAATTATCTCATCATAGAACATATCAAATTCCTTAAAATTCTTTTCCAAGCGATGGATTAATCCAGTAAGCTTGTCAATAAAACCCAAAGAAGGTAAATAGTCTGAAGCAAAGAAGCTAGTAAACATAACTTCAGCTTCTTTGAGCACTTCTTGAAGTCTACTTCCTTCATTTCCCTCTAATTCCTCATATCTCTTCCCAAAGGCAACTCTAATAATTATAGTACTTGTAAGAGACGACAAGGCCTCAGATAAATTAACAGGCTTAGATGGAACAGATAATTTAGTGATTTTATCAAGCATATAGGAGACTTCAGATTCTCTAATGGGATGAAACCTATGTGATCTGTTAGCGTTAAAGAGATGGACTACACATATTTTTCTTATTTCTCTCCAGTAATCATTGTAAGGTGCAAAAGCCACATCTAAACCATTAAAAGACAATTTTTGCTGGCCAAGAAAGAAAGGTCTACTACAAAATGAAAGATCATTGTCATCATATATTTTTTGTATATTTGTTGCATCTCCGGTCTCCCATTCATAAAAATAGATGCAATCTTTCAAAAGAATTTGTCGACACTAATGTTTTTTAGTTTTTACATTCTTCTGCAAACTATATACGATATCTTTAACAATTATCTAAAAATATTACCATTGCATAAAATGAAAGCTAAATGTATTTTATATGTACTTTTAAATTATTATGAGTTTGCATGTTCCATTTATTTTGATGATTAATTTGATCATATTTTTCATTAAATATTTATATTTTTTAAAATATATATATAGATTAATTTTATTATATACTAGATAATTGAAAATATATTACTTTGTATAAATTTAACTTAAACCCTACAGGACAAAATGATTTAAAAAATTATAAGATGATCTGATGTAAAAATTAATTTTTAAGAGAGTTAATTATTTCACAATACGAATTTTTTAAACAAGTTTTTAAACAATTTATATATATATAGACTTCATAATCAACTTTATTCATTAAAAAAAGGAAAAAATAGATAGAAAGTAATTTAATTGATAAAAAGTGAAAAAGTGTGCAACTATTAATTAATAAAACAAGGGAATTGATTCTAAAATTATATATAGAAATTTAGAATGTTAAATAGAGATATAATTTTGTGAATTTAAATATTATTAATTTATTTTTTACTCTCACCAAGCGTATATATCAATTAATAATTGAATACTCTATCTTAATTAGAAATTCTAAAGTCGAATATTCATGTATGCAGTTGTATTAAAATTTAATAAAAATAAATTTTATCACATTTATAGTTTAATTCGACTTAATTTCGGAAGAATGATTAACCATAATTATTAATTTTATGAAATTTTATCGCATTTATAATTCACCATCGCAATTATTGATAATAACAAATTTCACGAAATTAATATTCAACAAATAATTATGATTTAGAATAAGAATACAGACAAAACGCGCACGTTAGTTGAACTTGGATATTTTTTTTTGCCGCCATAATTGAACTTGGATATGCTACCTGATTTTTATTTTTGAACTGGAATACGATACCTGATTTTGATTACTGACTCAATAGGAATCTTAAATCCTTAACTTATCACATAGTAGCTGTATTTTCAGTTATTAGTGGGAGAGCAAAGAGTAAAAATAAGGTTATAATGTCTGTTTTCTCTTCATCTCAAATATCCTTTGCTGGAAAATATAATATAATCTTTTATAAAAAAAATATAAAAAAAATATAGTGGTATATAAGTTCATTTTGGACAAGATGAGAACTTAATTTTATTTATATGGCTACTGATATACATTTGGTTCAATACTCTCAAAACCAATAAAGTTTCTACATGTTATCAGTATAAAAAATGACAGAACGTTCGAATGATCCTAAACTTATATTTGAAGACGTGGAATTCAAGCTAACAGAAGTGACAAGCTTTCTTTCAAAAAAAAAAAAAAGAAGTGACAAGCTTTGCTTATGGAGTTTCTACACCGTTAATTCTCTTAGTTTCATTTCAAAGTTCATCACAGTCTCTAAAATTGTATTTTGATTTGTGGTGATATTATGTCTATGTATAATGTATGATCTATAATTATGTTATCTTTTTTATTTTCACAATTCTGTTGATTTGGTTAAATGTTAATTGAAGGTGTAATCTACTGCTTATATTAATAGGGGTTTTTAAAAAATATCCTAAAAATAAAAATATTTTCAAAAATATTCTTTTTTAATTTTAATTTCAAAAATACTTTTTTAAAAAAAAATTAATTTTATTTTTGATAAGTATTTAATATATTAAAGATATATTTTATTTTTAAAGATATATATTAAATATATATAAAGTATATCAAAAATATATTAAAAATATAAAATATTTAAAAAAAAGGTTAAAAAATATACAATAGAGTGCAATTTTCTCTAATAATTGTGTATTTTGAAAGTGATTTTAGTTTACTTACTCGGTGCTCAAATTATTCCATTCTAAACCAAAACCAGTGATCGCCATTACGATGTCCCTGTGACGGATATCAATATCTTCCTTTATTTCTTGATCTCATCAAATGGAAAGTATCTTTCATATCTATTCTGTTTGATTTATGTTCAAAAATATCTATTCTGTTTGATAGTATTGCAATAATATTAAAATTAAGTCTCTTCATTTATGTTGTATTCAATTTCAATTTAATACAATACTTTTATTAATTACTGTTGAAAAATCAATAAAATAACTTATTTTGTAATTCTATTTTTCTTCCCTTTATTCACACTTATTATTATTATTATTATTATATATGTTGCATTTGATATATTACTAGAAAACTTATTTATTTTACGGAGATATATTACTAAAATTATATTTTAATATAAAAAATTATATTTTTATATTTAAAAGATGCAATAAAATATTAAAAAAATAAATTAAAAAAATATTAACTTATTTTATTACAACCTAATTTTATTAAAAAAGTTTAAATAATACATGAATTATTCTTACAACGTCTCTTTCTTCTTTATTTATTTGGATATAGAATTAGACGGTTAAAATAGAGATATAATTATTTTTTGATTTATAAATTCTTAATCTTTTTTTGATAAAATATTTTTTTCTATTTTTCTATATAAAATATTTTACTAACTAGTTATTAAAATTTAGTAAATCCAACATTTTATTTTATATGATTATTTGCAAAGAAATATAATATTATTGATAAAAAAAATATTATATAATCAACTTTTCAGAAATTATGGTATAACCAAATGCATTATTAGAGTTATTTGCATTATTCTCCTATAAAATGAATATTTTTATTAATTTCTAATTAGTTGGTTTTTTCTTTTTTAATCTAACGTGTTCAGTAATCAAAACAAAATAAAACAAAAACACAAATTTTTTATTCTAAACTTGACTTTTTTTTACACTTCAATCATAATTATAAAAAAAATAGTATAAAATTTTGTACATTTTCAAATTAATATTATAAAAAATGTTTCATTAATAATTTTATTTTTATTTTTACAAAATTTCAAAATATAAAAAAAATAATAAACCACTAAAAACCTAATAAGCATAACATCATAAGTTATAAGGTGCATGTATGACCATTGATTGCTTACCACAAAGTAATATCATGAAAGAAAGAAATAAATAAAGAAGACAAAAATTGCAACTTGTAAAATATGACAACAATAACACATATCAAATTAGTAAAAAAACGTAATGAAGCTGCAGTCATCCTCTTAGCCTAATCCATACTGTTACATAAGCTTCTTCTTCATGGATTCAGAGAATTCGCCACCTCGTTTTAACATTAAAATCTACTGTTTAATTAAATTTGCCAAATGTTTATAGTTTTATAGGTGTATAGATAAATAAATTAAATCAATAGAACTAAGAGCCGAAGCCAGGTCTTCAAAAAAAATTTATCTTAAAATCCAGACTTCTTTCTCAATTATCTATCTCTATTCTTATATCGGTATTCGTTATATTATTCATATACAATCACCATTTTATAAGTTTTTTAATTTATTAATAAATTATCTTTATTTATTAAAAAAATTAAACTAGTAGAATATATATATATACTCCTAAATTTATCTGATAATACATTAAAAAATTAAAATAAAGATGAAGAAAATATATTAAATTATGAACATAATCACTTAATAAATAACTAAAATAATAATCATCACATAATATTAAAAGTAAAAATAATAAAATAAAAAGTAAAGATTTAAAAAAATAAAGATTTTAAACTTTTTTTTAATTTTCATTTTATTGTGTTTTTAATTTTTTTTTAGTTTTTTATTCATTTAATAAGTTTAAATTAATTTGCTAAAAAATATAAGACAATTTAAAATTTTGACAGGACAAATCAAAAAATTATAAATTTTTAATATATGTGGATATATATATATATATATATATATATATTTGTGGTTTCGCCACTTAGAACTGACGATGGAGTTTGTCATTAATATTCATCTCTTCAACACAACGTTGTTGTACCACTAGTTTAAAACAATTTTTATTTTAAATTTTCTTAAGATATAAAATTTAAATTTATAATTTTCAAATTTAGAATTGAAGAGTATTCATTATCCGATATTAATCTGACTATCATATTATAAATAATAAATAGATTCTTTTCCGCCAGCTGCTGCTCTTTATAGTTATATTATGTATTCAATTATTATTTAGCTCTTAATTTTGGTATATTTTTCTTATTTCCTTGACCAGATATGTTCTGAATTTTATTTAATTTGATTCTTTTGATTTTTATATGAGTGCTGAAACATCGATTGTTTGTTAAATTCTGTAAAATATATTGTTAATGAAATATCAATTATTTATTAAATTTTATGAACTAAGGATTAATAAATTAAATTTCTAAAAGATTTATTATTTCTCAAGACTATATATATATATATATATTTCTAAAACTTTATTCGTTTAGTTAATTTACTCACTTAATTTTTAATTTAATTATATAACACTTTAAATTTATATTTTTTTATTTTTATAAATATAAATTTATTGAATTATGCTAAATTACATCAAAATATATTAAATCATATTTTTCTTTAACTTATAAATACATTTCTTTTATTTTAAAATTAAATCTTTAAGCTTTCTTTCATATTTTCTTCTCCTTTTTTTTAATACTTTTGTACCCTTTAAAAATTTTTATTATTGATTTAAAGTTTTTTGAATTTTTCCTCTCAAAATATAATTGATTTATTTTTTTCAATGTATATTATTAGAAAATATATTTTAAGATTAGATTTTAAATGATAAGATATTTAGAGAGAGAAAAAATATTTATGAATTAAAAAAATAATTCAAAATGATTTAATAAATTTATATTTATAAATTTAAAAAAATATGAATTCAAAAAATTATATAATTAAATTAATAATTCGGAGAAAAAACTGACTACAAAAATGAAATTAAGATATTGCATATCTATTTATCATTTTTCAAACTCAAATTGGGCGGATGAGCCTATTTATTCAAAAGTAGAGGTTGAATAGCTGCTGAGAAAGCATCAAATGGTGACCTCACTTCCAACTTTCTTCTTTGCATAGATAGAGAATGTAGAGTCCATGCAAATTGCTGACAATTTGGACCCATTTTTCGTACGCTTTTTATTCCAATTTTTGTGTCCATATCTTAAGAGGCATTTAGAAAGTGGGGTGTAGGCCCATAACAGACATGCTCATGGGTCAAACTCAAATATAGTATTTTAGCCTTATCATTAGCCATTTGCAAAGGCACTCCAACTCCACTCTACCAAAATTTCTAACTTGGGAATCTTTGCTTATTCTATGCTAGTTCAACCTCTTTAAAAATTTATTCTCTTTTTTTTTTAACCCAAAAATTACATATCTATATTTATATTGGATAAGCTTTCTAATTTAAGATCTCTGATTAAGAAAAAAAAATTCTATCATTCCATCTAATGTAAAAATTTATTCCGCTTCACATATCTATGAATTATAACAATTATAATTTCATAATTTTATCTAAACTTACAATTTTATAATTTTAAATATTAATTTTCCCAATATGTTTTGTAATTTAAAATGCTTAATTTTATAATATGGAATTGCCAATATTGCGGAAAAAATCTCTTTAAACTATGCCGAATCAACATAGTTATTCTTGTTGTAACACAGTAATGCAACATTTTAAAAATAGTGTAATATTATTAAATCATAACTTATTAATTTAAAATTTTTCACTAAAAAATTAGTAACCCAATAATATTTCAAATAATATGGTAAAAAAAGTTATTTTCATTTATCATTACTAAAATAGTAATAAATAATTTGAATTTGAAATATCAATACTAAAAAAAGCTTAATAATTGTTGATTTGAAAAAACTATGTGGACATTATTTTTCCTAACTATATATGGGAAGCTCGCAGTGGCGTAGCCAGGATTTTAGATAAGGGGGGTCCAATTCAACTTAAAATTTATAATTCACAAAAATAACATTTATAATAAAATAAATAAAACAAGAAAAATGTTGGATACAAAGAAAATTTAAAACATTAAATTACAATATTTCTCGCCTATTTTTCATTGATTGAAATCTATTCATAATTGTTTCATTGTCAATACTTGCAAATACATCTCTTTCAATATAGGTAACTAAACAATCATTTAGCAGCTCATCTCCCATGCTATTACGAAGTGAACTCTTAATAATTTTCATTGCGGAGAAAGCTCTTTCCACTGTAGCTGTAGCAACTGGTAAAAGCAATGCCAATTTGATTAACAGATACACTAAAGGAAAAACTTTATACTTTTTTATAGCAACCATAGTTTTGGCGAGATCTCCAATTCCTTTCAATTCAGAAAATTTCTTATCCAAACGCACATCAACAATAAAGTTCTGAAGTTGAGATTGGAGTTCAATTAAATCAACTGGCGAAAAGTCAGAGGGATAAAACTTTGCAAGTTCAACTAATTTGCTCACATCAAATGCAGAAAATGAATCTTTAGGATCAAGACAAGCCATACACAAAAGCAACTTTGTATTAACTTCATCAAATCGACTATTCAACTCTTGAAGTTGCATATCAATTACTGAATAAAAAAGCTCAACTCGATAATGATGGAGATTTGTCATTGGTTCCATTCCCCGCTTTGATCTTGGAACAAAAACATGCTCGTCCATATTTATCACACTAATTTCATTTTTAGCACAAAATTCAAACACTTCTTTCAATAAATCCTCCCAACCATTATCTCTAACATCCTGCAAACGGAGTTTTGACACTTTTACCAAATTCATAGCATTCACAATATTTTGATCCCTCTTTTGTAAAACTTGAGACAACTCATTTGTGATTCCCAAAATCAATTTCATAAGATGCAACACAAACACAAATTCAAATTGAATCACAATATCAAACATTTTAATGGCCTCACCCCTTTGTGAATCATCAATCCCATTATCTCTAACATAATCAACAATATCCACAACTGAAGAAAATAAATGAATCAAATTAATAAGCGTACCGTAATGAGAACCCCAACGAGTATCTCCCGGCCTCTTCAATGTCATCTCTTGATTCAACCCTCGTCCATTTTTTATGATACCTTCTTCAATTCCTTTTGCCACTTTTTCCATTTGCAATTCTCGAAGCATTTCTTTTCTTTTACAAGAAACTCCAACTATATTTACCAAACGATTAATAGTATGGAAAAATGAACATACACTATGGTGCTTTTTAGCAACTGCAACAAGAGTAAGTTGGAGTTGATGGGCAAAACAGTGAATGTAATAAGCACTTGGATTTTCCTTTAAAATTAAACTTTTGAGGCCATTGAATTCACCCCGCATGTTACTAGCCCCATCATACCCTTGTCCTCTCAAACCAGATATGCTTAAGCCATAAGTACAAAAGAAAGACTTCAAACCTGCTAGAAGCGTTGAGGCACTTGTATCATGTACATGAACAACACCAATAAACCTTTCAACCACACACCCTTGTTCATTCAAATACCGTACAACAACACCCATTTGCTCTTTAACTGAAACATCTCGACATTCATCAACTAGAATAGAAAACAAATCATTGCCCATATCTGAAATAATAGCTTTTGTTGTCTCAAATGCACATGCACTAATGATATCTTTTTGAATAATAGGAGAAGTGAGCTTGTGATTTTCAGGAGCATTATGAAGCACAACACTATTAATTTCTTCATTAGTTAAAGCCAATACTTTAACAAATTCAATGAAATTTCCTTGATTTAATGAAGTTTCAGATTCATCATGTCCTCGAAAAGGTAGACCTTGCATCAAAAGATAGCGAAGAGCAAGTAATGATGCATATAATCTACAGCGATACTCACGCTTTGACTTTTCAGAATGTTTTGAAAAAGCAAATTCAATGTGTTGCTCTTGATTCATTAAATCTTGACAAGCTAATCGACACCTATGATGCAAAGAATCGTGTTTTCCTACATGATCTCTTATTCTCTCTTTCTTTCGCCAAGTTGAAAAACCTTCAGATACAAAAGTATTATGACCTCTTTCACTATGTCCGGGTGAAAAAAGATAACAATACAAACAAAATACCGCATCTTTTTCAATACTATATTCTAACCAATCACTAAAATCATCAAACCACGATAATATAAATTTCCTTTCTCTACCTCCTTCTACTCTTTTAGGAAAAGTATGATTGCGTGGTTGACATGGACATTTTAATAAATAGGCTCTACGTACCTGATCTCGGACATCAGGTGGATAACTCATTATGCTAGGTCGTAATCCCGGATCAGAAGGAATATTTTCTATATCAATCTCATGTTGTTGAATAGTAGGTTCTTTTGGTGGTACCGGTTGAACAATTGCTTCCTTATGTGGTTGAGTCGATTGAATATTTTGATTAACTGATGGCGACTCTTCACTACTTGGTCTTAATTTTTTAAAATATCGCTCCATATAACTACAAAGAATAAGAAAAATAATTCAATCACAATAGTCAATAGATATATAGTAGCCATTTCAATTTATCAAATACTAAACATTAAAAATATCAAATTATAAAAGAAATAAAAAAATTCCAGATTATAAACTACAAAAAAATAATAATTTCAATTTAACTTCATACTACTTTTCTCAAAAAAAAAACTTCATACTACAAAATCAAATTAAACATTTCAAATTTATAATGTCCTCAAGTATTCAAGCCAATTTCTTAATTCATTATTTTTCAAATTTCAATTCATTTTAGCAAGATAAAAAAATTGCAACAAAATAAATATGAGATTAAAAGTAAGTGGTGTACCTATTCTTAACTTGTTGCCGCTGCCTTGCTGGTGCCAATCGGTGAAAGAATGAAATTGAAAAAGGAAGAAACTGTTATCTGAAAAAAAAAAGAAAGAAAAAGGAATTAACGAAGAAGAAACGTGAGAAAGAAGAGAAAGAGTCACAATTAAGTTATTCTTGTTTGTTTGTAATGGGCAGAGTCATTGACAAATCTTGTTTGTTTGTAATGGGCTTGATTAAAAGGCCCAGTTTTAAAGATTGGAAAAAAAAGGATGAAAAATGTTGGGAGCGTGGATCGAAGTTGCGTGCTCTCACATAGTAAGGTCAAGCTGTTCCATCTCAACCAATGTAATATTCATTATCAAATATACCTAAAAAAATTTTATTTTTAACTGAGGGGGGAACAGGGCCCCATGGGACCCCCTTTATCTCCGCCTCTGGAAGCTCGTCAGTTGTTAGTCCCCATTCTATATTTTCGTAGGATCATGAAAATGGATAGAAATTAAGAACACCAGTTATTGCTAATGTGTAGGTCTACTCAATTGTTGCTTTTACTCAATTCATAGTTAATGATCAAACTTTCTCCATATATAGATTTGTTGCACGAGATAAACCATGTGATGGATCATCATAACCTATGCAGCTCCACTTGACCATATATATATAGATAGACAAAGAGAGAGATGGCAACTGTGGGATTCAACCATCGTCTCCCTCACTTTATAATCTTCTTTGTGAATTTAATAAGAGAATACCCATCACATTTTTACCTAAAACTTTTTAATTTTCTGTTATAAATTTAGAAAAAGTCTCAATAAGACTACAATTCGATTATAAGAAACTCTAACCATGTCATAATATTGTAGCCAACGCTGATACGAGAAATTCAAAGTATAAGACTATTGCAAAATTAGCTTTTGATGAATCTTGACACCCCAGTTCATTTTAAGCAAACTATTAACTCAATCTAAAAATTTTAAGGTATTAGAATTATGAATTATTTTTTATTTATATATTACTCGCTAAATTTACCTCTTTTTAATATGAAATTTCTCCGGCATTTAAAATTTCAATAATATATTAATATAAATTGAAAATTGATATATACAAAATGAGAAATACAAATAGATAATGTGAAAAGAACATTTTATCTAGCTATAATCATAAGGTTTCTTATTCTTATAAATTACCCCATGTGAAGTGATGAGAGCTCCACCAGACTCTCCTTCTAAAGAAAAAAAAAATGGAGAATGAAAGAGAGAAAGAGTGGTGAGCAGTCATGTGTGCCGTTGTACCTAAATTTTGCCAGTTTGATTGCTGAAATAATTCTTCACCTATATTAGTTTAATAAAAACCCATCTCTCTTGCTTTAACATCAATAACCTGAAATTTAATTTCTGATTAATTATCCTACTAATACTATAGCTTTGATTAATATTTGAAAGCGCTTTTCTACTTCTAAAATAATGCCCAGTAAGTTGGTAGGTGTCTGTGATTGATAATTTATATATATATTATATTATTACATGAACATGATTGAACACCATGTAACTCATCATAAGAACTCCCCTATTCTTCTTCTCTTTTTTTTTCTCAACCACAACACAACAAACCCTCTGACATGCCTAATGTTATATGTATATATATATGTAAGAAAAAATATTAATTCAATCATTATGCTAGTAATGTAATAGTTGTTTACCAGTCCATATATTTAAATCTTGCCAATTGTTTATGTTTTTTTTTTTAAATGTAAACTAAAATTTCATCGAGTAATATTAGAATAAGAAGATCAAACAAGTAAAATTAGAAGAACCAGTGTTCCAAATAAAGATCTAAATTTAGTTGCACTTGTTAAGAACCTGAGCGACTGAATATGTATTTTCATCAAACTCAATGAAATATTCACTTTTTTTAATAATTTCTCCGCAATTCTAAACAAATAATTAATACATTTTGAATTTTCTTCACATTCAAATAGCAAAGTTTGAATAACCACTCGTGAATCATCTCAATCATTTACTTTCCATTATTAATCTCCAATAAAATCCATTGCATTAAAACTAATAAAAAAGTATTTTCTAAATAAATTCATTTTCTAAAACAGCATTAATAGAGGAGAGCACATACATGTCCCAAATCTATATTCAACAATGACATTTTAACTACAAATCACTTTGATATATTCAGTTTAATTAAATAATAATAATGCTCAATAAACTGTATATTAAATTAGCTAAATTAAGATTAATTAGTTCATCTTAATCAGTTGGTTTTCACGAAAAAGATGCAAATAACCATATTTGGACTTTTTATAATTTGCTAACCTCTTGTGTTGACTATGCTAAGCGGGGGCCTATAAATCATTAATCAATACTTAATTATTGATTAATCCTTGATTAGCTTTATATCCATCTGATCTGTCTTAATCTAATTAAAAAAACACATAATTTCATGTTTGGTCCCGCCATGTCAGATTCATACCTGCTCTTTGATTCGAATCCGATAAAAGTAAAACAGAGTGATCCAGTGTATGGGCCTGTGGGCCTCCATGTGCTTATACGTGTCTTCCAGCTACTCATCCACGTGGCAAACAACAAAAGAGTTGTCAACATGTTCGGTCACCAGTTTTGATACTATAATATAATAAATCTATGATTGCTCAAAATAGGACTTATTTGTTAATTAAAAGTAAGATTATCCATTATTAGAAGATTTTACATTTTAGAATCTTTCGTTTAATTCAATGGCCGTGCATTCTGACAGTAACAGAATTAGAATAAAAATAAAAAATAAAAAAAAATTTAAATAAAAAAATTATATATAAAATTATATTTATTTTTATTTTTATAATAAATAACTGAATGATGAAATTTTTATTATTTTTATTTTAATATATAAATATTATAAATTATATAAATAATATAAATATAAAATTAATTATAATTTTATATTATATAAATATAAATATATTAATTATATATGTATATAAATATACGTACATTTTATAGAAATCAGGGGAGACAATGAACCCCATGTCCCCAGTTCTGTCCCTGGATTCAAACACACACTTTGATTAATGGTTTTCTCCGTTCCGTCCCGTTCTCACTTCTCAGGATAATACTCTTGTGCTTTTGGTCCTATCTTGGCCGTCTTGGTACCATCAATCTCTCGACAACATCTTTGTTAATCTCGCGAGTTATCATATGTGATATGTCTATATTTATGCCAAAATAGTTAAGATGTTGGCCGTTTAGTGGAGTATTTGTTACTTACTACTTTTTAATGCAATTAAATGAAGAGCTAAAAATTGTTTTTTCCACATATGCAAGCGACCTACGAACAGTACCCTTCCACATCTCATTAATTATATAACATTTTTTTCATTTTTTTATTAATATAAATAAAATTTGATTCTCAATATGTTATTTTAAAATTTGTGTTTTGCTATATTTTTTATTTTATTTATCAATTAATAATTTAAATATAATATGTAATATGATAATTATAGTGGTATTCCATTTAAATAGGATCCATAATTCAAAAAATATATATATAAGTGGTACTACCAATTGTATCAATGAAAGAAAGAAAAAGATAAGATGACATGTTGCAAAAGTAAGTTGTCATCTTTTCTCACACACTTATAAAAGCAAAAAATACTATTATAAATAGTCTTTCCTTCCATCATTTCATATAATAATTTTAAGAGAGAAAAATATATTAAAAGAGAAGAAAAGTAAAATATTATTTGTAAGATAATATTTTTTAGTGATAAAATAATAAAGTTTTATTTTTGGTATTTGAAAAATATTTATTACTATTTTATGTTTATCTTCTTTATGAGTGTTGTACTTTTAGAATATGATTTTTTTAGAAAAGTCTCTCTCTTGTAATTTTACTATTTATTAGTAGAAGAAATTTATTTAAAATTTGTCTCATGGTCGTAGTCCAAATTAAAAGATGAACCATGTTAAATTCGGCGTGCTATTTTTATCTCAATATCAGAGCTATTATCAAGTGTAGTTATTTTGTTATATTGTGCTATTAATTATTTTAGTAAAATCTGTCTAAAGAGACTGAATTTTAAGTGAGACTGTCTGTAAACCCTCCAACCTTTTTTAAAAATTTTCTTAGTATTTATTTTTAGTACAATATTTTATACACTATTTACTTATATAATAGCAAGTATTTTATGTGTTATTAACACCCGCTGCACAGCAAGTGATATTAGAACCTGATTCAGGTAGGTACGCGGTGTTGAAGTTATTCTCTTTGCGTTAAAGAGATAGAGAAAAAATAAACAAGATGATTGGCCTAAATGGCTTAAATTATCACATATGGAGAAATAAGATGAAAGATTTTTTATTTGTGACGAAAATATATTTGCATATGTTCGCCACATTAAAACTTGATGGGAAATCATATGAAGATTGAGAGTTCGAGCATGAGCAAGTGTGTGGCTGAAGACAATGTGTATAATCATAATTGTAAAGAGACTCATGCTAAGTCCCTATAGGAGAAGCTCAAACAGTTATATGCTTCTAAAATAGGGAATAAAAAATTGCTCTATTTGACTAAACTGGTCAAAATTAGTTGCCGAAAAAATATATTTATGGCGGACTCTTGAATGAATTTCAAGATTGTGTAGACCAGTTATCAGAAATTGGTGTAAAATTTGATGATGAGTTGCTCGATCTTTTAATACTTTCCTCTCTGCCAGAGTTCTGTGAGACTTTGAAGATTTATATCGCTAATTCAGCGGTTGATGGTGTTGTCAGTTTGAAATCTGTCAAGAGTTTGATTCTAAATAAAAAAAATGAGAAGGATATCTCAAAATTCAGTATCTACATCTCAGCCAGATATTTTGGTTACTGATTCCAGAGGGAGGAGCAATTTTAGTTCAAATTCAAGAGATAAGAGTCGAGAAAAGTTAAATAAATATACAAATATTGAATGTTGTCACTGTAAGAAGAAGGGACACATTAAAAAATTATGTCAGAAGTTTAAGAAAGAACAGGAGAAGAACAAAGGCAAAGAAATCAAGCGATATGATAGCAGTGATGATGAACAAGGAACTACGGCTGCCACCATTGAAGAATTTCATATCATTTCTTATAATAATGATGTGAATATAGCATCCAGTGAATCAGACTGGGTAGGAGATAGTGGTGTCACCATTCATGCAACATCACATAAAGAACTCTTCTCAACATATAAACAAGAAGAATTTTATATTGTCAAAATGGGAGACAAGAGTATAGCCAAGATCATCGACAGAGGTGATATTTGTTTGGAGATAGAAAATGGGACAAGGCTACTCTTGAAAGATGTCAGACATGTTCTCTACCTTCGGCTAAACTTGATTTCAGTTGGCATACTCGATGATGAAAGTTTCAGCAGTACTTTCAAGAATGGTCAATGAAAACTTACTAAAGGCTCCTTGGTATATAGAAAAGGTAAAAAGTATTCCAAGCTATATGTGATGTAGGCGAAGCTCTCCAGTGATTTTATTAATGCAATGGAGAAATAAAATAGAACTGAGTTATGACATAGAAGACTCAGTCATATGGGTGAGAAAGGGATGTCACAATTAGTGAAAAAGAATGCATTATTCAGAATTGATAAAGTGGGTTTAAAGAAATGTATTGATTGTCTGGCTGAAAAATAAAACAGAGTTGCTTTCAAAGGTTCCACTTCTTCCAGAATAAAGAATGTATTGGATCTGATTCACTCAGATCTGTGTGGACCAATATCAAAGTCACTTAGTGATGCTCAATAGTTTGTGACTTTCAATGATGATCACTCAAGGAAGATGTGGGTATACACTTTGAAGTCAAAAGACCAAGTGTTAGATGTGTTTAAGTAATTCCATGCCTTAGTTGAAAGGGAAACTAGGAAGAAGTTGAAATACATTCGGACAGACAATGGTGGAGAATACATTGGATCATTTGATGCCTACTGCAAGGAGCATGGTATCCGACATCAAACAACACCTCCAAAAATACCGCAATTGAATGGCTTAGAGGAGAGGATGAACAAGACTTTAATGGAAAGAGTCAGATGCTTGCTCTCTCATTCAAAGTTACTTAAGACATTTTAGGGTGAAGCTCTATATGTTGTAGTACATGTACTTAATTTTTCACCATGTGTTCCTCTTCGATATAATATTTCAAAGAAGGTATGGTCAGGAAAGGATGTTTTCTATCATCATCTGCGAGTGTTTGGCTTCAAAGTTTTTGTGCACATTCCCAAGGATCGGAGGTCAAAGCTTGATGTCAAGATACAGAATGTGTATTTATCGGCTATGGTCAAGATTATGATCAACTTGGCTATAGATTTTATGATCCAGTTTAGAAAAAGCTTGTTAGAAGTCATGATGTTGTGTTTGTTGAAGATCAAACCATTGAAGACATCAATAAAGTGAAAAAGGATGCTCCTGAATTCAATGGTGACTCAACAAACTTAAAGTTAATTCCTCCAAAGGCGGTGCCAATACAAGTTGCAGATAAAATACAAAATCATCTGCCATAAAATACTGACATCAATGCTCCCACAGAGGTCCAATCAGATGATGATGAGGACCATATTGAAAATCAACCACCACCACCAGTAAAAGTTCCTCAGGTTCCATTAAAGAGATCTACTAGAACTAGACAATCTTCTACTATATACTCTAATGATCAGTACATGTTGCTTACTGATAGGAAGAACCTGAAAATTACCAAGAAGCTACAGTAGATGAGAATAGGGAGAAATGGATTGAAGCCATGCAAGATGAGATGAAATCTTTGTATGAAAATTAAACTTTTGAGCTGGTGAAGTTGCCGACAAGCAAGAGGGCTTTGAAGAATAAGTGGGTGTTTAGGATAAAGCATGAAGAACACAATTTCCAATCATGATGCAAAGCCAGATTAGTTGTTAAAGGATTCAGCCAAAGGAAAAAATTAACTTTGATGAGATTTTTCCACCAGTGGTGAAGATGACATCGATTCGTACAGTGGTGGGATTAGCTGCAAGTTTAGACTTGGAGATCGAGCAGATAGATGTTAAAACTGCTTTCCTTCATAGTGATTTGAAAGAAGAAATATACATGGAACAATCAAAAAGTTTCAAAAAAGAGGAAAAGAAGATCATGTCTGCAAAGTTAAAGAAAAACTTATACGGCTTGAAGCAAGCATCGAAACAGTGGTATAAAAAGTTTGAATCAGTTATGGGGGAGCAAAGGTATAAGAAGACTATTTTAGACAACTATGTTTTTTTAAAAAAAATTCTCCGATGACGATTTCATCATCCTTTTGTTATATATGGATGATATGTTGATTGTTAGCTGGAATATTTTCAGAATCAATAGCTTGAAAAAGCAGCTGAGTAAGTCTTTTGCAATTAAAGACTTAATGTTAGTATTGCGCTCTACTTAATACTACTATAAGCAACACTTGTAAGTATATGGGTTTATTATAGTAACGGTGATCGCCCTAAGATTGTCTCATAAGAAAAGTGTTATTCGTAATAATTTGATTAAAAAAATAAATTAAAAGAATGAGTGTGTGATGTTTTCAATATTATTAAAATTGTAATAAAATTAAAATAGCAAGTAACAATTATTGGTACACTTAGAATTGGTTTAATTCTTGAAATTGTACCTAGAGTTTGTAGATCAATTTAATCAAAGATTGATTATCAAATTATCCATTAATATAGCCTTGTAGTTTAATTTGTCGTTGAGTTTAATTAGCAATTACCAATTCATTAGTTTTCACATTCATGAATTAACAATAACCAATTATTTTGAATTTACAAATTAATAGAACCCTAGAACTTATATTTCTAATACATTCTTTGGGTAGTTGATTATATAGTTTCGATATCAAATTTCACCGCTCGGTCCATCATTTGATATTAAGAGATCAATAGGTAGTCAATCTATTAACCTATCATTTAATTCAATACAATCAACTAATAACAAGGTATATTAATGAAAATATCAAATCAAGTCATTCAATCAAATCTACTACAAAACCCTAGGAATGGGTAATTTAGCTCATCATCATTTCAAAATCAACATTCATCTCAATATAAATCAAATCAAAATTATCCACTGAAATATTAATATTCATAACAAAATAACAACAATCTAAAAATGAATTAAATGAGGAAATATGAAAAATCCCTTATAGATGCCAAAAGTTAAATTTCTTGTTCTTCCTTCTAGCTCAACATGAATGCGATGAAGAACTCCCAAGCTCTCTTCAAACCTCCATTCAATTGTTCTACCCTTGAAAGAATGAGTGAAGTCTCTCTCAACCCTCCAATCTTTCAATCCAAACTTTCTTCAAACCCTAACTCTCTAGAGCTTTAGTTACCCATATAAAATTTCAAGGAACTAAGTTATAGTCTCCTTTTTGGAGAATGGAATGGAAGATAAAGATAAAGGTGATGATAATGGTCGTGGTAAGAATAGTGTCCCTAAAATAAGAACAAGTCTCCTCTATATTCATCTCCCTCAAATTATTTAATTCTAAGACAAAAAAAAGAAAATTATTTTTCTAACTCACCTCACTCCTATTTGTCTCCTCCTTTCCATTCTTAAATTTTCCATCCCATAAAAACACCTAAAATAACATTCATCTTATCTCCCACCTTGTCCCCCACTAATCATGCTAATAATTCAGAGGAATCATATAAGACACGACCAAGACATGAATGACTTGGTCGTGTCTATCAATTTTGCCTCGGACACGGCCAAGTTATTTGCTTGTGTCCTTCAATATCTTGCATCGTGTATTTTCATGTGGGAGTGACACGGCTTGTTGACATGGCCATGTCATCTGGCCGTGTCTTCCTCTGTCTCTCTTAATATTTTGCTCTCTTCAGATGTGACACGGCTAAGTCAGTGGATGTGTCATGTGACATGGCGAGTGATTTGGCTGTATCTCTTGCATGTGTCTGCCTCTGCTGAAGTTTTCTGAGGGACACGGCCAAGTTAACTTGTCCTGGGAGTATCATATCAGTGTGTTTTTTTTTCTTGCCTTGGACAAGGGGACACAGCCAAGCCAGTGGTGTATTGGTTGTGTCTCATGTCTTTCCATCAAATTTGGATCCAACAACGTGAATTTAAGCTTCGTTCTTCACTTCAATATAAATCAAATACTTCAAGCATTATTGAACACAAATTAAAGAAAAGATTAACTAAAAATTAATAAAATTACCTTAAAAATATGTACATAAATTATCAAAATAATTATCCCGTACTTAATTCTTTACTTGTCCTCAAGCAAAGTTAAATTGAACAAAACCAAACATGAAGGAATTTATCAAACTCAAGAATTATAAGATATCATCAAAAATTCTCTTTTTACAATGTTCACACTCATTGTCAAACTAAATAAAATCAATACTCAAGCAATTCAATGGTCTTCCAATATATCCCAAAATGCCACTCCCTCACAAAGTCTCTCAAGTGTTTGATCAGGGTAGTCTTTGCACTCACATCATTCAATGAAACAATATCTACATAGGCATGCTTATCAATCAAATTTTCACCACCTAATTACAATCAAGTATCAATCATAAGATCTTTCATTAGGTTGTAATGAGGCTAAGGTGAAGGCATGACATTGGGAATGTGAGCATATTCATTAAGTTTAATAACACTTCAATAACGAAGTAACCGATTATATGTATAACCCAATAATCTTAAAACAACCTCTGCTCACTTAGCACTTGACTCCAAAATACCCTTTATTTAAAATCCTCTTATTTTATTGAAAAAATTATACCCAAGCTTATTCCAACTTTAGCCATAAGAACAATAATTTCTAAAATATTTTTTTAAATCATAAAATAGGATTTTGAATTATTTTCTATTTTTTAGATTTAATATAACAATAATATAAGGAAAAAGAAGATCTAATAAAGAAATATAAAAATTACAAAATATTTATTTGTAACTTTTCAACCTACTAAATTTAATTTCACACTTTAATTGACACCACAACTTCAATTTCTAAATTCTTTAAATGCTCTTGCTCCCAATAAAATGACAAGAAATGAAAAAAAAATGGTTCACGGCTAATGTTATTGTGTAAAAGAAGGAAATAAAAAAATAAAATAGGCTAAAAATTGGCTTACTAAAGAAATATTCAGAGTTGGCTTTTTAAGCTAAATGGGTATTCCTAAATACCTTAATCATGTTGATGCCTAATTAAAATTTTTACATGGTCTCAAAATGCATATCTAAGCAAGTTCTAGTAATATATCAATAAAAAATTTTCACACACAAAAATAATAAGTTGGCATTCAACTTAAATGGCTCAAATTCTCACAATTTAAAGGTAATTCCAAGAATGACCATCAAAGTTGACAATAAGTATTGATTATATTCAATTCTCAAATTCATGCTTCAAAAATTTTAAAGGCCACCTATCGAAAATCTTATAACCATTGAGTTTTTCAAAAATTATTTATTCAAAGAAAAATATTACATTACTAAGATTACTAAAACTTAAACCAAGAATAAGTTAAAAGTAAACACCTTGCACCCCACACTTTAAGATTCACATTGTCCCTAATGTGAAGAAGCAATAATAAAATAAATGTTAAGTTTAGATAGAACATGTTTTTATCACCTCCTCGTTTGGTATAAATTGATACTTTAAACCTTACTTGAAACACATCCGAATTACTCGTAAAAAGATAAATTTTAAAGTAAAAATCTTATAGATTAAAAACACATAGCAATATTAGTAACAACATAACATTAAGACATAATGTATTAAGTAAATCTTTAAGCAAGTAACAACTAAATTTGATAATAAAGATTTGTTTAAGAATCAAGCTACATCTATTGTGGTGGAGGTTGTGAAGACGATGTGACGTAAGGATGGAGACTAAGAATTCTAGCCAAGTTGTTATTGATTAACTCCAGTTGATTAAGCACTTGAGCATGATTGTGATTTATCTTATCTTCAAGTACTTCAATCCTGCTTATTATCTCATGATTTTCTGGAACTGGACCATCCTCATTTAAGCTCAATGAATTAGAATCGGAGTCATCATAGACTCAGGCCCGCTTTTGTCTTCATCTCTAGCACTAGGCTCGCCATAAGCCATCTCAATCCCCTCTCCCCTCTTTGTAATCATGCGCATTTTCTCCAATGCCGCTATATCAAGCATATCACTGCCCAAGATTCATTGCATCCTACAAGTTTCAGGATTGAAATTTTCACTTAGAGCAAGTGCCAATGTTGACACTATCCCTGCAATGCAAATTGTTCCTTTCCTCCAATGAACAACATTACCCAAGATATCCGCTAACTAAAATACAATGCTAACAGGGGTAGCATGATAAGCACATGACAATAAGAACAATTCATTAGACTCAACATCTCCGAGACTTCCTTTCGAGCAAAAAAACTACAAGCTATGAACCTATATAAATACCTCAATGCGGGATTTTTCAATTGTGTTGCCTTAGTCAATTTGGCTACGTACATCCGCCCTAAACCCAAATCAACCCAGCCCGATTGTTGGGTTGAAGTTCTTGGGTATTGTCTTGTACCCCTCAGGAGAAAATCTAAAAATGTCGTTCAACTGTTCAATTGAAAGATTATGTTGTCTCCCATTTAATTTGAAAACTAGCATAGAGCAAAGTTTTGACTCATCTTTTTCTACCTTAAGTGAGGCAACAAACTCAAGAGTCAATTTTTTAAATTGTTTAGGTCTCAAAGTGATGGATTTCTCCTAACTAAGATTCTTCACATGAGTAACAAAATTATCTCTAATTTGCAAGGCATTCAAAGCATCATCACTAACATACCTTGAGGGAAAGAAACCTCTTGCTTGGATTGCCACTTTTCTTAAAGAAGATTAAGAGGTTGGTGGTGGAGCTCTTCTCTTATGATGAGAAACCATCTTGGTCTTTGGCATGTTAATCTTGATTAAAATTGAGATTGAAGTTTTTTATTCTTAATTTGGTGAAGAAAATAATGAATTTTGATAGAAAAAACTTGGGATTTGAGGTTTTGGGTGAGCTTGGCCATGTGGCTATGGCGATAGAAAAAGAGGGAAAAGTTTTTAGGGTTTAAAAAATGAAAAAGTGGGAGAGAAGCCCATGTTTGAGATTTTTAAAAGGTGAGAGACACGGCCCGTGTTCGAATTGTCTTGGCCATGTAAGGAAACACGGCTTCTAAACACGACCAAGACTCTTGGTCATGTCTGATACTAGGAGACTTATTGATTTCTCAAAAGAAAATGCTAGTTGACACAGCTTGGTGACACGGCCAAGAAGATTGGCCATGTCTGCTACTGGACAATTTTGGTCATTGTGAGAAGGTTGACAAGGCTTGGGGACACGACCAAGATGACTGGCCGTGTCAAGGTCTGTGCAAGAATAGGTTTCTCAGGGAAAAATTAACATGGCTTGGTGACACGGCTAAGACTCTTGGTCTTGGCGTGTCAGGGTCTGTACAAGAGTGGATTTCTTACTGAAAAATTGGCACGGCTTGGTGACATGGTCAAGACTCTTGGTCGTGTCAGCTTTCGGGTTTATAAAGTATTTATTTATTTATTTTATTTTATTTAGCCATGTCACCCATGCCTAGTTCATTCGTTCTTCTCTTTATTTCTTGCCATGAAATTCAATTTCACCAAAAACACCCATCAGAGAACCCATTCTATTTAATTTATTCCAAAACCAATAAAAATTTAAAATTTAGAATCCAAAATACAAAAATAAGAAAGAAATTCAAATCGATGGGTTACCTCCCATTGAACACTTCTTTAACGTCGTGTAGCTGGACATTATTACATCACTCGTCAATGAACATCATATTTTTTTACGGTTTTTGCAACTTTGATTTCTTCAAATAGGGCTTCACCCTTTGTCTATTCACCTTAAATGTTTCATTGGTTTTTAAGTTTAGTAATTCAATGACTCCAAAGGAAAAAGTTTGAACTACTTAAAATGGTCCACTCCAACGAGACTTTAATTTTTTGAAAAATAACTGCAACCTTGAATTGAACAAGAGAACTTTCATTCTCGGCTCAAAGGTTCTTCTAAGGATCATTCTGTCATGCATAGCTTTTTTCCTTGTAAATTCTTGCACTCTCATAAGCCTCATTCCTAAGCTTATTAAGCTTGGAGATTTACAACATCCTTTGCTCTTTTGCTCCATCCAAGTCCATATTTGTGATCTTGATTGCCCAATAAACTTTATGCTCTAATTCCACCAGTAGGTAACAAGTCGTACCAAAGACCAATCTATATGGACTCATTCCCAATAGCATTTTGAAAGCTGTCCGATAAGCTCATAGTACTTTCAAAAGTCGGATTGACCAATCTTTTCTTGTCGTATTCACTGTCTTTCCCAAGATTCCCTTAATTTGCTTGTTGGATATCTCGGCTTGTCTAAACATTTGGGGGTTGTAATAACCCAAATTTAAAAAAATTAAAATTAAAAAGAAAATTAAAATTTAATTTAAAATATGTATATATGTGCATTTGTAAGAAAGAAAACAAAAAAAAGAAGAAAAGAGGAAGAAAGAAAGTGCAAAAAAGAGGAGAGAGAAAGTGAGAGAGAGAGGGATGGATCAATTTTTCTCAGATCTATCATCGTCCAATGAATATTTTATGACACCTCTCATACCATTAGAAAGCTCAGTGTCAGACAAGTCCAACGCCACTAAGATCGTCGCCGTCCGACGCCGGAGTAGGCCTCACTCGCCGAATGAAGTTGGCGCCTCCCTAGAGCTTTCGACAAAGATTTCGGTTGCTTTTGACATCTTTTCCCGGCAAGGTTGATATTTTTAGATCTCTCACTTCATAAGCTTTATTTTGGTATATCATTTGTAAATTTTATACAACTTTTGGGTTTAGCCAAAATTCGGCAACCGTTTTCCGGTGACGGTAATACTATTCTGATTACTGTTTTTCGGCAACGGTGACACTATTTTGATAACTGTTTTTTTGCAACAGTGGCACTATTCTCGGTTACTATTTTTTGACAACGGTGATGCTATTATGATAATATCACCGTTCCAAGAAGAATCGTTAGGTTTTCATAAATCTGTGAGTTATATAAAATAATATAATATCCCGCTCCCTTAATATATGTTTATAATTTTATTTGCATAATACATCAACTGTTTGTGCAATACATGTATAGTTATTATTGTTATAAGCATAATATGTGTTGAGTATGAGTTTAGCTGTGCTTAATGCATATGATATGTGATATCGGATAGAGTTAGGATAATGTGAGACCACACATGATTGAGGATACGGGTTATAACATGAGAATATTATGTGATGAGATTAGAACTGACGTGACAACGGGGGCATTTTTATGCTCAGCGCTGCTTGGCTACAGCTGTGACGGCGGACCTTATGTATTGGATTCTAAGAGAAATGTATAGACTAAGAGATCCAGATAGGGGATAGAATCTCCAGTTTGAGGTTTAGTGTGGCCCCATTGACTTACTCTTATCCTTGTTTGCTTATGTAATTTATTGGTTGATTGGCATTTGTATGCGTACGTTATGCATGAAATAGTTATATTATATTAATTATTATATAGCTCATTGAGTCGAACACTTTTTCATGTTTACCATTTTTTCCAGATTGCAGATTAAGCATAGGAGTACTACTTATTTAGGTCATTCTGCCTTTTTATTTCTCGGCAGGAGTGTTAATTGAATATTTTTTTATTATATAATTATTTTTTAGAACTTCGCATTGTATTTCTTTTCTTATTTATCTTCTTATTCATTTAGTTTCACAATTTAGTTATATATATTTGTTAATAAATGTCTGATAATGATGATGATGTGATATTATATTAAAGTATAATATTAGTAGGCTAGTGGTCCAGTTCGAGATAGTGACTGCTGTCATCATCTATATATTATTGGGAAATGAGTTGTCAGGCTTACTATAGATTCTGGGAGCCACATGCTTCTCCACGGGGGTGATATGAGGTTGCCACCTTGGGTCAGATGTCCATCTTAGTCATCAACCTTACGAATCATTTGTTGCAAAAATGGCTTTCTCCATTGCTCACGATTGCCTTTGGGGTCCCAAACCTGCTTAAAATATTTTTCTTGAAGAATTTCAATACAACGTTAGCATCATTAGTCCTAATGGGGATAGCTTCAGCATCATTAGTCCTAGTGGGGATAGCCTCAACCCACTTAGACACATAATCCACTGCAAGAATGATATATTCAAAGTTAAATGATTTGGAAAATGGCACCATGAATTTATTCCCCATACATTAAAAATTTCTACCATAATAAAAATATTGAGAGGTATTTCATTCATTTTGTTAATGTTCCCTACTCTTTGACATTTATCACATCTTATACAAAAATTATAAGTATCCTTGAAAAAGAGTGGGCCGATACAAACTGCTTTAAAGAATCTTCTCGTCGATTTTATTTCCTCCAAAATGTCCTCCATAATACATGTTGTGGAAAAATTATAGCACTCATAATTGCTCTTCTTCAGGCACACATCTTTTAATAATTTTATCCCTGTAAATTCTAAACAAATATAGCTCATCCCAAAAATAATACTTACAGAAATGTAGGAACCTCTTCTTTATCTGAAAATTTAAATATTTTCTCACAACACCACAAGAAAGATAATTAGCAATATCGACATACCATGGTGCTTGAGTTAAAGTGAACAAGTGTTCATTAAAAAAAATTTTAAAAGTATTTCCACCAACAATTTCTGCATCATTATCATGAGAGTTCAATCTAGAAAGATGGTCAGCTACTACATTTTCACTTTTCCTTCCTATCTTTGATTCAACATCAAATTCTTACAATATCAAAACCTATCTAATGAGCCTAGGCGTAGCCTGTGGTTTAGTCAATAGGTATTTGAAGGCCGTATAGTCTAAAAATACTATGACCTTGGAACCTATCATGTAAGATTTAAATTAGTTGACTGCAAATACCATAGCTAACATTTCTCTTTCAATGGTGGTGTAATTCACTTGTGCATCATTTAAAGATAAACTTGCATAATAAATTACGCATATCAATTTATTCACTCTTTGATCCAAAACTGCTCTAATAGCATAATTTGATGCATCACACATGATTTTAAAAGGTAAGTCCCAATTAGGGGCAATAATTATGGGGGTAGAAGTTAATTTTTCTTTCAAGATTTTAAATGCTTCTAAGCACTTTTCATAAAAAAAAATAAACAAGATATCTTTTCTAAGTAAATTGCAAAAAGGACGTGAAATTTTAGAAAAGTCTTTTATAAACCTCCTATAGAAATCAACATGTCCCAAAAAACTTCTTATCCCCTTAACAAATGTGGGCGATGGTAGATTCATAATTAAATCAATCTTAGCTTTGTCTATCTCAATCTCCTTATGAAAAATAACATGTTCCAAAATAATGCTATGATTAACCATAAAGTGACTTTTTTCTCAACTCAAAGTTAGATTATATTCAATACATCTTTCTTGTACAAGAGTCAACTTATGCAAACAATCGTCAAATGAATTGCTAAAACATAGAAGTCATCCATAAATACCTAAATGCACTTGTCCAATATATCAGAAAAAATGAAAATCCTACATCTTTGAAACATTTCTGGTATATTGCAAAGTCCGAATGGCTTTCTTCGAAAGGCAAATGTCCCGAAGGGATAAGTGAAAGTTGTCTTTAGTTGATCCTCTGGTACTATTGGGACCTAGTAGTAACCTAAAAGACCATAAAAAATAGTAAAATGTATGTTCAGATAATCTATCAAGCATTTGGTCAATAAATGGTAAGAAAAAGTGATTTTTCTTAGTGGCATTATTTAATTTTCTATAATCTATGTATATTTGCCACCCTGTTTACGTTCGTGTATGTATTAATTCTCCCTTCTAATTCTGAACTACAGTTAATCTAGCTTTCTTTGGCACCACATGTACGGAACTAACCCATACGTTATCAGCTATTGGGTAGATCATCCCCTCATTAAGGAGCTTAAGAACCTCCTTCTTGACTACTTCACTCGTATTTGGATCGAATCTCCTTTGAGCTTTTCTAATCAGTTTTGCCCCCTCTTTCAAAATTATTTTATGCATACACATAGAGGGACTAATTCTCTTGATATCGCTCAACCTCCAACCAATGTCTCTCTTAAATTTTTTCAATATTCTCACAAGTTTATATTCATCATCACTTTTATATTGTTCTCCCCAAGAAAAATATACTTTAAATATCTTGGGAGTTTCTTAAGTTCAACCACTTTTGGTTGAATCTCTTCTTCCTCAATTTCAAGTTCGTTCTCATTATTCTCATCATCTAACATGGACTTTCATTCTTTAATCTCCGCATCAAAAATCTCAATCTCTTCACCCAAGGTTAGGGCCATCTCTAACTTGTCTTTATTACTTTTCTGCAAGAAAATTTCTTCAATAGCAAGATTAGTAAAATCAATAAAAAAGTAGTCTTCATAAACAATAGTAGTGGGAATAGGAGAATTGTTAAAAATTAAAAAATTTACAGTTTGTCCTAAGACAGTCATAGCTAATTTTTCATTTTTAACGTCAATCAAGGTATTAATTATAGCCATAAATGGCCTCCTTAATAAAATTATATGTTCTGAGTCTCTAGGAATTTCTTCCCCCATATCCAAGACAATGAAATGAAATGGTATAATCAAACCACCTACTTGAACTAGAACATCCTCTATGATTCCTTTAGGGTATCTAAGAGTTCGATCTGCAAGTTGTAGCACTATTTTGGTTGGTTTAAGTTCTCTTAGCTCTAATTTCAGATAAATAGAGTATGGCAACAAGTTTATGCTAGCTCCTAGATCACACATGCCAACGGTTTCTTTTCCATTTCTCATGGAGATATTAACCATAAAACTCCTAGGATCCTTTAGCTTTGGAGGTAACTTGTATTGTAAAACAACACTTGTTACTTCTGACACTATCATATTTTCATTCAACTCATACCTTTTTCTTTTTAGTATTTAATTTCTTAAAAAATTTAGTATAAGCTGGCATATTTTTAATTACCTCAAGTAATGGTAGGTTAATACTTACCTTTGAGAGTATGTTATAAATTTTAAAAAATTATTTATCATGCTTCTCATTTTTTAACCTGCTTGGAAAATAAATCGGCAGTCTGTATGAATTTGGAGATTTGTACAGCTTTGGCACAACAAATGCCTCATCACTATCCTCCTTCAGCTCACTCGGTTGAGTTTTGCCTTCTTGCATTTTTCCCCATTTTCTTGAATTATACCTACATCCAAAGAGTAGCAATTTTATTATCACCGATTTTTTTATCAATTATCTTACTACTTTTTAAGACTGTGATTGCTTTGACTTGCTCCAGTTGGCTTAAAATTTTTTTTGATGTGCTTGAAGTTGGTTTATCAATTGCCCTACTTGGGTTTCTACCTTCTTTAGTGATGCCTCCAAAGAATCAAACTCTTGTTGTTCACCTCTTAATTTTAGGTGCTAATTTGAATGAAAGCATTCAAATTGTCTTTAAGTGTAGGTTTTTTTACTTACTCTTAATTTGAAGTTTATCCTTGGAAGTTGAGTCCTCTTTGATAAGGTTGAAAGGGTTGTTGAGGTAGAACATGTTGCTAATTTTTTCAAGAGAAATTTGGGTGGTTTCGATAATCGGGGTTGTAAGAATTTGAATATGGGTCATTCCTACCCCTTTGTTGGAAACCTTCAAAGGCATAAACTTACTCTTGTCCCTCCTGAAATTGATCAAAATTTGAAGTGCACAAATTTGCATTATGGACTATAATACCATATGATGCACATATTTTTTAACTTGGCATAGGTGGGCTTCCTCTTGTATTTAGCATCTTCACTTGTCTTATTAATTCTACTAACTACCTTGCCATCTCATAATTTGAGTTCAACTTATATGTTCCTCTTCTCCTTTTCCCAATACTCTTTTGATGCAAATTTGCTCCCAATATTTTAAATAGTGCAATAGTTTTCGCAGGTGTCTTTTCACCTATTGCTCCCCTGCTGCATTATCCACTATATTTTGGCTTTGTTGAGTGAGCCCATTATAAAAGAACTGATTGAGCAATTTTTATAAATAATAATGATGAGGGAATTAGAACAATAAAGATTTGAAGTGATCCCACACCTTATGAAATGGTTCTCCATTCAATTGGGTGAATGTTGTAATACTTTCCCTAAGCTCCTTTTGTTTTCTAGTATGAATATAATTTTTTCATGAATTTGTTATAAACTTCAGTCCATGCAGTTAAAGAATTCTTCGGTAAAGTCATCAACCACGTCTTCGCCCTATCCTTCAAACTGTATGAGAAACATCTCATTTTAAGTTCATCTTCTGTTAATGCTTGCAGAGGGAATGTATGCAAGGTTATGTAGAAATCATGAATGAAGTTGAGAAGATCTTTATTCGGCAATCCATGGAAGGATGACAGCATACTATAATGAGTATTTTTGAGTTCATAATTTCTTGCTGCGTTGCTTAACCTGATACATGATGTTGTTACTCCAATGACTGGTCAGGCAAACTCTTTCATAGGTGGTTCTTCTACTTTACCCATTTCTACCTTTGTGTTATCCCCTATTTGCTCTCTAGTGTCTTCCCCTTCTTACCCTAAAGGATCCACTCTCTCGGTTCTAGAAAGTCTATGAATATCGTCTATAAATGGAGCAAGTTAATTTTTGTGGGACCTTAGTCCTTGCATAAATCACCTAGAAAAATTAAGAAGAAACATTTTAAACAATTAAAATAAAAGAATTAAACTACTACTAACAATTGTCTTTTCAGACAATGGCGCCAAAAACTTATTGCGCTCTACTTAATACTACTACAAGCGACGCTCACAAGAATACGAGGTTATTGTAGCAACAGTGATCACCCCAATATCGTCTCACAAGGAAGGTGTTGTTTGTAATAATTTGATTAAAAAAATAAATTAAAAGAATGAGTGTATGATATTTGCAATATTGTTGAAATTGTAATAAAATTAAAATAGCAAGTAATAATTATCGGTATGCTTAGAATTAGTTTAATTCTTGGAATTGTACTTAGGATTTGTAAATCAATTTAATCAAAGCTTGATTCTCAAATTGTCTATTAATATAGCCTTGTAATTTAATTTGTCCTTGAGTTTAATTAACAATTACCAATTCATTAGTTTTTACATTCATGAATTAACAATAACCAATTATTTTGAATTTGTAAATTAATATAACCCTAGAACTTATATTTCTAATTCATTTTTGGGTAGTTGATTGTATAGTTTTGATATCAAATTTTACCTCTCGGTCCATCATTCGATATTAAAAGATCAATAGGTGGCCAATCTATCAATCTATCATTTAATTCAATACAATCAACTAATAATAAGGTATATTAATGAAAATATCAAATCAAGTCATTCAATTAAATCTACTGCAAATCCTAGAAATGTTAATTTATCTCATCATCTTTTTAAAATCAATATTCATCTCAATATAAATCAAATTAAAATTATCCATTAAAATATTAATATTCATAACAAAATAACAATCTAAAAATGAATTAAATGATGGAATATGAAAAACCCCTTGTAGATGCCAAGAGTTGAATTTTTTACTCTTCCTCCTAGCTCAATATGAATGCGATGAAGAACTCTCAAACCCTCTTCAAACCTTCATTCAATTGTTCTACCCTTAAAAGAATGAGTAAAGTCTCTCTCAACCCTCCAATCTTTTAATCCAAATTTTCTTCAAACCTTAACCCTCTAGAGCTTTGGTTACTCACACAAAATTCCAAGAAACTAAGTTATAGTCTTCTTTTTTAGAGAATGGAATGGAAGATAAAGATGAAGGTGATGATAATGGTTGTGGTAAGAATAATGTCCCTCAAATAAGAATAAGTCTCCTCTATATTCATCTCCCTCCAATTATTTAATTCTAAGACAAAAAAAAATTCTTTACAACTCACCTCACTCCTATTTGTCTCCTCCTTTCCATTCTTAAATTTTTCATCCCATAAAAATACCTCACTTTTCAATTATTTTAAAACAACATTCCTCTTGTCTTCCACCTTGTCCCCACTAATTGTGCCAATAATTCAGAGGAATCGTATGAGATACGACCAAGACATGAATGACTTGGCCGTGTCTATCAATTTTGCCTTAGACACGACCAAATCACTTATCTGTGTCCTTTACTGTATTACATTGTGTATTTCATATATGAGTGGCACGGCTCTGTAACACGACCGTGTCACCTGGTCGTGTCTTCTTCTGCCTCTCTGAATATTTTATTCTCTTCAAGTATGAAATAACTAAGTCAGTGGGTGTGTCATATGACACAGCCAGTCACTTGGCCATGTCTTTTATATGTGTC
Source organism: Garcia nutans (assembly GCA_947685225.1). Taxonomy (NCBI): domain Eukaryota; kingdom Viridiplantae; phylum Streptophyta; class Magnoliopsida; order Malpighiales; family Euphorbiaceae; genus Garcia; species Garcia nutans. Next base: position 58,689,459 of record CANTUV010000039.1, read on the forward strand.
TGCCTCTACTGAAGTTTCTTGAGGGACACAACCAAGTTGACTTATCTTGGCCGTGTCATGCGAGTGTGTCTTTTTTTTTTTGCCTTGGATGAGGGGACACGGCCAAGCCAGTGGTGTCTTGGCTGTGTCTCATGTCTTTCCATCAAATTTAGATCCAACAACGTGAATTTAAGCTTCGTTCTTCACTTTAACCTAAATCAAACATTTCAAGCATTCTTGAACACAAATTAAAGATAAGATTAACTAAAAACTAATAAAATTACCCTAAAAATATATACATAAATTATCAAAACAATTAGCAAAGCAGATTCTTGGCATGATGATTACTCGAGACAAGAGTGCCAAAAAGTTATGGTTGTCACAAGAAAAGTACATTGAGAAAGTACTTCAAAGGTTCAACATAGACAAAGCTAAAGATGTTAGTTGTCCTCTTGCTAATTACTTTAAGCTTAGTTCCAAATAAAGCCCTTCGATGGAAAAGGAGAAGGAAGAAATGGAGAAGGTGCCTTATGCTTTAGCTGTTGGAAGTTTAATGTATGCCATGGTATGCACAAGGCTAGATATTACTCACGCAGTTGGAGTAGTCAGTTGGTTCCTTTCAAATTCTGGTAAGAAACATTAGAATGCAGTGAAATAAATTCTCAGATATCTCTGTGGTATTTCTAATATGTGGATATGGCTGGAGATGTTGAATCAAGAAAGTCTACTTTGGGATATTTGATTACCTTTGTAGGAGGAGCTGTATCATGTCAGTCAAAACTACAGAAATGTGTTGCTCTTTCTATCACTGAAGTAGAGTTTATAGTTGCAACATAAGCAAGCAAGGAGCTATTATGGAAGAAATTTTTTTTGCAAGAGTTGAGTTTTGAGCAAAAAAAGTATGTATTATACTGTGACAGACAGAGTGACATTCATCTCAGTAAAAACTCTACTTTTCACTCACGATCAAAGCATATTGATATGAGATATCATTGGATTTGAGATGCACTAGAGATGAAAACAGTTTCAGCTTGAAAAGATTCACGCAAATGATAATGGCTCTGACATGATGACCAAAGCTCTATCATCAGAGAAGCTTGTTACTTGTAAAAAGATTATTGTATGAAAATTTCACTCACTTGAGTTTGAGGGAGAGATTTATGGTGATGTCTCACTGAAGTGAGACCCATAATTTAAATATATATATATATATATATAGGTGGTACAACTTGTGCCACCGACATAAAGGAAAAGAAAAGATGACAACTTACAAAACCAAGCAGTCATCTTTCCTCATGCGTTTTTTTTAACGTAGGAAAGGATATTATAAATAGCCTTCCTTTCCCTCATTTTATATAACAATTTTTAGAGAGAAAAATATATTAAAAGAGAAGAAAGAAAAATATTATTTGTAAGATAATATTTTTGAGTGATAAAATAATGATGTTTTATTTTAGGTGTTTGGAAAATACTTATCACTGTTTTTGGTTTATCTCATTTGTGATTGTTATATTTCTAGAATATTATTTTTTTAGAAAAATCTTTCTCTTGTAATCCTACTATTTATTAGTAGAAGAAACTTATTCGAAGTTTGCCCCATGGATGTAGCCCAAATTAAAAGGTGAACCGCATTAAATCTGATGTGTTATTTTTATCTCAATATTAGTGCTATTAGTTATTTTGTTATATTATGCTATTAATTATTCGAGTAAAATTATGCTTACAAATATTAAATTTTAAGCTGAATTGTCAGTGACCCTTTCAGTCTTTTTAAAATTTTTTTAATATTTATTTTTAATATAATATTTCATATATTATTTACTTATATAATAGTAAGTAATTTATGTATTATTAACCCGTTGTATAATAGTAATTTCCATGAAGAAAGCATCACAAGGAAAGAAAATATTCAATTTAGGCAAAAATTGGTCTTATTAAGCAATTGAAAATTTAATTTAATTAATGAATTTATTTGGCAAATGACCTCATAAATCTTGATAACTATGTTAATTAAAGTTACAAAAGTCAATAATAATAATTGTATATAACGTATAATAGATCAGAAAAAAACAAATGTCGAATATAAATCAACTTAATAACTTAGATTAAGCTCATGGAATTAAATAAATAATGCAGAAAATAAGACGCCAACGAACACCAAAATTAAAATTGTTAAATTCTCGCGGGTCTCGCGACTAATCGTTGTATGAGAAATTAATTAATTAATATAATTTTTTCTTACTCTGAGAATAATAATTGATAAAAAGAAAAAGAAAAAAAAAAAGCAATTGGCAGCCTTTTTAAGCCTTTTCTTAACGGGCAGTGGGTTAGGGGGGGTTGGCGGACTCCGAAAATGAGACTTAACTATATTTAAATAAAAGTGTTTGAGGTCCGGGTGCTCTTTGTTACAATTTCCAACGACACACCAATATAGGTGCGTTGTCTGGGACACAAAGGAGAGAGAGAGTAAAAGAGCGAGGGAGCGAAAGCTTCTTAGAGCGAGAGAAACAGATAAGGAAGAAAAGAAAGAGAAGAATGGGAAGATCCAATTCTTGTTTCAAATTAATCTCATGCGGTGGCGATTCAGCTGATAAAGATGATCTTCAAGCTCCTGAGGTATTTGATTTTGGTCAACAATTTTCGTTTTGTTTGACTTTTTTTTTCCTCTTTGGTTTCAATGCTTTGTTTCGAATTAACGAGCTGGAGGATTTAGTTTCTGAGTTGTTTTTGTTAAAATCTTGGATTTAAATTAGGTTAATTACTTTAATCATTGTTAATTTGTTTGTAATGCTTAGTTACTGGGACTGAGAGAATGCCGTAAATGGAAAGTGATTTATAGTCTCTGAGATCTGAGAAATTTAATACTATGTGATTTGGGGTGTAAGTATTACCTTGTTTGGCTTATCTTGAGAGAAGTATAATTGAAGTTATTTTTGTCTTGATTATGGGACAAATTTGAATTTTATGATTTATCAATGTGGTTGCTATAATTTAGCGATGTTGAGATGATTGAACTTATGCTTGATGATAATGCCTTAAGGATCTGATTACTGCGTAACTTGATGTTGCTTATTGATGAAAATCAATGCAGAAGTTATGGGCATGAGTTGTTTGATGCATTAGATCTATTGTAGGTTTGCAATTATCTGTTTTGATCTCATGGAACAAGTGAAATCCAGTATGGTTCTTAGATTTTGATGCACAATGCAGGATTAAGTTGCCATTTAGCTGATCAAGTTTGAGGCGGTATTCATACTAGATCTGTTGAATTACTTATGTATTACAAATGCATTTGTGAGAAATGAAATTTTTATTTACTAGGGTCAGGCTTGGTATTTATGTTTCAGTCATAATTCGTCACCATTACTTGAGAATGGATATCATTAACTAAGGCAAGGGCTGCTAGTGACAGGGAATTTGTGTGTGTGTGTGTGTGTGTGTGTTAAATTGCATAAGCAAATGGTGTCACTGGTTGACTGTTGCATGCCTTTTGGCTCTTGTTTTCTTTTTGGTTGAAAACAGAGGAAAGCTTAAACTGCATTTACCACTCTTACCTGAGACACACCAACCACACCACTACTTGTTAACATTTACATCCATTCAGAATATGTTCTATCACTTGTCGCCAATTAATTAATCAGGGTTGCAACTGTTGTATTATTGGTCCATATAGTAGCATTATATGTCTTTATGGAAATATCTGAAAAAAAGAGTTCCTCAAGAGAAACGCTCATTTTCATGTGAATCTTGTTGCTAGTATGCATAAGGTTTGGATAAGGTCTTGATCTAATGTTAAAAGTTGGAGGAAAGGTACTTATTTTATCAAGGTTAGGGCATGAGCGCTGAAACTAAATAGGTTTGCAATGAAGCTGATTTTAGAGATTTTCTTCCCCTAGATGACATCAATTGAATTTTGGTTCAGAACAAGAGTTCAGGCGACAGGCGTGGATGGAGTTTCCGGAAGAGGTCTGCCCGTCATCGAGTTCTAAGCAACACTGTCATCACAGAAGCCACTTATTCTGCAAATAAGGAGAGCTCGGAATCTGCCAGTCTTAATTTTCAATCACCGGATACCTCTGCTGCCCCAGAGAAGATCTCTGTGATCCAATGCACTGATGAGAAAACACAGTTGTCGACTTTTCTTGACTCAAAAGAAACGGAGACTGTTGTTGTCACCAAGGATGAAAGTGAAGTTAAAGATAAAATTGAAGAGTCTGTTGTTATTGTCATACAGGCTGCCGTCAGAGGGTTTTTGGTATCTGTTTTTCCTTTTCTGAAAGCTCTTGTAGTTTATTGATTACATTAGTAACATCCCAACCTTAATTTCATCAAATTATTTTTCAGGCCCAGAGAGAGCTATTAAAGCTGAGGAATTTAGTTAAGTTGCAAGCTGCTATACGTGGGCATTTGGTCCGGCAGCATGCTGTTGGAACTCTACGATGTGTACAAGCCATTGTGAAAATGCAAGCACTGGTCCGTGCTCGCCGTGCTCGTTTGTTGCAAGGGGAGTCATCTTCAGAAAAGACGATAGATGAGAAGACTGTTTCAAAGACCTCGGTAATGCCACTCAACTTTAATAAGTATGTCCTGACAAAATGGTTCTGGCTGCATAAATCTTGTTTATGCTTCAATATTATGGCTCGCACTTAATTTCTGAACATCAATAAGTATGTTTTTGTGCTGTTGCATTTATCACAATCAAAAGAAGGAAATTTACGGAGTGCGGTTACACATTTAACTATTTGGATGCGGTGTGAAAAGTGATGGCCTTTGTTCTAGATCTTATTGTATATCCACTTTCTGAACAGCATTATGTGCTGGATAAATTAATTTTTCTTGCAAGCATACAGGGCATCCATAGAATTGCTACTTAATGGCATCTTTGAAACAACTGCTAGGATGGTACTTCTTTAATGCATGAGGCGTATTTGGAACAAAATTATAAAAGGAAGCTAAGAGGCATCAAATGTAGGGATGAAATGCTAAATGCACACTAGTAGTTCAGGTTAAGAGTCTACTTTGTACCTTGTGGGGCTTTTTCTTCATAATTCTCTCTCTCTATCCAAAAAAGATTTCGTAACTAATTGTCTAGGGGATTTGGTTTTATTAGTGGGAATGTTCTTTATTCTTTTCTTTTGATTCCTGCCTTGTGGACTTCCTTTTGTTGATTACTTCTCATTGCTGAAGACAATTGGCGTTTCTTTTGGATATCTAGTAATGAAGTATATAAATAGCATAATATCTTTCTTCTCGTTGAGGACTGCAATTGGCAGATCAGTAATTCACAGAAGGTCCTGATTGATCATCATTTTGTGTTTTAGGGTAAGGAGAACTCAATAAACAAACCAGGTGTAACATACACTTCCATCAAGAATCTGCTTGGAAATAGATTTGCTCAACAGGTATGGTCTATGCGATGCCTTTCATTTTATCTCCTGAGGTGACATAGTAGGTTGCATATTGCATTTTTACTATTCCTAAAAGCATTCATGTTTCTTTTTCAACCAAAGCTGATGGAGTCGACACCAAAGAATAAGCCTATCTACATCAAGTGTGATTCTTCAAAACCAAATTCTGCTTGGAACTGGTTGGAGAGGTGGATGTCTGTTTCATCAGTGGAACCAACGCCGCAACCAGAGTTAAAAACTAAGCAACTGGAAAGAGAGAATGATGGGAATCTAGCCACTGTAGTGGATGCTGCAGCTCCATCCGATGGTTTTTCTGAGTCAGTAGATTCAACGTCCAATGCAAAGGAAAATGTTCTGGCATATGAAACCGAGGACAATCGGGTAACTTATGATGCAAATGAATTTAAGGTTCAAGAAAACCAGCCAACCTCTTCTTTTATAGGATATAATTTGGAGCAGCCACAGTCCGAGACAATTAGTACATCTGATACAAAAGAGGCCTCAATAGACGTAAATTCTCTTCCAAATCAAACTATAAAATCTGATGAAAATTCTCGAGTGGCAATTGATTCTCTTTCTCGCAAGTCAGAAATAGAAGTTGAACAAACTGAACAACCCAAACGTCCTATGAAAAGGTATGCCTCTGAGCAACTAGAGACTGAAGGAAAAAATTTTGTGTTTGGATCAAGAAAAGTTAGCAATCCTGCATTTATATCTGTCCAGTCCAAATTTGAGGAGCGAAGTTTAACAGCTAATTCAAATAAATCATCCAGTTCATGTCAAGATGGGGGAATTGAGTCAAATATGGACACAATTTCATCTAGTGCAGACACCGTGGCTAGGACGAAGGAGCTCAACATAGTAGAAAACTTGTTGCCTAGTAATTTGAAGGGTCAATATGGTGACTCAGAATGTGGCACTGAACTATCTGTTACTTCCACTCTTGATTCACCTGATATATTTGAAGTTGGAGCAGCAGAATATGAGCATGAAACTAAATCTTTGGAGAGAGAAACCTGCAACCCTAACAGCACAATAGATGATGATGTTGAAGCGAAGAATACATCTATTGATCCTGTGTCAAATTCATCCGACTCCATAGTGGTTCAGCTTGAGAAACTGGATATTGTCAAAAGCGAATCAGTGGATTCAGTTTTAGCTGAAGATTCCTCACATGTTGAGTTGAAGCCAGAGAGAAGTGATGTTCAAAGAGAACTGAACTCTGAGACAGGTGGTCCAGCGTATCGGTCATCCCCAGAGGCTTCTCCAAGAAGCCACTTGACTGTTCCAGAATCCCAAGGAACACCTTATAGTCAAGTTTCTGTGAATGCTAAAAGGAGCAGAACTGACAAGAGTGGTTCCAGCCATAAACGCAAATCTCTTTCAGCAGGTAGATCTCCGTCAAGCCCGAATCAAGGTTCTGGGGCAAGAAATAGCGTGGAACAGTTGTCTAAAAATCAAAAGAATGGGAAGAGGCGCAATTCTTTTGGTTCAACAAGACCAGATCAGACTGATCAAGAACCTAGAGATAGTAGCAGTAGTAGTTCTCTCCCTCATTTCATGCAAGCCACTGAATCAGCAAGAGCCAAGATCCAGGCAAATAACTCGCCACGATCAAGCCCAGATGTGCAGGACAGAGATTACGTCAAGAAGAGACATTCCTTACCTGGTTCAAATGGAAGACAGAGTTCTCCACGTATCCAGAGATCAATGTCTCAAGCACAGCCTGGTGCAAAGGGAAATGTAGGCCACATAATTCATGGTAATATCTAATTTCTAACTTATTATTTGCCTTGGCTGTATGTTTGACTAAATTCTTAAAATTTCATTGGTTATGCAGTTATTCTGGGAAACATTCAATTTCTTAGATTTTGCATTATTCATTTGATGAGATGACTGAATGTTGGAATTTAGGAGCTTACATTGCAAGCTGCATGAATAAAAGATGTTCATTGTTCCAATTGTATCCTGTCGTTAGAGAATTGTTTGATGTTGCCCTGGCTGCAATTTTTCTTTTCTTGCTCGGTTTATTATTTTAAAAAAGTAGCATGGTATTCAATGTTGATGTGTTGTGTGGTTTATTTTGATGTGCATACTTCACAAGAATGATGTGTCTCTCAGTTATGGTTGTATTCCAGCAATACTCTATTTCTTCACTCGCTCTTCTTTTTCTTTCCACTTATTGTGCTATCTGATTCCATAAATACTAGTAGAGCTCTTTGGTTGCTATAACTTTCCTAGAAATTCTTGTCCATTGTTTTTTTCCCTACTTTTTCAAATAATCAAGTTAGCAAATGCCACCTAGCAAGGTGGTTAATAAAGCATTTGGTAACTTGGGAATGAATATGGAACTAATATATTCAGTTTTTTTTTTTTTTTTTGCTGGGATCAGTTTGTTACTTTGGTTCTGATGTGCTTGAATTCTGCTGGTTCCAGAGAAAAAATGGCAGAGGTGAAGAGAATTGCTAGTGATCATGTGAAGGGGATTACGGTACTCAACAAGAAAGGGAAAATGCGGAGTTTATTATTTGATCTACTTTGACAGGTTTTTGGATGCGGATGGCAATTTTAGTCACATTCTTGACGTCGGGAGTTTGGCAGGGGAGAAGATATTTATAGAATTGTATAAGGATTTTCTTGTATATTACCAGTGCCCAAAGAAGTTGATATTATTATGATTATTATTTTTTTTCAAACTTTTCTTGTGTGTGTGTTTATTGGATATTATTTTGTGTGATAGTATTATTGAGGCTTGTTAAAACGGCTGTTTTATGTGTCTGAAAATGAATGGAATTGAGACGGTCGCCATGGAATGGGAAGCTTACAATTTTTGCTCCCTTTGGTTTTTCTAATTAATTAATTTATTTCCTTTCTTTTTTCTTTCGCTTCTTCCAGCTCACAACTCTTCCCAAAAGTAGTAAGATCCTTGTCTCATAATCGTAATGGAGGGCTCAGGGGTTCTACTTTTGCCTTTTATTTTGCTATGCGGATTGTAGTTTGGAACAATAAATCAATTAAATCAAGCAATTTACAGCCTTTGTTTGTACATGTTTTCATGCACGAAAAGACTTACTATGATTGGCATACTTCTGAGGGGATAGCAAAGAGGACATTGGTTACTCGTGTTAGTTTATACACGCGGGGCTTTGGGTATTTGGGAAAATTAGTTCACTCTGTTACGAAAGTTTAGTTGTTGACTTGGTATTTTTGCCTTCTGTTTTTATAATCCCTGAAACTCGGGACATTGATATGATCTTTGGCCATGACCCACGTTAGCATTATATTTGCTTTTCTGTAAACTTTTGTATGACTATATATATAGATAGTCACTTCACTAATAAAGTGTGAGTTTTTGTCCTACTTGCCTACTGTTACTAAATTAGTTTCAATATTTGGTATCAGAGCAGCGTTGGACCTGTGCCAAGGTTTTTTTTTTTTTCTTGTAGCTGCAGCTAAAGATGACAACTGAGGGCAGTTTTGTTCAACCAGCAATACCACAATTTGTTGGCCATTACGATCACTGGAGCATGCTGATGGAGAATTTTCTTCGTTCCAAAGAATATTGGCATGTAGTTGAGACTGGAATTTCTGCTGCAGCAGATGATACTACTCTCTCAGATGAACAAAAGAAGGAGGTGGCAGATAGGAGATTGAAAGATTTAAAAGCAAAGAATTTTCCTTTTCAGGCTATTGATCGCTCAATACTTGAGACTATTTTGGACAAAGAGACTTCGAAAGGAATCTGGGATTCAATGGAAAAAAAAATTCAGGGGAATACAAGGGTCAAACGTGCACAGTTGCAGGCTCTTCGCAAGGATTTTGAGATCCTTCATATGAAAGAAGGTGAGACCGTCTCTGATTACTTTGCTCGTACCCTCACTATTGCTAATAAAATGCGTTTTCATGATGAAAAGATATCAGATGTTACTATTATTGAAAAGATCCTACGCTCTATGATTTCAAAGTTTGATTATATGGCTTGCTCCATTGAAGAGTCCAAAGACTTGGACACTATGACCATTGATGAATTGCAGAGTAGTCTAATGGTTCATGAACGTGTGCAAGGACATATTGTGGAAGAGCAAGCATTAAAGATCACCCATGACAATAATGTTGAGAAACCAAGCCGTTGTGGAGGTGCCTCTCGAGGTAGGGGACGAGGACGTGGGAAACAAGGTTTTGACAAATCTCTTGTTGAATGTTTTTATTGTCATAACCTTGGCCATTTTCAGTATGAATGTCCAAAGAAGAAGAAGGGAAAGGAGTCACAAGCCCATTTTGCTGAAACTTTTTGAACCACTGCTGCTGATGGCATATGTTGATGTTGTGGAGATGCTGGGGCAGAAAAAGGACTCAAGAAGTAAATTTTCTGAACCTGACTCTTGAAGCTGATAAAATGAAGGAGTTTCTTCTCATGGCTCATGTCGAGAAAGCACCTGATGAAACAATGTGGTTCTTAGACTCGGGATGTAGCAACCATATGTGTGGACACAAGGAATTCTTTTCAGAACTGGATGAGAGCTTTCACAAGTCTGTAAAGCTGGGTAACAACTCCAACATTGCTGTAATGGGAAAAGGCCGCATTCAACTCCAAGTTAATCATGTTTCACAGGTTATTACAGAGGTGTTTAATATTACTGAATTAAAAAACAATCTCTTAAGCATTGGGCAACTGCAGGAGAAAGGTCTGGCAATTTTATTTCGTGATAACAAATGTAAGGTGTACCACCCTGAGAGAGGTCTTATTATTGAAATATCCATGTCCCTCAATAGGATGTTTATCCTTCTTGCCAAGATTCAACTTCAAGATCAGCATTGCTTTCTCACTTCTACACAAAATCTAGATTATCTTTGGCATTGCCGATATGGTCACGTAAGTTTTGGAGGCCTCAAAACTCTACAACAAAAGCAAATGGTTTATGGGTTGCCACAACTGCTATGTTCCAGCCGATTATGCGAAGATTGTGTGCTAGGAAAACAATTCAGAAGACCTTTTTCACCAAAAAGCATGTGGAGAGCATCGCAGCCACTTCAACTCCTCCATTCAGACATATGTGGGCCAATGTCTCCTATCTCCAACAGTCACAAGAGGTATCTTTTAACCTTTATTGATGACTTTAGCCGAAAATTATGGGTGTTTTTCTTAACAGAAAAGTCAGATGCCTTTAGAATGTTTCAACCTTTCAAAAGTAAGGTTGAGAAAGAAACTGAGACTAGTATCCGAGGCTTGCGAACTGATCTAGGTGGAGAGTTCACATCTACTGAGTTTATTGAGTTTTGTTCAACCAATGGGATACATCGTCAACTCACTGCAGCCTACACTCCTCAGCAAAATGGAGTGGCGGAAAGAAAAAATCGAACAATCATGAACATGGTCCGAAGTTTGCTCACTAGTAGACGAGTTCCCAAAACTTTTTGGCCCGAGGCTGTCAACTGGGCAGTACGTATTCTCAACAGAAGTCCTACACTTGCAGTTCGAAACAAAACTCCAGAGGAGGCATGGAGTGGCACCAAACCATCTGTTGCTCATTTTCGAGTGTTTGGGTGTGTTTCCTATGTTCATGTTCCAGATAGCAAACACACCAAATTGGATAGTAAGAGCTTAAAATGTGTTCTGTTGGGAATTAGCGAGGAGTCCAAAGCCTATCACTTGTATGATCCACTTTCTCAAAAGGTGATCATCAGTCGCGATGTTATCTTTCATGAAGAGGAAAGTTGGCCATGGGATGATAGTTATGCTGAAGCAATTCAAGCAACTCTTGATTGGAGTGATATAGATGAAGACAACAATTTAGTTGGTGAATTTCATGAAGAAAATTTGCAGCAGCAAACAGTTGAAGAAAATACAACTACTGATTCGCAGCAAACATTTGAAGAACACGCAGCTGCTGATCCTATTTCTAGACCTGTTGAAAGGCGCTCTCGACACCCACCAATCTGGATGCGTGACTATGAAAGTGGAGAGGGCCTCTCTGATGATGATCAAGGTAATTTTGCTTTATTTGTTAATGAGGATCCTTTAAGCTATGTGGATGCAGCTAAGAGTGCCAAATGGAGATGTGCCATGGACTCTGAAATCGAAGCCATTCAAAAGAATAATACATGGGACCTCACTGATCTTCCTCGAGGTGCAAAAACAGTTGGGGTAAAATGGGTATACAAGACTAAGCTCAACGAGCATGGAGAAGTTGACAAATACAAAGCTCGTCTTGTCGCCAAAGGGTACACTCAACAGCATGGGGTGGATTGCACAAAAGTCTTTGCACCTGTGGCTCGTATGGACACTGTATGGCTGGTACTTGCTCTAGCACCTCAAAAGAGGTGGTCTGTGTTTCAATTAGATGTTAAATCATCATTTCTTCATGGAGAGTTAGATGAGGAGTTGTACGTTGAGCAACCTCCCGGTTATGTGGTTAATGGGGCAGAAAATAAGGTGTATCGCTTGCGAAAAGCTTTGTACTGTTTAAAGCAAGCTCCATGGGCATGGTACAGCCGCATTGAAGCTTACTTTCTGAAGGAAGGGTTTGAGAAATGTCCTTATGAGCATAGTTTGTTCGTCAAGAGATCGCCACAAGGTACTTTCTTGCTTGTGTGCCTTTATGTAGATGACCTCATCTATACTGGAAATGATGAGACTTTGTTTAGTTCTTTTAAAGATTCCATGATGAAGGAATTTGATATGGCCGATCTTGGACGAATGCGATATTTTCTTGGTTTAGAAGTGTTACAACGAGCTGATGGTATTTTTATTTGTCAAAAGAAATATGCCCATAAGGTGTTGGAAGGTTTAATATAGCTAGTTGTAATGCTGTATAAAATCCTATTGTTCCAGGATTCAAGTTGATTAAAGACTCTGCTGGCATGACAGTGAACAACACCTTGTACATGCAAATGGTAGGAAGTTTGATGTATTTAACATCTACCAGACCTGATATTACATTTGTTATTAGTTTGCTTAGCAGGTACTTGGCACATCCTACTGAAATCCACCTTCAAGCTGTTAAGAGAGTATTTCGTTATATAAAGGGGACTCTGGCATATGGAATTTTCTATAAACAAGATGGTAATAAAAAACTTATTGCCTACACTGACAGTGATTATGTAGGAGATTTGGAGGACAGAAAAAGTACATCGGGTTACTCGTTTTTGCTTAGCTCTGGAGCTGTATCATGGTCCTCAAAGAAGCAACCTGTAGTTACACTCTCCACTACTGAATCTGAATTCATTGCTTCTGCTTCTTGTGCTTGTCAAGCCGTGTGGTTGAGAAGAATGCTGGAAAAACTTAATCAAGCCCCTGTTGGAGCTACAGTTGTGTATTGTGATAATAGTTCTACCATTAAACTAACAAGAAATCCTGTCATGCACGGTCGAAGCAAACATATCGATGTCCGTTTTCATTTCCTTCGTGACTTAACTCGGGATGAAATTGTGACGTTGCAGCACTGTCATACTCAAGAGCAATTGGCTGATATCATGACCAACCCCTTGACACGAGTCATTTTTGAGATGCTGCGGATGTTGCTTGGTGTTTGTCAGGATCCAGGAGTAAACTGAAGATGGTGTCATCAGTTTATGGGAGGAAATGTTACGAAAGTTTTGTTGTTGACTTGGCATTTTAGCCTTCTGTTTTTTATAATCCCTGAAAATCAGGACAGTAATATGATCTTTGGCCATGGCCCACGTTAGCATTATATTTGCTTTTCTGTTAACTTTTGTATGACTATATATGTATAGTCACTGCACTAATAAAGTGTGAGTTTTTGTCCTACTTCCCTACTGTTACTAAATTAGTTTCAATACTCTCACTAGATATTGTAAAATTTTTAAAGTCTTATAGGGGTATTTTGATTATTTTATAAGTGTTATAATAAATTTATTAACTTACATAAATTGTCATATGTATAGTGAACTGAAAATTTTATAAATTAATCAAATTGTCAGAATTAGATTCACGTAGGGACGATTTGATAGAGACCGGGGTAATTTTGCGAGATTGTAAACTTTTCATTTTAGATAATCGTCTTGTTTCATTAAGATGGATTCCGAGGCAAACTAATGTGAGAGCTCATATCTTGGCAAGAGTATCCATAGCTAATGCGATCCTCATTTCATGAGATCATATTCCTGATTCTATTATAAGAGCAATTTCTGATTATTTGAGTTGATGAATGAATACTCTTTTTATCAAACAAGCACATACTGTAAACTTTATAATATTTTTTTAAATTTTTCTGACAATTTTATAATAAATTCCATGTATTTTTCTAGTGCGACCCAATGGACAGTTGAAATTGGTAGAAGGATAGGTCAAAATTTAAAGGGGGAATAGGTTTTAAAGATTTTGAAAAATTTAATGTTGCTTTATTAGCCAAACAATGCTGGAAATTGGTGACTGATTCCCAAAGCCAATGGTCAAAAATCATGAAAGCCATCTACTTCCCAAATACAACTTTCTGTAAGAGATATGATCAAAAGTGGATTTAGATGGGTTGTTAGAAATGGAGCAGATTCATATATGGGAAGACCCATGGATCCCAGAGTTGCCCAATTTCAAGGTGATTTCTGAAAAACCAAGAAATTGTAGTGTGAATTTGGTGTCTGATATTATGGATGCTCAAGGAAAATGGAAGTCTGATATCTTACACTCCTTGTTTTCCAATATAGAAGTAGAGGACCTTTATAAAAATTCCTACTGTTGTAGGTAATTTTTCGGACAAATTTATATGGCACCTGGATAAGTATGGAAAACTTTCAGCAAGATCTGTTTATAAATTTCTGTGTAGCTTGGATAATCCTCATATTAATATTGAAGGGGCCAGTTCTGCTTCTAATAATTTTGATTGGTACAAGATCTGGAAACTCAATACGCCTCCTAAAATTCGTAATTTCATTTGGAAAGCATGTCTGAATGCCTTTCCGACATTAAGCAATATGTTTAGGAGGAATCTTTGCATAGAAAAAATATGTACCATTTGCAACTATGCAGAAGAATCAGACTTACATTTATTGTTTCATTGTGATCATTCAAGGGCTTCTTGGCTCATATCCATCCAATATTGGGCTTAATCCACTTGCTTGCAATTCTGGCTCTTTTTTATCTTGGTGGAATGATTTATTTGTAAACCTCAATTGCGAGAACAAGGATGATATCTTGGAAAAAACAGCTTGCTTATGCTGGAGTATCTGGAAGACCATAAACGAACACCATTTTAAAGGTACCAAGCCTAATCCCAGGTTCACAGTCCATAGAGCCAATGCAATTTACACAGAATACAACAACGCACAACAAGAGGCCAGCAGTCTTATCAAAATTTTCTATTTCTGTAAGTTCTGCTCGTAGAAGCAGGCCATGTCCAATCAGATGGCAGCCTCCTCCTTTTCGTTATGTGAAGATAAATACAGATTCTACATAGCATTCTAATTTTCCTTTTGCTGGAGCAGCTTTTGTGATCAGAAATAACCTAGGAAGCTTATTGGATGGAGTTGTTTGCTTGATTCAATCTCATTCTCCCCTTCGGAACAAATCTCATACTCTTCTTCTGGCTGTGCAGTGGGCAATCAGAACACAGCTCAATGCATGTATATTTGAATCATACAACTTGTAACTTATTCAAGCTTTAAACTCTGATGATGCTTGCCCAACTGAAATAGATGGTATTGTTTTGAAGATTAAACAGTTGGCTGTACATATTCCTCATTGCTCCTTCCTTTTTGTTAATAGGAATGATAATGTGTAGCAGATTGGTTGGCAGAATCTGTATTTAAAAATAAACTCAGGATGAATTGGTTATGTAATCTCCCTTATCACTTGCAGGTGTTGTTGTTCACTGATGTAGTATCTTTTAATTAAATGATATGATCTTATTGCGTTCAAAAAAAAATGGTAGGAGGCCCAAACTTGCCTGAAATTCGCAAACAGCAGTCTTTCAAAATGATTTTTTACAATCTATGTTAAAAATTTATCATTTTTATGTTTCCTTTTAGTTTTATAATAATTGTTGAAAAAATAATTGATTAAAAGTTAAATTCTAAATTTTAAAATAAAAACAAATTATAAATATTACATAATCAAAATTATCAATGTTACTCCAATTTCTTTTCAAATAAAAATAAAATCTAAATATTACATAATCAAATTTATCAATATTCCCATATAATTATATTCATCCTTTTAAGCAAGCCATGCTGTTATTTCAAAAAAAAAAAAATGCAAGCCATGCTGTTGATGTAATTTTAGAAGTATAGATATAAATTTATCCATGAAAAATTAGTAACTGATATAAAGTATACAATACAAAATATTATTCAAATGCAAAAAAAAATCATTCAATAATAAATGAATATTAATGTTGCGAATAAAATGGACATCATAGTGCTTGGCTGCTAAATTAAATAAAATTGAAACAAAATTTTTAAATAAATTGTATTTCTTTAAATGGAATTGAAATGAAATTTTAATAATTTACAAAAAAAAAATAACGTTTGTTATATTTTTATTATAAAAAATTAAAAATCCTCCCGGCAAAGTGCCTGTCAAACACGACTGTACAGGCGTTGACCAGAGCATTACTTCATCAGCACATCGTCCTTTCATCGTTCAACTCAAAATAAGAATGGAAAATTAATATATAGTATATATTTTTTTATTTATTAAAAAAGGGTGTAAAAATTACGTTCAGAATCTAAACAAGTCAAAGGGCCTGTTTAATTTAGCTATTCATAACAATTGGTAGCTGATAGCGGTTGCTGATAACTGATAGATGGTGACAAATAACTGGTAGCTGATTCGAATTAGTGTTTGGTAAAAATATAATAACTATTGCAGTTTGAATGTAAAATTACCAATAAACATATCATTATCTAATAAATATTAATTTTTATTTTATTTTAATAGGGTTAATATAGTCTTAATATGAATCAGCTATCAGTTGATATGAAAAAGCTCTGAGTAGGAGCTTATTGAAACAGCAGCTGTTTGGAATTTCTAACAGTTATCAGCTGCTGTTTTAAAAATTTACCAAATATTAAATTTTACCAAAAAATTGCTGTTTGGGGTTCAAACCTCTATCAGTTGCACCAAACAGCTAAACTAAATACTCTCAAAATAAGCTCCATTCGCAGTCAAGTCGCGTGTAAAAAAAACAACAGAAGCAGGAGCCACTAGGGGCACCTGGCTGAGGCTGGGTTCTAGAGCCAACAAATGGCCACGCGCTTGGGGCACAGTCTCCACACACAGAACATAGATATATATGGAGAAAGTAGAAAACGGGAAGCGCTTCGAAACGGCAAAGCTTAGCAAACAAGACCAGAGGATCTAGGGCTTCCTTGGATCTCTCTGTGAATTCCATATCTCTTTATATATATGTATATATACATATATATACAGCTACGCCAATGATTCGCTACTTCGATCGTCTTTAAACTTGGTACATTTAGGGTTTTTCAGGATGGGTAAATTGATTTTATGAAATCTAGCTTTAGGGTTTCGAATCTTGAGAGTGGAGTTATATGCCGAACCGAGACTTAGTTATTGGTAATTTTTTGAAATATTAAATTGAAAATTGGAAATTAGGAATCAAAGCAAGGAAAAAGAGAGTTTTGAGAGTGCATTTTTGTTGATCTGTAAATATGCGGGGATTGCAGAAATCAAAAAGAGTTTCTTGGGCATCCGATGTTAATCTTTGTCAGGTAATTAAAAAGAAAATTTTTATAGATTTTTAGCTAAATTTTTATATTATCACTTCATTTACCGGACAATCTAAAATATACACAGAGGAGAAACCTGATTATTTTGCTGCTTATTGCTTATGATAATCTTTGTTTTGTTTGTTTTATTTTATATCATTTTAAGTTTTTAGTACATCTGTTTAAAATTTAATTTGTTATCCTTTTGTTTTTGGTAGCCTTATCAATAATCTGATAATGTCAAGTATGTGATGATGATGAGTTTTCTCTGCATTTCTGTATTGAAGAAGGACCTCCTTAATTTATAAGTAAAATACTTTTAGTGTCCATTTGGGATTGAGTTTGGATGTAAACCATAAAAATCAAACATAATCCTGCTCAATCATTTAAAATGACCATTTATCCTAACAAACCCTCATATGAATTGTATAGCACAGCATTTGAATTCAGAAACTACAATCTTGAATGTTAGTCAAGTGCCACAGTGAAAAATTGAACAAATTAAGATTGCATATTTATCATTTCTCTGCATGTTATTCAAGTGCCATAGTGAGAATTTTCAATTAACTTTTCTTAAAATTGTTTTCTTTTGCTTGAGAACTGAAGTTCAGATTCCAAAGAAACTATGTTGAAATGGACTTACACGGATAATGTCAAAATGTAGTTCGATGTTGATAAACCTGGCTAAAACCTTTTTTTTTTCTTTTGTAAGTGAAACCATCTGCATCTCCACTGTCAATTTGAGTCACTTATAAGATGACAAGACTATAAGCTGGTTCCTGATGGTAATTCCTATGAAATGATTTTCGCAGATGTTGCAAATGTTACTAACTTTGGATGAAAAGTGTCTGGACATAAGGGAAGATAAATGGCATTTCAGCTTTGAAGCTTTTTTCAATGTTGTGGCCAATACTTGGTTGTTTGTTCTCATAAAAAGTATAGATGATGGTAATGATTTATATGAGAATAAGTACCAAACAGGCACTATTGGATGTTAATTGCTATAATATCTCTAGCAGATTTAGAGATGTAATGAAGACATCGGATACCAGGAAACAATAAGAAAAGAAATTATCTATTTGAGGAGCTTGAGGCTGCATGAATTTAGGAGTTGTTGAGTAGAGGTGATTTGGAATGTACTTAGTTTCAAATAAAAATAGTTAAGCAAAAAGATGGTTCTGAAGTTGATACCGAGCTGTGAAAATAAAGGAGCTTCTTGCTTTGATGGAGTATAATTTAAAAGTATGCTAATCATTTCCTGCAAGACTTAAATGGGGTAAATTTTTTATCAAACTCCAAGAATATGAAGGGAAAATTAATTTCTTTTTTAATGATTTAATCATAAGATTTGCATTAGATGGTTGGAAATGTCACCTCTAAGGCAAGGTGCTTTTATCAATTTCTGCATGGAGTTTGAATTTGAAAGCAATTATATGACATTGTTAAGTTATAAAATTGCACTATTGTTTTCATTTATGATCTAGGATTTTCATATGAATCAAAGTCAATCATCATTTTATGCATTTGCTCAATCTCTTTTGTAAAATAGATATCTTCTTTTTGACAGTATTTGGCATGAGTGAAGGTTTTGAAGAATCTACTTTATTGTCCAATCTTAAACTGCTTTAAAGGTTTCTGATCAGCATTTAAACATTTTTTATGAACAATTCCCAATGCTTTAATTTTTCTTACTATCACTCTTGGAGATGCCTTTTCATATTTTTCCAGAGATTCTAATAATTTCTCAATATTGTTAGTTCCCTGGGGCTTTGGAGTTTTTAGTCAACTTATTAAGAGGTGTGGGGGAATGCAGCAGTGCATGGTTGTATTATAGAAGAAATTGCTGTATACTAACAATTCAAAGTTTGGGCAGAATACGTAATAAAAATTAGTTTTAGAGTCAATATTGTGGCAGATTTGCTTGGGGCAGCCTTATTTTTATTGAAAATGCTTGTATTAATTATGATGTGCTGTTTGGTTTTGTTGTTGAAGTCTTTAGCACTTGCCTTGTAATCAGAGGCTTAAGGCAATTAGAAAATATTAGAGAAGAACTCAACTTGGAAATTTTCATATGGAAATTTTTTATCACTTGCTCGATGAAGAAAATTTGCAAAAGGAGAAAAAGAAGAACCAAGCTCACCACTGCTGTAGGGGATTACTCTTGACCTACCTCAAGTTTCTTGTACCCTCAGCTTTTTATCAAATTAGAACTAAAAGTATGCATATATCCAGTATGCTAGGTTTTAAGTTTGCTTTTGGGGTTTTGTTGGCAAGACATTCTTTTTCCTTGTCTATGCAATTCATGCTTTAGGAAGGGACTTTGGTCTGATTCCTTGCTGTAAGACCATAATGAAAATGCAATTATTTTTTTCATCTTAACAAATATGATAGAGATTAAGTATTGTATTTATTATCATTATATAATCTGTGTTGGTAAACTATTTTTTTTGCAATTCAATTTAGATGATGGATGTGCATGTGTATATGCCACTCTGCAAAAGTTTGAATAACAAGATAGTTATATTTCTGTAGTTATTCTGCCAAAAATGATGTTGCGCCCATGGTAAAGCAGAGTATCATGCAATTTAGCAATGCTTTCTTAATTAGTTTCCTTCTAGAATTGTTTTGCTTTCTTGTTTTGAAAAAAGGGACTAAGTACCAGAGTACAGCTGCATTTAGAAATGGAAAGGCAATTGTAATATCCCGATTGATAGGGTCCATAGACCCACTGGTGAGGCATGCAAGAGAATCTGACCAAATAGGGCACTAATGTTCTTGGTTGACCTTTCAATTTGCATGATCACTTCATTCCCGGAGAGCTCAGCACCTGCTGCATTTTCATTTTGACCTGGGTCGAGTTGTTGTCAACTGCCCTTAGTATGTCCAGCATCAGTGTTTCAGTAATGAAATGGGCTACATTGGAGGTTGTTTAAACAACTTTAGGTCAACTTCGATTTTGTGACTGTCTTCTTGATTGTTGACCTGGGATGAAAGCCTTGTAAATTACTCTTAAAAGTCCAAAGATGTCAGAATGTAAATTACTCTTGCATGTCCTCTATGCCTGTGCTGATGCACACTTTTGGTTACTTGTCCCCGGGAGCATTCTTTCATGTTGTCGAGTGATTGGGCCTAATATCATAGCTGTAGCTTCATCAACCAAAAGGCCACATCCAACTAATTTCAGAATTAGCCTTTAAGAAATGCAGTTTTGAAGTATTCTCCTATGCATAACAGCTGTATTACAGCTTCCTTCTGAACTAATCTACCAAAAAATTTAGTCCATATAGTGTTCCATACCTCTTCCATATACCTCTTGCTACTATGCTGTAGGTTATTTGTACAATTTAGCCATTTGCTGGTGGTTGAGCATATTCTAGTATCTGCAGTTTTGCTTTGCTGGTGAAGATCTTGTCTCATAACTTGGATTACTGTTGAAATTTATGAGGATAGACATCTAAAATACACCTTGAGATGATAATAATAATTTTCCAATTAGCTTGTGGGTGCGCAGGTCAGAATGCAGATAGATAAGTTGTGAATCTGTTATACAAGCTAATAAATTTGCAATGAATTTTCGCGTATGTGAGATCCCTTGTGATTAAATTTTCCCAGTTATTTTGGTAGTCATTATTTCTGAGTGTATATCCCCTTTTATACTATGAATTTCGCGTATGTGAGATCCCTTGTGATTTCTGTATGACTTTCTATTTCAATTATGACAAGGATTAAGTGAGATTATGATTTTATTCTATTTGTGATGGTATCTATGAAAGCTCAGTAATTGAATCTTCTTCTCAATATAACAGGTGAGGCTGTTCCTGTCAGAGGAATCTCCTTCACAAGTTGGGGTTGGTGCCCAAGATCACCTTCAGGCGAAGGCATCATGGCTGTCGCATCCAGCTGGCACTGCTGCTGATGATATTTTGCCTCCTGGCTTTGAGCAAGGCCATCCTTCTAACCAATCACACATTAAGTTGTCTGATATTCCTGTAATTAGATGGAGATGTCCTCCCAGGGTGAGACAGTTTTAAGGGTTCAGTTTTTGTGATTCATTTGGTTTTCAATTTTGATTATGGCACTGAACTAGAAGTATTGCAGTTTGTCCTGCACTTGAGCTGGCAAGTGGTTGCAGGAGAAGAAAGCAAAGAGGTGGAAGTTCAAATTCAAAGAGAGATGAGAGTGCTTGAAGCTGTTTATCCTCGCACATCCGCCATTCCTCCAAAGTTTGATACTTCTCTTTTTTTACTTTCACCTTTTGTTTTCTAGTACTTTTTAACTAAAAATCTTTTTTGTTTTGCAGTCCCACTTCCTCTGCCGACACAGAAGACTCAAGACATAGTGATCATGTTCCTCTTATTCCAATCACTCCCATTGAAGATGAAGATGCAACTGATGCTCCTTCTGAATTCTTGGGACCATTTAATGCTTCTTTGAACTCGCAGTCCCAACTATTGGCTGCTGGAATATATCCTCCTCAACGAAGTGTTCCTGCCATTTCTAGTACTCTTGTTAATGAGAAACCTGCTGCTGCAGTTCTCGGTGTTGAACCTGATGTAGTAGCTCCTGCATCTGCTGCCTTTGCTTCCATTAATAAAAGCAGTGATCAGGGAAATTTGATCGACCATGATCTGCTCATTAAAATTCTCAACAACCCAAGATTGATCGAGAAGTTGGTTCAAGATTATGGAGCTGCATCAAATGTGCAGAACATACCTAAGCCAACTGCATCTTTCACTCCTCCGTCAGACCTTCCACCTCCTGTAAATTTATCAGATCCATCTTTCTTGCACATGAATAATAGATCAGAGACCAACGCACCATCATTTACTACTACTACTACAAATGGACCCTTTTATGCTCAGCCGAATGGGGTTGGACAAGGATATCTTCCGAACACACAAGTTCCTCCACCTTCATCTGCACCTTCTGTTGCAGTACCCCAAGTGAAGGACGTGAATTACTATAAGAACCTGATTCAGCAACATGGAGGTGAAAGGCAAGAAACTACTATGCAACAATACAGTAGCCGGTACAGTCACCAAGTTGGATCAAACCAAGAATTAGTTAATCCGAAATTGAGAGATGCGAAACCTAAGATTATGAAGCCTTGTATTTATTTTAATAGTTCAAGAGGATGTCGACATGGAGCTAATTGTGCATACCAGCACGATACATCATCTCAGCAAAGGAGCAGCATATCAGAGGTGCAAAGTGCAAAGAGAATGAAGATGGATAGAGAAATTAGCAGTTAGTTTTTTTGCCGTTTGCTTGTAGCTTTTGAGATTTTAAAGGCATATTTTACATGTCTACATTTTTATTTAATTTCCGGATTGGTTTTGCTACAGATAGTTCACCCTTCATTGTCTCTCTCTCCTTGAATGTCATTGTCATTAAATTATAGGCAGAAGCCTTGATATTCCTAATCAATTGCTAATTTTCATTATTGGGATAGTATTCTTTTCAACTTGTTTTAACTTTTTTTTTTAACTTTTTTTAATATATCAAATATATATTTTGTGTATATTTCTTAAGGTAGAGCATTCTGAAAGTAGATCATATTTTTAGTATATTAGATATATATTATATCTGTTTCGATGAAAAGAAATATTTTTAAATTGAAAAGTGATATTTAAAAAAAATAATATTTTTGAAAATAATTTTATTTTTAGAATACATTTGAAGAAATGGCTTTCTTAACTGGGTACTGAATGGGCTGTAACCAACTAGAGGCCCATCTAAATTCAAAAAGAAGAGCTTCTAATAAATATATAAAAATAATTAAAAATAATTTTAATTATATTATATTTATAAAATATTTATTAAAATATTAAAATTTATAAAATATTTATTAAAATATTAAATTTTTATTTATTTAGAGTTCATAGTCAATTTATAATTAATTTATAATAAATTTATAAATTTTACATAATTTATAATAAATTTATTATAAATTTATAATAAATTAAATTAAATAATTCTAATAAAAAAAAGTAAAAATGTAAAAAATTAAGATAAAAAAACAGATTCTTCAAAAAAAAGGATGAAAAAAAACAGGAGAAATAATAATAATGTAACAGACAATTAAGTGTTCGTAGTGTTTAAAGCTGTTACAAATTTTGCTTCTTTAACCAAACAAAAATGCAAAATTGGTGAGGATCAGAGAGCAACAAAGATGTTGAAGTTCCTGTCGAAGGTTCGGATTGAGTTCAATGAGTTGGACCCTCGCATAGCCTCTTGCATGGAATTCTTAGCCCAATGCAACGCCCGCAAAGCCAAAGAATCGAACCCTTCTTGGCAAGTTTTGGTCAAGCGCCGGACCGATGACCACCCGCCACAAATCACAGTCACTTTCGTCAACGGGGTCGAGGAAATTTTTGACGGCACTGCCATTCCTGCTCAGACTATAAGGAATATGATTTTGGAGAAAGGTCAGTTACTCGAGACCAAGCAAATGTTCCGTGACGCTGGAGAGAAATGGCCTGTTATCATTCCAGAGGAAGAGCTTCACATGCCTGCTCCTGGTACCAAGGTTAGTATCGCCGTTCATTTTCCTCTTTAAGTAGTTGTAGATTGATCTTAGTTTTATGTTTTCCCGGTTGGACATTTCGTTGAACAATCCTGTGCTTTGGGTGGATTGTGCTTCGATGCGTCTCTTTTGAATTTTCTTAATTTTTGGGATTTTATTAACTGATTGTCACTCCTATCTGAACTCATGTAAAGTCGTTTTCTTAGTGCTAGTTTCTGTGTGTTTAAAATTTAATTAAATTGATATGTTATTATAATTATGCTCACTTGTTTTCTTTGGTGTGTGTTCAATTGAAATTTTACACTTTCACAAATAAATTGAAAATGGGTTTTGATTTTCAATCCTCCATCAATATTATAAATGAGACTGCATATTGCTGCCGTTTTCACATTGATGAAACTCATTATGTGGATGCATTTTACATTGCCCGTATTCAGATAATCTAATATATGCTGACAGCCTACTGCTCACTGCCTAAGACAGAATGTTATTTTACCAGTAGTTATTGTTTTCGTTGTTTCTTAAGCTTACCTACTTAAATTTGTTGGTTGAAATAATTCCTAAGACTTGAAATTTTTAGAGATATATAGAACAGATGTAACAACAAAGAGTTGAAGAACCAGCTGGAGACCTTTATTTCATTGAAGAAAAATGTTGTACTAGAAAGTACATTACTAGTATCCATCAGATCACAAAATGGCTATTCAACCATACTCGTCTTTCATTTACGTGGTGATTCTATGGTAGAAAGCAAGGAAAAAATAGATATAGGTGTCAACTGTTTAAGTTCATCATTCACAATGATGTCTATACCTACTACAATCAACTCCTTTTATTTTTTTCTTAACTTGTTGGTTGATCTCTGAAACAGCATTTTGTTTTAGTAATCCAAAATACTCACTGCTTTTTATCTTCTAGTCTTTATTAGATGACTAACTTGTATCTTCTCCTGTTGCTATTTGTCTCCCTTTGACCATTTTCAATTTCCTAATGCTCATTTTTGTTTTTCATCCTCTCTCAGCCAAGGAAGGCGGAGGAGAAAAAGCAGGGACTACACAAGCTCTGTTCTACATATTGGTTGGGTCACTGAGCATGCCATCTGCAACACTTTTATCAAACGAATGTTGGCAAGTCATGCCCAAAAAAGAAACAATAAAAGAAAAGAATAGGTTATTGTTTTGAACTATATGAATGATTCTACCTATGTATGTTTTAATTCCTTGAGGAATTCTGGACAATGAGTTAGGTGTAGTTTGAAATGCACTTCCTTAAGGCTGCTTTTGTCATTAAGCTGTTTCACTTGGGCTTTATATGTGTTCTTCCTCTTCTTCTTATGGTTATGTATTACATTTTTTTTTCTTTCCTTAGAGAGGTGTATGCTTGTACTCTACACATTACATTGGAAAAACTAGATAACAAAGAGATGCAATTTTAGAGCTAAAGCACATATCGTATGAGTTTACTCTTTATACTTATTTTCATTATGTTGAAGCTAGGACACTGGCCAGCGGCCACTGGGCTTATTCGATGCTCCTGTCCTTATAGGCTATCGAGATGCCAAGGTTGAGGTTTCATGCCTTGGTTGATAAAGCTATTTGAATAAATCAAGTGCTTTAACTTCATTTCCATTTGACATGGCATCTAACAACGTGTTGGTGGTGACTCATTATTATTAGAGTTTATTACGCTTGTTAAGCCTTGGCCAGCTGAACGAAGTAACTAAAATTCACACACAACTCCACTAGGCTTTAGGACGAGTGAAACAACAGTATCTTAATTCTTTTCCCTAGCGAATGAACTGGTACATCTGACCTGTATGTCAATTACGTTACATAAACAGCTTAATATGTCGATTATTTTACAAAAACAGCTTAATATCCCAGGGCTGGCCAGGGGCTTTCAAGGCGCAAATACAAGCCAACATTCAGCATCTCAGGCATTTCTGACTAAGATTCGGGCATTAGCTCTTCTCTAGAATTTTGTCCAGCCACAATCATCATCATGAAGAAAATATTTGCCTACTACTTTCTCTTCTGCATGATAATAACAACCTCAAAACCTCTCAAACTGGAAGTAGCAGCAGCCGAACGAGTTTATTCATCGGTCCTCCCTTCGCACTGCATTTGGGTCAGACATCATATCCATCATCATCTTTTCAGGTGAATCTTCCCAGCTTGCAAAAGTTTTCAAGTCAACCTGCAAAAAAGGGTCCATAAATTTTTCTTTTTCCCTTAATACTGACATACAAATATAAAGGATTGCCTAGGACTTGGTAGTTTACCTTGCGTCTTTGCTCGATGAAAAGTTCCTCCCTCTTCTTATACGAAGTTTGGACTTTCTTCACTATCCTCCCACCCAATCCCCAAACTTCAACCTCAGAAATCAAAGCTTCAACAGGGAGAAAACCCTGCAATACAGATTTATATTCGGATGTCAATTTGTGAAACAAGATGTCACAATCAAGCACTATAGATAGAAATAGGTTAAGAGGAGGAAAGGAATTAAAGAACAGAGAGTAGAATAAGTTCAAGAACAGGAGATGGGGAGAAGAGGAGGAGAGAGAAGAAGAGGAAAATTGGGGAAGAAGTTACTGATATTCTCACTGATACCTCCTTTTGGAATATTTACATCCTGTATGATAACAATTTTAGCTACCAAACAAAAACATCAGCCACTCAAATTCATTCTCTCTTCTGTGCACAATTTCATTCTCTGCCGCTATTCTTTTTCTGTCCTATCTTAGCTAATCATGGCTTCATCATCACTACCTCACTCATTTCTAGCTCATCATTATTTCTGCTAATTCTCTCTATTACCCTTCCTTCTCCTACCATATTTGATACAAGAGGGCAGTGGTTGTTTGGACCTTACGTCCACATGATGAAAAGAGGGCAAATAAATCCAACTGGTTTATGAAATACTATTTTGGGAAGATAAAGAGAAAATTTAGGGATTATCTTTGGTTTCCCAAACCATACATAACTTGCAAAGTGCGAAAATATATAATAAACCAAGGAATAGTTGAAATATGATGATTGCTGGATGTATTGAAATACTATTGACGAATAATACTCATCGTGCAGATGGAGTTAAAGAGATGACAATGGAAAATTATAACCAAATGCTAACATTGGAATCCTGATCATCTATGCTAAAACTAACTATTATACCTGAGAAGGGAAAAGGGAACCAGGCTGGTAAGTTTTGTCAACTGCATGATGGCGAATAGTAACTCTAGTAAAGTCTTCATCAATAAATATTCTTTCATTGCCAACAGTTCCTCCAAATGCAATTCCCACAGGCTTAGGATTTGGTTCATAAGCTCGGCCAGTAACATGCAAGTGGCTGTAAACGAAGTTCTTATCTTTACCTGTTGATGATTTAACAATCAGTCAGTTCCCTTCTCAAAACCATGAAACTTGAAGCATGTTTTATGGCTTTACTAAACCCCAAATCAACTTAAAAAAGAAAAATATCTAACCAGACCCCTCACCAACGTTTCCCCTGCTCCCCCGCACAGCAAAAATCTGAATCCTCGCATTTTGTTTTTGAGGGGAAACAGAGGGCTGTGCAAACAAGCAAGCACATACCATATTTATCTCTTTCCTTCACTCTCCAGTACATACCAGTTGGTGAAAATACATGGAAGATTGGACAAATAGCATAGAGGCTTCCGGAGGATCCATAGAAATGACCACCATTTTCAAAACCCTGCTGTATAAGTACACCTATGATCCATTTTCTGACATTGGTATTATTCTCATAGGAATCCCCAGACGTAGCAGAAACCAAAAATAGCAATGGACCATGATAACCTTCGATGTTAGACCAGAATCTGTTCAAGCCCCTCCCATGAAGAGATGACCTACAAAGTGGTAGAAAAAGAAAAAAAAAACATTCGCTTGATACATCGTCGAGAAGGTTACTGTTTGGGGGCATTAACATTTGAAACAGTAGTAAACAAATCAAAAACCAAAGAAAACATGTGAAACTTGAGACAGAGGGGAAAGGCATTCTGGCACGCACAATTATAATCTCAACCACAGTGAAATTCAGGTTCACACAATCTGGATATGGAAGATGGTATAGAGCACTTCCTGTACTATTTGACTTGAGAATTACAACCAAAGAGCATAGGTGATGTTTAGCAGCAAAATCTGGTAGGAAAGTTATAAAAAGATTGAAAGGGGAAGATGACAGACCTGTAAAGAAGATTTTCATATGTTCCATCACTGTCACTAGGTAAGTATGGTTTCAAAATTTCTGCACTCATTGTACTCCAGAGGGTAAGAGAAATTGCCCATGCTCTTCCACGAGTTAGTAGATGATTTTCACATGCCTCCCTTGGAAGGATTTCTCCTAGTGATGAAGTTGAGGGTTCCAATTTATCTTGCTATTTATCAAGAAAAGAAAACATACGATCAAACAGCTAGATATAACAATTTAATCAAGGCAGCAAGGTTGCCCCACAGTAATATTATCATTTTTCTATTTCCATAGGTTATGCAAGAACAGAAAACATTACTTTAAATCACACATTCACAATATCAAATCATAAATCCATTGCTTTTGTTTAGTCTTTCATACCTCTGAATAAACTGAGTTCTGAAGTCTTGCATTGACAAAATGTGTGAAACAATCTGTCAAGCTTGGCATCGCTGTCAAGGCCCAGGTAAGAAACTTCCCAGCAGGAAGTTGGACATCCAAGGCTGAGATGTCACAATCCCATAAATTCAAGCCAGTGCCAACATCAGCACACGAAACAATTGCTGACAAAACTAAGTGACTAACATCAGGGAGACACAGATTTTCTTTTCTTTTACTAAAGCTTGAAGATTTGGAATCCCATAACATAGTCCAACACATCCAGAGAAGCATAAGAACATCAGTCGCCAAAAGAGACCCGCTTATCTTACAATCATCATCACCGGATTCAAACTCCAGTTTCAAAGGAAGTCCAGCTTTTGCATAGGTCGCAGCAAATACTCTTAACAACGCATTGAGGGCCATTGAAGCAGGCATCCTCCCACAACATTTCAAATAACCTCTCAAAAACTCAATCCAATTGGCACCTCCTTTTTCAGTGATGAAAAATAGGTCTACAATTGATGAGCCCAGATTATCCAGTAATCCCAGAAAGGAACCAGCCATTATTGGTGCTTCAAAGTCTGGGTTTTTATATTCTAGAGAAAAGTATTGCTGATCAAATTATAGAAACTACATATTAGAAACTTGTATATGATAAAAGCTAACTGCTCTGCTCAATTCATAAAATGGCAATACAAGCAAAGCAACAGCTTTTTGCCCTAGCAAGTGGCCAAGGTTTTCAAATACCTGCAAGGTTTGGAGAGGAATTGCATTAGTTTGAGGATCAGCAAGTTTGGAGAAAGAATTTTGAAGCACCGGCATCGCTCCGGTGGAAGCCGCTAGACTTTCCGCCTCTCGTTGTTCATTCGTAACCTTCTGCTCTATCGAAGATGATGCTCCCATTTTCGTTCTCTACTATTCTTGCAAAAGATCGATTTTTTTTCGAGCCCAAACTAGATTTTCCACTTCCGATTGTTTGTTTCTCGAGAAAATTCCACCTTCCCTCTAGTTTACCTGTCGCCACGTGTGTCAATGTCATCACGATATAGGACGTGTTGACAGATTTTGATGGGCCCTTAACAACCCGGTCCATTAACTCGGATCCGGGTCCAAGTACTCAAGATTGAAAAATCAACAATCAGCAATTTGGGATTTTTGCGATCCAACCTACTAAAGGTTTTACATAGAAGCATTGCGATCAGATCTTTTAGCAACCAATCGAATGGCGCCACCACCTCCAGGTCCTTACTCCGGCGTCAGCACTCTTGCTCTGGTAATTGTTTTTTTTTCTTTACTTTATAAAACCTAAATTTCTCCTCTTAGATTTTCCCAATTTTTTTTTATTAATTTTGATTTGGGTTTTGTATTTGTTGGATTACCGGGTAGGTGGCTAGAGCATCAGCATTCAGTTTAGGTCTGGTTTATGGAAGTGTGAAGCTCAAGGTTCTCAAGGTAATTAATTTCTGATTGTTAATCTTTTAAATCTTTTTTTTATGTTTATCTTCAATGAGTATAATCTCGATCTCATTCTGTGTTTTGAATTCATCTGTTGATTTATAATTGGATGGTTTATAATCAATAGGGGATAGTCTGGGTTTTCTGTAAATTATTTTATAATCTAAGAACATGGGGTAATCTGGTACTAAATTTGAGTAACTTAACCTAAATTTATCAATAATAACTGATCATCATTCAAAATAAAATGTCTGTGTTGTTGGCTTTTTATTTTTTTTTCTGTCTGATGGGCTTTTGGTGTGCTTGAGTTTGGCTTTTTCGGTAATAGATGAGAATGATAGTTTGCTAGCAGCAGGCTACAATGCAAATTTTATAACTGCATATTGCTATTAATTTGAGTTGCTGTTAGTAGTTAGAACAATCAGGTTACTAGAAGTCTTGACTTAAATACTTCCAGTTTGAGAGTGTGTGCAAAAATAGCATTATTATAAGCTTCTCTTGCTGCAATTATACAATGTAATTTGAAAACTAAACATGGTATAGCTGCAAATTGGAAACTTAAGTGCATTGTGATTAATCTGAGTTGCTGTTAGTAGTTAGAACAAGAAGTCTGACTTAAATATTTCCAGTTTGAGAGTGTTTGCAAAAAATAACATTGGTATAGACTTATCTTTTTTCGTTTTTCTTTTTCCCATTTTCTTCCCCTTCCCTTTCTTTTACGGAAATAGTTTTTTTCTTTTCTTTTCTTTTCTATTGGTAATAGATATTTCATTGAAAAATTTAACCCTCAATTTGTGATTTTAGAATGAGACATAACAAATACAATTTCTTTTCACCAGATGAAGTCAAACTCGCAGAAGAAGGCTGAAGCTAAGGCACATCACTGAGGAGCTGGTGTACTGGTCTCTGGTTGCATTAAAGAGCCCATCTTCTGAAGGGTTCTCATCATTTAATTGAATCAAAATCATTTTACAAAGATGATGCTTGATTTAGAATATTGTGAGCATTTTAAATTTTGTTTATCTTCAGAATCATTAGAATGAGATACGTTATTTCCATTTTTGACAAATCAAAGTAGTATTTTATTACGTTAACATGTATAATAATAACCATATTGTGGCTTAGTTGGTAGTCATTTACTAGATGAATTTTCATTTCCAAATGCCTAGTAGTTGCATAAGGTGAGTAATGCCTAAAGCATTGAAGTACTTTCTAGGCTGTAGTAGTCCTACGTTGATTCATTCAGACTCAGTTCTCGTTTGTTTGTTTTTTGGGTGCCATGAGATTTCCATTATCCTAGTGAAACAGCAAGAATAGAAATGATTCATTCTCATTTCGATTTTCACTTCAAAACAAACGCCACCTAAACTCTTTTTGGATTTGCATTGCATTACAAGTATAATAGCAAGCACTAGCATCGATTTTCCTCTTCTTTTACAATATTAAAAAAATGAATTAAAACCCTTCTAATAGTAGGTGAATTTAAAAATATATAGTAAAAAAAAGTATGATTTTCTCATAATCATATGAATTAATTAAACTAAATAAAACTTGATTTTTTCGCCCTTTCTGTTTGTTAACATGCTGGCATAGGAGCTTCAAAAAATGATGGGTGGGGTCGTTGATCATAGGCCATAGATAAACACGCCCATTACCAAGTCCTTTTATCTGGCCCGTGATAGAGTCTTTGGTGGGTCCAAGTCAATTTTTTTAGAGGTTTTTTTAAAAATATCTTAAAAAATAAAAATATTTTTAAAAATATCCATTTTTCTTTTTTAATTTTAAAAATATTATTTTTTAATTTTTAATTTTAAAAATATTTATTTTTTGAAATATATTTTAGATATGTGTTTAGTATATTAAAAATAGACTCAATTTTTAAAAATATATATTTAATATATTAAAAATAAATAAAAATATAAAATATTTAAAAAAAAAGTTGCAAAATATGTTACCCTTTAATTTCATCATTTTGTTTTTATGCTAACATGTCTACGGCCCTTTCCACCATTTTTTTTTTTTTGGTTTCTTCTTTTTATTATATTCGTTATAAAATAATAATGAATGTGTGCGCCAAGTCTTGCTTCTTGGTATTGAAATCACGTGAATCTCATCATTTTTTTTAATAATGCAACGTACGAAAATTATATAATTGTTAATTGTTAATTTCATAGCTAAAGAGTAAAGAAAATAATGCATTTAATTAAAAAATTATTCATCTCTTAAAATACACACTATGAATTTTCTGAATAAAGTTACTAGACCATACAATCTTAATCGAGAGCATTTAAATATTGAAAAAATTACATTTTTTTATTATATTTTATAAAATTTTTATTTTTTTATAATTTTTTTATTATTTTATAAAATTATATGCTCCCTTTCTCCTTTTATTTTAAGTGTCATATAAAAATAATATATATTGACCAATAAAATAATTAATAATTATAAATTTTAAAAAAAATTTATTATAATTTATCTTAATACTCTTTTCTATCTTTCTCACTCTATTTATTTTTTTATTAATTTTTTATTTTATTTATTAACACAAATAGTTAAATAGGAGTAATATTAAAACTTTTTAATTAATACTTTTTGAATTCTAAAAAATAATATTTGAAGTGAAATAAAAAAAAATATGTACAACACTTAAAATATAATGGAGAAAATAATAAAATTATAATAAATTAATAATAAATTTCTAAAAATTATCAAATATATAATGAGTTCACAATAAAATTTTTATATATTATACTTAATTTATAAAATTTATAAATTAAAAAAAATTAATAGACTTGATAGTATTTTTTTTAATAAATAAATTTATAATACTGTGAGTTTTTTTTAGCAATTTTATAAAAAAATCCTTAAATATTTGTATGAAAGAATAATGAATTGAAATTTAATAGTTTATTATTCATTTAAGGGTTTGAATTTGGTTTTTAGAGTATGAATTTTTGGTGTCTTAAATAATCATAATAACTGCAGGCAAGGAACCGTATCAATTCAAAGCCTTTCTCACTTCACTTAAGTTGTTGAAGCCACTAACTGTAACGGACAGCCACCTCCTTCTTCTCTGTCTTGGTTTATTAATCTCCTCTTTAATTCAACAAATAAACAAAAAAAAATATATATCTCCACGTGCTCTTCTTTACATATTCCACTCTTTTACTCCTTCAGTGCACAGTGGTATCCAAAGCGTAAAAATCCCTCTTTTTTGCTCGCCTGATGCAGAAGAAGAAGAAGACCCAGATGGGATCAGTGTCACTGAAAATAGGAGATGGAACAGCCAGATTCAAGAAAGCAACTTTCTGCTCTTCTGCAGTTAACATTCTTATGCTTTTCTCTGTTATCTCTACAAATCTTTTTGCTTTGTATGCCTTCACATCCTCTCCTAAATACCATCAAAATCATCTCCTTCCCAACACCCACAAGAATAATATTTCTTTAATCTCTGAGCAAGTATCTTTAATTTTAAAAGAGATTGATTCTTCCCAGAAAAAGCTTGCAATGATGGAAAAAGAGCTCTTAGGCTATGAAACCATTGATGTTTCAAGACCGAATATTGCAAACGAGCTCAAATTGTTTCTACAACACCATCAGCTTCCTCTTGGTAAAGATTCAAGAACTGGGATTACTGAAATGGTGGCTTCTGTTGGGCATTCTTGTGACAAATCTGCTGATTTGTTGTCTCGGTATATGAGTTATAAGGTTTCTGGGCCTTGTCCTGATGACTGGAGCCTTGCCCAGAAGCTTATTTTGCGTGGATGTGAGCCTTTGCCGAGAAGAAGATGCTTTGCAAAGTCTGTTCCTAAGGTAGGTCTTAACCCTTTTCCTATTTCTTTGTGGAGACCTGTTAGTGATAAGATACTGACCTGGAGTGGTCTTGGTTGCAAGAATATTGAATGCTTAAATAAAAGGAAATTGAGTAGGGATTGTGTTGGTTGTTTTGATTTGGCTAATGGGTATGAGAATCAGAAGTTTATTATGGTTAGAAGCAAGAATGATTTTCTTATCGATGATGTGTTAGCTTTAGCAAGTGGAGGAATTAGAGTAGGATTCGATATTGGTGGTGGGTCTGGCACTTTGGCTGCTAGAATGGCTGAGAGGAATGTGACTGTGATCACAAACACTTTGAATATTGATGCTCCATTTAGTGAATTCATTGCGGCAAGAGGGCTTTTCCCTCTGTATTTGAGCTTAGATCATAGGTTCCCTTTCTACGATAATGTGTTTGATTTGGTCCATGCATCCAGTGGGCTAGACGTTGATGGTAAACCAGAAAAATTGGAGTTCTTAATGTTTGACATTGATCGCATTATGAGGGCTGGTGGATTACTTTGGTTGGATAACTTCTATTGTGCTGATGATAATAAGAAAAGGACTTTAACTTGGTTGATAGAGCGATTCGGCTATAAAAAGCTAAAATGGGTTGTGGGAGAAAAGGTAGATACAGTTAGCTCAGGCAAATCTGAGACTTACTTGTCTGCAGTCTTGCAAAAACCAGCAAGAGTGTGATGATTAGGGAATTCACAGGAAGCTGAAAAAGAGGTAAGTTATCACTCACATTTCTAGGATTTTCTTTCTCTCAGAAAATTTGTGCCAGTTGATTGGTCCAAACATTGTCATGAGATTTGTTACAGGGTGCAACAAGTACATCAATTGTTTCTTTTCTCAGCAGCAAACCAGCAGTAGAAGATGATATATCTGTTCTGTAATTTAAAAGTGTCAAATCTTTTATCATGTACTCTAGAAGATTTTAGTTGTCCAAGCTAAAGTTAAAAAAAAATGTTAGGAAATGGGAAAAAATCAGTGTATTCTTTAATCTTTTGAACTGTGAGTAACTGAGTTTTTTTTTGAACTGTGGAAAACTTTGAAAGTACTCAACAACTCGCAGTAGGGCAATGGAGTGGTTGAATTTTTAGGAATTCTGAAGAAATTCATTGCTAGTATTCTTTTAGACTCTAAACGTCGAATCATATACTGAATGTGATGCAATTTATATAGGGCATGGACATCTACATATGTTATATTTTTATCATTTAAGCCAAGACAAGACAACTATTTATTCATAGGGCTGAATGTTTAGGAAGGCAAGTGTTTCTGAAATTAAAAGAAAGCACCATGAGATCTTAACTGAAACTCTCTCAGGAAAATGATCTCTCGTGAAGTGACTTAAACATTGCTGTAAATCATTAACACCTTCTGCGCTCAAATGCACCTACAAGGCGTACTTGTATGAGGTTGAGGAACACTGTTGATCCAATTGTTACTTCCAGTAAATTCAACTAATATTGCAGCCTGTCGAGTTGTTGATATTGCTGAAATTAAAAATGGGTATTTTTAAAACCAAAAAGTTTTAATTTTAAGTGAATTTAATTTTTTTTAATTTTAAAATGATCAAACAGTTATATCAAATTTCATCTAGGAGAGGAGGGGGTTGTTATAGCTTAGTGTGTTGGGCTTCAAGTGCATGTAAAAAATTTCATCGAATTGAAAAATGATTGTGTGATGACATTTTTTTTTCGGCCAGTGTGATAACATTTACCATATCAGATACATCAATGAATCCGATCTTGGAAAATTGTTAGAAAAAATCACCTTTTAGCTCTAAATTTTAAGAAATAAACGGACAATTTTAGTTGGCCCAAATTCACTAAAGACAGGTTGTGAGTCCGATCACTTTCAGGTGAGTCCGATAATTTTCAGGCGACCGCATCGGTATCTGAAAACATTTCAGGCAGATAATTAAATTTGATTATCGAAATTGTAATGCTTAAAATAGCGTAATAACAACTAGAGAAAAAATGATTTGACTAAGAGAATATTAACGTGATTTGCAATAACATATACTAATTAAGATTGTGAAATATGAAGCACCATCCAGTATTTTTATCTGCTTATTTACTTAATTAATGCTCAAAAAGCGCAATTATGCAAATTACCCTCACTACTTATGGTCTACATTCCATATAGTAAAGGTAAGGACTTTGTGATTTCTAAAACAGAAGCATTATGCTTTCTTGGAAGCATCTATAAGAAAGTAGCATTATCTCATAAATTAGAGTTATGACGTGAACAAATGTCACCTCATATTTATACATCTAAAACCCAGAAATTCTATTCTAACAAATGCCCATATCACTCACTATCAACAACGTGGGTACTAGTAATTGATCAAGATTAGACCTTTCAAAGAAGACGACATCAACTTCAGCCTTCACTATGTGGAACAAAGCTAATTTGGGCAGACATTGTTCAATCTCAAGCATGGCTTCCTTCTGCTATGGAGGCAGTAAGACCATTGATGTTGGCACTGTTAAGAAGCTTCATTCCCTCCTCACTCATCTGCTGAACTTCTGAAGGTGACAGTATCCTTATGCAGCGGACGCAGCCGACAAACTCCCTATACAAATAAATAAAATGGCTTAAGGAATTGGCTTCAACTACGTTAAATTAGAATATAAAGCAAAATGGGACGACAAAACTTACTCCCATGGATCATCTCCAATAAGTAGAACATCATTCTCATAATCCACATACACCAACTTCCACCCTGACTCCCTTGGATTATTAAGCAGCCCTTCAAGTCCAAACATGCATTCAATTGCAGAACATAGTTGTTCATAGTTTTTAAAACTTGAGACATCAATTGACCTTCCAACCGAGCCAGCCTTTTGAACCTATCAATCATAAACTATTTCATCACCCTTGAGCTGAGATTACAAAATCCCATGCAGTAAGAAAAAACGATGCAAACACCCACAACTGCATTCAGCAAGCATGCACACAACTTAAAACTCCAGCTTCCTACAACAATCCAAACCAACAACAAAAAGAATGACAAACTCTCTGGTGACTAGAACTGTCATTTCCATCATAAACACACAACTATATAAACATGGAGTGGTTGCTTGCTGAACTTTGGTTACATGTTTACCATTCAGTCCATTCTTTGGTCTGCTAAAAAGGGGATATAAGCAGGCATATCACATGATTCATAGGCAATGATGCACTAGTAAAAGAATGAGCTAAAATAGATTGGCAAATATGCATCATACTGAACTGCTCATTAATAATCTACACCAACTATGATTTTATATTAGCATTTCATTCCCAGCACGTTGGTCCTTGTCCCTCCCACAACATGAATCGTACCTTTGTATACGTTCTCACTCGTTGTGAGACTTGCTGCCATGAATTATTCTGCATATAATTGCCCTTATCAAACTCTGCATTGCTTGAAGAGGTACCGCCTGAGCTGTCTGGAAAGTCTTGCTGTGAGAAAGCTTGTGAGTCTGCCAAACTTGCTGATGTAATCTGAGATTGAACATCCTGGCTTGAGCTAAAGTTGCCAACCAAACAATCTGAAGGATATTGGAATTCAGCATCCTTTGATGTGCAGAACTCGTCCAAAATAGTATTGGAGACAGATGGATCGATTACAGCACTTCCACCATTACAAACATCAACATTAAGAGAGCCATAAATCCCACTTTGATCATTACTCTCATCTGACAAATCTTTGGCTCCACTTGAGTTATGGCTACAGGGTACTTCCTGAACTAAAGGAATAAGTTGGCTTTGTGGGGATAAAAATCTTAAATGGTTAAGCTGTTGATCCCACAAATCCTGATTCGTTAAAGGTAAAGAGGGATTAATTGCTTCAGGGAGCACGAATGCCGGCTCTTGCAATCCGAACATTGACAAAGGCCCCGTTGATCCATACATCACAGGGAGAGAGATGCAAGAAGAGGGGTTTGACATCCACTCATCAGTGTTTATTAAAGGAAGTGAGCCATTTACAGCATTGGAATCAGCTTGAGGTATGTTAATTTGCTGGGGATGAAGAACAGAAGGCTCCACCAGTGGTTGTACAGGCCAGAGACTGGTTTGAGCATGTAAGTGGGCCTGGTTCTGATTTTGAAACTCCATATTCCCACAGTTTATCATATTTGTAGGATTTGAGGATGGTTTTTCCTTGTTGCATTCTTCTGTTGAGGTTACCTGGCTTAACTGATCTGCAGAATTTTCGGTTTCTGATTTTAACTTTTCTGCACTAATTCCATCTGGTGTTTGATTTTCAATGTTGCAAGAAGGATGCAACTTCCCAGGCACATTTGTTTTTGAAGGAGATGAGTTAATGGCATCAGAGAGGTTTGGACAGAACTGAGAATAATTTTGGTTTTCTACCGACATAACTACTGGTTGGTTAAACTGACTGATCGATCCCTGCATAGTTTTAACATCATCTAAAGGAGCACCCTTAGCAGCAGAGACTTCTTGTAGGGCAGCCTCGCAGATTCCAGGATACTTAACAACTTTAGGTTTCATTAGCATCTTAAAAAGACGCTCAGAACACAGGTTTGGAATTGGAGAATATGGAAAATTAGCATTTCCATTTTCAGGAAGCCAGATGAGGGGTCTTTTTATCATGTTCCCCCATTCAGTTTCTCCTCCTGGCAAAAATAAAAGACTCTAATGATGAATGTCCAACAAATTTTTCCACTAGAAAGCCAAAAGAGGATGAACATACCTAAAATTCCTGAATGCAAGGGTCGTTTTAGACCTGAAGTCAGAGAAGGAAAAATGAAGAGGCTTTCAGGAGTCTCAATTTCCCATGAACTAACCCTATTCTGCTTATTGGAACACCCTGGCTCATCCCACTCAACCTGTTCCAAAAATTTATATTATAAATTTCATGCTGATCAGTAAAAAGAACTAGTAATTCCCTTTTTTCTATTTATGAAGTAATCACATCATAAAATGATAAAAGAACAAGATACAGTCAGATCCACCAGCAGTCTTCTCACCTGAAGATTTCGCCATTTAGAACCAGGCCATCTTAGTGGATCTAAGTCACTAATTCCAACTATTGTGCCCATATATCTGCAGAAATATTAAAAACTGTTATTACATTGTAAGGCCAATAAATTTCAGAGTTCAACCAAGCAGATGTAGCTAGATCATTAAGTGTCTATAGCCATTATTAGGTAAAAGGTATCATAGAAGTTTTTCTTTATTATGGTGTACAAGAGTAAAGATGAATAATTTGCGGCAGTAACGCTCTATGATTACCATTATTGCCAAATTGTTATTCCCAATTGCAATAAAATAAGGATGTGACTGGTATAATAACTGGCAAATTTACCTGCGTTTCCCTGATTCCTCCATCTCAAACATCATTCCAAACCCCATGCCAACTGAAACTTGAGTCCCACATACAGCTTTTCTATATTTAGTTAAAGGAATGACAAACTCCGAGGGGCATGCCCTATAAAGGGTAGAAAGGAAATGTGATCCTTATATTCAGAAAACACAACAAGATGCAGAAGAACAAGTGTGTGTAGTACATGAATCAAATAAACCTTGGGTTGTAAAAAATGGTGAATGGGCTCCGATTGGCAGCAGCATGAGCAGCAGCAGCAAGGACACCAATATGCATGCTATCAGCAGAAAGAACTGATGATGGCAGTGTTGTCTGCTGGCGATTAGCATGCCTTACACCAACCAATAACTGCGACTTCTCATCCCTGGTAATAATAGGGAAAAAAAATAAGTTCAAGCAGATAACTATAGTAAATGATATGGTACTCAATTGGAAAAAAATGGTCATATTCAGAGAGAGGAGTGAGTGTGAACAGCACAGGTAAGCTGCTTTAAAATTTTGCAAGTCAAATGCCTTCCTATAGAGAGAGTTACTTACCAAAAACAAATGCAGCAGCCAGAAAAATAACAAGTTTAGTAATTTCTAGAAAAATCACTCTTTTGATGTTTCATAGCTTAAATAAACAAGTTGATTAGGCAGGTAAAAAGAAAAAAGAGTGAATTTCATACTTCTTTTCCCTCCCATCTCCCAATGGAAGAACACAACTTTGTGACATGAGATGGATGTAAATTACCTGATAAACAGAACAGAATCACCCGCTTTAAGTCTTTTTGAGCCAGCAAATAAACTCCACCCAGTTGTGAGAAGGTGCCGTTTTGGCTGCCCTGCATAAAAATGGACGAGCAGGACAAAATTCCAGGCAAATAGTCAAATGCAGTGAATGAAATAAAAGAAAAAGGAAGAAAATATTTCTATAAAAATCCCACATCATTAACTCAATGTATTATCCCTTTTAACCTACTAAAGAAATAGGCATAGAAATCAAAAGCATTTTACCGCGGTATATATGGCGAAATGTCCAAGTATTATCATGCAAGTCTCTGACAACGAGCTCTTGAGTCGGCGGCTGCATTGTGTAATCCTAAGAATAAATTAAACCATAAAACCAATTATAATAGGGCTTTATCTCAACACAATATGCTAAGGATTTTAGATCAGTTCAAAGCTCACTAATGGAGGAAAGAGCTTTTCTGCTGCCCTCCGAGGCACTGAGAATCCCCCATGTGTGCTTGTATCACTTGCCGTTAAGGTTTTGCAAAAAAATTCACTGGGATGCTTGCTGGGCTTCAGTCCAAAATCTGGTATGGGGAAGACATCTTTTTCCTACACAGAGGTATACAAGTTACTACAAAGAGAGATTTTATATCAACAATTTCTTTCTTTTTTTCTTACTTCTGGGAAGGATGAGGAAAGTGAAAGTGAAGGGAATAAGGATAAATTATATACTATATAGTAGTCAAGCTTACAGAATTAACTGGTTGAAGACTCATTTGGGCATAGATCTCATCTGTATCTTTGTCTGACTAAAAGAACAGAGAATAAAAAAGGTAAATCCGATAAAATAACACATCCTGAAATAAAAGTAGCGTGCACATAAGGAGAAGCCAATTAAGCAGAGAATTGCCATACATGTAGGGTAACATTGTGAACTTGGCACAACAGCTGAGAAGGGAGATTTGGGTAGTTAGGAATTTGTGAAGTTGCTGTTCTTTTTGTGGACACTGCCACCTATACATGCAAATAAAGTTCATTACTTTCGTTAATTATGATGAAAAAAACCAGCAACAAGTAAAAAGATAACCAATGACGAATCAATCATCCAATGGTATTCAATTAGCAGAAGTATTCCATGTTTATCAGAATGGTACATGCCTAACTTCAAGATAAGA
Organism: Garcia nutans; assembly: GCA_947685225.1. Lineage (NCBI taxonomy): Eukaryota > Viridiplantae > Streptophyta > Magnoliopsida > Malpighiales > Euphorbiaceae > Garcia > Garcia nutans. Next base: position 58,730,157 of record CANTUV010000039.1, read on the forward strand.
AAAATAGAGTTGATTTTTTCCAAACTTCAATTTTCCAATGAAACCAAGAGATAGAGCTCATAGTTGCCCCAGCAGAAGACAATGACAACTACATTGTTTCTCAGATATTAATCCAAAAGAGGCAGGTCATCTTTCGAAATCAGATTTAATGCATTGGATTCTTATGTAATTGCATGCTTAGGTAACATCAAAGATCAATAAGTAGATATTGATGTGAAATAACATCGTGAAGTTTTAGTTGCAGTTGCTTCAGGGGAAGCAGCCTCCAGTCTTACAGGTGAAATATCAATTCCCAACAACAACTAGATTCAAATCATCCTTAAAGATAACAATTAAAATGACAAACTACCAAAAAAATAACAAATCTAACTTTCCATGGTCAAAAATCTAATTATTCTTAAAAAAAAGCCCTGCTGCAACACAATGGTATTTTTAACTTTTATAGTTGTTATAGAATTCTAACTTTACATGGTCAAAAATCTAATTATTTTATTCCATATCATAAACTGAGACTAAAAAAGGTTACTTTAAAAAAATATGGCGGGATATCAAAGTATAACAACATAAGCAAATCTAGCTCCAGACTTTAGCATAAAGGATCATTGATACAATATCTAAATGCAGATTAACTTCAAGCCACCAATTTCTACTTCAGTTTTAACTTGAAAAACTATGATGCGCTCGCAATTTATAAAATTGTATCATGAATCTATTGTAAATTAAGGAAGGGGCAAGGAAGGCTAAAGAGTTAAAACGAAACAAATGCAAACCTGCTCACTATGTCCTTGAGGAAAATAATACACAAGACTTCCAACCTGAGGCAAGGAAACAAGTGGACCAGCGCATGCGTACCACAACTCCGAGTTAATAGTCTTGCGAGCCCCTGAAATCAAGCAGGACAATAAACTCTAAACGAAAGACACACACTCTTGAAGCACACATATACGGACGGAGGGGGCCATTAATTGAAATTTGTAGGCATGGAAAAAAATGAAACCTTTAACAGGTAATTTTCAAGCCATGATCAAAGAAAAGACAAACTTATTAGAAGAAAACAAAAGGGAAATGAGGATTTTAACGAAAATGCAACAAACCAGAATGGTCATGAATTTCTTTTAACAACTTCATTTCCTCGAGTAGATTGGTCTGTGCTCCATTAACTAAGCCAGCACCTGCTTTGATTTTTTCTTCAACAGAACCCATCATCATGTGCTTCTCTTTGAGTGTATCAATACTCCAAAACAGAAGAAAACCCCTTATTCACATCTCTAAAATCCCCAAAATTACAACAAAAACAAAAAAGAAAAGAAAACCCACTCCATGAAATCAGACAGAAGTATTCTCCAAAGGATTAAAAGGAGAAAAAGTGATTGATAAAGGCATGTCATAACTCATAAGAGAGAATCTAAAGGTGACCCCAAAAAGACCAATTCCAATTGGACACAAAAGAGAAGCCTGCCTTCCTCTTCAGGGAGTCCAAAATCAAAGAAACAAAACCTGCAAAAAGGCCCCTACAGATATCTTTTTAAGGGTGGGCCTTTGACACGACGAGAACCAAAACCCATCATTTTGCATCAAAGCACGCGGAACGAAGCATGGGAGTGGGGTCTCACCTCTATCAATCTCTCTCTCTTTCTCTGCCTATATGCCTGAGTTATTATCAAGTGCTTGTTTTTATCTTCCCTAAAGAAACCGACCTTTCATCGAACCTCTCTCCATATACCATCATCACCATCACCACCACTCCGATCCTACTCTCTACAATACTCGCTCAAAACTCAAATCGCCAACTACCCAAAAAAAAATGGGTGCCTCTAAAAATGTGTATTTGGTTGAAAGTAGAAATAGTGTGTAAGCTCTTATCCTGCGCACACTCTCTGTATATAGTAATTTCGTTGCAGCTTTAAATTGTTGAACAAAAAAAAATATTAATTTGCAAAAGAAAAAGTAAAGAATGAAACTTTAAGCAAAAATGCAGAGACCCTTAAAATTATTAGAACACGAAAACCGTACAAAACTACAGAGAGAAAGAGATGAACAAAGATCAAAGAGAAAATAGTGGAAAAAAAAAAAAGAAAAGAAAAGAGGGAGTGGGTGAGTGACTGAGTTGAGTTTGTAAGAAATGAAAAGAATGTCAAGGTGGCGCATTTTAGCACGTGGATTAGGAGGATTTACAGTAGAATTTATATATATATATATATAATCTGCAACTCTTTCTTTTTTCCATTTGGCTTTTTTCGCTTTTCTCGATCTTGTGCTTTTTGCTTTAGCTTATAATTCACCTGCTCTTTCTCTCTCTGTTATGGCGATTCTTTTATTTTTTATTGGACTATATTTTATTACACGTTACATAATACTAATAAATAATTAATGAAAAATAAAATACTTTAATAAAAATTACTGGCGTCAAGAAGTATTGAGAAAAAAGCAAAAAAGAGCAGGTTTCTTCGGTGCTTTTGCGCTGATATAATTTGACCATTCGTGACGCGTCCGGTTCACGACAAATCGGTGGGAGAAGGTGCACGCTAACGTAGAACGACACTTGTCTATACCTTGTATTCGCAGGTCCATGACGGTGCCGTTTTTGCTTTTCAAACATTTTGCCTTTCTGGTTTTTGTACAGTACTTTTTGTGTAATTTGTGCCGTTGTATCGTTATCTGCATTTCACATTTCATCAAGCACCGATTGCGTGCCGTCTCCGCTAATTAATTTATTAACAAGATTAAGTTTTTATTTTTTTTTGGTAACAGTGAATTGACCAAGTTGAACTAGTTAATTGTCAAATAAATAAAAAAATTAAATTAATATAATTTTTTAATTAAATTAATTAAAATTTAATATGATCGATAATCTAAATTAAAATTTCAGTAAATTATTCAATTTTTACCTATCTTTACTTATAGTATAATTTATTATATTGCGTCATTTAATTTATCATTATTTTTTATAATATTATTTTAAAATTATATTATTTTCATATATTAATAATAATACATATTATCTATTTTTCAATGAAATTATTTTATTTAACTCATATATATTTATTTAAAAAATTATTAAATAAATAAAATATAATTTAATTTACATATATATATTTTTTACGAGGTTATATAAATAAAAAAAATTAAGACTTAAAATAGAAATTAGCCTTCCTCTAAATGATTGGCTAAAAAGAACACGAGCTGCAAATATGGAATAATAATGTCTAAGTTGAAAGTAGACGAATGGCGGGTGAAATGGCAATTACCTACGAGTACAAGATCATTATTTTTATTATGGAGTTCTAAAATTGCAAAAAAAGTTGATGATAATATAAGCAAATAAATGGAAAGATAAGGATGAAATTCTTCTAAAATAGAAGCCTCATGCTATGTACATGATTTATAGTAAAAGAATAATTAAAATTATATATTGCAATTTGCAAGGGCAAAAGCCTCGCGCAATTGTCATTATTTATTTGTTATTTTTTTAAGTATTAATAATTTAATATAGAGGAAAATAAATATGCTTTGAATTTATTATTTCATTCATCTTATTAAAATTATCATATTAAAAATTTATCTCACTGAAATTATTATTTGTAAAATTTTAAAAATTAACTGTATTTATAATAAAATAAGAATATAATTATTCCTATTTAAAGATGATTATTTCACTAAAGTTAATATAACATTCAAGATAATAAATATTTAATTATTGATAAAAAAAATTACTATTAAATTATTTTTTGGTTTATATTTTTATTTTTTATTATTGATATCAAACAAATTAGAGATTTATTTATTAAAATAAAAAAATTTGTAGGGCATATATCCCGAGAGAATAAGGAGCAGTGGGTTTTGATGTTTGATTAAACTTTAGATTGAGAATGGCAAAACTAAAATGTCGCAAAGGGAAGAAATACACAGCAACAGGTTCATCTTCTGACAAGCCTTACTTTCGTCTGGTCCGTTTTTCTTACAATCTGGCCGGTCAAGAACTACTATATCGAACCCTGTCCAATGTACAGTCCACAAGGAATGGATTCCGTTTCTTTACGATTCCCTTTTTTTTTAATGCTATTAAAAAAAGTTAGCATTATTTTAATCAAATTTTGTGTTTTAATTTCAATTTTTTAATTTATTTTTAATTAATTGTTACTTACAATTACCAATATAGCATATATAATTACATTTGACATATTTTTTATTATTTATTTAATTTATTGATATACAGTATAATTAATTATATATATTTCATAAGAATTATGAGTAATCTTATCTTATAAAATTAAATTTAGATTATATAAATTAAATTTAATATAATCAATATAATATAACTCCACGAGCAAATTTATATAATTATACTAATTATTTAGAATTTTGTTTAGAATATGCATCAATTAACAAATTAACTGAAAAGAAGATATTAATGTTTTCAAATGAAAATTTTAATTGTTATCAAGATTTGATGATTTATCAAATTAAGCAGGGTGTTAGCCAACAAGTATACAAAATATATATATACATATACGGCCATCATGGCATATTTAAAATCTAATTTTCTACATAAACTAAAAATAAAAATAAAAATTATTAGACTTACAATGTCAATGTCATTAGAAAGACCCATACATATTTTATCTTCGGATTCTCTCAATTTTTTCAAATAATTGGAAAGGCAACTCATATAGTCATATTCATATACTATTGGTACGACTCACAAACAGTTCTTTTAAATCACTTTCTTATCTAAATGCAGCTTAACATTATTATTTATTATTGTGTATTTATTAAAATTTATACTAATATTAACATTTATATGAGTTCCTATGTCTCCAAAAATAAAAAAAAAGGAAAAAAAATTTAATACTATTTTTTAGAGGCTTCAATTTTGAATGCTATGATTACTTTTCAATTTGTTAGTAGTAATACTTTTGCAAATGAAATAGAAATATTATAGAAAGTTTATATTTATTATTTTATTTTAGAATATTTTTAAAAAATTAAATATAATATAATACATCTATTTTAAAATTAATGTTTAAACATTTGTAATTTCTAACTATGTTTTATTTATTTAAATATAAAAATTTTATTTATACATAAAATAAAATGATAAATTAATATTCTTTTTGCCTCAAATTAATAAATATATTTTATTTTTTCATTTATTTTAAATTATAAATATAATAAATTTTTATTATATATTTAATATTATTTATTAAATATATTTCATATTAAAATATTAAAATAAAAGTATAGTAAAAATATATATATATTTATATTTTTAATAAAAATAACGTATATTTTAATATTTATAAAATATAAAATGAATTTAACAATTTGAAACGAAAATAATAAATTTTATTTTTAAATTTTAAATTTTAGATGAAATATATATATATATATATTTGTGCGTCTATATGAATAAAAGCTTATTTATCAAAATCTCTTCAAAAAAAAAAAGCTTATTTATCAAACAAATAAATAGGAGTTGGATCGGCACGTGATGCAATGAAAACTATGGGGATGCGGGATATCATCGGACGGTGGAGAATTGACGCTGAAATCGAGTGGCACGCGGAGTAGAAATTTTGAAGACTTTCCACTGTCTGTTCTCTACTCGGTAGTAGCACACTGTTCCATAGCTTTGGGACTTAATTCCCAGATTAACATTGCTAATTCTTATTACCAAAGACTATTCTTCTCATGCCACGTGTCAACTGTGGGATGTATCTTCCATAAAAAATGGGACCAGCTCGCCGCATTTTTCTCGTATTGCCACTTTCTTTCTTGTTTTAAAATCCAACCCTAATGTTTGCTTCGAATTTTCTTTATTAAAATTATCATATTAAATTAAATGATTAAAAATATAAATAATCGATGTAGAGTTAAAATTTAATATTTATTAATTATTATAAAACATTATTCTTTTATATCTAAAGATCATATCTGAATATTAGAGGATAAATTTAATAATTTTGTTAATTATTTATATTTTATATATTTTCAAATAATATACTTTTATTTATAGTTTATTGATGTAATTTTTAATTTATTTTTTTATAAATTATTTATTTATAATTGAATCAAATAAAATTATAAGAGCACTAAAAATAATAAAGCTTTTCTAATTAAATTTTAATATAATTACATATTCAATAAATTAATAAATTAAATTTAAAATATTTGATTAAGTTATAATAATTTTTTATTATTTAGTGCTTGGTGATTCATTTTTTAATTTGTTAGTGAAATCTATTTTACTTAAAAAAAATGCAAATCCCACACTCACCGTTTAATAAAGATTTTAAAGGTCATTCAAAATCGAATCTCAACCGTTGACCGTGGTCCTACTCATCTTTCCATAAAAGCAAATTGACATCACTACTATTATCAATGAAGATGAGAGAGTACACGAAGGATAATTGGATGGACCCCACGATACATAAATATAAATTGACCAGAAATTATATTTTTTAAAAAATATTTTTTTATGAATTGACCAGAAATATAAATTGTAAAATATGCATAATAATATGATAGCCACGTCCACTTAATTCAGACAGTGACGTTGTTTTTCAAAATTAGAGCTTTTCAGCTTATTCTGAATAAGTAATTTTTAGATTATAATCAGATTAAAAATAAATAGTTAATCGTTTTTATAAACTAGTTAATAATCAGCTGATAATCAGTTTATAATCAGCTAAGTATTTTTGTAAAATCAACTTATAATCAGTTTTTAATTGCAGAAACTGTCAAAATAACCAAACTGTCACTGAATTTATTTATTGTATAAAAATAATTTTTTAAATGTCAATTCAAAATTTATTTTGCAATAATAATAATAATAATAAAATTTATTTAATAATAATAATAATAATGGCGTTATCAATAAATTATACAAATAAAAAACTACCATGTAAATATTACCAAATTAATTAGAATCCTAAAAATATTTTTAATTAGACAATGAGAGTGGACATTGTATAGGGTGGGCAAATTAGAAATATTGAAGATTAGGTAGGGATAGTATGGTCTTTTACTTGATCAAAACTGCTTAAAAAATAAGTATTTAAAAAAAATAACAAAACCAACTTTTAAAAAACTGATTAAAATCATATTATAATCTACTATTTAAGTTTTCAGAAACACTTAAATAAACAACTTATAATCTAAAATTGCTTAAAATCAGTTTTGATCAGCTTTTAATTTTTGAGAGCAATTATATAATATAGGGCAATAATAAACAGGCAAAACATTGAATGGGAGAAAAGGCAGGGCCATATTGTTTAATCTCGCTCCTCGTAATTGAATTTAGAAAACGGGCAATCGATGCTCTATAAAAATAATTAAGCCACACTAATGATATTGTCCGTTTATTTATTATGTATTATGATATTACCAAAATTAAATCATGATAAGCTATTCAAAACCAAAAGTTTCAATAAAAAGTTTTCTTAATCATCCTAATTCAAAAAAAAAATCTTTAATTATAAATTAAAAATAATGTCTCTTGTTGGATTTTATATTTCATGCTCGAAATTAATAATATTTTCTTGATATAAAATTGATAAATGCTTTTTTTCTTCTTTGGCATAGCCTTAAGTTATCAAATACGAAGGAGGACTCTGTTTCACATATTTAATTCAATTAAATATTTTATGGTTAAAAAAAAAAATTTAAGCTACTTGAATGAACTAAGGTCAATTGAAAAACTTTAACACATGAGAGATCATCTAGTCAGTCGTATAATTAGACTATCTATACACGTAAATAACAATTACTTGCCCTCTTCATCTTTAGTAAGTTTTGAATACCTATCAAATTATAGCTCAATTATTATTTTTTAATTATAATTCATTTATCACTTTAACGAGTTAATTAATGTATTGAACATATATTATACTTAGATTTAATATTAATTAATTTATTAAATAATACAAATACATATAAATTTATGTTTTTAACAAAAGAAAACACTTTTTTTTATACAAAAACTTGTGAAATAAAAATATTGCATCTATCACAATATTAAATTAATTAGGGATTATAATTAGAGTGAATAATGGGAAAATAAGGATTAATAGCAATAATTAAAATCAACCATCCAATAGACACTGAAGGGGTGAGAGGGAGCTAGGTGTTGTATAAACTTTAGACAACAAACAAATGATTGAGATTATTATGGAGATGATTTCAGCTTTCCATTATGGTTAAAAATAAAAACACCAACCCAACCATTCTTACTAGATCTTATTATATACAATCATAACAAGAATTTCGCAAAAAAAAAAAGAAAATAAAAAGAAGAACAAAAATACAGTGAAAAGTAAAAAATGGGGGTCCACGGTAAAAATATATGTAAAATTGATGAGAATGAAAGGAGCAAAGGAGAGGCGTGGTATAAGGGGGACATGGAAGCAGTATTAAGTGTAGGGGTGCAAGGAGACATTTGTTTCAGAATCTTCTGATGACAGTGAACTCCATTTTGTCTTTCGTTTACCCTTATATATATAATTTCATTTTTGGTCCTTTTATTTAATTTATTTTCCTATTTCCACCAACAAATAACCAAATTCATTTTTTTAATATTAATTGCTCCGGATTTATCTCTCTTTTTACTAACAGATCTTTGTGGGCCGATCATTATTATTCTTTTTTTTCCCATTAATTTTATAAGCAGCAGTGAGCAGCTTTAAGGACTCATGTCTCATGAGTCATGAATAAAGGGGCATAGCAAAAGAGCCTTTTCTTTCGCATGTTGCTTCAGCATAGTCATTGAGGTGTTTCTTATTTTATTATTTGGCTGTGCATGCTTTATTTGAATGTATCAAAGCTTTTATTTCTGATATTTTATATATTGGAGTTCATGGATTCAGGATGGATTATCCTTTCTCTCGTTATAATATTAAAAAAAATTGATTTCTAATAAAAAAAATTTATAGCTTGTACAACTATATAAATATGACTCTTTTTCATATATGATTATTTGATGGGAATTTTTAAAATTAATTATTCTATGAGGTGCCTTTGGTAAAGATTAGATTTGGCTATTGTTTGCAAGAAAATTACAATCATTGGCTTATTCTAATTATCATTTTAGATATTATTATAAAAAAACACAAATAATTTCTTGTAGATCTTCTGCTAATTAGATTATAAGGTAACTTTAAGACATAATCTACAAAAGTGTTGGATGGCTAGAGTATATTATTTCCAACAATGTTATTCGCAGAATATTTCCATGTATATTTTTTGCATATTATAATTAACCATTGATTTTATAACAATTATTTAATATTATCAGTAGTTATAATAAAGGTAAATTAATTAAAAAATACATTGAATTTTGTAAAAAATAAATATGAACTATTATTTGTGAATGAAGGAAAATATAATAATTGAAAGGGAAATAAAAAGAAAAAGATTTTGCGAGTAAAGAAAGGAATAGGACGACAGGTCGTGATGTTGTGTGTGAGCATCTTACAACTCATTGCCCCAAAAAACGACTTGTCGTGCAATCACCGAAATAATTAAAAGCACCTCCTCACAATTTTACTTGCCGAAATCAGCAACGGCTTGCCCCTAAACTAACGACGTCCTTCACAAAATGAGAGTCAAATGTTAATTAAGCAATTGGGCTGAAAATTTAACTGAGGTCCAATCAGGAGTTTAATGGCCCAATTCAAGTGCATAGCGGTATTAGCATGGCAGCAGAGCTGTTTTGTTACCGGTTAACTGAATTCAATTCAATTGAAATAATAAAACCCTAACAACTATTCAGGTTTATTTTGCCGCCTTTGAGAGAGAGGGAGCCTCTCGTTCCAGAATTCCGAAAGTCCAAGACTTTCATCTTCTTGGATTGTTATACATGGAGGGATTGAACGTATCAAAAGCTAATTTGGTAGTGTATGTCCATCCATCAGATAGCAAGAATGTTCCTCAAGCGATACTCCGTGAGATAAGCTCCTCGCTCTTCAAGTTCGTTTCTTTGTCTTTTGCTTTTCGTTTCTTCAGTTGCTTTATTTTGCTGGTTGTGGCTTTTTTAGCATATATTAATCAAATTGGTTAAAACCCATATACCTGATTCCTGATTTACTTGCTTCATTTCATTGGAAGAAGCTAAAGATCAAAAAATGAAGCATAATCATATGAATTAGTACAAATAAATTATTTGATGTTCCATCTTTTGAGTTTCGAATATTTAGATGTTGCCCATATATCAGAGCTTAACTATCAAAACTCATTTTCCTTGATCTATTGCTGAACATATCAAAAGCTGTTTTGTACTGTTGTGTAGTAAATTTAGTTTGTGCCACAGTGTTTTTTGATTTTGTTCATTGCGGACTTTCTTACAGGTTCAATGAAAGTTTTGATGGTGTTTTATTGGCTTATGATGTCAGCTCTCCAGATAAACATGCAAGAATTCTCTCTCAAGTTCACCCATATTTTGGTGTGAGACTAAAAGCTAACCTGCTACTTTTCTCCCCAAAGCCAGATATGCTTTTAGGTACTCTGGATATTATTTTTCATATTATCATTTTCAATGGTTTCCATTATCTTTAGTAGACTGAATTCAATGTTCAGTTGGTTTTCCATTTTCAGTTGCTATCCTTACTGACAAGCTAGCAAAATCAACATTTTCTTTTGATATTTGTGAATGATCTTATATTTCTTGCTCTTACTAGTAGAAATTATGAATTGTAGATGTAGGAAGGGCTTCTGTTCAGTGTTACTGCAAATGGTTCATTATGGCCTTATTATTTTGAACTTAACAATTTTTTTAATCACTTCCAGAAGGAAAAGTGGTGAAACTTTCTCGAGAATCTATTCATGTTATTGTTCTTGGATTTGCATCTGCTGTAATAACAGATGAAGACATTCGTGATGAATTTAGATATAAAAGTGTAGGTGTCTTAACTTGCTTTTGCTTTGAAGCTTTTCTTTTTATTTACTTTTATTTTCAGAGCGCAGCTTGAGGGTTGATTTTGTTAGTTTATGTCCTTACTTGACTTGTTGTTTGTTATAGAAACATGGTGAGGGCTTATATGCTAGCAGAGCTTACAAGCGACATGTGATAAAGGTTGGGACTGCGATACGCTTTATAGTCAAGAGGTGATTTATTATTGTGTTTGTTGTAATTATGCATTTTAAATGTATAATGGCATGAATTATATAAAATTTTGTATCCGCTGCTCCTTTCAAATTGAAAATAGTATAATCTCCTAACTATTAATTTCTTTCATAAAGAAGTTCAAAGATGAATCAAATCAGATGTTCATGCTATGAAAAAAAGGAGATTCTGGGTTATTCACTGGCTCTTTAGATCTCGCTTGTTGTCTCATAGTTCCTCAATGTTCAGGAAAACATGATGGTAAAAATTCAACTACTTGCATGAAGTTTCCAAGATGTGATTGTGGGATGAGAGATGGATCAATTAGTTTTAGAAATTGAATTGATGGTGGGCGGGCATACAGAATGTGCCCAGGGGCTGATCAAGGCATTCGAGCTTTGCAGTATCATGTATATATATACAGTTGGTTTTTGGTTATTTTTTCTTTGCTAGAATCGCAAGAGGTAGCTGAAGGAGTGTGTCAATAGAAATAATCATATCCTGCTTTTCTTGTAGAGTTTTTGATGGTTTGTGATTGATTATGTGTAGTTTGGTCATGCCCTTAGTCTAGTTTATAGTGTGTTAATCCTATCCTGGCAACATTTGATATTTCTCTTTCATTGCTGATATATCTTAGTAAAGATTGAGATGTATTTTGCTTGTTAATCAAGTTTGCTTTGCTATATTGGACTTTAGATTTGGGTCATATAGACTTGATTTTGCATCTGAAGGCTTGCAGAAATCTTTCTGAAGGCTTGAACAATTCTTTTATGATTTTTCCATTTTGGAGAGGTGAGATGTGGTGGGATGAGATGGTGCCCGGAATGGGGACTGGCAACTTTAGTGCTATTCATGGTGGAGATACTGTAGTTAAAGTGATTATACACTGAACATTTTGACAGCAGAGGACTCATTTGCTTTTAGCTTATTTGATCAATTTGGTTGATAAAGAACCTGAATATTTGGATGATGTTGAGAGAGATTATCTTTGCAGTTTGGATGAGGAAATATTGCACATTTCTGGATCTTTGATTCCAACTCACACTGGAAGCATTAGGTGGTTGGATGGAGATACAAAAAATGTTACAACTGACAGGTTTTGCAACTAAACTTACTGCTCTAAATCCTGAACAAAGCTTTTCTTACATTTGCAGGTTTAAACTTTGAGATGTTAAATTTTCCATTGATTTTTAGTGGTAACAAGAAGAGAAGGCAGCCTGACGGAGAAATTGAAGTGCAAGACCATGATACTGCAGGTGCTGACACATATTCCTTGAAAAACAATGCGATTAAGAAGTCAAAACACAGAAAGGCAGAAGATCATTGAAGTCCTTTTTGGATTTCTGATTCTTTTGTACACTTTGTTCATGCTAATTTTTTTAACACTTCCATATAATGAAAATTATACAACCTGTATTTTGTCAGTCGATCATGGATTTCTGAGTCATCCTGATCAAGGTTATAATTGTTGGGTTGCCATGTTTATGCAGGTAGACTATTAGTGTAAGCATATGCTAAATTTAACATTGTGGAATATCCAAGTAGTAGATATGTTGGCTTAATGCCTTGGTCTTGGATTGTCTTTTTAAGCAAGCATTGGTTGCATGTTAGAGCTCTTATTGTAGCATGGTCTCAGTACCTATTAGAATCCTTTATGCAGCATTATATATCACATCAAGCCCAATTCCATGCCAATGAAATGTTAACACTACAGCTAATTGAGGGGAAAATATCATCAAATTGAGGCATTGATTTACACATAAACTTGCTGCTTTTAAGTAACGAATTAAAGAGAACTGATTCTTTTTTCTTTTTCTTTTTTTTTTCCCGCATCTTCCCTTTTGGGCCTTTGGTCCTGCACTAAAATAGGTATGGTGAGCATCAATATCAAATTCATCGTGTTAAAATCTTATCTTTCCAATATATGCTTTAAGGAAAGACTAGTAATTAATTAATAAAATTAATGAAACTAAGCAAATTACTTTATCAAGAAAAGCCTATTTTTGGTGTGGATGGAAAACAGAAAGGAAATGAAATTAGTTTAAAAAAATATACAGGTAAATGCAATAGTTTCGAGACAATTTATTGATAAATGCATATTTTCTTTAGTTATAGGCATATAATTGATTTCCTTTTGCCAATATTAATACTAAAAAAATAAGGTAAATACATGTAAGGAAAAAACTTCAATCTTTCCTTAAAAAAAAGAAAGAAAAGAAAGATGCTTTTAGGGAAATTTGCTATTATAAAGGCCATATTCCATAGAGATTAACTTAAAAAAAGGGTGTAGATGTGCATAATTCTCTAAACCAAATTGCTTATTTATTTATTTATAAGCTTAGAGTTGGTTTGGGTGGAAAAAATAAAAGAATATGGTGAGTGGCCAAACTTGCAAGCAGGCACAGCTGAATGGTCATGATCAAACAAAATTTGGACGGTACTGAAAAGTGAAGGTTTGGGTGATTCTCCATTATCTTAGGCCAAAAACTCTGTAAAACTACCCACAGAAGCTATATTGGGACACATGTCAAGAAGCTGAGGCCTCTGATAACCAGAGATTTTGGCAATCTGATATTGGAGAGGAGCATCTAATTAGGGTTTGTTTGTCAATCCTTTTTATTAAAGATTTGGGATGTGTTGTGCAAAAACAAGTACATTCCATTTGCACCCATGTTTTTATTATTGCTATTTCCAGCTTTTATCATTATACATATATATATATATATATATATATACACACACACACACACGCACAGTGGGTTGAACAACTTTCATTTTTAGTATCATTATAAGGTACGGGGTTTCTTTCATTTAACACCCCATTTTCGTTTTTGGGCCCCTCCTTTTGTATATTTATTTTATTTATTTATTAAAAATTATTTACAATAGGTATTAAAATTTTATGCTATCAAGCTCTATTTTATACCATTAAAACAAAAAACAACACTCACGACATAATAGTATTTTTAAGAACTTGGAATGAGCGTTTGATTCTTAATGAGTCTAAGAACATCCGGGTAGTAGGATAGTAAATGATCTTGATAAAAAAATTTATCTCTTAATGAATCTGTCCTGCAATTCTTTTTTTATTCTTCTATAACCAGAGTTTTCGAGTTAGAGGTTTAAATATTGAGTATTTTTTAAAAACTAAGAATAAGGGCTTGATTTTCAATGAGAAAAGTTTTTATCTTTTAATTACAATCTCTATATTGTAGAGTACTGGATGAATAAGAAAAAAAATAAAAAATAAAAATTTAACACAGTATATATGAGAAAATTGAGTAAGAGGAGAAAACTAATAGGACATTGAGAGGTTGGTGAATGATTCTGAGTTGCATCCAACTCCCATGTGAGAGTTTCCCCTTTTTTATTCACTACAAAACAGGCAATATCATGACAAATTTCCTCCGTATAATCCGCTATAGTAACATGCTCATATACATACCTGCTCTTGCCAACATTTTGTATGTAAAATAAAATATGAATTAAATACCCTTTTTTCTTTATTTTTTTAATTTATTTTTTTCCTAATTCCTTCTTGGTAGGAATTAATTTTATTTCTTTAAAAACAAATTGTTCATATATGACTATTCTTATAATTGACCTTTTATTATTAGGCTTAGAGGACGTATGTGAAAAGGACATATTATAATGGTTAAGTTCGAACCTTAATTTGTTTGGTTCACATCTCCCAATTTTGACGAATTTCTTGCATATCTCTTAATTTTCATTTTTTGCATGTCTAAAAATTAAAAAAAAATGTTTTCAAGGATCTTATATATATATATATACATATAATTAATTAGATTTATGTTAAATTACTTCTAATATTTGAATTACCCTAAGAGAGAAAATAACGATTATCATTACCCTATAAAACAGGTATAACATATTCGAATATTAGAAGTAATTTAACATATTATACAAATCCTAATTAATTAATTAATTAAATGTTGCTTTAATTAAATAGAAAAATTATAAAGTTGGATAAAAGTGGAATATAGAGTTGGTCTTCTGAATCCATATATATATTTGATTTAATTATGGAAATTAAGTTCAAAGTATAATTAAATACCAATTAGGTTTACATATAACAATCAACATCTTAAATTGCTTGGATGTTGATATATATATATATATATATATATAATTGCATGACTATATTAAAAAAAATGGGACCTTTCAAAAAAAAATTATAAAAGTTATTGACAATATCATAAGGAAAGCAACTTGCCAATCATTGTCAATCATTCGATCTAATTAAAAAAATTAAAACTGTTATAAGAATGATTATTAGCAGTTAATTAAGAGTAATTTAAATTTCAATATCTTAACTACCAAATTAAGGTCAGTTAGCTTGTCTATTACTATATATTACCACCCCATAAATCTTGAATGACAATTGAAAAAAAAAACAAATAGTTCATTAATTTCTATAATTGTGTTTCCTAATTATAATCACGACAATGGATCACTAATCATTCATTAATATTAGTAATAATACTACCATGGTACCAAAAGATTGACTCTTTTTTTTTTTATAAAAATTAATAATACAAATAAAATGATATAATAATAATAATATCCTTTAAATATATTTAATCTTATTTTTTAAAAAATTTAATATATTTTTATTCTACCATATGTAAGAAAGAGACTGCAATGAAGTTTTCTTATGGCACTTTAAAGATTAATTTTTATAAGTCGGACCAGCTAGCATTATATGTGTTTTTTATGAATCTCGATGCAGCTTTTTGCCTTTTTTTTATTGATCAATGCGATACTAAGGTCATCATTAAAAAAGCTCGGACAACTTTGGCTCTATTTTTTTTGAAATTTATTGTGATTAACTGTATTATGCATGGATGAGCATCTAACATGCTAACCGTATATTTGCCTGTGTCAACTGTTCAAACCGCTTAATTTAAATAATTAAATCGCTTAAAAATAATTTGAGTTGAATTAAAATTTTTTAAATTATTTTATTAGATGATTTGGTTTTGATTTCAGAATTTTTTTAACTCGAACATGTTTAAATTGCCCAAAATATATATATATATATATTATTTTATATAAATATATATAGATATATAATGAAGTTATTATATTTATTACTCATTAATTTATTTATTGATTTTTAAGATTTTAAATTATATTTAAATAATTTATTTATTTATTTTTATATATAACATGTTACATTATATTATATTTTTGGATTATTTTTTAATTATTGCTTGTGATATTTGATGAATTAATATTGATGTAACTTATAATATTTGGTTATTATTATAGTTTTAAATCCGCATAAACTCTCAAATTCAAAATGATTTGATTTGGTTTGATTTATTCTTTTTTATTGGATTAATTTAAATTAATACTCTTTCAAACCGTCTAAATTAATTTAATTTTAAAATATGTTAAAAAATCGTTCAAGTCGCCCAATAATCATCTATGGTATTATGGGTCATGGAACAACTTATTTCTGAATTAAAAACTACTCATAAAAAATGAAATATTTTTCTTTAAATTTAACATATATACTTAAACTTTTTCAATTTTATCTAAATGAAAAATAATCTTAATTAGATCAATGAGATTTAAATCAATTGGTATAATATTTACAAGTAATTACAATAAAGGATTATAATAAGTTCAAAGTTTAGATTTTTTTTTTGTTCATAATTTACGTCATAAAAAACATAACTTTATCTTTACTTCTATGAAAAAAAAATAAACAAAGAAAGATAGAAAGATATTGCTGCAGTGAATTAGAAAGTATGGAGGCGTTGGAGTTGGATATATAGCTGTCATGGGCTTCTATGTCAGTACCGATTTCTTGGGAATGAGCAGTACAAGAGTTACTGCCATTCATTTTTAAGAAATAACTTAATTATGGTTATTGGCTTACACTTTTAGTTTGGATAGATTTAATTAACATCCCTCCCCCATGTGAACATCTTCAACTTTTTTTTTTCTTTTTTCCAATCTTTAATGCCATCTTTCTTTCTTTCTTTCATATAATAGACGTATATGAAACTGTGGGCTGGTTTTAGGAGATTATGAATTTTTTTTTACTATTATTAATTTCGAATTAAGCTTTTGTACACAGTTGTAAGACTATAGTTGAATCTCTCAATTAAATCTCTATTTTTTTTTGGTATATGAAAGCTATCTATGATAATATAAGAAATTAAAAGAAGAAGAACAATTTTTAGACTAATATTATTAATTTGTTGATTGAAATAAAATAACAATAATGAAAAAGGAGCAAAACAACACATATAATTAATGGAGTTTTCTTACGTAAGCTTGGATTCTTTGTTGGACTGTTAGGGTTTTGGTACATACGTGCATGCATATCTATAGTGCACTTGTATAGTTGTATCTGTGCCGTCTTCTACTTTGGTTACACAATAGAGATAATTACTTACTTTAACGCATGATGTGGGTTACGAGTTGTAATTACTGTAACTAGTTGTATACTAATTAATTAGGTTCGATATTGTTTGATTATACTCCCTTCGTCCGAGAAATATTGAATTACTCCTCATTTTACAAGACTAATAAATATTAATTATTTTTATTAAAAATATAAATTTTTATATATTTTTTATTATATTCTTATTTTAATATCATATATATTTGATAAATAATATTAAATAAAATTATTGTGAAGAATTTATATGATAATTAATTTATTAAAATGGTAAGAGAACTATAAATTAGGACATTAAAAAAAATAAAAAGTGAATATATTTTTATGGGATAAATAAAGTACTATATATAAATAGATGATAGTTAATAAATATTTAGAAAAGCTATGAATGTAAGAATTAGCTGTATTTAGCTAATCTTAAAAAAGGCACGTAAATTTTGATTTTGCATGTGCATGCTTGTTATCTATTGAGAAAAAAAATTACAACATGCGTTGTCGGCTCATCATCATCCAAATATTTCAGACAATAACATTGTTGTTTTCTTGATTGTCAAAACATTGCAAACTATAATTCATGCTATTGCTATATTACAGTCCTTAACTTGGTGTGTTAACTTCGTTTTTTTTTTTTTTTTTCTAATTTCCCCCTTATTTTACACTGCAAACTTTTGAAGAAAATTTTTCTCGAGTACAGGTATTGAATTATTGATAATAATTAATGTACTCTTAAATTAAAATGTTTGTATCATGAATAGGTAACATTTACTATGAATTTGATGACAAGTCTACTTTGAGTTACCTCTATTTTTGTCCAAGCAAACTATAATTCGTTAAACATATCATATGACAAGGTAATCTAAGCCATGGAGATGGAAGGTATTTTTGTTTTGATGGAGAATTGGCGTGATAGAGTATACACATACTTAAATGTTAACATTATTGAATTTTTCTTTTTAATACAACTTTGAGAGTATTAAAATTAAAACCAACGGTTAAGGTTGAAAATTTTATTTTTATATTAATTTGATCATTTATTTATATTTATTAGATATGATATCAACAAATATGTACATGAATGCTGAATGGTATTAAAGAGGTTTATGAAGTACTTTAGAGTTCAATTCCCATTTAATTAGCTAATTAATGTACCGAAAATAAAATTATGTGCGGGGATGAACATGTCAACCATAAGCCATGTTTGCTTGGCTGCTTTTGGATATGTTGACCATATTACTATTTGTGAAAATGGGCCGTCTAATGAGCTTGTTTATTAACTGTATTGGAGAATATTATAATTTAATCTCTAAAAGCATATGTATAAATGAATATTTATATTTATTTTTCACTGATTTTGAAAATCTAAAAGATTGCGATTTAGCATTTGTATTAACTGAACGCGGCTTAGAAAAATGAGTGATGTCTTTGTTAGTTAATTTGATTTTTTTTTAATTTAGAAAATAATAAATTAATTTTGGCGCATATGCAAGCAAAGGAAGAGCTATTATGAAAACGATAGTAGTTGCTGTTGAAGCTTTTTGAATTAATACCGCTGCTACAGATACGCAATTAATGTTTTGGACTTATATACATACAAATATATATATATATATATATATATATATGTGTGTGGCCTTCGAAGTTAATTAACTTAAAAGTACATAATTTTTTATTATAATTTTTTTATTAAATTTTAAATATCTTAAAATATTTTTTTATATATGTGAACTGTTGTTATTAATTTTTTTTATTAAAATAGAATGTTATTTTTGATAATTTTTAATTATTAGTACAAAAATATATATCAAGTATACTTATTATATATGGACATGGTAAAATGATGATATAGGTGTCCTTATTAATTTTAAAAAAATTTAAATTCAAACTTTCCTCTTTATCAAACATTCGTGAAATTACTAAGTAGATAAAGTAATTATAAAACAAGATGAATTATTTTCCCATCTATAATCCACACCTATATATTTATTAATTATATCAGTAAATTTGTAAAAAAAAATGTTAAGTAAGTTTGGCCAAACTTTATATATTATGAAGACAAAATAAAACAATAAATAGAAATAAAACAAAACATGCAAGAATTTTTTTTTGTAAAAAAAGTAAAGAAATGGAAATGCCAACTTCTTAACATGTCAATTATACTCTATAAACTCGATCCAAAATGCTGCCAAAAACGCAAGCAAATTTCACAGACATCAGATAATGAGAATCAATTTGACTATTATATATATATATAATATTTATCAGCTGGACAAAATTGAATAAATCTGAATTTTCTGAATTTGTGTTGGAAGAAGAACACCATGGATTAATACTGAGTCACTTGTTAGTATTATGATGTTATTACTTAATTAATTAAATTAAACAATTAATTAACTTATAAACATCATTATGTGAATAAAATTAAACATTGGATCAATCTCTTGACATATACATATATGCATATGAATATGTAATGTTGCCATATTTGACAGAGTTCTTTGTATAGCTAAAGATATAGTTTTTGTACAGTAATATTTATTCAATTCAAAGATTCTAGTAATTCAATGTTTTCTGCTTGGGCGTGATGCAATACGATGCTGATGCAGTGGCTTTCCAATTCTCTGATTCCTTCAATTGCTGCTACTGTTAATTGTCTTTATTCTGCTCGGGACATTTGGAAGGATCTTCATGATCGTTTTTCTTAAAAGGATTCTCTTAGGATTGCGGATATTCAACAAGAAGTCGCAGCTTTTGTTCAAGGAGATTTGTCTATTACAGACTATTTCACTCAGTTGAAAACTTTGTAGCCCATGCCTTCTTGTGTTTGTATTCCTTCGTGTAGCTGTAACCTTCTTGACATCATCATAGGATATCAGTCTTCAGATCAGATAATCAAGTTTTTGAAAGGTCTGAACGATAACTTCTCCACAATTAACTCTCAAATTTTGCTACTGGAGCCTATGCCATCAATGAGCAAGGTTTTTTTGTTTGGTGATTCAACATGAAAGACAACTTTTACTTCCTCGAGTCATTTTGACTAAGAGTGATTCTGTAGCTTGTTTGGCCAAGACTCCTTTCTCTGGAGGATATGCTTATAATCAATCTAATGGAGGTTCTTATACTAGGAGATCTTATTCTGAAGGGAAAAGATCACTTTGCAGTTTTTGTGGAAGATCTGGTCATACTGTTGAGACATGCTATAAAAAGCATGGTTATCCTCAAGGATATTTCACTAAGAACATATCCAAGCTTGTCTCTGTTCGTGCTAATCACGTTCAGAGTGATACATCTATTGTTACTGAATTGGTTATTGATCCTTCTTCTGTTTCTTTCCTGGCTAATGAAGCAGATTCTTATTCTCTAACCAAGGATCAGTACAATCAGATAATTTTTTTATTGAATCAGTCTAGTGTTGCACCTCAAGTAGCTGCTGTCAATTCTGCACAAAGCATTCTTGGTCCTCTACCACTTCCAATAAATGGTACATGTTTATCTACAACCTTTTCTGTCTCTCATACTTCTGTTGATTGGATAATAGATACAAGTGCTTCTGATCATATTGTTTGTGACATCTCTTTACTTGACTATTCTTAACCTGTTTTTAATTACTCCGTCTTGCTTCTAATTGGTTTAAGTGTTCCAGTAACTCATGTTGGTTCTGCTCTTCTTCATTCTAGTCTCCTGCCTGTGAATGTTTTAGTTGTTCCAACATTTACATACAATCTTATTTCTATTAGTAAACTTTTGAATACTAACTATGTTTCCTTGTTGTTTGTTAATCAGTTGTGCCTCCTTCAGGACTCCTCCAAGAGGACGATTAGTACAGCTGATCTCAAGCAAGGCTTATATCATTTGCATCATCCTGTTTCTTCTAGTCTAATTCAATCGCATTTAATGTACATTTTTTTGTGTCTAATGACATAGATATATGACATTAAAGATTAGGACATCTTTCTCATCCTAGAATAAAGGCTATTCAACAATCTTATCTTGAATTAGTTCATTCTTTACCTACTGTTTGTGATATTTGTCATTTAGCCAAACAAAAAAGGCTTTATTTTCCTGTAAGTACTACTAAATCCAATAAAGTATTTGATTTAGTACATCTTGATATTTGGGGTCCAACAGTACCTTCTATTTCTGGTTTTAAATATTTTCTTACCATTGTTGATGATTGTTCTAGATTCACTTGGCTTTGTCTCTTGAAATCAAAATCTGAAGCTAGAGCTTCTATTTCCAATTTTTATAATCTTGTTCTCACTCAGTTCAATGCCAAAATTAAAGTGATTCGTAGTGATAATGGACAGGAATTTATTTGGCCTGATTTCTATGCTTCTAAAGGCATTGTTCATCATACATCTTGCGTTGCAACTCCACAGCAAAAATGGAATTGCTGAGAGAAAGCATCAGCATATTCTCAATGTCGCTAGGTCTTTACTTTTTCAGTCTCATTTGTCATCTGCATATTGGTAAGAAGCCATCACTCATTTTGTATATCTAATCAACATATTACCTACTTCATTATTGAATAGTTTGAGTCCTTATGATATTTTGTATGGTCAAAAGCCAGATCCTTCTTCCTTAAAAGTTTTTGATTGTCTGTGTTTTGCCTCCACTTTACCTCACCTTAGGACCAAACTAGAGCCTAGACCATCAAAATGTGTTTTTCTTGGCTTTAAACCTGGTACAAAAGGTTTTAAGCTTCTTAATCTTCAAACCAATGAGATTTTCATTTCAAGAAATGTCTTCTTTTATAAAAAGATCTTTCCTCTCTCTTTGTCCACTTCTGAGCCATATGATTTTCTTTCTTCTTCTTCCTCTAACACTTCTCAGCATATTGTTTCTCCATCTTTTCAGCCTAATGTTCCTTCTCGTATTTCAACTAGACCTAAAAGATCACCTTCCTACCTTCAAGATTATCATTGTAATTGTCTTCAATCATCCTCATCTACAATTTCTGATTCTTATCACACTTTGTATCCTTTTCATAATTTTCTATCTTACACCAATTTGTCTTATTCTCACAAAACCTTTAGCCTCTCTATTTCTTCTATTTCTAAACCCACAACCTATAATCAAGCTGCTAAGGATGCTAATTGGCAGCAGGCTATACTGCCGAGCTTCAAACTCTTGAGAATAGTAATACTTGGACTGTTGTAGATCTTTCAACTGGTGTTAAACCCATTAGTTGTAAATGGGTTTACAAAGTTAAATACAAAGCAGATGGCAGTATAGAACGTTACGAAGCTAGGCTTGTGGCTAAGGGGTTCGCCCAACAAGAAGGTATTGATTATTTAGATACCTTCTCTCCAGCGGCTAAAATGAATATTGTTAGATGTTTATTGGTTGTAGCTGCTGCTAAGAGTTAGTTCTTAGAACAATTAGATGTTAATAATGCATTTTTGCATGGTGATTTAGTTGAAGATATTTATATGAAGCTTCTTCCAGGTTATTCTATTGCTGGCAGTTCTAAAGTATGCAAATTACAAAGGTCTCTCTATGGGTTAAAGCAAGCTAGTAGGCAATGGAATGCCAAGTTAACATCTGCCTTACTATCTATTGGTTTTTCTCAGTCTACTTCTGATCCCTCTTTTTTTACCAAGACTACATCTTTAAGTTTCTTGGTTTTATTGCTATATGTTGT
This sequence comes from Garcia nutans, assembly GCA_947685225.1. NCBI lineage: Eukaryota > Viridiplantae > Streptophyta > Magnoliopsida > Malpighiales > Euphorbiaceae > Garcia > Garcia nutans. The sequence continues at coordinate 58,753,332 of CANTUV010000039.1, forward strand.
TGATATAGTCTTAGCAAGTTCTGATATGCAGGTAATTATTGTTGTGAAGGATTTTCTAAATACACAATTTCAAATAAAGGATCTTGGTTGTTTGAAATATTTCTTGGGTTTTGAAATTGCTAGATCCTCTAAAGGCATTCGCATTTGTCAGAATAAGTATGCATTAGAGCTGCTTCTTGACATGGGATTTCTTGATTCTAAGCCTTTTTCTACTCCAATGGTGCCTATCAAGTCAAAATCTTCCGAAACTGTTTCTGAATTGCTTGAAGATGTTTCTGCTTATAGAGTTTTGGTTGGCAGATTGTTATATTTGACAAACACTAGGCCTGATTTGTGCTTTGTTGTTCAATATCTCAGTCAGTTTTTGGACAAGCCTACTATATTTCATTTGCAGATTGCCCATAGAGCACTCAGATATGTTAAACAGGTTAAAGAAAAAGAAGAATTTTGAGGAAAAACTGTATATTCTTTGTATTGATTTTGTAATATATATTGTATACAAGCTAATCTATTAAGGAAAACTGTATCTGTACAATCAAACTAAATGAATACAGAATATATTGTTGCCTTAAATATTGCTATAATTCTGCTTTCCTTAATACTCCCCCTCAAGTTGGATGGTGGGATCACACACATTCAACTTGCTCAGTATTTTCTGAAAAATTCGCCCAGTAACTGCCTTTGTGAGAATATCAGCTAACTGATCTTCTGAGCGAACATAAGGAAGTGAGATGATCTTGTTATCCAATTTTTCCTTAATAAAATGTCTGTCTATTTCAACATGTTTTGTCCTGTCATGCTGAACTGGATTTTCGGAGATACTGATCGCAGCTCTATTGTCGCACATCAGAGTACATGTTTCTTGGACTGGAAACCCAATCTCTGCCAATAGTTTCCTTAACCAAAGAATCTCTGTGAGACCACGGGCTATTCCTCGAAATTCAGCTTCTGCACTGGAAAGAGCTACAACCTTCTGTTTCTTACTCTTCCATGTGACTAAGTTACCTCCTACAAACGTGAAGTACCCAGAAGTAGACCTTCTATCTACTGAATTTCCTGCCCAATCAGCATCAATGTAAGCTTGGATTTCTAAATGCCCATTTCTTTTGAAGAAAACCCCTTTTTCTGAAGACCCTTTCAGGTACCGAACAACTCTTAGTGCAGCTTCCATGTGAACACTCTGAGGGGAATGCATAAACTGACTTAAAATTCCAACTACATAGGCAATATCCGGTCTTGTATGAGATAAATAGATCAACTTTCCCACCAGATGCTGGTACTGTCTCTGATCTGTTACCTTGGCTCCATCAATAATCTTCAGACCATGATTAACAATTATAGGAGTATCAACTGGCTTACAATCAATCATGCCTGTCTCTGCCAATAAATCCAAAATATACTTCTTTTGAGAAATGAAGATTCCTTCCTTGGATCTCAGAACCTCAATTCCCAGAAAGTATTTCAGATTTCCTAGGTCTTTCATCTCAAACTCTCTGAACAAATTTTCCCTGAGCTGCTTAATTTCTTCCGTATCATTTTCAGTAATTATCATATCATCTACATAGATAATCAAGCAGGTAATTCGATCCTCTCTCCTTCTAATGAACAACGTATGATCAGAATTACTCTGTTGATATCCATATTTTTTCATTGCCAAGGTGAATCTCCCAAACCATGCTCGTGGAGACTGCTTAAGGCCATACAAAGCCTTCTTAAGTTTGCACACTTCTTTACTCTGGAAATACTTAGAGAAACCTGGAGGAGGCTCCATGTACACCTCTTCTTCCAACTCTCCATGAAGAAATGCATTCTTAACATCGAACTGCAGAAGTGGCCAGTCTTGATTAGCAGCTACAGAAAACAATACTCTGATTGTGTCAATTTTTGCAACTGGAGAGAAGGTCTCAGAGTAATCAATCCCATAAGTCTGGGTGTAACCTTTAGCTACCAGTCTTGCCTTGTATCTTTCTATAGATCCATCTGTTTTGTATTTAATTGCAAACACCCATCTACACCCAACTGGTCTTTTTCCTGGAGGTAGAACACACTTCTCCCATGTTTCATTCTTTTCCAGTGCTGTCATCTCAACTTCCATAGCCTGACACCATTTTTCCTGTTCTAAAGCTTCCTTTGCATCTCTAGGAAGAACTTCAGAATAGACTGCTGCAGAAAAAGCTCTGGCTGTTGGGGATATTCTCCCACTCCCCCTTACGAAGTTTGCTGCAGGGTATCTGGATTGTCTAGGTTCATATTCTGGCTCATATCGCTTTGGAGGCACTCCTCTTGTACTTCTGGGAGGTAACACATATCTACTTGGTTCTACCATCTCTGGTTCTTCAGACCTGAAATCTGCTTCTTCTATGTCTGTACTACTCAGGTTAGCATTCATAATATCTGTATTAGTGTTTACCTCATGGATATTCAGTGAGGGCTCAGGCTCTGGTGGAGAATTCTGTCCTGTGTGGAGAAGTGATTCGGTGGAACTACGTACCAGCTCTTTTGGAACAGTATCAGACACAGTGGTAGTAAGCTCTGGAGAACTAGACAAACTGGGACTAGAAAACCAACACAATGGATCAATTTGACTCTGACTCTCCCCCTGACCAATGGGTTGGTTTTGGTAAAAGAATTCTGTTTCAATAAAGTCACAATTCATGGTAACATAAACTCTTCGGGTGGTTGGATGATAACAACGGTACCCTTTCTGATGATGCCCATAACCCACAAACACACATTTAAGGGAACACGCTTCAAACTTGGTTCGTTCTGTTTTAGGTATATGGACAAAAACTGAACATCCAAATACTCTAGGTTGAAGGATGAGAGTGGATGGAATACTAACCTGTTTTGCTAATTCCTTAAGAGGAGTCTGGAAGTTGAGAATCTTAGTAGGAAGCCGGTTAATAAGGTAGACAGAGGTAGCAACTGCTTCAGGCCATAGAAACAAGGGTACATGAGACTCGATCATGACTGCCCTAGTTATTTCAAGAATAAGACGATTCTTACGTTCTGCTACCCTATTTTGTTATGGTGTGTGTGGACATGAGGTTTGATGAATGGTTCCTTGGTTTTGAAAGAACTGTTTAAGAGTAGAATTCACATACTCCCCTCCATTATCTGATCTAAGAATTTGAATTTTTTTCTGGAATTGAGTCTCAATCATTTTATAAAATTCAATAAACTTAGATGCTACTTCAGATTTTTGTTTCAAAAAATAAATCCATGTCATTCGGGAGCAATCATCAATAAATAAGACAAAATACTTAAAACCATGATGGTGAATATCTGACTCAGACTGTGGGGATGGTCCCCAAACATCAGAGTGAACTAAAGAAAAAACTGACTGGACACGAGTGTTTGAAGGTTTATAAGACTGTTTGTGACTTTTTGATAACAAACAAGTTTCACAAGACAATTTATTATTCTGAGAAAATAAACTAGGAAATAAAACCCGGAGATAGCCAACAGAAGGATGTCCCAATTGTCGGTGCCACAACCACTGTTGCCTTTCTAGTGTTCCGCGAACCAGCGCTGCAGTCCCCTGTTAAACCACCTCATCCACATAGTATAATCCCCCACGCTCAGTGCCACGTCCAATCACTTTCCCCGACTGAATATCCTGTAAAAGGCAAAAAGTAGGAAAAATTAGCACAATACAATTTAATTCCCGAGTAACATGACTAACCGATAATAATTTGCAAGAAAGACTAGGCACATAAAGACAGTTTTTTAGCTTTAGATTAGGAGCAATTTCAATAGTCCCTGCCCCATGAACTGGAGATAAATTTCCATTAGCACTTTGTATAGATTTTTTTGTAGGTACTGATGACGTAATTAAATCATGGTGATCAAACGTCATTGTGTCTGTAGCTCCACAGTCTACTAGCCATTCTGATTTATTTTTTCCAGTAACCTGTCCTCCAAAGCTTTGTCCCTGTAAAAAATAATTCTTACCAGTGCATTTTTTAATTTGAGTAGAATTATAATTTCTGGGGTCAATCTGTAATTTTTCACAAGTTTCTGGGTCAAAATGCGAAGTTTCAACTTCTTTGGGGCCATTCTGCAAATTTCTCATTTTCTGAGGAGCAAATTGAAATACTCCATTAACCCTACCTTTAAAACCCTTCTCTTCTTCATATGCAGCCATTGCCGCTGCTTGACCTAACCCTTCTGTCCTCCCCTGTTCTCTGCCTTCGATTACATTAGGGATTTGCTCGGTGTTGAGGCTGGCGGCGGCGGTTCCTCGCTGGCTGTTCCTCTGTCGCCGGCTTTTCCATCCCTCTGGAAACCCCACCAACTCGAAGCACTCCTCCCTTGTATGTTTTAACATACCACAGTGACTGCATCTTAGCTTTGTTCGATCGATCCTCTCGCCGCCGCCCTTCTGTGACGATCGATAGCCATTTTTAACCGGTTCTGAGTGGGGCCTGGTGGCGAGCCCTTGGCCAGTGATGATTTCGATCTGAGGCTTTGTAAAGAGTCCACTGCCAATTCCAGAACCTCCTGCTGCCTCTGGTTTTTTTTCTGGCCCCATAAGTCCTCGCCTTGTTCCTTCTCGCCGGATGGTAGCGAAGGCCTTCTCTACCGTTGGCAGTGGTTTCTCTTTGAGGAGATCCCTCCTCTCTGCATCGTATTTGTCATCAACTCCACTAAGAAACTGGTACAATGGATCTTCTGACCTAAGTCGATTGAACACGGTAATGTCTTCCTCATCTCTCATTGGATTGGGTTGTCTGAGATCAATTTCTCGCCAGATCCTCTGGCAGTCGCTGTAGAACTGTTCAATTGAGTTTTCTCCTTGTTTCATATTATGAGCTTTTACTGTTAACTCATAGAACTGCAGGGCATCATCTCTCTGACTGAATATGGAGTTCAGACCTTCCCACAAAGCCTTAGCCGATGGATACTCAGCATAGTTTGGAACCATTTCGGGTTCCATATTATCCAGTAGCCATGTACAGACCATTAGGTCTTTCTGTTCCCATAATGAATATGTTGGATCACTCGGTGCTGGTGGTGCTGGTATACCAGACAAGTGATTGAACATTCCTCTCCCACCAATGGCTAATTTCATTAACCTAGCCCATAGGGTGTAATTGTGCTGGTTCAATTTCGTGCTAATGTTCACTGTTTGTGGCTGACTTGGCTGTATTGGTTTCTGCAGGAGCTTTGCTAGCTGTTCAAGGAGAGATTCACCACCTGGTGATTCCTCTGTTTGGACTGAAGGCCTACTGCTGCTATGTTCTTCAGCCATGGCTTAGAAAGGGTAAGGTAAATGATGAGCACTAAACTAATTTCGACTCTGCTAGTCGATAAGTAAGCTCTGATACCATGTTAAACAGGTTAAAGAAAAAAGAAGAATTTGGAGGAAAAACTGTATATTCTTTGTATTGATTTTGTAATATATATTGTATACAAGCTAATCTATTAAGGAAAACTGTATCTGTACAATCAAACTAAATGAATACAGAATATATTGTTGCCTTAAATATTGCTATAATTCTGCTTTCCTTAATAAGATACATCAAAGGCACTCTAGCACATGGTATCTTCTTCTCTTCTTCATCAAATTTTCAGCTTCAAGTCTTTACTGATGCTGATTGGGCTTCTTACCCTTTCACTAGAAGATCTGTGTCTAGAATGTATATATTTCTTGGTGGTTCTCTTATATCTTGGAAGTCTAAAAAGCAATCCACCATTTCTAGATCTTCTACAGAAGCAGAGTATAGGGTCATTGCTTCTGCCGCTTGTGAGGTGCAGTGGCTGTTGTATTTGCTTACTGATCTTTGTTCATTGTCTGATACTCCTGCTTTGATGTTTTGTGATAATCTTTCTGCCATTAATCTTGTACACAACTCTGTTTTTCATGAGAGGACAAAGTATATAGAGTTGGATTGTCATTTAATTAGAGAGAAGATCAAGTCTGGGATTCTCAAGCTTCTGTCTGTTTCTAGTTCTAATCAACTGACTGATCTTTTCACTAAGCCGTTGTCCGCATCTTTATTTCATCAGTTTTTGTCTAAGCTGGGAGTTTTAACAATTAATACTCCACAGCTTGAGTGGGGGTGACAGAGTTCTTTGTATAGCTAGGTAGATGAGTTATTTTCGGGTATATATATAGTTTTTGTACAGTAATATTCATTCAATTCAAAGATTCCAGTAATTGCCACAATATTTGTGAGTTATACAAAATCAAGATCATTAAACATATTACATAAACGATGAATATTAAGGATATGTATTGTCCGTCATATCTAAAATTTGTCACATAATTACTCTATAATTTGTCTGAAAGTCTTTTAATTTAAAGACAACCTCACGTTTGCATTATCTTCACTACTGCTCTGTACTTAACCGGCCATTGCCAAATCCGGAAACAAAGCACAAATGCTACGTGGCGTTCTCTTAAGATTTTCCTTATACAATCCAAATTTTTGGTGAAACAAAATTCCAAAAAAACTATTATTAATCTAATTTAAATGTAAATTCAAATACAAATATATAATACTTTGTTAAATTCTATATTACCTGGCTTCGCATGTGCCGGCTATGAGATAGCTAGCTAGCAGTACTAAATGTAATTAGCCCATTAAAGATAAAAATGGTCGGCTTTGAATCCAAATTAATTAATTGATTAATTAAAGCTAAGCATATATATTTATACATTAAACTCAGCAGATTAATGGATAAAGAGAGATTCCCATAAACAAACACAATACTTATTATGCAAACTGCCAACAAAAGTTTTCTGTTGTAACTAAAAATTATGGCTAACACGTCCTCTTTCCACCTTCCAATTCCTACTTACTTTAATTAACAGCATTTCATGCTTTTTTTTTATATTACTTCTCATATTATGTCTCAGTAGATGAATTTTATCAAAATATTATTTATATTTATTAATCATTTTTTATTTAATTGTATTGAAACAATATTCTGAATTAAAAATTATGAGTTTGAATTCATCTCAATAATAAAAATTTAAGATAATTTTTTGAAATTTATCTTTTCTATTGAAATTTATTATTATTTTTTTATAACGGGTATGGAAGGAGGATTTTTTTTTAAACTGACGAAGGAGGATTACGAGGAGATAATTAATTCTTAATTTATTATTTAAAAAATATATATTTATTATTATATTATATTTTTATATGAATTAAAATTTAATTTTTTGCCCGAAATAAAATATTATATTTAAATGCCACACCCTCAACACGGCCACACTTTTTGAAAAAAAAAATCTTCGAATGTAATTACGGGAGCGCTTGTGCGAGTGACATGGTACAGGCTTTTGGATGGTAAATTAATTATTAATGTGTATAAAATTTGAAAAAGAATAACTGCCCGTACAAGAAGGAGACGAGTAGCCGTGGGTCCGTGCCACAGCCCAATTTCAGCTAAGCGGCTACGAATCTTTTTTTTTTTTTTGAAATGAGCGGCTACGAATCTAGAGTAGATGCTCTTTATTTAAAGTACTACTACTCCCCATTTTCATCTTTCTGCATCATCCAAAATTAATTATTTATTTTTTATATTTACACTTTTTTTTTCATCTGTGCCCCCTCTGCTAATGATCTCTCCATTGAGTCCGATCATGATATTTGATCTAATGCTTTGATCTTTATATTAGAATTTTTTTCCTTGCCATTAAAATATTTAAATTTATTATATTTATTGTGAAACTAATTCAACTATATATATATATTATTTTCTTGGCTAATTATATTTTTATTTTTTATTTCACTGACATAATGCTTTTTTTTTGTTTTAAATTTGCTTTTGTTTGAAGATATTTTTAGAGCTTCATTTGTTAAATTAGTTACTATTTAATATATGTCTATTTCTTCTATTAAAAAAATAATTATATAAAGAAAAAAATATATCATGAATATATTAATAACAAATTTATGATGGATATATTACCAACAAAATTACATACTTATTATATTAAATAAATATATTATTCACTTTTTCATATTTTACGAGTTAATATAATATGTAAAAATTGGTATAAATATAAGTGAACAATTTATTTTATCTCTAAAGAACATAAATCCGCTCCGCTCGTGGCTTCAAGGCAGAAGGACGGTGCCATGTCAGCCCTAACAATGACGTGGGCTAACATTATTCCCCTATAATACTGTGCATACTTCGACATTTGATTACGTGTCACTGCCATATAGACACCAATGGCCTCTTTTAGCCCTTGAGAATTGATAATTGTAAGCTACTGATAACCAATAAATAAAAGCCACCTGTCATGAACAAGAAATATTAGCTTTCTTTGTTAGAAATAACCTTAAATTTGCTTTTAATTTCCAAAATACTCTTCCCTAAATCCTGCAAATATTACTCAAATCTTCCTACATATTTTGTCTGAATAACAACACAAACAAATAGATCAAGTTTAAAATTAAGAAGAAAATAAGACAAAGTTATATCTATGCATGTACAACTAATAATAATAATAATAATTTTATTTTCTTAATGTTAACAGTGATATTTTTTGTATAATTTGGTTAAAACATTGAACATTAGAAATAAATGGTTTGATCCTTAAATTCTAACAAGTGGGGTATTTAGTCTTCTAACGTGACATTTTTGGGGGGATTATTAATCTCTCTTTTGTAACATGCACATGATTATTGCAATGGGCTAGAATTTGAAAAAAATCACATATATATATAAATTTAAATCAATTATATTCTACTGATACACTTTGATTCAATTAATAATAGAATTTGTATGCTATATATATATATATATTAAAATAATTGAATTTTATCATTTGAAATCAAATGAATAATATTTTATTTAAATAAAAATATTTTTTGTTTTTTATTAGTGGATTTCATCAAATAAATTGAATTTTTACTAAAATATTTAATCTTGACATAATTAATTTCTTTTCTTTAAAATGACTTATTTTATTTACTCAAAATAATCTAATTTTATATGTTCCCATATGAAAATATAAAAAAATATAACTAAATTAAATTAAATTCTTATAAAACTTGAGCTTGCGAACAAATGCAAGCTATATAATATTATCGTGTTTATATTTCGATTATAAAATTAATTAGCCGATATGAAATTTATTTCTGTTACCAATTAATTTTAGTAAATTAGGATATTAAAAAAAGACAAGTAATTGATATATAATAATGAATGATATATTTAATAATTGAAATAAAAAAAAACAATCATTGATGAGGGATATATATACAGAATATAAATGAAGAAGAATAATGAAAATGATTGATTTTGATGGAAACTTAAAAAATGTAAAAAGTGCAAGAAGTGATGATTTTAAGGAATATAAAATGAAGAAAAAGATAAATGAATTTTTGAATGGGCAAAAATACTAAAAAAAAATATGGGCAGTATAGGGATTAGGAGAGGGTATTTTGGAAGCTAGTTTTTAGAAACATTAAATAAAACAGAAAATGGGGGTATCATCGCACATGGAAAATGGTCAGAAATTACAGAATACAAAAAAATGGGATATTTTTTTAAAAATGAGAGATAGGATTGTTTTATTTTTTAAATAAAAAAGCAAAGTTTTATTAAAGATTGGTAATAAAAAGAACCGCCTGTCAGAACTTAGCATGTGGTAGGTTTCCAGTTTCATAGTTCCACTTCGTGCGTTTAATTAAAAGCATATCCTTTCTTTTCTCAGCTTTTGCCTTTAGCTTTGCTTTCAAGTTTCAACCCTGACCTGACTTACTGGTCAATAGACAATACTCAATATGGTCTTGTACTTTGTCCTTAGCTGCTTTTGTTTCCATACATATTTAATGCCCTTATAAATGTCTTTTTATATTTATATAGAGGCCTAATTTATAAGTTCATTATATTAGTTTATAAATTCTATATTTAAATGAATGATTTATTTTAAAATATTTTATAAATTTATAAGCGGTTAAACTAGTTTATAAATTTTAAATTTAAATTGATATATTTTGATAACTATAAATACTTAGTTGATTAAATAAATTTTGTATACTTTATTTATTTTTTAAAATACATTTAGTTACTCTTATTATAATTCATTGAATATCTTTTTATCATTTTAATAAAATGTACATATAAATTATTTTCTACTAAATACGTTAACTTTTTATTAATTATTCATTAGTTTACTCAGAGAAGAGTTATGGAAGTTGGCATAGGAAAGCAGTAGTTTTGCCGCACCAAGATTGAAGATTTCCATGCACTCGTGGTTTAAACATTGTATTTTAATTTTTTTAAAACTGATTTTATCGATTTTCACCTAGCCCTATTTTAAAATTTTCAATGGTTTTAACTAAAAAATTAAAATAAAATAAAATAAACCTATAAAAGAGTGCTTATATTGACAATTTGACTCCATCACATATTATTTGTTTTATTATTTTGCCTCATAACAATGCGCCTAGAATTAATAGCCATATCTTTGTTTTACAAAATTGACTTTAACATTAATTAAATTTTCTTATTTAATTTCGGTTTTTTAAAACAATATAATAAATATTATGTTTTTAATTTTTATAATAAATAAATTATATAGTCTAAATGAATATTTCATAAACCTTTTTGATATACCTATATATTAACTTTTTTTTTTAAATTTTGACAGCTATACTCATATGGTTATTTCTTTTTAGCGATAGCTTATTTCTTTCTAATGATAGATTGATAATTGATATATAGCTGATAGATAGCTAGTTGTTAGTCTAACAAACGATGTTACTAAAGTTTTAATTTGATTTTTTTAGAATATTTCTTCCTTATTTAAATAACATGACTAAATTATTTTATTGAAAATAACATTTAAGCGACATATAAATATTATATGTATAAATATATACGGACTAGTTAAAAATAATAAAAATAAAAATACATTATATGTATTTATAAATTTTGATTGGTCAGTGTATTAATACACATAAATTGCAATCGGCTTCATTTTTTTATTAAACATATATATAAATATAGATTATTTAGGTAATATATATTTTTCAAACATCATTTTTCTCTCAATGCATTTAAAAAATAAATACCAAATCTTTTTAAAAAATAATTTCCACCAATTTAGAAATTAATTACTCAAAAATTCAGCTATTTGAAACCTTTTTCTCCATTACAAAGATTTTAATATTTAATGAAAAAAATTAATGAAGAATTTCGCGTATATATATAATGATTTGGATACGACTAGATCCAAAGGCATTAACTAGGATTACCTATAAGAAGTAATGCATCCTCAAACTACCAAATTCTCGCAATTAATTAAATTCTATTTAATTTATACAAAAAACTGTCAAAATAATTATAAAAATGACCAAATATTCTACTCTAGAAGCAATATTTAAAAGGAAAAAAAAAACACAAAATTATAATAATTTAGCCACATTGTACAATAAAAACAATTAGAATAAGATGATTTCATATCATCACTAGAGATTTTATCCAGAAACTTAACATTCTCACATGATAAGGTTTTCAAATCATTATCTTCATGCAATGTATTGAAAGCAAAATCCTGGTATAAAATTTCAACAATATCTAAACCATCAATAAATTTTTAGATTTTATTGTTAATTTTATCCGCATATCATATGTTCTGTTGTTACATTATTAATGTATATAATATAATATTAATTAAATTAAATTTAAATGTAAAAAATTGAAATTAAAAATCCCATAAAATGCCAAAAATACAGGCCTTTAAAATGCTTCAATAACAGCAGACACAACCTTGTGATTATTTTAAAAACCAAGGGCTATTCTGTCAATCAAATCTCTATATAAACCTTCTCGCTCTGCGTTACCCTCTCCCCGAAAATTTCAATTGCTTTCCAAACAAAGGGAACCGAAGCTAAAACCACACTTTTGATTTTCTTTCATTTTCTTTCGGAGTTTAAAATTTCCGGGAAAATGTCAGCTTGGATTGGAAAATACAGCAAAATCCGCCACATTGTTAGGCTTCGACAAATGTTGCGGAAATGGCGAAACAAGGCTCGCATGTCTGCCAACCGTACTATACCGTCAGATGTTCCTGCTGGACACGTGGCACTCTGTGTAGGAACCAGTTGCAGGAGATTTGTGGTGCGCGCGACGTACCTGAACCATCCCGTTTTCAAGAAACTTCTGGTACAAACCGAGGAAGAGTACGGCTTCACTAATCAAGGACCTTTAGCTATTCCTTGTGATGAAATAGCATTCGAAGAAGTGATTCGGTACATTTCGAGATCCGAGTTCGGTAATTCGCCCCGGTTCTTGAATCTCGATGATTTTCAGAGATATTGCCACGTCGGAGTTCGGAGTAAGCTTGATTTTTGGACGGAAGCTCGGCCGTTACTTCATGGATTTGCCGATAAAAACATTTGGTAAGGAGGATTTGTTTGGTTTTGTTAAAAATTATATATATGTATATATGTATCTAATTTATACTCTGATTCTGACTCGGGATCGATTCAGTTGAGTTACAAGCAGCGGCGGAATCAGGAAATGACTGAGGGGGTCAAAATTTAGACGGCTGCTTCGAGCGGTGGCCGGTGGTGGTTGTCGGTGGGCCGGCGGTGGTGGGGCTGCTGGCTTGGCTTGGCTTGAGGAGGGAAGAGGGAGAGGGAAGAAGGAGAGGGGAAGAGGCGTTTTTTTATTTTTAAATCGACCCTGGCGAAACGGCGTCTTTTCGCCAGGGGTCATTTTATAAAAAAAAAAATTAGTCCCTAGCGAAACGACAGGGACTAATTTATAAAAAAAATTAAAGTTATTTGCAGCGAGGGATTCGTCTACCCCTCGCTGCAGAAACTGCTAAACTCAGCCAAGGGGGGCTGAGTTTAGCTTCTCCTCCACCGGCACCTTCTATTCTGAGCGCCGGTGGCGGTGAGGGAGGGTCGTGTGACCCCACACGACCCCATAATGATTCCGCCGCTGGTTACAAGTTCGGCTACCTAATTCGACTCGGTTGAGTTACCCTGATTCATGGGGTTTGATTTTTACTTATCAACTTACCAAATACAAAGAGGTAAGTTGGTGAGTTACTTTTAGTTTTTTTTTTCAGTTTTTTTTTTGTTCAAATGTATTATTATTGGTTAAATTGGGTTGAGTGAGTGACTGAGGCGAGTCAGTGGGGTAATTAATTACAACTCCGGAGAATGCATGGAGATGGCAGAGAAAGGTGGCTGAGTTATCCACCGCCGAGTCGTCCCGGGTTCCGAATCGGAGTAGAGGCAATGAAGAAGGAAATTATTTGAGAACTGAGACAAGATTTATTAAAAAAAAATTTGAAAAGGAAAATTGAGTGATTAATGATTTTTAATCAATTATTATGTAAATTCTGTTATTTATTTGATAAAATGAAAAATTTGCAGAGAAATTAATTTAAAAAAATTTAATTATTCTATCCATCCCATAAAAATTATTCACTGTTTTATTTTAAAATATTTCAAAATAATTATTTATTTTTATTTATAAAATATATTTAATATTAATATTTTTATTTTTCGTCTAATAAATTTATATTTTAAATAAAAAATTAATAATAATTTAAATTATTTTTAAAATAAAATAAATATATAAATAAAAATAAAAATATATATATAAATTATTAATATATTAATTATATCTTTAACTTTGTGCGACGGATAAAAGTATTATTTAATTAAAATTAAGAAGTGATTAATCTGAATGATCACACGGTAGCCGTTGTGGGCTTATGGGAGTGACAATCGCATCAGTACACGTGAAAGAAAAAAAATAAAAATGTCTCAAATTGCAATGCTTCACTTGATTCTTTGTTTCAACTTTGTCTTCTTTATTTAAAAAAAAAAAACCCTTTTTAAGTTTTATAGTATTAATAAGAAAAATTATTAATAATTGCATATGTTTTTGATATTTTTGTGGCCTTGTGGGTAAATATTGGAAGCAACTACCATTGATTTGAGTTTTTGTTGCGTCAGTTTTTAACCTAATTCAATTCAATTAGCAATATAATTTATATTTTTAGCTCTGGTAGCTTTGAATAATTATAAAATATAATATAATGCAATCTTTGAAGATTTTCTAAGCTCATACTATAGAATTGTTTTTTTTTTTTTACATTTTTTAATTATAATATATGGTTTATTTTTTAAACTAGATAAAAATAAATAAATCTATTGTAATTTTTGAATAATTAAATTTTGACCATATTCTCGATGACAGTTTAAAATTATTCGTCTATTAATTATAACAAGTTAAAATTAATTGTAAAATTTTATAAGTATAATTAAATTTTATATTCTTATTGATTAAAAAATTAGAAAGCTTTTTTTTAACAAAAAAAAATGAAAGAAACCCTTGAGACTTGAGTATTAATAATAAATCATAATTTTTCCTTCAAAAAAAAATAAATCATAATTTTAAATCAATAACAAGAGAAGTAAATATAATTAGCATTTATATCAAATATCTGAATTTTTCTAAAAAAAAATTTAATTATTTAAATATAATATTATTTTTTGGCTGTATTGACTGCAAAGAGTAAGAATAAATGGGAAAATGAAAATTTAAGGTACATGTGAAGACTTGAAGATGACAAGATATCATTGCAATTGGCAAATTTTCTATTAGAGCTTATTAAGAAGTAAATGCTTCAATACAAAATTCTATTATTTTGCAAGTAAAATAATTATTCAGAAAATAGGAAGGCAGTACTATCCTTATTTTATTCGAGCTCGGTCTCCTAGTTACTCATCTAAAAAATTGACTTCGATATTTTTGCAATACCGTAACTGAGCTTCTGTCGAAGTATGGACCTCGATTTCAGAGTCTTTCTCTTCTTACTAAGCTTTTTGATATTTGCGAGAGAGATCTTTAATGTCTCACGTATATGATACTGATAAATTTTAAAAATTTGCGAATATAAATAAATATTATCTCATATTTTTTAACTATAAATAAAGATAAATTTTATATGTAAATGATTTTTTTAATTTATTAAATTATTTTATTTACAGATAAATTGAGTAATAATTTAGATAGTAAAATAATAAAATCTTTTCATTCAAACACGATTCTTTTTCTCATCCTACTAACAAATCAAAGTTGAATATGAACATAAATTTTTAGAGTCGTCTTGCCATCAAACAAAATTAAAAAAAAAAAAAAAAAACTGCTGGCATGCAACCACTTTTTGTTGGACCCTTTACACAGTCATACTAAATAAATCTGCAAATCATTGCAGATTTAAATGATGGAAATTTGACTTTATATAGATGAGTTTTTTTTTTATAAATTTTAATTATAAAAATATTATATATATCAATTTAATTTAAATTAAAATTTTTTATGTATTAAATAGATTAGAAAAATAATTATTTTAATTTTATATTTATTAAATAATAAATATAAAATTAAAATAATTATTTTTCTAATATATTTAATGTATAAATTTTTTTTAATCCTAATTAATTTAATTTATTTAATATTGCTCTTTTAATTATTATTTTAGACAAATTTTGAGCACCAAAAATGAAAGCATGAAATAAATCAATCTATTAATAGTAGAAAGTGATATATATATATATATAAAGCTAAAAAAATTCATTAAATATATAGTAATTTAATTTTAATATTTCTTATTTTTCAAAAATATAATTTTATTCTCTAGATTGACGGGTTTTATTTTTTTTATTTTTATTCCTTTTTATATTGTATATGTAATAATATTTTTTTTGGATTTATAAGATTGAAAAAATAACAGATTTATCGAATTATTTTCAATATTTTACAAATTAAATAATAAACACGATAAAAAAAAATTATTAATACCTATTGTGAGTGTTGTTTTGTTGTTTTTTTAATTATATATTTTTATTATTTTAATATTTTTTGTTTATTCTCTTTAAACTTTTGTTGGTCTTTTGGTTTAAACGCGTCTCTATTGTTTGTTCCGGATTGCCACCATTGTTGTATACTGATCTAAATTATACCACTACAAAACGGCAATTGTTTTATAAGGTTTTTTTTTTCATTATTCTTTATTTTATTTATTCTTTCTTGTTTTTTTTTTTATCAAAATTTTTTGTATAAATTAAAAAATTAATTATTTCAGTTAAAAAATATAAATTTATATATTTTTTCTTATCATATTTCTAGTATTTGATATATTTATTAAATATTTTGAATAATGTTAAATATGAATATGATAAAAGTTTAATATATATTAATTATTTTATTAAAATAATAAATGAATTATAATACATAGCAAATAAAAATTCTAAAGAAATGGAATATTTAATTCCTAAATTAACATTTTTTTAAATAACAAAATCTCTCTTATTATAGGTTTTATTGAGTTATTTTGAGTAGTTCTAGATGTAATAAAAAAAAAAAGTAAGAAAGATTTTCTTTACATTTGTCCAAAGAAAATAAAAAGTAAATATTTTGTTAAAAAAAAGTAAAGACAAAAAATTGGTGTCGATTCTCAATTGATCAAAATATTCAAAAGTCAAAAGCCATTACCTTTGCCTCGAAGGTGGGTTTGATTCAGCCAGTCATTTTAGTCAAAAAAAAGTCTTCAAAATTACAAAAAGAAATGAAATCAATCTATTCCTAATTTTCTATTCTATTGAAGGACAAGGAATCAATATTGTCCAAACATTACACGAATCTATTGTGGTTTAGTGAAAAATTATACAAAACATTTACTCGATATATATATATATATATATAATATATGCTGAAAAAAATATAAACTATTATGTGCCGCCATTATAAAAATAATTAAATATCATTTTGTTAAATATGTCTAAATGAAATATTATGAAAAATGTGATTAAGAGAAATGAAGAGCTAATATAAATTTTATTGACCTAATTAATAATGAAGAATTTTAAAAACTCATATATTTTAATGGACGAGAATTATAAAAGCTTAAGAATTTTTATTTATGAATATGGATGCTTAAATTGAAAATTTTCAGCTGAAAAAATTATATATAATAATAATAATAATTAGCTTGAATTGAAAAAAAATATTTAAATTTTTCTTTTTTTTAGTTATGTTAATTATTTGTAACGTTCTTGTTAAATAAGTGTATATATAATCTTTTTTGACAGAACAAATAAAAAATGAAAAAATTATACTGTATAGCATATTTTTTATTTTTAAAAAAAAATACTTTATATTATTTTATATATTTTTGATATACTAAAAATATATCTAATGTATATATTTAAAAATTAAGTATACCTTTAGCATATTAAATATATATTTAAAATATACTTCCAAAATGGGTATTTTTGAAATTAAAACTTAAAAAATATATATATTTTTTTAAAATTAAAAAAATAGGTATTTTTGAAAATATTTTTATTTTTTAGAGTATTTTTGAAGAAATCCCATAAAAAATTTATTTGTATTGAACAAGTGACAGAAATTAATCCAATAGTTTTTTTTAATCAAGCCAACAGTATTTATTAATATTGTCAAGAATTCTACATGATATAAGTAATATTAAGTAGTTGTCTATATTATAATCTAATTTATTATATTTAATATATGATGAATTTTTTTATGAAATATATAATTGATGTCTTTTTAATTCCTTAATTATCTGTTCATTTTATATTTTATATTTTATTCATTTGATTTGTTGACTACTTTGTAATAAAAAAAATTGACTACACTAATAAAAAAAAATCGCATCCGTTCATTACATGAGCCAAGATTTTTTAATAGAAATGTTGGGGTTTAACTAATAATTTAAATTAGATTATTAAATTTAACTTTGACGGAAATTTTAAAAGAAGCCATTAAAAAAAATAATATGGGGCTTATTTGTTAGGAACAGTATTTGCGAATTGATTTTGACTTTTGTTAAAATATGATTTTATTCCTGAATTCATTAGAAAGTATTTTTTTATTTTCAAATGAATGACTTTTTAATCTTTATATCACTAAGTAGAATTCACTGACAGTTATAAAAAAATTAACATTACTTAAATAGATTTTACTTTTTAAAAAATATAAGAAATAAAATGACGCTGTTAATAATTTTTTTAAGGGCTAAATAGTTTTTACACCTTATATTTCATTCTTGGCATTCAACATTGTGCATCGAGTTTCCACCTTTCTATCTTTCCATACAACAAAATGCTAAGTATTTTATGCACGTCCAAAATAATTAATATAGAAGATTTACTTAAGATTGAAGTAAATCTTAGATACACTAACAAAAATAAAGATTTTTTTATATTTTTATTTTTGTAAGTATACTTTGTTTTTTATTTTTTATTATTTTTTAAATGCAAATATCTTTTAACTAAACAGGAGAAAACAATTATATTAAAAGAGTTTGTTTGTTTCTTAATTATTTGTATTTTAGTTTTTTCGTTATATTACATTATATAAATTATTATTTTTACAAATATAAATGTGAAAAATAAAAATAAATTTAATATGATATATAAAAAATTAAGTGGTCTAATAATATATTACTGTAAAGGTATAATTATTTATTTAATCGTCTATATTATTTTAAGTTGTATAAGAAATTTGCGATAAACAATTGTAATTAAGTTATAGAAATCACTTGATTATTTTCATTTTCATGTAACTCATAAAAATAATTTATATTTTGCAACCCCTTTATTTAAACAGGGCCTCAAATTAAAAAAATTAAACATGACCTAAATTATTTAGAGACGAAACAAAAAAAATGGGTTATCTTATTTTTGAGAGATAAAAATTGCCAAAAACAGAAATTGAAATACTCTTACTTTGGATAAAAACTTGCTTTTATAAGCTTATAAAAGACTACATATATCATGTAATTTAATTAATATTTCCACTTATTTTTAATAGAAAATTTAAGGAAAGATTTATCTTTTTTTTTTTAGTATTGATATTGAAGTTGAAAATTGATTTTAAATATATTAATTAAGAAAATGATAAATCTTTAGTAATAATATAGTTTACTGTCATAACTTATTATTATTACTTTGAAGAAATTTATTTCATTTCCGAATAAATTTTGTGTAAGTGAAATAAAAAAAATGGTGATAATTGTTTTCTTATATATTATTTCTTCTAAAAAGTCTATGGATAACCAAGCTAAAATTATAATTTCTATAGTTTAAGACTAAAAATTTATAAAAATCAATTCATTGCATTAAAACTGACTTTCCTACTAAAACAAGTAGTATATAGGAAATTTAGCTTAGTAAATACAAGGATGATATTAATTTAGTTGACAATATATACTCATGTTATGTAATTCTAGTAATAAAACACAAATTTATTTTATATTTTTGGTCAATTTTTTTTTCAGATTTTTTACATAGACAATTGTTGCATAATATCATAAAAAAAGATAAAACGTTATCGGCATGGATAAGATCATGTAAATATTGATTGTATACATTTGGATTTTTCTATATATTGAGTATTCAAAATACTCACCTTTATATCTTTTTATTGATCAGATTATTATATTTACTGTTATTTATTTGTATTCTAATATTGAATCATTTTATTTTTATTGATATATTTGCAAAAAAGTATTATTGGAACTAAAAAATTATTTTGCTATGTAATGTTAAACATTTAACAATTGTTATAATCTATATTTTTATTTATATTTTGATATTTCTAACTATGATAAAGAAATATTCTTTTAATAGAACATCTATATTTAATATTGTTTACTTTTATTTGGAGGATTTATAACAATGCAATTTAATTTTCTAAATCGGAGCTTGAATTTATAGGATTTTCCTTTTTAATATTGATATATGTTTCGTTCAGTTTTTTTTTTTTTTTCAAATCTTTGATCATTTTTTATATCATATTGTTATATTTTGAGAATCCATTATTTTCGACATTATCTATAATCAAAATTTATATTTATTAAAAGATCAAAATTAATTAAAAATCATAAATTTAATATTGAAATCCAAACAAATTACATTATATTTTTGTAATTATTGATATAATTCCCACAGTATCGCATGGGTATTTTTCTAATATGCATATATTGATATTTTCAAAACAGGAAATAACAATTTTGAGCAATGGAAATTTTCCGAAAATTGTGAATGGTTATAAAATATTTGCCGGTGAGCACAGCAAATGTGGATCCAACACATGCAAAAGGACTTTATATTATTTGGTGAAAGGGACATTAAGAGAGTTCTTCCTTCAACACAAAATAGAAAAATTGCATCGTCATGTGATGTTTTTTACTCCAAATTCTCCACTGCTTTCTTCTACCTAATAATAATAAAAATGGTGTCTTAATCAATTATATCTTTTTTCTGAAATATTTTCTTTTTAATTAGCTTTTTAGGAAGTCATGTCTGCCTATCGAAAGATCTTCAAAGGACTATATATAAATTTTGTACTGGAATTAGCTGAACCATATGTAGTGGACGACTTTCACTTTCACTAATTGTAAGTATTTATTTTCCCTTTTTTGTGAAAAAAAAAATTATTTTCAACTTCTTTGTGGTGGACCAAATGGAATCGATATGATTAAGAGGGATCGGATTAGGCTTAGATTTTGCTTTCTTTCATTTTGAATTCTAAAATAAAGCTGTAAAGTTTGATGTAGTTGTCTCCAACGCAATATTATTATAATTAAACAACCCTCGCATAAGTAGAATGAGATATAGCTTAATCCTAAATATATATATATATATATATTATAAAAATCTTCTATAAAAATTTTAATATATATATATATGGATTGACCTTGACGATGTCAAGCTTAAATTTAGCCCAAACTTCATGTTCATAACAATATATATATTTTTTATAGGACAAATAAATAATTTAGGCACTCAAATATAACAAAAAGTCTAAATTAGTCTTTATATTTTATTAACTAAAATATTACTTAAAAAAAAAAATTGGTCTAAATTACCCATTAACGTTAGGAGACTAATTTGAACTAAAATTAAAAATTAAGGATAAAATTAAAATTTTTAAAAAATATTAATTTAATATATTTTAAAAAAATAATTATTAATTATTTATTTTTAATATCAATAATTTATAATATTTTTATATTTTTATGATTTATATTAAAAATTATTTTAATTGATAATATTAAAAAATAATATTTTTAATATTATAATTTATAATATTAATAAATATTAATAATTTTATTTTTAATATATTTTGTATTTTTAATAGTATAAATTATTTATTAATTAATATTTTTAATATCAATAATTTATAATATTAATAATTTTTTATAATTTAATATTTCATAATATTTTAATAATCAATATTTTAAAAAAATGATTAAATTTTTTATAATTTATATATATAATTTGAGAATTATAATTTATAATTTTATTTTTTTAAATAAATATAAAATGATATGAAAATTATAATTAAAAAAAATTAAGCAGCGAGAAAGATAATACAATTAAAAGCATAGCATTAACATAGATAACTAAACTATAAAATCATAAAATTATTTATTAATATTATGAATTATTAATATTAAAAATAATTAATTAATAAATAATTTATAATATTAAAAATTAATTAATCATTAAAAAATGTTAAATATATTAAAAATTAAAATTATTAAAATTTGTGTATATCGAAAATGCATACTCCCGAGCAATCCAAAATAGATTCTCTCATTCCCAGTTGTAATAATAAAAAATTTATTAAAATTTGTTAATATTATAAATTATAATATTTTCAATATAAGTTATTTATTTACATTTTTAGTATTTATTTCATAATATTATAATTAATATTATATTTAAAAATATTTTAAAATATTATAATATAAAGAATTTAATATTTTTAATTATTTATTAAATCATAGATTATTAAATTAATATAAATTATAAAATTATAAAAATATTTATTAATATTATAAATTATTGATATTAAAAATATAAATTAATAAATAATTTTTGAAATTTGATTTCAATTTTTAAATTTTTTTTAAAATCATTTTATAATTTTTCAATTTTTTTATAATATAATTTTTAAAATTTATTATATATATCTAATATATTGGATATCAATATTTGAGATGGGTATCCTTGAAATTAAAAAATGAAAAAAAATAAATTTTTTTAAATTTTTTTTCGTTGTTTACAAATCGATTTTGGATAACATTGTGGGCTTGTTCTTGTTTTTGATGGGCTTTTCCACTATTCATTGAAGTTGGGGTTTGAAAAAAGATAAGATGTTTTTTTATATATATAAAATTGTAAAAAAATATATAAAATTTATCAAAAATTTAAAATTTTTTCAAAATTTTTTATTAACTTACAAATACATTAGATTCGTACAATGTTTTATGAGTTTATTATATATTTTTATAAAATAATAATAAGCATATACAAAAGACACTATTTTATTAACTACTATACAGAAGGACCAACCCAATAACTATTATGGGTCGAAGTTGGTTTCTGATTTTCCTGGGCACTTCTGATGACTATTTTTTGAACTTTGAACGTGGGACGAAAGGACCTTTTTGTTTGGCTATACGAAGAAAAAACAGTAGAACCCAACAACAATATCAATACTTCTCTAATAATAATCACTCCTCAGTACTTATGTTTTTTTTTCTTCAATTATTCTTTTGTTAATCACACTTTTTTTTGTACATTTGCTCTAGAGGTTTAAAAAAAATCAAGATTTTTATATTTTTTAAAAATAATTAAAATATTTTTAGAGCATATCGTAATATAACATGATACATACATATTTTTCTAAACAATAAATTCATAATATTCTCTTCTTGTACTAATATTCAAGAAAGAAAATCATAATGCTGTTAGATCGGTGCATAATCAAACTATAATTGAAACTCTTATAATTTTATAATTTTTTTTATAAAACTTTTTTACTATTATCAAACTAGAAACTCATTAATGTACATATTATATTTGATTTTTAATATAATTTAATTGTACATGTGATAGTTTATGTGGGTGGTGGATTTTTAGTATTTTATTTTGTTGAATATTAATTTTGTTTTTTTAAAAATAAAAATAGACCATATAATAGAGAAAGACAGCATTAATAACATTGCCGGTTGTTAGAGAGGGACACTCAAAGCCTTAACTACAGAGTTGCTAACAGGTGAGAGTGGGGACTTTAATGTATTTTTCTGTCCATCTAGTTCACAAAAATGGGATGTTCTAAATCAATCACCTGTACTAAATAATTTTTTTTTCATTAAATAAAAAAATATAGAAAATTTGGTCACCGACGAGTATGATAATTATTTACATTTTTGGTTTAGTTTCTTCTACGTTAACTATGATAATTATTTTAAAAAAATTATGCTTCTTACTAGATTTTTTAAATTATTTATTTGTTTACTATAGTTTTTTAATTATTTTATAAATAGTGGGATATATATGGGCATGTGAACCACACAAGTGCAGATACAGTAGAGTCCAAGATTTACAGGGCATGCATGACAATTGACAAGCTCACTATACTACCTACGGTAACCTCTCCATGCAAAACAACAATTCACAAGTTTACAATTATTATGATTGAATGACACTCTTTCAAGACTCTTTGAATACGACTACTTTGTATTATGTATGCACCAACTCTGTATATATATATATATATATATATATATATATATATATGTGCATAGCACATATACACATATATAGCTATGGACCACTTTGTGACATCAACCAATCATACATTTATTTATATATATATTACTTCTTTAAATATCTTAATTTATATATTTTTTTTAAAAAAAACATTTTTTTCCAATACACATGTAATTTCATTTAAGGCAAAGTAGGTGAGAATTGGGATATAATTACTAGTAGTTGTTCACAAGAGTACCAACAAATTCATTCTACGTTTATTATCTTATAAAGTATAATGCAGTTCGATATGCGCATGTCTATGCTGCTCTCTTTTATCTTCATATATGACGGTCTAACTATCAGAAAAATTCGCATGGCACGCTAACGTGAAGAAAATAAAACATCAAATGATTTTTTTTAGTAACAGCAACATAATGTGAATATTCTGCTGAGAATTATTGATAATTATTAAATTAATTGCACATTGAAATTAATTTTTTGAACATTATGTTTTTTGTTCACATTATAATTTTTTGCCGAGTATTTCATTGTTACTAAAAAAAGCTCATTTTATAATTCATTCCTTCCATGTCAACATGCTATGCAGGCTTGGTTAACTTTTTAGTCTACACTATATGGAATTGATATAAAAAAATTAATTTCAATGTTTAATTGATAAAAAAAATGTATACAAATTTTGTTTAAATTGATAAAATGCGATATTTTAATTTTTTTAATGATTAAGCTATTATATGATTTATTCGAGGTAATATATGTATATAAAAAATATACATACAAATTCATACAATAAAGGAAAAACCATAATAATAAGTATATTATTTTCTTGGAAATAATGGCATGCATGCTTGATATGTGGCAGGCATGTCTATTTATACAGTATATAGTACATATGTACTCACCTTCCATGTAAGGTCCTAGTGACAGAGATGATTTTACATTACATAAGTCAATAATAAAAAAAAAAAAATAAATTAACAACAATATAATTATTATTACCAAATCTCTCTAATTAAAGTAAAAAAAGAGGATGCTTAATAGCAATTATATATATTAATAATAATAATATTCTTTTCAACATATATATATTACTTTTATTTTTTTTATATGTATTTTCATTTATATTTATTCAACGCTCTAAATATATATTAATTCTATTTGAGATGTAGATCGTATTTTAGAATTTTTCGCTCTTTTATAATAAAATATTTAGTATAATTCGGGCTAATATTTTTACCAACTTATTTAGTTATACTTAATAAATTGGATTATCCATCTTGAATTGCTTTCATTTTTAATTTGTTATATGATATTACTTTTGAGTTTGTCGGGACTCTGAAAAACTTGGATTAGTTCGGCTTAATTACCTAATAAAGGACATAAAACTTCAATTAAGTAATCATTTGCCATAATTACAATTAAATCAACTAAAGTAAATATTGACAAAACGATAATTAAAATGTATACTTTTGCCCTTTTTGCACTAAAGCAAAATGCAAAATAAAGCTAAGGAATGATTAGGATGTTATTGATTAATTAAATATATATATTGTGAAATAATTATTGAATAAACAATTAAATTGCATAAAATTTCAATAAAATTTGAAAACTTCATTATAATTTTAGCAAATAAAATCAAACAATGAAATGAAATTGAAAAAAATAAAATTTGTTTTCCCCCCTATAAGTCCTTGTTTATGCACTATGTTTTTGGACAAAAAAACAGGACAATGATGGCTGGGATAAATGGATATAATCATTAATCTTAGCAAATAAAAAAGTTGAGAGGCAATTTACATTGATTAAATATTAATTAAATGCATCCAAATCATCTTTTTGACGCACTATTTTGTTAAAACTTCTGTTATTTATCGAAAAGTAAAAAAATATCTCCTATCTACTATGTATTTTTTTAATTAACTAAGCTTTCGATTAATTTAAATTTAAAATTATATTATTAAAAAAATACTCCAATATTACTGTTAGAACATATATTTTATCTATATAAACATTTTTCTGACCAAAAAAATAAAATCAAAATTTTAATGAAAAGAATTTAAAATTGAAATATTTTATTAAAATAAATTAAAATTAAAAAATAAATAGACATCTATATTATATATATATATAAGCCAATGATAAAAATAGGGTTAAAAAAGTGACACATCATTAATTTTTTAAAATAATATTATCTCATTTTTTCTTTTTAATGAATTTAAATAATTCATATAAAATATAAAATTTAATATTTATTATATTTATAACTATTAATCTTCTATTAAATAATTACATATTAATACAATTTTATAATATTAATTAAATAAATTATATTTATAATTTATAATTGTTATTAATTAATTATTCATTAATATAATTATATATTATTAATTAATTTATATATTTTTAAGAAATTTAAAATTTTTTAAAAATATGGTACTACTAACATTCTTAAAAAATAAATAAATAAATTTATAATAATTATTAATTTATATATTTTTAAAAATTAAGCAATAAAATATAGAACCTTTTTATAAAATATAAATTATTTAAACATTAATTTAATTTAATAATATATATATATAGTTTTTTAGAAATTTTAAATATTAAAAAATACATAACTCTTAACTTTCATAATAAATTAATTATAAATTAAATAATTAATTTATAATAATAATTAATTTATATATTTTAAAAAATTTAAAAATAAATAATAAAATATATAATTTTTTACATCCCTAATTTATATATATCATCAAATTTTAAAAAAGACTAACTCATATTTTTTTCTTTTAATTAATTTTTATTTAATTTTAAAATGTAAAATTTAATGATTAATAAATTATAATTGTGACTTTAATCTTTTATAAATTTATTACATATTAATATAATTTAATAATATATTTATAATTTTTTAGAAATTTAAAATTTTAAAATATAAACTCTTAACATTCATAATAAATTAATTATAAATTAAATAATTTATTTATAATAATAATTTATTTATATTTTTTAAAAATTAAAAAAATAAACAATAAAATATATAATCTTTGACATTTCTAATATATATTTAATATATACATATGTATATAAGTCAAGAAAAATAAAAGTATTTTATAATAACATAAAATACACATAAACATAATATAAAAAAATAGTATATATTTTATTTAATGAAAAATTAATCAAATTATAAATATAAAAGATCATATATTTAATAAATTATTAATAAATATTTTAACTAAATCTATAGTATATAAAAATAAATGGTCATAAATATAATAAATTATTAATTATCAATAAATTTGTAGCTGAAAATATTAATAATGTATATATACAATATGAAAATATTATTTAAATAATTATTTATATATTATTTATACCTCATAATTTATTATATCAAAATATATATATATAAAATAAAAAATTAGATCACATTCAAATTTTATTTTCAATATTTATATTAATTATTGCTAATTATATAAATCTAAAATTTAATAATTAAAATTATTAATATATAAAAATATAATATAATATATTTTTATCATATGATAAAAAACCATCCGCACGCAACGGGACATGGGCTAGTAAAAATTTTTAATTTCAATTTAACGCGCATGACCCATTAGAGCTGCTCGTTTAATTTGTAAATATATTTAATAAAATTATTGAATAAGGCTCTTATTGAACAAATTTATAGAATAAGAGGTGGCAGAATGGGCGAGTAATAACGAGCAGGGGGCCAATGTTTGGTTACTGTCAAAATCAAAAAAGGCCTTAGCCACTTTGTAAGCTGAGTTCTTCCACCGTTTCATTTGAAGTCTCTGCCCGAAAATTATACAATAGATATGTCTTAATTAAAATAATAAATTAATTAAATAGTAACACCTAATAATATTTTTATAAAAATATATCTTAAAATTTTTTAAAATAAACTTTATAATTTTATATATTATTATCTAAATAATTAAAATCACAATGATATTATATAATTAAAAAAAAAACCTCTCTCTCTCTCTGTTTTTGCAACGTAAGCCATGCGTCTCCTTTCCACCCCAACTGCTAGAATAAGGATTACCCCTTACTCTCCATACAAAATGTGTGAATGTTTTTTCGACATTTTTGGGGGAGAAGATACAACTTCAACTCCTTTCCAATTTTAGAAATATACTAGTATTGCATTAGAATTTATTACCGCAACAATACTAAAATAATATAATTAAGTCTATATAGTAAAAAATACACGGAAATATAATTTAATAGTAAATATATAATTTTTTAATAATAAATTCAAAATTAATTCTTTATTTCTTAAATTATATAAAATGTCAAAAAAAAAAGTCTATATAATAAAAAAGGCTTTAAAAAATTATTTAAAATGTCCATGTGTTTGAATTATATTAATCTTTTGACCGATAAATAATTATATATATATATAACTACGTAATCCTTGTCTCACAACAATTATTAAGATTAAAATTCCAAAAAAAAACTTATTTATGGTTTGATGAATCCATTAACCTAGAAAAACCTCTTTTTTTTTTATTTTTTTGTTATATATTAAAGAGTTATTTGCATTATTCTTTATATATATATTTCAACATTGAAATATATCGATTTCTTTTTTGGTATTGATATTAAAAAAAATGAAAAATACAATTTCTAAATATTTGGAAGGTAGAAGCCAATGAACAAGATCTTAATTAGTTTTTTGTCCTGGAAGTTGCATGCACATGGATTTACATGTCATTTGAAAAGGCGCAAAAAAAGTTCTTCCAAACTTTCAATTTCTTATTTTATAAATCTAATCTTTACTAAATTAGTATTTTTTTTTAATTTTAATCGAAATAAAATAAATAAATATTAAGAGTATTAATATCAAATATATAATTGAACGAGGAGACATTATTTTAATTTAGTGGTCACAAAAATTAAAATTAATTTATTTCAATAGTTTGTTCTCAAAAACAGCTAAAAGGTTGAGAAATATTTTCATTTTCCATAAGTTGATTTTGATTGCTTCACTATTGGGTCAATAAATGGAGAAACTGTTTTCCTTTTTGTATTTTTTTCATTAAATTATTGAACTTATAATAATTAAGAATATGCTAATATTATCAATAATTAAGCTAGTTTATCATCAAAATTAATCACTAATACTTTTTTTAAATTATCATAATAGAAATAAATAACATTTAAGCTCCAACATTCATATTAATTACTCCACTACCATTTTCTTTCTTAATTTATTTATGAAATTAGATTCGTTTTTATTTGTGGTTCTGTGATTGGAATGACTCATTTGTTATTAAAAATATATTATTTTTAGACAAACAAAAAAAAATTATTTATTAAAAATACATAAAATAATTTTTAAAGCAAAGGAATAATATTTGTAATGTTGAAAATTATGAAATTATAATTGGACCGACAAGCTTTAATTTGTAACCTTCTATTTTTTGGTCATTTATTGAGTACTAACACTCCAAAAAGAGAGAAGCATTAAGCATGATGAAGGTGTGCTGCATATAGAAAATATTTCCATATACAAGGATACAAATGGTAGTAGAGAGGTAATGGATTAACTAGAACTTGCAGAAGCAAATGAAAATGATGGCTAGCAATGGATCAATTTAATTTTTATATAACAATTTCACTTTATAATAATTTATATACTATTAAAAAGCATAATCCAGAATAAAAATAAAATACTTTGAGGGAATTTTAATTTTTTCTATGTTTGCTTTGGTAGTACGAAAGAATAATTTTTAAAGTTTGGAATGGAAGAAATTAGAAGTAAAAAAAATTATACCGTTTTTGTAAGGACCCACTGCTCAGCACAAGACAGCTTTAGGTCACCACCTTATGTTTATTTTATAGCCTTTTTAATGCCCAAGCAATGAGTTTTTTTTTCTTTGGATTCGATTTTGGCTTTGGTACTTCTCTAAGCCAACTCCTTTATTTTTATTTTTATTTTCTATATATAATTATAATGATGATGATGATTTTTTTTTCTTTTTTCCTTTTTCTACATTTTGGTCTTGCATTGATCATAATGATCATGATGATCATATCTATATCTTGTTGTCTTGTGTTGCATGTCAATGTTTGCTATTGCTTTAATTTTAGCTATTCGTACTACTATATATATATACCCACAGGAGAAAATAAGAAAATTAAAAAGTAATTAGAAAAATAAAATTTTTTCCATAAAGTGAAAAACTGGAAAATAATAGTGCGGGTTAGGGTTAGGTATGATTATATTTTCCTCTTCTCCATTCATTTAACTCTCAGCCATTATATTTATAGAATTTTGTGGGGATAAAAAAAATATTAGACTCAATCCCATGATTAAGTCGAATTCAATTGAATAAAAATGCACATAATTAATTTTACCGAACAAATCTTTACTCTAAACAATATTAAAAAAAAATCTTAGGCCCCTGTACCAAAATTTATTTTTCTTTTACGAATCAGCTTATAAGTCTCTAACAAGCAATCAAGTCCAAGAAAATATATTACATATTTAAAAATATAATATTCCTGATTTTTATATCGTAAATATTTTATTTCCATCGCGAAAAAATTTAACCATTTGATTTTTTAATTAAAAGTTGTCATATCAAGCTTTTTTTTTTTTTAATTTCAATTAAGGATACAAAATATCCAATTGAAACTCCAGCTGTACATATATTATTCTGTTAAATCATATAAAAAAATATACAAAAATTGAATAAAATAAAGAAATGAATATAGAAGAGATATTATATTAATTAAATATAAAAACTATAAATGACATTGATATAACCTAGACATAAGTACTAACTCTCCAAGGCCAAAAAATTTAATAAGTTTAATGAAAATATCACAACAAGTTTAGAAGGCAACAAAAATTAGGCACAAAGGTCCACCAAACACGAGTAAATTAAATATTTTGTACGAATGTTTATAATATTAACCAAAAATAGAATATATGTATTATGTATAAAAATAAAAAAATATATAAAAAGATATGAAATAATACTTTATTATATGCTATCTAACTAGCTGGCAATTGGAAATTCTCTTTAGCTATAGGTTCTCCAGAGGAATGAGACAGAGGCGGACGCAGGAGGTCTTGGGGGGAGGAGGTAATGGACCCTCTCGTCAGCATCCAAAAACTTTCATAGGAGCAACTTGTGCTCATCGGACTTGAAGAGGTGGAGCGCAGCCCCCTTCCGTTCTCTTCTCTAATTTTTTGCTGCATAAATAAAGAAGACGACCTTTATTTTTTCTTTCAATTGCCTCGACTAAAACGACAACGTTTCAGCCAAGGAAATTATATATATATTTTTAAACTCTGGTTGAAACGATGCCGTTTCAGCCAGGTTTTAAAAAAATTATAATTGCCTTGACTGCATTTCAGCCAAGGCAATTGAAAAAAAAATAAAGCTCGGAACTTACAGAGTTGAGCAGAAGCATAGAAAGAAAGAAGAGAAGAAAAGAGAGGGAGGAGAGGCCGAGAGAGGAGCAGGAGCAGAAGCAGCGCCGACCACCGTCCATCGAGCAAGCCGCAGGAGGGAAGAGAGGCCTCAGCCTTCGCCGGAGTCCATCGACAGCAAAACGTATGTTATCTTATTTTTTTTAATTTTTTTAAAATTATTGCATATTTTAGGTATTTTTTGTAATT
Source organism: Garcia nutans (assembly GCA_947685225.1). Lineage (NCBI taxonomy): Eukaryota > Viridiplantae > Streptophyta > Magnoliopsida > Malpighiales > Euphorbiaceae > Garcia > Garcia nutans. The sequence goes on from CANTUV010000039.1 coordinate 58,784,589, forward strand.
AATATTTAAGCTTAGATTTTTTTAAAGTTGTATTGTTTAATGTGTTGATTTTAATTTATTAGCTTAATTTTATTAGGTGAATAAATTTGAATTTTTATTAAAAATTTATTAGTTTAGGAATTGGATTAGTATTTTTTTTAAAATTAGTTTTTATTTAATTTTTTAAAGTTGTATTGTTTAATGCGTTAATTTTAATTTATTAGTTTGATTTTATTAGGTGAATAAATTTGAATGTTTATTAAAAATTTATTAGTTTTGGCATTTAATTAGTATTTTTTTAAAATTAGTTTTTATTTAATTTTTTTAAAGTTGTATTGTTTAATGTGTTGATTTTAATTTATTAATTTGATTTTATTAGGTGAATAAATTTGAATGTTTATTAAAAATTTATTAGTTTTGGAATTTGATTAGTATTTATTTAAAATTAGTATTTATTTAATTTTTTTAAAGTTGTATTGTTAAATGTGTTGATTTAATTTATTTGTTTAATTTTATTAGGTGATTTGTATATTATTTAATTTTATTAGGTGATTTTATTTAATTAGTTTGATTTTTTTAAAGTTGTTTTGATTTTTAAAATCGGGGTTTAGGTATGTGATTTGTATATTTTTGAAATTAGTTTTTTTTAAAGTTATATTGTTTAATTTGTTGATTTTAATTTAGTGGTTTGATTTTATTGGTAAATAAATATGAATGTTTATTAAAAATTGGGGTTTAGGTATGTGATTTGTATATTTTTGAAATTAGTTTTTTTATTTATTTTTAAATTGTATTGTTTAATTTGTTGATTTTAATTTAGTAGTTTAATTTAATGGGTAAATAAATTTGAATGTTTGTTAAAATGTGGGGTTTAGGTATGTGATTTGTATGTTTTTAAAATTAGTTTTTTTAAAGTTGCATTGTTTAATTTGTTAATTTTAATTTAGTAGTTTGATTTTATTGGGTGAATAAATTTGAATGTTTATTAAAAATTGGATAATAATTCAAGGTAATAATTTTAAAATTCTTGAAATAGATATGGATAAATTTTTTATCAAGACTAAGAGAATACGAGATGAATCATCAAATATTATTATCTCATACCAGACATTAAATAGTCAAACAAGTGGTGAAGGGGAATCTAGTTGTAGAAAATGGAGTAAGGAGTTTACTTTTGAGGATATTATTGGTGATTCGGCATTGCGTAAACCAATTGATGATTATGATGTTGGGATTAGGGATGATGTTAGGAGATAATATTTAGCCAAAGGACTTTGTCAATCTTATGAACGTAATTTTTTACAAAGAGAATTTGGAAAAATTAAATGGAGTTTTAGAGATGTTTGGTTCTATAAATATGAGTGGCTAGAATATAGCATGTCAAAGGATGCTACTTTTTATTTTTAGTGTTATCTTTTTAGTTCGAATAGAGGAGCTAAGCATGGGGATAATGTTTTCACAACCATTGGTGTTAATAATTGAAAAAATGCATTAAAAAAAATTTAATGAACATATTGGCGAGCCAAATAGTTCACACAATAATGCAAGAGTGTAATATTTTAGCTTAAAAAATTAGAGACAAAATATGTCTCATAAGTTATCTAATCTCAGCCAAGAGCAGGAGATTTTTTACCAGACTCATTTGACTGCTATTGTTGATGTTATTCATTTTGTTTCTATTACACCAATTGGCTTTTTGAGGACATGACGAGTCAGAAATATCACTGAACAATGATAATTTTCTTGGACTTCTTGATTGATACAGTAAACGCAATGTTGATGTGGGGAAAGTAGTAAATTCAAATACTCCTGTAAATAATCAACTCACTTCTCCATATATCCAAAAGTAAATAGTGAGTGCTTGTATTTTGAAAACGACACGAGCCATTATTGAAAATACTATAGATGACTTTTACTCTTTATTAATTGACGAGGCTCGAGATAGTTTAGTGAATGAGCAAATGGTTGTGGTATTGAGATATGTTAATAAGTTGGGATAAGTGGTTGAACGATTTATTGAAGTTGCACATGTGAGTGATACATCCGCTCTATTTTTGAAAAGTGCACTTGATGATTTCTTTGCGAAACATGGGTTATCACTCAGTAGAGTTACAGGTCAAAGTTATGATGGAGCTTCTAATATGCGAGGTAAATTAAATGGGTTAAAGACTCTCATTTTAAATTAAAATCCTCAAGCAAGGTATATTCATTGTTTCGCTCATCAGTTTCAATTGGTGCTTGTTGCAGCAACAGAGAGTAATAGATATGTGAGTAGTTTTTTTTATTATACTCCAATGATTGTGAATATAGTTGGAGTTTCATGTAAAAGGAGGAATGCTCTCCATCAAAAATAACATGATGAAGTAGTACAATGTTTGAAAAGTGGTGATACTCAAACTGGAAGAGGCCTGAACCAAGAAACAACTTTAGCTCGACCTAGTGCCACGCGTTGGGGTTCATATTATAAAACAATTATCCCTATTCTCTCTATGTGGCCTACGGTGAAAGAAGTTCTTAAAAATATAGCAGGTGATGGTGCTAAAAGAAAAAATCGAGGGACAGTTGTGAGTTTGGTTGATAAAATGAAAAGTTATGAGTTTATTTTCATTACTTTCCTAATGAAGAAAGTTTTAGGAATAACAAATGATCTATCTCAAGTCTTACAAAGAAATGATCAAAATATTGACAATGCTGTATATTTGATTGTAACAGCTAAAAGATAATTGCAGAATTTTAGGGAGAATGAATGAGATGAATTATTAGAAATTGTTAATGACTTTTGTATAGATCGTGGTGTAATTATGCCTAATATGGAAGATATTATTCCTGAATGTCTGCGTTCTAAGCTTGCTGATCTTCCTATTTCTTATTATCATCATTTTCGAGTTGAAATATTTTGTCAGGTACTCTTTTTCTTTCATGAATCATTTTTCTAATACTCAACTATTTATTATGCCATAATCTTATTTTCTTTCATTTATTATTAGGTTATTGATTTTATTGCACAAGAAATGGTGAGTCATTTTTGTGAATCAAGCACAAATTTACTTTTGTGCATTAATTGTCTTTCTCCCAGAGACCCATTCTCCAACTTCAATCTATCTAGATTACTTTATTTTGCTAAACTATATCCACATAATTTCTCAAATACCGATCAAATGATACATTAGGATTAACTTAAGACATTCATTGCTTATGTAAAATGAAATGAAGCTTTTCTCTAATTTGCATGTTACTGGAGCTCTTGCTTAGAAAATGGTTGAGACATGATACGACACTGTGTTTCATTTGGTATATTTGCTTATTAAGTTGGCGTTAGTCTTGCCTGTTGCAACTGCTACTATTGAGATATTTTTTCAACAATAAACATTATCAAAATGGATTTGCACAACAAGATGATAAATGATTTTTTGACTGACTACTTGGTGTGTTATGTAGAGAGGTATTTTTATAAACATTGAAAACAAAGCTGTTATGCAGCATTTTCAAAAAATATAAACTCATAGAATACAATTACCACCTCGTAGACGTAGTCAATCTGTAGTACAAATTAAATATTAAACTATTATTATATTAAATATTTAATTTTTATTTTAAATTCATTTGCAATTTGTTTTTTATAAATTTTACCCCTCCATATTTTTCTAGTTCCGTTACTTAATTGAGGAACCATTCACCTTTATCCTTTCCTCTTATCAACTCCAATATCTTTATTGAATAATACAAAAATTATATATATAATATTTACATATATTATTTTATACAATAAACTCATAATTAATTTTTTTAACCAATAAAAAAACAAATATAAAAGTTTGATTGACAGCTAATTGGAAATTAATTGTTTTGCTAACATATATATATTAATATTTAACACCAATTAGGATAAACAGATTAACAGAGCCAATAGCTTGTACTGTAGTGTTTTTTTTTTTCTATTTATTAACACGAAGTCGATAATTTAAATAGTAAATTACAATTTTTGTTGAATTAATTAACTTAAATTAAAACTGTCACAATCAAATAATGACAATCATTATCTTTATTAAGTTACCAATTTTCAAATTATATACTGTTTATGTTGATTATATATGTTTAATTATGAATTGATGTTGATGTTCTACATTGTCAAGCCCCATAATGATATAGTTTTATCTAATTTAAAAGTTTTAATTAATAAAACTCAAAAGTGGGCAATTTCAATACAGGTATAACTGATAATTATAAGCTCAGTTAATTAATTAATATATATTTAACTCAACTTAATAAAATTTTAACATTAAATTAATTAGAATCAATTATATAATTTTTTAAACTCAAAATAATTAAGAGATATATTTTCAAAAATATATAAAGCTGTAAAATCATTTTAAAAGAAAACTCAAATATTTATATTATTTAAATTTTTATTATAAGGTGCATATGATGAAATTTTATGATGATTATAGCTCACCACAAATACTTATCTTTTATTCATGATTTAGAATTAATTATACATAAAAAAATCATATATAGACAAAAAATAAATAATTAATTAATAAGTATATGTATTTTTTATAAAATGTAATAGTTAAATCTTGCAAAGAAAAGGGCATGATGCCTAAATATATATAAATGTTGGGTCATATTAAGAGACAACCATACGAGCATGATAAGATTGGAAGGGTTTTTCATTGTTCAAATGTACGCAAATAAAATTTCAGGTTGGTGATTGAAAGTTGAGTCTATTCTAATTTTCCAACATGAAAAGAGTTGGCATATAATTATCGGGTTAAAACTATAGTTTGATTTGTTTATAAGTGGGTGAATATTCACTAATTTGTATATAGTATAAATATATAATTCAAATCAAGTTGTTAGCTTGTGATTTCAGGATTATGACTTCCAAATTTCAATCATAATACCAAATACAAGTCTCTATGTAAAGTAATAACAACAACTGCAATTATTTTAAGCAAATAGTTAATTAATGAAACCTTTTTTATACATATATATTTGAGCCTGAAAACCTTAATTTTATTACTAGTATGAAAGGGAATGATGGAGTTTATCACAAGAACCTTTATCTAAATCCAATGTCAATAAAATAAATAAATAAATACATAAACGCTAAGAAAATAATTCAATAATACTAAAAAAGAAAAAAAAATACACACTAAAATATAATTTAGCAGTAAATATATATTTTTAAATAATAAATCTAGAATCGATTTTCATTGTCCACAACAATACTAAAAAAATAGAGATTGGTTACCATTTAGTATTTGATACATTAATAAAAAAATTCTTTTGAAAATAATAAAGTTGAATTTAGATTATCTTCAAAGAAAATTTACCAAAATACAGGATAGACATTTACTAAAATATTATGAATTTGTGGGGTGATTCATATCTGTGGCTGTGTAATGTAGTCTTTTGTTAATATATATATATATATATATATAATTTTTTTAAATAGATAAATTTATTGAAGAAAATTAAACTTTCGTCTTTTTTATGCTTTAATTGAATATATTAAAATTTTAACATATATCTGGCTTTTATGGGAGGTTGGATTCATAACCTCGCAACATTGTATGCTATTTCATTGAAAGAACTATGAATCAAATATATTATATTTGATATTGATATTGTAAATATATCAAATATATTATATTATGTTATGCAAAAACTCTATTCATTTTACCAAAAAAAAAAAAAAACTCTTTCTTAGTGTCAACAAAGTAAATTTTCAAATAAGTAATTTATTGTCGTTTGGTTACAATATTAAAAATTAATTAAAAAATATTATTTTATAAGACTATGAATATATATATTAAAACGTATAAAATTTCATATGTTTAAAATTTTAATATTAAACTTAAAAAGTACAGAACTCTAATGTTTGGCTGTGATTGATGGTGATGGACACAAAACAAATCCACAGTAATAATTATTGATAATTATTAATAATAAATAAGTGGATGATCAATGAATAATAAACTTATAAAAAATTAAAATTTGTGGCATATTTTTTGATTGATTAATCAATAAAAAAACAAAGATTATAGTTAATATCCGTGTAATGCAAGGCTCTTAGTAGATATTGGATGGATTAACCAATGAAATTAGTGAAGTGATGTATATTCATATAAGCAGCTCATAATTACAAGTAAAAACATAATTACGAGTAAAAAACTATCTTTAGATTTAAAAATAAATAGTACTAATTAATTAAATATCAGAGGAATGAATTAAGCAACAAGAATTCAGTACTTGATTGCGCCGGTTAAGCAAAGCGTCAAATGATTCATGAGGCGTAAAACTAAATTTAACTAGAAAATGAAAATCGAAAAGCGCAGCAAAGGGACATAGAAGGTGTTTTGAGAATTGTTGTCCCCAAATTTGCCAAGCCAAGTGTTATATTTATATTATTATATTAAGCAATATGATAGAATTTTATTTATATTATTACTAATAAAACTGAATAATCCTTATAAATATTATATTAAATATTAAAATTTTTATTTTATCTTAATCCTTCTACAATCTATAATATTAATTATTATTGTTATAATTAAAGTTTTATTTTTTTTGAAGGAATATAATTAAAGTTTTATTGGTATTATTATTGTTATGATTATTATTATTTAATATTAAAGTAAAAATTGAAAAAAATACTACGTCACTTATTAGATTTTTTAAGTTTTTAATTATTTTTTAAATATAATAAATTTATTATAATCAAATAATAAATATATAAAAATTATTATTATACATAATAACTTTATAATAAATTAATAATAAAATTTTATATATATTATATGAAGTTGATAAATTTATAAATTGATAAAAAAAAAATTGTTAATTTGAATAATATTTTTTTTAAAACTGATAAATTTCTAATATTATGTTTTTTTGGATGCTCAAAAAAAATATTATCTTTTTTGGGATAAATTTATAAAAAATTCTAAAAATTAAATATGGTTTGTTTTTTTGTGTTATAAATAGGTATTGAAGACTTTGATTGTATATTTTGTCGCGTTGGGCAGGCATAACTTATTAAAATTAAAATACATGTATATTATTTAAAAAAAAAATAAAATAGTTCTTGCCATTGTGGTCTTGGAGTTCTGAGTTCTCTTTCTCTTCTGAGTTGAGGCTGCCGACGCTGTCGGTATCCGTAATTAAAGAGAAAGCAAACGGGGTAAATGTCAAGTGAAACGGAGTCGCTTTCAATGGAAAGAAAATTATATAAAAAAAAGAGGTCCCCACGTGGAAATAAAAGGTTAAGCTGCAATGCAGAAACGTGTGGGTATTATGGGGACCACCTGTTGCTTTTTCTTTTTTGGCCTTTTTAACTGCCATTGGATTTTGTTCCCCTCCGCTCCTTCTGCTCCACTATTCTGCCTCGCTTTTTATCTGTCATCCGCGCTTCTTCTTTTCTTCGTTTAACTTCTCTTGATTTATTCAATTTAATTAATTTTATTTATTTATTTCTTAATTTTTCACCTATTTTTTATTTGGAATGATATTTTATTTTTATTTTTGCAAGCATAAAATATTTCAGTTTTGTTTTAATTTTTTTATTAAAGTTTAGTTATAATTTTAATACTTAAATATTTTAAATTATTTCATTGAAGTTATTCAATTTTAAATATTTGTAAAATTTTTTACATTTAATTTTTAATTTTATCAAATATTGTTTAATATAATATTATATTATATTTTCTAACGAATATTTTTAGTGATTGGTTATTAGATTAATAATTAAAATGTGTACAATAATCATTAAACTAATATAAAATTAAATTTTTTTCACAATTCTAGATTGGATAGTTAATTTTTTTACTTTTACTCATGCCTCGTTGTAATTAATTACGGTGAAGGTTTGATTTACCAAATGTGTATTAGTTAACGTTGCTTGTGCTGCCGTCAAGGTATTTCTTTTTATCATATCAAAATTTTATAAAATAATTTTAGACACTTAATAATTATTATAGATTATTTTTATTAATATATATATAAGCCCTAATATTCGTTCTTAAAGCATAAAAACTTTCAATTTAATTGTATTTCTATAATTTAGAACATATAGCTAAATAATGCTATTTATCAAATTTAAATAATTATTATTAAAAAATCATCGTTATTCAAGAAAATTACAAATTTTATTCACGAGAACAATCGATTGAAAGAAATGCTTATTATCAATTTATATAAATATTGTCCAATAAGATAAAATGGAACTCTTAATATATAAAAAAAATATAAAAATCGATCGTTTGTAAATATCTCAAACATTTATAATTTAAGACATCAAAAAAATATATTTTAAAATTTCTATAAAAAAGTTAAATATTTTTTATTTTTTATTATTTTTCTATCATATGTACTAAAATAATTAATAATATATATTATATTTAAAATATAAAAGTATATTAAAATTGTAAATTTCGATTCACTTTCTCTAAATATTGCCATATAACACTTCAACAACACTTTTTATGTTTTTATATGTGGATTATTGTTTTTTTTTAAACTGCAATTTTACACCAAAAAAGGTATTAATTTTAATATCCATAAAATCAATTATACTTCACTGGCTTATCATTATTTACATAATTTTATGGTGAAAACTGAACAGAAATTTCATACAAATTATTAAAAAAAATCAACACTCCTACACGAATTGGATTTTCCATTTCAAACATGAAAAGTGAATACACGCGCCTCGAACAGTGTCGAGTATCCTAAGTTTAAGAAATACATGCTGAGAAAAATTCTAACCGTTACATCTCAAAGCTGTAATTGGTGTAGTGTCTACGACGCTGACCTGGACTCACGCAATTGGTTCTTTACAAATTTATTGTCCAGCTCACTTATACATAATTAAAAATAGTTAATAGTTGTTTAAATTAATATAATACTAATAAATTACTATTTTGTAATCCAACGGCACACCGTTGCCAGTGAGGCCGAGAATCGACGGTGATGATCAAATCATAGTTGTCGTTTTCATAGAAGAGAAAGAAAGTGAATCACAGCCGTGGAAACTAAATAAAAAAAAAGTACAGTAAGTTAAAATGGGAAAAGAAACAAGGTCTGGCAAGACTGAAGCAAAAGTCAGATCAAAGCAGAGTACACAGGTCGGGAGCTTGACTTTTTTGGAACCTAGGAATTTTAATACTGTAGAATGACTAATTACACGCTCATCTCATCATTCTCTGCTTTGCTTCTTCCTACAGTACCATGCAGTTTTTTTTTATTATTAAATTTAATATTATCTTATTATTATAAAACAATAAATTGACACTTATCTTTTTTACCCCTTGTGAATTTTAATTTTTAAAAAATTTATGGCAAGTTTAACGATGAAGAATTTTTAAAATTCAGATAATTTTTTTCCATTTTCTTTTAATTGCACTGTAATTTATAGGTACTTCAACTGTAGATAATAATAATGATTAATGAACAGCCTTAATTTATTTTTTTTTTGTGGATTTAATTCACTGAGGACTAGCCTTCATTAATTACATTATTAATTTGATGATTTAACACAAAGCCCTTTTTAAAAGCAACTTAAATGTTAAATATTTGTAAAATGAGCTGTGCACGTCAGGAAATTGCTTTACTTTATTTCGATTTGATAAGATTTTCAGTTTATTAGGTGGATACCTAATTTTAATTAAGATATTGATAGTTATAAACATATATAATTATTTAATTAAATTACTTTATATGAATTTTTTTAAAATAAGATGGTTAGTGAAACGTAAAATTATTTAAAAACTTTACATTTCACCATAATGAATATAAAAATTTAACCTTCGTAATTTTCATTTTATACTAATTAAAAACTTATAAACGAAATTAGGTGTTTAACTTTCTATACATTACAACTTTTTTTAACTTCCTTTAATTAGTTTTAATGCCATATTAAAACTGATACAATTATAATTTATAACAATAATATTTGAAATATTATTATTGTATGCACAGTTGATCAATTAATACATTAATATGTCACTAAACAATGGATAAAATTAATAAAAACTGTGAAATTAAACTGTTAAAATCGTGAATTAATTAATTTTTACCAAATTCAAATTAATAAAAAATCCAATTCTTCTCCCGAAAAAAAGAAGAGTCAACATTCTGCCTAATTGCTGTTGCTTCCCATTCTGCAAAACAGATTGCTGGGCAATTGATAGAAAATCGAAATCCCAACTCAAACTTAATTAAACATTTCAAATTGAAGAAAAATCCATATTAATTAGGAAAAAAAAAATCAAAGCTAGCTTAATAAGAATTTTAATTAAAATGACAGGCCGGGGCCTGGGAAAGAAAAATATACTTTTAATGGAGGAGTAGGTGTCAGAATCATTGCAGACACCCAGAAAACCGCAAGATCTTCAGCCACTGTCGTTGAAAAATACGTATATGAATATGATTGTGTTGAATATATAATAAAATTAATAAAAAAAATAGAATGCAAGTAATATATATAATTATTACTCTGCCTAATATATACATATTTTTTTTTCTCTCATTAAAACACGTAGGTCGATTTTTTTTAAGGCGAGTCTGTATACTCTGAATGGAAAATTAAATTTGAAAATTTTATTATATTATTATGAGTTGATAAGCTATTCCCAATCTTTTGTTTTTCAATCCATAGCTGGCTTAGCAGTCGAAAAATAAATGTGCGGCTGAGACATTGAACTTTGAACATTTAATATTCCTTTTTTATTACCATCTACATAAAATTTTAACAACCGTTGTGAGCCATGTTACGTAAAATTCATGTTATTTATTATAATAATAATATTATTAATACACAAATATATCACTTATCTATATTATTGTACTAGATATTTAATTATTAACATAATTACTCAGATTTTTTTTAATATTAAAAAAGTTAAATAATTATGTAATATCTAAAATTTTATATATTACACTACTTAATTATTTTATTTTTTTTGAAGAAATAATTATTTTATTTTTAACATTTATTTTTTTTATTTATATATTTTTAAAAACTAAACTACTTAGTCCCTATGTTTTTAAAAACTAATTAATTTTTTATTTTTAAAAACTAAACTATTTAATTATTCTTTCCATTCAAAAATTATTAATCAATGATTTTATCATTATAAAATTATTTTTTTATCCTCCCCATATATATATTTGTTATTTATTATATCATACTTATTTTTAATTTTATTTCTATTTTTTATATATTAATTATTTTAATTTTATAAATATTACTAAACATTAATTTCAAATAATATGAATAATAAATTTTATTATTTTTAAGACACATTATTTATTTTAATTTTATAAATATTATTAAAAATAATTTTAAATAATATGAATAATAACTTTTATTATTTTATAAATAATTTATATACAAAGTAAAATAAAAAAATAAACTAATAAGTAATAAAAACAGATATAGACACATATAAAAAATGACAAAAAAATATTTTATGATATTAAATTTATTAATTAATTATTTTGAGACACAAACATTAAAAGAATGACCAAGTAATTTATTTTTTAAAAACACAGAGACTCAAATAGATATTAAAAATATAGAGACTGATTAATATAATATGTAAAATCTCAAGAACTTTAATTATTGAGCCCATTAAAAAAGATTTTTATCTTTTCAATTTATATATAATATATTAGGCATATTATTATTAATTAGGGTATTTTCGGGCCGGACTAAGCTAGGTTTCACCTCAGTTAGCTGCCCTACAAAGTGCAGTCCATGGCTTAATTCTAAGCCCGATCAGATCGGGCCACTTTGGGCCTGACCGGATTGGATTTAGGATCGGGCTGACCCAATGAGTTTTTTTAATTAATTTTTTTAGAATAAAACTTTAAAATTTTAAATTCTAATAAAATTTACCTATAAATATTATTTTAAAAATTTATTATGCCAATTATATCTAATTACATATAAATTATTATATCAATATTTATTATGACTAAATTATTTAATTAGTTAGTTATTTAATTATTTATTTTATTATTCAAGAAAAGATATATAAAATACAAAAAATATTTTTCATTGATTAAATTTTTAAGTGTCCCAAATATCATAAAATATATAAAATATATTAAAATTTTAAAATCTTTTTATACAATTTAAATTATTAAAATATATACTTTTAACAAAATATAAAAAATAAAAAATATTAAATTTTTCGGTTGGACCTGGGCCAATCTAAAAATTTTTAACCACAGCTCAAAGCTCGACTCTCAACCCTATTATAGGTTTGGGTTGGCCTAACTCAATCCAAATTCTTTGGGCGGAATCAAATTTTTTTTACCATAAAATTTTTAAACACCTCTACTTATGTGTAAAAAAAGAAGAAAACATGAATAAAGGGGATTAGGCATATTATAATATTAGGACCGTGGATTAGGAATAAGTGAGATCACTATTGTCCATATTCTAGCCTAGAACTTAGGCAATTATTAACATCATCATCCTAAAACAGCAAGTCAAGAATCAAAAATTCTTTTTCGAGTCAAATAAATAAGTAAATAAAATAATCTCGATGAACGGCTAAGATTGCAGAGATGCATGAAATCTCCAAGCAGGTGAAGCACATGCACTTGAAGGTACTTATGAGTTGTGACGGTGGTCCAAAGTCGTAATATACTACAAAGATAACATTATACACACACAACTTTCTAAATATCGGATACAGCTAAAGCTAAACTCTCTATTGCTTCTTGTTCAAGCGTGAGTGACTTATTTATACTTTTTATGGGTAAAATCGTCAAATTGGATTTGCTACAAAGCTTATCCGTCATTTTTTACTTTTTTATGGGTAAAATCGTCAAATCGGATTTAACAACAAAGCATAAAAGCTCCTATAAAATAAAATAACCATTCCCCAATTTCCTACTAATTTCATTTTATTTATTTTTATTAAATAAAAATAAAATAAAATAATTTAAAGTTTTTTGTTTTGGAGCTTTTGCAACGTCTTGCCTTTTAAGTGACACATAGAACCGAATATTTCTACTCCCTTACCCACCACGACCACCACTGCACCACCACCATCACTGCACCACCACCACCACTAATCCCTAATTCTAGATCGCCATTTCTTTCATCTTGAAGCTACATTTCAACCGGTGAGTTGAGTTGATATTTCTGTGTTCATCACGCTTCAAGTACTGTTTGTGTATGGTCTATTTGTTCTGGTTGTTGGTGAGTGTGAAAGAGAGTGGTGTGTGTGAGAGAGAAGAGAGAAGGAAAAACTGTAGAGGTTAGCGTGAATGTTCCGTTTGTTCAATTGTGTTTTTTTTTTTAAAACAATCTTTGGTTTCATTTGGCCCATTGCTTTATTGACAAACTGGAAATTTAATTTTTCTTTTGTTTTCTCTCGCCGTCGGTGACAATGATGAGTTCCTGTTCTTGATTTCCTTCATTTTAAGTTTTTCCAATTCTTTCTTTTCTTTAAAGCTTCTATCTGTTTCCAGTTCTGATTTACTTATTTGCCTATAATTTTTGTAGCCATTTTAGCTTAAACACAAAGCTAAAATGGCTACTTTTTTTAATATTGGAGTTTCGATAATCGTCTTTGAGCTCTGGTCTCTGCTTGTCAGTTTCGTTGCTTCATAAAGTTTTCTGTTGAAAAATTTTCCAGTTAGTACATTTTTTTCCACTCCACTCGATTTAAAATTTTGTTTGGCGGAAAAGAAAATGTTGATTATTTCAATTTTATTTAGTCAATGATGGTCTTTTTTTCATCTTTATTTCTCAGAATTTTTGTATGGCTGATTATTTTTTGGTAGCTTCCTCTTGTTCTTGATTCATTGATTTTTGTGGTGCGATTTTAAGATCTTTCTTGGATGTTTAATCTGATTAGATCAGCTTATGCATGCTCATCTGATTCAATGTGCTCTCATTGGGACCTATAAGGCATTGATGCTCTTAATATTTTTACCACTATAAATTGCTGATGAATATCTGAAAATGAAATTATTATGTGCCCTTTCTGGGGCTTCAGTTCATGGAAAATATCCCTGCTCTGTTTTTTTTTGGTAAAAGATGTTAACTGTTTTTGACGCTTATGGACGATATGTCATCGCACTTTTCAGTTGATTTACTCCGTTTGGTTGTTAAGGAAGTGGACTATTTAGGAGGAAATTTTTATTACTTAAAAAAAACTGAATTGACAGTAGCCGTGTGCTCTCATTGTTGTCAAAAAAAAAAAGATGGTAAGTTGAAAACTTTTCTCAGTTATCTTGCCAACCATAAAGCGAATACCAGTTCTGTGATTTGCTCTATTATGTCAATAAAGATAATTCCATTTATGCTGCTACTTGCTAATTATCAATTTGTAATGTCCAATTGCTCATCCTCATCACTTGTTTCATTTGGAAGCTTTTTTTTTCCAGTTTATTTTTTAGGTTTTTTTTTTCCTCATATTTGGCTTGACCATTACAAAGGGAAGCAAAAGGATCATGTGCATTATAACTCATATGGCGCATGTTTTGAAGTGAATACAGATTGCAACTCATGTCATTTTCTCCTTTGTTAGCAATTGAACCTTTGAAATAGGTAATCCTAATTATTTATATTGAAAGTAATCAAGATTGTAAGTTCTTTGCTTTCTCCAAGTTGATCAAATTTTAAAAAACCTTTTATCCTCGTAATTGGAAGTTCATGTTTAAGAAATAGTAGACAACAATGTGCACTGGTTTCCTTTTCTCCTTTTTTATCTTTGGAACGCGTTTGTAATTTTTTCTTCCTATTTGGTGCTAACTTTGAAGTTTGGTCATTTTAGTGTAATTCTTGTTTGCATTGCATTCCTTTTCAGTTGATCTGTATAATTTATTAATATTTGCACTGCATTTACAGTCTGCAATGGACCGTCGAAGCTGGCCATGGAAGAAAAAATCATCTGACAAGAGTGAAAAAACAGCTGTGGCCACAGATTCTGGTGGTGGTGCCTTGGCTTCCAGTGGATCGCAAGCAGATAAGGTATAATGATGCTATTTCTGCCCCGCTTATTTCTGCCCTGCTTACTTTTGTGTATGAAGTTGTTCTATACAATCCTATCTTGCATCTCAATTGGTATTCAGAAGTTTATTGTATTCATTTTTCTTTTCTACCATACCAACGCAATCAATCTTTGGTTAGGGATCAAGTAATCTCTTGAGTTGTTGTAATAAAACTTTACTTGCTTTCTGAATTATGAGCATCTTTCTCCTTGCCTCTCTCTCTTTCCTTTTATATCTGAAATAGTTATCATCTCCACTATAATGGATATGCGTATATTGTCAATGATAAATTTGAATGAATAATTGAATTCAGAATTATTTCCTTAATTAGGCTGCAGATGTGTATTGCAGTTTCCTCATTTTTCTGATAAAATGAACATGACCAATTTGTTGTTATGGGCTTAAGCAATCTAGTAACATGCATAACTGGTTTCATACTCGCTTGCTAAATTATGAACCTTGTTTCTTTCTCCTCCTTTCCCCGATGATTACACTGAAATAGATAAGGATGGTTTTATGATATTGTATCCCAAACAATTCCAGCATTTCTGATTTTTTTTGTAATTTGAGGAAATCCTAAGGAATTTTGAAGGGCTTAGTGATGATGAATTTCTGTAAATTGAAGGTTCAGCACAAGAAAAATTTTTCCCAAAAAAGAAAACATGGTGCCAGAAAATTTTTTCCGAACTACAATTTATCTCACTTGAAACATGAAAGCCAAATTTAACTGTCCTATTTCAACCTTTTTTATTATTGCCTTGCCTCTTTGGATGAGCAGTGGAAAGAACCTAAGGTATATCTTTGTGCATACATATTCGTTTGGATGACTTCATTGGTTTATTTGAATTTATTTGTCTCGGTGGTTTTCTTTTGTGAATAGGATAACTACAAAAAACCCAACTACGTTCATATTTCTGTGGAATCATACACCCATCTGACTGGTTTGGAGGATCAAGTGAAATCGTATGAGCGAAAGGTTCAGACTCTTGTGGATCAGATTAAGGAGTTGAATGAAAAGCTCTCTGCAGCAAATTCAGAGATGATTACAAAGGAAAATCTGGTGAAACAGCATGCTAAAGTTGCTGAAGAAGCTGTGTCAGGTATGATCCTCATATTACCTGTCACTTTTACCTTAAAGAACAAGGTATTTTGCTCAGTTCCAATTTACCTATGTGCTTGGCATGAACTTATATCATACTGGGGCCTTCATTTGCTGTAGGTTGGGAAAAGGCTGAAGCAGAAGCTCTGGCACTGAAAAATCATCTAGAATCAGTTACAATTTCAAAGCTCACAGCTGAAGACCGAGCATCACATTTGGATGGTGCTCTTAAAGAGTGCATGCGGCAAATAAGAAACCTGAAGGAAGAACATGAACAGAAATTGCAACAGGTCACTCTGTCTAAGACAAAGCAATTGGACAAAATTAAGTTTGAGCTTGAAGCAAAGATAAATAACCTAGACCAAGAACTCCTTAGGTCTGAAGCTGAAAATGCTGCTCTTTCGGGGTCACTGCAAGAGCGTTCTAACGTGTTAATCAAAATAAGTGAAGAAAAATCACAAGCCGAGGCTGAGATTGAACTTTTGAAGAGCAATATTGAATCATGTGAAAGGGAAATAAATTCTCTTAAATATGAATTACACATAGCTGCCAAGGAGCTGGAGATACGTAATGAGGAAAAGAACATGAGCATGAGATCTGCTGAAGCAGCAAACAAGCAGCACATGGAAGGCGTCAAAAAGATAGCTAAGCTGGAATCAGAGTGCCAAAGGTTACGTGGTCTTGTGCGTAAGAAGTTGCCTGGTCCTGCTGCACTTGCCCAAATGAAGCTAGAGGTTGAGAGTTTAGGCCGAGATTATGGAGATTCTCGACTTAGGAGGTCGCCTGTTAAGCCTGCTAGTCAACATCTGTCTGCTGTGACAGAATTTTCACTTGATAATGCTCAGAAATTCCATAAAGAGAATGAATTTCTCACAGAGCGTTTACTGGCCACGGAAGAAGAAACAAAGATGCTGAAAGAAGCTTTGGCAAAGCGTAACAGTGAACTGCAGGCTTCTAGGAATCTGTGTGCTAAGACATCAAGTCGGCTTCAAAGTTTAGAAGCACAACTTCATGTCAGCAATCAACTGAAAGGTTCGCCAAAATCTATAGTTCAGATGCCTACTGAAGGTTACTCCAGTCAAAATATGAGCAATCCACCAAGTTTGACCTCCATATCTGAGGATGGAAATGATGATGACCGAAGTTGTGCCGACTCTTGGGCAACATCATTGGTCTCTGAGCTCTCTCAATTAAAGAAGGAAAAGAGTGGTGAAAAGTCAAATAAGCCCAAAAGTGTAAAGCACTTGGAGCTTATGGATGATTTCCTTGAGATGGAGAGGTTAGCTTGCTTAACTGAAAATGGTGATGGCCCTATTTCAGCTTCTCCAAATAATAAGACATCTGAAATTGCAAATGGTGATACTTCAGGAGAGGTCTCTTTGGACAAGGATGCCCAGCCTGAAGCACATTCTGTTTTGGATCCACTAGTTGATCATGTGTCTTCTAATACAGATTTGTCAGCTGTGAATTCTGGACCTGAAGCAAATAAGCTACCCTTGACTAAGCTTCAGTCAAGGATTTCTTTGTTACTCGAGTCTGCATCTAAGGATGCTGACATGGGCAAAGTTTTAGATGATGTTAAACGTGTTGTGCAGGATGCACATGATGCTTTGCATCGGAACTCTGTAAGTTGTGTATCGGAGGAAGTGCTTGCTGCTGATGCAACATGCAATGGGCAGACTTGTCCTGAAGATGCCGACTCAACAGGAGAGAAGGAAATCACTTTGTCTCAAGATTTGAAAGCATCTACAGAAGTTATACACCCAGTAAGCAAAGAGTTGGCTGCTGCCATTTCCAGTATTCATGACTTTGTATTATTCCTGGGCAAAGAAGCAATGGCAGTTCATGATACATCTTCTGATGGTAGTGGTCTGAGCCAAAAGATTGAGGAATTCTCAGTCACCTTTAATAAAGTATTAAATGACAAGACAAGTTTGGTTGATTTTATTTTTGACCTTTCTCATGTATTAGACAAAGCCAGTGAGCTTAGATTTAATGTGTTGGGTTATAAATTTTCTGAAGGAGAAATTAATAGTCCTGATTGTATAGATAAGGTTGCCTTACCAGAGAACAAGGTTCTGCAAATGGATTCATCAGGAGAAAGGTACAAAAATGGTTGTACACACATGTCAACTCCTACCTCTAACCCTGAGGTTCCTGATGATGGAAATTTGGTATCAAGCTACGTGTCAAATGCAACATTATGCAAAGTCTCACTCGAGGAATTTGAAGAACTGAAAACAGAGAAAGATAATATGGCCATTGATTTTGCTAGGTGCAATGAAAACCTGGAATTGACAAAGTCTCAATTTCATGAAACTGAGCAGCTTCTAGCTGAAGTTAGATCACAGTTGGCTTCTGCACAGAAGTCGAACAGCTTATCTGAGACACAGCTGAAATGCATGGCAGAGTCATACAGATCACTTGAAGCTCGTGCAGAAGAGTTAGAAACTGAGGTGAACTTGCTGCAATCAAAAATAGAAAATCTAGAAAATGAGCTTCAAGACGAGAAACGATATCATTGGGATGCTCTCAACAAATGCAAGGAGCTCGAAGAGCAACTGCAAATGTAAGTTCATCCTGTTCTTTTTTTTCTCCCTCTCTCTTTTACTGCATCCATATTTATAATCTATCCTGCCTAAACTGATGCCATATCTGAAGGTCAGCCAGGAGCTGTTCTGCAGGTCTCTGACTTACGGGATCTAAAATCTTATTCTTGGCATATTGCTATTTCAGTGTATATTATAGTTGATAAAGTTCATTTGTAGGATATATCAACCGGTCTAACAGAGAAAAATCAAAGTGAATTAGTAGTTATGAACAAAGTTGGAAGCAAGCAATGGTTTACTGCTGGTGCAGTTTCATGCGAACTTAAATTTTAACTTGCTGTTTAGAATCTAAGATAGATCTTCCTGTAGTGTGTTCCTATTGATTGATTCAAATTAGTGGAAATTCTGATCTGTATTGCTTTGTTGAATTAGATATCATGCTAATTTATAATGTTCTGAAATACTATGTGGAATTTTCTAGTTCTTTATTTAAATATTGTTTTAGCTCTAAAATGTTTATTTTCTGTCACCTCTAGGAAAGAGGCATGTTCGGTTTGTGCTGCAGCAGCTGATGATGACCTCAAGACCAAAAAAGTGAGAGTCCTATCTTTCTTAAGATTTACTTTTGACCAGACTGGCTTTAATTCTCATGTTAGCAATAAATGAAAAATAATGCCAATTATGAGCAAGTAGACTATCATCCTTGCAAGTTGCCTGCAGATGCTTCCAAAAAGTATATTAAATGTTGCAAGCAGTGCAATTAAATCTCTATACTGTTAATTTGATAATGTTTTATCAAATATTGATGGCTCTTGTACTTCTAGTCCTTTTCCCTTTCCTTCGGAGTTTGGACATTATCAATATGAAAAATAAATCCTATTTTTATCCTGACACGTAAATATTGAAATCTGAACTTGAAAGTGTTTTCTATTATCACAGGAGAGAGAACTAACATCTGCAGCAGAAAAGCTAGCAGAATGCCAGGAGACCATATTTCTTCTTGGCAAGCAACTGAAAGCTTTGCGTCCTCAAACAGAGCTCATGGGATCTCCATACAGTGAGAGGAGTCAAAAGGGTGAAGGATTTGCAGATGATGAACCTACTACGAGTGGCACAAACTTGCAAGACTTTGATCATGCCGAAACAGATACTACTGTTTCGACAAATCTGCACAGAACAGGTGGTGAATCCC
This sequence comes from Garcia nutans, assembly GCA_947685225.1. Classification (NCBI taxonomy): domain Eukaryota; kingdom Viridiplantae; phylum Streptophyta; class Magnoliopsida; order Malpighiales; family Euphorbiaceae; genus Garcia; species Garcia nutans. The sequence goes on from CANTUV010000039.1 coordinate 58,804,426, forward strand.
CCATGGATTTGTACAACCACCCATGTAGTCCATCAGACACGGAAGCAAGCCTGTCAAGATCACTAAACAATTCAAAGAATCCAAAACACAGGTCTACCAAGTCAACTTCATCATCTTCATCTCTTGTGGCGGCACAGGAGAAACATCAACGAGGATTTAGCAGGTTCTTTTCCTCTAAAGCTAGAAATGGCAATTAAGGCTTGCAGCTCGCAGGCAGAATAATATGATATGGTTGGAAAATCAAAAGGTTTATAAGTAATAATCCAAACTTCCCAAAGCACATAAAAATGGAGTCTTCTGCCAATGTTGGTGCTATAAAGCTTTTGCCTATGTTTCATTTCTTGAAATGATGCTTTGAACGCCATGTAATTTTTTTCCCTCTTTAACTGATGACTGTCTGTATATGTTTCTCATTTGCCTTTTGTAATATTTTTTAAATCCTACGTGGCAGTTTTTTTTTTTTTTTTTGTGTCTGAACATAATAAATCAAGACGTACACAATATTTTCTTCTTCTTTTTCCTATTTAATCTCGATAGGTTACTCATTATTATAAAATAATCTTTTGAATTGCATAAATATACGAACTATTTTTTAATTAGATTTGACGCATAAGCTTTGGCTAAAAATGTATAATCTTTTTTGTCCATTTTTCAAATTTGATTAATTAACTAATTAACTTACCTATTGATAGTTTGCTAAGACTTTCAAAATTAAATTGTTTGTTATTCTCGTTAAAATTTAGTCTATAATCCATTCAAAATCAATTTTACATTTGAGAACTTTTAAAATCAATTTCACAAATACTTTATAATGATGATATTTTATTATGATTTTTAGACCGTCCGATAATGATGATTTTATTATGATTTGCAAATCTGAAGCAGTTGGAATTCTTTTACTATGATATCCAAAATGTTCTTTTTTTTTGACAAAAATGACAAAAAAAAAATTAATTTATTATATTTTTAAAATCTATTAGATTTATAAGAATTTACAATTAGTTTACTAAAATACTATATCAATATAGTTTATGATTGATATATTATAGATTTATTATAAAATAACTAAAAAATTCTGAAAAAAATTCAATTGAAAAAAAGTTTATTTTTATTGGGCTGGGCTTTCTGAGGGCTTTTGGATTTGATCTTCCACTTTCAGTTTGTATCAAGTCCACAACAATTCACCTCCACGTATAATAATATTGAATTCTTATTAAAATATCATCAAATAAACCCTCTCTTACCTCCTAAATTTAATAATTTATTCATTTTATCCCGTATATTTAAATATTTATCATATTATCAAATACTTATATAACCATATATTAATCATTTTATTTTTTATATTATTTTATATTCAACTAATATCTAGATAAATAAAATACTAAAGTTATTTATAAATATTTATTTGATATAAAATATATAAATATAAGGGGTAAAGTGATTAATATATAATTATATAAGTATTTTTTTAAAATAAAATAGATAAATACATGTAATAATATGATAAATTCATAAATATAAAAAGTAAAATAATTAAAACCATTAAAGGTAATTGATATATTAAGTTTTTTTTAAAAAAAAAACTTCAAATTCATATTTGACTGCTAAATTGTTCTATTAAGATAGCATTAAAAAAATAAAAACAGAAAAGAATAATTAATAGCAAATAAAATAAGAATAATGCTTCGAGAGTCGTACAAACTACAAAGAACAAAAAGCCAAACTGAAATAAAAAACATTGAAATTACCAATAACACCAAACTTTCAAAATTATTAATGATTATTTAATTATTTAATGCTTTATAATAAAAAATATATACTATAATTTATATTTACAATTTCAATAAAAAAGAAAATTTCCAATGCGGTTAATTTCCTATTTTTTGGGGAGTCGTTCAAACCTTTAGCTTGTTAAAAACAAATGATAGAGCATTCAAATAATAATAATAATAATAATAAACAAATGACGAAGAGAGAAAAAAAATAAAGAAATTATTTGGGGAAATGAAATTCATTTATAAATTCATCACTTCTTGTTCATAATTACTAGAAATAAAAATTCTTAAATCAAATTTTTATTTTTTAATCAATAGTTGTATAAAATAAATTTTAAATTTAACTCAGGAAAAACTACTATTCTATAAAAAAAAAAAAGGGAAACTACTAAAAATAATGAATCGATAACATAAATTAATAGAACTTAAAATACATCAATCATTACATAGCTAAAATTTGTTTGTTTAAATTTGATATTTTTTGTTTACAAATATATATAATTCAAAATTTATCCTAATTCATCTTAAATACAAATTTATTCATCCGAATGTACCATGAAATTACTCCAAAGTGTATATATGAATTAGATTTCAAGTAAATATAATACAATTATTAGTTGGAAACTTTAGTTAATTGTTAATTTTACATAAATAAACTGTTTTAGAAACTAGAAAAGCTAATCAACCCAAGAGAATTCCATCGATCAATGATCAAAAGAAAAAAGAGACAAATTCATTGAAGTTTCAGGTTGAACTTAGTAATTTTGTGTGTTTGAGAGAGATGTGACCTATCAGTTTTGTTCCCACAATGCAAGTTCAGCTAATTTTTTGAGAACTTGGATGTCTGACCACACAAATTAAAAAGTTCTTTTTCTTATATATATATATATATATATATATATGTATATATTAATTTTTCTAATAAACATATAAAAAAGAATGAAGAATTCAAACACAGAATTTTCTTATGGGTAAACATGTATACCCTACAACACAGCTCACCTCCCAACATGCATGGTTCTAATTGCCACAAAATTGTCCAAAATAATTAAATAACAATACTATTGTACCATCAAACAAATTAATTAAAGTTGCATATTATCATCCATGCACAATTTTATTAAATGCACTATTAAATCGTTGCATTTAATGTACATTATAATAAAATATTAAATTTACCACATTAAAATACAATCTAATAATAAATGTATATTTCTCTATGTAATAGATATAAAATTAATTTTCTTTCATATTGATATAGAAAAAGAAAAATCAATCCCAAATATATTTTTAAAAAAATTATACACTTGTCATTAAACCATATGTTTAATTTCTAAAAAAAAAAAATTCTCCATACATCTTTTTAACTTCCGTTTATCAATTAATTTAATAAATGATATAAATTGCAATGATTAATTCGATATTATATCACCATATAGTAAATATATATATATATATATAATCAATTAATTAATTCCTAATAATTAGTTATACTAATTGTTTTGTAGCTTTACTACTTTTTCTCTTTTAGACAAGAAGTTTCATGGAGTTCCCATCATTAGAGGAAAGATTAATTAGCTCTAATAAGCCGACATTTTGATTACGATTTGCTGAAAACTACTCTCATTTTCGCAGTTTTATATAATTGCCAACTTGTTAAGATGAGCACAAATTAATATTGTGACATTGTAACCACTTGATTTGATTTAATCACAAGACTTCTTTTTTGTAATTTAATAGTATTATTTTTAATTCTTTTAACCTCTATTATTGGTTTCTAAATATTTTTTTAATTAATAATACAATATTATTCTAATAATGCAATCTCTAAACTTCTCAACCACTATTACTGTCTTAATCGCAACATAACTTTTATTTCAGTGAATTATTTGTTCTTTTTTAAGCACTTTTTCCAATTATTGAATTAGTATAAGTGATCCAATGTTTATTTTATTTTTGGTCTAATCTTTTTCCACATAAAAAGTTTATAATTATAAAAATATGCATGATTCTAATTATAAAATATTTAACATTGTTAAGGATATATAAAAAATAAGTTTCGTATGGATTAAATATAAATATAGAAAGTGATTAATACAAAAATAAACGCTCAAATGTAGACAATTAATTTCTAAAATTGATATTTTTAAATTTATATTAAAAAATCTACAAGTTAATAAAAAATGATATATGTAATTATATAATTAATTCATTTAGGAATTTGGTTAAACGCATGGGACATACATATATATATTGAAGATTAATTAATGATTTTTTTTCAAGAAATATCACATAAGAGTATACACATATAAAATAATGATTAGACACATCACATGTAAAATCATAACATTTTTATTGCAGCATATTAACTAATATATTCTTTAAATATGTATTAGTTTTTATAATACCGGAGATCGAGATTCTGGTCCATACTTCTCCACACACTTAGATCAAACTCATCAAGCCAAGCCCAAAAGACCTATAACCTCACAACACAACCGATTGATTGATTAATTAATTAATTAGGCGTATTTAAAGAAGAATTAGATGAAATTGAACAATCAAGAATTAACAGGAATTATAAAAAAAAAATAACAGGAAAAAACATTGAAAAGACAAGGAAGAATAAAGAAACAGAAAAAAACAAACTCACACCGATTGTAAATTTCTCAAATTAGATTTTGAAGTTATACAGGAGTAGTATAGATTTAAAATTAATATAATTGGACCATTCTATCATGCATGTGAACTTTGTCCCTATTTCAATTGTACTGTTTCGGTCCCTTGTCTCTTGTATAGTCTATAGACTTTGTTGAGTCACTTCTCATCACAATATTATTCATCCTAGTTTAATTATCTTAAAATCAAGTGTTTAAAATAATTTTAACATCAAGGTATGTATATTTTGATCAAATGCTAAAAAATATATCATAATTATTTACAAATTAAATAAAAATTCAATGATTATGAAATATGTTTAAATGATGGGTAGTTAGACATTGTCAATTTATTCAAGATGTCTCAGGTTCAATTTTTAAAGATCATAATTCATACTTCCATCATCATTGAACATAAAAATAGGACTATGATATGTCACGTGATGAAGATTGGATTAACCAATATAAGACTCGTCCAGAATTTCATAAAATAAATTGAGAATTTGCTTACAAGGATGTTTCTCGTTACCAAAAAAATGAATAATATATTATAACTAAAATTAAGTTTCTCTTGATTGAGTGAACAAGTTCAACGGAAATTATTTAGTTATGTTATCTAGTTGGTGACAATGGTGCCTAGTTAGGCTATTCTTGAAAAGTTAGAACTATGTAGTTTTATAGACCTATGATGTTCCTTTTTCACTCCTAAATTTAAGCTAAACGGTAAAATAGCTAATAAATTATATACTAACGGTTATATAACTACCCGACAAAAATAAAAATTACAAAAAAAATAAAACATAAGAATATATGTTTCAAAGGATCTCCCTAGTGGGATTTAAAATTCGATATTGAGTTTTTTTTTTTCTAATTTAATCCTTTCAAAATTCATACGTATGCAAATAGCTAAATACAGTGGCAGCAGCAGAAGTTCACTGAGGGAGGAGATAAAATGGTAGTCGGTCAGTGACCGATTAGTGCATTGCTTTCCGTTCCCTTCACTGTCTCTATCCTTTACTTTGTTTTGTTGCTACTCTCATCTTCTTCTACCTTTTTACCAAACATAGCCCCCCCTTCTCTCCCTTTTTTCTTTGAAACTTCAAATGGCATGAGCAGCACCGGCGGCCATACTTCCACTATAAGAACTTCTGACCACCAGCAAAGGGGGTCGTCAGCCCCTAGATTTCTGGTAGTTCCGCTCCTGGCCAAATACACTCAACTATTATCAGCTACAACCATATGATAAATATAGATATTATTTTCAAATGCTATCTCGAGTTTAAACCTTCAGTCTAACAGGCTATTCGAATTCAGCAAAACATATGTTTGCAACATCCTCTTACTGACTTTTTCAAGTTAAATTCTGATGGATCGTTTTTGCACAACTCTGGTCGTGCTTTTGGTGGCGAATAGTAATGGTTAATACCCTAAGGGCTTTGTTCTTAATATGGGCCACTGCGATATTGTTTGTGCAGAGATGTGGGCAATTTATGAAGGTATTAAGCTTGTCAAATCTCTCAATATTTGGAAGCTTTTGGTAGAATTTGACAAGAAGGTTGCCATTGAAGTGATTGATAATCGGACTTTGGTGTATGGTTTTAAACTGTAGAAGTTTACTGGCTTTTATTACAGAGTTGTGTAACAGTTTTGAAGTGATTCACTTCAAGCATATTTTCCGTGAGGTCAATTTTGTTGCTGATATTTTTGCTTATCATGCGAAGAATTTTCCTATTGGTGCTACTATCTAAGACTGTTGCCCTCATGCTGTCCGTCTCTGGCTTATACATGATGTGGCTATTATTTCTTACTCCAGACAGTTTGTTGTTTTCGTTGGCTTAGCTTACGTTTATTCACCAAAAAATAAAGTTTGAAATTTAACTTATAAAAAATTAAATATTACTAAATTGAGTTAAAGGCCAGCCAAAGTATCTATTTTATTATAATTTTATTATTCTATCTATTTTATTATAATTTTATACTTGAGTGGGTTAACCATGGAATATGCTTGCAAATCTTTCGCCTCACTCAATGATAATAAGCAAAACTTATTCATATTTAATATATTATTTAGGTTTGTTATTAAGTAATTCTATAGACTTTTTAAGTATTTTTGCAGATAAATTAGCTGAAAGGGGGGCAAAGAATTAAGTGGATAAATATAAACTAAAGAATGAAAAAGAGCTAAAAGTTATTAACAGGAGTCTCAGACATAATATTTGAGCAAAGGTAAAATTAGTATTAGACCTGATACTTAGAGAGGTTAAGTTGACGGCTGACATTTTTTAATTTTTAAAGTTACGAATTTTAGATAAGTATTACTAAGAAATATTTTTGATATTATATTTTTTTAATAGATAAAAATTATTTAGGAACATTATCTATTATTATTATTATTATCATCTTTATTCTTCCTAATTAGATTTATTTTAGAAATTTTTTAGAATTAGAAGATATATATGCTAAGCGCTTGAGTAACCCTAGCTATTAGTTATTCGAAGTTTTTGCTGCTAAATATTTTTAATTTACATAGATTTTTTTTATTCAAATAATGAGCAACTAAATCATTACTTGATTGAAAGTAGAATTGAATTTCATACTCGCAAATTATGAGATATAAATAATTTTATTTTTTCTCTTTTTTAATATTCAGTATTTATATAATTTTTTGTGGCTTAATTTAATTATTATTATCTAATTAATTAATATGACTCATTGTTTAATTGGTTAATAATATAATGCTATTTGAAGTACTTGAATCCGTAATTGTTCTTGATATTTTAATCTAGATAGTGATTAAAAATATTTTAAGTGATTATATAATCTAATTAAATAAATATTGAAGTTGGATTTATTAATTATAATCAGATTCTTCTAGTTTTTAAGACTGTTAATAATTTAATTTTAATGACGTATCTATTAGGTAGGTTATTGACAAAAGTAAATTAAAGAACGTTTATCAATTAATTTAAAATCTAAGGATTGATAGTGAGAGTTTGTCCAATATTATAATTGTTTTATTGAATAATTAATAAGAAGTGACATTTGAATATATGATCAATTCAAGATTTGAACTAAAATTATTTATTTAATTACGTCTTTTTTTATTAAATTTCTTAATTTAATTTTATTGTTTTTTAATTTATCATTTTAATTTAATTTTAGTTCTTAATTTATAATTTTTTTTTTAATTTTTATTATTTTTATTTTTATTTTTAAAAATATTTAAATAAGTAGTCAATTTTTTATAAATTTGACCTCATTTAATATTATTATAATTTAATTTATTAAAACATAAAAAATTATTTTTGATAACGTCGGTATTCATTACTAAAATAAAAAAAATTTTAAAATATTATATTTATGAAACATTTTTATTTATATATTACTTTCTAGATTCATCTATTTTCCATGTACTATATTGTCATGAAACCATGCGCCGACCAAGGTCAATCGGGCAAAGTGGTGATTGAGTGATTAGCTGAGTCCATGAACATGCATGTCTCATCCGTACATTTTTGGGTTCTTAGATAAGGGCCATTTGCCCTTAAATAAGGCAGCCCTAAACCATTGAAAAATTAACAAATATCATATGCTTTTTTTATAATACTGAAAAAAAATATAGTATGTTCTTTTATAATTTCTACATATTCAAAATACAATGACAAAATAATAATAATAATAATTAATAATAATATCGTGGAAAAAAATTAACAAATGTTGAAGACTCTGATTGGCTCTCCAATCTGAACCATCCATTTGGTGGGCCACCACTTAAGCTCAGAAATTCATCAGTGGACCCCTCCCACCACATGGGCTAGCTACGGATTTCCATTTTTTTTCTTTATTATATATATTTTGTCAATTGTTACTATTTATCAGAGCAATAAAAAAAAAAGTTTATTACTAATATAAAAATAAAGTTCATGGCATTTAAAAACTAACATTATATAAAATGAAAATTTCCCGTGAACACTATAGCAACCTAATACTTTAACCTAGTAAGGATGGACTTTTCTCTCTTTCTGAGAGTGTCTTTTTCTTCTCTCTTTTGAGAGTTTTTTTGTCTTTCTTTTGTTTGGCCTCCGCATCATGTCAGAGAATGGTGATAATATATTAGTGGAGATGGCATCGCTATCTGTTAATGGGGAGGAGTTCGAAGGGATCGAGTTCCAAGAGGAGGAGATCGAGGTGGATGAAGAAGATTTCTCTTTATGCTTGGTTGGCCGGTTTTTGACTGATAACTAGATCCGATTTCAGTTCATGAAACAAACTATGGCTTCTTTATGGAAACCAGCTGAGGGGATGTCGGTGAAAGAGGTTTCAGAAGGCCTATATGTCTTTTGTTTCTATCATGAAGTGGATCGGGAGAGGGTGCTGAGTATGGGGCCTTGGACCTTTAGAAATCATCTGTTACTTTTAGAGAAGATGGATGGTTATACGGACCCAAAGGAAGTTCCTCTGTTTTCATATTCCATCTGGGTTCAAATCCATGGTTTGAAACCAGGCTTCAATTCTGAGCATGTGGTAGAACGGTTGGGTAATGACATGGGGGTGTGTTTAGAATGCGATGAAAACAATTTTATGAAGGCCAAGAACTTCTCTAGTGCTTGGAATTCCTATATGCGTATTCGTGTGAAGCTTGACGTTTGTAAGCCGCTATGGAAGGAACAACATCTTCGAAGGAAAGGAGGTCGGTGGTTTAAGGTTGAGTTCCTCTACGAAAAATTACCAAATTTCTGTTATTTGTGTGGTATTTTGGGACATGGGGAAAGATTTTGTCCTAGCTTACTTGAAATGGAGGGCAAACCAGTTCGCAAATTTGGCTCAGAAATGCGAGCTGAGAATCGTCAGAAACAGTCCAATATAGGTGCCCGGTGGCTAAGGGAGGATGATGGCAAATTTTCGGGGCGGAGAGTGGTGGTCAGTGGAGACGAGGAGGGACTGGTGGACTGAACGAATTTGGTATTTCCAACAATAAAGGCATGAAATAAGGAGGTGATGGTGGAGGTGATTCAGCCATGAATGAGGGAGAGGAAAAGGAAACGGGAGATAATGGGGGAAAATCTACTTCAAATTCTCCTAACATTAATAAGGGAGAAAAAGAAGGGATTACTATAACTGATACTAAGAGGAGAAGAGTGGGCCATGAGAAAGGGCTCAAACAATTCTTCCAATTCAAAAAATGGACCAGCGGTGGGCCTCCAAGAGAGAGCCCGCCGATCACAATGAGTTGCATAAGTTGGAATTCCCGTGGGCTTGGCAACCCATGTGCATTAGAAACCCTGCAGGAAATTATTAGGGAAAAGAGGCCTTTATTTATTTTTCTTGTTGAAAATATTTCTTTTGTAATAAAGATTGATGAATTTAAAGTTTTGTTAGGTTATGATGGTGCATTTGCTGTTAATAATGTGGGTCGTAGTGGTGGGCTTGCTTTCCTTTGGAAGTCGGCCCAAAGTGTAACACTTTTAAGTTCTTCTTTTTGGCATATTGATGTCTTGGTTAATGTTGCTTTGTTGGGAGAGTGGAGGATCACGGGCTTTTATGGGAGGCCTAATAGAAATGATAGGAGGGAATCTTGGGTTTTACTAAAAGAGCTTGCTAGACAGTATAGTTACCCTTGGATTTGCTGTGGGGACTTTAATGCTGTTTTAGCCCAAGACGAGAAGAAAGGAGGTAATAGGCAACCCAACTTTTTGATTCAAGATTTCAGAGAAGGGATTTTAGAAGCAGGGCTCAACGACTTGACTATGTCTGGTTATAAGTTCACATGGGACAACGGGCGTGAAGGTGATGATTGGATCGAAGCCAAGTTGGATCGTTTCCTAGTGAACAACGAATGGAGGGGACGGTTTGCCCTATCAAAGGCTTCGGTGCTAGACTACAGTTCATCGGACCATCTACCTATCTTTTTACAGGTTAGATTACATCTTCCCCGCTCTTCTGCTAGTCTTTTTGGTTTTGAAAATTCTTGGGGTTTGGAAAGGGGTTGTAGGGAGATTGTGGAATCTGTGTGGGCTGATACTAGTTTGAGTGGAGTTCTGGAGAAGTTGCAGGTGTGTAGTTCGAGACTTAATGACTGGGGTAATAATCTCAGGAGGATGTATCAGACAGAGATTGACAATTGTAAGAGGAGGCTGTGTCTCTTGAGGTGTAGAAGAGATGATGATAGTCGAAGAGATTTCAATGCCACAAAAAAGCATTTGCTGGAACCTTTTCAGCAGAAGGAGATCTATTGGAGACATCGGGCCAAGGAGTTTTGGTTCAAACATGGGGACCAAAACACGAAATTTTTTCACAGGAAAGCAACAATTAGGCAAAGGAAGAACATAATAGATCGGCTAAAAGATGAAGAAGGTACATGGAAAGATTGGAATTCGGGGTTAGAGTCGGTGATTAATGGGTACTTCCGGGATATTTTTTCGACACAGGCGACTTTGCCTTCGGAAATCACCGAGATGGTCCCTTCTCTTGTGTCTGAAGAGCAGAATGGGGATTTATTGAAGCCTTATACGAAAGAGGAAGTAAGAATAGCAGTGTTTAGTATGCAAGCGGACAAGTCCCCTGGCTTGGATGGCTTTAATCCGGGCTTTTACAGAAAATACTGGGATATAATTGGAGATCAGGTTGCTGAGTTTTGTATTGGTTGTTTGCGTGATGGTACATTTCTGAGGGAGCTTAATGAAACAACAATCGTTTTAATCCCTAAAAAGGATCAAGTGGAGAGAATGGCTGATCTGAGGCCTATTGCGCTTTGTAAGGTGCTATACAAGATTATTTCTAAGATGGTGGCAAATAGATTAAAGCTCCTTCTTCTGACCATCATATCAGAGTCTCAAGGTGCTTTTGTTCCTGGAAGGAATATTCAGGAAAATACTATGATTGCATATGAAGCATTGCACTTCATGAGAGGGAAGAGACGGGGTAAGGAGGGGTTTGCTGCTTTAAAGATGGATGTTAGCAAAGCCTATGATAGGCTTGAGTGGAGCTTTTTATCAGTTATTATGCTGAAGCTTGGTTTCAAGGCAGAGTTTGTGCAATTTTTGCATTACTGTGTGTCAACGGTTTCCTTTAGAGTACTTCATCAAGGCTGCCTTTTGGACACTATTATTCCAGAAAGAGGATTGAGACAGGGGGATCCCCTATCCCCCTATTTATTTATTTTATGCATGGAGGGTTTGTCTCGTCTTATTCAGAGCAGACTGTTACTGGGTAGTATTCAGGGAGTTACAATTTGTGGAGGGGCTCCGGTTGTGTCCCATCTGTTTTTTGCTGATGACAGCATATTTTTCTTTAAGGCAAGGGAGGAGCAGGCTACGGCTCTTAAGGAGGTGTTGCAGATGTATGCGTTAGCAGCAGGACAGCTGATCAATTTTGAGAAATCCCTTATATGTTTTAGTGCAAATGTCAAAGATGATGTCCGACAACGGATTTGTGCTTTGTTACAGATTGCTGAACATGATAATCTTGGCTTTTATTTGGGTCTTCCAACGGCGATTGGGCGAAATAAACATGAAGTGTTCCAATTTGTTAAGGATAAATTCTTGAGGAGGCTGAATTCGTGGAAAAATAAGGCGTTGTCTAGGGCAGGGAAAGAAATCCTAGTCAAATCGGTGCTTCAATCTCTACCAACCTATGTTATGAATTTATTCCTACTCACTAAGGGTATTTGTGACGATTTGCAGCAAATGCTGGCCAGGTTTTGGTGGGGTTCTAAGGAAAATGGAAACAGGAATATTCATTGGCTTAGCTGGGATCGCTTGGCCAAACACAAGCATGATGGAGGGCTGAGTTTTAAGCGTGTCAGGCAATTCAATGTGGCTATGTTGGGAAAAATGGGTTGGCATCTCTTTTCCAATTCTAATTCTCTTGCTAGCAAGTTACTAAAAGCCAGATATTTCCCTGATGTGTCTTTTCTTAATGCTTCTCTTGGTGTGAACCCAAGCTACATATGGAGAAGCATAAGAGAATCATAGGAATTACTTAGGGGGGGTTTGATGTGGAGAGTAGGCGACGGGAAGAATATCTCCATTTGGTTGGATAGCTGGCTGCCTGACAACGAGTTGCCTACTATTACAACGGAGTTTGATGTCAGTTTGGGGGTTTATATGGTTTCGGACCTAATCGAAGAGGGTAGATGGAGAGTGGGTCTTATTGAATCGGTATTCAACCGGCGAGACTGAATTAATTTTGTCCATTCCACTGAGGGTTGGGAATCATAGTGATTCACAGTTTTGGCGTTTTGAGAAAAAGGGAGTCTTCTCTGTCAGAAGTGCATACAAAGTTCAGATTAGGGAGACTGTAGCTGATGAGGAAGATCGGAGATTTTGGAAAAGACTGTGGGCGATTCCAGCAGCTCCGAAGGTGAAGAACTTTCTTTGGCGTGGTGCATCTGGATCGCTACCTTGTCGTAGTGCCTTGTGTTCGAGACATGTACCCATTTCGAAAGTCTGTTCTCTATGTAATCTTGGGGTGGAATCTGTTAAACATCTGCTCGTCGATTGCTATTTTGCTAAACAGGTTTGGCATGCTTCAAGCTTCGGTTGGTTTGCTCCAGCAGTTTAGAATTTTAGGGATTGGCTCAAACGAGCTTTAGCTCTCTTCAATCCAAAAGATGTGGTATCTTTGGCCTATACTTGCTGGTCTTTATGGGAGGAACGAAACAATGCTGTCTGGAATAATAAAAACCCAAATGCTCTTGCTTGCAATCTCAGAGGCAGTCGTATGAGGCAAGAATGGGAGGAAGCTCAAGTAGGAATTGATAGCACATTGATCCCTACGGTCAGATCTAGCCGGGAGCAAGTGTGGCAGAAACCAGAAGCCCAGTGGTTGAAACTAAATGTGGACATTGCTACTTCGACTTCGGGTTGGATGGGCATTGGTATGGTGGTTCGCAATGACAAGGGGGCTTTTGTGGCAGCTAGAATATTGAGGAAGGAAGGTTCTTATTCTCCCTTTATTGCAGAACATCTGGGAGTGCGAGAGGCCCTTAGCTGGATTAAAGGGCAAAGGTGGTCAAATCTGGCGGTGGAGTCGGATAACGTACAGATTATTTAAGCACTTAAAGCAGACAATACGAATGATATTTCTATATTTAGAGGTATAGTAGCTGATTGTAAATCTCTCAATCAAGAGATTAGTGGGACTGTGATTTATTCTCATGTTTATCGTTCGGCAAACAGAGTTGCTCATGTTCTTACACAAGCAACCCGTTTATTTCCGGATGAGAGGGTTTGGCTTTCCTACCCTCCTGAGTTTGTAATTTCTCTTTTGAATTAATACAATTCTATCTTTTTTCAAAAAAAATAATAATAACATTATATTATGATGTAATTTCAATTACTGACGAATATTGGATTCAGTTAATTAATTAATTAAATTATTTAATTTTAAATGATTTAATTAATTAATTTAATTAATTAACTAAATTAATTAATTTTTTTAATTTTATAATAAAATTTTATTTATAAATAAAAAATTAATATAATTAATTAAATAAATAAAATTTATTAAAAAATTAAAAAATTATTTTATAATAAAAATTAATATAATTAAAAAATTAAATAAAAATTAATAACTAAATAAAATTTTATTTTAAATTTTTAATTAACGATTAACCGATTAAACTGAATTAATTAATTATTAATTAAATTAAAAATTAAAATAATTTAAAATTATTAATTAAATTAATTAATATATAATAATTTTAATTAATTAAATTAAATATTTAGTCAATTAATTAAAAATTTATCCAGCTCAGATTTCAATAAAAGTAGTTTTAATAAAATAGCAAAAATTGGAAAAAGTAAACTTCATTTTCAAAAGAAGTTTAATTTCCTATTCAATCACGTTCATCAAAAATTGTTTGGGCTGCGCAGATGTAAAATCAATTGAATCACATGGAATCGATAAGTACAGAAAGTATACAAATAATTGAGCCATATTTTAAGGTAATTCCTTTTACGACTAGCAATCTGCCTAAACTATTACAATTTCTGCTTAACTATTTGCATAGATTCCGCATTTGTTGCCGCCAAATGGGCTTTTTATTTTATGCAATTATTTTATCTTGCAACCTTTATATAGATAGAATTATATCCCGTGATATGATTATGAATAAATGACACCTTTTATTATTTTTTTATTTTTATAATTTTTATTAAAAATATTTTGATTATTTTATTAAAAATTTATTATAAACTATATAAAATTTATATAATTATCATAAACTCATTGAAAATAAATAAAAATTTGATATTTTGATTAATATTTTATAAATTCATATTTTGATAAATAATTTATAAAATATGATAAGTTTAGAATTATTTTTAATTTTTATTATATTTTTGTAAAAAACTCTATTACTTATTATTATAAATCAAGATATCCAAAAATTAGAGATAGGAGAATTCCTCGTTCGTCACATTTTGATATTAAAAGTACAGTTCGAATTAACATATCAGTTATAATACTAACAAACAGCGAATAAGTGAAAACTGAATTACTAATAAATTTGAATTATATTATTTTATTTTATTATTATAATAAAATATTTTTACTATGTTTTCTACGAATTTTATAGATATTTTTTTTGGAAAAAATTGCATATCCATAAAGTAGTAAATTGCAACGACCACCTTTAATAGTTGGTGAGTGATGATGGCCGTCGGCGGCGGCGATTAAAGATGATTTGGAAGCAGTTGAAGTGCCGTCTTTAATGAGTTTTCATCTTATTTTGAAAAATATTTTACATTTTTAAAAAATAATTTCTTGAGTTTCCTTTCAACCATGAAAATATTTTTCTTCTTATATGTCTCAAGAATCTGATAATAATAATGTCTATTAGTAAAATTTATCTGGTTATTAAATAATACATTTTGATAAAAATCTAACTGAAATATTATTGATACGAGTGAAGCTAAATATTTTAAATCATCTTGTTCAACTTATTATTTTCAGCTGTCCAATTAAAAGCAATAAATAAATATATATATATATATATTATTGTTTTTTTTAACTGAAATATATATATTATTTTTCATTTTTGACAAAATATTATGTTTAATTAGCTGTTCGTCGCAGTTAAAAAAAAAAATTAGCTGTTCGTCGGACACGAAGGTTAACAGTTTTAACGGCTAAAAAACTGATAACGGGAAGCTCCATGAATATGGAACTTAACAAAAACTAACCAAGACTAGAATTTAGCACACCGAAAAATAGTCTAGCACTAAAATATAACTTCTTGCCAAGTCAATTAACGCATGATCGATTCCCTCTCCGATGTAATATTAAAAAAAAGTCAAGAACCTAAAATCAAGTGATAATGAAAGAGAGACAAACAGAGAAACTGAGAAAAACAGGGGAGCAAGCCCCAGATTTGTACTAATTGTTATTTATTAAGTAATTAATTAACACTAATATTAATATTAGTTCTTCTCCCACAGGGTACATTGGTATAAAACCCACACCACTGTCAGGAAAAAATTAGAGACTTTCGAGATTTAATTAATCATTACTTGTCTAAAGTAAACCCATAAACAGTTTCTGGGTTCTCACTAAATTCTCTCTTTTGGGTTATCAGTGTCGAGAAAAAAAAAACCCAGAGAAAGAATTTTACATATGGAAAGAAAAAAAAACTAATACACTTAATTTAGCAAGAAGAAGAAGAAGAAGAAGAGAAAATTAAAGAAGAGAAGCAGTAAAGTAGCTTCATCTCTCTGCAGCTAGCTGTTAATTTTCTCTATGAAAACAGAAATTTTGGGTTGGTTTTCTGTCTTTCTTGTTCATCTGAGCATGGAAGTTAGAGAAAGAAAAACATCTTCTTGACAAGGAATGGTGAGACCCATATCATGATCAAACCCAAATTGCTCTTCTGCTAGTTGAAGTAAGGATTGAAACTCAGGTCTTGTCAAGAAAGAAATGGGTACAATATATCTGCTTCTATTTTCACCAACATATACAACAAAATGTCCTTTTGGTACATCTAATGGCAAACCTTCTTGGTCTTGATGATACCCAACTTGTTTCTTTCCTAAGCTTGAGCATCTCTTCAAGATCTGTTTAAGAACTGCTGTTTGAGACTTCCTAATGGCCATTTTTTCCCTTTTTTCTGAGTTTGTGTTAATGGGTTTTTGGCAAGAAAAAGATTTGGAGGTTTTGGGTATTGAGCTGTTGAGAGCAATTCTAAAAAGTGAGAGAGAGTAGTTAGAGTGGGTATGTGAAAAGGTTGAAGAGGATTGTAAGGGTATTTATGGGGGGGCGGGGTTGGGGTTGGTTTGGAGGTAGTGACTCGAGGTAGATAAACAAAGTCATGTGGGGTTGTGGGAGCAAAGAACAGACCATAGTGTGTTTTTGGGGTCCGTGAGAGGTTTAGGACATGCTGGGAGCCAAACCCATTGGGTTTACACCCTCTTGTTGTCCTTGGGCAGGACAACATGGTCCCTCTCTATGTGCTCGATTAGTAGTACTAATCGTAACATATTGAAAATGACCATCGTCTCTTATATTAAATATGATATTATAATTTTTCACCACTATAGAATAGGATACTGGGATAAAACAGATGCCTGAAAATATCGTCTCATATTTTTAGACAATTTTTTATATTTTTACGGACAATTTTATATATTCCCAATTAATACTCATTTTTTTAGTATTTTTTTTGCTTTCTTATATTTTGTTTTCGAACTTTCAAGTTTCAATTTAGAAAATTGTCTCTAAATGTGTACGTGCAATAAGGTCATAAGAAGCATCCTTCCAATTTCTTTTTTCTTTAACTTTAAAATCTTTTTGGGTGGTCATTTCTTGCCTTTGGTGAAAATGGAAATTAAATGGTTAAACATTCCTGCCATTGTTGCAGCAGCTAGCTAAAAATATATATATATATATATATATATTTCATGATCAGGCTTCACTTTCTTCATGCTTACCTTTGTTGAACTCTTCTAAATATACTAAGTATATTTTTCTTCTTTTTATCCCTTCCTGCTTTCAGTGTTGTTTTGTCTCCTCTTTCAGGTTTCCTTGACACATTCTTCTATTTTCTTGTTTCGCAGCTTTGAATTTTGATTAGCACTGGTGGTGACTTTCATTTACTATTCTTTGTTTTCACCAATGCCCTACTAGATAAAAGCACGATTAGTAAAATTTTTGAGATTTTCTTTATATATTATCATAATTTAAATGGAGCTATATATAATAAAAATAACTCTTTTTTCATTTCCCACAAGTTAAAAAGAAGTCATCGAATTGTATTAGTTTTTAGGGCAAAAAGATTAAAATATTTTTTTTTAAGTTTTGGTGTGGAGAAATAAAAATAATTAGTGCAAGTTTTAATGGAAAATAAAATGAGGGTACAGTTAGAAAAATAAATGATAAATAGTTTTTTGAAATTCAAAATAATATATATTTTAAAAAGAAAATCTCTTAATAATTTCTTCTTATGGTACGCAAGAACATCAACCCACTCTGTTTCTCATCTATCCATAAAAGTAGAGTGTTTAATATTTGATTTTCAGAAGTAGGAATTTGTCTCTCTTGGTCCAATTTGTCAAGCTACTCTGATGAATATCAACTAATAATATTATTTTGCTTTAAAAAAAATCTTTAAAACGATAAATATTTATAAATTGAGTATAATATTTAAATTTTTATCCCTTAGTAATTAAAATTTTCACAGTGAATTTCAAAATTACTAAACAATAGTAAAATTAATTAAAACTTACAAACAACTATAATTACATGTCAATTAACTATATGCGTACGTCAAACAAAGTGAGTTGAATTCATCATCTAATTCAGTGAATATAATTAAATTCTTTCACCCTTTGGCTTATTTGTCTAGCTACATCATCTATATAATAAAGAGTTCATAATTCAAGAGATAAATAGTGGTTGTACCGAACATTGTACCACCACCACCACTTGCCTTCTATAGGGTTTCATTTCACCTTAATTGTTGAGCTTGTGATTCTGATATACGAGTACTGCTGAAACACATAAAAAGAGCAGTAATTATCACCATGTGCTCTGGTGCTCCTTATTTACATTACATTTACAGTTATTTTTTTCTTTTTAAAGAATTGACTAATTTATTTGACCGATTCATAGAAATTAAATCATTAACTATCCCTTTTTTTTGTCTTTTTTTATTATTTTTGTGAGAGAAATATATATTTTGATTGCTACATTTCATTTAGGTGAATTAATTACATTGGCCATTGATAAGGGCAAGTGGGCACTTAGTAATTAGTATGCCACTCATCGCTTTCTGGAGTCATCTCCCAACTATGGTTTAGTCATATTCATGTCCTCTTAATTTTTATTTCATTTTATATATTTATTTTTTTAATACAAAATTTATTCTTAATTAATAAATTATCATAAAAAAAACTATCTAGGTAACTAACCGTCTCTGCTTATTTTTTATTTACAAAATGATATTATGTTAGTTAATTTTCATTTATAATTGAATACTTTATGCGATGGACTAAAATTGAGATGAAAATTTATAATTTTTATTTATTTAAAAATATAACTTATAATCGCTTAGAATGAGAATGCATATAGTCTATTCGTTAGTGAATAAAGCTATAAGTATTAGTGAGGATCACAGATTAGTATAGGATATTTGGTATAGAAAACTTTATTGACATGTTAATTAGTGGTAAATATCAATAATAAAGCCAAAAATATACTTAATAAAATGCTAACAATTAATGTGTTGATATGAATTTTGCAAGAAAATGGACAAGCGACTCTTTCTGAGATATCTGTTTGCCACAAGCACATTAATTGTTTCCGGCAATAAAAAGACTAAGGGCATGTGGTCCTCTTCCTCTTCCATTTCCAGTTATAATTTTTATCTTAATGAATATATTTTTTATATTTTAATTAATTATTAAATATAAAAATATGTATTTTTTAATTCAATTTACTTTTTAAATTTTAAATTTTTATTTTTTTCCACCAAACATCAGTATTTTCATTTTTTCCTCATCTTTTTAGCATTAATTAAGAGAAAAATTGATGAACAACATGCATGAAAAATTGCAAAATAAAGAGAAAAAAAAATAAAAACGATTGCATAAATATGTAAAATTTAATTCATTCTCTATATTAAATTTAAGTAATAAAAAATATTGAAATAATATTTTTCTTGTATTATTTTTTTATTATAAAAAATTCCTTCAATATGCTATTACTAGCAATAGCCCGCACAATTAAATAGTAATTTAGATATAGACATAATTTAATTATAAATATATATATTTTTTAAAATTAATGGATTTAAAATTAATTTTTTTATATTTATATTTAAAAAAATATTTTATCTATTATGCTAAAATCATCATTTTTAACTCAAACACATTAAAAAAATAATCATTAAAATTTTTAAATATTATATAAAATTATTTTAAATTAATTAAAATATCTTTTATTAATTTATTAATACTGTATTTTTACTTTATTTATTAAATTATTAATAATAAAAATATAATTAATAATAATTAATTTTTTTATATACAATGATAATTTAAAATAAATAATTTTTTTTAAAAAAATAATAATTTCAGCTGAATAGATGAAATTACCATTATCAAATATTTTTTTTTATAATATAATAGCAGAGTTATGATTCAGAAATTCAGAAAATAGATAAAATTTCAAATCCCATGCTCAAAATTAAAAGCATTGTCTTTCTACTAAATCATTGCCCTTTACTTAAATGCTTCATACGGCAGCGTCCGGTCTGTCCTCCTCTCCTTTTTTACATCGTGATTGTAACTTTGGTACTACGTCAGTACTTCATGAGTAATTCTCAAGCTAATGCATGCATCTTTTTCTTTTTTAATGTTTTCAAAATTCTACTATTAGTCTAATCTCCCAAAATCTATTGTTCATTCTATAATATAAAAAATATTTATATTATCAAAACAAATTATTACTAATTTTAATCTTATCAAAAAACAAAAGACGGAAGAAATAAATGAACTATAAATCCTGATTAATCAAATTATATTTAATATATAATTAGAATTCAAACCCATATATTAAAACTCCAGGATACTAAATGTACAATTTTATTATTCTAGTCAAAGTGTAAGCGGTTAAATTAATAAGACGATTAATCCAATAGACAAATAAATTAGAAAATTTATAGTCTAACCTCATACAATTTTGACATTTTTTTTATTTATTTACCTATTTTGTTCATTATTCATTTCTTTAATTAATTAGTTGATATTGTCAATGATAATTTAATTGCTTAATGTTAATTACAATTCATTGACTTATATATATATATATATATATATAAAGAAAGAGCATTGAAGAAAAGGGCAGAGCATGTTCCGTGATTGAGATGAGAGTGTGCAGTAAAATGGAAAAAAATAAAAATAAAAAGAGGCAAATTAGAAAGTGGGTTCTACTGTAATCACCGAAAGGCAGCAATTGGGATTCTACTAATTCTTTACCTCAAAATTTTAATTTAATTTATTTTTATTGATTAAATTTATTTGAATTTTATTATCTAGAATAATAAAAAATAATATTATTTTTTATCTTATAAAATATTATATTTAATTTAAATAAAATATTTTAAATTTTAATAATTGAATTCTTATAAGATCTCTCCATCTCGACATAATTTTATTTCTTTTCAAATGATTACTTTTTAATTTTAAAAAATTACAGGTTATATATATATATCTATATATATCTTCAAAAATGACATTTAATAAAATAGAATTTGAGACATATATAATTTATACATGTCAATTTAGTTATATGTCATATGTGTAGCCAAACTGATGTGACGCAATGCAATTTCAAGGATAGAAAATGACTCCCCACTCCTCAGCTTAATGCAAGTGAAGCCCATGTTACCTTTGCGTCTCGTAAAAACTACAATAATATTGTCTATTAAGGACCTTCACCTATGCCTAGCCTGACCACATTTATATATATATATATATATATATATACACACTGTATTTTTTTTATTTTAGAATGAATATGATTTTATTAAAACATTCTTATATCCAGGTACCGAGGGAGGGAGAGTTGGGTGGCAATGGATCCTACACTATATATATATATATATATATATTTTTTTTAATTAATAAATATTTATAATTTTATAGTTAAGTATTTAGGTTAATACTGTAGAATTTTATAATTTATTTATGATTTTAATAAAACTAATGTTTTAATTTAAAATAATATTTTTATAAAATTTAATTTAATAAAATTTGATAAGTAAATTAATAGATTTAAAATAAAAATAAAAATACATATAAAAATTTAATAAATTTAATAAATAATATATAATTTTAACAGAGAATTTTTTTATAAAAATTTAAATTTTATAATAATATTAAATACTTTTTTTTAAAGTTCGCTTGCAATTTTTATTTCACTTAAAGAATTTATCGTCCTTTAACTAATTTTTGATTCCGCCGCTGCTTATATCATATTATAAAATCTCAAAATTAAACAAAATAGTGCATATTTCTATTATTTAAGATCACGTATAAAATCAGTTAAACATATAAATGTATAAATATACTGATTTGCTGATTTCTCCTTTATAAGTTTAATTATTATTATACAAAGCTAACCACAAGCATATTATTAATTTTGTTCGCTATGGTTTTTAGGATTTAATTTTGTTATCTAAATGTTTATATAAAAAATGAATTTTCTCCTTCAAAAATTTCACTAAAAATTTAAAGGATTAAATCTACCATGTAACATGCTACCGAACCGAATTATGTAGTATTGATAAATGAGACTAAACGACCAACTCAATTAAGTTCATTGTTATAACTCTTAAACCATACATTTTGAGTCAAATTGAATACCATATATACTTTGTAAACCAAACTATATAATAGGAAAATAAATTGAATTGGTCCCCCAACAGCTATGCAAGCCCCGGAGGTAGTCCGGGAAATTAGAGTACTTACGGATGTACCTCAACCATATGATATTAAAGCGTCCATACACTGTAGCAATTAATAACGTTGTTCTTCAATCTTAAAATTTTGTTTAATTTAAACACTAAAATTTAGCTTAATGACTAAAATATGTGCTGATTCGACTTAAATTTTGAGTTCAAATTCTAGATGTTTCATTTTCACGTGTAATTAATAAAAAAAATATTATCTAATTTAATTTTTTTTATCAATTTGTGATAGTCACTTTGAAAATGCATACATTATAAAACAATTGCAGTAAATTTTATATAAAAAAAAACATTCTAATAAAAATGTTTATTACTATTTAATTTGTGCCGTCTGAATTTATTAAAAAAAGGTCTTTTATTATTTATATAACTGTATTTTGTTTAGGAGGGAAGAGTCCAAAACCAGATGTGTTGGGTTTGATTTTTGGCACGTGTTATGGATCGCAAAGGAAATGAAAATTGGACACGTTTAAGAGAAATTGAAAATTGAATTAATGTCGTGTACATGTGGATATAAACAAAGGGAAAAATAAAGAAAAGATACTGTATAGGTTGTAAATGTGTATGGTTTTAATTCGCTAACAAAGTACTGAACAACTAACTCTACATAAACTGATTTCTTTGTATGTTTCAACTGCTCTTTTTATAAATGTTGGATTTTTGCTAATTATGCCTTGGAAGAAACAAGTCTCACCAATCCCCCTATGTGCCACTCTAGTTTTTCTTATTTTCATTTTTGTGCTTGTTATTATTATAATAAAAACAGAGCTAATTCTTCATATACCCAATAATAATTATTGATTTTAAAAAAATATACACAGATAGAGAATAATAATCAAACATATCTCACAAATATGTTTTTCTAGTGTTACATAAATAATAAAAAATCTTAACTCATTACACACAATTTTTATATATAATTTAATATTAGATATGATATATTTTTCAATAAAATTAAAAACGGATTATTCTCTACAATTAAATAAAATAATGATTTTATAATATAAAATAAAATAATAAATTTTATTTAAAAAATAAGGGTTAATTAAATTCAGCCATTAACTAAGTCAAACATTGAGATTGACATAAACCCATAACATTGACATTAGAGGTGAATTTTAGATTAGGATTGGATATATTAGTGGTAGTATAGTCAGGCCCGCAGGCCCAAGGAATGTGGTTGTGGGCCACCTTTATAATTCATATATCACGGATTTTTAGTCGAGCCTAAAAAGATTGTGGTGCATTTATAAAACTATCTTAAAAAATAAATTTTATTTTAAAAATATCATAAATAATAAAAATATTTAAAAAAATTTAAAAAAAACATCACTCTTTACTAAAAATATCTTATCATTCACTACAATCAATATTTTATTTTAATTATTATTATTATTTTTTTCAAAATTTACTATTAAATAAAAATATTCTAATAAAATAATAAAAATTAATACTTTAAATTATTTTTTATCATATAAAATTTATAATTTTATATAAAAGATAAATTTTAATTTTAATTATAAAAAATAAATATCACTCATAAAAAATAAAAAAAATAATATATGCAAATATATATTAATAAAAAATTATTAATTTTTTTTAAACAAATTTTACATATTATACACATAAAAAATAAAACAAATATTAAAAATATTATGTAAATATATAGTAGATATGTTGTAGATATTTTATAAATATTATCTGTATATTATGTTTTTATTATTTAAATTGTGTGTATTTTATGTAAAAATTATTGAATATTGTATGAATGTTGTGTGGATGTTGTAAGAATAAAAAATTTAAAAAATAAAATTTAAATAAATATTAAAAATATTATGTAGATATGGTACATATGTAGTTTATATTGTTAAGTTTGTATTTTGTATATGTTTTGTATATATTTATTTTTTTATATATACATTAAAAATATGATAATTTTTTAAATAAAAAATATAAATATAAACAAATTGAGAAAAAGCAAAAATAAAAAATTATAAAAACAGGAAAAAAAAAAAGAAAAATGACCGTTGAAAAGAGGTAAAAATGAAAACAAACGACGCGTGTCCGTAGATTTAAAATAAAAGATTAAACTCCATAGTTTTAAAAATCGAAAGTCAAAATGCCATGTTGGAAGTAAAATTCTCAAAGATTGTCACTAAGTGGAGAAAAAAAAAGCACTTTATTAGATTTTTAAAAAATTTTAGTTTTTTTATTAAATTTTTTTTATCATTTTATAAAAATGTATAATAAACTTTTAATAATCTAATAATAAATTATATATATATATTATACAGAACTATTAAATTTATAAACTGATTAAAAAATATAATAAATATAATAATATTTTTTTAATCGGATAGATTTCAAAATTTATAATATCGTCAACTTTTCTCTTGCAAGTTCATAAAAAGCCAAAAAAATCAAAAAGCGAAAGGAAATCAGTACACGGCAGCAACAAAGCAATTGACTTCGGGAAATAATTTCAAAACCCAAAAATCAAACAACCCTTATCAGAAAATTAATTCTAAAACCAGCCTAAGTATTTTTCATGGCTAAGCTAATTAAATAAAGAAAGAAACCACCCATAATCTATGATTCTCTTTTTCACATCACATTAGTTGGTTTTTTCCAATGCACATTCCAGATTCATGGTCCTGTATTACCAGTTCCTGAGCTAAAAGCATATGAACAAGCTAATATATATAGCTTGAAAAGATGACCTCAACTATACCTTCAAGTTAAGCAAAAGTACAACACAAGATTGTATTAAAGCTGCTCCTTCTGTAATATATCTAGCAACCCCAATTCTAAAAATGTTAAAATTGGCTGCAAATAATTGTCTTTTACAATTTGAATTGCAAATAATTCAATATTTTACATACAAAAAAGAAGAAGAAACCCTACCGGGGAGGGTTGGTAATAAAATTTTCTTAGTTTGCTAGCTGCCTATAACTCATTCAGATCGTGTTCCAGTAAATCCTACACTGAAAATACTTTCCTTTTCTTGATTGAACTAATTTGCATGAAATTTTTGGTAATAAATCACATACTTTTAAGTGGATAACACAGTTGGCTTCTCTGCTGAGTCTTCTACCTGCAAGCTTTCATAGTATTTCACAAGGACTTTCCAACCACCAGGACACATAAAACCATCTGGAGGGTTCTCACCATTTCTTGCAAAAGTTCGCATCTGCAAGAAAACCATGAGCACGTCAGGAAGTTTATGTTAGATGACTGTTATAATGCCAATCAGATGCAAATGCT
This sequence comes from Garcia nutans, assembly GCA_947685225.1. Taxonomy (NCBI): domain Eukaryota; kingdom Viridiplantae; phylum Streptophyta; class Magnoliopsida; order Malpighiales; family Euphorbiaceae; genus Garcia; species Garcia nutans. The sequence goes on from CANTUV010000039.1 coordinate 58,830,090, forward strand.
TACAGATTCACAACCTCTATGATATGAAAATTATCAGAGCAAAAAAGAGGGTAACATCAACATCTTGAGCACTATCTTCATGAAATCATATGATTGTTGAGCAGTAAAACCCAAAACTAATGTTCAGGAAAGCATTCCTACTAACCAGAGGATCACATTATTGACCAGTACAAGTCTTATTCTCTGTTTTTTTAGTAAATTTGGGAAAAAAACTTACTGTGAGATACACGAAGTATAATTAGGGAGTTTATGGTCAAAACAGCCCAATAGTGGAGACACAATACTTATAAAAATGTTTTTAACAATTCAAAGATGGGGCTTAAGATAACCAAGGAATCAGATACTGTTCACACCTTGGTCCCCGAGATGAAGAGGAAATCCTGGGCACGAGATGGATCAAAAAAGGCCATCTTCTTTTCCGCAGTGTCATATGCGGCCACCTGCATAGCACAGTGAAGAAAATTTTATTCCATGACTTATTTGTAGGGAAAACACAAAAAGCAGATGCACATTACCCTGTATTTAAAACATCAGAAGTCAACTACTATGCCACAAAACTTAACCTTACGAAAGAAAAGCACAACTTCCCAGAACCAAGACATAATAACTACCAAATTGAGTTGGATGTAAAATACACATCAAAGTGGAACAAGAACAGTAAGGATGTCATCTCAAGTACTGGACTTAGCAATGTAGCCTCGTGCTGTAAGAGCATCTGCTTTGCATTGTTTGAGAACCCACTGTTTTCCATTGTCCCCAAAATGTTTGATCCCTTACCCTCTTTGTCTAAATTATCAATACCGATAAAAGTTTCGGCCAAGCTTAACAATAGTGTTCTATACGGGTTCTGCAACATTCTATTCATTCCTTCAATACTGAAACAAGCAATTCCCACCAATTCCTTCAACATTCTACACTTTAACCAATTCGCACCAATCTCATTAGTCTCAAGAAGTCATTGCTATCCATATATGATATTATTTAAGGACCAACCATATATTCAACAACAAAGACTGTTCATTGCTAAGGAACATATGTTGAGAACATCATTTACCTAGTCCACAACAAGGTAAGCTAGAATTCAAAAAAAAGATGCTATCATCTCTAAGAAAGGTTATTTCAGAAGTTCTTGAATAGTTCAAGTAACCACCCAGTATGAAATTTAGTTCCGTTGGTGTTTATACCAGAATGTCAGAATGTTTATAGAGTTAGGGTAGCTAATGCAGTATCATAAGATTATTTATTAGAAATTCCCAACCTTCATGAACAAGAAAATTAGGAAAGGGGAAGAACTTCAACAATTGAGGCAAGAAACTTGTGATACCTACCCTAAAAGGCAAAATATTTAATTTCTCCAAGCCAGGAGCCATGCTCAGGACCTTCTTTCCATGATCAGGATCATATAGATCTCTCTTCTCTGTTGGGTGGCCCATACCAGCAGGATCACGACCTACTATGTAAAAATTAGCACCTGCATTTATCCGTCCCTTGGCATGCCACTGTACTTCAGTTGGACCCGCATAATGCATAGGTGAGGGGAATATTGCAACAATTGTAGTATTAGGGTCAAGGACACCATCTTCGAGGACCTGTTTGAAAATAAATTCAGAAATTCTCATTCCATATGAAATAGACTTATTCTAAACAAATGAAAAAAGAATAATAAAAGGGATGACGTCATATTATAACATGTTCATTAGCCCATTGTCATCCGAAGCTAAATAGAGGAAATTGCTGAAATAACCTTGCTATGTTGTTCCATCCGAACATCCAAAGGCACATCATCAGCTTTTGTGTAACCTCCTAAAGGATGTAGTAGTAGAATTGGATTTTTGTACCCCATTTCCAAAAGTCGCTTGCGTGTATCATTCATCAATAAGGCATGCCCATTGTGCACAGGATTCCTCAATTGAAATGCAAAAACTGCATCAGCTTGACGTTTATCAAATTCCTTCCGAAGTTGTTTGGGAGAGAGCCTGTAGTGATCAAGCCCATCATTATATTTGATAGGCTTTAGTACCTCCAAATCTCCACCTATGAGCCAATTTCCAGCTGAAGTGATGCATTTCTCAGCATATGGTAATCCTGGTGCAGTTGTACCCCAAGTTCTCGCTATTCTTTCTTCTTTATTATGATTATATATCTCAATACTGCAACAAAAGGCAAATTTACAACATGGTTCGACTAAAAGAACAAGAGATTCATGTGATCAACAATGAGCTAACAGCTTGGAATATGCTAACATTTAATTTTCAAATCAATGATGATTGAAAACTATACAAGAAAAAAAATTGTTTTCACAAACAAAATCAGTACGTGGGGAACAAAGGGTTATGTCTATAAAACAACATGACTAACTTTTGCTAGAACCCCATTAACTCCAAGCTGAGCTCACGCAGAGTCAGTTTACCAATAAACTCTGCTAACATTAACTAATAATGTTATCAGCTTGATTAAGATGAAATTAAACCAGGGTTACATCTTGGGTTGAAACTTTATGTTTCATCAAACTCATGTACAAGTGAATATGCGTATGCGTTTGTTAAATGCCAAGTGACTAGGGTATTTGCAGCATGTATTTGTTCGGAACCTAGGATGAGGAAGTAGTCAAGCTATCTAGTATCTTTTACAAAGATGTATCAAATTCATAATGCCTAAACCAACTCAAAGTTCGTAACAAAACTTATTTCCAGTTTCACTCCAAACTCGAGGAATTGGTTTTGTTATTCTCAAATGCCAGCCAAAATCACAAATTTGCATTTTTTACTAGTGCAGAGATATTTAAATAATATTATTAACAGATGAGGTTGCCAGTGTCCCTTTCACGTCTGATTAGACAATTATAAATTATCTTGATGATTTGATTTGTTTATGTTCCACTATATTTTAAATACAATAACAGAGCTCCACAATAAAAAATTAACACAAACGACAGAGAAATTAAGCGATTAACCTTCTCAGAATGCCAATTAAATCGCCATCAGGAGCAACCAACCCAACATTCTTTGACGATCCAACGCTCTCCTTAGTCTCATCATCAATCGCCAAAACAATAGGAAGCGACATATTAACCACAGTCCCATCAGCCATCCTCAACGAATTAAAATGCAGACTCTGTAAATACTCATTTTCTCTCATGAACCCTCTCAACGGACTCGCCCATCCCTCGCTAATTACATGAGCCCACTGAACATCAATCTGGGTCAGCTTCACCTTAGGCATTGACTCCGCCTCTAAAGCTTTCGCTCCCCTCTCACTCTCCGGCACAACCAGATCCACCAGAACTCCACCGTCGGGATCAATTAGCGAGCTCTTGATCAAAGGAAATGAAGACCGAACGGGGTTAGAAGAATTTATCATTTTGGGTTTATTATACACGAAATGAATCAATGGATTTGAGTGATAAATGGGTCTCGTTCGAATTCTGGTATTGTAACTTGTGAATTTTGTTTTGCTATTTGTATGAAGATTAAGGGTATTGCAAGGAGTTCTGATACTGATATGTAGTCTAATTGTTAGAGGCATTTTGAATAATCAAAGATGATGAAAGTTTGCGACTCTGCTGTGAGAGTAATGAAAAGAGATCCGTTTAATTTGGGAAGGTCTAAATTTGGGCAACAAAGCATTTTGGTAAGAAGCAGAGAGATACACAGTCCACACGTTGCCTTTTCCAGCTTGTGGATGGAAGTTGGATGCGCTGGTCTGCATTTGTTGCTGGGGACCAAATTCTTTGACGACTGGGCAATGGGCCAAAATACACTGAAAGCTATTTGCCCAACTGCCACTGGAGAGTTAGCGGTGACTTCTTCAAGTTCCCCCACTTGTGCTTTCGATCTGAAAATTTTATGAGGAATTTTGGTAAAAGTTTGCACCAAGCTGGTCTTAATCAGCAAAAAAGATGAGGCACATAATTTTTTTTCCCCCGAAAGTCATGAAACATATAAATTTAAAACATAAATGAAATATTTCCAAACGACATGTCGTTTAACTGGACGTGTTGCCGTTAGATTTTGGTTAACGGATTGTGGAACTTATTCTGTAGTACCAGATGCCCAACCCAGTTCAACACTTCGAATTCATTCGAGTTAATGGGCCCGCAAGGTCTGGCGTTTACTTCTAGTTTATTGGGTTGTATTTGAATTTTTGCAAATATATATTTATTGTCAAATTATATATCCATATACAATTTATATTTATATCCTTTTATAAAATTTACACTCTTAAATTTTTACCATTCAAAAATAACTAACCAAAATTTATGATAAAATTGATTTCATGATAAGTGATTAGAAGAATAATCATATGATAAGTCATATTTTTTTTATCCAATTTTGTTAAATTTAAATAGTTGCCATTAGTTTTTTTAAAATATTTTTTTATCTTTAATATAGTTATTACTATTGAGTCAATCTATGTAATGTCAATAACTCTAAAATAATAATTAAAAAAACCTCCAATTACATAAGGATTCCACATTATTAAAAGTAATATATGAAGGTATATTACGTTCGAATTATTCTTTAATATTGTATTTTTATTTTTTTAATAGTTAATTTTAATATCTTATTTTTTTAGGAAATTATTATTTATATTTTGAAATATATAACTTTTTAACATGTATTTATTCTTATCTTGATTTGTTAAATTTTAGACAAAGAGCTAATAGATTGTGAAATGCATTTTAAAATATGTGATTTGTCATTTTTCTTTTTGCTAATCGTGTAATTATATGCGAGAGTGAGAATACCTATATTTGAACCACACGAATATGTATCCATTATTTGTATAATTATTCTCTTCAAATTCCATTCCCTCCTAAACTATTCAATTAAATAAAGTAATAATTATTGTATGTTAAAATAATAAAAAATAAATGAAATAGGAGTTTTTTTTTATTAAACAGTAATAAATACTTGAATATGCATTTTATTTTTATTAAAATTTATTATTATCATTTATTTTTCAAAGATATCAACAAGAAAACTACATCCTATATAAAATTATTTTATAAATTCCAATAAAAATATATTTTAATAAAAGTAAAATATTTAATATTATTTTATTGGCACTCGTTAATATATCTATATAAATATATAAAAACTAAAAAAAGGAGATATCTTCTAAAATTGTCATATCATCTATTTATAAAAATACTGCAATATTATAATTTCTCATTTACTCAAAAAAATCACAATATCTCATATTTTTCATTTACTCAATTTCTCACAGCACCTTTCATTTTTCATATCTTTATCATCATTAGCTTTTTGTATCCCTTTATTTTTTTTAGTTCAGTAACTCAAAAATTCAAGTGATTACTCCATATTTCCATTGCCTAGTTGCTCAAATTAGGAAAGTTAGGTTCTTTAGACAAATAAATATACAACCAACTGTTTTACAAGATCAATCTCTACGAGGTAAGACCTTTTACTTTCATCTGTTTTTCTATCTCTGGCTCTTCATAGATTTGCTCTCTATCTCATGATGGTAGGCATGAAAAAGTGTGGTGTATTACTAATAAATACGGCCAGTGGTTAAGTTTTATTATTTTTTGCAATTTCTTAGTTTTTTATTTATATTATTGGAGAAAATTAAAATGAAAGAATTAAGATTTTGTTTTATATTATAGTGCAATTTTTTTATATTTTTATGGAATTTTCTCATCGTCGATTGAAAAATTTTGATTGATAGTGAATTATGTAATTGTGAAAGAGTGATTGGTGTGAAAAAGTTTGTTGGATACAATGATTGGGAATTAGAAATGTATTTTTTTCATGTTTCTTTTTCTGCAAATGCTTTTAAAACTTGATATTTAGCTTATTTTGTAACAATATTTCTAAGCATGCTGAGATGAAATCAATGTTACTTTGATATCATTGGTTTTGCTATTCAAGCCCACTTTTTTAATCTGATTGTTATTTTAAATTGCCACTATTGACTATTGAAATTGTATTAATGAAGTATTTAGATTTTACTAATATCGGGACAGCTAAAAACCTATTTGCATTGTAGTTTAATATTTGTACGTCAATTTATGTTACCATTATACCAATTTCTCTATATTTGTCATCGACTACCATACTATTAGTTTATAGCGATATGGAAAACTTTAATTTGAAAAATAACAGTAAAGAAATTGACAAAATATATGAACTATAATCTCTAATTACCATGATTTTGGAATGGATGAAGCAGAATAATTTTGTAGTTTAACGATGCTATTTGATTATGGAGATACAAGTATGAATGTTGGATAGACGGTGGACTACAAAATTATGGCAGTGCATTTGTTGTCATCCATGAATATTTGATAAACTATTTTCTATTAAGCTATATATTTTCTTTGTTGTAGATCATGATATATTTCTTCTATAGGACAAGTTCTTTTTATTTCCATTGAAAATGGATGCTCTAAAGAAGTTTCTTTACTAAGCATATGGGCAAGCAAAGCCAATTACTGACTTCTACATGAAAATGCTAAACATTTTATACAAAATACTACAATTCATTAAATAAAATTTCTAGCTTTGGCGAGGAATAGCTATTGCAGGCTGTATTGACATGAAAATTAAATTTATACACATGATACTTATTTTTTAATAAAATACAAGATACCTTCTTTTATCCCCAACTCTTCACTGATACAGAGAGAGTATAATACAAAATTTTTCACTTGAGCTCTGTCTACTATATATTCCACGTAATAAAATTCAACATTATAATTTATGGCAGTTTTAAATTTCATAGGTGATGAAGCAATGGACGTTGTTTGGAAATTTTCATCATTCGCTTTCGAGGTTTACTTTCAATGTGCTTGAAGCATGTAATTACATAAGCAATTGGTTACAAATTTGAGCTATATAACTAGTCATTTCTATTACGCACACCTGACATGCTATTCACAATCCAAAACCCTAGCAGATTAAGTAATAATTATAAAATAATAAAATATTTTTTTAAGTATATATATTATATAATAGCAAGTAAAATATATCTCTCACAGTATAATATATTATATTTAATATATGATAAATTTATTATAAAATAACAGTAGAGTGATTTTTTAAATTATTTATTCATATATATTTTTATCTAATAAATTTATTAACTAATTTATAATAAAAAATTATTAATATTAAAAATTAATTATATTTATAATTAAATAAAAAATTATATACGCATCGTACAAGTAAATAACTGATTCATTAAACAACCATCAAACTATAAGTGTTATTCTCATTAATTAATAAAAATAAATAAATATCAAATAAATAAATAAATATCAAACGGCCAAAAAATATCTTTACAACTTCTGTAAAAAAATTGCAAAAGTACTAACTGGACAGTCCAATCCAAGCCAACCAACTCTATGACTTATAACCTCATCCAATGACATAAATACCCCTACTTTTTCCGACAAATATCTTCCTTCCCGTCCCATTTAACCTTATTAAGTAGGGGCATCAATGCCCAAAAAATTTGTCGCATGCCCTAATTCGTTGTCTCCAAACGTATCCCTAATTGCAATATAAGCACACACGTAACTGAATCGTACGATTTTCTTCCTTTTTTTTTGCCCTTTTTTTAGTTATTAGGGTTTACTTGCAATTGGTGACTACTTTGACTCTATTATTGTCAGCGAGATAGTTAGATCGGCGAGGCTGCTGCGAGCTGGAGTGATTCGTCATGGGAGTTCCAGCTTTCTATCGATGGTTAGCTGAGAAGTATCCATTAGTGGTGGTGGATGTAATTGAGGAAGAATCAGTTGTTATCGATGGAACTAAGATTCCGGTGGATGCGAGTAAGCCTAACCCTAACGGCATCGAATATGATAACTTGTATCTCGACATGAACGGGATTATTCATCCCTGCTTTCACCCCGAAGACAGAGTATGAATTTTTTTTTTTAAATTTTTATCCCTGTATTTTAGTTTATGTTTTATGGTCTAGCAAATAGTGGAATTGAGAATGTGTTATTAATTTATTACTTATGTCGATACAATTATTTATTTTGCATTCAGCTTTATACTCTCTCTGTCTATATTCAAAACCTATTCATGATTTTTTATTTGAACAGAATTAACCTATTCATGATTGGATCGTTAATAAGGGCTAACATTATATCATGGCGTGTTATAGATATTGTTATGATATTCGTGCTTTAATGGATTTTATTATTGTATTTGTGATCTGATGATTTAGTATTTAATGTTATATGCAGCCTTCCCCAACCTCTTTCGATGAGGTATTCCAATGCATGTTTGACTACATTGATAGACTGTTTGTTATGGTGAGACCTCGAAAGTTGTTATATATGGCAATTGGTGAGTATTTGATTTTCTGATAATTCTTTGATGCTGGAAAGGTTTTGTGAATCGTATTTGTGTGATATTCATTGTCTGAAAACAATTGGTAGATGGCGTCGCTCCTCGGGCCAAAATGAATCAGCAGCGATCTAGGCGTTTTAGATCAGCTAAAGATGCAGCAGATGCGGTATGTGCTATTGTGAATAATGGGTGGGTCCTCCATGTGTAGGCACAAGGAGGGTTAGTTCTTAATTTGTTAGTCCAATCAGTATATAAATTTTAATTGCTTGATGGAAATTTCTTGTCGTATGCTCATATTGATTCCGAACAAAGTGCTGTATTCGCGTCCTCTAGCTTTTTTACTTGTTTTAATTAGACTTCTTGGAAGTAATTGTATTTATGCATTTAACTAAGCTTTAGAATCAACCTGAGGACAGAAACAAATTCTTGATGGAGATGGGAAGATACCTGTGAAGGAAACATAAGGAATTTAATGGAATACTTGCAATTTGTTGCCCTCCATGTTCCACCTTTTGAATTAAGGAAATTTTAGGATTGGGTTTTCCATTTTGCGGTTGAATGAGAAAATGAACAGGTTTATTGCGGAATTATATGCCTATATGGTCTCTGCTTGTTGTGCCTCTGTAGTTTGGTTCTTTTTGTGGAAGCAATAATGGTTTAGGGAGAATTTGTGTTTTAGACTAAATCTAATTGATTGTGTAAATTTGAAGTTTATGTTAGAAAATTCAACTGTAGAACATTATTGTTGTTTTCATATATTTTGTTAATGACATCTATATATCACATAGGTGATATATATTCAGGATATTTTAAATTCCAAACCTTTTAATTATTGTTCTACTCCTAATCATTCTAAAGAAGAAAAACAACAACATAAACCTCATAGTTGATAATCTGTGTTGTGTTAATGATTTATAACCATTACTTTTTTAGGCAGCTGAAGAAGAGAGGCTTAGAGAGGAGTTTGAGAGGGAGGGTAGAAAGCTACCAGCTAAGGAGGACACACAAGTTTTTGACTCCAATGTTATTACTCCTGGAACAGAGTTTATGGCTGTTCTTTCAATTGCTCTGCAGTACTACATCCATCTTAGACTAAATTATGATCCTGGCTGGAAAAAAATTAAGGTATTGATAATTTTGTTGTTGTTGTCTATTTTTCCTTTGATGGTGGTTTTGTTATTCTTTGCAATTACACTTGTGCCAGAGTGATGTATATATAAAAGAAAAGAGCTAGAGAGCGTGCAAATGTTGAAAGAAAGGTTTTGAGCTATTTCTACGTTTTCTTTGTGAAGGTTATCCTTTCTGATGCAAATGTTCCGGGTGAAGGGGAACACAAGATTATGTCATATATTCGTCTTCAGAGAAATCTTCCTGGTTACAATCCTAATACACGCCATTGCTTGTATGGTTTGGTAAATCTCTGGATTTTGACTATGGCGCTCATATTTATCTATTTATTTTTCTGGCTTTACCATGTGACTGATTTGGTTTGTTCTACACATGGTGCCATTGATAGGATGCGGATCTGATTATGTTGGCTTTGGCTACCCATGAAGTCCATTTTTCGATTCTTAGAGAGGTTTGCTTCTTTCTGTCATTGAAGTTGGCCTTTCTAGGCGTCATTCAACTTTTAAAATTATTATTGTTGTTGCTGTTGCTGTTGTTATTATTATTATTATTATTATTTGTTATTGTACTCTCATTGTTATACAGTAAGAGACAAGGGTATGTTACTTGAAGTGAATGAAATAGTTAACATAGTTAACTTTGCATAGGATTGCAGCAAATGGAATGGATGGTTGAGTCCCTTTGTTAATGCTTGCACCTCATTTGCAAAATGTTCAACATTTTCTCTGAAATATGTATATTTTCTTATTGTGTTGTTCAGGTTGTTTTTACTCCTGGCCAACAAGACAAATGCTTCCTCTGCGGTCAAATGGGTCATTTAGCAGCAAATTGCGAAGGAAAGGCAAAGAGGAGGGCAGGGGAATTCGATGAGAAAGGTGAGGAGCTTGTTGCTGTGAAAAAGCCATACCAGGTGGGTTCCATTGTGGATTTATTTGGGAGTCATTCATTTAAATATCTTACATACACGCAATCATGATTCACATGGTTAGTTTCCATAGATGCAATTGTTAAATGTTTTTAATCGCTTGATCCTTCTTTTTATCCTTTCTCTTGATGCAGTTTCTTAACATTTGGACTCTTAGAGAGTATCTGGAATTTGAAATGAGAATTCCCAATCCTCCATTTGAGATTGATTTTGAATGCATTGTGGATGATTTTATATTCATGTGTTTCTTCGTTGGAAATGATTTTTTGCCACATATGCCCACGTTGGAGATTCGCGAGGTTTGTAATATTTGGCCTTTATTTAAATAAACTGTTGCTGTGAGATGATGTTATTATGCTAATTGAATATATTGAAGCAGTATTCTGATGAACTTTTAGATAGTTCTCTTTCTCAATATCCATATCTGAATTTTGCTGATCTTTGGGTATCTTACAGAAGTGACAAGAGTTCTAATAAATCTTTTAGATTTTTTAAGTTGACATAATGATACATAATTTAAATTTTGAATTTTTCAAATTGAAATTTGAGCTATTATAAATTTTGGTAAATCATTTTATTAGATAAATAAATAATTTTTAATTGTTAAAATTGTCTTTTATTCTTGACATTAAATTTTGTCAAGATGTTGTAGACAATCTTAAAAATGCTGTAAAGAAAAAATTTATTTATATTGAATGCCTGTTCAAATTTTGTATCCCTGTAGTTTTGGGTGATATAGGAAGTGAAACCTGCATTTGAAGAATAATCTGGCAATAAAATTTGATTAGCTATGAACCTCGAGACATAGGGATACCTTTAGATCTTTACAATTATCGTAGCAAATATAGGCAGATGAGAAGAGGGCGGTTTATCCCCTCTCGGTCTCTCTCTCCCTCTAATTTTTGGTTTGGTGGTGTCATGGTGTTCCCCATTGTTGGCAAAGAAACACAAGATAGCTCTTGGTAGGATTTGATTATGGGTCCTAGAGGCTTTGCAAGGTAAGGTAGCTGCCATCGACTGGGAAGAGTAAATGCTAATGTTGGTGAAATGCTGATGTGAACATATTGTCCCATGTCTCTCTAATGTCATCCAATGAGATATATAACCCAGTGTTCATTTATATTTTTAAGCAGGGGAATGTATTGCATTTGTTGCATTGCATTCCTAGAATTATCTGAGCTGCTTCTTGCTAGGCAGTTGCCTATGAACTTCTCCCACTCACTCTCGTGTCCTATAAATTTAATTAGCCTGCAACACCTATTTTTTCTTTTCAAGGAGTGATAACATGTAGGCTGATGTTAACTTTGTTTTCAACGCTCGAATTCTTTAGGGTGCTATCAACTTGCTCTTGGCAGTATACAAGAAGGAGTTTAGGACGATGGGTGGATATCTGACTAATGGTAGCAAGGTATGTATGTGTTGAGATTTTTAGTAGCTGCTTATGGGGTTCTGCTGCTGAACTGTTTTTTGCTTTTTGGAAGATTATCTGAAGTCATTTGTTTTTCTCTTTCTCAGCCAAATTTGAACAAGGTGGAGCATTTTATTCAAGTGGTAGGATCATATGAAGATAAAATATTCCAGAAAAGAGCACGCTTGCACCAGGTTAAAGATTGGTCTTTCACACTTTCATTTTTCACACTACACGCCATCAACTAGGATTTATACGAAATACATGAGTTATTTTATTCATGGGATCTGACTTGCTCAAGATATCCCGGGTATTCAGAAAAAATAATTTTTTGGAACCTGTTGATTATATCCATTTCTTGATTTGCAGTAGGCATATAAAATAAAGTTCTGTTGGACATAGTAGGAACCACTCTGCATTGATGGAGACGTGCACATTTTAAATAGTTGCTCTCTATCAGTTCTCTGTATAATGATCTCTGAACAATGAGAGAGAAAAAAAAAAGAGAGTGAATAAAAAACAATGAAAATGCCACGGGCCATATACAAATAAAATGAAAAAGTAGCAAGGGTGCAAGGCTAAGGTATAGTAGTATATTCAAATTCTGAGTACATCCATGCATGCCTGTAGACAGCTAGAGGACGGGGCCTTATTATTTTCTTTATGAGCATAAAAATTTTTGTAAGCAGTAAGCCATATCTTTAAAATCAACGTGCTTTGTGTGGGGAAAATTTTTTGGGTAGGGCCTGTACTGACATTTTTTAAGTCTTTCTTGACATTATTTATTAATTTATTTTGTTTACATATTGCAGCGGCAGTCGGAAAGAATCAAGCGGGAAAAGGCTCAAGCTAGGAGGGGAGATGATGCACAACCTCAAGTGCTACCCGAGTCCTTGGTTCCCGTTTCTCGATTTCATGGCTCTCGCCTCGCTTCAGCTCCTTCACCTTCACCATTTCAGCATGGTCTAGAGAGCTTATCTGATGGTAAAAGATCTCCTGTTCAGCCCCATAAAGTTGCACGTACTTCTTCATCGGCTAGTGTTGGTGCTGCCATTGTTGAAGCAGAGAATATTCTGGAAATAGAAGTATGTTTTCCTGCTTCAGGAGAGGCACTTTAATGTAATTCTGACTCCTCCAGCCATTCTTTAGGACTCATATTCTATGGGCTAGCCTTTGATTTGGTATGAGCCTTGCTGGCGAGGAGTTAAGAGTTCATTTTACTTTGTTTACTATTTATACATGCTTCAGGTTGATTATTGCATTCTACAATGATTATTTAACAATTTTGGTGCTATCTTCCCCTTATTCCAGGTATGTGAAAACAAAGAAGAATTGAAAGTTAAGCTTAAGGAGAGAATTCGTGAGAAGTCTGATGTTTTTAATTCAGAAAATCCAGAAGAAGACAAGGTTTAAATTTGCTACTAAGTGTGTTATTTATATTCTGCAAGAAATGCTTCATTTTTGCCTCTTTTTTGTTTCCTTTTATTGACATTTTAGCATGAGATAATCATTAGTCAGGAGAAAAAATTAGTTTTAAAAATTTTATATACTTCGTCCTTTATGCCAATTTGAAATTCGTACTATGTGCCATGTGCTTATATTTTGATGAACTATATCACCTAGAATACTTGCTTTTCTTTCATGATTCTTTTATGTTGGCTGTATATATTTGTGATTATTGTTGATGTTCTATGATTAGCAGTTGGTGCTATTTTTATCTGATATTTGATGTTATATTCATCATAATGAGAGTTCGAAATGGATAAGAACAGGCATTATTGTGGCTGTAACTTTAACAATTTAATATTACCTTTTGTTGCACCTTTTTAAATGTTCATATGAATGCGTATCAGTCTGCCAGATACTATAATTTCTTATTCCTTTTCTTTGGTTATGGTCAGTTATCTTGGATGTTGCATCTTTGATGTTCTGTCAATAGGTTAAATTGGGAGAACCAGGATGGAAGGAAAGGTATTATGAAGAAAAGTTTCTTGCAAAAACTCAAGAGGAACTTGAAAATATTAGAAGAGATGTTGTAAGTCTAATCGTTTCATCTTATTGTTGGTTTTGAATATTTTTAATGTCTTCAAAGGATCATATTCTTATCTGACCATCTGCTGTGTAGGCCTTGAGGTACACAGAAGGGCTATGTTGGGTCATGCGCTATTACTACGAAGGAGTTTGTTCTTGGCAGTGGTGAGTTATAGACTTCTTTGCCTTTTTCTTGAGGTTGAAACCTCTATTTTTCTTGTTTTTCATCTGCAGCTGCTACTTGTTTTTGGTGAATTTGTGATGGACCAAAGATTAAGGGAAGTTTTCAGAATCATAAATATTGTTTTGAGCTTTAGGAAATATGATATTTCCCTTTTTCTACCCTTAACACTTAAAATAGGATAGAAAATTGTGACTGTTTCTTTTTCTTAATAACTTTTTTCCGCACCAAACAGACAAGGTGACTTCATAGTTCACTCTTCAACAATCACAAACTCAAGAAATGGCTTCTGACTAATATATGATGTTATAGTTTGGCATTGTTATATTTGCTCTTAGATGTGTATTTACATGCTTGTTATTAATTACTCTTCATTTCAGGTTTTATCCCTATCACTATGCGCCCTTTGCTTCTGATCTCAAAGGTCTAGATCAGATGAATATTGACTTTGAATTGGGTTCGCCGTTCAAACCATTCAATCAGCTTTTAGGTGTTTTCCCTGCAGCAAGGTGCCCATAGCTATGAACTTCTCCTATGTATGATCCCATCAAAAAAGACTAAATCTCTCTCATCTCTTATCTCTTTTTTCCCCCTTGTAGTTCCCATGCTCTTCCTGTTCAATATAGAAAATTGATGACTGATCCTAATTCGCCTATTATCGACTTCTATCCTACTGGTATGTATTTTTCCTAAACAAGAATATTTGGTGCATGGTTTTCTGTTTCTTGTACGATAACACCTTGAACTTTGTTCAATATATCAGATTTTGAAGTGGACATGAATGGGAAGCGGTATGCTTGGCAGGTGTGTTGACTTTAAGCATGAATGCATTTTCCTCATAGACAAGATATTTTGCCAGATGTTATTTCTTATTCAACTGGGTGTTTTTGACATTCTGTGTTTTGATTTCTTTCCTCCTCCCAAGGGTATTGCAAAGTTGCCTTTCATTGCTGAAGCTCGCCTCCTTGCAGAGGTCAAAAAGATCGAGCATACACTAACGGTATGGTTCTTGAACAAGCACAAGTGAGCTTGTGATGTGTGCTCTCCTTAATTCTTTGTTTCTTTGATTGTTCTTTCTCTGGGATTGGGAAGAGTTGTCAATGTCATCCTTCTGCGATGAACTGATTTGAAATGTGGCAATGTTTGTAGGAGGAGGAAGCAAGGAGAAACAGTGTGATGTTTGACATGCTTTTTGTTTTATCGTCTCATTCTCTTGCTGAGAGTATATATTTACTTGATAATCACTGTAAGCAATTAACGGACAAAGAAAAAGTTGAAGTGAAGGAACGTGTTAACCCTGAGTTAAGGTTTGTATTTGCAACCATCTAAGTTATGTGTTTTGTACGATGAAGCTTTAAATTTTTTTAGATTGTCAGCTTTCATTATTTCCATCTTCAGCACTTAAACCTTATTGGCTTTAGATTGAAGTTGTTGGGGCGAATCTTGTTTTGTGAATTTGACAATTGATATCATATCGTATGGAAATTCCTTGTCTATTACAGCTTTACCAAACGCATCCTAAATGTTAAATCTTTGTACCTCTATTTTCTGAATTGAATCAAGCTGTTAATAATCTTGATCTTTTTTTATAAGGTAATTACAAGTCTTTTGCTTTAGATGCCCAAAGTTATTTATTGCTTCTGAAGTTCATTTGATGATTGCTTGCATGCTGTCAATGTTAAGATGTTACTTTATGTTTTTATGATGTGAAATACTGCTTTTTCTGGCTTTTGTGTCATCTGCATCAGTGCGTGTGCAAAAACTCAGCAGACAGACTCATTTGCAGCATAATCTTTCATTTTACTTTTGAATGTGACATTCTTGAGTCAACGTGTCTCTCACATTATTGT
Source organism: Garcia nutans (assembly GCA_947685225.1). Lineage (NCBI taxonomy): Eukaryota > Viridiplantae > Streptophyta > Magnoliopsida > Malpighiales > Euphorbiaceae > Garcia > Garcia nutans. The sequence continues at coordinate 58,845,940 of CANTUV010000039.1, forward strand.
TCTTATTGAAATCGCCAATTTTGAACTGGCATGGGGTATTTCCAAACTTGCTACAGAATCAATTTTTTTGGATTATCTTCTGATTTTATTTAGGGATGCATGCAGTGATGGGATGAATGGTTATATATCCCCTTGCTCTGGGGATACTCAACCCCCTATATTCAGATCTCCAGTTGTAGGCATGGAAGACATTTTGGAGAATGAAGTCATGTAAGCTGCTGAGCACTTTTTTTTGGGTTAATATTAAAAACTATTGGAAACCCTAAGATGTGTTTTTATTTACTAGTTTTTCATTTATTCTTTGCCCTTCAGATGTGCTATATACAGACTTCCTGATAAACATAAACACATAACTAGACCACCTCCTGGGGTTTTATTCCCTACGAAGGTATGTACTATCAAGGCCCAAATACTTCTTGATGAGTCTTCTATCCAATTTCTATATCTGTTTTTCCATTTTAATGGTTCATATAATTAATGGTGCATATTATATGAACTGGGGCCGTTCTGTGTAAATCTTTGTGAGTATTTTATTTCCAAACCTTTTTTGGTTATCATGTTTTAGCTACCTGCCCGGTTCGCATTCCTTTTCTTTATCTCGAAAAATATGTTGGTTCTTGAATGGTGGTGAATTTTTGGAGACTGTTTCACTATTTTATGCTCATCTTGTTGTGTCTTAATGTGAACTGAATGTTTGCAATTCAGATAGTTTGGCTTATTGGACTTGTTAAGTGCGATGGTTAATGTATTGCATTCAGATAATTTTATGGATCAAGTTATGTTGCGCTTGCTGAATATAGTATTAATCAAATTTTGTTGTTCTTCCGGTAGATTATAAATGCGGGAGATTTGAAACCTGATCCAGTTCTGTGGCATGAAAATTCTGGGAGGAGACCTTGGGATAGTGAAAGGTAGGTTTTACTTGATCGAATTGTTAATGCGTAATTCTTCTCTTTATTTCATCTGATCTATTTGCATCTTTCATGTGCCTTTGTGCTGCAAATTTTGAGTGTATTTTGCAATTTATTTTGAGAATTTCCCGCCTGACTGTTTGTTCAGGCAAAACCCTCCTGGAACTGATTCTGGCCGTCAGCTTGGGGAGGCATCACATCGACTTGTTGTTAATAGTTTACAATTAAAGCTGGATCATAATGGGTATGCCAATCATATACATTCCCCAGCTTTACCTTATTCTGCAGCTTACCATGTACCACCACACTCCTATTCAAATGGATCTTATGATCGAAGACCAAGTAGAATGGCACAGCCTAGAGATGATTATTCTCATGCTGATTATGATAGATCTTCAAATCCCACTCACTATAACCGTGGTTATGGCCGACCCTTTACTTCATCAGGCACCAACCCACATTATAATCTGTCTCATCCTCGATATGAAAGAGAGAGCCGACCAAATGGACAGCATTCAAGGCAGGTGTACCACCCATCAGAATTTCATCAGAATGGTGGACCACAGTACATGCATGGTAACATGGCACAGACATCATCTGGTGCCACAGCTTACGGTTATCAAAGCAGTTATGATGGTTACCAGAGCCATCAATCACCTGGAACTGGTAGTCATCAACAGTGGGTTGGTGGGTTCTCTCCACCGGCTAGTCAGAATTTTTCCCGTGGGTTTGATCACCATCATCAAAGGGGTAATAGATATTCTGCATTGGACACGAGAGTAAGGACAGCACCACACCATGGTGCTAGTGGGCTAAACAAGGGACTTAGGCCTTCTCACGATGGAGCAAATAGGAGGCCAATGCAGCCACCCCAAGGTGGAGCAAGTGGCAGGTTTCACCAACCTCTACCACCTAGCAATGGAAATAGGGGGCCAAGGCCTCCACCAAGTGGAGGAAATAAGAGGCCACCTGGATATGGATACTGATGAGATGATTCTTATCACGAGAAGCTGCCTTCAGCTCTGTATGACAATTATTTTTAACGGTACAATAATTTCCTATTTCATTGCAGCAGTTAGGTTTTAGGCCGTATATTTGTTTTTTTTTTTTTTTTGCCAAATCAATGTGTTGTATTCTTGTTGTAACGGCTGTGGTCAAATTTTCGTAATGAACAGTGAAGAGCTTATTCAATCGTCTAACTTGATAAAGATATTTTCATTGTTTGAGCCTCAGGCAATTATTTCCTTCTCCTTGGAGTTTCTTTACAGATATTTATAGTTGCTGCACATTTATTCTGTGGCTGTCTTGTAATTTTTATTTTGTTGGGCGTGGATAATTTGATAGAATAGATGGTTGGTGGGTAGCAGTGGTTGGCAAGTGCAATACCAATGGCTTATTTTCTGCATTGTTGGTTCCCTTTTGCCACACTGCGTTATGTTACGCTATTGATTTGTAGAGAGAGCATAGATCAATAATTTCGATCCCCACCCAGGTGTAACGAAGAACATCCATATAATTTACTGGTAAAGTTTTGAGGTAAGATGAAATGATAGGGGCTCTCTCTCTTAATCATATTAGTATGTACGGTCTGAATATAGATTAGTATGTAAGGTTTGAATTTTTTTTAAAAAAAAAGAGATGATTAGATTTTCTGCAACTTTACAAGTATTTCTGTTTGGAGGAATTAGCGTAACGACGTCGTCAGGTGTCAACAGTGATCAAACCAGTGTGATTTATGTTAGTCCGCATGCTGTCAGGTTCTCTCTGGAGATCTGAAACTTCTCTCAACTATATAAAATAAGCTTTTATATAAATTTTTAATTTAAATTTAAATGTAGATTCTGATCTTGGTTGGTATTGGCTGTACGAGTCCCGTATTATTTATATATTAAATACTCTCTCCGTATCATTTACATAGAAAAAGTAAAATGGACACAAAAATTAAGAAAATTTTACTTTTTTCATATCTATTTACTTAAATACCCCTTAAAAAAACATCCCTCAAATTAAACTTTTAAAACAAGGGTATAAATGGTATTTTATCTCATTCCACTTCTCAAAATTTACCTAAAATGACATATTTTTTATATAAAAAATACATCAAAAAAAAAATTTTTTCAATATAAATTATACGGAAGGAGTATTAAATTTCTTTTTCAGAAAGTAGATTGTAAAAAGACATGATTTTAAGAATTTAGTTGGATCTATCTAACCACACGTGTGCAACTAGCGCAGTCTACAAGCTTACAGCTTAGATTGGTCTGCTGTTAGGATTTTAATTTTGAGGATCCTCACCCTCTCTCTCCACAAACACGCCCCATTGATTTGGACAAGTTCCAAATTGAATTTTGCCATATCTCATTATCCTCATATAATATCTCCAATTTTAATAATAATTTTATATGTTTAAATTATGCATTTAGTTTTGCAATAATATCTAATGGAAGGTAGATCAGCAACACTAATCTCAAATTAAGTGGAGTTGAATTTTTTTTAATCGATTCAATTTAGGAGTAAGGTTAATATTTTTATTTTTATCACTATTTTAATTAGATTTTCTTTCATAGAAAAAAAAATAAAAATGATAAAAGTAAACTCAATAGATTAAATGATAAATTTAAAATAAAAAAAATAAATTTATGTAATAATTTATATGTAAAAAAAAGGTTTATAATGAAAGTGAAAATTGGAAAAAAATTTAAGTATTTTTTAGTAATTAATCCTATAATTTATGACCGAAACAACTTAGCCACAGATGAATTAGTTTGAACATTGAAATGAATGAATTACAAAAAAAATATATAATATATGATATTTCATAAGTTACAAGTAAAAAAGAAAAATCTCAATGTCAACTTTAGAAAAAAAAAATTAAATTATAGGCAAAATAAGTCATAAAAGTAGTGAAGTATATGTGTGATTTATTCATTTATATAGCCATTCGGTTTGATTTTGCTCTACCATGTGTAATAATTAATTATCAAAATATTATTTATATTAGAAAGGTAAATATTAATTTAAAGAACTGAAGAAACAATTGCTGACTTTAAGGGGGTCAATTTTTGGAATATTTGTTCAATTGGGATATATATGTTCACATAACCTTTAATCACACGTGTGAATGATTTAGGTATTTATATAATTTATTTTCCATCTTATTAAATCGGAAATTAGTATTATATATAATTAAGCAAATTAAAAATCTTCCTTACCAATTGCTAAAACTGGCTTGCATATGTATATAATGTGTGAAAATTGAAAAAGAAGTAGTGGGACGCCTTTACTGCTTTTTCTTGATTTTGTTTAAATAATTTATTGATTTTGCTTCGAGAATTTGATATCTTTCTTTGAATATATTTGTCTAGAAAAAAACTTTTAATGGTTACAAGAATTTGATTTAAATGAAATCAAATAATAAAAAATTAAATTAAGTTTATATTATATAGGAGATCCTTATTAATGTCTACTTTTCAAATAGAACCTACTAAATTTAAATATGAATTATAATTTTCCATCAACTTATGTTTAATAATTAAAAGTGATTGACAAAATAATTTGATAGCTTTACGTGAGTCTGGAAGGAAAATTCAGCGGCATAATTTATGTAATGATCATGAAATCATCAATGAGGCACTCTTATTAATTAGGCAACGTTTGCACCAACATGATATCTTAATTCTCAAGAGACTAATGATGGCATATGTGACATCATAATTTTATTTTATTATCTACATATAAAAAAAATACTGAGACTCTATTTTAAAATTGAATATAATTAATAGAATTAAAAAACAAAAATCGATATAGAATCTATTAAATGATTTTTAAATCAATTGATCAATAAAATTTTAAAAATTTTGATGTATCTTATTTTTTTTAGTATTAATATGCCCATAGAAAAATTAATTCTAAATTTATTATTTATAAAAATTTATACTTATTATTAAACTATATTTCAACATACTATATATTTTTTTAATACAAAATAAAATTGTATTTATAAATTAAATAGTATATCTATAAGATATAAATAAAATTACGTAATTTAAAAAAAATATAAAATACATATAATTAATAAATTTATTAAATCTACTTAAATTCTATGAAATTATTCAATACAAATAATAGATAATAGAAATATATTTTGGATAATCTAATTTTTAATTAGATATTCATTTTATTTGTCATTCATAATTAATTTTTATATAAAAAAGATATCTTTATTAAAAAAAATGATAAATAATTTTTATTAAAAAATAATAAATCTCTATTAAAGATGGCACAAAATATTTGAATAAATAAAGTTAATTTACTATATATCTTAATTATTAAATAATACACAATCATTAATCATGAGGTTGATTTTTATGGTAAAATTAAGAAACAATAATATATTTCTATATTTTTATAAAAATTAATGAAACGAAATTAATAGTGGTGTTCAAAAAATTTGCTATCCAAAAAATTTATTCTGATCCGAAGGATTCGGGTTAGGTTAGGTTTGTCCGAACCTATAATAGGATTAGGCCATAGATTTTAAAATTAGATCCAAGCTATATTTTTTTATATTTTTTTAAAAATATATATTTTAAAAATTTAAATTTTATATAAAAAAATTTTAAAAATTTAAAATATTATTTGTATTTTATGATATTTGGGACTCTTAAAAATTTAATCCATAAAAAATAATTTTTATATTTTATATTTTTTTACTTGACTAATGAAATAACTAACTAATTAATTAATTTAATTAAATAAATATTGATATAATAATTTATATATTATTAGATATAATTTAGTATAATAAATTTTAAAGTAATATTTATAGGTAAATTTTATTAAAATTTTAAAAAAAAATTTCTTAATTTTTTTTAAAAAAATTTTGGGTTGGTCCGGCTTAACCCGAATCCGATCAAGGCCTGAAGTGGCCCGACCTAACCGGGCCTAGGGCCTAGCTATGACATACAAAGTGCAACTTAAATATTTTTAAGGCAGAATTACATGCTGAGGTAAAACCTAGCTTAACCTAGCTCATAAATACCTCTAAAAATTAATGACAATTATAATTATATCCAATAAAAATTATTCTCGCTTGGAGTAGAAATTACATTAAGGTATAAAAAAAACCCAAAAAATTGCTAAAAATCCAAGAAGTTTCTATAATATTTCTTAATCTGAAAAATTATAATTCTTTCATCTTATTTTTATAGTCCATTATAACTATTTTTAAATATTTTAAATTATAATTCACTTATCATAAATAAAATTATTATTTTATTATTATATCCTCATTTAATATATATATTTTTATAATAATTATAAATATTATTTAAAATTATTTAAAAAATATATTATATTTAATGAAGATATATTAAAAAAATTAATTTTTAATTAATATAATTATATTTTATTAAAATATATATAAATAATTATTATACTATAAAAATAGAACGGATAGAATATAATTTTAAAATATAATTTTAAAATATCAACATTCCTATTATATATAATCTCATCCAAGAAAATAAAAGAGAAAAAAAAGGCCATGCCAGTGCCACGTGGTCATACAATTCGGTGATTGTGTACATTATACATAGCTTTTAGAAAGATCTGACCTTGCCGACCATTAAAAATACCTTTTCTTTAAATAAAAAATTAATTAATCACAAGATTCAAAAAGGTCATACAAATTCCAAAATTTTTTTTTGTCAGTTTTGCATTCTCACCACCGAACTCCTCTCCTTAATTCATTTTTTAATATAACATATAAAAAAATTATCCAAATTATTAAAATTATTAAAACAAACATATAAATAAAATTTACTTAAAGAGAGAGTGTTAGGTTTTTTCTTCTTTCGCCTTCCAAAAGATCAAGCTCCTTTTGGAGATAAAACAATATTTTTTAAACCTAATTATTAAATATCAAATTAATAAACAAATAAAACAATTAATTAACAAGTAGATTTTTATTATTATAGTAATTAAATTGCACAATTATTTAAAAAAATAAGATTAATTATATATATATATATATAAATTGGTGGTTAAAAAGACTTGAAACCCACTTTTAGTAGAATAGAATTTGATAATTAAAATTAAAATATGATCGAGCAACATGTTGTATATGCAAAGACAGGAAGCTAAGAAGGTGATATCATGGTTTATGTTATATGCATGGCTTTTATTTACGAACTCAAGTTGACGAAATTTACAGCTAATTATTTATAATTTAGATACAGTATAATGATATATACATATTTTTTAAATAATAAATTCAGAATTAATTTTAAAAAATATTTTATTCAAATTGTAATTTTATAAAATTAAAAAAATAATTATTTTTTAATCATACTACTATTATTAATGAGTTAACCAGTGAAATAAAAATAAAATTAATAATCTCAATACTAATAAGTTAATAGTGGTGTTTTAATCAATTTAAAATAATAAAATTTTAAACAATTTAAAAATATAATAATTAATTTAATATTTATATATGAATTAAAGATAACTATTTGAGTGGAACGTAATTAATAATATAAAAAAATTGCTAGTTATATAATCTAGTAGCAATGAGCACTTACTCACTGCACCTTCGTAGAAGAATCATTATTATTAATTATTATTATTATATATAAAAATAAAACACAGTAGGACCTGTAAACAGAACACGAGGCAACAACCAACTAACTAAACTTAGATACATCAAGTGTATATCAACTGTTGAATTCATTGACAAAATTAATTTAATTTTCAACTATATATTCTTTTTATTTTTTATACACTACTACAGATAAATAAATTATCATGCGTTAATTATACCATCTATAATACTAATCTACGCAAGAATTATACAATTAAAAGTAAGGAATTTTTTACTGTGTTCCATAAACATGATAATGAAAATAACAAATGTTAATATCATTATTGTTTTTTTTTTTTTGAACAGAAGTTGGTATCATAATTGTTAGAAAATTCCATTTTCAACAAAAACAGATGACTGATGAGAGATGTTCGAGCAGGTAGAAGCAAAAAGAATTGGGCCCGAAGCTATGTATTAGGAGAATGAAAGCCTACATGCCTATATTTAATTTTTATTTTTAATTTGAGTGGTCAAATGATAATTGCATTTTTTTAATCTAATTATCTAATTAGTTATAAATGACTTGCCGTCAAAAACAAAACAAGACTTGATATAAAGGTCGAAAGAAAAATACTACTCATTTTAATATAAGGGCTTCTATTAGATAAAAAAATGGACTTCTACATTTTAAGTATTTTTAAAAATTGAGAATCTCTATTTCAGCTCTTATATGTAATTTATAAATTATAAAATATAAAATATTGAATAACTAAAAAAAATATTGATATATAAAATGAAGTGAATGTTCATAAAAACACTTTTAAAATACTTTTATATCAAACAGGCTAATTGACAATGGAATGCAAAATTAACTTCAGCACTTTTGTCAAGAGGTTTTGTTCAATCTGACTCTGATAGCATGTGAAAAATAATACTTCACTTTTTCATTTAATGAGAAAAGAAACAAGTCTTATATACACTGTAAAAAACTATTTAATTATTCAATTAACACAGATTATTTCTTGTTTAAGTTAAAAAACTTAAAAAAATGTATATACTCTATATGGCTAGAGTTTGAAATTTAGTCTCTCTTTTTTATATAAATAATTATAGCATAACTTGTAAATTACCAATCAAATCATAATTAATTATTCAAATCACTAGAAAGAATTAGTGAATAGCATTACTAATAAACAGTTCATCTATCAAAATATAGTTATAGCTAGAGAGGTCAGATTAGGATTAGCCTCATTATCAAAAATTAAAAAAATTATACTGTATAATACGACCATTCTATTTAATATAATAAATTAATTAAATAATATATATTTTTATATTTTATAATTAAAAAATTAAAAAAATTATCTAAAAAATTATAAAATATATATTTTAAAAAATAATTATATGTTATTAACTGATTAGTTTGTCATTCTAACTAAAATATTTAATTAGAATGGTGATTATATGATATAATTTCTTTAAAAATTAAGCTTTAGATTAGCCCTTCAATCTCAATGGATCTTTGACCCCAATGCAATTAAATTGCATATGTATAATTAATAAACAACATTTCGGGTGAAATTAAAGAAAAATAAAAAACTCAAACGTTATTTAATTACTTTCCCATTCATAAATACTATAAATATTTGATTAAATATTGTAAAATAAATCCAATTACTTCATATTGATCTAAGTGATCGATCTCGAAAGAATCTTCCAGGCATGCTCCTCAAATATCTAATCTGGCAACTTAGTTTATACTTTACATTAATTACACTTAATTTAAAGATAATTAAGTAATTAATTATAATTAGCACTCAAGTGTTAAGAAGATTCAAATTATAGATTACAATATACATTATTATTATCAAGTTGCCACACTTGATTTATTCTGTTAATACTTGCATCTTGCACACTCAAGTCTATGAAATTATTAAATAAATAATTAATTAATTTCCAGAACAGCAGAAATTCAAGTGGGGAATTTAAATTTTTTATTATTTATTTTTTTTAAAATGAGCAAAAAAAATGAAAATATTGATTTTTTCAGGAAAATTTGTAAAGATAAGAAAACAATAAAAGCCAATTGAATTTGAGGAAAGTACTTTGTATGTGGGAGTGTGGCCCTTTGGCCTTTGGATAATCGCAACCACCGTTACAGCTGTTCTATAACGCAATTATCTTCTAGTAGGTCCAACGAGTACGCTTCATAAGAAAATAACCATTTCTGGCTCTTCTCTTATGACGCCTGCAACTCAAGCACTGCCACATATAACATAAATGAATAAACTCTATTAAAAATATGTATATGCATCTATTTAATTTTTAACAAAATGCGTTTCATTTTCATTATTCCAAAATTAAATTAAGTGGAAACAAGATGAGATTTATAGCTCAAAGAATTCTTAGAGTACGTGGCTAATGTTTTGCGCTCAAATTCCTTCTAGTTACACCTAGCCATGAATTAAACTTCGAACTTCGATTACCGAAAAAAAATACAGATAGATGAATTGAATCTTTAAAAAATTTAATGTTTTTTAAGCTCAGATTCGACCCATATCCAAGTTTACTCCTCGCTCATAATTAGATCAAACTACAAATCGTGTTTGAGCCTCAATTAATAAAAAAATTAGAATATTTGATAAAAATATAAAAATATTAAAAATAATTTTAAATATATTATATTTATAAAATATTTATCAAAATTTATAAAATATTAATCAAAATATCAAATTTTTATTAGTTTATAAAGAATTTATAATTAGTTTATAATTAGTTTACAATGAGTTTATAAATTTTACATAGTTTATAATGAGTTTATTATGAATTTATAGTAAAATAACTAAAATACCCCTTATAAAAAAATAAAAAAATTTTAAAAATATAATGAATGGTGTTTTTTTTTAAATTATAATAAATCAAGCTTTTAAAAAAATTTAGTATTTTTCAAGTTTAAGCCTATTTATGACTAGATTTACCCACGACCAACAAAAAAATAAATTGACTACAATTACTTTTTTTTAAAGTAATTAATAAGAAATTACACATATTATAAAATAATATTAAAGAGTTATTAGCTCTCAAAACACATGTTAAATAAAATAAATTTCCAAGTGATTAAACGCATATTAGGTACAGCATAATTTTTATTTTTATGTAAAAATCATTTGATAATTTGAGGAAATAGAGTACAATAAAGGAAAGTCGATTGGAGTTAAATAATATGATGTTGGTAGTAAGGAAAAGAAAATGAAAGGAAGTAAGGAATCAAATCAAAGGAAAAAAAAAAAAAAGAATGTGAACTTCTAGTATTAGTTTAAGTAAGAGATGAGTGGATAACGTGGCAGAGTGGGGACCATTGATAATTTGATTATATAAGAAGGCACCAATCACTGCAATGCTAATCCCCATACTTTTGGCCAAGTGATCCACAGCACATTCTTTCTCTTTCTCTTTTCTTTTCTTTTACAACAAATTACAAATCTTAAATTCAACCATTAAAACACATTATTTTTCCAATTCTTTCCTATTATGGAAAATCAAAAACAGCCTTCCATGAAATCAAGATTCACTCGTGTCTGTGTTTTCTGTGGTAGCAGTCCTGGCAAGAATCCTAGCTACCAGCTTGCTGCTATTCAACTTGGCCACCAACTGGTACTTCCATCATTGTTTGCTTCTCTTCCTCCATTAACATCTCTCTCAAGATTTCTTTTTGTTTTCATTAATTGGGTCATTAAAAGATACAGTTTTGAATCGTTTAGAATGAAAACAAAAAACCCATATAGCAGATCTTTAACTAGTTTTGAGATTGAACCTGAGTTATTGGATTGAGTTGAGTTTATTAATTGAGTTGCAGAGCAGTAATGACTATACTGCTGGGGAGCTAAATAATGATCAAATTCAAGCTTTTCTTTTAACTCAAGAATGCTAGTATTGGATACGATATCATTATCACTAAGTTATTAAAGCTTATTGGTATTCAAATTCAAAGAAATTGAGCTGTATGGTAAAGCAAAAAAACAGAGATCATTGCAGTCCTCTGTTTTCCATTCTGCAACATACTCTGTTTTTTTATACTGTTTTCGTTAATTGAATGGAACTTTATTCAAAACCATAAAAAGTTTAATTACACAGTTCATTGATTAAAGAACAGATTACAAGGATTTTCCATTTTAATTTCCGGTTCCAACACGTCTCTTAATTAATAATGTAAATAAAAATAAATAACAATTGCAGGTCAAAAGGAACATTGACTTGGTTTATGGAGGAGGAAGCATTGGTCTGATGGGTCTGGTTTCACAAGCTGTTTATGATGGTGGCCGCCACGTGTTAGGGTAAACGTCTCTGTCTTTCTCATATCTATATATATATATATATATGCACACACACACACACTATTTATTGCTTGTAATATGCTCTCTTATTGTATATATATACACACACTATTTATTTGCTTTTAATATGCTCTATAATTGTTTATTTTTTCTTCTTTTCTTTTTAAATGGTTTTGGTTGCAGAGTTATACCAAAGACTCTTATGCCAAGAGAGGTAAATAAATTTAATAATTTCTGTACTTCAATTGAAGAAAATTAATGTTTTTTCTTGTAGAAATGTATTGAATAAATAATAATTTTGGTTTGCTTGCAATTTTAATGTATCAGATAACAGGAGAAACTGTAGGAGAAGTAAGAGCCGTATCAGGCATGCACCAACGAAAAGCTGAAATGGCTCGCCAAGCTGATGCATTTATAGCCTTACCAGGTATTCTTATAATTAGTTAATCATTAATCAGATCGCTTATTTTAATACTATAATTAAAGAAAATTATAGTAAAAGGCCAATCAATTATTCAAGATTTAATTACTATGGTAAAGTTGGCAGCTAAAATCATATATTGCTTTCAATTAGATTTTGAATTCGAATTTTTTAAATATTCTCTGTCCATATATGTAATTTATAAAAAAAATCAAGATTTAAATAGAAATTAATAATTTCCAAGAAAACTGTTTAGATATATATATATATATATATAACCATAATTCATTTTACAGGTGGTTATGGAACCTTGGAAGAACTCTTAGAGGTCATCACTTGGGCTCAACTTGGAATCCATGATAAACCGGTAATTAATTATTTAATTATTATATTTTTTTTATAAAATTATCATAAAAAACTAAAATAATTATAAAATTTATTAATATTTTTAAATTTATCAAAATATTTTATTAATTTATAAATTTATCACATTTATATAATATACATAATATTTATTATATACTTATTATATATTTATTATATATATAATAATTTTTATAAATTTATTATGAGTTCATCATAAAAATTTATATAATAATTAAAAAATTTATAATAAAATATGTAAAAATTTAAAAAATTTTGATAAAATATGTAATTTTTCCTAATTATACTTAAATTTCTAGTACTTTGTAACGTATAATCATCAGCTTTTGTTGACTAATTTTTTGTTATTTATAAGCATAATTTATGTTTATCAAGTTGTGGTTTGATGATCAGAAAAATGTTGTACTCTTCTTTAAGATTAGGATTTGAGTTTTAGGTGTTATTTATATAAGTTTGATACTAAAAATAGTAAATGGCTAATCAATTCAGGTAGGATTGCTGAACGTAGATGGCTACTATAACTCACTTCTATCATTCATAGACAAAGCTGTTGATGAAGGCTTCATTACTCCATCTGCTCGTCACATTATTGTTTCTGCTCAAACTGCCCATGAGCTCATGTGCAAGCTTGAGGTATTTATATTTATATTTTAATTTTTTTCCTTTTATAATTTTCCAACCTTAATTAGTTAGTGTGTATTTCATAATTACTGATTCTCAATAATTTAATTTAATTAATTAATGCTCTCTTGTATTAAACAGGAATATGAACCAAGGCACAATGGAGTTGCCTCTAAACTAAGTTGGGAAATGGAGCAACAATTGGGTTATACAATAAAGTTTGATATTGCTCGTTGAAATCATCAAATTAATATTAATTAGTATTATATATTATTATATATATATAAATACATAATGAAGGATTAATGACCTTAATTAATTAAGTAGCTGATATTCTGAAAAAAATTTCTTTCTTATTTTTAGACCTGGCAATAAACTGAGTTTAGTTTGAAAATATTAAATTTTCTAAAGGTTCAATTTATTCGCTCATAATTTTCTTTTAGTTAGCTGTGTGGATAATACTGTAATTGATTTTTATTTTTTTTATCTAATTTTGTTTAATTTAATTAATATTAGAGTGATTTATTAATTTCTGGATAAACAAAGTACAAGTGCTTGTAAAAAAGAAGTATAAATGTTTGTAATTAATTAGATTCTGATTCTCCTTTCGTATATTGTATTACTAACAAAACTACAAATGCTTGTCGGTGATTATTTGTAATTTGTGTAATTGCGTATAATATGATGTTATGTTTGAATATTTGATGTATAGAATTGATGGGTAGTTACAAATTGCTTTCGAAGAAAAGAGATTGATAAAGATGTATTTGTAAAAAGAATTATATGTTACGATTGAAAAAGGGGCCCCGAGAAAAGATTTATGAAAAGAATCTTGCATTATTAATTGTACTCCAAAAACCAACCGGAAAAATCCTACAGTAGTATTTATTTGTCTGTTTTATTAAAAATATAAGTTTATAATTATTACCTATTTTAATAGGACATTAAATTCTTGACACAAGACTCTTAATTAATATTCCTCAAGTTAGAAATTTGAATTCATAAATTAGTGTTTTGAATTAGTATAATAGGTTGGAAATACTGAAGTGGTTTATTAATATTATCATATTATGTAAAAAAATATCATATGTAAAAAAGGTAAAATATAAATATTACCAATATTTTTAAAATTAAAAATTTATGATTCAATTGATTTAATTAAATTCATTTAAGGATCAGACTTTTTGAAAAAGATGAGGCTTATATATGGAGTTTAACTCTATATATAATTAGCAGAGGAGGACAATATTTGAGCAATGTCAATATTAATTATAGGTATATTTATACTGTGTGTTAGAAGATTATCAACTTGAAAATTAAAAATTTGGTCGAAATGAGGTGTTCGAAATTAAGGTCTAGCCTTCTCTTGAAGTATGGTCATTGTGCTGATGGAGTACTGGGCTCGGGAATGGGAGCTCGAAAAGTGATGATAATATTACTTGTCTTTCACTAGTCATTTCATATTTATGTCAAATGAGAATCTACGTTGCTGTGAGGAGTTTAGTATTGGTGTTGAAAGGATATTGAACTCAGCCAAAGAACTCCACAAATAGGGAAGAGTATCACTTTCTAACAAAAAAAAAATATATATATATATATATATATCCTTTTTCAATAGGGAAGAAGAGTATCACTTTCTAACGATAAATTATGTAAATAATAGATTCGAATGAATTTTTGGGAGGAGTTAGAAGTTTTAGAGCAAAAGGTTAGATAAGGTAAACATTATAATGCCGGAGATGGAGGGAGTGGGACATTGACGTTGCAACTATAAGGGCACCTGTCCTAGTCCGTACAGAGAAAGGGGACCATAGGCAAAGAGACTCGCAGTCGTGTGCAATGCAAAAAGAGAAAAGTTATGGCGGAGAGAGAGAGAGCGAAAGGGTTGTAATCCCAACCTTCCAATGTCCTCACCCTCAATAGGTGGGTGCCTGTTTTGCTTTTTATAGATAACTGTCTATGATCAATGTATCTGTCTGTGTCCACACGTGAGGAACCCATTTGCTCTTAGGATATGTTACATCACCTCCTTCTTTTTTTTTTGCCTCTCATCCCCTTCCATCCTTATTACATTTCATTTAATAGTTTAATAATTGAATATATTTTGTTTTAAAGTGAATTTTTTTATTATATAAAATCATAAATTTAAATATTAATATTGTTTTTCTTTCTAAATAAAATTAGATTCAACATTAAATATATAATTTTTTTTATAACATAAATGTATTTTGAGTATAACAATACCTATTTCAATTTTTATTAGAATGGTATATTTTATTTTTATTGAAATTTATTGTAATAATATTATAATCTGTGTAGTTTTCCTAATTACTTTTAAAAAATGATTATAAAAAAAATAAAATATATCTCAATAATAATTAGAACATTTATCACTATATGATATAAACACACATATTAAAAAAATGCTTAGAGAAAATCTAAATTCAGTTAATAAAAATTGATCAATAGTGAAGGTCATATAATACTATAGACTAATCGGAATTTGTCCATTAAGGAGAGTTTTTGGTTAAGTCAAGAAGGTACTTCTGTCATTCCATTTTTCATTCGGCTTAATTTAAATTCGTGTATAGTACATATTTTATTCAAATTCAAGGAAAATAAAGATGCCGAAACTATTAAAAAATATATCTTTGGTATAGTTTAATCATTGTCTTGGTTGGGTCAATTTCAGAAATTGACAGGACGAGTTCTAGAAAATTGGAAATTGATAAATGCCGTTCCTACAATTGGATAAAGCCTGAGATTGACAATGTCATGTAAGAGTAATTGCAGTCATCTTGTTTGTCAAAGTCATGTGCGATAGCTGTACTATTCGAAAATTATTCTTCAATTTACTTCATATTTTCAGGTTTCATTCTGCCATTATTCCATTTCTTGAATCTCATCAAACATTTTTCTTTTAAACGCGAATGGTTGGATTATAATTCGCAGATTTGGTATCAAAAGAGCTTGAGGATTGTGATGAGATACAAAGGCGAACTATTTAACAATTTACCCATTTTAATGGAAGCAATTTTGAGTACCTTAGCTGTTGGTTTTTATTACAGCAAGTTAAGGGTCGAGAGTCTCAACCCAGCACTTACTCTGTTTTACGGTGGTTGTTAAGGCTGAAGCTCAAGCTATGAATCCAAAATTACGAAGGACATGAAGAAAGTTGTGGACTCTATTATGGTCCAATTTATTGTTTTTTTTTTTTAATTTTAATTTTCAATGATTTGTTAACAAATGGGTAGAGAGAGTGAGAAATTTCTATTGGCTTGCTTGGATAGAATTTTTTTCAATGCAAAATAAATTTTTATATCTGTAATTTATAAATAAAATAATATTTCTGAATTTCTTTGATCCAAACAAATAGTTAATTATCCACTTATAACTTAATTAATTACTATTGTTGAGTTGATTAACCAAGTTTTTAATAAGTAAAATTTTAAATTATTTTTAAGATAATAAAGTTAGCAGGAAAATCAATTTATATCAATAATTAAACCGAAAATTTTGAGTGTTTTTTTTTGGTTTACTCTGAAATTGAATTTTTACAAGTTTCTCTATTTTATTCCCTTCTCTTTATTTGTTTTAATCTTCTTCCCATCATGTTTATTTTCTAGGCTTTGATTGAAGAATCAAGAAAGTAGAATTTCTCATGATAAACATGATGGGAAGAAGATTATTTCAAGAACATAGAGATACCTGGAAAATAATTTTTAAAGGGTGAGATAAAATATTAAATTTTTAAGCACTCTATCTTCCTTAATGGACTCATTTAGTGAAAATGTAAATTAATATGTAATTTTTGAATTGTAGGATACTGGATGGGAAAAAATAAGAGCGGAAGGCAGAAATTCTCATGTAATTACTTCAACAAAAGGATTTGTATTTAGGGCTACACCACCAAGAACAACAATAATAAATTGCTCCGTGCAATTTAGCCAAGAACCCTCAGGGTTCACAGTAAAAAGAAAGAAAAATGAAAAAAAAAAAGAAAAAAAAACTATATATTTCAGATGCCAACCTAAATTTTGCATGGAAACGAGTAAAGACTTGCAGCTTAAAGGCTACAGCTATATTCAATACAAAGAACACAGTGACTTAGGCAAGTAAGGATTCTAGTGCTGAAGAGGTGGTGACCAGACTTGATAGCAGCCCAACAATGACTGCACTGTTATATGTGCTAGGTTCCCCTTGCATTGAGTTGTTCCGAGAATCAACGTATGATTCATTTAGGAAAGGTCCACCCACAAGTCCTCCAACAGCTACATTGGGATTGGGGTCTTCTGAATCCAGCCATTTCCAGCCATCTTTGCAACCAGTTGGTGCATCAGCGGGGATTGAAGCTCCTCTATGGTGCACGTATTGCGGGTACTTATCACCATATCCAACTAGATAGCTCATTTTCATGGGATTCTTGCCCAAGACATAATCAGCCTGGATGAAGATTTACAATGTTATCATATCTGGAATGAGTGAGACTTTTAGACAAAATCATTTAGCAAATTTGAAAACCTGTAGAACATGCGCAAATCGACATTAGAACATAACCACAACACCTGGGATTTTGCAAATATTCGAAGAACTGATGGTTTGTATGATTTTCCATTGCATGATAGCTCTTTTGTCCTTGAAGTAAGCATGTAGTCACTATAAAGAGCAGCTAAAAATGCAGAGGCAACAGGATGTTGCAGAGCATTCCATTCACTAACCCATACAAGGCCACCTGCATCAGAGAAAATGAAGAATGTTTGGTAAGCGATCCTGAGAGCAAAACAAGATAATTCAACTATGCAAAGACGCCAATAAAACTGGCTAGAAAATCTTAGTATGTTTTTGATAAGTTAAAATAAGCAGTATCTCAAGGTAATCTTTGATGTCTAGTGCTTTCTCCTTTCTCTTCTAAATCATTTAAACCAGGGTAGCAGTAAATAATAGTTGTTGCACTGCTGAAGGATAAATATGTGACCAACAGTCAATTTCCTCATAAAGCACCAAAGCGCATTAGTTACTAGGTTGGATTTACAAGAGAGCACCATATTTCCTTGAGAACAGGTTTTACATCACAAACAGCCATAAATTTATCTTTTCTTAGTATAAACTGTGAAGCACCAAATAGCAAAACATCACAAATAAAGATGTAACGAAACAACACAGGAGAAGTACAACCATCATTTCCCCCAATTCATGTGTGCCAACTCAGGGTAATAAGTAATCCCTTTGATTAGCATCACATGGGCCTAAAGATGATTCAGTTTGATAAGCAGCCATATGTCTACTAAAAACCTTCCATGCTTCAAGCTTGGTCTACACCAATTATATGTAAAGCATACTAAAAATTATATTTTCAAACTGCAAGAAATGCTAGGACTTGATCAAAACATCAACTATTGCAAAAAAACATTGCATTTAATTGATGCATCACCCTAACATAGGATCCAGGCATACTCATATATTATCAAGAAAGATCATTACTGTCAGTTCTGCTGTTTGTCGCGGTTGGAGAATCTGGTATAAGACCACACATAACAGCTTCAGCTGTTCTCCTATAACTCTGAAGGCCTGAGTTTGAGGTGTCTTTCACACCAAAGAAGGTTAATCTGGACAGCAGGACCTGCATCAGAAAAGATTAATTGTGTTCTTAAGAAGTGGAATTGTACTCCAGAAGAAATAGGCAACAAGGAAGAGAATCTTGATATAGATATCTCCGTTGACAATAATAATTTTATGGAGAGACAGAAACTAAATTATCAATATATGCCTTGAGAGCATCAGAAGGCAAAACCAAGCTATTATGCATTTTTGCCAGATGTTATGCTTCTAAATTTGGGAATATGTTTCAACCATAAAATGTATCTCCTGTGTAAGTGTGTATGCACTTCTTCCACGCTCACTTCTAGGGAACAATAGAACAAGCAAGCATCTGGCATAGGGTTTCATCCAATCACATAAAATGGAACTTTATCCTCAACAAGTAACAGGTTCAGTTCAATTGCATAGAATAAGGATAATTTTAAACATATAAAGCAAATTCAATGATTCCTTTCCCATTCTAATTCATTGTGTTTTTAGTGATTTTAGTGTGTCTGAAATTTTTAATTCTATTGCTGGCAAAGTTCATTGCTCCCAGTCTCAGCATTGCTTGATGCAAGTACAAGAGCTCAGTGGCAGAAAATTTGTGTTCATCAATCAGCATAGGAGAATTCAACATTCTTTGGGGGGAAACAGAATTATGTGGTGTTAAGGGAGAAAAACAAATGCGAAAAAACATAATTACATAGGAAAACTACACATTAACATCAGCTAAACTACAGACACATAAAAAAATTTAGGATGCATTTAGTGCCGCCATCATGGTTGTTTAAATTTTGGCATTCATACATGCACACACAGAATAAGCATAGAAAGAATGATTTGGCAAATGAAGAAACATGCAACTGAAACATAGATGTTTGGCAAATGAAGAAACATGCAACTGAAACATAGATGTGCCAAATGTATTGGGGGAAAATCTATATAGTGCCATATAAAATATTATCTTGGCAAAAGATACCTGTGTTCCCGCAAGCTTATTGTCCCAGCTAAACCAGGTTGGACTCCCCCAATTTGCAAAGGATTCTCCATTTTGCCCAGTCACATATTGAAGGTAAGATTTATCTCCTGTTGCATGGAAGAGCCAACTAGCTGCCCACAGGAGCTCATCGCCATATCCTGTTGAGTTGTAAAAGGTCTGGACTTCGGGGATGCTCTTGCTATAGGAACCTCTATACTTATCAGCAAAACTAAATAATTGTTTAGCATGCTCAAGGAGTGTGCTTGAATATTTGGAGTTACTTTTCTTAAACACCAACGATGCGGAAGCCATTGCTGCTGCCGTTTCGGCCGCAACCTCTGTTCCTGGAGAAGATGCATTAACCTGAATAAGAGGCCTCTTCTCAGTCATGTCCTCAGGCCTGTCCCAACAACCATGGTCTGCTTTAGGGTCCCCAACCTGGCTCAAAGTTAAAAATCAATTAAATAAGTAACTATTTGACAGGCTTAATTTTGTTATGACAATTAGGTTCTCCAATTTATAATATAAAGTATACAGATTCATTTGTAATGATAAGTTCTCAAATCATCAAATAAAGAGGAAATAATAATGAGCAATGATAGGTTCCAAATCCATTTGCAACCTTGCATTGAGATTCAGTACATATCTAAGGAAAAATTAAATCTTTATTTGGAAAGTAAAATACTCCCGAAGTCTTAATAATTACTAACCTGGACGTAGAGCACACTGTCAGAGGCATGAGCATTAATGAGGTAGTCAGTGATCCACTTGAGCGAATCTTTAGCAGGTTCCAACTGATCAACTGCATCCATCTGATCTCCATACTCAAGAATAGACCAAGACAACACTGTGGCAGTAAAAGCCAATGGAAAACCAAACTTCATATGATCTCCAGCATCATACATTCCTTTTGAGAGGTCAATTTTCGCTTGACTCCCATCTTTAAGTGCCGAATCCCCTCTCCAAGATATCTCATTATTCTCCAACTTACCAGCTGCAACAATAAAGTAAAGCATTGGAATTGAACCAACAATATATAAAACAGTCAATATTTTAAAACAAACAATAGAAATTGAGCTCAAGTTGGAGTACACTTTTGCACATCGAAGAACTGCATAGCGAGCTTGAGAGCATCGGCATACTTCTTGTCGATGGCACCAGGTGGTCCAGGAACAGCATCTGGTCCATCAGATTTATGAATTTTCTTTTCAACTGTGTAAACAATAGCAACGATAACAAATGCCAATACTACAGCCACAATAAACCACCCGCAACAACCTCTCGGAGTCCTCGTTTTCTCTCCCATTTTCGGCAATGCGAGCTAAATATCACCGCCGAATCACTTCAAAATCCTATATAAAGCTGAACAATCTCCAATCTCTAGATCTATGAAATAAAAATGAGAATTGTAATGGCGAAATGGAGAGAGAGATTTAAGATACAGCACTAAGCAGCTAAAATGGCGTCTGCAAATTTTTATTTTTATTTTTGTTTTGTTTTTTCTGTTATGTATTTAAACTGGCTAGTGCCGTTTAAAAGCTGATTTAACAAAACTTTAATCCTAATTAAGGAATAATTAAATTATATTTGTCCTCAATCGGATTGTAAGAGTTTAAAATGTTTTGTTTGTTTGTTGTTTTGAGCACCGACATCATGTGTTTGCAAGAATCGGTTTTTTTTTCCGGTTTATAGTTTCCGAAATGACGGATATACCCCTTTAGGTCTGGTCGTTGAGCCGTGATTTTCGTAGGCTTGATTAGTCAAATGGACCATTATCTGCCGTTCATTTTGTGGGAACGATTTGATTTGGACCATCCAACTGAGTCACCAACACCTAGTAAATGTAACGTAATTTTTTCTCTCGGTTCTTCTAACCATGTTTTTAGGCAACTGGCTATCGATCAACGGTGGAATAGGTGGTCCCAATGTCAATTCAGCCCATGAAATTAATGGCCCACTTTTACTGAGTTTGGTGGGTGGACCCCGTTTTTGGTAGAAAAATGATTATCATGGGCTAGTATAAGCCAGCCCAGATGGCATTAACTTTTTGGGGCTTCCATTAGTGCAGATAGTCCAACTTAATAAAACGATGTCGTACTATCGTTGATTTCAACAAACCTTTCATGATTATATATCGAAGATCTAATTAAAAAAGGCGCCAATTTGGGAAAGCTGAAAGTGGAGCCAATCGGCTGTTGACATGTAACTATCGTCGTTTCACTTGGAGACTCTGACTAAGCGCAAGATTTTTCAGCAATACAGATTACAAATTCTAAACAGGAAGTTTCTTTTTCCCTAAATGGTGAATTGTTTCTGTTAAAGACGGAATTTTGGAGACCGAGAGATTGCGTCTCTCTCCTTCTCCGTTTTCCGACTCGCCATCTACTTTCCGGCGAATTCTACGATCAGATTATTGTTGCATTTGTCTCTGTTTAGGGTTTTAATCACGTGAATGAATTATTAGGTTTTTATCTCCTGATTTAGTTGCTTAAAGTATTTTATTTGAAAAAGATTGAAAATTTTGAATGTCTATAGAAATGAATTCAATTTTTTAAAGTGGACAAGTATTTGATCGTATTCTACATGTAAGTGCTTTAATACTATTGGCTGTAATTTCACTATGATCATAAGGACTGGATTATGTGTATGTAATGTATTTGATTCTGTGTTTTCATGTCTGAAAAAATTTGGGAGGTCATAAATGGCTAGCGAAGTTGAGTTGGAAGAGATAAAAGTGAGCTTGTATTGGAAGGAGTATATGGCTATGTATTTGCAATGCTCTATATGTGCTGTGACTTTACTCTAAATTTCAAGTTCTCAGTATTAGGATGATGCCCCCAATTTCATTGCTGCAATTTCATGCGCACGAGTTCTACTTGATTTTTGGAAATTAATAGGTCTTACTCTTAATGGGAGGAATCAGTTGTGCATTAGAAAAACGCTGCATGACTGGACCTGCTTGAGCTTCCAGATAAAGGGAAAACAGATATGAATAGAAAAAATCCATTTTTAGAAGATAGTTGTTCTTAGTATAAGGAAAACTTAATGAAAGTTAATTCTAAAATTGACTTATTTGAAAGAATCGTTGCTTGGTTACTAGTTGCCTTCCTTGCTTTCTTTATTTGTTAATGAATTATTGTTTGCTCCTTAAAGCACTGTTCTTTTTCAAGTTGTTGGATTGTCAACTGTTCGTCATATGCGGTGGTCATGTTGACTTTTAGTTGAAATATTTATCAATTAGCAATATTTGCATATTGAACTTATATGATGCACAATAAAATTGATCTACAAAAAGAAAGTATAGAATGCATACTTAAAATGAAATTTTCTAAAAGCACAGCTCTACATTGTTTTCAAAATATACTATTTTCTGTGGCTGCAAAAAAATTCCAGACGGTCCTAGCTGACTGTAATATTTGCATGTTAGGGTATCATTTCTGTTCCAATTCAGCACAAGATAATGATTAGGAGAATATTTATGGAACAAACACAACATAATTATGTGAATTTCTTGTTCAGGCATCACTTTCAAATGAATAGGAGAATATTTGCTTGCTGAATATGTTTATACCTTAAAATTTAATAAAATAATATTGATTTCCCCTCTGCTCTGATGAAAGAGGTTTCAATAACCTGTTTATCCAATTCTCTTTATTGTCAACCTGATTGGTACATTGTTCAAATATCCAGTCATTAGTTACTTTCCTGGCATTGTAACTCTTTTGGTTTTAACAAAAAGTTTGGAATGATGTCGATAATCATATAACAGATTACTTTTTGTTATAGATGGATAGTGAAACTGGTAATCAACCTATGCAAGAACGATCAAAAACAAGGTGGACAGCATCCCTTGATAAGATATTTGCAGACTTGGTAGTGAAGCACATTCAACTTGGAAATAGACCAAACAATGTTTTTGACAAGAAAAGTTGGAATCACATACGTGATGAGTTCAATAAGCAAACAGATCTAAATTTCAATAATAATCAATTGAGAAAGCATCTAGATGTCTGCGGACACGCTTCTATAATTTGAAGTCAGCTTTTGTTCAAAATGACTTTACCATGGAGGATTCTTGCTGCATTGGATTTGACCTATGGGAAGATATTGGGGTGGGTTTTTATTTATTTATTTATTAATTCTTTTGGATTTTACATAGTGCTTTATTTGGACATCATTTTATGTATGCTGATAATTTCTACTTACCATCACAGCCTAGGCCCGAGACAATTAAAGTCAAGGACTGCCCCATATTAGACCAATTATGCACGATATTCACAGATACATCAGCTGATGGAAAATATGCCCAATCAAGTCGCTTTGAAGGGTTAGAGAACAGGCTTAACTTCACATCCAGTTGGTGGACCCTCTCATTCTGAAAATCCAGCTTCTTCAAGGACCGCACAAGAAAATTCTCCAACGCCAGATAAGATAGTTAAGAACATAGCAGAGAAGAAAAGGAAACGACCTTCTGAGACACATTCTTCTTCAGAGCAGAACAAAAAGGACGAAGAAATAAATGAAGCTATGGCAGAAGCTTTATTGGAGATGATAGCTGCTTCAAGGTGGAGGAAAAAGGTTGCACCAAAGCAAAATGATGAAAAGTTTACCATAACTAATTGCATTAAAGCACTGGATGAGATAAGAGACGCGGATCAACAACTCTACTTTGCAGCTTTAGACCTCTTTGAAGAGCCCAACTTGAGGGAGACATTTCTCTCTTTGAAAGGTGATCGCATACGTTTGACTTGGTTGCAAGGAATGTGTAGTAGATCCACCATTTTCTTATAGGTCAAGGGAACTCTTATAGCTTAAGGTAGAGGCTTTGGCCATTTTTCCCCAATTACCTTTAGTGCTATGATTTGGTCATAGTTTTGGCACAAGTATCGTTCACACCATGGTTCCTTCCGTGTCATTATTTAGGTTTATATGACGATACATTTGGCAACTAATATTTATTAACATTAATATTAGAATTCGGAGAGCTTGACCTAAACTTAGGTGAAGCTCGATTTTGATTATAAGTTAAATTTGGGCAAATTGCAAAGAAGTTGAAGAGAACTACATCCTTATAATTATAAACGGTATTCATAAATTCGCAGCCAGAATTGTTCATCATAAGCATTTAGATAAGATGGTAAAAATTATCTGGGCGAAAATGAATAATAGAATCACCTTAAGCAATTAATTTTTAACTAATTTTAAATAAAGGATGAATCTATATTTAGAAATTATAAAATCCCATAAATGATTATTTTGTTATACATAGAAATTTTTTGAAACGCAGTCATCAAATAACTCTATTGAACTCAGTAAAACAACCAAAACAAGCACGTAATGGTACAGTGGATTTAATTGATTGAACTTGTAAAAATGTTCATTTTACTCCAGTACAAAATTTAGGCAAGATAATTTTTAAAAAAAATAAAAAGAAATGTATACATAGGATATTGCATGAATGTTGCGCCAAGCAATGGAATCCACTTGCAATTCCATGCAACCCAAATATGTTCCCCTCTTGCAGTATAATAAGCACAATTGAGGGACGATCAGAGGAATTTTTGATCAATAAAAAACAATCACAAAAAAAAATCACCCTCATCTGTTTGGTCCCCTCTTCCAAGCTTGTACATGTCCAGCACTTCTTCAACTGGATGGGTTTGGCCTGCAATTACAAGACAATGCAAGGGTGCTCCAAAATCAACTTTCAGCAATTCCCTCATTGTCCCAGCAACTATCATTTGATTCTCACTACCCAGCCGAGCAAATCCAACACAATTAGTGTTTTCATCATATGCTGCAAGGCAATTCATGAATTGCAAGCATGCTATAATTAGTACAACAGAGTTTGAATTCTTAATAATAAGTCTTCAAAAGGTAGGGAAATAAAAGGCTCTTCAGAAGCCTGAATGACAACATGCAGCAGGAAAGTAAGCAGCCACTAATGCATTTTATGCCTGGCACAAAATCAAGGGACCTAAGATCTATATGATGTGCCTACCCATGCAAAACACTTTCCTGGAATACTTTCCACCAGAAAATAGGAAATTTAACATAGCATGACATCCATAAACAGAGTATGGACTTGATCTTGTGTTAACCTACTTGAACAAAGCGAGAATGAATTGACTATATATCCTAATGCTGAAACCAACCAAGGAGTCTAATTTATCAATAAAGCAACATAAAGCAGCCGAAGAGTCTAATTTATCAATTGACTATGGCAACATTTTGTTAATGCATAAAGCAACTAAACGAGGACTTTTAATGCTTATCAATAAAGTATTAAATTCTGAAAAATAAAACAAGCAATTAAAATGGTAAAGAATGCATATTAAAATACAAAAACCTAAAGATGGAAAAACACTCGTGAATCTCACCAGATT
The DNA here is from genome assembly GCA_947685225.1 of Garcia nutans. Lineage (NCBI taxonomy): Eukaryota > Viridiplantae > Streptophyta > Magnoliopsida > Malpighiales > Euphorbiaceae > Garcia > Garcia nutans. The sequence continues at coordinate 58,872,139 of CANTUV010000039.1, forward strand.
CCCCGCATCTTTGCTTGACTTCCAAAAGTTGCTCAATTGCAGTATTTATTGTCATGTATCTAGGGGATTCATACTTCTTCCTTCCTCTGAGACAATACAAGACATCGATGATTGAAGGAAAAAATCAGTTCAACAACACTTGATAGTATAAAAAAAAAAGGAAACATTACCAAAGAAAAAACTTAAAGGCTTTAGTCAATTTCCCGGAAGACATACCTGGACAATGATTCCTATGAAGGTTCCTTTACTCGTATATCTGCAGTGGAGAAAAAAAAAGTGTTTGAACAGATATTTGAGTTAGATGTAAAGGAAGAAAATGTGAACACAAGGAACAAATCATCTAAAGTTTCAAAGAGTTTCTCTTTTACAAAAACTTGGACAAGTAAAAATAAAAATTGTGGAATGTTGATGATACAGTCCACTAGCTCAAAAGAAGCACCCATCTAAGAGATGATAACTTTTTATAGATTTGGACGGCCAATATAGCCCAACATAGGAAAAATTCTAAAACATTTCTACCAACAAAAATAAGCCTGGAAAAATATATACCAATACAGCTTCAAAGACATCATTAATTCAACAGTATTGTTATCATTCTTGACAAAATAAAAAGGGATGTCTGCATTGCATTAATATATAAATTCATCATATGCAGCCGCAGTAACAAGAAATATAAAAAAATTAACAGAACGATAAAACCAAGAAGTGGATATATAAAAATGAGAAGCTCACCTAATAAACAAAGTGTATGCAATCCAATTTTGCGATTTCTTTGTATCTTGTCGTAAAAGCTATCAGGTCTCCATGTATCAGTAAAAAATGGGATCGAAACTGTCTCTCCATAAAGATATAATTGTAATCCACAAATCCCAATTGCATTCATCACACTTTAACATCAAATTTCAATTTCTTAGCTCGAACAACAAGATCCGAATGTGTTGTAGCTCTGTCTTTCAAACCAATGGATACAAGTACAGCTAGAAATCAATAGCTCCAATCAAACACAATCAAAACAACAAAAATTCAAGGTTAAGAAGAAAATCAAATTAATACATGACCCAAAAGGATCTCCAACAACAAGGAAAGCAATATCAGATGTAAGAGCTGCCGATAATATATCGTCATCCTTCTCTTCTACCATCTCTCTATCAGCAATAGTAATTGGTTTACCGTACAAATTTTCCTAAACAAAGAATTATTCAAATCCACAATGAATATTTTTTGATAATTATAAAAGGCATAGTAAAAAAGAAAGATTAGAAAAAGAGTACCAGAGCGGAAAGTCCATCTGTGGAGAGGCCAAAAGAGAGGAGAGAAGTGTAGGCTTCCATGTACACTTTCTCGCATTTTTTCACAGCTTCTAGGCCTCGTAATGTAATGTCTTTCTCATCCCCCAAACCCAGACCGATTATGTATAACATCTCTTGCCTTCTTTCTTTGCTAAACCTCTTTGTATCAGTCAACACAGCTTTAAAATTCTCGCTTCTCCCGCTTAGGAGAGGCAGCTCATATGCTTATCCTTGGTGGCCGGTTCTGAACAATTACGTCGCCGTTCTGGTCTTTCTTCCAAACCCTAATTTACTTGTAGAATTGGCCATCTATTGAGCTGGATGGGCTAAGATTGGGCCGTGCAACTTATGGCTAATTCATGTTCAAAAAGCACAGAACCTGTAGACCGATTTCGTGGCCAAGCCTAATGTGGAAATTATACTTCCCACCGAATTTTTAAAAACTTTTCCTTTTCCATCACAAATTTTGTAATTATTTTTTATCTAGAATAAAATAAATTTATAATAAACTCATTATAAATATATATCATGTTAATATGATGAATTTATAAAATGTTCAAAATTTCTGATAATTGATAAATTTAAAAATATTTTAAAAGTCTGATAAACTTTATATTTTTATACATTTAAAAATCAAATAAATTTTGCAATTTTTTTTTAATTTTTTCTGAAAATTTTGTAAGCTTATATCTAATTATTTTCTGCAATTTGGTGTTTAAAGCTTTTAATACAATGAAGATTCACCGATTGGAATTTGGTAACTGGTTAATCAGATGTTTCCTTTTTTATTTTCTTTTGTTATTGTCAATTGGCAGCTCGATGTTTCTTTTGTATTAAGTACTGGAAAGAGAGAAGGCTTTGAGCTTGATTATCATTCAAACTTTCATGAACCACAACCTTGCAAGTTAGTTTTTGAGTTGACTAAATTTAAGCCAGCGGACAAGAAACAAATACACCAAGGAAACGTGAAATACCAACCAACCAATCATCTCATTATATGCAACAAGAGAAAATAAAGCTTCTATCACTAGTTAAATTATAAATTAGAAGAAGGCATTAACCAAAAAAGTGTTGATCTCTTCTCGTTCCCATTACACAGTTGATTTGTCATTGGATTTGAGTACAAAATCATTGCTTGTGCTTCTGAAGGGCTTCAATCATCATCTTTGAATTCTCTGTTTGCAACAAAATACACACTTGTGTTAGCAAATACAATTCGGAATTTCAACTCTCTACCTCTTTCTTGGAGTTGATATTAACTCACTCATCAAATCAAATGTAGATAGCAATTATTTTCTTTCTACCTCACTATTTCTTTCTGCATACTCTTAACACTCAATACCTAACCAGATCTTAAAGACTGTTGACTTATTTAATGCAAATGCGGTTCAGTGGAAATTTCTAGTTGCTATTATCTCTTAAAATTTGTAAGAAAAATTCATCATGCCTGATCCTCCCGTCCTAGTTTTGAAATTGTGATAATTGTAATCTGAATTACTAAAGCACCTGAAGCACGAGCCAACAGTATTTTTTCCAAGCATACCTTGTCTGTATGGCATAGAAAAAAACATAATTTAAAATGCATACCTGCGATCAAGATACCGGGGTTGTATCCCAGAACCTTGACATGTTGTGCATGTCAAAGAACCAACACCATCACAATTAATGCATCTCGAGACCTCTTTCTCATCCCCACCAAGCTCTACCGTCACAGAACCAGTTCCCATGCAAAATCTCAATCTCTCTGAATTAAACGCAACCCAATTATACAAATAAGAAACAGATTCAACATTATCAATGACATTCAAAAAACCAGAACTTTAGTCATGCTCCACTGTCACGTCATTTTGAATTCCATTAATATAAGATGACTGCTGTCTGATAACCAGCTATTCTGTTCTCATCTGGTTGAAACTGGATCATGCATTTACAGCAGAGGTCGACTTATTTTCAATTTGGTTTGTATTAGAAGGGTAGTCCTTACAAATGGACACCAATATACAGGAGCGGAACCAGGTGGGGTCGGGTGGAGGCTGACGACCCCCTGGCCGGCTACCGACATGCATTTTTAAGGTAAATTTCTGCCAGCCGGAGCAACATAGGTGGAGGCCCAGCCTCCCATCTCCTCCTTATATATATTGAAGAGAAATTTTGCCCCCCTCTCCCTGAAGGGATGGTTCCGCCACTGCCAATATGATTAGTGAAACTGACCCGATAACAAATTTTACCAGTGTGGATCAAAATCTCGAGACATCATTCTCCAGAAAAGAAAATTTTGGAGCATAGAAAGCTAGAAGAAGGTCGTGGCATGAATAGAGAGTACAGACAAATCAGGAGATTCAAATTTTCTTCCACGAACAAATTGGAGTTTATAAAGAACTACTCGTAGGTTAGGCCATTGAGATTAAGAACTCGTAGCATATGCCCAGTTTGTTAGAATCTTCATCCAGGTGGCTTCACACACAACATTATGTAAGCCAGATGGTCTCTTAAATGGCGTCTTTGTTCCAAACGAATTACAGAAAACAAACATGAAGCAAAATTCAAACTATGGTCTCACAAAAATTAACCATCAACTGTCCCACCCCCACCAAAAGAGGCTTTCTAGAAACATTCTTAACCTTCAACAATTGCCTGAAGCAAGCAGTCTCAACATTTGAAACCTGAGATATGCTCACCAGACCATGCGAACATTTCCACGGAAACTTATATCTTTTATTTTCTGCATTTATATATGGCATATAAATTATATATTGACTTAAAAGACACCTTACTGTTTTAGTAATAAGGTGCCCCAACAGGTTCAAGAATTCTTGACTCTAGTTACTACATTCTCCTTAAATGAACTGAACAACATTTGATTATATTGTTGACTTTATTTACTGACAGAGACTTACGAGCACCGGTGCCATTGCAAGGGAAGTATGGCTGAGTATTTTCTCGCTTTGCCTGCCACAAAAAAAAAAACAATAATGAATAGATTAGAATAAACAAAAAGATAAAAAATAGATAAAAGTTTGGTGAAAATGGTGGAATTAACTTGCAGCATTATCAATTTGGGTTTCGTAGAAGACTGGAATTCCAATTCCAACAGCAATGCTCACAACTCCAACAGAAATTGCTACAATCTGATTATGGTAAACAATCCAAATTAGAGCTCCTTAGACACAGAAATAGTTGAAAAGATAAAATAATAAAGACTCAGAGAGAGAACCATGTTTTGATCGAGATCAATGGCTCTGATACATGGATAAGATGGTGATAACCGTTGATTTCTTGCACACTTGGAGTAATAACCAGAAGATATTTCAAGAGGACAACATAGAAATGGAGAGTGAAGACGAGGAATTGAAGATGCCACTGGCATTTCTACTTTCACTTCGAATGGCTCTGCAAATCGAAAAACTCAACTGTGAACTCAGACACCGCCGAGAAATTGGAAAAATTATATGCTACAACCGTTGTAGCAATAAATGCCTACAACGGACCAATGAGATTCTTACACGTAGATTAAATGATTCATTTCATTGGTCCGTTATAGACATTTAATCAAAATGTAAGAATCTCATTGGTCCGTTATAGGCATTTATTGCTACAACGATTGTAGCGTATAATTATTCGAGAAATTGAAACTTGGCCACTTGTTGGGGATGAAATGGCGATGATTTAGATATGTGGGGCCGTTTCATTCATCCACACCACCGCCACACTCTTGGCATTGTTGTGTTGTCCATCAAATACTTATTCCACGTGGCGCAATATCTTTTGATGCCCTTAGCTTACCTGGCCCATTATAATTTGAAAAGCCCAGGACTTCCCTTTGTGGTGCCCATGATATCTTCAGTTTTGAAATACAACATTTTTCACAAAAATACAAACGTAAATTAAATATAATTTTAAATTTATTATATATATAAATTATTCATCAAAATATTAAAATTTATAAAATATTTATCAAAATAATAAATTTATATTAATTTATAAAAAATTTACATAATTTATAATAATTTTATGATTAGTTTATAATAAACTGACTAAATATTCTTAATAAAAATAATAAAAATTTTAAAAAAATATAGAGGAGGGTGTTATTTTTTTAGAACTTAAAATTTAGGTTTGGCCCCAAAATAATCTTGTTAAATCCTTTTCTGAATTTAATAGAGAACTTGTTTATTAATTTTTTAAAAGAAGTAAAATATTTTAGAACCGTTGAACTTGATAGTTTTTTAATATTACTTTGGTGATACTGAACTCTTTAAATTTATAATTTATAAAAATGTCATTTTTTAATGAGATTGATTAACGGCGTCAATATCTCAATTAATAAAATATTTTAAGATGCTAGTAATTTCATTAAAAAATTACTTAATTTTTATGTATGGTAAATTTTAAGAGCTTATTTCCACAAAAATAAAGTTTAATAGCTCAATATAAAAAAAAATATCATGATCATGAGACTTCAAAATATCGTTTTTCCTTTTTAAAATTGAAACCACGTAGGTCTAATCAGTTTGACCATTGCATCATCGATCCAAAGTTCATCGTGTATAGATCCTATGCCAACCAAAGAGTAAAAGAGATCATAGAGAAGAATAACAGTTGGTCAAATCAAATCTCTATTTTAATTTCTCTCTTCACTTTAATAAAAATTAATTCACCAATTAGTATTACCAGCATTTTAGTTTAGGATTGTATTGGAGTTGTTGACTTCCTAACATTCAGATGTCGTGTTTTTTGCACTTTTTATTTTGTACTTTTTATTCTGCTAAAAAAAAACATTGAACTCCAAGAGCAAAAAAAACATAATAAAAGACCATAGTATTTATAAAAAAAAATGGTGAAAAACTGCATTAGTTGCAATTTTGTAATATGAGATAAAAATCGAAATTCTAATTTAGATGTTTCTTAGGTCTAACTCAATAAAAAATGAGCAACATATAAATTTTTCTAATATGTTATTTTTTTAGTATTAATTATTTTTTAGAATTGAGTCGGATAGAATTACAAGACCGATAAAAAAAATTTTGTCGAGTTTTAACATAGCTGCATATTTAGATATTCAAACTCAAAATCTCTTATTAAGGTAGAACGGTCCCTTACCAATTGATCTACTCCCTTCTAATATGAGATTCCTTTAAGCCAATCTAATTTAAAATTTGATTTATTTATTTAACAAAATGTGAAAAGCTTATTCATTAACTTTCAATTTGAGATTGGTTAAACATAAACAATCTCTTGCTTTCCCGACAGCCAAATGACAAGCCAATTATGTACGTGATCATATCAAATTTGATGGAAATGTTGAACTTAAAGATTTATTATGACTAAGGCATTATTATTGTTTCACGAGTCCAAAATATGCTAAAGCTCATTCGACGTGCCTTCTTATATGTGGCTAATTAGGGCGAGCAAGAGAGAGAGAGAGAGAGAGAGAGAGATGGGGGTAAAAAGGAAGGGGTGAGCGAGGGTGAGAACGACAGGCCAACAAACAAATATAATGAAGGCACATGAGAGAATGACGATGGTGCTGTTGAATTGGGTCTTATAATGGCATTGGCTTGGACCCTTTTTGTTCTTAGACATTGTAAGGAACTATTGTTGGACCAGCATTACTTTGATAAAACGTAGAATCCAAGGCTTTTTTTTGGTGGCTAGCTGCTCCTCTTCTCACATGCGCCTCTTTTTAATTTCCCATTTAGTTTCCTCCTTTTCCTTGTATCATTTCACCCCTTACTAAGGGTCCCTTCTTCAACCTTTTCGCCTCTTATCTTCATTCAATAATGCTCTTCTTTTTCTTTTTCTTTGGTCCTTCTGGTTTGCTTCCTGTTTAAACCAGAAACTTCCTGTTGTCCCTGGAGCATAATAAAGCCCCTGTGCATCACAATGTGGACACATCGATTATATAGGAAGATATGATTCATTAATTAATATATAAATCAACCCTACAATCTTAACAATTAAGGGTTTGTTCATTTACATTGTAAATTTTTAAAATTTTAATTATTTTAAAATTAAAAACTATTTTCATTTTTTGTTTTACATTTTTTAAAAACATATTTTATATTTATAAAAAGTAATAATTATATCATAATTATTAAATTTTAATTATTAAAACATAAAAAATTAAAAAAATCAAAATTATTTTTTGCAGAAAAAAATAATTTTATTAATATAAAATATATTAGGCTAAAAAAGAATTTTATCGGCATAAATTGTATACTCATAATCAAAATCTTTAAAATTATATTTTATGGATTTCGTATTACTAAATTTTTTTTAAAAAACGTTAAAACTAGAAAACAAAGATATCAAGAACGTTGTCTATCCATTAGAATTAACATTCTCAAATTTATATTAAAAATTTAACTATATTAAAAATAAAAAAAAATCACAAAAACCTCAAGATTTTCCATTTATGTGGATTTGTTTAATGTTTTAATTTTTATCCCAAAATCAAACATAACTAAAACATAACATGAATGTTTGGCCAACCAAAACTAAATGCAACCACCGGTTTTATTCCAAATTTAATACTTTTAAATGAATGTTGATTGAAACCTGTCACAAACATAACCTATGCTTTGCGGTTCACATTTATGTCCTGGAAAAAAAGGAAGAAGAAGGAGGAGAAGAAAACAGAACACTTTAAATCTTTAATTTTGAGGGGTCATGTCCTGAAAAAACAAAAGGATATATATCTGAACACGGTGATATCTAAAGAAACAAACGTATTTAATGGTTCCAATAGTATAATTGAACAGTAGTTGGGAGTTTGGGTGAATTTGGTTTTTTTTTTTAATATTATTTAATGTGTATAAAATTTTTTTAATTAATTGTTTATTAAGATATTTGTTACTTTTTAGAATATACTTCTTGAATCTTTTATTGTTATAATTCTGAAAGAAAAATTCTTCTTACTTCGACAAACAACATTAATATGTGATTTATCAATATTCTTGGCATTTAACATGATGTCTGTACTAATTATATATATAGATAATTGTATTCAATCGAAAAAAAAAAATTACGGCTCTCACATTTTATAAAATTTTTATATGTTATAGCATAGATTTTCTAATATTTTATAAAAATATATAATAAAATATTTATTATAAATTTATAAAAATTATGGTGTGTATAATAAATTATACGAATATAATAAATTTATAATTAATTATAAATTTTGATAAATTAAAAATATTTTAAAATTTTAATAAATTTTATTTTTTTAAAATTTTTTTTGTCAATTTTATAAAAAAAAAAAACTCAAAACAAAATATCAATGAGCTTGGGCTACATGTGATGGTGCCTATAATTGCAATTGCTCATAATGTGCCCTAAACATGCAATGCCAATAGTTCAAATGTTCGATCAATGAATACTTAATTCGTCAAGCTATTATCAAGTCAAGTACCCGTCCAATCACATCGAACAATTGGTTGAAAAGTGAGTAAATTATTTTTATGATAATTATTTGCTGAATCTTTTTTCATGCTGACTATATAATTTATAATCATAATATTTTTATATTTAATCATAAGAATAACACTTTGATTTAGTCTAGAGTTTTTGTACTGTTCCTATAATTGAAAATACATAAAAAAAAGGAGAATATTTGTAAATAAATTATTATCATATTATCTTTAATATATTTTTATATATTCAATTATAGATATTGTAGATTATTCGTATTCACATGTCTAAATTGATTAAAGAAAGTTATAAATTATTTGAATATTTTCATTATAAAGAGAGATAAGAAGCTTAAAATCTAAATATTTGAAATTATTCTGAATTTTGTATATTTTTATAATTAAAATTTCTTTGCATCAATTATATCTTAATTTCAAATTTTAGTTATAATATACTAACTACTAAGTCGCTATATTATAAAAAATTATGAGTCAAAATTAAAGACCCAATTGATTCTTAACACATCAATTTTAAATTTTTAAGATTAATTCAATGGTTTAATTATACAAAAAAAATAGAATTTATTTTTATCCATTTTTATCATCCCATATATATATATATTTTATTGAATATATGAGGAAGAAAACAACATTTATGATTTTAATTTAAGATTTAAGTGAGATCATCATTTGTTGGTGTATATATATATATATATATATGTTTTATCGGATATATATATATATTTCGATAAACATCATATAAATAATTTAATTATATTATCCTTTGCAAATTTTTTAAAGGAAATGAAAATTAAAAATTATGCATGTTTAGGTAAAGCTGATGAATCGGATCTAATTAAAATAGGAAGATTATTCTCTGCTACGTCGTGCACTTTAGCATTTTTCATGTGTGAGACTGAAAGTGAGAGTAACGCTAAAGCAAAAGCAATGGCTGCAATACAAGGTCTCAAAATTAATGAAATGGTATTTTCAAGAACTATTTGGGGGGCAAACGTTATTTTTTGAGATTTAATCCGTAATTTTATACATTTCTATGGGTAAATATTGGATTATTTGCTCGTTATCCATATTAGAGATACTATACTTAATAATCGGCGATTTTATTCTTGCTCTTTTGTCAATGGATGATTGGATCACTTGTTGGGGATATTTGACAGCTCACTTGCATTTTAATTTGACAAGATGAGACAAAGTAAAAAAGCAAACGAATTTTACTGAGCCTTTATTTTAAGGGCTAAAGGGTCAATTCACAATACGTTCCATATTTCTAATGTGAACTCGAGGTGATATACTTCTTATTCATAAAACTTTTGATCTTATTAAAAAAAAAAGAAGAGATCGTCTATATACGGCACATTACAATTGTTGAGAACTACAACATTTGGAAATACGAGAGCCGTTCGTTGTAAGGTCACGGTGATTATGCCATAATAAGCATTACCATTCTCGTGTGTCCGGTTACATAAAAGCATATCCCTTTAACAATAACGGAAATCAAAACTAGTATTAACACAAATCCGAAGCGAAAGGGAGAGAAAACAAAGGGGAAAAAGAGAAATTTTTTAAAAACGACACAAAATACTACTGCCGTCACCTCACTCTCTCTTGCTTCGCCTCAGTCTCTATCTCAACGCCGACACCATAACGGTTCGCCGGCGCATTTCTGCGACACCGGTTTTCCGTACACTGCCGGACATCTTAGAGAGGTCATTGGCGTTGTCATGATCTCTGAACCTTTTTCTCTTCACTGTTCTTTGATTAACTCTCATCTGTTGATAACGGTTTTCTATTTGTATTTGCTTCATATCAATTCGAGATAATAATCATCACGAGTTGCTAATATTGTCTTTCATTGTTTTCTATTTATCGTTTAGTAGCGATATTGATTGGATTGTTCTTAAATTTTTCTTCGCGACTTTCATTTTTCTATTTCTGAAGGATTAATGTGATATACTGATTTTTCTTAACCTAATTTTTATAGTTCTTATGAGATACTTTGAGTATTTGATGATATCTTGTTTGATTAAATGTGAAATGCTTGAATTTAGTTTGTGTTTTTGTTAGATTATTCATTTATTGTTTGTTTATTTCTTGTTGTGAGTGATATTTGGGGATCGTTTTTTGCCTAAGTTGATGGGATCGGAAATGCTTTAACGGTTCGAATTGTCGTTTTGTGAAATGTCCTGGTAAATTTTTGAGTATGATCTTTGTGAAGAGTTTCTATATATGATGACGTAATTCGGGGATTGATGAAACTGAATCAGTGTGATTTTCCTGCTGATCTTTTTCCCCTTTATTGTCATGGCTGGTCTACCCAAATCTGGTGTCGGACTTGTATTGCAGGTCGAGCTATGGTTTGGTCTTTGAGATAATAGAGGATAACACGATTCTCAAACTGGTTTCTCCGATACCTTTTTGGCTTTGGAAATCTGAAAACATGTGTTTTTAAATTATTATAATAGCTTAGCTAAGTTGAATTTAATATTTCTAATTTGTTTGAAGGCAAAAAATGAGTCACGATCCATTTATATGATGTTTAATATTTGTATACTAGTCTGTCCTAAATTTACTTTGTTTATTTTGTATTGCATACTGCACATGCTCATGCAGTGTTTTTAACAAGTTATGTTTGTACAAGGATCTAGAACAATCTTCTTTTGAGTGCTCTATTCCAGCATTTTACAATTAGATAATCTATTGTCTCATGGGTCTGATGCTGCCATTTGTCATGGTTTCAGCTGGGTGAGTTTGTGAGACTTGGTGTTCTTTGACATCATCATTTGGTTCACTGGTGCAAGTTACGTATACAAAATGATTGGATCATTTCTTACAAGAGGACTTGTGTATGTTAACAGTGACTCATTCTGTCTTTGATTTAAAAGTAAAGGAATTACTGGTGTTATCCAAACTAATTCATGTTAATATTTTGGCAGGATGATTTTTGGTTATGCTTATCCTGCTTATGAATGCTATAAAACTGTCGAAAAGAATAAGCCAGAAATCGAGCAACTACGGTTTTGGTGCCAGTATTGGTTAGTTGCATGTTGTCGTTTCTTTCATTAGAAAAGTGCAAATAAATTTTAGTGGCTGAATGACTTTTTAAATATCATCTGGGTTGCAGGATTTTGGTGGCTGCGTTGACTGTTTGTGAGAGAATTGGGGATGCTTTCATTTCATGGTAGGAAATCTTAGTTTTAATGCAGATGGAATGCTGGTCAAGAGGATTTTGTATTTTGATTTTGTTTTCCTTATCTTGCTTTCTTGAAGGGTTCCAATGTACAGTGAAGCTAAGCTGGCATTCTATATATACTTGTGGTATCCCAAGACTCAGGTACGTAATTTTCAGGAAGCCGAATAAGGATGTCATATTACGTGGTTGATGATTTTCATTGCAATTTACCCTTTTCTTTCACTTTGTCAGGGAACTACTTATGTTTATGATTCCTTCTTCAGACCATATGTTGCAAAGCATGAGAATGAGATTGATCGCAATTTGTTGGAACTAAGAACTAGAGCTGGAGATATGGTAGTTTTATACTGGCAAAGGGCTGCAAGCTATGGTCAGACTAGAGTCTTTGAGATATTGCAGTATGTTGCTTCACAATCAACAAGGCCTCGCCCTGCTCAGGTAGTACAATCAGGAATAAGTTTTTTTTTTGTCGTTATCTTCCTCCAGGCTTCATATGGTTTAATGGTGTTGGTAAAGCACCCAAGCTGCGCAAAGTGGACCTGTTGTAGTGTTATCCTCATTATATTGTTTCTTGAATTGAAATGTGATAGTTTTCTTCACTATTGCATATCACATTTTAGTTTGGAGATTCAGTTGGTCCCCCTTAACCATCACTTAGCTGGAGCTTGTAGTAATTGCATTTACGCTCGCCAAGTGTAATGCTTCGTGAAATAAATTTGTCTGTAAATATTGATTGCCTATGTGATGTGGTTTTTTGTACAAAGGTCATCTCTCTCTCTTGTTCGCATCATGAAAGTGAATTCTTATATTTCATAGCATGATTATTTTCTTTTTGAAGTTTGATGATGAGCACCTAGTTTCATTTGATGATTATTTATTGCATGTTTTGTTTTACAACTGGTATCGAATGTGCAATTAAATTTGATTGCTCAGTTATACTTGATTCTTCAGACCCTTGTGCTTGCATAGGCTGCGAAGGTGCAATTTTACCTGATGCTGCCATATCATTGGTTTTTAACCATTCTATGTTCTAACTAATCCAATTGCAGCCACAACAAGGTGCTAGGGCTTGCCAACCTGCTAATGCTCCAAACCGGCAACCTTCTACTACTACCAACCGTCAACCTGCTGTGCAGCAATCAGAGACTGAAGAACCTCCATCTCCCACTTCTAGCACTTCTTCAGGTCAGCACCAAATGGAGGTAGCGGAAGAGGTAAATCCTACGCAAGTTCCAGAAGCAACACCTCCTGCAGCAGCTTCAAATGTTCCAAAATCTCCTGCTGCAACGTCCAATGCACAAAAAACAAACAACACATCTGAAACTTCTGGCCAGCAGGCAGAAGAAATGCAAATTGAAGAAGCATCTTCATCAACAAATGACAATGCAGATCCTCCCCCGAAAGAGACTAACATGGATGAAACAATACGGATGACACGTGCCAGATTGAGGAAAAATCGTTCTGGACCAAAAAGTTAAAAGGACCCATTTCAAACCTTTCCCAATTTTAGCTTGCGGAAATAGCAGTTACTTATGGATGGTATGGTGGTGGTGGTTATTGACAATGATGTAAATTTGGCGCCTTCTGTTTTTTTTTCTTATTCCATTTGTTGCTTTATTTTTTGAACATGTATTGGCAGATGAAGGGTGTCTTTGGGTTGATAGGAGACAAATGATGCAACTTTAGAAATGATAAAAGTGGAAGATACAGTTATAAGTTGTTGGAAGGGCTAAATTGAAACATAAAGTTGGAAATATACTTTTTGTGGCCTCTTGTGCTGCCTAGATAAATTTAGATACGTTAATGGATGTCAACTGTTATCTTCGACAACAATGTTTGTATAGTTTATATGCCATAATTGAAAATCTTATATTCTGAATTTTCCAATTATTGGTGTCATAAAACTATTATTAAAATCTATTTTTCCCCTAAAGTGGTTATAAAATAATAAAATGAGGCCTGTGTTATGCTTGTTAAATTATTGGTAGTAGGGAGATTAAAAAAAATGGAAGAATTAGGTTAAATTCTAGGAATTTTTTTTTATAAATATTGATGTATAAAAGAATTGATTTTTAGTCCATTATTAGGAAAAAATTCCTAATTTAACAATAAATTCAAAGTTGTTTTAAAATGATGTTAATTTATAAATTAGTGAATAACTTTGAATTTATTGTTAAATTATATCTGGTAAAATGATATTAATTTGTAAATTAATGAACAACTTTGAATCTTATTGCTGGATTGTATTTATGTGTATTAAAACGATGTTAATTTATAAATTAGTGAAATAACTTAATCAGTACATTTTTTTCCTTTTGGTAGGTGATCTTCACTAAATGGATTTGTCATAATATATGGATTTGTCATAGAATGGATTTTCACTAAATGATGTCTGTTTATCAAATGCAATGTCAATGTCAATGTCAATATCAAAGAAAACTAACGAACCCGTGAGTAGCCTGCAACTAGAGTAGAGAGTGCTTCAGGTATATAGGAAGGAGAAAGTCAGACTTGTCAATTTGAAGATTCTTATTAAAAAATATATATACCGTTGCACCAAACTACACTTTATGAGGGGGTGTTCATTTAATTCAAATATATTAAACTTAGGTTAGGTTAAAAAAAATAATGGAAAGACGTTGTAATTAATTTTCACGAAAGTGGTGTTAGTTGGTTGCCGTTGACATGCACATAATAAAATTAATTTTTTGCTTTTACCTTGACATGCTTTGGTTATGATGTGATTTTCTTGTCAACGACCACCACTAGTAATCTGAGATTAAAATTAAAATTAAAACGTATTATTTATGTTACATCGCTAGTTGCCTAAAATTGAGGAAATTACATTCTATGATATTTTTATTTTTTATTTTTTTAAAATTACCTTTTGGATATATTTTTAATATGGTAAACATATATTTAATATTATCTCTAAAAATAAAATATAATTTTAATATACTAAATATATACCAAGAATATGTTGCAGCAGCCACCGACACAAGAATTTGCTTCTGTGATGGAATTGATTGATATTGGTGATATATCTGTGTTTTATTTCGTCTTGAAAAAATAAATAAAGAAAAATTCCCATCTCTTAGCATCCATGACCCATGAATTGCAGAAAATTGTATATGGTTAGTATTGATTTCCTTTTTTTTTCTCCCTAAAAAAACAATTATAATCATTAGAAATTGGACAAACACCTACCCAGTAGCTATAAAATTTACCCTTTCAAGTGTGAAAGGGGTTGTACTAAGTAACCCTCAGAACATAAACGACCAAACTACCTGATTTCCCTTTACATTATGAACAGAAATCACCACAGTAATGACCAACTCTTCCTAGAAACATTAAGTCATCTAACAGATCTAATTTCTCACTGTCAATGGTAGAAAGTACACATGAACTCTCCTGATCATAGGTTGGGCCTTCAAATTTATATGATATGTTCACCTATTTCAAATTTCAAAGGTCACAAATTAATGGTTCTCAGTGTTTTAATAGCTACCCCACAATTCCGAAATGCTGATATCAGGATTTGATCGAAACCAATAATCATCATTAATCTGCAACAGGATGGCCGATGGATCGCAAGTTAACAAGCTACTAAAGTTGCTTCTATATGAGCAACCAAACCACCAGAACATAAAAACGGAACAAAAAGGAAAAGAAAATTGGAGGGTCACTTGAAGTTTAGTTAAACTTACATCACAGTCTGAAGGAATTATCTTCTGAATCCGAGATGATTCTGCATATAGTGAGTTGAATGTTGCAGCAGCATTGGTTTGATTACGCTGTTGTTCTAAAGATAGCTCGTCAGTTCCCATTCTGTGAGGACCACACTTTCGAGCAGATGGATTCAGAGGATTAACTTGCATCATATCTAAATCCTCGTCTTGTTGGTTGTATTTGCTACAAACATCATGAATACGGTAGCTTTACAACGTCAAAATTTGTACAAACAAGCAACAATTACTTATTTTTGCATGCTTGTTTGTGGGTCACCTAAATAATATCTAATAGTCATGCAAGATAACAAGTAAAGACCAGCAGAAACCATCATACTAAAATAAAATGAGGTTAAATCATGTAAAACTAGCGGGCAAAACCTAAGACGAGCTAGTACTCAATGGCAGTGCAATTGCATACATGCAAGTGAAGAACGTACCTTAAGAGGTATAAATCAATTGGTCCAGTGTTGCTTCTAACAATCATTTTATATTGAGGACACCCAATATCCTGCTCATGGATTAAACAATATTACATTTTAAAACATGTTAAACCTCAATTTATCCACACTTCTTACCTCATCAGGATCAGGAACTTCAAGATAACTAGCTTGAGGAGCTTTTATTGCAACTAGCGTTTGATTCTGTAGCAACAGTAACAAGGTGTCAGTGAGTTTAAGGATGTAAGATAAAAATATGGATTTTAAGAAATTTCTCAAGATTAGCAGACCTGGAAGCAAGGAAGACTTGTAATATCTTGCTCTGTCATAAAGAGATATCTAACATGTCAAAGCAGGGAAGCAATCAAGAAAAAGATCAAAATATATTGAAGTCCATAAAAAATATGAACGACATCAAAATATATTAATGTCTTTTCTTGATGAAGCAATCAAGAAAAAGATCAAAATATATTGAAGTTTGTAAAAATATGAACATCATCTCACACCTTTGGTTATGTTCATCTTCCTCCAGTAACCTAAGAAGCTCTTCCTTTTCCCTAAAGAATGAACATGAAGAAAACTCAACCACAGATGTTGATAAATAAAGTTCCTCTTAAAACCTATTGAACAAAGTAAACAACCTTATAGATTCATCAAGCCTGCATTCTTCCGCATGTAAACTTTCAACTTCAACCTGCAAGGAAACCTTTGATTACTTGGTCCAACAATCATAAGAAGTTATCTTCCATAACAGCAGAAAGCATAAATTTCAACTGACGGTAATTTTGCCATAGTATCAGATTGACAATTAAGATAAATTTCAAACAATTAAAATTGAATTCGATAGAACTTGGCTTGCGTGTCCCCTCATTACTGCATCTTCCATATAATGATATATCACCAGCAATATGCTCCTTGTGACCCTTCTTTATAAATTAATGATTAGTGATGCACGAGCCATGTAATGTCCTAATTTCCTCACAAAATAAGTTGACTGCTGGTAATGTTGTATGATAGTTTGTGAACAAGTTGGAATTTTTTTTATTTTTTCGGATTTTGAACGAGTTGGATTTTAAGAGCTCATATCGTTCACAATCTGCAAATTTTTTTCCAATTTCTTCAGAAACTTAGCTTTAATTGAAGTATAAGGACGGAGAGAATTTGAAAATTGATTCTTGTCAACTTTGCGCAAATACTCAAGAAACAGAAAGTAGGAGGGAATCAGAAAATATAGAAAGCAAGAAGTTGAGGCCATTATAATGCAACAATACAATTACTGCATCATAATGTCAATGCAAGGAATATGGAACAACCATGAAATTTCTGACACATGTAAAATCAAATGACTATGCAAGTACCTTTAATCTGGTAATCTGATCATTCAACTCATTTGACCCACAACCATCATAGCCCCTGTGCAAAAGGCTCAGTAGTTAATTTCCAGTTATAGTAGCAAATACAAAGCAAGTAAACAGAAAAGGCTAATATTATTACTTCCATTGTATGTGGTTTTTTGAAGTTTCTCTATCAATGCTATTCCTTCCAAAACATTTGTAATATCATATATCCTCCTCTTCTGGACCTGTCTGAACAAATATGAATATGACAGACAATGATAAGAAACAGTCAATCCTGAGATCCATTAGAGGATCAAAAGATTGGTGCTAAAATAGCAGTCAGTGAATTTTTAAACGAGAATTCGTTATAATAAGATATAAGCTGACAAATTACTGAAAACTGAACTTCATAGGAACTCCTACAATCCTAGTATGGGTGCAATTAAGCTTCATACTTAACAGCATATGAAATATATTTTCAATACCTCCAACACGTCTGCAGTTCTGTTCAGATCAAGGGTGCCATCCTTGGCCTCCTGGATCAACTTGACAAATTTCTTGGTCAACAGGCCTGGAAACATGATAAATTGAACATTTTGATTATATTGGTGATAACCATCTAGAGTTGAAGCAACCCTAAACAATAGATACCAAATGAACTTTGTTGTATGTAGGTATGCAAAAGAGATCAAATGACAGCATAACCTGACAGAAGCTGATTAAAAACATACGCACCTAAAGAACTGTCATATCGACAGCCAGTGGCTGGATTCATACCATTAAGAAATTCTGAGACGAAATTAAGATAAAACTCAGTACGCCTACTAAGATGGATCAATTTTACAACATACATGAATGTACAAATTACCAGTTTATTGCAGAGCATTACCAGCATTGGACCTGTGAGCCCCTAATTTGGCATTTTTTGGAACCTTGGATCTACTATTACGCTTACTTCCAGTGGCAGACTGAGGATTAAGCGTATGATCAGCTACGTTAGTATGTGTGAAGATGGGTGATTGTTCACTACACTGAGCCCCAAGATTGTCTTTTTCATTATTTTGCTTCAACTGGAAAAATTATCAAGTTATTTCTGATGAATGCGCAAAGAAATATAAAATAGCACGTAGCATATGTTGGCTAATTAATTTAACCTGAAAGCAATGCAAGCAGGATTAACTGGCATTGGAAAAATGCAAATGAAAAATCTTGCGTGCTCAAAACAAAAGAATGATAGTCACGTTCTAAACAACTTTAAACAGCTGAAAGAAAATTCAATGTTCAAATAAAGATCACTGTACATATATACACACACACACACAAACAGCATTGGAGGTTTTTTTTTTTTTTTTAAATCAGATTTTAAGTTCATGGGATTTCTATTCTCAAATACATTAGTGAAAGAAAAACCTAGTCCTATCTTATAAAGAGGAAATCCATAGATAAGAAACAAAATAATCGAGCTGTGAACTATAACGAAACTCGTTAGAAATTCATAAAAGTAATAAATCTTTCAAAACTCTTAATGATACAGAAGACAAAGAATTTCTTATATCCAATGGAATAGTAAACGCTAAAGAACTACAAATTGAGTTAATTCAATATGACCGCGCCCCATGATAAAAATTTAAGAACATAAAATTTAAAATCCCAAAAGAAACATACTGAAAGCTGAGTGAATTTTATTAATCACAAATTAACATGCAAATTAAATAAAACAAAAAAACTCACAGCGAGTTTAGCGAAAGCAGAATGTGTATCAGCGGCATGTAATTTGAAAGCAAAAGGAGCATTAGAAGAATAAGTGATTGTTGTTATTATTAGAATGAATAGAATGATGTTGGTGTGGTTTTCCAAGGAAAAGCGAATTCGCAAGCGTAGAAGAACAGGTAGTAGTACTAGTAGTAGTAGTAGTAGAAGAAGAAGAAGAAGAAGAAGAAGGTTGATCGTGGAACTCAAACTTAAGCGAACGGCTCGGATCTTCGCTACAGTTCTCCATGAGAGGGAAAGAAAGAAAATTTTTATTGTTGTGTGAACAAAAACTAAAAGGCGGCAATTGAAGTAAATACAATGATGATTGAGAAATCGAAAGAGAGCTTTGGAATTGAATTTGAAAAGAAGACAAGTAATGTAGAAGGAAGAAGAAAAAGAAGAAAGGAGAGGAAGGGGCAGGGGCAGGGGCAGGGGCCATGAAAAAGCGGTGCTAGACGAGTTCGAAATATTGCTCGGCCCGCCTTTTGTTTTGGCTGCCACCCACCGCTCCTTTTTTTTCCCTCTTTCTCCCTCCTTTGATCGCTTTCATCACTCGCGTCAAACTATGGGCTTGGGCTTGCAGTTTGGCCTTCTTTTTAATTGCTTCTACCAGCCCTCCATTACCCAAATCTTTTTTTTTAATTTTTTATAAAATATATATAATAAATTTACAAAAATTATTATAAATTGATCAAAAACATTCTTAATCCAGTCATTTTACTTTGTTTTTCTAAATTTTTCGTCCTTCTTAATTTGAGAATAGGATTACTATCCATTCATTAATGAGTAATAGCCCTATCCATCTTTTTTTTCATTTTTTTATTTACTATTTAATTTTTATATGGTTTTTTTTTAGTTTTATACATTTTTATTTGTAGTTTTTTTTAAAATAATTTTTAAATTAATATAAATATAAAATTTAATATTTATTCACATTTATTTATTTATTAAAATAAAACTGAATACAATTTAAATTTATTCATTATTAATTACATATATTTTATGTACTTTAAAAGTTACATAATTTTTATTTATGCTTTAAAAATACATATTTTTTAATTTATTAATAAAAATTTATTTCACATTTAAAAAATAATAAATTGATTTTAAAAAAATAATAAATTGATTAAATTTTTTTATTAAATTTAATAATATTTTTCTGACCCAATAAATTTATAACATTATAATTTTTTCTAACAAGTTTTAAAAAAATACCCCATATTTTGGCTATTTTTATTTTAAGAACATTTAATTTAATTTAATTTTAAATTTATATATCTAAATTTATAAATTTTAACTTTATGTTTTTTCTCTAAAATACAATTATTATTCAGTATATACACATTAAAAATTCTGTAATCACTAAAATTTCATTTATTAAAATAAAATAATACTTGCATCTTTATTATAGTTATAACAATAAAGATCTCTCTTACTAGCATCATCATCCTAAACAGAAAAGAGAAACTAAGACATGGGCAATTCAATCAGTCAATGTCTTCTTTTGCGATCATGGTATCATGCAATGTTTTTATTTTCGTTATTTTCATTTTTTATTTTTGGGTTTTAGATTTATTGCCACGTTGACATGAAAAGGAACCATATTTGCATGCAATAAATATTACATTCATTATTGTTCTAAAAAAAATATTACATTCATTTCTTCAAGAATAAATAGTTGATGGCGATTATTTGAGTTCAAAACTTAACAAAACAAACCAAGTAAAAAAAAAAAAGTTACAATGCTACCAGAGAAAAAAAAAATCTGCAGCATTGCAAATTCAATGAAAAATAATAATGATAAATGTAAAATGAAAAGCTAGTATACATTTAGCCGACCATTGCTTTGCTCATGAAGGAGTATGGTGTCATCCAGTTATTGTTTTGAACAGTGCTTAGCTGCTACATATCCTTGTCCCACTTAGAATGTACCCTCCAAATGCACTCATCTGCATAAATGGATGAGTTCTCCAAGGAAGAACCTGAAAATGGTTGAAGGAAAAGGGATTACTTGTAACCGTATCATAGACTCCTCAAAAGAAGCTGGCACTTCTTCAGAATATAGATACATATATAAATAGAGAGAAAGATCCAAACCAGACAAATGGTTCAAAAATGATTTGCCAGTGGAAGATCCAAACCTGATATTCACGTAGCCAAGGTTCTGAAATTTGCAAACCAATTGCCATTTTCCCAAGCTGTAGATTGTGCATGCAGGTTGCAAGAGGCTGCATTAAAAAATTTTCCCAAGTGAACACTAGCAAGTGAAATCTTTGCTGATAGTAAACAAATAAGAGATTGAGATCACACTAATACCATACTTAGGATTGAGGAATTAGTTTCTAAGAGGGGACAAATAGTACAATATGAATTTAAAGATTCAAGAGTGCCACCCAGAAAGTTGCAGGTCCATAAGGTTCCTTATGATTTACAAAAATTACTCATTGAATATCTTATTTATTTATTTATTACTGAACCCAAAATGATTTATGATGGATAGCTAGTTCAGTTTGCTCAGGTCAAATGGCTTTAGCCCTCCGCAATCTTTCAACTTCACATATAAAGAGGAAAAAAAAGGTTGCCAAGAAAGGTAATAAATGACACATTTACTGACAGGACAGCAACATAAAACAGAATAAGTGTAAGCATGTCCTAATGAAAAGACCTGAAGATACTGATGGTAGATAGCAAATGGAGCTGAATATGATAGAAGCGGCATGAGATCTTTGACTAAGCTCCAAGGATCCAGTTCCGGAGCTGCAATTATCAGACTGCATACAGTTTGAAATTACAGTCACTGATACCATAAAAAACTTGAAGTAAAACTGATAAGCACGCCAATTGTGCATGATAGCTACCATGAAAAACCATTTTCCTTCCATAATTTCAAGGCTTCATGGGGTGCCCTTCTCCTGCTTTAGGGACTTTGCTCATTTTACTTACAGTAGAATTGGGATCTAGATCAGCAGCCTCATGCTCAGATGCCTGAGTTATTTCTTCCATGTTGATTGATGAAGTTTGTCCCTGCATAATGGCATTCTGAAACATTTAGAAGGCTGCAAGATATGATCAAGTACTGGCAAAGCAAAAAATTATAGTTTACATTTGACTCCACTATAGGGGCATCTTCGTGTTCACCAATTCGCTTAGAAGTTCTAACTTGTGCTAAACAGAGGTCATTTAGAGAAGCCCGCACAATCCTGAACCAGAAAAAATATTGGTTATCTACTCATCTTAGGTGAAATACTTATCTTTACATTGAATGTATGGTATACACCCACAACACAAAAGAATAAAAAAAAGAGTTGAGTGAAAAAATATGCTAAAAATAACACGTCAAAAGAATACATCCAAACAGAAAGATGAGACAGCACTCTGAGCTCACTGGATCCAGTAAGGACTCAGCAAGGAATGCACTGAACATAATATATCTCCAGTTCAGCTATCAGGGATGGCATGTTATATCAAATGGATAACAAGGGAAGGTCAATTGCTACTCTTTTCAAGTAGTAGAAAAATAAGATTCCCAATCTCAAAGTCTCAGACCCCAGCATATGATTTATTTTATTTCAGATTCAGAACTTCTGAATCGATAAATATAAAGCAAGACAAACCTTTTGCAAATGTCATTACTGAAGTTGAACATTCTCAATATATCCATCGAATGTGGTGTACTTTCAAGATATGTATTGCACACGTAACCAGTGCCTGTTAAACAAATAATATCATTAAACGAAAAAATAATTCATCAAAATATAGCAGATAATCCAAGATAATACATCTAACAAGAAAGCTTCATGTACATAACATAACAAGGAAATAAATTAAATAGCAGTAGAGAGGACACTGAACTAGACAACTATATCCTTTTTATGAACCATAACTAAAATGTTGATTTCACTGTTTCATGCAGTTGTCACTGGAGTATTTTCTTAATTTCATAAATTAAAACAGCTTTCCAAAGCTACAGATTTCTAAGGGGTTTTCAGGTTAGAAGATGGAGCAAACCTCCCAAACGCTCAGCCACAGCACCAGTAAGAAGGCCACCAACCACATCCACTACCAGGATATCAGAGGTTGCAGTAACATTAGCCATTAAAAGCAGAAGAGACAATGCATCTACTCGCAGGAAACTGTAACAGCAGAAAATGAGCTGTAAATAAATTCCAGGCACAGAAAAAAAATTAAATAACCAAAATGCACTAAACAAGCATCTGCATCTATATGATAATTGGCTACCAATAACCTATTGATCAATATAGAACTATGTTATTTTTATTCCTGGAGATCTGGACTTTCAATTGGAAAACAGTAAACTAATTGACATATTTACTCCATATGTTCTCCATCTTCTGATGATCAGTTGAATATCACTGGTTATTCTTTGACTCCATGTTCTTACAAGGCCATAATTAACATCCAGGATTATAGACTACTAAATGCAAGCAGGAAATAAATGATTAGACCTTGCATGCCAAGAAATTATAGTTAATATGATGCATTAGCACATTAGAATATATAGGAGCAACAAATGAATAAAAAAATTGATATTCATTGGTTCACTAAAAAAATTGCTACGCATTACTTCACTAGTATTTAAAAAAAGAAAATAACCATAGTGTTTTCCTTATTTTCCCTTAGGTGGTAAAGGAATCAACTTCCAAAGACATACCCACAGTGCTGGCTCCGTAATTCCTACATATGGGAATAACTTCAAAAGATGCTTCTTTCATCAGCAAATTGAAAAGGCATGACACAGGGGAATGGCTTTCATGGCATGAAAGCCATTTGCCCTTCCACAAACAACAGCTCAAATTTTATAAAACAAGATGAAATCAATATAATTCAGGAAATGAACATATTAAGCTTACCCAATTCTAGCAGGATATTTCTTGAAATATGCCTCACATATGCTGAAAGGAACAACAAAAAATTATGCCAACACGTCAGGTAAAGACATCCGTATTCTCAAAACACCAAAAGGAAAGAATATGTCAACTATAGGTCCTCGCTTGATGTTACAAATAAAAAATAAAATGACAGAACATAAAGTAGATTGTACCTTCGAGTAAATGGTCGCCTAAATAGTACTCTAGGCGCATACTTTTTTTGTTTCTTAAGCCTATATTTCTCCTGAAAATAAACTGGGCATCAACTTATATTTATATTGAACACTTTGTGGCACCACAAATTTCGCACTGAACAACCAGCTTACTTGCGAGAACAATGTTTTCTTCTCAAATGTAGCACTATTAGCGATGAGAGCTTCAATTATTTCATCACCTTTGGCACCCTGTCTGTGCAAATTCTCAGGAGAAACATCTTGAAGAGTCAAAATTACACCTTATGGTTAAATGCGAGGAAAATAATAAAAACTTCAACAACAAGTAATTCATTTTTGATGATCTTCGCATTGTTGGAAGCCTCACCTTCGCATTGCATCTATGTCATCGCAAGTAAGGCCTTGAGCTTTATTATTATCAATTAATGCTCAATTGCCTTTGGATTCGCCAATTATTTCACATTCGCCTTTTTCTTCAGTATTATTGCCTAGATGGGAACATCGAAATGGAGGCTAAACAAAAAGCAACTTCATTGCCAATACTCAAAATTTTTAACTATAGAGTGATATAAGATATAAAAAGAAAAATAATATATATATACATATAGTACTGAAGACTTACGAGCCTGGTGTGAGACGAGCAAAAACCAAACGGTCGCCGTCATTAATATCGAGCAAGACTCTGCAACCCTCCCACGTCACTCTAGGGTTTTGCAATGAATCGGAGCGAAGGTTATTCTGGGACATAATTGTCCCTTGTTGCGAAACAAAAATAAATAAATAAATAAGCAAAAGAAGGACTGCAAGCTATTGCAGAAAGACTAGGGTTTTGAACCAGAAAATAATGGAAGTAACAGACATTTGAACTAACTCTGCAAAGCATAAAACCCCATTTTCGAGGGTTGAACTGTTAGGTGGAGTAGAGAACGATGAGAATATGAGTTTCAAAACTTTTAATTAAGCCCGAGTTTTTTTGTAATTCCAATCAGGCCCTATTTATTAGCATCCGTGACCCAACAACATTGGAAAATTGGGTTCATGATTTACTTAGGTTGCTTACAAAATTACAAAATTTATCATAAGACTTTTGATAAAAATATAAAAAAATAAAAAAAATAAATTTATCATATTTATAAATTATTTATTAAAATATCAAAATTTATAAATTATTTATTAAAATATAAAATTTTTATTAGTTTTAATGAGTTTATTATAAATTTATAATGAGTTTATAATGAATTTATTATGAGTATAAATTTTATATAGTTTATAATAAATTTATTATGTGTTTATAATAAAATAACTAAAATATCACATAAAAAATAAAAATTTTAAAAAATATAATGAATTGTGTCATTTTTCTTTTATCATATTTTTAAAATATTTTTAAATTTATTAAAATTTATAATTAATTTACAAATTTATAATATTATTATAGTTTTTATTAATTATATATGGAGAGAGAAAACGCTTAGAAAATTTGAAGTCAATACTTAAATGGAAGTAATATACATTTTTAGCCATCAAACTACAATTTTGTGATTCACTATTATTATAGTTTATTATGAATTTAGTATACATATAATAATCTTTTATTATGAGTTATATACTTTTATAAAATGATCAAACTGTCTCTCATAAAATATACAAAAAGTTTAGGTAAATATGGTGATAGCATAATTTTCTCTTACCTATAATGATGATAGAGTATAGATGAAATTTTGCTTATTATCATATTTTTTTTTAAATTTTTTTATTTTTTATTAAAGTTTATTGGTTTATTTTATAAAGTGTATATATTAAACCCATAATAATATAATATTAAATTACAAAAATTATTATATACATAAATTAATAATAAATTTTATATATACTATACGATACTGGAAAATTTATAAATTGATCAAAAAATTATAATATTGATAATATTTTTCTAAGCTAATAAATTTATAATATTATAAAGTTTTCTAATAAGTTTATAAAAAGCCCTAAAATATATAAGCAAGGCAATGGAGATCCAAATCACATGATATATTTAGCCAACCATATAATTAAGTTAAACTATATCACTCCGATAAATTCAGAAAAAAATTTAAACAATTTTATCAAAAAAATTTAAATTCAAATAAATATAAAATTGAGATGGTATATATATGTGTTTAGTTAAATTGATAAATGTGAAAAAAATTTCACATTGAAAAACATGAGCATTTTATCATTAAGAAAATGATTATTTGTTAAAAAAGGCAACATTAAAAAAATATGTATATAAATAATTAATAAATCAAGTCCTTAATTAATAAATAATAAAAGGAGCTATTAATAAACATATCCTACAGGCAGATTTGATATTACTATATATATATATATAGGCCTTAATGTTTTAATGATTAGGTATTGTGTACTTGCATTTATATATAGGCTTTGTTAATTCATTATTTGTGTATGAATTATTTAATTAGTGTTTGTTTAGTAATGACTACATATACAATGGATTAGATGAAGCTATATGGACGACAAGGGAACACCGTTTTCTCTCTATACATATTTTGTTATTAGTGAATGAATTGGCTGGCTGGCCTATGTCTGACTTTTTCTAACAACTCCTCAAAAAGATGCCTTTATATCTCTTTCTTTGCTGTTTCTATTTAGTAGTTATTATTATTATTATTGTTAGGATATTATTAGTTCATGTACGAAACTAGCATGCATATGCTTGCACAAAAATGCTATTAGTATTTGTTATTATTGATTTAATCCGACCAAATTAAACCATTTTTCCTTTTCCTTCCTTTTAGAATCACGACCCCCAATCTGTATTATATATATATATATATAAACTAAGTCTCCCCTCAAATTTGTAACCTCTTGTAAAAAAAAAGGCATAAAAAATTGTTGTTTCACATGCGAAATCAATGCCCAAGGCCCAAGTCAAGTGGCTGGCTTCAAGGGTCAGCTCATCAAGTCCACCACCACTACTTGAAGTGTGTGACTAATTTTACAAGTTACAGCCCAATTCTAAACAGGGGTTATTTGTATTATATTATATACATTCATTTAATATTCATATTATCGAGTGTATGGAATGGGTATAATATATGATTATTATTATTACATTTTACTATGCTGGAAGGTTATTCTTACTAATTTAACAGCTCTTTTTGGCCTTTATTTAATGATCTCCATGTCCAAGTGGAGGCATACAAATACATTAATTAATCCATCAATTAATTAGCTATAATAAGCCTTTTATCATGTCTCAAGCTCTCAATGCCCTTAAAACAATATATTTCGTATTATGAAATAAAAATATTTAGAAAAATACTCATAATTATCGAGGAAAAGACAAAAAGGGAAAAGAAAAAAAATGGAAGGAATATATAATTGGGTGAACATAAAGCACGAAAACATGTATCATTTGTCAAGTTATATAGTAAGCCATCTAAAAATACAAAACACGTCCATGTTGTGTACCATCTTATCCTCAACAGTTGGGTTACACCATTCAAATAATTATCATATTATCAACTTTTATTAATATATTTATTAATAATATTAAAATTGTAAATATTTATTTTATTTAAATATTTAAATATCTAAGAAAGCTCTTGAAAATAAAATAAAATTGTATCAAAAAATTTGTGTATAGAACACATGGTGGCTCTGGCTGATCAATTGGCCCAGTCATAACAGGGGTCAAACCAATAAGCCATAAACTAGCCAGCGATTAGTTTAGTTTTGTGTAAAGTTAAACACTCCATTCTAAAGAAACAAACACTAGAACTACAGAGCGAAATGAATGGAAAAATAAACAACAGTTGACCCACCACAACACCCTCTCTCTGCCTCCTTATTACCCATCTTGGATCCCTCTCCCATTGCACAAAACTCTCCCATACTTTGAGAGAGAGACAGAGAGGGAGCTTTGTTGATTTATTTGATTTTCATGGCTCTCCTCACTTTCTTACCAGACCACAGCAGTACTGCAGAACAAGGAAAACAACCATCCAAACGGAAACGAAAGCTGCAAAATGCGCAAAAGCAAAAGCCAAAGCAAAAACAGCCATCTTCATCATGGACCAAATCAAGAACCTACTTACTTGCAAGCAGATCGAAGGCTCAACAGTACGCGATCCGTCAAAAAATTATAATGCGCACTCAAAGCTAAGTTCTTCCTGTAGCTCTATATGCAGTTTCAGGGACGTTGTTCATGGTAACACAAGGGTTGTGCACAGAGCTGATAACTCACCTGAAAGTAGCACAGTTGGTCAAGAAACTGGACTACTGAGTAGAAAAGCTGGTAACGGGTCATCAACTAGATCTTTAGGAAGTTCAGGGAGATCCAACAGTGGCGCAACCTACACCTCATCTTCAAGAGCCATGCAATTCAGAAAGCTTTCTGGGTGCTATGAATGTCACATGATTGTTGATCCTAGCAGGTGTATATCCATTTTAATTGCTCTCAATTTCACTTCACTAGCATAATTAAAGAAAAGAGTTACAGAACAGAGATAATTATATTAACTTCATTAGAGTTAAAACTAATTAATCCAGGTATCCAACTGCAAGAACTACAATATGCGCCTGTGCCCAGTGTGGAGAGATCTTCCCAAAGACTGAAAGTTTGGAACTTCATCAGAAAGTTCGCCATGCCGGTATAAATTTACCTTCTTTAATTGATAATTCAAATTGGTTCCCGCTCTTTGTCATCAATCATCAAAATTCATGCTCATTTCAAGCTCCATTAACGCATGTATTGATTGTAATTTTAATTCAGAGTTTGAAATTTAAACTCCAACATACACCGTTGCAATTATTTGTTTTAATAGCTTTATTTTCCATTAAGCTTCTTCAGACATAAATCACTTTCCTTTTCGGTAGAAAAAAAAAATTATTTTCGTAATGTTGCTGTAGAACAGAGCATAACTCAATTTCTTCCCTGTTTGGGTGGTAACATTTCTGCCGCTTAGTCATAACGCCGTAGGGCTGTTAAGTATTGTATCGATTTATAGCTGTCCTTCGGTGACCTAAATTAAATGGCATGACGTGGCGGATTTTTATTTCTTTTCTTGGTAATAAAAACAGAAGCACCGCGTCACAGGCTGTAATTTTAAAATTTTGATAATACGTTCTCCGACCGCACCGCCAAGTATAGAAGTAAAGTAAATATTTCCATAAATGATGTTTTATTATTTTTTAATGAAAAATGTTGTTTTAATGTTGCAGTATTAGAATTGGGCCCAGAGGATTCGGGTCGACACATCGTCGAAATCATCTTCAAATCAAGCTGGCTGAAGAAAGACAATCCGATCTGTAAGATCGAACGGATATTAAAAGTACACAACACCCAGCGCACGATCCAACGGTTTGAAGACTGCAGAGATGCAGTGAAGACGCGTGCTCTTAACAGCACTAAAAAGAACCCCAGGTGTGCAGCTGATGGTAACGAGCTTCTACAATTCCACTGCACCACTCTAACGTGCTCTCTCGGAGCGCGTGGCGCATCCAACTTATGTGGCTCGATCCCGGGCTGCGGAGTTTGCACCAACATTAGGCACGGGTTACAAGGCAAAGAGTGCAAAGGGGTGCGCACCACGGCAAGTAGCGGTAGGGCCCATGACTCCCTACATGGGTGTACGGATGGAAGAAGAGCCATGCTGGTTTGTCGAGTGATTGCCGGGAGAGTGAAGAGGTCGGCGGCGGATGATGCGCCGCCGCCAGAGGAGGATGCCGCGTCAGATGGTGGATCATACGATTCTGTAGCCGGGTATGCGGGGATTTACTCGAATCTCGGGGAATTGTTCGTTTTTAATTCAAGGGCTATTCTTCCATGTTTTGTTGTTATTTACTCTGCTCTTGAGTCTTGACTATTTGATCGTCTGTATTATTAAACATCAAAAATCACATAACTATATCAGCGGTTGGCGAATGATTGTGTTTACCTCTTCGCGCTCTGTAAATAAATGATAAATGTTAATTAGCGTCATCTTAGAGTGTCTGTGTAACAATATTTTTTCTATTGATTACAAAAATATTTATTATAATATTTTTTAAAATAAATAATTTTTAATTAATAAAAGAGAAATTATTTAATATTTATTTTTCAAAATAATTGTAATTAATATTCTTATAATAAAATTTAATTTGGATCATATGCATACGTAGTTATTGTTTCTTTTTTTCATTAGACAGAAAAGCATTGATTGGTGCCCTACAGGAAAAGAGAGCACAACTTTTGTTATTAATACATAGAAGATGAGAAAACAGAGTCACTCAAACGTCGTCGTCAATGAGCACCTTTCACTGTATTAACAGCACATCTATGTTCTCTAGTTGAAGGTAGGGCCATTTCATCTGAATTATTATTATTATTATTATTATTATTCATATAGCGGCAGAGATGTTTCAACTTACAACCACTATAAAAATTATTTTATATTAATTTCTACTATATATTATATCTTTTCTTCATTATCATCATTAGAAAAATAATTAATAATAAGGTTTCACTATTGATTTCATTTGGTTGACTTACTGCTTTAAAAAGAGTGGGCCAAAATGATGAAATTGCACGTGGAATTATCTCGAAGCAATGGCAGAGAAGAGAAAAGAGAGTCGTTATTATTTATTATTTACTTAGACCAATCAAGAATAGTGTTAATAAGACTTAATATCTTATAATTGCTTGCACATGCTTAGGCATATGCAGATTTTTTTATTTTTTCTCATAGTTTGGAGTGGTTGGATTTTTAATTAATTAATTAATATATAAATGACTCAGTGATTATAATAAAAAAAATTATTAGTGTTTGTGAAATTTTATTTGTTAGTAAATGTATTTTTATTTTTTAATAAATGTAATATTTGAATGAGATCACTGAATATGTACAAAAAAATAATCGAAGGAGAAGGTCAGGGTACTCTGACAGTCCAACTAATCTCATTTGTACATGTAGTATTAATTAGTTCATAACTGAGATTGGTATTGCTGGAAGAAGGCATGCGTTGACAGGTTGATTATTCAATTCATTGATGGGCAATGATCTTAATCAAGGTAGTTGCCTTTGCAATTTATTGAAAACTACTTTGATTAAGTGTACTTCTATATTATTTATTATTTATTATTAGTACAAAGAGTAAACAAAACTCGTAAAGAAAACATTAATTCTAACTAGTATAAGAAATTTCATAAACATCACAAAAAACAAAAGAATTAAAGCTGAAATCCAACTACTCCAAAACAGTAATTCCAATAACAAAATTCTTAGCTTGATTACAGATTTCAACTCTCGCATGACTTGTCTTATTTTTCTTCTAAAAATAAAAAAGCTTATATATGTACAGGGACAGGAACAGGGTCATGAGGGAGCAATGAACCCCCTTTCACTGATGTTTAAAAGCACCCATAAGAGGAGGGTTTGCGCTCATTGGACTTACAGTGGTGGGGGCATAGCCCCTCTTCTGTTCTCTGATTTCTCTGCTGTACGAGGAAGAAAATAAATCTTTTTTTTTTTTTTCAATTGCTTTGGCTGAAACGTCAGCCAAGGCAAATACATTTTTTTTTAAATCATAACTGAAACGGTATCGTTTCAGTCAGAGTTTAAAAAATACAATTATTTTGATTAAAATATCGTCGTTTCAGCCAAGACAATTGAAAAAAAATAAAAAATCGAGGAGAGACAAAGACGAGCAGAAGCAGAGACTGAGAGCAAGAAAGAAGAGAAGAAAGGAAAAGGAGGAGAGGAGAGGAGCAGCCGAGCAGGTCGCTGGACTTCAAGGGAGGAGAGGCCGCAGTCTTCGTCAGCATAGGTCGACCGCAAAAGATAGGTTATCTTAATTTTTTTAATTTTTTAAATTATTATATATTTTTTATATTTTTGGTAATTACTAATTAGATTTAGATTTTCTTAAAAATATACCAAATTAATTTTTGATTTATTGTCGTTATGTTGTGTTATTTAATTTATTGATTTTAATTTATTTGTTTGATTTTATTTAAATGTTTATTAAAAATTGAGATTTAGGAATTTGATTAATATTTTTTTTTAAATTAGTTTTATTTAATTTTTTTAAATTTGTATTGTTTAATGTCTTGATTTTAATTTATTAGTTTGATTTTATAAGGTGAATAAATTTAAATATTTATTAAAATTTGGGGTTTAGGTATGTGATTTGTATATTTTTTAAATTAGTTTCTTTAGTTTTTTTAAGTTGTATTGTTTAATTTGTTAATTTTAATTTATTAGTTTGATTTTATTGGGTGAATAAATTTGAATATTTATTAAAAATTGGGATTTAGGTATGTGATTTGTATATTTTTGAAATTAGTTTTTTTAGTTTTTTTTAAGTTGTATTGTTTAATTTGTTGATTTTAATTTATTAGTTTGATTTTATTGGGTGAATAAATTTTAATGTTTATTAAAAATTAGAGTTTAGGTATGTGAATTGTATATTTTTGAAATTAGTTTTTTTTAGCTTTTTTTTAAAGTTATATTGTTTAATTGTTGATTTTAATTTATTAGTTTAATTTTATTGGGTGAATAAATTTGAATATTTTTAAAAAAATGTATTTTAGGTATGTGATTTGTATATTTTTGAAATTAGTTTTTTTTTAGTTGTATTATTTAATTTGTTAATTTTAATTTATTAGTATGATTTTATTGAGTGAAAAAATTTGAATGTTTATTAAAAATTAGGTAATAATTTTGAAATTCTTGAAATAAATACGAATAAATTTTTTATCAAGACTAAGAAAGTACGAGGTGAATCATCAAATATTTCTATCTCAAACCAGACATTAAGTAGTAAAACAAGTGGTGGAGGGGAAACTAGTGGTAGAAAAGAAAGTCAAGAGTTTACTTTTGAGAATATTATTGGTGATTCGGCATTGTGTAAACCAATTGATGAGTATGATGTTGGGATTAGGGATGATATTAGGAGATAATATTTAGCTAAAGAACCTTGTTAACCTTATGGACACAATTTTTCACAAAGAGAATTTGAAAAAATTAAAAGAAGTTTTAGAGATATTTGGTTCTCGAAATATAAGTGGCTAGAATATAGCATGTCAAAGAATGTAGCTTTTTATTTCTGATGTTATCTTTTTAGCTTGAATAGAGAAGCTAAGCATAGGGATAATGTCTTCACAACCATTGGTGTCAATAATTAAAAAAAGCATTAAAAAAATTTAATGAACATATTGGCGGGTCAAATAGTCCACACAATAATGCAAAAGTGCAATATATTAGCTTCAAAAACCAGAGATAAAGTGTGTCTCATATGTTATCTAATCTTAGCTATGAGCAGGAGGCTTTTTGTTGAACTCGTTTGACTGTTATTATTGATATTATTCATTTTTTTTCTATTATACGGATTGACTTTTCGAGGACATGATGAGTCAGAAACATCACTTAATAGGGATAATTTTCTTAGACTTCTTGATTGGTATAGTGAACGCAATGTTGATGACGGGAAAATAGTTAATTGAAATGCTCATGGAAATAATTAACTCACTTCTCCATATATCCAAAGGCAAATAGTGAGTGCTTGTGCTTTGGAAACGACACGAGCCATTATTGAGGATATTGAAGATGACTTTTACTCTTTATTAATTGATGAGACTCGAGATAATTCAGTAAAAGAGTAAATGCTTGTGGTATTGAGATATGTTAATAAGTTGGGATAAGTGGTTGAACGATTTATTAGGGTTACACATGTGAGTGATACATCCGCTCTATATTTGAAAAGTGCACTTGATGATTTCTTTGCGAAACATGAGCTATCACTCAATAGATTTAGAGGCCAAGGTTATGATGGAGCTTTTAATATGTAGGGTGAATCAACTCACTTCTCCATATATCCAAAAATAAATAGTGAGTGTCTGTGCTTTAGAAACGATATGAGCCATTATTGAGGATATCGGAGATGACTTTTACTCTTTATTAATTGATGAGGCTCGAGATAATTCAATGAAGGAGCAAATGATTGTGGTATTGAGACATGTTAATAAGTTGAGATAAGCGATTGAATAATTTATTGAAGTTACACATGTGAGTGATACATCCGCTCTATCTTTGAAAAGTGTACTTGATGATTTTTTTGCTAAACTTGAGTTATCATTCAATAGATTTAGAGGTCAAGATTATGATGGTGCTTCTAATATGCGGGGTGAATTACATGAGTTAAAGACCCTCATTTTAAATAAAAATTCTCAAGCAAGGTATATTCATTGTTTCGCTCATCAACTTCTATTGGTACTTGTTGCAGCAACAGAGAGTAATAGATATGTGAGTAATTTTTATACTTCAATAATTATGAATATAGTTGGAGCTTAATGTAAAAGAAATGATGCTCTCTGTTAAAAATAACATGATGAAGCAGTCCAACGTTTGGAAAGTGGTGATACTTAAATTGAAAGAGGCTTGAATCAAGAAACAACTTTAGCTCGACATGGTGCCACGTGTTGGAATTCACATTATAAAATAATTATCCGTCTTCTCTCTATGCGGTCTACAGCGAAAGAAGTTCTTGAAAACATAGTAGATGATGGTGCTGAAAGAAAAAATCGAGAGACAGTTGTGAGTTTGGTTGATAAAATATAAAGTTATGAATTTATTTTCATTACTTTCCTAATGAAGGAAGTTTTAGGAATGACAAATGATCTACCTCAAGTCTTACAAGGAAATGATCAAAACATTGATAATATTGTACATTTGATTGCAACAACTAAAAGACAGTTGCAGAACTTTAGGGAGAATGGATGAGATGAATTATTGAAAGTTGTTAATGACTTTTGTATAGATCATGGTGTGACCGTGTCTAATACAACAACAACAACTAAGCCTTAATCCCAAACAAGTTGGGGTCGGCTGTATGGATTCTCAACAAAATAAGCTCAAAAGACACCAAAAAAGATACTCCAGCCTTAGGCCCCTTCCAAGACACGGATTTTACGTCTCCATTCAAGTCTGTCATTAATCAAATCCGCATCAAGATCTAAGGCACGTAAGTCTCTTGCTATCACCTCCTTCCACACAGTTCTAGGTCTGCCACGACCTCTAGCCCCCTCAATCAACAAATTCTCACACTTACGAACCGCAGCATTAGGAGATCTTCTTAAAACATGCCCATACCATCTAAGTCTTCCTTCCCTCACCTTATCTCCGACGTCCGCTACTTGAACTTTTTGTCGAATATGAACATTCTTAATTTTGTCCAGTCTGGTATGTCCACACATCCATCTTAGCATCCTCATTTCTGCCACACTCATCTTATGCAAATGTTGTCCCGTTGGTGCCCAACACTCACTACCATAGAGCATCGCAGGTCTAACAACCGTCCTATAGAATTTACCTTTCACTTTCAGAGGTATTTTCTTATCACATAGAACCACAGTCGCACCCTTCCACTTCAACCACCCTACCTGTATTCTGTGAGCTACATCTTCATCTATACGGCCATCATTCTGGAACACCGAACCCAAATATTTGAAGTGCTTGGTTTTAGGAACCAAAACTCCATCCAACTTAACCTCATGTTCCTGCTTCTTCCTTAGACTGAACTCACAGTGCATATATTCCGTTTTACTCCTACTTAACTTAAAACCCTTGTCCTCGAGGGTTTTTCTCCACACTTCCAACTTACGGTTTACACCAGCACTAGTCTCATCAATTAAAATAATATCATCAGCAAACAACATACACCAAGGAACATTGTCTTGTATGCTTCTGGTTAGCTCGTCCATAACCAGGGTAAATAAATATGGACTCATGGCCGAACCTTGATGCAATCCGGTAGTAATAGGGAAAGCCTCAGTGTCTCCACCAGGTATTTTCACACTAGTGGATGCATTCTCATACATGTCCTTGATGATGTTGATATATTTGCCGTTGACTCATTTCCTCTTCAAAACCCACCATAATGATGCCGTTGACCATGTCTAATATGGAAGATAATATTCAAGGTCGTCTGCGTTCTAAGCGTGTTGATCTTCCTATTTCTTATTATCATCACTTTCGAGTTGAAATATTTTATCAGATATTCTTTTTCCTTTCATGAATTATTTTTCTGATACTTAACTATATATTATGCTATATCTTATTTTCTTTCATTTATTACTAGGTTATTGATTTTATTGCACAAGAAATGAAGAATCATTTTTGTGAATCAAGCACGGATTTATTATTATACATTGATTGTCTTTCTTCCAGAGACTCATTCTCCAACTTCAATCTATCTAGATTATTTCATCTTACTGAATTATATCCACATGATTTCTCCAACACTGATCAAATGATACTTTGTGATCAACTTAAGACCTTTATTGCTGATGTAAAATAAAATGAAACTTTCTCTAATTTGCATGATATTGAAGATATTGCTCAGAAAATGGCCGAGACATGATATAACACTGTGTTTCATTTGGTATATTTGCTTATTAAGTTAGCGTTAGTCTTGCTTGTTGCAACTGCTACTGTTGAGAGAGTTTTTTCAGCAATAAACATTATCAAAATGGATTTACGCAACAAGATAGGAGATAATTTTTTACTGACTGCTTGGTGCGTTATGTAGAGAGAGATATTTTTATAAAAAAAAATTAAAAATGAAGCTGTTATACAACGTTTTCAAAAAATACAAACTCGTAGAATATAATTACCACCTTGTAGGCGTAGTTAATATAGTAGTACAAATTAGATGTTTAACTATTATTATATTAAATATTTAATTTTTAATTTAAATTCATCTGTAATTTTTTTTCTTATAAATTTTGCCTCCTTTCTATATTCTTTAGATCACTATATATATATATATATATATATATATATTTGGTGAAGGTGGGTGGCACCACCGGAATTTTTATTAATAAAAAGTATGGAAAAATCCTTTTACAAAGCCCTTATAAAATGGGCGGTCATCAACTATATCTAATATAAAGACAAAAGCTATTGAAAAGGATAACCCCTTTCAAAAAATGAGGCAAAGATTCAAAACTAATAAACTCACAATTGACGTTATTGAGACGACCATAGAGAGCAAAGAAATGAGCAGATTGATTGGCTTCTCTATAAGTATGTTGAAGAGCAATATTAGAAGAAGATAGTAATTGCTTAGCAAGGCCAGCCGAAGAAGCAGGATGCAGAACATGAGATGAAGTAAGAAGCTCGACCAAGAATTTGGAGTCCATCTCGACCACGGTACAATTAAAACCAGTAGAAAAATACCACTGTAAACCATCTTTGAGAGCTTGAAGCTCAGCCTGCACAGCATTCTGTGCTGTCATAGTGAAGGAGAATCCCCTAACAAATTGACCGGTATTTGATCTAAGAATTGCTCCTCCCGCCGATTGATGACTGATGAAAATTGCGTCTACATTAAGCTTATAAGTACCTGGAGCTGGTTTAGACCATTGAACAATCCTCGGTTTTAGATTACCCACACCAAAATTAACCGGCAGAAAATATATATATATATATATATATATAGTTTGAGTTGCTGAATAAGCTGTATTAGACTATTTTAAAAAATAATAATTTTGGAGTAATAAGATATCAAGAATGCAAATTCAAGTCGAATTAAAGTGTAATAATGATAATAATAATAAGCTCAGAATGAAATTTTGTTGGTTTGGTTAACTAGAAATTCATGGTGGGTGATCCTAAGCACAAAAACAACAATTAATTCTAGGTAGAGATATGTGGATTCTGTTCGATCACTAAGACTAGAGAAGATCCAAATACATCCTAACAAAACATAAATTACCAAAACCAATAAGAAAGATAAAGAAGGAGAAAAAAAAACAAAGAAAACTTTTGAGAATTG
Source organism: Garcia nutans (assembly GCA_947685225.1). Taxonomy (NCBI): domain Eukaryota; kingdom Viridiplantae; phylum Streptophyta; class Magnoliopsida; order Malpighiales; family Euphorbiaceae; genus Garcia; species Garcia nutans. The sequence continues at coordinate 58,910,188 of CANTUV010000039.1, forward strand.
GTACAGAAACATTATAATCAAGAGAAAAATATTAATATATGCCTTCATAAAAACCATAATTATTTACAAATGCAAACTCTTATTTAATTTTTGTGTATATATGAATCAGAAAATAAATAAATTGAATGGAGTATGTGTCTTTCAGGAAGACATAATGCTTGCCTTCATTTGAAGGTAACTTATGTGCTCCATACGTTATTTTTTTTTTCTAATTTACCTGCAAATGGACAGTCTATAATTAAAGGTTAACCGAATCATTGTTTTTTTTTTTTTTTTTTTTTTTTTTTCTATATGTTGCGAAGAATAAAGAGTTTATGCTTTTAATGAAACTAATATGATTGAGATTGAGCATCCTAAAAAGACTGAAGTTTAACCCACCTATTGCCTCATTAGCCATTAGCTAATGGAAATATATGTTTTTGGTGTCTGAAATTTTAATATATATAGATATATTTTTTTTTCATTTTTCATATCTTAATTTTTTTAGTCAATTCAGCGTTTCAATTTTAATAAATACTTGCAAATTTTAATCATAACTAAAATTAAAAAAAAAAACAAAACAACTTATTTATAAATATTCCTTAAAAATCAAAACACTGAATTGAGTGAAAAAATTAAAATACAAAACAAAAAATATATTAAAATTTTCAAAAACCAATAACATATCTGTCCTTTAATTAAATTATAAGAAAAAAAAAAGAAAAAATTACACTCCACTATTTTTATAATTTTTTTCAAGGGTATTTTACTCATTTTATAATAAACTCATAATAAACTATGTAAATTTAGTATTTTTATAAAAATTTATAAATTTTAAAATATTTTTATAAATATGGTAAATTTTATTTTTTTTTCTCACAATTTTCTAAAGACAAAAAAAAAATGAAGAAGAAGAATGAGAGACTGTGAAGTTAGGCTTCTGGTAAGGAAGATTTGGGTTCGTAAAGTGAAATCCTGAAATGAACTCGGGCCTCCAAAGTTCTACAAAAGCCCGTTAAGTTTTTTCAATATTCTGGCTGGACGACTCCTCAAAATAATTTTTATTTATTTTTAAAAAAATTACTCTCTATACCACATTTTTTAATTTTTTTAAAATATCCTATATTTTTAGCATATTTTTTATATACTAAATATATATTTTTAAAAATTAAATATACCTTTAATATATCAAATATATATTTAAAATATACCTCTAAAAAGGAGTATTTTAAAAATTAAAAGTTAAAAAAGGATATTTTTAAAATTGAAATTAAAAAGGGGTATTTTTAAAAATATTTTTATTTTTAGGATATTTAAAAAAAACCCTTTTATTTAAAAAAGAATTATGATTTTCCACGAAACAAATAAATTTACTATAAATAATAAATAGAATTTTATTATAAAAATTAAATTGATGGAAAAATTTTAATAAAATTATGTATAATTCATTTGATTTTAGTTTTTTCAATTGCTTTATTCATCTTTAAATTAATTATTATCTTCAAATTGGCTTTAAAATTAGGTAAAAACACTAAGAAATTGTAAAATAATGAAATTATTAGTTTATTTAATTCTGTAATTGGGGTTTATTAAAACGACATTGAGGATGAGCCATCTTAGAGCTTATGAAAAAGGCGGTTCGATAACCGCGCATGCAATGCACGTGCTTTTTTCTAAAGACAGTGCTTGAGAAAATAAGACTTGTCAAACCTTATGCACGCAAGCACACATTTCGATTTGAATTGCTTTCAGGTGAAACACTTCGTTTTAACTTTGGGTTGCTAAAATTCTCTGTAAATTGTTTTCAGGCGAAACTAGCCTTACTAATCGTCGTGGTGATTATGTTGTAAACTTTGTTAATAATAATTATTTATAATTGGTATAAGTATTTTGTTTTAGTTAGTTTTTTAATATCATTAATTAATGCATATTAAGTTTAGTGATTTAACATATAAATAATTCTAGACACTAACTGCCATAATGATCATAAATATGATTTATGGATTTATTTTTTACATATTTTTAAATACTAATAACTGAAAGATTGTATTATTTTTAGATTTTAATTTTTTTAATTGTTATGGTAATTTATTTAAAATATCATATATAATATATGTGCATAGTTGATAGAAAGATGATTAAAACTATATATGGATATGTGTTAGTATATTACTCAAAATGTTATAAAAATTATAGTTATTAGAACAACAATTATCATTTTTATTTAATCATATAAAATAAAAGTACTCTCTTATACATTTTAGTTTTTTTTAAATAACATTATTATATGTCAAAATTTTTTAAAAATACTGCAAAAGTAAAACAATTATATAAATGAATTGAAATACTTTTCAAGTTAGCAATGTCATGTGTGAAAAAAATACTATTTTAAAATTGATATAAATAAATATATATAATAAATATTTGATGAAAAATCAAAATATATTTCACATATCATTTTAATTCATTTAATTTTTATTAACTATGGTATTTAGTTAGCAGTTAAACTTATGAAATGACATCCACACACACACGCAGTATTTTAAAATATTGAAAATTTTAGTAAGTTGTAAACATTGTAAAAATTAACTTAATTTAGTTGGTAGTTCAAGTAGATTCTGAAACCAGTTATTCTCTTAATTGCTTCTTGTTCATCACATGTTTATACAAAAATATGTTATTTAATTCCAAGAATAAAATCTAAAATGATTTTTTTTTAAAAAAAAAAACACACAACATTTCTGGTAAGGATTGACTGTAAAATATACAGCGGCAGCACAATTTGATACAAACCCATCAACATCAACATTCAACTCATATATATATAAAGAATCAAACATTAAAAATCAAAGTGGCACAACTAAATAAATAGATTAAAACCATCAGGCAAATGTAAAAAATTATTAAAAATAAAACAACAGTAATATAATCAAGCCACGAAATCAGAATTTCTACCATCTAAAACTCCATCTTGAGAAGAGCAAGAAGAAGAAGACTTATTAAAGAACTCAATACAATCAGCAATAGCTTCACTGTAATGCGAATGAGAGGAGTAGTAAGAGCTGCATGAAGTCTTTGGAGGATCAAATCTATCACTATAATTTCTTTGTTTCGAAGATGATGAAGACGACCCAGAATTGCTGCCATGATTATGATGAGAATTAGCAGGAAAACTAGAAAACAAAAGCCTCATTATAATCTTACGAAACCGATTGAAAAGCTTCATTGTAGAGAAATTTAAGTTCTTATTAATGGAAGATTGAGGAAGCTGATGAGTTGTAGTAGTAGTAGTAGTAGTAGTAGTAGAAGTGATGTTTGGTCTTATTTGTATGACAACAAAAGAGTCTAAGTCTCTTTGTTTTTGAGGGGAAATGTGCATTTTGATTCTCTTTTTTTCTCTTTGGCTTTGCAAAATACCCACCGGGAAATGTAATGTTATAACGTGTGTCGTTCGTGTTTAAGCATATAATAAAAAAGATTGGATTTTTATATATAATTCTATTTGGGAAGACTCAAAAATTGTTTAATTTTTTATGAAGGAATTTTAAGTGCATGTGCATAAATCATTTGTATGGGGCTTCGTTTGTCCTTATAATTAAACCCACTTTTTTCTATTAGGATTTTATTGATTAGCTTCAACTAATAATATTAATTAATTAGTTAAAGTGGTTTTCAGAAAACCTACAAGTCACTCCTCATGATTTCATTAATCCTCAATCTTAAGTATTCAATAAATTAGTTTAATAGACCCATTAGCTTAATTGATTAGTTTTTATGTAATATATGTATGTGTGTGTGTATATATATATATAGAAATCTTACCGTGATATATATGTATATCAATGGATATATATATTCATACAATTGTAGCGACAAAAATAATGCTCCCTATTTTAAGTGACCCTTTTTCAATTTTTATTTTTTTAAATTTAAGTGGCCTATTTCAAGATAATTATTTTTCCTTTCTATTCTATCCTTATTCGTGAATATGTGTGAAAATAGAGAATGAGCCACTTAAATGGAACAGAGGGAGTATATTTATTATGGATAGTTAACTTTTATAACTACTCAATTTAACCAATTTATAAACAGTTACAGAAAATTAGTTTTTATAGTTAATATAAACTTTTAATTAGCAACGATTTTACTTGTTATGAGTAGGGACACGTGGTTGTATATCATATTTATTATAGTGAAATGTTACAATATTTTTTTTAATCCAAATTCAATGAATGAACCTTCCATTTTCTATTTTAAGAAAGAAAAAAAAATCAACAATATACACTTCAAATTCTCCAAGACATGCCCTAATTTGAAAGGAAGAAAGAAATCATATATACTTGTAGGACTATCACACATTATATGAGCATTTATATAAACAATTTTACCCAAAAAAAAAATGACATGAAAAATGCAATTAATAGTCAAACATACTTTCTAAAGTACAGTGGAATCCCATGATTATTGGTAACCCCATTACCTAAAAAGGTTCAATTTATCAGTACTTCGCGGTTTAAGTTTACTTTCTCCATTGAAATTTTTGAAAGCGATTGGTATTAATTAGTACTTGGTTTATTTTCTTGGAGAGATGAAGGCTAACGAGATTATAGTTTTAGATTCCGACGAGGTAAACTAATGACGCTATTAATTCATCTTTCCATAATTAACTTAATGTATAAATAATTAGAGGTGGGTAAAATTCGATTAACCGATTGAATTTTTTATTAATTGATTAAAAATTTAGTTTGGTTAATTAAATTTAAAATAATTTGGTCGGTTCGATCAAAAAATTTATATAAATTTAATTTTTGATTCGGTTAACGATTAACCAGTTTGGTTCGATTGAATAACCGTTAATTGAATTTTTTTTAAATTATTTAGTTATTATTTTTATTTAATTATTTAATTATATTAATTTTTTACTATAAATATAAACTTTGATTCCAAAATAAAATTATTTTAATAAGTTTTATTTAGTTATTTAATTATATTTATTTTTTATTCTAAATAAAATTTTTATTATAAAATTTTTAAAAAAATGATCGATTCGATTAATAAACTGAATCGATTGAAATAGAAATTTGATCGGTTCAACTGAAAAATTTTAAAAAAATCGATTCGTTAATTGATTAGTTCGGTCGGTTAATTAACCGAACTGACCAATGTCTATCTCTAGTCGAAATATAGTCTAATAGTAAATACATTTCTTATAAATAATTTGATCTAAGATCAATTTTCTCTCCCCATTATATAATATTCAAAAAAATATTTATTGCCTATTTCATTACTTCTATTTACTAGAACGAGCCAATTTGTAATTATTATTTGATATTAAAATTTGGTAAAAGAAAAGTGATAGTAAATTATGAGTTTGTTTCATACTTTGATTTTCCATATGTTAAATATATTGTTTTAAAAAATTATATATTTATCAGTTAGTAGGAGATTTCGAGCTCAATTTTTTAAGTATGTAGCTGTATTAAAAATTTAATAATGAAAATTTTACTGTCATTGTAATCCTATTTAGCTTGATTTTAAAATGATAATTTATAATATATATATATATATGAGATATAATTTTTTATTAGAAATTTTTTGATAACTTTATAAAAATATATCATAAACTCAACGAGTTTATATGAATAATGACCTGATAATAAATTTAATATATATTGTATAAATTTAATAAATTTATAAATTGATTGAGAATTTTAGTAAATTTATAAATTGATTGAGAAATTTTGATAAATTTTAAAAAAAATTAAAATCTAGTAAATTTGCAATTTTCTAATCTTTCTGATAATTCTCTAAAAAAACTCTATTATTTAAATATTTAATTAAAAATAATCGCACTGTTTTAATTGATAGGAAATGCCAAATTTTTATTAGTCGTAAAACGAAATTTTGCTTTCATAATAGCAAGTGTACTTGTATGATAATTTTTTGATTAGGTATAACTAAAAGCTGAACATTTGATTAATTAGTCTAAAACCAAGCAATTAATAACTCTATTTTTATCTTTGACGTTATTGGCAATGTATGTGGTCCATACACCAAGAAATCTAAAGCTTGGCTCGTTTGTTATGTTCATGTATATGCATATGTTTTAAGAATTCATATGACTAAAAAATAATATAAAAATAAAACTATTTATTATATTTTTTAAAATTTTTATTTTTTTATTAAAAATATTTTAGTTATTTTATTATAAACTATGTAAAATTTATAAACTTATTATAAACTAATAAAAATATAGTATTTTGATAAATAATTTATAAATATAATAAATTTAACTTTTTTAATTTTTTTTTATATTTTTATCAAAAACTCAAAAATAATTGGAAGGCAAAATGAAAGACAATTCACTACAAAAATAATATAAGGGACACACAAAATTATTCCTAAAAATATGAAAAATCATCTTTAAAAAAAATGGAGGGCAATATTCGTTATTCATATTTATCATCTTCTACGTCTACAAAATTAATTTTATAGGAGACGATGAAATACAATAAAAATTAAAATAAAAAATGATGAATTACAATAAAAATTAAAATAGAAAACAGTGAATCACAATTAAAATTAAAATAAAAGGGGATGAATCACAATAAAAATAAAAATTGAAATAAAAGAAAGAAGCAAAAACATTATGATGATTGAAATTGAGAGGAATTCATATGATATGATTAAGAGTGGAGGGCTTGAGATAATGATTGTGAAAGACAAGTATAATTGTCTTGTACTTTCTTCTTTAATCTAATTAAGGAATTTAGTGATACAATGATGAGGTTTTGGAGTTAACCCCCTAGCACTTAGATTTTTTAATCAAATTCCCATAATGGGTTTAACGAGATAAATGAAATTAGAATTGTTCATAAATAAAATTAAATTATAAAAAATTGTAATTTTTTAATATAAATTACGATTTAATTTAATTTAATAATCTTAAGTACTACAAAATCATTTAGCTTCTGACTCTACAGCAACAATAGATGGGTCATTGTCCTTCCACTTGTTCACTAAGAATCGGAGGCCTCAAATTCCAAAATTTTTAATATTTTTATTTTTTTATAAAAAATATTTTATTTATTTTATTATAAATTTATAATAACCTCGTTATAAATTATATAAAATTTATAAATTCATAATAAATTCATGATAAATTCATTATAAATTATTATAAATTAATAAAAATTGAGTATTTTAATAAATATTTTATGAATTTTGATATTTTGATAAATAATTTATAAATATGATAAATTTAAAATTATTTTTAATTTTTTTTGTATTTTATCAAAAGCCCAAGTAAAAAGGGATTTCTCCAAAATATTATAAGAAATAAACATATTTTTATAATGTTTATTTTTTATTTTTTAAAAATATCAGTCTTTTTTTTAGTTTTAAATTTTAAAAGTATATCACTTTCATATTTATATGTCTAAGATATCTGGCTTCCAGAAATATATATTCAATATACTAAAAATATAAAAAATTATACAATATTAAAAAAGTTAAAAAATATGATATATGATGTAATTTCCTCAATAAGAAATAATTAAAACTAGTATTTCAATAAAAATTATTTTCCGTTTATCTTGATTAGAAAAAAATTAATTAATTTCAACAATTTCTTATAATTCCATTATCACCAATCAATTAATATATATTTACTACTACAATTTTAATTAGATGTAATTAATGGAGAACAATATTAGGTTAAGTTAGATGGGCTGCTTTGTTAGCCTGTTTAGTTTTTGTTCTTGAATATGTGTCCAATGAATGCAGTCCCACTGCTGAAGTAGGCGATTAGCTCTGTGACTTTGTTTTATTGAATGAAATAGGGAAAATGATTAGTTAAAATAACGAAATAAGAAAAATGACATATTCTATTATATTTTTTAAAATTTTTATTTTTTATTATAAGTATTTTAGTTATTTCATTATAAATTTATAATAAATTTATTATAAATTATATAAAATTTATAAATTTATAATAAATTTATTGTAAACTCATTATAAATAAATGAAAATCTTGTATTTTGGTAAATATTTTATAAATATAGTAAATTTAAAATTATTTTATTTTTTTTGTATTTTTATCAAAATCCAATGAAATATATAATTTTATGGGTTTTTTTTACAAGATTGTTATAAAAAATTAAAATTTAAAAAATTATTAGATTTTAAAATTTATCAAACTTTTTATAAATTTATTATGAGTTTATTTTATATTTTTATAAAATATCAAAATATCTCTATTTAAACATATTAAAATTTTATAAAATTTGATCAGCCGGGTAACTTCCACAAATTTTATTTTTTTCCCAATTAAATCTGCAATTCATGGCTACAATACAAATAAATTCAATATTAACCAAAATGATTTTACCCTTTAATTTCTATTACATTATTTTCCTGACAGCGCAATCATACCCCCATTAATAACAGTACCTTAATATTCAGAGACAAACTTTAGGTGGAATTACACAAAGAACTGATCAAAGAAAAGAAAATAAAATTTTGGATTATGATGTTGAGAATTTGAAAGATGATATGGTGAATAATTAAAAATTCAAGCAGAAGCGAGTTTTTGACTTCCTTTAATCTTGGAGAAAATCCCACCAATCAGAGGAATCAATGGCTTCTTCTTCTTCTTCCTAAGAGAAGGGTGTCTTTCAAGTGCTTCAATGCCTCGTGGAATCATGACTTCAGTTAATGAAGGAGGATTAGCAAATGTTACATATCTCTTCTTTTGGAATTCATGAATTCCTTCCTCTTCTTCTTCTTCTTCTGTAGATTGCATTTTGATTACTTCAAATTTTGTTGAAGAATCATCTTCAACAACCTTCAGATCTTCAATTTCTGACTTCATTTCTGTTTCCCTTGTTTTCAGTTGTTGGAGCTCTCGCTTTGTTCTTTCAAGTTCTTCTTTAAGAGAATATAAACAATTTGCCATTATCATACCTTCTTCTTTAGCTTTTTCAAGACTCTGTTTTGTTTCTTCTAACTCTGCTGTCATTTTTACAAGCTTGGGAGAACCCTGCAGCCCGTTTTCAATTGCCCCAACGTTCATCTAACCATAATTAATAAAATCAAATTAATTAGCACTTAAAACCAAAATTAAATTAATTAACAATCAATAATTAAGATCTAACCATTTATTTAGGATGGTGGATGGAAAAAGGGACAAAAGGATAATGATGTGTATGACGTGGAGATTTTAAGAATTACAATGTCTCAAATTGATAATAAAAATAATAATAGGTAACTTTTTGAGCGATAAGGAATGACAATTAAAAATAATAAAAAATAACTTTCTAAGAGATGAAGAATGTAATTTACTTATTTAATTATTGATTGAATCAACATATAATATTCTGAGAAATTAATTTTGAATTTATTATTTAAATATACATATATCACTAAATTATGATTTGATGTACAAATAACCCTTTTTTTTCTGTTAGTTGATTGATTTTTTTATAACTTTTAAATAAAAATTAGGATTATAATAATTAAATTTCATATGGTGTATAAATTTACATTTCTAGAGCATATTATTATAAATTTACATTTCTGGAGGATATTATTACCTATTGCTTAATCTTTATTTATTTATTTTTGAGAAAGATACTTGCTTGCCGCCATTTCCAATTACCCAAAGTTAGTCTCTGACATATTCTAAATTAAAGGGAGTAGATGCAAGATAGGTCTCCTCACAAAAAGGAAATTAATTCTTAAGGTTTAAGCTCTATATGCTAATTAAATATTTAAAAATAAATATGAAAAAATAATCTCCAAAGTTTTGAACACCTGTCTCAGAATTCATAACTCAACTGTTAAGAAAACCTTAATTCTGTCACAAGCAATTGATATTCAACCATTATATCATTAATTATTTAATGTGAAAAGTGGAAGCAAATGATAGATAACTAAAAGCCATTAAATATGATAGTAAAGTATACAACATCCCAAACAATATATATATATACACACACACACACACACACGAGTAATGTTAATTACAGTCATTCTAAAAATGTCTGCTAAAATTTTTTTATTTTATTAATTAAAAAATATTTATTATAATATATCTCTTAATAAATAAAATTATAATAAATATTTTCTAAACAATAAATTTTTTTTATTGAATAATCAATTTTTAAAATAATTACAATTAGCATTTTTTTCTCTCACTCTATATATATTAACGCATGACTATTTTTTTTCCTATATAAATCAATAAACACATTCTTTTTTTGTTATTTATCTCAAATTATAATTCATTTATTATTTTTATAAATTTCATTATATTCATATATAATGCTATTTGTTAAAAAATATTTAATATTAAAATAATATACAATTTATAGTTAAAATGGTAAAATTTTAAATTCTTCTGAAATAAAAAAAATGTCTCATATTTGGGACCAAAAAAATAATATTTGTTTAGGTTGATTTTTTTTTTATATAATTGCAATTAATTTGCTCATCCTAAAAAATTTTAACTTGAAAAGGAAAAGAAACCGTGGAAAATGCATAACTTAATTCTCATATAGTATATTGTAAACTAAATAATAAATTCAGATTTAATAATAATAATAATAATAATAATAATAATAAATAGAATGAAAAAATTGGGGAAAATTAACAAGCTTCAAAATTAGACCTCCACAGTTAAACTAGTTCTCAAGTAATGAATTACCTCTTTGAGCTTGTTAGCGTAGAGCTCCCCAGCCAAAATTTTTTCGCCGAACATTGAAACAGCCTCTCTAACTGAACGGAATGGCGCTCGAGTATCAATCTCCGCCCTCTTGATTATCACAACTCTCTCTTCATTATCCATATATTCTCAGTTGAAAGAGAATAGCTAGAGATCGAAAATGGAAAACTGATGGTGATGATGAGGCAAAAATTGGGAAAAAGAATGGATGTGATTTTTAATTGGATTTGGATGGTTACAAGTAGCCAGGGAGTGGTCTGAGTTGAGGTTATAAAGTAGAAAAAATCTGAGGGAAGAAGAAGAGAAGAGCTTCGTTGCTTCGCGTCCACTTCACTAGAATTCTGTTAATATTTGAATTGAATATGAAGCTTGTGGTTTGATGGTTTTGTTTTTTTGGATTAAAATTTAAAATGGGTCTGAAGCCTCAAAAGAGAAGGACTGTTCACCAAAAATCCACCGAATCAAAGGCCCTACTACACTACTTACTACTCTGTCTCTCAGTCTCAGTTTTGGTGGGACCAGTTTAAACACATTTTTTTTTTCAAAAAAATTTCCTACTTGAGTTGCATTTTAAATCTAATGCATTATTTTAATTTTTTTAACATTTTAGAAATCTACACTCAATTCGTTTTTTTAAAATTGAATATTATTAGAAAATATTTAATTTTTTAATATAAATATTAAGGAGGGATAATTGATCTTAAATTTATTATTAATAAATATATGCATTTACTTTTAAGTTGTATCACCATATACAAAAATAAATATTTAAAAAATAGTTTTTAAATATCTAAATTAAATATGAGATATATACATGATATTAATAAATATAATATTTTAACTTTAAAAATAAAAATTATTATCATTCTTTAAATTTAGCGACAAAATAAATTTAATCTCAATTCATAATCTAATTTATATGAATTTTTTTAATCATTGATATATGCAACAGTTCATTCATCTCATTCAAGAACATATCATCTTTTATCTTATTTTTTGGTTTTAGAAATTTCTATGATATATGGAAATATTTAACAAGTTGAATGTCAATTAGTATTTCTATTTTTTTAATATTTTCATTTCATTTTGCCAAATTTCAATTTCAAAGCTCCTAATACAAATTCCTTTAAAGCAGATTTTGTTTGGATTCGAATTTTGATCCCAATAACATCCAAAATCATTCGACTTTTTTTCGTCAGCTCATTCGTTTGCGAAAAGTTCATGCAATGAATACCATGCACGTAATCGCAGATTATAAGAGCCCGAAAAAGACATTCAAAGCGGACTATCCATTATCCAAAGTGGAACAGAACAGAACAGAACAAAGCAGAACAGAGCAAGAGAGAAGGAGAAATGTCCCATCCCACATCGTCTTGTCCGCCCCAAATTCCCCTGCTTTGTCCATACGCTAGTTTTCTACTAATTTGTATTTATATTCCTCTTAAAATAAATAAATAAAAACCATATTATAAATTCCCACAAATTAATACTAAAAGAGTCGAGAACATAAATTTAATTTGGAATATTAAAAATTATGTAATTACATAACCTAACTGTTACAAACCTCCCCAGTTCCCATCAAGAACAAAAAATAAAAGACAGAGTTCGTTAAAAAATAATAATAATAATAATAATAAAGACAGAGATTAAAAAAAAAGCTTCGTTAATTAACTAACGTTTTCTCAGTCTCAGTCTCAGCCTCACAATTTTTTTTTTTCTGATCTTTCCTTTTACATTCTTTGATCCCACTATGTACAGCAATAATGCCGGTTCCCACTGCTGCCTCCCTGACCGTTGGATCACTCCTCTATGTCTCGCTATCTCGGAAGAGTATGCATCCGGTTAGGATGGCCGTCCGATCTAACTTCGTTTCAGTGGCTCCGATACTAACACAGTTGCAGAATGACTGTGCTACTCCATTGCTAGTTCTTCGCCACGTGGCCGACGTCATGACTGCTGACATTCGAGCTGGACTTGCAGTTGATGGTGGTAGTGATCTGAAGATGATACTAAGCTACGTTGATAGTTTACCACGCGGATAAATTTCAAAACTCAAACTTCGTTTTTGTTTTGGTTTTAGGGTCTTTATGCATATAATTCATTCGCTGAAAGGAATGAGAAAGGATTGTTTTATGCGTTGGATCTTGGCGGCACAGATTTCCGGGTTCTGAGAGTGCAATTAGGTGGGAAAGAAGAGAGAGTTGTTGCTGTAGATTTTGAGCAATTATCAATTCCTCAAGAGCTTATGTTTGGCACCTCTGAGGTCTGTTTTTATCATCACTCTGTTATTTTCTAATCTTAATTTTGTTTCAGTTACAAATATTTGTTCGTAGTTCAGAGGTTTTAATAATAAGTTCAATTAGTACAGGAACTTTTTGATTTTATTGCATCTGGACTGGCAAATTTTGCACAAAAAGAAGGTGGGAAATTTCACCTTCCACATGGAAGGCAAAGAGAAATAGGATTCACATTTTCTTTCCCTGTAAAGCAAACTTCTATAGATTCTGGCATACTGATAACGTGGACCAAAGGTTTTGCAGTCTCTGGAACGGTTTGTACATTCCTGGAAACTTCTTTATGAAAATAAATTTCTTGATTTTCCAAATGATTCGTCTGATATATTGAAATGATATTGTTTTACAAGATTAAAAGCCTGCCATTCTTTAATGGGGTCTTGAAAGCATTACAATTTATTCTCCATTCTTGATAAATATAAAATTTTACTTTTACATTTTATACTTGTAATGTAAAGTAATTTATATGTCATAGTTCTGTAATATTTCTTGTCAAACTTGATACTTCATGCAGGCAGGACAGGTTGTCGTTGCTTGTCTAAATGAAGCTATGGAAAGGCAAGGGTTAGATATGAGGGTGTCTGCCTTGGTATGTTGTTCCCATTTTAGTATTATCCATCATTAATCATTTTCCTGAGCTGATAGGAGAAATGATTTGCTTGCTAATTGATCACAAATAGGTTAATGATGCTGTGGGAACTTTAGCAGGAGCAAGATATTGGGACGATGATGTTATGGTTGCTGTCATCTTGGGTACTGGCACCAATGCATGCTATGTAGAAAGGTTAGATGCTATTCCAAAACTACAGGGACCGAAATCATCTTCAGGAAGAACGGTATGAAAGAGTGCCCACTCCGCTTCTACCCTCATCTTGTTTCCATCTTTTTATACCTTTTTGATTTGAGGTTATGCATCTTTGTTGTTAATCTTGATTTGACTTGTAATTTGATGAAATCCCCTTGCTTCAGATTGTTAATACTGAATGGGGAGCATTTTCGGCCGGCATTCCTTTGACTGTATTTTCCTAAATCGTATTGGGTGGAAAAAAAGAATTCATATAGTCGACCCCAATTGACTTGGAATTAAGGCTTTGTTGAGTTGAGTTGAGTTGAGTATTCCTTTGACTGTATTTGACAGAGAGATGGATGCTGCAAGTATCAATTCGGGAGAGCAGGTAAACTTTGGTTGTTATTGACAATCCAAATATTTATAGTGGCACTGCACACATAATTATCATTTGCTATTTATGTTATCATGAACAGATATTCGAGAAGACAATATCTGGAATGTATCTAGGAGAAATTGCACGACGAGTGCTACTAAAGATGGCTGAAGAAGGTGCTTTATTTGGAAAATCTGTGCCAGAAAAATTATCCACACCATTTGCATTGTGGTAACTAATAAGCCAACTGTTAAAGATTAAGCCTGTTGTGTTTTGAATTGTATTAGTTGTATTTTGATAAGTATTGAGCTGTATGTTAGGCTATGTATCTCTATCACGTGTAACTGCTTATGTGATAAGAGTAAGGCTAAGTTATACTTGTATATAAACACCTTGAATGTTAATGAAACAGACAACATTACACAGCAAATTCTCTCTGCTGTTTTATGGTATCAGAGCCGGAAAACTTACTGGTTTTCAATTAAAGATCCAATTTTCTCCTTAGCTATTTTATTTCTAGTTCAAATGGCTTCCTCTTCCAACTTTTCAAATGTTGTTCACTCCTCTGGGAGGACACTTATTTCATTCAATTCTTCACAGTTTCCATTGAAACTTACCAAGGAAAATTATCCTGCTTGGCGTGCTCAGATTGTGCCGGTTCTTCGAGGTCACAATTTGATGGGTTATGTTGACAGATCATTTCCTTGTCCTTCCAACGTAATTCAAAAAGAGGGCAAGGATGAAGTTAACTCTGATTATGAATTTTGGATTTGCCAAGATCAATTGATATTGGCTGCTATTATTGCTTCAACCAGTTTTTCATTTATGCATGTAGTTTCTTCTGCAGAATTGTCAGCAGAAGCGTGGGATAAGATCCAGACTTCTTGTGTAAATCGAAACGCTACCCGAATCCTTTCTCTTCGTGAGAAACTTGCAAATCTGAAGCGTGACAATAAATCCGTTTCTGATTATTTACAGCTTGTAAAGGCAATTTCTGAAGATCTAGCTCTGTCTGGGAGTCCAGTTTTGGATATAGATCTTGTTCTTTATGTATTAAATGGCGTTGGTCCTGAGTTTAGGGATATTGCCGCAGCAGTGAGGGCCAGAGATACTGTTATTTCTTTTGAAGAGCTTCAAGACAAACTTCAAGCTCATGAACTTTATTTGAAGAGGGTTGATTCATCATATGATCCAACACCCATTGTAGCTAATAATGTTCGGAAAGGGTTCAATAGTCGCCAAGTTCCTCGGTCTGGTAATCATGATTTTTCTGTTGCAGGTTCTGTTTCTAGTGGTTCTCGCCAATATTTTGGTCAGAATTCCAATTCCAACTCCAACAAAAGGACGTCAGGAGGATCCAAGGTTTTGTGTCAAATCTGTGAGCGTCCTGGCCATAGTGCTAAACAATGTTTTCGTGCTAAAGATTACTTCAAAGACAATTTTCCTCAGCCTCGTGCTAATCATGCTGCTGCAAATGACTCTCAGAACTGGATTTTAGACACCGGAGCCTCTCATCATGTTACAAATGATCTTCAAAATTTATCTCTCCATGCCCCATATGAAGGACTTGATGAATTGCACCTTACTGATGGTAAAGGTTTGAGAATTACACATGTTGGGTCTCAGTCTCTTTCTTTTCCATTAAAATCTTTTTCGTTAAATAATGTTCTTTGTGTTCCTCAAGCGAAGGAAAATTTGATCTCTGTTTCTGCTTTTTGTCTTGCTAATAATGTCTCGATTGAGTTTTTCTTTGATTGTTTTCTTGTCAAGGATCTTCTCACGGGGGAGATCATCACAAAGGGACGCATTAAAGACTCTCTTTATCGTTTGTCATTGCTTTCCAAGGATCGGTCTATTTCATCTGTTACTGCTCATTTATCTGCTCATGCTTCCTCCTCTTTATGGCATCAGCGGTTGGGTCATCCGGCAAATAGGATTTGTCGTTATGTTTTGTCTCAATTTAAGTTGTCTGGGTCTTTTCCTGCTTTTGATTGTAATTCGTGTCGGTGTAATAAGAGTCATAGACTCGCGTTTGGTCAGTCATCTCTTAGTAGTTCTCGTCCATTAGAGCTATTGTATTCCGATTTGTGGGGACCAGCTCCCGTTTCATCAATTGATGGTTTTAAATATTACTTAATCTTTGTTGACCATTTTTACAAAGTATGTATGGTTTTATCCTCTTAAAAGTTAAGTCAGAGGTAGCTGTTATATTTCCAATTTTCCAAAGATTAGTTGAGAATATGTTTAAAACCAAAATTATTTCAGTTTATACAGATGGAGGTGGGGAATTCATGGCTTTAAAAACAATCTTCCAAACTAGTGGAATTAGTCATCTTAAAACTCCACCACATACCCCACAACATAATGGAGCTGCAGAAAGACGTCACCGTCATGTAGTAGAGACTGGATTAACTCTGTTGCAATCAGCCTCATTACCATTAACTTATTGGTCTTATGCTTTTCAAACAGCTGCTTTTCTTATCAATAGATTACCTACACCACTACTTCAAATGTCAACCCCGTTTTTCAAATTGTTTTCTAAGCATCCAAATTATAATAGGCTTAAGATTTTTGGATGTCTTTGTTATCCCTATCTTCGGCCATATACTAAAAACAAGTTTGAACCAAGGTCCAAGCCATGTATATTTTTGGGATATTCATTGAGTCAGAGTGCCTATTTGTGTTTTGAACCTCAACAACAGAAGATCTATGTTTCTCGTCATGTCGAGTTTGTGGAAAATAAATTTCCAGGTGATGATTTGTTTAAGTTTCAGTCTGCTGGAAAACACTTGTGGTATGATGTTAATAATAAAAATCTTGACCAAGCGGTGTCGTTTCAAAGAGTTACTAATGACACCGATTCTTCTTCAAATGGGAGTCCAGTCTTCGTTCCTTTTCACTCGATAAATTCAGATCGGGTTCTCTCCGATTCTTCCCTTGATAGTACCTCTGCGTCTCAATCCAAATCTTCAGGTAACACTCTTGTATTCTCTGAATCTTCATCTGGTTTATCTCCTTCTTTTTCGTCTTCTTTTCTTGAAGCGACTTCTGCAGCGTCTCCTTATTCTGTGTCACCATCAGTCACGCAATCTATGTCTTTGTCTTCTTCTCCAGAAATTGAGTCTCCTAGGAATCCATTGACCGCGTCTGCTTCTCAAATTGTTTCAGTTTCCTCTAATCCGCCAGTTCGAACTCATCCCATGACCACTAGGTCCCAAAATAATATCTTCAAATCGAAAATTCTTCACTCTGTTACTAAGCACCCACTGCCTTCGAGTCTAGAACCCACATGTGTATCTCAGGCTCTTAAGTCTGCTGAATGGCGTACAGCAATGTGTTTAGAATTTGATGCCTTGTTAGCTAACAAAACTTGGGTGCTTGTTCCTCCTTGCAGTAGTCACAATCTGGTGGGATGTAAATGGGTATTTCGAATTAAGCGAAATGCAGATGGTACAATTGCAAAGCATAAGGCACGCTTAGTGGCTAAGGGGTTTACTCAACGTCCTGGCATAGATTTTGAAAATACATTTAGTCCGGTTTTGAAGCCTGCAACAATCAGAGTTATCTTGACATTGGCAGTTACAAACAAGTGGAGTATTTGTCAACTTGATGTAAATAACGCGTTTCTTCATGGCCCTCTTCAAGAACAGGTATTTATGAAACAACCGCCTGGTTTTGTGGATAAAGACAAACCTGATTATGTTTGTAAGCTTGTAAAAGCTTTGTATTGTCTTCGGCAAGCACCTCGTGCTTGGTATCAAGCTCTTCGCCATTGTGCTGTCAAATTCGGTTTTGCACAGTCTAAAAGTGATCATTCACTATTTATTTATTGCAAGGATAGCACAGTGTGTTACTTTTTAGTGTATGTTGATGATCTATTGCTTACTGGTAACTGCACCAGATTTATTAAATTGTTTATAGCAGAGTTGGCATCCAAGTTTTCCTTGAAACACCCACAGTCGTTAAACTTGTTTCTGGGGATAGACATACAAACAACTTCAGCTGGGCTATTCTTGTCTCAACATCACTATGTTCATAAACTTTTAACTGCAGCTCATATGGACGGCGCAAAACCTATTTCAACTCCTCTTTCACCAACTGTTGAGTTGACAAAGAGTAATGTTGGTGATTCTCCAGTAAATTCAAGTGAATATCGAAGGATTGTGGGGGCTTTACAATACTTAACATGGACTAGGCCTGACATTTGTTTTGCAGTAAATAAGTTATCACAATTTATGCAATGTCCAGTTGCCAAGCATTGGGAATCTCTTAAAAGGCTACTGCGTTATCTTAAATCGACTATGGATTATGGAATTATGATTCAACCACAGTCCTCTCTTGTGTTTCATGCCTATTCAGATGCTGATTGGGCAGGAGATCCCTCTGATAGAGTATCTACTTCGGGATATATTTTGTATCTTGGTACTGTACCAATTTCGTGGATGTCTCGGAAGCAAAAGTCCGTTGCGCGGTCATCCACAGAGGCAGAGTATAGAGCTGTTGCATCCACAGCTTCGGAAGTTGTTTGGGTTAGTTCACTTTTGAATGAACTTGGATTATTTAAAAATTCATTGATGCCTGTTATATACTGTGATAATGTGTCAACTACATATGCTTGTCAACATCCGGTATATCACTCACGAATGAAGCATATAGAAATTGATCTTCACTTCGTGAGGGATCTTGTTCAAAAGAAAAGAGTTCGGATATCTCCAATTTCATCAAAAGATCAACTAGCTGACCTACTAACAAAGCCTCTGTCCAGAACTGTCTTTCTCGTCAACCGTTCCAAGATTGGTGTACGCAATGGTACCTCCATCTTGCGGGGGAGTAATAAGCCAACTGTTAAAGATTAAGCCTGTTGTGTTTTGAATTGTATTAGTTGTATTTTGATAAGTATTGAGCTGTATGTTAGGCTATGTATCTCTATCACGTGTAACTGCTTATGTGATAAGAGTAAGGCTAAGTTATACTTGTATATAAACACCTTGAATGTTAATGAAACAGACAACATTACACAGCAAATTCTCTCTGCTGTTTTAGTAACTACATCACAAAATTTCTTTTGTTTTATTCATGTAGTTCAAACCAGCGAATTTGAACCAATATTTCTCTCTAGATGAGTTGTCATCAGCTGTTGTTTTATGTATCAATACTGCAACTCAAGCTAGCTAGGTCTTGTTGCAGTCTCGTGTTGATATATAAACTATAATTCTGATAAAACTGGTGAACTGACCTGTTAGTTGACTGAATCATTTGAATTTTCAGTTTAAGTCATGGCTCATATTCCCTAATATGGTGTAATGACAATCCTGTTTTGGATATTTCTTACCATATTGAAGCCTAATCTTATCTGTTTTGGATGGTTCTTGCTATATTGAAGCCTAATCTTAAACTAATACATAATTATTGGAAGTTATTTCCTTGTCATATACTTTATTCAGTTAAGATGCACAAGACTAATCTTTTTCATTTTTTCCTTGTAATCTCAGTTGGATTATTTTCTTCCCCTTGTACTGAACCATGTTCTCTATTCTATTACAGTACCCCAGATTTATGTGCAATGCAGCAGGACAATTCTGATGATCTTCAATCTGTTGGATCAGTCCTATATAATGTTGTTGGGGTAATTTCTAATTCTTTCCCCAAATGCCAAATGAAATTGACATCTCTTTCTCATGGTATATCCTGAGCAATTTATATATGGGAAAAAAGGGGTCTGCATACAGAAAAGAATGGTCTCCTAATTTTCATAATTTTTTTGTTCTGTTCAGCTGCTCATATCTTTATATGTATTTTAATTTTAGGCTGAATCCAGCTTGAGTGCAAGAAAAATTGTGTTAGATGTATGTGATGCCATTGTGAAGAGAGGTGGACGCTTAGCGGGTGCAGGAATTGTGGGGATTCTGCAAAAAATGGAGGGAGATTCAAAAGGTCTCATCTTTGGAAAGAAAACAGTAGCGGCCATGGATGGTGGCTTGTATGAGCACTACCCTCAGTACAGAAGATACTTACAAGAAGCTGTTACTGAGCTTCTGGTTTAGAAATTTCAAAGAATATAGTTATAGAACATTCAAAAGATGGGTCTGGTATTGGAGCCGCTCTCCTGGCTGCCACAAATTCCAAGTATGATCATGATTGTTAAGTTAACCAATGACCCCATTAAGTGTAATTGATCTTTTGTTAAAGAACATCAGTGGGCTTGGTTTCTGTTGTATCGTTGAACTTGGCAATGAGCTGGAAGAAGAAGAAGAAGAAGATAGCGATGGCCATTGGAAATTCAGTTGCAGAATTGTAATTGTAGAACAAATAATAGTAAGATTATGTTTCCTAGTTTGTGCGATTTTAAATAGGAATAACCTGTGAACTCATAATTTTAGTATTTTTCTTTAGCTCTTCGGTACTTTGTCTAGTTATTGCTCTCTGTTTTGATAAAAAATGAATGGATGTAATTTGTACTGGCAAAAAAAAAAAGGATGTAATTTATGTAGTAATTCTTTTTTTCCCAATAAATGAATTGCATGAAACATTCTCCCTTTACTTTTGTAATTCAGACCAAAACCAGAATGATAATTTCTTCAAAAAATACCAAAAAAATTAAATTACTTTCAAAAATAACTTTTCTTTTTTAAAAATATCAATTTTCAAATTTGAAAAAAAATCTCTTTTTCTTAAAAGTATACGTGCTTTATATATTTAATATATAATAAATATTTTCTACTTTTAGAGATATGTGCTTAATATACATTTAATGTATTATTAAAAATATAATAAAATAATGAAATAATTTTGTACAAAAAGTGATGTATAATGTAATTTTGAGAAAATTATGTCCTCCATCAAATTTTACAAAAATTTTTCATGTTTTATAAAGGTATTTTGATCATTTTATAAAAATATATAGTTAATTTATAATAAATTATTATGTATATAATAAACTCATCGTAAAGTTATAATAAATTATAAAAATTTAATAAAATTTTAAAACAATTATAAATTTTGATAAATTCAAAATATTTTGAAATTTTAATAAAATTTATGATTTTTTACTTTTTCTGACAATTTTGTAAAAATCCTGTAATTTTAAATTTTCTTTTGCTCCCACCCCCCTCCTGCCGTCACGCCAACAAAGCCCAATTTTTGTAATATTTTGGCCCAATTTGTTCTCATCGGTGTCGTAATCCAGTCCAAACAATAAAAAAAGTCAACGATCTAGCGTTGCATTTCATACTATTTATCGGTACACATGAATTACACGCTAGATTTCACTTTCCATTTTCCTTCAGAAATTTCAACTTCATCATCCATCAACGTGTCTTCCCCAGCCAAGACGAAGAATTTGGCGGAATTTTTTTCTTTAAATTTGCCTTAAAATCCCTAGATTCCGCTTCCTGCATAAATTCGTACCTCTTTTCTGCGATTATTTCTCATTTGATCTTTCTCTTTCGATAAAAATGGTGACTTTTCTAATTTTAGTGTTGATAAAATGTGTACTTAGTGCAATTTCTGGTTTGCTAATTTTGAACCATTGATTCTGATTTCGGCAGATCCGGTTCATACTTCTTCAGAATAGGCAAGGCAAGACTCGTCTCGCCAAATACTATGTTCCTCTTGAGGATTCAGAGAAGCACAAAGTTGAATACGAGGTAAAGCATCAATCTTATTTACGCTATTTTATTTATGATTTGACTTGAATTTTCTAGGGTTTTTCACTTCCATTTCTTTTTTGCTTCTTAGGTTCATCGCTTGGTGGTTAACAGAGATCCCAAATTCACGAATTTTGTTGAGGTTGGTGATTTACTTATTTTGCCCAGTTATTATATAGTCTAATTGATTTGCCCCTTCAGATGAATTTTTTTGTTTCTGAAACCATAATTGATTTATACTTTTGGTATGGCGGCATTTTCTTCTTTGTATTTGTGGTTAGGTCTTCATTAGTCCATTTGTGGTTAGCTACTGAGTTTTATTTAAAGCTTCATTAGTCCATTACCTGTCAGTCGTGTAACAATTAGGAGATATTTAAGTAGCTGCTACTTGTTCTTAAAATTTAATTCTAAGATTTTTTTTAATCCAGTGTATGTGGTAGTTGTTTAAGGTTTTTGATCTGTTGTTTAATATTTTTGATCTCATGCATTCCTTAATTCCCTGTTATTGCATCTCATTCTTCAGATTAAGATTGGCAATATAGGTTCCAACAATTTTTTGCGTAATATTTATGTTGTACTGTTTCTTCTAGCTTTAACTTGTTATGGTAAATTGTTGTCTGGCTTGAACCATTTAAACACATTGTTCTCTCATTATTTTTGCATGATAATTTGAATAATTTTTCCTTGTTTAAATGATGAATATTTTTCTTGCAGTTCCGAACACACAAGGTCATCTACAGGCGGTATGCTGGATTATTTTTCTCACTGTGTGTTGATATAACGGATAATGAATTGGCATATTTAGAGTGCATCCATTTATTTGTGGAGATATTGGATCATTTCTTCAGCAATGTGTGTGAGCTAGATTTGGTATTTAACTTTCACAAGGTTTGTCCCCTGCACTTTTTTGCTATTGTTTCTTCATTTGGTTTCCTACACCAAGCACATGCTGTTTGAAATTTTATATATAGTGCACCTATTGTTTTCATATTCTTCTTGCGCGTTGTTTATCTCTTGATAGTGTTAAAAGCTAAAATCATTACATACACTGAGTAGAAGACATGTGCATGCATAATTGTAGGTAGTATAAACTAGAAAACTTACTTTTTTCTTGCTATTATGTTCCAAGAAGAGTTACAATGGATGCGGATTGCATTGCGTCTACTCTATCACTTAGTCCCTTGGTGCGTGCTGATGAGCACCGATATCTGCACCTTTATCACTGATCAATTTGTTCTTTGTTGCTTTGAACAGGGAAAAATGTAATTTTACTGTTATTTATTCTGATCTACTTTGTCTCCTTGTAGGTGTATCTGATACTTGATGAATTCATTCTTGCTGGTGAGCTCCAAGAAACAAGCAAGAAGGTGAGTTTTTCTTTTTAGTTGTTTTTTTTTTCTCATTCCTGGT
Organism: Garcia nutans; assembly: GCA_947685225.1. Taxonomy (NCBI): domain Eukaryota; kingdom Viridiplantae; phylum Streptophyta; class Magnoliopsida; order Malpighiales; family Euphorbiaceae; genus Garcia; species Garcia nutans. Next base: position 58,933,403 of record CANTUV010000039.1, read on the forward strand.
ATATGTTGCTAGTCTAGTTAACATATGCTTATGGCATTCCTTCTCTCACATATACGCATTAACACATGACTTTTTTTTCAAAATTCTAGAGGTCATTCAAACTATGCTGATTTATTTCTAACTTGGCTTTATATCTCGACTCTTTCACATCATTTTGCTGCTTTGAAAATTTTTTGGATGCTAGATAAGGGCATTACTTTTTACTGAGTTGGATTTTGTTACAATTTGCAGGCAATCATAGAAAGAATGGGAGAATTGGAGAAGCTCGAGTAAACTTCTATTTTGTAATGAAGATGTTTAGAAATGTCATTTTCTTCAATTTTTTCCCATTTCCCCCCATTTTGTTTTTGTTTTTGTTTTGTTTCTTCTGCATTTGTTTGTTTGCTCAGTTGGCACGGCCAGTTCTTCCCTTGTAAATTGAAAATTGAGTCAGAAAATTTATGATCACAACTCTCCTGGTGTTTGTGACATGGCTAATTAATGATTATCTATCAAAGGTTCTGTTCGTTTTTAAAAAACTAAGGCCATGTAATATATGAAAAATTTCCTGTTCAACCCAATAGTAGCTTGTTCCCTTTTCTGGTTAATCGGTAGAAAACTTTTTAGGCGAGGGGTTCGTAAGGAGCTCAAATCTTCTTTGTGAAATTGGAGAAGAAATGGGCGGGCAGCTTAGATTCTCTCCAGAAGAGAGCTCCACCCGAGATTATAGACCCTAACATAACAGGGGCAGGAGACCTTTAGGTACCTTTAGGTTGTAAGAACCAAGAATGGAATATTCGTATTTTTTTAATCTAAATATTAAGCAAAATTAGCAGTGTGATTATTTTACTATTGTTAGATTTAACTGTCACATAGTGGATCAATAGCTTTTTTATTCTAATAGCATAGAGTAGACTAGAGATGTATAATAATTCGAGAGTAGCTCTCTAACCTCAGTTGCATATTGGTTTATGGTTTAATACATGCTGACGAAGAACATACATGCGCAGAAGATTAAGAAAAATATACACAGGCAGAATTTACACACGAGAGATTTGGCATAAGCAATTTTCTTTGTTTTTTCCCTTGTAAGTTGGTAAAACTGTGCTTTAAAATTTTTCTAGGAAAAGCCATCCTTGGCTGTTGATACACTTTAACAGGTTTATAAACATCTGCTTTCTTACCCTGCTCTGCCCTTTGTGCTATTTTGATGCCCCGATTATACAGTAAATCTTTATTTGCCTTTTGATCAAAGCCAAAATCAAGCACCAAGTCACAAGTGTTAAGGGAAGGAAAGAATGAAATAATGCTACTGTGCTACTTTAATTATAACAACTTTGCTTTTGGTCTCGTTCCATTTTACAGTTGCTCATTGCAGAGTAATTGCAATGGCAGTGCACCACCACCAGCTCGAACCCCAACTCCAGTTTCTTCATAAACAGAAGAAATATGGTGATCTTGCCTTTTCGCCCTTGCATGTAGCAAAGCTATGGCCATGAACTGCTGCTGCTGCTGCTGAGACATCTGAGGATACTTGGTGCCCAGTATCTCAATGGTTGAAGGTGAAGGTGGTATACATGGTATCAGCACAGGTGTCTTGCCTTCCATTTTGCCAACTTGGAAACTGACCCATGGCTGTGGAAGTTCCAGTATTCCTGTACTGAGCTGCCAACTGGGCTGCCCAGAGCTGATGTTGCTGTTGAGGCTGCTTTGCCATGGCCTTAGGACTTGGATAAGGAACACAATATTGGCTGCTGAGATGGGAAGGTATCTGAAGTCGGGCCTACAATCAAGCATTGTAACAAAGAAATAAAGCAATTTCACCAATAATGGCTAACGTATACTATAATAAAATGGCAGTTAAAGAAAATTTTGGAGTTCATGAGAAGTCAGTAATGGGTAAGCTGCACGCAAGCTATATGCTTGTCAGGTTGTATGCAACACGTAATGTCTGGTCCCCAGGATTTCAAAAAGACAAGTTATTTACAGTGCATCCCATCATTCAAAGAATGCAATTATTTATTAATAGACATGGCCAATAAGCAGTCCAAAACCATCTCTAAGATCCGTTTTAGCGCAGCCTCTTCACATGGACACGCATGCCAATCTAGAACGAAAGAATAATACCTGTTGCGCTGCTGCTGCTGCTGCTGAAGGCTGATCGGGATAAACAGATGTGTATCGTGTTTGGGACATGGAAAGAGGAATGAATGTAGGGTGTTGTGCATGATAAGGAACTTGGAGTTGTGCCAATGATTCCAAAACATTTCCAGCTCCATTCAAACTGTTAGTAGGTTCAATTCCACCACCTCCAGCTGACAAAGACAAGAAATTCAAACTCTGCATGAAAACAGAACTCATCAGACCCGATCAAATGGTAATATATAATTAGAAATAGGATAGCTATATTCACCTGCTTATGAGAGGTGTACCCACTAGACGGCAGAGCAGCCTGTAAATTGTCTTGGGTTGGCCTTAGGTGTTGAAGAATACCATTTTTGTTGTCATTAGAATTCTTCTCACATGCTTTATGTATTGTGCTAGAAGACGTAACTCCATTTAAATTATTCCTGATCCCATTGAAGTCATTTATTGTCATGAGTACGCCTTGCTTTAAAATTTCTTGTGGTTTCAGTTGGTTTGGTGGTATAGGCAAGCTTTCTTTGCTCTCAGGCATTTGTAAAGCCCGAATGAGACGGCTTATGTAAACATGAGCTGCACACCTCTTCCATGACCTTCTATCAGCTTTAAAAACCTGTATCTACCCAGAAGTTCTCAATGTATGCTTGTAAAAATTAAATAGTAATGAAATATAGATGGCCCAATTTTGGAAGTCTAACACAACCATTCAATAGCAGGCAAGAGGAATAATAATTAGATTATAAGTTTTCACCTTTTCAGATGAAGAGCCGTTTGGGAATGAGCCAGGCCTCGTACCAAGCCACGAAGGCATTTTTTTAGCAGCACAAGATCTGAAACAGCTGAAATCACATGAGAAAAGGCAATGAAAGGATGCATGAAATGTACAAAAGCAGAAGAATGCAAGAAAATTACTGTGATAAAGGTCCGTGACAGGCAGTACTCGACACTGTTGAAGACAATCCTGGCCACAATGCTGGACCTTCAGATGAAAGCATCAATAGGCGGCAGTTTAGATTGATGAAAACTAAAAGCAGAGGTCATAAGTTAGAATATCCAAGAATGAAAGAGCTGTACCATAGTTCTTGGATTCATCAGGAGCATGCTGTTTATCAAGTTGACTTCCAATTGCCATAGTCTGAAATGCAAGAAATCAATTGATACCAGCATTTTATATATACTGAGTCGCTTGATTTGACTTTGAAACTATCTTACCTGCCCCAAAGCAGTCTCTGGCTTTCCACCACCAAGTGAAATTTCCAGTTTTGCCTGTTGATTTAATTTGCTGCACAATCAAGAATATGCATATGATTAAATACATGAAATCCAGAAAAGAAAAATGTAGTATTGAATCCAGTATAAGGAGCAAAAAACAGCAGCACTCACCCCATATCTTGGTGTGACCCAGTTGGAAAGCTCAAGCTAACTGAGTTGCATGCTAGTTTTTGTTCCTCATTTTTAACCAACACCTTGGGCAGATTCACTTGAGCAACAGAACTGTCTAATTCTCCATGGAGCTTTTCGGTGCTGGGAAAATCAGACGATTCTTGAATGCTTGGTCCATTCAAAGAACAAACTTTAGTTGTTTCTTCAAGTGATCTTTCTATTTCAGGAGCAGGATCAACATCCTCATCAGTTCTTGATGCACAAGTTACATTCAAGTCTTCTTTTATGGCTACAGAATCTGGTGAATTAAACAAATTAACATGCATTCAAAAATACATATATTAAGTTTATCTAGAAAATAAACAAGCATTTACCTTCTAATTTGGGCGGGTGAGTCTCACCAGCGTCCGGCAAAGCTGAAGGACTTGCATCTAAAGAAGCACTATCCAATTTGTTGTTACAATCAGGTTCATTGTCGGAGAACATTCCTGCCAAAGCAAACAAGGTCTCCACAACTTCTTCCTCATCCTTGGTGATTGGCCCACCAGCACTCTCCTTCAGGGACCAGTTTGGGGCCCCTTGTTTCTTCAAAAGCAAATTTATCTTTATACCAAATTGAAATGCCCGATCCAAAAGGAATAAAAAATGAGATTAGCAGGTTGATTCAAGTGACTAACCAGGTTAAGTTTTGATTTCTTTACGCCAATCCTTCTTGGTGATTCGACACCACCAGCAGTAGAATAGTTTTGCTTCTTTGAATCTGGCAAAGGTGGAGATATAGATTCTCGATTGCGTTTCTTCATGGCTGTGATTAAAGATGGTCATATTTGCAAAGCATTAATTCCAGCAAAAACTATCAAGCCCTGATGTTCATTCGCTTTTCTTTTTCATTAGAAATAAGAAAGGAATAAACTAAAAACCCTTTTTTGATTCATAAAAAGCTAAAGTATCTACAACGGAAAAGTAAGCTTGAGAATAGAAAAAAGACGCAAAATTTTCAAACTCAATATATTTATTTGGAAATAATAAATCCACCATGAAAATCCCATCATCAACATAATAAATAATAGTACTAGGAAAGAGAACAGACAGAATCTTGCGTCCAAAAAAAGAAAGAAAAAGTAAAAAAGCTTCAATTTTGCTTGAATACTAATCCAAAATTTACAAAGCTAAAAAAACAAAAGCATAAACATATAAATGCGAAACTTCGTCGAAAGACTAACCGCCGAACAAACCTTGAATTTAAAGACCATAGAAGTCCAAGAAATTAAACTAGAAAACCACAAACCTCAATACTTTTATCTTTCCAATAATTTAAAAAATTTAAAAAAAAAACGGCAAGTGTTATTTTCCTCACAGAAACACACTCACCTGACCGTAGCTTCCGTGGAACAGAAACATTATCAACCCCATTACCGTCGTCAAAAATTTGCTGTTGAATTCAATAAAAAAGGGGAAAAAGAAAAGAAAAAGTTAACAGTTTAGTAATTAAGATTCAACTACTTTTTCAATGAGATACAATTAATAATTTACCTTTCTGGGTAGCTTGAATCTCTTACTGGTACTATTACCACTAATAGGAGGAGTTTGTGAAGGAGTTTGAATAATCTCTTCTTTATCAGCTATATCACAACCCATTTCATAGTTCTCCTCGTTGCTGCTGGAAATTGCTCTATTAACAGCACTCAATTTCTTAATTCTCCCTTTATTTGATTTCTCCAAAGTTACAAAGTCACCAACAGCAACACCGTTCAAACCTTCAAACGAAAACACAGATAAAAATAAACAACAGAACAGAGCGAGGAGGCAAAACAAGGAGCACGCATTATCTGCGAAACTCTTATCACAAAGTTGAATAAGAATATGCAGATAACGACAAGCAGCGAAATGGGGGATTTGTTTCTTTGTTTAAGAAAAAAAGGTGAAATTTTTTTGGGGACCAGACATAAAGGAGAGTGAAGTAAATTCACCAGAGATAAGCTTGAGTCCACCAGCTGATTGCTTAATCTGTCGCGAGAACCGACTGCCTCCTCCTCCACGCCTCACGTCTCGACTCTTGTCTGTTTCTATCATTTTAATCATCAAAAAACGAACAACATCCGCCTGTTGAAAACGGCTTCCAAGGCCCAGAAAAAACGATCCGAATAAGCCAAACCCAGATCTTTCTTCTCTCTTTTCTCTTCAAATTTGAGCTTTCTTCAAATTTGAGCTTTCTTCAATGGAAAACGAAAGGAGACGACAAGTTAGAGAAACAAACAGTCACACAGAGACCTATGGATTTTGACAATTCTTAAGTAATAAACGGAACAGGAACACAATTAAGTGGGAAATTAAAAAAAAAATGTTTCTGATTTATCTCTGTGTGTATATGTGAGTTGAGCTGGGAGTGAAGAAAGCTAAGGGATATGATCTCTCATCTCTCTGTTTTCTCTTGTAAGAGGTGAAGAAGGGGAGAAAGAGCAGAGCAGAGACAAAAAGCAAAGAAACCATATAGAGATTGAGTGAAAGGAAACAAATAAAAAGAAAAAAGAAAGGAGAAAAGTAATTCGGTCCTCGTGTTCAGAGAATCAGGTTCTTCGTGAAATAAAGCACACTCATCACACACACAGAAAGAAAAAGATGAGAAAGAGAGAGATAGAACCCCCCCCCCCCCCTCAAAAAAAAAAAAAAAAAACAAAAGCGAAGAAAAATGGAAGCAAAAAACTCTCTAAACACTCACAAAAGGAGAGAAAGAAATGAAAGGACACCCCGCACCCGTGAAACACTCTCTTCGTTTTTGCAAGAACATATCTCACTCTTTAGAAATATCTGTTCAATTAAGAAACAAAAACAAAACCCCAATTATTGATGAGCTTCAACCTCTCCGAACAACATAAATTCATTCTGTAAACTCTCTTTACTTCTCAAATTTTAATTTCCTCAGATCTTAATCAGAATCAGACCCATCACTTCCAAAATCTAAATTTATAATTTATCTCCATAACCCAAAAAAACCTCAAAAGACTCATTTTCAGCTCACAGCCGCCATTGAAATACTACCAGAACTTTGACAATAAAATCTAAATTTATAATTTTTCACCAAACCCACCCCCAAAAAAAAGAGAAGAAAAAAAAACTCAAAAGACTCGTTTTCAGCTCAAAACCGCCATTGAAATACTACCAGAGCTTTGAAAATTAGATTTTTGATTCAAAAATGAGAGAATGTGAAAGTAATTAACAACCTTCCATCCTTCAAATCAACCATTGAAAATCAAATTTACACATGCAGCTGTTTGGCTCTCTCTCTCTTTTTCTCTCTCAGAGAGCTCACAAACTCCCAGAAGACGGAAAATCCGAAGCTTTCGCACTGTAAAAATCCACTTTAAATGCATCACAAAACGGTCTGTCTCTGTCTTTCATATTTATACAGTCTCATTCTCACGTCATTCAACGTCCAATCGCTACTCATCTATAACCGTCCACGTCAGATTATTACGTCCATGTCATAACTGTCTGCTGCACCGTATTAAATGTTCCAATGCTCGCGATCGATTTTATGAAACCTCGACCTGTTATTGCCGTTGGATTGGAAGAAAAGGAAAAGAGCAGTTTCAATTCATCCAACGGATGTTATTGCAAGTTGCCAGATGGTAGCCACTTGGCAATTCACTCTATCCGTACGAGTAAAGAGACTGATTTCTTCTTCTCTCTGCAAGGGAAAAATATTCTGTACCTTTTGATTTTTTTAAAAAATATGAAAATTTTTTTTTCACTCGCTGACATGTAGTTGCAAACTCACGCGCCTAATTACTAGAATGGATCTTCACACGACTATGCAGATTTCTTGAATCAGATTAAACTGAATCGTTTCAAGCGAATTTGATCGATGCAAATTGAATATTCGGACAAAATCGATTTAAATTTTTCTCTTGAAATTGAATTTGGTAAGCTTGATTTGGATTCATATTTCTTTTTAATCTTGAATTTGATTTGATAAAGAATAAATATATTAATAAATAAAATGATATTATTTTTTAAAATATTTCATTTGATTGAATCTAAAAATATTTAAATTAATATATTAAAATTTAATTTAATAATTTTAATATTCGATCCAATTCAATTAATGTTAAGGAGGCGTCCTAAAACTAAAGTAGTATCGCAAACAAGATATGAGTAAAGGCGCGTGAAAGAATAGGCTGTCTGTGAATAAAAATATTTCGTCTCTCTGAAAACACAGAAATCTTCAAAGACACTAATTCTAGAAAAAAGTGGCAGTCACGAGAGAGTGGAAGGAAGGTGTGTGAAGAGTGGAAAAACTCGGGCGATTAATTAAAAAAATAATACTAATAGCGATTAATTGATTTTGAAGAGATGATTTTGATTCTGTGCGATTGGGGGGCGTGGAAGCAGCCATGTACTCATGCATCATGCGTGACTCTTCTCCGTCTACTTTTAGGTAAATTAGAAAACAAAATGACGAAATCATCCTCCCACGACCTAGCTTGCATTCGTTTTCTTTAATTTTTGATGAAACGACAGCAAAAGGACGACGTTGTGTTGGGTGGCCACATACCCATTGTATTAAATTAACACATAGTCTATTTAATTTTTTTTTATTATGGCATAAGAAAATAATTAATTTTAAGTTTATTATTAAATATATATATATTTTTAAATTATGTTTCAATATAAAAATGATATTATTTAGACTATCTAAAAGTTTTGATTTTTTTTTGAACATTAAGACAATGATCATAATAAATGAAATGAAAATATATTGAGATTAATTAGCCTTTAAAGAAAATTATAAAACCAATATGCTTTTACCTTATAATTAAAAACAATTGAGACTAACCAATCAGTCACTCTATTACATTGTTTGTTAACAAAAACAAAGGAGTATATATTGAAGTTTCTAACTGAATCCTTAATATGTATAACAATATCAATTTTAGTAGGACAAAAAAAATTAGAATTCACTGTTTGAATGAGTACTTGCAAATCTTACAATATAAAGATGCAAAAGCTCAAACTGAAGGACACAACCCTTTGAACAACTAAAAGAAACACTTGAACCTCATTCTTTAGAGGTGAAAAAGATTGAATCAAATAAGCAGCTACATTAAAGTTTTGATATAATTTTATATCCATAAACAAGCATGCAATGGAATGATAATGTGTATAAGTGTATTGATATTGCCCCATTTCGAGGTTATTGCAAGTGGGCTCTTTGGTTCTTGGTGCTTATTTGATCTTTGTATGGCCTTTTTTAGGGCTAGGGCCTAGCAAAGTAATTGAAATCACTATCAACTTTTTTCTTTTTGCAATTTTTAATAACATTGAGAAATTATGAGGCAAAATTAAAGGAGTTGCCTTTTAAATTATTAGATGTATTATTATTGTTTGCGCGATCCGTAATGATTATTAATGCAATATATAGCGAAATGTTTTTGTTCATTTCAATAATAGTAATAATAATAACAATAATAGCACATACAATGGGCATATATATATCACAGTAAAATTTTTAAGCTCTAACCTCCAATAATATGTTACTTTTGATTGAGAAAAAAACTCCAACTAATTAATTAATAATGCTAATAATAATACACCAAAGTGAGTAATTTGAAATATGGCAAGAGATTAATTTATTCACTCTTCTTTAGGAGAAGAACAATTGAAATTGAAGCACTTGTGTCTGCCACCGTGGGTTGTCATGTTGGCGTAGCAGGGACGCATTTGCAACGAGCACAGCAGGTCTCTCTTTGCACAGTTATGGTCTTAGCGACAACTGGCAAATGGAACCTTGCTGCACCACAAGCTTCATTACTATCTAATATACAAGAGAAATTAAAATAAAAAACGACAAGGAGCTTAATTTATCATATCTATTCAATTAATTAATTAAGATCAAAGATGGATGGAAGGGCAAGATTAAGCAGATGAAATTAGCTTATAATTTTTAAATTTAAATTGATGTTTTTATTTAAATAATCTTATAATTTATAAAAAAGATTTGGCCTAGTTTATAAGTTAATTAAATCATTTTATAAACTCTGAATTTAAATCTATATTTATTTAAATAATTTTATAAATTTATAAGTTGAAAAAATAAATTAGGTGAATTAATTATTATTTTGATGTTTAAAAATATTTTATTTTAATTTGATCAAATAATTTATTATGTCATTTATATTTATTTTAATAAATACTTTTGGTAATATAATTATATATCATTTTTAATTATTGTAATAATAAATATTATTATAAATTATTTTTAAAATAAACATATAATTGTTTAAAAAATTTTTGTTATACGTTCATTTTTTTCATTTCCTCATCATACAAAAAAAAGCCGTATTTTTATATATTTTGGTATATATACTTAATTTTTGTAAATTTATTGATTAAAAAATATTTTTTACTTTTAAATTATTTTTATAAATTGGCCTAATTTTTAAGACATTGTCTTCTCTTCTCTTATATTAAAAAAACATAATTTATTGAACAAATTAAAACATATGTACGCACAGGGATTCATGATAGAAGGGGCAGCTGCCCCCTTCTATTTTTAAAATTTTTTTATATATGTGTAATTTTTTATTTATATGTATATATATATTATTAAAATTTTTAAAATATTTAATTGTCCCTCTTTAAATTTGTAAAAAAAATATGATATTTTTATTTTGCCCCTCTTCACTAAAAAGTCTAGCTTCGCCCCTGTATGTACGTGATACACAATCGAATCTATTAATAAAAAAAATAAAACATAAAGGAACCAACTCTCACATTGAAAGCCCTATTTGCAGAGTGTGAGAGGGCTAATTAATTATTTAATTAATTTCTAAAATTTTATTTGTTTGATTGTTTATTACAATATTATACATGTAGATTACTACTGGAGAGACTATTAATTTGTTTGAAACAAAACGGTCCGGCCGACCGTTGGTTCAAGGACACTTGCGTCGACCACCGTGAGTAGTCAAGTTGGTGTAGCAGGGGCAGAACTCATGGTTGCCGGAAGTTCCCGGCGGAACACAGTTGCACCGTGCATAGCATGTCACACATGCTCTATGGCATAAACGTTGTCTCGAAGCTAACTGGCACCGATAATTGCAGGCGCTAGCACAGTAAAAATTTTAATTAAAACAGCAACAAATATTGTTAACACTCAATTTAAAACAACCATAAACAATTAAATGAACTATTGGAGCTCAAAAAATGATTGGCTGAGGCTCAACAGTTTAGTCAAATAACCATATTTATATACAAAATATTCCAATTTTCACGGTACTCGCATCTGGACTTGTATTCTTCTTCTAGAAATTAAAAGTATAATTAAAAGAATGAGAACCATGAGGGAAAAAATATACATAATTTAAATTAGGACAAAAACGTCACCGTTTGATCAGCTTTGACGACACGGTGGAGAAAGAAGAGAGACATGAAAAGCAAAGTGATGAAGGGCTTGGTGGTGATGGCCATGGCTGTGACCTGCGAGCTTGCCTGTGGCTAACTTATGAGATTTTAATTGAAATTTTGGTGATGGGTTCGTTTTATTTATAAATGTAGAAGAGGACAATGCATGGCATGGGGTTTGTAGTTTTACGTGGAAGAAAGGGAAACAATGGTAGCATGTGAATGTCGAGATTTGTCAAAAGCTCGTGAAGAGGATGAACATATGGGCTAATCTATGCCAAGAAGTAAGCCTTTTAAATGGGAAAATTACAAGATTATAGATATGTCTAATGTCTTTGACGTATTTGACTTACGTCATTTATTTTACCCTTACTTCTTAATAAATGTATTTAAATTTGTAATCAACACTCATCAAGTAGTGCAAAGAAATATGTTTCTCTTAACTAGATGTAATTAAAATCTTTGATATGAAAACCTTTAAAATTTAGAGAAATTGCTTTTCTCTTAATGAATTTTCCCTTGGATTCAGATTAATATGTAATCTAAGGATGAACAATCAATTATGTATTTGTAATATATCTAAATATATATTTATCATTAAATAATATTTCTAATATTTTTTTATTCACTTGTATATATTTCAGACAGTTACGGCAGAATTAAATGTAATTATGAGCGAATATTTAGGAGTTTAGAGAGTTTAGAGAGGATAAGGACAAATTTTTAAAATTAATTAAAAATTATCATCAATCTTATAGATTAGTTGATAAAATCCTATTTTAACTTAATTAAACATCTTAAATTTTTTTTTTTTGAATATGTAACTGTATTAAATTTTAATAGGAAGAATTTTACGATGGGTATGGCTCTATTTAACTCAACTCCCAAAGATGTTTTATAAAAAAAAATTAAAAATTAAATGGAGTTTTAACGTGATTCAAAGGAAATGGGCAATTTTAGTTATTAAGCCCACCTGTAGATTACAAATTTAGTTTAATGGGAACGGCAAGCCAGTCCAAGGAACAAATCCTTCCAAGGATGTTGAAAATTCACCGCAAAGTCAATTTTAGGCTGCAATTAGACTTCAGCTGCTCGGCAGTGGGATTATCACCGTCCACATACAATTCTTGGCCATACATTATTACACTTTCATTTTACCTTGTAATTAATCCTCCCATTTAGTGGTGTGAATATGATAAATTATATTTATTATATGAATATAATAAATTTATAAACTGATAAAAAATTTAATATATTTTAAAATATTTTAAAATTTTGATAAATTTCGTAATCTTTTTAAAATTTTTTGGTAATTTCATAAAAGGCCCAAAAAACAGTCCTCACCTCTCAAGTCTCAACCTTCAAGAATTATAATTCAGACCATGCTCGGTTGATTTTTTATTTTTATTTTTTTTTAAAGCAATGCTCGGTTGATTCTTAACTTAATATATATATAGATCATAATTTATAATAAATCTATTTTTTATATTTAAAAAAATATTTAGATAATTCATTTTTCACTCAAAATTATATACATATATCATAATTTATAATAAATCTATATTTTATATTTTAAAAAGATTATTTAAATAATTCATTTTTCACTCAAAATTATATTAAATTTCATATATTTAAGCGAATCTTATATATTAATTACTGAGAATTTATATATTAAATATTCAACTGAATTTACATGGCAACACCTTTATTTTTATTCTTTCCCCTCTTCTATTTATATAAAGAGGAGACTGTTGGAATTTTGTAATGGATATGAGTTTTATTAATTATTAATAATTTAAATAAATAATAAATTTTAAGATATTATTTAGTAAATTTGTTTTTTTTTAAATTATCTATGAATGTGAAAGATGCATAACACTTTTACTAATAAAGATAATTTTAAAAAAAATTGTAATCAATTATTAAAAGCTAAAAATAAATCTAATTATTTTCAATTCATTATAATAAGTTTAAAACACTAAGGGCCTGTTTGGTTTAGCTGTTCATAGCAGCTGGTAGCTGATAGTGGTTGCTGATAACTGATAGCTGGTGGCGGATAGTTGGTAGCTGATTCGGGTTAGTGTTTAGTAAAAATACAATAGCTGTTGCAGTTTGAATGTAAAATTACCAATAAGCATATCATTATCTAATAAATATTAATTTTTATTTTATCTTAATAGGGTTAATATAGTCTTAATATGAATCAGCTATCAGCTAATATGAAAAAGCTCCGAGTAGGAGCTTATTGAAACAGCAGCTGTTTGAGGTTCCTAACAGCTATCAGCTGCTGTTTTAAAATTTTACCAAACATCAAATTTTACCAAACAGCTGCTGTTTGGGGGTTTAAACCTCTATCAGCTGCATCAAACAGCTAAACCAAACACCCCCTAAATAATTCAATATTTGCTAGTTCAATCTTTGTCTAAACAAATCCTATATACTAACTCCAAAGTATTATAATAAAATTCATAACTAATTCCAGACTATACTGTAGCATAGATAATGAAATTGATTAATGGAGATTAATGTTTGTGATAAGTTTCCCAAAATCAATAATTAGGCCAGCTGGAAAAAAAACTTAGAAAATCATTAAAAAAACTAGATATATATAAAAGAATGATAGATAGAATTGATAATGTGTACGAAATTAGGATTAGGTAGATATACAAAAAAACCATAAAAATATAGATAGATTGGTCCCTATATTTATGCTATTCAAGCCCTAACTTTATGTACAAATATTAATTTTCTTACAGCTTCATTTAAAATTTGTTCTTAAAATCAATATAAAGATAAGCATTGAAAATAATTTTTAATAATATTTAATGATTAGAATTAATGCTAGCACAAGCACAAGCATTCAAAATAATTTTTAATAATAAAAAATAAAATTTTATTAACGTTTTAAAGAAAGTTTTAATTAATTAAATTATACCATAATAAGTAAATATGGTTGTAAGATTAATTGCGAAAATCTTTATAAGGTTATATGATATGATATGTAAGAAGCTGCAATGTTTTTATCCATGCAATTAGATCTGCAACTGCACCAACATCAATAATTTAACACTTAGAATAGAAAAGGACAACTGATGTTTGAATGTTCTCATACTGTGTAAAATTTAAAAAAGAGTTGGATTTATAAAATTTATTATATATAAATATAGTATTTTTTTTATAATTATAAGAGACTATTTTCATGTATTTTCGAACTCATGGTTAAAGATTAAATGATTACAACACTTGTTATTGTGCAAAAACTCCCCTTAAATACTTGGAATAGATAAGCATTGAAATTCTTTTGGCTGTTTTAGAAGAAAACAAAAGTGATCAGCAGACCCATTTATGCTTTTTTGTCTCTATATGAATCGCACAGTTAATGGTTGGATGTTTCGCTCTGAAATTTCAACTCATTAAGTCATAAATATCTTCTTTTTGATCGGTGTAGCCATTTCAAAATTGACTTCAAAATAGTTTTGAGTTTTTGATTATTTCATATGGTGCAACCAAAAATCTTTAGTACTATCATGCAGCTACGAAATTAGCCTCTTGAAAAAAAAAAAAAGAAAGTAAAATTTATCTTCAATACATATAAGGAGGAGATGGGGCTGGAGGGGCTGAGACTCCATCTCTACTGCTCCGATAAAAATTTACCTTAAAAATATATGTCGGTGGCCGGCGGGGGATCGCCAGCTCCGATCCGACTCCACCTGATTTCGCCCTGCTATCATATGAAAAAAAAAGGAAAATATATAGAATTTGGCAGAACTAGCTCACAAATGAACTAAAACAGTTTGAATCCATCACCTGTTGAATACTACTGGTTCTGGTAAAATATTTCTATTAAATTATTAAAATTACAAGAACACCAAAAATCCGATGCACCCCAAATTTTACAGTTTCGCCTACTGCAACGAACTCTATAATTTGGCTGCAAATGAGAATGTCTACAAACTATCCCAAGTGGCCCCCCATAGATGCTTGAAAAACAATAAGCCTGCACTGCCTGTATATCTCCATCAATCTGTGGATTCCCTTCTGCACATTGAATTGGCTTACACCACTCCCAAGGGGAGTCGTAGAACGAGTTGTTCGCCCACTATACTGAAAACAGGCAATCATATTTTAGAATGAGCATATCGATATTCAAAAATCACAAAAAATATATATCGAAAAATGAGTTCCCATTACATATTAGAATCCACCTTTTAACATAATAGTAGCAAAAATCATCAGCTAGAATGAAATTTTGAACAATTTCAGAAAGGAGGGCCATAGGAGGCCACAATCCATAGCCCAGTGTTGTCAAAAGGCATCATCTAGTATCCAACAGTTGATCAACATTTACACAAGTATATACAATTTTTGTTTCTCACATACAGGCAGAAGATTACTGCAGGCATTTATATTATGATGTTGTAGAATGAGATACATAATTATAATTAAAGTAAAAATGAGAAATAAAATGAAAATAACGAATACCAAAGTTTTACGTGAAAAAATCTCTAAATTAATTAGAGTAAAAAACCACGGACAAATTATAAAAAGATTTTATTATAGCAAAAAGATTACAATAATTTCTTTTTAAGATAAAAATAACACAATTGATAATACTCTCTCTTATAAAAGGAGAAAATATGCACACTCTCTCTAAAACTCTCTTATAAGAGAAATTTTACTTTTCTCTCTAAAACTCTCTAATAATTTTTAGGATGAATTTCAAGTGAAAGCTAAATGATTTCTATAGACTTTAAAAATGGGTTGGTAGAATTTTCTCAATGGTTAGGTAACTCATTTACCTAAATTAGACACCTTCATTTTTGACATTAATTATCTAAGTTAGGTACCTCCATTTTAAACTAAGAATTATCTAAGTTAGGCACCTCCATTTTGACAAAAAATTATCTAAGTTAGGCATTTTCATTTTTGACTTTACAAAATGGACTTTACCATAATATATCTCCCACTTAAAATCACTTCTTGTAATCTTTATATCCTTTTTACACTTGCCATCTCAATATTGCTTATATATCTGCTAGGCCTTAGGAGGATCGACACGAAATGAACTTGTCATTATTAATCGGTTTTGTTAACATATCTGATAGGTTGTCTTTTGTATGAATTTTTTTGTATATATGTACTTTCTTCTTCCACTTTCTCACGAATGAAGTGATATTGAATTCATATGTATTTTGTCTTTGAATGAAATGCTGGATTATTTACTAGATGCAAAGCACTCTGACTATTACAAAATATAACAATCTTCTCTTGTATGTATCTGAGCTCCTCCAGTAGCATTTGCAACCATACTGCTTCTTTGCTAGCTTGGGTAGCTGCGACATATTCTGCCTCTATTGTGGAAGTAGCCACAATAGATTGTAATTTTAAAACCTAGCATATAGCTCCTCTAACAAGAGTGAACATATAACCCGAGGTAGACTTGCTCTTTGTCAAGATCACCTGCATAATCTGAATCAACATAGTCTCTGATAGTAAAGTCCGATTCTCCATAACATAATGTAACATTTGATGTACCCTTGATATATCTCAAGATCCCCTTTACAGCACTCCAATGCTCTTTACCAGAATTTACCATGTACCGACTAACCACTCCCGCTGCTTGTGCAATGTCTGATCTTGTATAAACCATAGCGAATATTAAGCTATCCACTGCTGATGCATATGGTACTCGAGATATTTTTATCATCTCTGATTCATTGATAGGACTCATATTTGAGGATAACTTGAAATTAATAGGAAGTGGTAGAAATTGGCTTACAATCTTGCATGTTGAAGCGCTTTTTTCTGAGAAAGCCATATCTTCCTATTACTTCTGTCTCGGTAAATTTGCATCCCTAGAATCTTGTTTGCTGGTCTTAAGTCCATTTCAAAATCTCTAGCCAATTGTGCCTCTAAGTTTGTAATACGATCTTTGTTGGGGCCTGTACCAACATGTCATCAACATATAACAACAGAATAATGAAGTTACCATCGCCAAATCTCTTATAGCAAACACAAGGATCTGAACTATGCCTGTTGTATCCAAGGCTCATGATAAAGGAATCAAATCTCTTATACCAACATCTTGACGCCTGTTTAAGTCCGTATAGAGATTTGTTCAACCTGCAAACCAAGTTCTCTTTTTCTTTTTCTTCAAAATCTTCTGGTTAAAGCATGTAAATTTCTTCTTCAAGTTTTCCATGAAGAAATACAGTTTTCACGTCCAATTATTCTAAGTATAAGTCAAATGTAACATACATTGCCAAGACTACTAGGACCGTTATGAGCCGAACAACAGGAGAGAATATTTCATTGAAGTCTATACATTCTTTCTGAGCAAATCCTTTCACAGCCAATCTAGCAAGATACCGCTCCACTTGGTTATTGCCATCTCGTTTGATTTTGTAAACCTATTTGTTTCCAATGGTCTTTCTTCCTCGTGGTAGTAAAACAAGATCCCATATTTTATTTTTATGAAGTGCTTCAATTTCTTCTTGCATTGCTACCATCCACAGAGAAGTTTCTTGGCCTTTTATAGCCTTATGAAAAGTTGATGTCTCTACATCCTCTGTTAGTAAATAATATGCGATATTTTCCTCTATGATGTACTCTGAGTGCTAAACTGGCTCTCTTCTCTTCAGAGTTGTCCGTTAAACTTGTGGAGTTGCAAACTCAGCTTGTTCTTGTTCTTCATGTTATGATGATGCTTCAGAAGCATCTGAAACTTCTTGTTCTTGTCTTTCTTCAACTTGAACTGTAGTAGTCTCTGATTTTTTTTGAAGTGCTGTCATTATCTTTTTCTTATACCTTATTTTCTACAAAAACAACATCCCTATTGATTAGCACCTTGCGGGCAGTGGGATCCCAAAGACGATACCCCTTAACTTCATCAACATACCCTAAGAAAATATATTTTCTGGATTTTAGATCCATCTTTGATGTTTCTTGGATATTGTACATAACATAAATATGACTTCCAAATTTATGTAAGTGCGAATAATTAGCTGGATTACTAGTCCACATCTCCATTTCAAACTAATTGCGATTGATGGTGACCGATTGATCAAATAACAGGCGGTCTTGACTGCTTCTGTCCAAAATGACTTAGACAACCATGCAGTTCTCAACATCACTTTAACAAGGTTCTGTTCATTCTCTCTGCTACTCCATTTTATTGTGGAGTGTATGACACCGTGAACTGCCTTTTGATACCTTCTTATTAACAAAAGATATCAAATTTATCACCAGTATATTCTCCTCCATTATCTGTCCTTAAAAACTTAATCTTCTTTTCAGTTTCAAGCTCAACTCGCATTTTGAATATTTTGAAAACTGAAAATGTATCTGTCTTATTTTTTATTGGATACACCCAACATCTCCTGAAGTAATCGTCAATAAAAAAAAGGGCAGCCCGATGCACGAATGCTCCCGCAATGAGCGGGGTCTGGGGAAGTGTCGAATCCATTAGATCTTTGTATGCGGCCTTCCCTTGCAATTAATTGTAAGAGGCCATTTCCACAACTCGAACTCGTGACCTCAGGTCACACGGCGACAGCACTTACCGCTGCGCCAAGGCTCCCCTTCTAGAGTAATCATCAATAAAAAAATATAAAATATTTTGCTCCTCCTAAGGATAGAACCTGTGCTTGCCAGACGTCGGAATGAATTAGTTTTAAGATAGCTTTGCTTCTAACAGAGAAACTGCTGAATTTTAATATGTGCTGCTTACTAGTAGCACAATGCTCACAAAAGGGTAATGAAACCTTTTTGAGCCCTAAAAGTAACTTTTGTTCAACAAGAATCTTTAATCCTCATTCCGACATATGACCAAGCTTACGATGCTACATCATTATTAATTCTTATGCTGAACTTGCTAATGCAGTGGATGCTTCTCCTTCTTGTTGTGTTTCTCCTTTAAGCATGTACACATTTGCAGCTATCTTTTCCGCTTTCATCACTACAAGTATGCTTTTAACTATTTTCATGATCTCATATTGAATAAAGATTTTGCACAGTCTCAAAGACAATAGATTTTTTTTTAAGCCTTTGACATGTCATACCTCCTGGATGGTGCAAATCGTACCATCATGCATCTTTAATTTAATAGTACCAATACCAGCAATCTCCAAGGCATGATCATCTCCCATAAACACAGATCTTTTGAAGATAGGTTCATATTGATGAAACCATTCTCTCCGAGAAGTCATATGCCATGTTGCTCCTGGGTCCATAAGCCAAACATCAGTGAATCTTCTTCTGCCTTTAGTAACAGTTATTGCCTCATTATATAAAATTTCACCATTATCTGAGGTGCTTACTATACAACCCTGAGTATTTGATGAATCGGGACCTTTTTCTTTAGCTTCTTCATTCTTCTTGAGATGCCAATACTCCCTTTTGTAGTGTCCTTTCTTGCCACAACGATGACACTTGACATTCTTCTTACTTTTAGATTTTGATCTACTCTGATTTTAACTCCCACTGGAGCCATGTTCCGTTGATTTTCCTCTTGTTACTATCAAAGCTTCAGCTTGTTGTGAGCCTCCTTGTCAATCTTCTTTGCTTTTGCTTCTACTTTCTTCTTCAAGAACTACAACTGCAATATCATCGAAGACTAGAACTTCAATGTTGTTGGTTAAATTGATGATGAGTTGATTGTACAAATCAGATAGATTTTGAAGTAGAATTTCAACAAGTTCACCTATCTCTATGTTATGCTCTATTGCTGTAAGCTGTGAAAATAAAGTGTTGAGGGTATTGATGTGGTCTGTCATCATAGTTGACTCCATCATCCGAAGGGTGTAAAGTTTTCTTCTCAAGAAAATTTTATTGTGCAGTAATTTGACCTCATACAATTTTGTCAAAATATCTCATATCTCTTTTGTTGTCTTTTTCTCTGTCACACTTGACAATACTTCATCGGCTAGTGCTAGGTGCAGATTAGCAATAGCATTGCCATCCATCTAATCCCACTTGCCGTCGTCAGTGATCTCATTAGGTCTATCTCCAATTGCTGCCAAGCAGTTATCTTTTCTCAAAATTGCTTTTATTCTCATTTTTCACAATGAGAAATTACTCCCATTGAATTTATGTATTTTGTACTTTATTGGCATTATTGAAGATACTTTCTTTCCACTAATTGGATCTGACTGTAGCACAAAAAAAAAGACTATAAACCCGGCGCTCTGATATCACTGTTAGGATGTTGTTGAACAGAGTACACAATTAAAACTAAAGTAGAAATGGGAAACAAAATAAAAATAACTAACACCAAAGTTTTACGTGGAAAAATCTCTAAATTAATTGGAGCAAAAAACTACGGACAAATTGTAGAAAGATTTTATTATAGCAAAAAGATTACAAAAATTTCTTTCTAAAATAAGGAGAGCACAATTGACAATGCTCTCTTTTATAAAAGGAGAAATTAAACACTCTCTCTCTAATAAAGAAAAAATAATATTTAAGAGAAATTTAACTTTTTTCTCTAAAATTTTCTAATAATTTTTGAGATGAATTTCAAGTGAAAGCTAAATGGTTTATATAAGCTTCAAAAATGAGTTGGTGGAATTTTATCAATGGTTAGGTAACTCATTTATCTAAATTAGACACTTCCATTTTTGATATTCATTGCCTAACTTAAGCACCTCCATTTTATACTAAGAATTAAGTTACGCATATTTATTTTTGATCAAAAATTATCTAAATTAGACATACCACAACAATCTGGGCCACCAAGAAAGGCAGATTTCATCTCCACAAGTTGCAAGGACACAAACATTTATAACTGTACCAAACATTTTCATGAACAAATTTAAAGCTCTTTATGCAAGTTGTCCAACTATATAGACTTGTGTCTAAAAGTAATTGTTCATTGGCGGCTGGTGGATGGAGTTCAATCTACTATAGAATTCAGACTTAGTGATATTTTTTGCAAAGGAATTTTAAGAATTGTAAGCTGCATTATCACACATGGAGCACCCAATGAGCAGAACTCAAGAACCTTGCAACTCCAAGTGCAAATACATAATGTGCTGTGAAAGGTTCAACAATCTGCAATCAGACAAAAGAAAAATGAGCGGAAGTAGCCCA
Source organism: Garcia nutans (assembly GCA_947685225.1). Classification (NCBI taxonomy): domain Eukaryota; kingdom Viridiplantae; phylum Streptophyta; class Magnoliopsida; order Malpighiales; family Euphorbiaceae; genus Garcia; species Garcia nutans. The sequence continues at coordinate 58,954,400 of CANTUV010000039.1, forward strand.
TCTACACATTAAGGAATAAATGAAAAGGTGTTCAAATGGACACCAGTTATCCAATATGTGTAACTTATTCTTTGTATAAGCCCTGATGCACCATCCAGTGCAAAAAGGCAATAGGCAGTAGGCACGCATATGTTACACTCAATCATACCTTTGTATTCTGCATGACTCGCAGCTGAGGCAATACTGAAACAACTTCTAGATAAACACATAAAGCCCAGCAAATCCAGTTAAATATATGATGCTGTGTTGTTGGATGAATAACCAAAGATAGCGCAGCACAAGGTATTACCTGCATTGGAGACAAAAATATAAAAGTTAGACCTGAGAAAAAAAAAAGCAGGTGGCAAATAAAAATAAAAAGAAATACAGCTACATTATACTAACCAGTACTGCAATTTTTGGTGGGTTTAGAATACGAAAGTCTAAGCAGAAATCCTCCAAGTTGGTGGTAACACCAAAATCAAATCAAGAATAATCGTAATGCAAAAATTAAATAGATAGCAAACCAAATACTTCAGAAAGCCTGCTGACCCTTTTTTTTTGACACAGATTCATGAACAAGTCTCAACTCTGGAGGCCTTAGTTTAGGCTTACTAAAGGGACAGAAAGCACAACTAATTTGTATAAAGCTTAATGGGAAAAATTTAAGTGGTAGAAGTTATCAAACCAATCATAAGACCATTACAAGCTAAATCATAACATAATCAATTCTCCTTCTAATTTCTATTTAAGGTAATAGGCAAATGCTACAGAACTGCAAGTGAAACAAGTTTCCAAGACTATGAACATAAAAATTTTAAGACGAAGAGAGAGAGAGAGAAAAAAAAAGAAACTTGTGCGAATACAGCAGCTGAGAAAATGCAAGGAATGTCTTACACCCCCAATTAAACATTCTGCCCACTTTAAGTTCTTTTTTTCTACAGGGAAATGCATGCCAATAACTCTATTTAACGAAGGAAAGAAATTATTTTCTTTTTTTTTTTGGGTATTTCTCGAAAGTCTGAATTCCTAAACAGCATTCAATTGCACACTGGAACCATGTAACTCTAACAAGAAGCAAAAGAAAATGCAAAACAATAACGTAAGAGTCATATTTTGTGAGTGAATCAAAATATGCAATGATATTGTCAACTTCAGAACAGAGTATACTTTTTTCAGACAGAATTTCAAGTAATGATTCAGTCAATCAAAGCTAAAGGTGATAAAGTTATAAAAACAAAAAGGCTCACCACATAGTAAATTTCGATCGGTTTTATCGAATTCCATATACTTTGACAATAATATCAGCTTGTCAAAATTTCAAATGAAAATTGAACAACAACCGATTTAAATTGACAAACAATTAAATTGGTCAAAATAGTGATCATTAATTTGCCCCTTTGCTCATTCCTACCATTTATGCTTTTTGTCTCTATATGAATCGCACAGCTAATGGTTGGATGTTCACTCTGAATTTGCAACTCATTAAGTCATAAATATCTGCTTTTTGATTGGTGTAGCCATTTGGAAGTTGACTTCAAAATAGTTTTATTTTTTCACTAACCAGAAATCTTTAGTTTCAAAAAAAAAATCTTTACTACTATCATGTGAACAGCAAATGGAAAATAGATAGAATTTGGCAGAACCATATCTCACAACTGAACTAAAACAGTCAAAATCATCTGTTGAATACTACTGGGTTTTGTAAAATAATTCTATTAAATTATGAGAACACCAAAAATCCAATGCACCCCAAATTTTACACTTTCACCAACTATAGCAAACTCTAATTTGGCTGCAAAGGAGAACGGGTACAAACTATCCCAAGTGCCCCCCCACAGACGCGTGGAAAGCAATAAGCTACACTGCCTACATTTCGCCATCAATCTGTGGACCCCCTTCTGCACATTGAATTGGCTTACACCACTCCTGAGGGGAGACATAGAACAAGTTGTCCGCCCACCAGACTGAAAACAGACAATCATATTTTAGAACAAGCATAACAATATTCACAAATCACAAACAAAATATCGAAAAATGAGTTCCCGTTACATGTTAAAACCCCACCTTTTAACATAATAGTAGCAAAAATCAGCAAGAATGAATGTTTGGATGATTTCAGAAAGGACCATAGGAGGCCACAATCCATAGCCCAGTGCTGTCAAAAGGCGTCCCATAGTATCCAATACCTGTATGAAGAAAGAAAATGTGCATCAACAATATGCCAGCTTGATCAACAATTACATGAGCATATACATTTTTCTTGGTCACAAACAGGCAGAAGAATACGACATGCATCTGGTCCACTGAGAAAGGTAGATTTCATCACCAAAAGTTGCAGTACACAAACATTTATAACTGTACCAAACATGTTCATGAACAAATTTAAAGCTCTTTATGCAGCTGTCCAACTATATTGACTATGCTAACAGATGTCTAAAAGTAATTGTTCATAGTACTATGGGTTCAATCTACTATAGAATTCAGACTTAATGATATTTGTTGGAAGGGAATTTAATGAATTGTAAACTGTATTATCACACCTGGAGCACCCAATGTGCACAACTCAAGAACCTTTCAACTCCAAGTGCAAATACATAATGTGCTGTGAAAGGTTCAACGATCTGAAATCATACAAAAGAAAAATGCGCATAAGTAGCCATCTATAAATTAAAGAATAAATGAAAAGGTGTTCAAAGGGACACCAGTTATGAAGAGAATTTGCATAACCATCATGCAATATGTGCAACTTTTTCTTTGTAGAAGCCCCAATGGGCATGCATATGTTAGTTACACTCAATCATACCTTTGTATTCAGTATGACCCGAAGCTGAGGCAATACTGAAACAGCTTCTAGATAAACACAGAAAGCCCAGCAAATCCTGTTAAATATATGATGCTGTGTTGTTGGATGAATAACCAAAGATAGCACAGCACAAGGTATTAACTGCATTGCAGACAAAAAAATAAAAGTTAGACCCGAGAAAAAAAAAGGCAGATGGCAAATAAAATAAAAAGAATTAAAACTGTATCATACAAGCCAGTGCTGCAATTTTTAGTGGGTTTAGAATGCAAAAGCCGAAGCAGAAATCCTCCAAGTCGGTGGTAACACCAAAATCAAATCAAGAACAATTACTGATAGTAATGCAAAAATTAAATTGATAGCAAACCAAATAATTCATATAGCATGGTGGCCCTTTTGTTGACAAAGGTTCATGAGCAAGTCTCAACTCCAGAGGCCTTAGTTTGGGCTTACTAAAGGGGCATAAAGCACAACTAATTTGTAAAAGCATAGTGGGGAAAATTAAAGTTAGGGATGTTTGGGATAGAATTAATTAAACCAATCATAACACCATTACAAGCTAAACCTGCCATAACATAATCAACTCTCCTTCTACTTTCTATTTAAGGTAATAAGCAAATGTTATAGAACTACCAGTGAAAAAAATTTCCAATTATGTCCATAAAAATTTTAAGACAATGAAAGATAGAGAGAGAAAAAAAAAAAGAAACTTGTGCTAAGACAGCAGCTGAGGAAATGCAAGGAATGTCTTACACCCCTGATTAAAACATTCTGCTACCTACTTGTTTGAGCTCAAATGTGTTGTCAATATGTTCTTTAAGTTCTTTTTTTCTACAGGGAAATGCATGCCAATAACTCTATTCAAGGAAGGAGAAAAGTTAATTTCCTCTTTCAGTATGTCTCGGAAGTCTGAATTTCTAAACAGCATTCAACTGCCACTGGAATAACCATGTACCTCCAACAAGGAGCAAAAAAATGCAAAACAATAACATAAGTCATGTTTTGTGAAGTGAAATCAAAATATGCAACAGTCTTGTCAACTTCAGAACAGGGTATACTTTTTTTGGACAGAATTCCAAGTAATGATTCAGTCAGTCAGAGCAAGTTATAAAAACAAAAAGGCTCACCACATAGTAAATTTTGAAGTTGTCTTTGTCATCCATGTAACTTGACCTCAAATTGAAGCGAATCATATAAATTACCCATAGGGTTGTCAGCAATGTAGCTGAAGCGTATGTATGTCACATTCCATGACAAAACTGCAATAGAGTCTAACAGCCAAAAACATAACTGTCAGCTCCTGTGATTTCAACGAAAGTCCTGCAAAGAAACAAAATTTGTGAACCCTTAAAGAACTAATTTCAGAGATAGCTACAATCAACGGCAATACTTATCATCCAAACTAGGCCAGAAAGTGATGTCACAGCAAAATATTATAAAACATTGTAAAAGTTCCAACTAAATAAACATTTTGATCAACATCCAAACCACCGACTATTTATATATACCTTCTGTGATTCATGTTCAGAATGACCACACCTGGGAGATAAACAACAAGCAATAGCAAAACAATCTAATCCCAGCCTCTGTGTGACATTTGCAAAAGATTCCTCAGAATTCTAATCTATTACAAATCCAATCTATTGGCAGAACAATTTATCCCTGTCGCTGTGTCACATAAGCGTCTAACTACAATTCATCAATGTAGATTGTAGGATGCCTTCTTGAGTTTCTAGTCTTAGGTTCCATAACAATCAGTTAGGGGCTTATGTTCAAAACAAGGTAAATGTTTCAGGTGATGTAGAAACTATCCCCAACCTTCAATAGCGAATAAAAGAACATCTAATAACCCTAAAAACAACCGAAACAGATTATTTCACTGGAATAGACAAAAAATCATCAAGAAAAACGAAAACCCATTAAACCAACCCAGAAAAGATTAAGAATTGGATCTCTAGAAAAGAGAAGTTATATTAATAGCATTAGTTTATATACAGGCACAAGTTTTCTCCTTCGTAAGCTTGTATATTAGGACAGAGATTCCAATGGCATGAACAGCCTCAGCAGCAACAAATAGGTTATCGTGATCGTGAATCACCATTCGAAGAAAAACCAAAGCTGCCATCCCCGATACAACGGCTAAAAAAGCCTTGATCTTGGGCGGTTGCCTCCGTATCCATGAGGCCACAGCATGGATCGGCCTCTTGGTCGCCTTCATCTATGCTACTTATCTCTATCTCCCACTTGTATAAGCCAGTTGCAGAGTCCAGATGATGAAGAAAGCGAGGCAATTTGATGATTATAGATCCGTGTTGGAAAGCAAAGAGGAGCAACTCAGGATAGAGATGGACACACAGACTTGGAATTGAATTGGGAAATGGTAACACGTATGGTTGAGCGGAATTGGGTAAGAGGTAGAAGCCATTAAAGAGTTCTATATTTGGGCTGTTATAATAATGGGTAAGGGTGTTCAACTACCACTACCACCATCACCATTGTAATTGTTGGATGGTGCATAGCCCACTTTGAAAATTACGTAGAATTTTCAATTTTTCTTTTTCTAAACTTACAAGTAGACAATTTTTCTTTTTCCAAGTAATGATTCAGTCAATTTTACATAACCACGGTTTTCAATTTTTCTAGGTTCAGTTTAGAAATTTCCGATTTTGATTCAAAAATTTTTTAAATTTAAATTAAATATTTTATAGGATGATTTAAAGGTAGTTTAATAACTATCAGTTCTGACTTAATCTCTACTTTAAAGACAGTTCAAGAGATAAAAGATACTTTGAAGGAGCAATTCAAAAACTATTTACGATAGCTTAAAATGTTTTAGAATAATTTAGAATATAATTTATATGTGATTTTAATTAAATAAAATTAAAATTTATAAAAAAAATATAAAAATATTATTAAAAAAATAATAAAAATAATATATACACAATTTTAAAAAATAAATTACTTATATCATTTTAGACTTTAAAAAGAAATTAAAATTTACGTATTTTTTTTAACTTATATTTATATAATTATTAAATTTTATCATCATTATTTAAATTTTTTCAATTATATTTTCTATGTCAATTGGTCTAAAATATTTATCAACTATATTATTTTCTTTCTTCATCCAAAATTTAAATCTTAAATATTTATTATTTTTTTAAAAAATCATAATGTAATAAAATTTTAAATAAAAAAATAATTCATAAGATAAAAATTTAAAAATAATAAATATAAAATAAAAATAATAGAAATAAATTTTAAATATAAAATAAATTAAAGTGATTAAGATTATACCATAGAGATATTTTTTTAAAAAAAAATAAGAATGTAAATTGTATAAAATATTAGAGATTAAATTTAAAAAAATAAAAATTATAGAGAATATAAAAGATAATAATATAAATATAGATTGGAAAATAAAGTTAAAAATAAGATAAATTAAATTTTAGAAATGTGAAAAAATTTAAAATATAAATAGTATTTATAGAGTTAGTAAAAAAATTTAAAATTTAAAATAATAAATAAATAAAATAAATGCAATAACCTAAATAAAATGTATTAATTTACTGGTTTAAATCGAAGATTCAATTTTTAAAAATTATGAACATGAACTAAATCATAAATTAAGATTCATATTTTAATTCGAAAAGGTTTCAATTTTGATTAGTTTTGATTTTGATTTTCACCAATTCCATTTTAATCCAATTTCGATTTTAAATCCAAAAGGTGACTATGTCTATTTACACAGCATAAATACTCCCTTAAAAAACATAAGGTTGATTATGTGCTGACATGGCATAATCCCAGTGGTCGCTTAATTTCTAATTACTGATTAGTTCAACTAAGTGTAATTTTCATTTTTCTTTCATAAATAAAGTTTCTCTTTATTAATTGTTTTTTATGAAACGAATAATATTTATACAATCTGATCTTGATTTTTAAATTGTATAAGATTTATGTATTTAATATTTTTTAATGAATAAAATTTTCAATTTCTAAAAATTTAAATGGCAAGAGAGTAATAAGTATTGCAATATAATAATGTTGTAAATAGAAAATGAGATATACAATATATAAATAAATTTAAGGATTTTTAATAAAATTTCAGAAAAAGTCTATAACATTAAAAATTTATCAGAAAAATATTATCAAATTTACTAAAATTAATTTATCAATTTATCAATTCTGAATAAAATATATAAGATTTATTATAAATTTATTATGCTATAAAATAACAAAAAACTTTTAATAAAAAAATAAAAATTGTGAAAAATCTCTCTCTCTCTCTCTCACCCTATAATATGAATGTTAGCTAGTCCATGAAGTGGATCTTTTGACAAGGGGTGCCATTCCCTTGTCTTCTTCAAGGGAAATCATGCCCAGATGAGATGGATCTTCTATCATCATTTTAGCAACCAAGTACCCAGCAATTGACCATGTTTGGAATTGACGTGCTTGTTTTCCAACAAATCTACCAAGTTTCCCATTTAATTCAGGCCAATGGTCCTTTGTCAATCTTGTTTCAGCTAGCTCAGTGGCACGCCTTGCTATTTGTGGACGCCCAGTATTAACACAGGCTGCTGTTAGGAGCCATGAAAGCACTGCATTGGAAACAGAAACCGCATTCAGTAGTTTAAAATGGTGACTTCCAATTGAAACTTATACTACCTAAGAATTACCGAGCCAAAACTTACCAAGCTTTCAGTTTTTAAAGAAAGAATCGAGCTCCTCAAAAGAGGAGCAATAGTCATTCATCAATCTTTGAGTACTAGATCGGTATTTTCTTTCCTCAGTACAACCGAATTTTAGATTCATCACTGCCGAGCTTTAGGCTTATCCGACAAAATTTCGACATATCTAAAAAATTCGTTGATACAAATAGTTGTTGCCCCCTACCTCCTAACTATAAATATAAGTGGATCGTCGCAGGTAAATCTATCTATCCTTTTCACAATTAAGAAATCTCGTTTTTTACTAAAACAGAGCAATTTCTGACTTAGGCATCGGATTCTCCCCACTGAAACTCAATCCACTAGTCTCTTATTTTACAGATGAAATGTCAACCGGTAAAGAATCTAAACTTCAACTTAAGAAAGAGTCCTGAAAATTTACCTCGTTATCAAAATTCAACAATACCTTAATTCTAAATTAGTTAAGATCGGTTATAAGAATTTTATATAAATTCATATAATGAGATATAATAAAGTTTACGTTGGTTTCTCCTATTGCAACTTTTTTTTTTATCCAGACTTAAAACCGGCTATACACAAAAAAAAAAAAAAAACCGTACGGGCGAAATTTTACTTTCAATTTAAATGTCAAGAAAAATGTTCAGTAACTAATATGGTCAAGACCCTCCATTGTGATAACTCCATCTAGTGTTTTTTGGATCACAGCCAGTCACAATCCGCCATTCATGACTTTCTATAGCTGGATAATAAATCTTCAGTGGCATTTCTCCTACCAATTCTTCCCATCGAGTTTCAATAAGGTCCATTATTGCTGCAGCTTGTTCTGGGGTTGCCAGGGATGACAAAATAGCTACACTTTTGCTGGACTCACATTTCCAGTGAAATACCCACCACGAGTTGGCATGAAATCAAATACCCAATTCGGAAGAGAATCAGGCATGACATTGAACCTGTTAACTGCAGTATGAGAGTACTCTTCTGTCTTATATATATGTCATTAAGCTGCTTCAAGTCTAGCCAAAAATAACTTCTCATATGGTAGCTTAAAACATGAACGCGTGTAACTATTCGATCAATAAACTCCTTCCCCTCATCATCACCCTCAAGTAAAATCAAAGCACACCTTAAAGCCATAACGAAAAGAGCTTGTATCTCAATAGGATATCCATATACAACCTGAATCAAAACACAGATTAATTTTAATTTGCTTTATACCTTTGGAAAAGGACAATAATACAAGTATAAATCACAGGTAAGTTTCAATGACCGTCACTAAACATTATCACTTATAGCATTAAAATTTTTAAACTTCAACATGTCATAATAGAATCTCTCAACTTTAATTTTTTTTCTTATTAAAGTTTCTGTCTTCATTTATTGGTGGAGGAATAGTTACGTAGATGTCACGTGAAGTTCATATGGCACCCATATCATTTAAAAACTCTATTTGGCACCACGTGATACAGTGATTTTAATGGAAACAACATTGAAATTTGAAAACACAAAGATTTTATACCATTCTACGGTCGACCGTACAGCATCCATCAGCACAAAGCAGTGATGGGAATGTGTCGAAGCCTTCTGATAGACACAACGTGAGGATAAGGCGTATGCCCCTTTGGCAATCAGGCCTCTCAGCTAAACAACAATCCCCTGTAGACTTTGTATATGCACGAAGCAATATAATCCACCAAAATCCAGAATCAACCGGAGCAACTCTTCCAATTGCACTCTCACCAAAATCTGCAATTAGAGTTTCAATGTTCTTTTCAGATTTATGAATCACTTTAAAACTTACTGGCATCACTCCTTCTCCCAGCTTATACTGTTCTATTATTTTCTTCCAAGATTGCAAGTGGAGAGTTTTTAAGATAAAATTCTTGACCACTTCATGTTCCCCATTCATCAAGAAAGCTAAGGCACTTGGGACAAAATCTCTAACAAAGACCCGCAAGGAAGAGCACGATTAATTTAGCTGAATCATTAAAATCAAAGTCAAAATCAAAAGGAAGACAAATCAGGAGGAGAAATTCACCTGATCATAGTTGAGTTCTTCCACAGAATGGTCCAGTGCGGCAATAGTTCCAACAGGTTGTCTACGGTAGTAAACCAAGGAACGCTTTAATGATTCCCAAGCTTCAGCAACCATGGAGTGTGACTCAAAATGACAGCTTGATAATGGTGTATTATAACCAGACCTTCTTCCTGGCGAAGACTCATTTTCACGATGGGTTTTATAAGTAATTGAAAGTTCATTATTAAATAACCTTTCATCAAATGATCTTTTCTTTCTACAACAATAGGTTTTGGTCTCTCCAGTAAATTTAAAATGTCAGAATCTTCAATTTCAAATACAGAGCTTGTTGTCTCCAAGCTTTTACCATTTCCATTGTGAGACACATCCATGGCAGCAACTGGAGACATTCTTGAAGTTCTTGATAAGAAATTAATTAAAACTGCCAAATTTGATCCTTATATAAAGAAAAATTAAGCTTAGAGATTACAGAACCATGTAAGAAAACCTAGAAGGCCCCGAAGGCGTGCAAGAAGAAATCTTTACACATCCTTTGTCTTTGTGAGCAACAACCAATGAAATGAACATGCTTTATCCATGTCCGTGATGGTTGGTGAAATCAACTAGCCGTCACGCTACTGGTTCTTGCCAGTTATAAAGCAACATTTGACTGGTTGAAGTGGTTGCAGAGAGAAGGGTTTGGATGCTTAAGGGCTGAGGCCTGCATTTGATAAGGCCTGTTCGCCTTCCATGTGATGGGAGCTTCAAAGATTGTGTCATTGGAAGTTTCTGCAATAGAATGCTGAATTCATCTTTGCAAAGCACACCATTTTAGAACTTTAATTAATAAAATCATGGGAACTAATGGAAAGAAATAGTCAATAACTTTGTGAGTCTTTGGGTGATTTTCTTCTTTCGGACACAATTCAAACTACTTTTTATTTTTATTTTTCAAATATATCTTATGATTTTTAAAAAATTTCAAAAATATCTTATAAATTTTTAAAATGGTCAAAAACATTTATTTTTTAAATTAAATTTAAAATATTTGTATATAAGTGTTTTATATTTTTTTTGAATTTAAAGTTGAAAAGTATTTTTTTTAAAAAAAATATTTTTAAAGTTTTTATGCATAATAAAAACTACTAATTATCAATAGTTGTGAAAATGTAAGGCCCAATGGCAGCATTAAGTGTTGATTAATGAGGAAATTACATAAAATACTAATATTTTCAAAAAAAATTTACATTGTTTTATTTTTTCATATATTTTTAAATTTAAAAAATATTATTTTTAAAATTTTTATAATATATATTAAATATATAAAAAATATACTAAATACATATTCACATACACCAAAAATATATAAAAAATAATTTATATTTTTATAGAATTTTTTATTTGCACAATATGTTTATAATTTATTGCCCTTTTTAAGTTATTTTGTAAATTTGGTTGGTTAATTGCTAGGTAAAAGAAATGAGCTTTCACCATCCCATCTTGGGTGTCTTTTTTGAAAAAATTATATCATCTACTATTTTTATAAACTGTTTTTATGTTTTATCCGAATATATTAGTCATTTAATAAAAGTGTGCATAATAAATTATAAAAATTATTATATTTATAATAAACTTATAATAAATTTATAATAAACTCATAATAAGTTATGTAAATCTAATAAATTAGTAAACTAATTATAAATTCTCATGAATTTGAACATATTTTGAAAATTTAGTAAAATTGAAAATTTTTATTTTTTTACTGAGATTTTTGTCCAAAATCAGTCTTTTATTGGAAAGCCCATTGAAAAACAAAAGTCGAAGCCCAAAACTTACTGGAAAGCTCGGTCCACAAAGCATGCCCATCTTTTATTTCTTCTAGTATTTATTTTGAAATATACGCGCGCACGTGACCGTTGAACACTACCTCTGCCATCTTCAATTTTACAACGGTCCAATCTTGATCTTGCTCACTGAAAACCCTAAAGTCTGCAACTTTCTGTGTTTCTCTTCTTCTTTTCGTAAAATTTTACAATGGGTACTGCAAAACGTTCTAAACAAGATAAATTATTTGACAGCCTTGTCAAATTGATCAAGAACCAGCAAGAACAGCTTAAAACTCTCGTCGACAACAACAAAATCCTCCAAGATCGCGTGAAGATATTAAATGAACGGTGGAACTCTGAGGTTCGTTTCTACCAAGATATTATCTCTCATGTTTGCCAAATGACGTTGAATTTTCCGTTAATTCAGAAATTTTGGTAGATTTTAATAATATTTAAATTTGGGGTCTGAAAGATTTGGGGCTTTTTTGTGTGATTTTTTCTGTAGTTGGAGGACGCTTTGGTAGAGAAAGACATGGCTTGCTTGCTTGAGGCTGCAAAATCTGATTTGATGGTTGGATTAAAGGAAAGAGAAACTTCTATTCAAAAATTCAAATTAGGTCAGCTTTTTTGGTTCCTTTTTTTTTAAAATATATGTAATTGGGTACATACCACATAAGCATCAAGTAGTTGCTTGTTATTCGTGCTGAGAAAGGGAGAGAGAATCTTAGTGCCTTGGCAAAATTTGGGATCTTGAGTTTCCTTTTCAATGTTATATCAGAAATTAAACGTTAGGGAAATTAAATTTTGAATGGAAAGATTTCTTTCTTATGTTCCATATGGGAGCTTAGTTATACTCAGTGCTACCGAACTTCCACATCGTCAAATGATTAACAGTAGAATTTACTCTCAGGAATTTACTCTAAATACCCACTTTGCATCTTCTTTTGCACCAGCTTTCCCCCCTTCAGTTTCTTAGATTGGGTTGTCACTATCTATAGAATGCAATACTAGCATAAAAGTTGTGGTGCTAACATAAATTGAAGTAATTTTAGATTGCCATTTTATTCAATCTTTCATAAAGATATGTTAAGCAGCATACTTGTACATGTAGTTTTGGAACAGTTGTTTACATGGTTCTTCGCTTTACTTTTCCAAATTGCAGAGCAAATAGAAGATGAATTGGCAGATTTCAGAGCGTGTTTTGACTCTCTCTCTAGTATCCTCGATGTATGTTCCTAGCATTTCTGGAAGTCCTTTATGGATTTTTTCTTTTAATATGGAATTCTGAGATTTTCATTGTTCGTTTTCTCAGAAAAATTCCAAGGAAACTGACACTGGAAAGAAAGGATGTGAATGTGGTGATATAAAATCTAGTGGTTCTAAAAAGTTGGATAATGAAGTAAAAAGGCTAAAGCTTGAATACGAGAAGCTTGCTTCTGAAAAACAGTCAGAGATATCTGCACTGCTGAAAGAGAAAGGTTTTGTATGGCATCAGTATAATGTTCTAGAGAGCAGTCTTACTGATAAATTGAAGACTAAGCAAGCTGAGATTGACGAAACAAATGAGAAGTTTGCAAACGTTCTTTCCAGTGTGGAGCTGCTTCAGTCCTCTAATATCGAGAAGGATGAAGTGATTGAAGAACTGGAAGGTAAATTGACTGAGTTAGAGGCTGACAGAAACAAAGGGAAGGAAGAAATTTCCAGACTTTCCCAGTTGCTGGAATCATTGAGGAAGTCCAGAATTGCTCAAGTTACACCTGCTCCAAGATATGGCAACGAAAGAGCTAAAGGTTCCATTTGTGCAGTCAAAAGCAGTGGCAGAAAAGGAAGCAAAATTGTCGTGAAGAAAGAATTGTCGCCAGAAAAAGTTGTTCCCAAGAAGGATGCTGGAAAGGTACTTATAATAATTAAATATTATGAAGGCTTAACTTCGTTAAATTTCCTTAGTGTACCAGGTCCTTGTTGATCACTAAAGGAAGAAAAATTGCTTACTTTAGATTTTTTTTTTCTAATATTTGCATCATCATTCTGATTTATCCATAGAATATATGCTTGGATTCAATAACATTGGTCTATATGCTTATCCTACTTTGCTTCTTTCTGATGATTAGGGTAGCAGAAGTTTGAAGAGAAAAGGAGATGAAGTTATTACCATTTTGGAGACTCCAAAATTGTTCTCCACTGCTTTCAAAGTCCCCAAATTGAAGACCCCATCTACTATCACATCATCTGTCCTTATTTAACCTCAGTTAAGCAGAATAGCTTCTTTTAGGTGTAGTTGTTTATTGAGCTTCTCTACTAGCTCTGTATTTCTCACCACTGCATTATGTTGTAAAGTATGTAATTGCCAAACCTTGGAGCAAAGTCTGCATTCATTTTACCTTATTGGTATATAATGCAGTGGTGAAGGCTTAACTTTGTTAAATTTCCTTGGTGTACCAGGTCCTTGTTGATCACTAAAGGAAGAAAAATTGCTTACTTTAGATTTTTTTTTTCTAATATTTGCATCATCATTCTGATTTATCCATAGAATATATGCTTGGATTCAATAACATTGATCTATATGCTTATCCTACTTTGCTTCTTTCTGATGATTAGGGTAGCAGAAGTTTGAAGAGAAAAGGAGATGAAGTTATTACCATTTTGGAGACTCCAAAATTGTTCTCCACTGCTTTCAAAGTCCCCAAATTGAAGACCCCATTCTACTATCACATCATCCGTCCTTATTTAACATCAGTTAAGCAGAATAGCTTCTTTTAGGTGTAGTTGTTTATTGAGCTTCTCTACTAGCTCTGTATTTCTCACCACTGCATTATGTTGTAAAGTATGTAATTGCCAAACCTTGGAGCAAAGTCTGCATTCATTTTACCTTATTGGTATATCCGTAGATTTTGGAATTTGTCGTTGTATAGAATTCGTTTTTATATGTTGTTAAAATCAGCATGAAGAATCTCTTGAAAAGATTGGAGATTGTGAAAGCTCTCTCAAGCACTGGTCTTTATCTCTGACCTTCCAGGCAGCCAAGTTTTTTCTAAACTATTGACGTGGTCTGCCAGTACACGTGTTACTGTTTGTTAATTAGCTATTGCTATCTTCTGCAACGTTGTAAGGTTTCCAGTTTTATTTTGGTTTCAGGCATTTAGCATCTTCCTTGACAGATGTCGGTTTCAGATTTACTGTGACTATTTGCTTATTCATTGTTCTGTGTTATTGCAATAATGTATTGGTTTCCTTCTGAATCTGTAAATTCTTCATAAAAGCTTTTTGTACTATTGTTTTTTTTGGATCCTGAGAATTAATAATCTTTACTAATCTTCATAAAAGATTAGGCTTCAATTTTTAGCCTAATCTTTTGCCCTTCAAAATTAAATACCCTTTGTTAAAAATGTATAGCCTCTCCATCAAAAATAAACTCTGTGGCAAGAATAACACAATGATGAGGCATCAAAAAAGAAGAGGAATGGAGAACTTGTTTTGTTCTGTACGTTACTATAAGAAGAACTAAAAATCAATTAGACCTCCATACAATCGGAGACCAAACTGACCGCAAAGACGACTGGTAAGAAACCATCACCAGAAGCACCACCACCAGCACAGCCACACCCCACGGCAAGTCCCAGCTCGGGCGAACATTACTATACCCTGCTTTTGTAGGAGGAAAGAAACTCTCGCACTTGGATACAAACTGAGCAAGAAAGATCAACAGAACAGGCAAGAACAAGAGAAACAACTTGAACTTGATGACTGCATGCTGCATCTGGTTCTTGGCATTAAAATAAGATGACAAAGATAAGAGAAGGAAAATTATCAAGAAAATGGCAAGTAATGGAAAAGGAGGTGGAGAAATAGAGGCTAAAGTATGCTCTGTCCATCCTTGCTTCCATGCTAGACCCCTTCTCTCTCGCCATAACCAACCCATTTCTTTGTCTTTCTGCTGCTTTTATTGCTCTGTATTTGTTCTGCAATAAAGGGTTTATGTAAGAAAACTAATGGGTTGAACTTTAGCTAAATTATGGGGTTTTGATTCTATCTTTAACCGATCTAACTTTTGGAGTTATGCTCTGTGAGTTGGAGATGGAACATATTCCACCTCTTCCATGCAGCCCAGATGGAAGATTTTGATTGCTTTTGGAGTTGGCAAATCTTTGTAATGTAATTGGACAGTAAATAATTTGATATGAATAACGGTAATGGAGGATTTGAACTGCTTTATGATTATCTCAGAATTTAACATTGTGCAATGACACTTGTTCATTG
Organism: Garcia nutans; assembly: GCA_947685225.1. Taxonomy (NCBI): domain Eukaryota; kingdom Viridiplantae; phylum Streptophyta; class Magnoliopsida; order Malpighiales; family Euphorbiaceae; genus Garcia; species Garcia nutans. Next base: position 58,969,973 of record CANTUV010000039.1, read on the forward strand.
AAATGAGGAACAATAGAATTATGTTACAAAATTAAAAAAAAAATTTAAGGTTTTAGAGGGTATTGAATATTTAAAATATCTAAATATGTTATATTCATGCAATGGAAAGGTTAAAAATGAAATATGATGAGGTTAGAAAATAAAGTAACTTAAATGGAAAAAAAAAGGATATTTTGATTGTATATATTAATTATTAAGTGTGATTTTAAAATCAATACTCAATGATTTAAAAGAAAAGCTGAGATGATGAACAATGATTTTAGCTTTTTTTTTATATCAATTTTACCATTTATTTTTATTAGTGTTATTTTTTTAGCCCTTACTATTTTCATTAATTACTATTTTATTTTAATTAGTATTATTTTTTTAACTCTCATTCTTATTATTAATTACTATTTTATTTTAATTTATTTTTTATATATTTATAATTTTTTGCTATGTATTTTTTTTTAAATTTATGTATCTAATTGTTCTTTATATAATGCTATAAATTACGTATAATTAGGATTATAAATGAGCCAAATTATTCGCGCTCGGCTTGAATCTCGGCTCAGCAAAATTTCGTTCAGGCTCGAGCTCGAACAACTCGTTTGTTAAATGAGCTAAGTTCAAGCTAAAAAATATTTGGCACCTTAGCTCATGAGTTAGCTCATTTAAAAAGTTCGTGAGTTAATTTATATATTTTAAAATATGTACGTGTATATATTAATTTTTTGACTAATTTAATTTATATAATTTATTAACGTATGATATATATGATAAATAAATTAAATAATATATAATATAAATTAGATTAGTAATTTATAGTAAAATATAATATTATAGTAATATAATATTTTATTTTTATTAATATATAATTATATTGTTTATTTTTTATAAAATATTAATTTTAATATATCTTTTATGAAAATATAGAAAAGATGAATAAAAAATAAAAAATGAAATAAGTTCATTGAATTCGTTAAACTTATTTGAATCAAGCTCGACTTTAAGCTTAAAATACATGATATATGAGCTGACTCGATACAAGCTCGGGCTTGACTCTGGCTCTATTCGAGTTCGAGTTAAAACTCGACTATTTTATAATAAACTGAGCTTGAGCTTTTCAAAACTCGGCTCGGCTCGGCTCGGCGGGGCTCGATTACAGTCCTACGTATAATCTTGACGCCCATTTTTTACATATTTTATTTACTCTCTTATTTTACCTTTTAACTATTATAATATATTTTAAATATTTTTTCTATATAATTTAATTACTAAAATTATTTTAAAAATATATATATTTCTAAAATAGTACAAATTCGTCAGTCTAATTTGTATTTCATTTAATAATATTTTTTCAACGAGATAAATAAGTCAAGAGTCAAGATAGAAATAATCGAAGAAAATACTATTTTTTATTATATTTTTTTAAATTTTAAATTTTTTATAAGAGATATTTTAGTCATTTTATTATAAATTTATAATAGACTCATTATAAACTTGTAAAATTTATAAACTCATGATAAATTTATTGTAAATTTATTATATACTAATAAAAATATGATATTTTGATAAATATTTTATAAATTATAATATTTTAATAAATAATTTATAAATATAATAAATTTAAAATTATTTTTATTTTTTCTTATATTTTTATCAAAAACCTAATAATCAAACATTTGTTTAGAGTTTAAATGGGTCGTGGTCGGATTGGATCAAGGATTAAAGATGATTCGGGTCACCCATTTTCAAAGCTAATCTGACTAAAACGCTACCGTTTCTACAATTTTGGACTTCCATAATCAGAGATTCCACTGAAATTTGAAGGTGGAGAAGCAGCAAGGGTTTTACAGATTCAGACTCTGTATTGGATTTGTTGTGTTCCCAAAGTAATAAAATGCCGTCTGAGGACTCAAAGGCCGTGAAGGTGAAAGGAGACGCACAAGCGGAAGAGAAGAAGAGCTTGAGTTCCATTATCCAAGCGCGCAAAAAGAACCCCACAAATCCTGGTGTTTTCTTCACCAAACCTCGTCTTAAAGATGTCAAGGTCAAGAAAGAAGAGCCCCAAGATGATGATGATGATGATTTTGAGAAACCCATTAAGGTTAAGAGCACCTCCGCTCGCCCTAAGCCAGCTGAACTCAAGAAGAAAGATGATGATGATGAAGACAAACCGATCTCCAAAAGGAACTCTGCTTCTAGGGCTGATAAGGTGGCTGTTATATGTCTGTCTCAATTTTCTTTTTTAATTATGTGTCTTAGTGAAAGTTCTAATTTTTATTAGGGAGTCTTGTTTGGTTTATGAGAAAAAAGAGGTAAATGGAAATTTTGAAATTTATGCCTTTCTTTATGTGGGTGCGCAGGAAGAAAAAGGGTGCTCAACTGTGCGAATTAAATAGTTTAAACATAGTTAACTGTCTAGTTTTTCTCTGGTATTGAGTAGGAATTATTTTAAACTTCTGGGGATTATTTTTCTTTATTGCATTTAATTAGCTTCTAGGTATGACCCTCTTTATTGATGACTGTGGTTTTATTTTATTCTGTGGATTGATTTGAGCTGAAGGAATTGACCAAGAAGAAGAAGAAAAATGAGGAAGACAAGAAGAAGGGATCTACGGTAACACAGCAAAATGGGAAGAAAAAGGAGAAGAAGGTTTATGATTTGCCAGGCCAGAAGCGAGACCCACCTGAGGAGGTAGTATTTATTGGTTGATTCACCTTGCAATATGTTTTTTCATCTGTTTTTTCACAAAAGGATTTGGCGCATATGCGATTGCAGAGAGACGCACTCAGGATTTTTTATGAAACACTATACAAGCAAATTCCCAAGAGTGAAATGGCACAAATCTGGTGAGGCAACTTTTACCTTAATTTTGTTGGCTTAGTCATGTAATACTCATGTTTCGTGTTTAGTTTCATTGCTTTTCCACCATAATTTGGCATCTAAAAATTAAAAATAGAATAATGTTTACTTGAAGAGGCTGGCCACTTTAATCTTAGAGCAGCTCTCAACCTTTTCATTCCATGTTTGCATAAATTAGGATTTTGTTCATGATTAGGGTTGCTACTTCTGATTTTGAATGAAATTGAATTTTAGCCTCCTCCATCGTAATTGAAAGTTGGTGGGCACTTAACAAAGAATGTTATGCAGAGCTTTGCAAACAGAGCAAAGGTTAAGGCCACCTATCAAACCATCTTTATACAGTATCCTAAAAGATTATAGTTGGTATAAGGAAATACTAAATAGATAGTTTCTGAATGTTAAAGATGGAGGCAATTGTCTTGAGCAAATGTAGTGACACTCAACTCAGGTTTTTCATCTTATATGCAGGAATTGTGAAAGTATAATGGCTTCATTTTGGATACTGCAAAATCACTGAACTGGAGTTTTGACAAAAATAGATATGTTAAATATCTTTTTAGAAGATAGAATCACAATATAATGCATATATGCATGTGCAAGTTTCATTACTAATTGGAGGGTGTCTATTAAGATATATGCTTTATTTTTCTCTATGTCTAATCTCTTAAGTGTTCTCCACATCTGTTCTAAGCACATCTTTTATTTGGTTGTCATTGGTCATGACGATGAGGAATTCTTTCTTTTTGTATAGTTTAATATGGTATTAAACTATTAATAATCATATGTATGGTATCTAGAATCAAAGAATTTAATTATACCAAGTTGAACTGTTCTAGTAAGAATAAGTTGCTGTTGCGGTCACGAGATCAATATCGGTATTCAAGGTGTATGGTTTATCTTTGCTCCATGCTTATTCTCTATTGCTGCTATGTCTATATATCCATGTTTGTTAGACAGATGCCTATAGTTTTTATTAATTAATTTTTTGCTCGATCTGCTGCCCATATGGAAAAGGAACATAGTTTCATGATGTTTACTGTTCGAATATATTATAATGGAAAATTGTATCTATCTAAATGTAATTTTAAGGATGATGGAATCTGGTTTGCTCTCCAAAGAAGAGGCAATGAAAGTTTATGAGAAGAAGCAGAAGAAGAATCAGAATAAGCTGAGCTCCGCAATCAAAGTTGTTGCCAGCACTAAGAAGACTCAGTCTGCAACTGTTAAGAAAATAACACCATCATCCCTAGGGCCTGTATCTTCACTGAAAAAGAAGACAACAAGCTCTAAGCTGGAAACAAAGCAGACCAAGAAGCGTAAAGGTGGAGATGAAAGCTCTGATGATGATTTCTTGATCAGTAGAAGCATGAAGAAACAGAGAGCATCTTGAGAAAACTAATGCATTTTCTTCTATATATTCTCATGGGATATGTTTATTATTTTTATTTTTTCTTTCACTAATTCACTAAATTGTTGCCGAGACATTCATACCAATACTGCTCTCCATGATTTATAATATTGTAGGAAGTAAAATTTGTCTTGCTAGAAAGTTGTTTTTCTTTTATGATGTGAATCAACAATTTTACAAATTTTACTGTGATATCATTTCTAGAATTGTTCAGGGCATATAATCATAGTCTCCTTATTCCAAAGCTAATTTGGTTTATTATTTTTTTTTTTTTGGTTAATTCAAAGTTCACAAAAACTCTTCTGAATTTGCGTTTAAACTTTTGTTATATTAATACTCTTTCTGTTCTAAATTAATAAATAAACTTGTATTTTATAATAATTAAGAAAAATTAGTTATTTTTATTGAAAACATAAGTTTGTATATATTTTTTATTATATTATTACTTTAATAAGATATATTATTATTTAATGAAGTAATGAGACTTGAAGGCTGGTCTGACTAGAAATAGACCAGAAATTTGATTTTTGGCTGTCCACATTTCACAACTTGCCGAACGAAATGGGCTCTAATTTGGGAATGGCCCTCTGTCTGCAAAACAACACCACTATCTTGTCTTTGTTAACGTTTTTACTTTACTAAAAAATTGATTTATTTTATTATATATACTTTGTTGATTCATATTTTTTTTCAGTTTATTTTCAATTTTAGTTATAGTTTTATTAAATTTAATTTTCCATTATTCATATACAAGTCACACACCTTTAATTTCTTGGAAAACAAATAGAAAATGAAAAATGCATGTGAAGTAAATAAAAAATTTCATGATTAAAACTTTATTATCAAGTGAGTCAAGTGACTACTGACTTTTATTATTCAAACTATATAATCATGAAACTTGTATTTTTTTTTCTTTTCTCCTTTTTTTCTTGATTAATTTCTTTTGATTGAATTCAAAACAATATAAACTTAATATGTAAAATAAATTATTTAACATCTAAAGTAAAAAACTATATGTAATTTTCATTGCAATTTTAAAAATGATAAATAGAATGGTGATTTTTCTTAATAAATGAAATAATTAGCTTGAAGTAATAAATAATGGATAAGAAATTAAAGCAGAATATCATATAATATTATATGTTGATTCATAGCGATAATCAACACAAAATTATTTGCAGATGATTTCAATTAGCCTAAAGATTCAGACATGCTCTTATTCATTAAGGAATTATGCACATACATTTAACTTCAAATTTCATCAATTATTTTTTATAATCTTAATCTTATAAAGCTTCTGAGTAGATATTATAATTATTATTACTATTTAAATTAAAATCTTCAAGGCATTTTGATACTAGAGGAAAAAACCTTTTTTAATATATTATTAAAAAATATATATTTATTGTTAAATTATATTTTAATGTGTGAATGAGAAGTTTAATTAAAGACAAAAATTAATAATATTGATTAATTATTTTTTAAAAAAGTAAATAAAATTTTATAAAAATTAAAATGTAAATAAATTTTATCAAATAAATAATATAATATAATTTACCAAATTAATATTGATTAACCATTGATCACTCAACAGATTAATCACCTAACATCCACTTGAATTGTGATAAATCATAAATGTAATTCAAAACTAACCAAACCACTTCTCAACTCTTACAAAGCTGTACTCTACTGTTTAGTCAACTAAGAGTTTTATTCTCTTAATTATTCTCTCTTTATTTTTTTAAATTTTTTTAATTTGCCGGTTATCCATTTTACTGGGATTATCCCTTTTGACTAATATACAACGCCTAAAATAATTGTTATATTTTATTCATTTTACAAAAAAAATTATTTTGAATAAATCAAAATATTTTTTATTAACATATTAGTATTAGTATAATTTAAAAAATAAAAATTTTTATTGTATAAAATGATTCATTGGTATAAATTAATTTTATTTTTAAAAAAAAGTGAGCAAGTAATTCATATTAGAAAAAGAATATAATAATAAACAACATAAACCCTAAATAAAGATCAACCACAAATTCTCGTTTAACGACACGTGTCAAAACCACACCCTGCGCCATGGATTTTCTATTTCCATTATAGGCAAAAACCCCGTTTCCAAGCAACACAATACAAATCCCTCTTTCTCTCTCTCTTTACTCCTAATCTTCTCTCTTAAAAATCCAATCTTTTGATTCTTCTTATTCTCTTTCTTCGATTTGGGTTTTTTTTTCTTTTCCTTTCTTTTCCCGGAAAACTACTGTCCACTATATGTATTCATATTTGGGAAAAAAATAGCGAAGCCTTCTTAATTGGGGGAAAACAGAATGAAACAGACGACGACAAGTAATAGCAGCGCCACTGCCCACTACTGCCCAAAGTACAATAAAGATGATGAGTTAGAGGTTGCTGCAGTTTTGTTAGAGCTTCCTACTCTTATAATTGAATCTAACTCTGCTCGTCGACGACTTCCATTATCTTGGGGTTCCAAGAAGAGGAGATCTCTCGATGAAACTTCTTTTCTCCGCCGCGTTCCGTTACCGTTACCGGTACCGTTACCATCAGTCTCTTCTGTAATGGTTTCTGTCATTGAGCCTGAAATGCCCACCCTCAAAGTTGAGGCGGCTTCGAGTCCAGCAACGCCACTTTCTTTCTCTCCTAGTGAATCTGATGAGAAGCGTAAGCGTTCTAAAAGAAAACTCTCTGTTAAGAAGGTAATTAATATCTTAGTTTAGTTTTATTTTCTTTTTTTGTTTTGAAATTAAAGAAATTAAAAAAAGAATAAAAAAAACTCCATTGTTAATCGATCTGTGAATTATGTTGCAGAAGAAAGAGGAGTGGCTAGAGATTATAAACAACTATACCAAGAGCAATGAATCACTGACAAAAGTGAGTTTTTTCTTTTATTTTTTTTACAATTTTCTGGGAAAATATTTTTTGTCTTTTTACTGGATTTCATTTTACCATTAAAGGCATGTAAGTTTGCTACTATTTTTTTATATTATTATTTTGGAAAAAATCCAAATAAATTAAATAAATAAAAACCCAAATACTAAAACTCAAAATGAATCAGGAAATTGAGAATATGAAGCGCAACTACGACAAGCTTAAAGCATACAATTTGTGGCTGCAAGCCAAGAAACAACAGGTCATTTGAATTTATTTTCTTTTCATTTTTTAATTTTTGCCCTTTTATAAAAATCAGTTCTCCTTTTTGTCTTCTGTTATTCTTTTAGCTAAGTAGTTAGTGTTGGTGTGGTAGTGGGTCACTATTTTTTTACGTATTAATATATTTTAAAGAAAAAAATTAATTTTAAATTTATCGTCGAAAAATTATATATTTATCGTTAGTTACATTCCCGTATAAGAAAACGGGTACTTGTCACTGTTAATAATTAATTTTTATTAATCTAAAATTTACAGCTAAATCTTGGGTTTAATGGAGAAAAGCCTAATCTAGAAGCCAAAAGCAGCAACAGCAGCCTGAATCTTGAAGTAAAGCTTGAGCAAGCAGTAGGCAAAGCATCTAGTGTTAATAATGTTGTTGTTGGATTTGAAAATCATCACCATCAACATAATCATAATCTAAGTTTGATGATTGATCAGAGACCGTTGACCATGGAAAGAACGGGTAATAAAGATCAGAATTATCAATACCCATATGGGCGAACACTGCCATTGTTTCCATCTACAGCAAGCCATGGATTGAACACTAGTGGAGACCGCCCAACTGGTTTACCTGATCTGAATGCATCTCCAGCAGAGTCGTCTCTCTGGATGGACATTAATGGCGTTGATGACAATAATAATAGTAAGAGTCTACATAAGGCCATTGCTGCAGCTCAAGCTAGACAGAGAAGGATGAAAATTTGCAGAGACAAGAACAATACTGCTGCTGCTACTAAACTACGTGTCTTGAATAGATGACAAGTCTTTTTTTTTTGTTTTTTTCTCTTTTTTTAGAATATAGTAAAATTGAGATATAGTATATATTATATAATATAATATGATATCATATTAATTGTGGGTTCTAATTGAGATTTTTGAAGTGTAAATTAGGAGAGAATCTCTCTCTCTGTCTCACTTAATTTAGGAAATTTTGGCCGATTTATTTTCCTAAATGTTATTATTATTAGATGAATTAGAAATGATTGCAAATCTTGGTATATTTTGTGTTCTATTTGATGATAGACAAATTATTCTACTATTTATGATTATTGCTTGGCACCTGGCGTTTAGGCTTTGCGTTTTAAAATCCATCCACATTATCTGTACTGTATCAGTTGATTATACGGCCGCGTATATTATTATATAAGAAAATAAATTGGAAACCCAAATGTGGGGGGATGTTTGTCTTTAGCTTTTGCTATATAATCGCTTTGCTTATGTTGATGGGATTGGAAAAATAAAAATATTCTCATTATGTATCATTGGGTTAATAATACTCTGTCTAGTACTATTAATGCTTATCACTAACTTAACTAACTTTCAGCAGTTCAGAAATTAGAATTATATATATATATATATATAACCGTTTTAGCTAACTGATGAGTGTTTATTGATTTAAATATTCCTATTTGATATTTTCAAATTTAAATAAAAGGATTTTATATGTTGGTTATAAATATTTATGAATGAATATGAGATTTATCTAAAAATTTAAAAATGAATAAATTACATATAAAAGTGCGAGGATATATTGGATAAATTTGTTTGGGTCTTGAGAATTCTTACAGACGCTCAGGCTTGTGAAAATATGAGTTAAGAAATGGGAAAATTACATTTTTTTTTATCTGATTTTAAAAAAATTTATATATTTTATGAATTTTTTTAATAAAATTATTTTATAAAAATATATAATAAATTTATAATAAACAGATAGATGTTATAATATATATAATATATAATATATAAATTATACGAATAAGTATGCCCGGCCCAACTAGCTGGATAAATTGGATTATTTTCAATTAAGAGGGTAGGAATTCAATTTCTCGCAAAAACTGTATTTCAGAAATTGAGCTAAAAATAAATAAAAAATAAAAAATATATGCCCGGCCCATTTTGGTGGCCCCTGACTGAGGAGGTTTTTCGTAATGCTTTTTACATTTATGACCTTATTGTGCGAAGTCCGACTTCAGCCGGTTACAGTCTGAATGAATTGTCACTGTGCCAAAAAGAAGAAAATTGGGCTCCAGTCCCAAGACAAGTCCCAACGTCTCATGAGTCATGCCACTCTCTCTACCCTATGAGAAAGAAGCTGGAGCTTATCTGTCGGACTTTGGGGCTTTTTTCTAATCTGTCTGTGTAATCCATAGAAGTAAAAAAGCAGGAAGGGCAGTGACAAATTTTGATCAAGGAAATGAAGCAGAACTTGACATTATAAAGAATAATAATAAACAAGCATACAAAAATGAAAAATCCAACATTAATTGTACAAAAGAACTAAGGTATTCAACACTCGTTTAACTTCAGTTTGCATTCAATTCACTCCCAAGTGCTTCCAGCTTGTAATTCCTGAGAAACACCAGCAGAAAGCAACATAACTTGTCCCCCTTTACTGAGTTGGTAGAATCAAACATGAAAGTTCCTTTTATTTCAAGTGCTTGATATAATAAGAAGCTGACAATATCACTTCAGGAAACGGAAGTCAAAACAGTAAAAAAAACACGGATAGCCAGATAGTAATAGGAGTAGATGTTTAAGCAGAGCAAGGAAACTCATCAAACCGCAATCTGACTCAAATAGCCACAATTTGTAAGCTTCTTAGCCCTCATAATTCTCTTCAATGCCCTCCTCATACTCGACATCCTCGTCAGCAGTTGCATCCTGGTACTGCTGATACTCTGCCACCAAATCGTTCATGTTGCTCTCTGCTTCAGTGAACTCCATCTCGTCCATTCCTTCTCCAGTATACCAGTGCAAGAAAGCCTTGCGACGAAACATGGCTGTGAATTGCTCACTCACCCTCCGGAACATCTCCTGGATTGATGTGGAGTTTCCCACAAAGGTAGAAGCCATCTTCAAACCTTTTGGAGGAATATCACATACGCTGGATTTCACATTGTTAGGAATCCACTCAACAAAATATGAGGAATTTTTGTTCTGCACGTTAATCATCTGTTCATCCACCTCCTTGGTGCTCATCTTTCCCCTGAACATAGCTGAAGCAGTCAAGTAGCGGCCATGGCGGGGATCAGCTGCACACATCATGTTCTTGGCATCCCACATTTGTTGAGTAAGCTCTGGCACAGTAAGGGAGATATATTGCTGGGATCCACGAGAAGTGAGTGGGGCAAACCCTACCATAAAGAAGTGGAGACGTGGAAATGGGATCAGGTTTACAGCCAGCTTCCGAAGGTCTGAATTGAGCTGTCCTGGAAACCTCAGGCAGCATGTTACACCACTCATAGTTGCAGAGATCAAATGGTTCAGGTCACCAACTGCAAAATTAGAGAATAAAGAAACTGAACTTTAATAATCATTGTATTTCATCGTATGATACTTGATACAGAAGACAATTACAACTCACAGCTCGGAGTGCTGAGCTTCAGAGTCCGGAAGCAGATGTCATAAAGTGCTTCATTGTCAAGCACCATGCATTCATCAGCATTCTCTACCAACTGATGGACAGAGAGGGTAGCATTGTATGGCTCCACAACTGTGTCTGAGACCTTTGGTGATGGAAAAACAGAGAAAGTAAGCATCATCCGGTCTGGGTATTCCTCTCTGATCTTTGAAATGAGTAGAGTTCCCATGCCTGAACCTGTGCCTCCTCCAAGGGAGTGGCATACCTGGAAACCTGGTAAAAAAATATTGCAACAGAAAATATTATGAGTCTTATCGACCGATTTAGAACTAAAAGGAAAATACCATCAGCTTTCACCAAGCTGAAAGACATTTAAGGATTCCTGGAGACATCAAATTCAAGGAATGATCATTCCATTCCACATATCCCCGCAACAAAAGTTAAATAAATGGATACGAATACATTCATGTAAGACAAGCCAACCTTGTAATAGATAATCCACTAATATCGAAATGGCGAGCGGTTATATGCTCATAAAAAAACCCAAAAAAAAATAAAAAATAAAACTCATGCAAGATCCTCGTATTCGTTTCAGTGATATAAAATCAAGCATTTAAAATAAAAAATCATAATAGTGATTGTGGTGGTGGCAATGATGGCTGTTATTCAAGTGCAGTACAGGAGCTAGTTATGAATCAAATTTTATTTTTTTCGATTCTCAAACCTCATTGGAAAACAAAAATTAAATTCTTATGATAATATGCAACTTTTTAACTGTATACATCCCCAATTGGTATCACTGAACCCAGTAATATAATTCAGCTAGGTTGTCCAAAGATATAAGCTTTTTCCAATGAGAAAGCGGGCAAAAAGAGAATGTGTCGGTGCGGTTATAACGTTTGGGCCATCAGCTCACCAGCCCACCAGGATGATGATATTATAAAAACTGAAATTTATTTATTTTTATTTTTCAAATATCATAGAATTATTCATGCTTTATATTACAAGTATATGTCTCGATCTTGGATATATCTTTAATATATTAGATATATATTTTTGAAAGAGAAGTATTTTTAAAATTAAATATAATAAATAATTTTTTAAAAATATTTTTATTTTTTGACCAATTTAAAAAAAAATCCTTTATAAAAATCATAAGATATTATTAGATCAACGGATCACAAAAGAGTAATAATAATAGATGATTTATAGCTTCCACACCAGACAACAATGGGACCAACGTATACAGCTTAGCCTTATAATTGCAAAGTAACCAACAAAAGAATAAATAATTTAATTCAACAAAATAATGATAATAATAATGGAGGACCAAAATAGAGCGATAAATCTGGATCATAATATTAAATAAAGTATATTCTATATAATATATTATTATAAAATAAAGACAGACAGGCTACTCCTGATTCCGAGTCATTGTACAAGCCAAAAAAATGATAAAAAACGATTTAGTGATGGTTTCAATTATAGTAGTTTTGGCGGATTAAACAAAGCGGTAAAAATAGGTAGAAAATGAGCAGACGAAAATGACGCCAGAACACCAAAAGTGGAAAAGTAGCTGAAAAAAAGAGGTTCAACAACCACGACAAGAAGAAAAAGAGAGCAATTATTACAGGAAAAAAGCCGCTCTTAATCTAGACTTTTGGTATATGAGTTTCACAAAATAAAGCACCTCAGTCTCAGAGCAATTCATAATATTGATCAGTTCTAGATATACATAAATGAAATAAATGAGAAGAATTTGGAACCTTATAAACCAAAATAAGATCCTGTATATGTGAAAACGAACATTGAACAATGATGGAATTCAAATGCAATTTGCAGATTCATCAGATCTCACAGATTGTCAAATTTCATTAAAATTAAAAGGAAATAAATAAATTAATTATTATACCTTGCAAGCAATCACAATTCTCAGCCTCCTTACGAACAACATCAAGAACAGCATCAATCAATTCAGCTCCTTCAGTATAATGACCTTTGGCCCAATTATTACCAGCACCAGACTGGCCAAAGACGAAGTTATCAGGCCTAAAGATCTGTCCATAAGGACCGGATCTGATACTATCCATAGTACCAGGTTCAAGATCCATAAGAACTGCTCTAGGCACATACCGTCCACCGGAAGCCTCATTGTAATAAACATTGATTCTCTCGAGTTGGAGATCGGATGAACCATCTCCGTTATACCTACCGGTAGGGTCAACACCATGCTCGTCACAGATGACTTCCCAGAATTTGGAGCCAATCTGGTTCCCGCATTGGCCTCCTTGAACGTGTAAAATCTCTCTCATTTTTTTGGTTTCAGATATTGAGAATTATTGGTTTTGTTGAAGAAGAGAGAGAGAGAGAGAGAGGGGTGCAGACGAAGAGAGTGGAGGGAGAATCGGAGGCTAAGATGGTAAAAATCGAGGAGAGGGGAGAAAGGTGGGATATTATTTATACAGAAAAGGGACACCACTCCAACTGAATGGTCACGTTAGTACGGTGGGACCTGCCATGCCAGCTTCGCTGTGAGTAAGGCAATTAGGATCTTTGTATATATAATTACTAGTAACTTACTATGGTATGTCGGTGTTATTTATCCGCTACTTCTACGGGTTGTGATTATAGTGGGCAAGTTGGGAGAATTTTGCGAGTAATAATAACTGTTTCGTTTTTTTTTTTAAAGACAGACTTGATCAATTTAAAATGAAGAAATGATCAAAATTGATTTCAGTTTTTGAAATAAATTTGAATATTACCAATCAAACGGATTAAAATTCATTTTTCTGTTTGAATAAGAACTTATTATAATATATATTATATAATATATAAAAGGATGTCTTTTTTTTTTAAAATATTCACTTATCTGAATATAATTGAATTCGCTTTAATCTAAAAATATGTAAATCAATAGAAAATAATTTCGATTAAATTTGGTTTAACATTTTCTATATTTAAAGAGATTCAATCCGATTAAAATATTAAAATATGTCTTAAATCCAAGAGATTTCACTGCCCTATTGGAGAGTGGAGACATAAACTGCTTCGCTTTTACGTATTATTATGCGTTTGCAACGTGTATAAATACGGAGAAGTTGGGTTGAAACTGTAAATAGCAATTCTATACTCGCCCGAAGCCTTTTTAAGGGATTTGGTTGCTTGAGAAATATCAAAGGTTATCGGTGTTGGATAATGAATGATAGCTTGCCGTTCTATGATTGATCAACAAAGCTTCAAGTCTGAAAGTGACCCAAAAGGCCTAAACCAAATGCCCACTTCCTCGAGGAATGCATGTATCGGTCAAATCAAATTTCAAAAAAACATTCTCACCAAATTTTATATAATTTTTATATATTTTATTTAAAATATTATATAAAAATTTTATAAAAATATATAATAAATTCATAATAAACAAATAATAACATATATATATATATATAGAAAACAAACTCATAATAAAAATATTTTAATAAATTCATAATAAACTATTATGCATCTAATAAATTTATAAATTAATTATAAATTTTAATAAAATTAAAAATATTTTAAAACTCCAACTTTTCTGACATCTTTAGAAAAAAAATCTAAATTATTAATTTTAAAAAATATCTATAAATTGAAAGAATTTTAATATTTCAATAGTTTTCAAACTAGTTGAAAAAAATGGAGCTAGTCGGAACACATTTCAACAGTTGTTGCACAATTTGTGTGCCTACTAACTTTACAGTGATCGCTGTGTATTAGGATTATGAATTCACTGTAATGTAAATAAATTAGTCATCTGCAACGTATTTTTTTTTAAATGAATAACAAAGGTTATCAGACATTAAACTAATTTCAACAAGCAGGAGCTACTACACCATCCAATCCATGATGACACTTGAAGAGTAACAACAAAAAAATTTCATCAGGCAAGATTACACAACTAGAATGATGAAGGATCCAATAACATTATAACAACCTCTTTGAACCCTGATTTGATCTAGCGTTGAAGTTGAGATTCGTTGCAGTACCTTTTGAAGTTTAGGGCCTCGTCCGCCAAAAAGTCACTAATCAAATAATATTCATGCAAAATTGCAAAATAAATGCATCAGAAAGTGATTAAGGAATATGAACAAAAACAAAGTCTTAAGAAATAAGAATAAATTGAACTTACAAGATTCGCTCTGCCATTTGAGATACTTCCCACCTTGGACTCCATGGATAGTCAGTCAGACGAGCCGACTTCGCTGGTGCCCCATGAGCATTGAAATGCTATTAAAATAAACAATGAAATAATAAGGCAAATCCGTAAGAGGATTCCTATGAAATTTGCATACACTTTGCCAACTCGATGTCTTCAACAGATGGTTGTTGGCAGTACAGACAAGCTTTAATCAAAAGATTAGGCGTAAAAGGTCAACTCCACCAGCCTAGTCAATATAAAATTCAACCAAGTGGAAGATACCTCTCAGAGATCCTAGGCAAAACAATTCATTTTCTACAGTTATTTTGGTGATCTCAAAGCAGCAGATGCTTTTAGATGAAAATATTACATTGTAACACAGGTTTGATTTGTGTAAATTTATAATTTATCTGCCTCCTTCCAAACAAAGCATAAGAAACACAAAAAGAAAAATGAAAAATGAAAGAATCTTATACAATTTGGTCAAAGCCAATTTTTACATCTCTGACATGCATAAATGGACAAAAGCACCATAAATTCTAGACTGTAAGTGAAAAATATCAGCACCTGAGTACTTTGAAGCATCAGAGAAGGCTGTTGTTTTGGAAACTGGGTTGAAAGGAAAAACTGCACCTACAGTTTTATGAATTCAAGATTTTTAGCAACAAAAAAATATAAAAACCAATCACAATACAGCCAAAAGAAAAAGGCAATATAACATTTTGTAAAAGTTAAAAAAACTCAAGTTCAAGATTATGGGAGCAAAAGAAAGTAGCAACAAAAGACAAGTAAAATTCTCCCACCCACACCTGGAGCCCCTAAAAAGAAAGTAGGAATTAAGGTGCCCTCGTATTTCCAATGTTCTGCAACATCTACCTCCCTCACACTGTGGCTTTCTCCAATAATAGAAAGTGGGCACTGCAAGTCTACAGTTGCTCATAGGCATAGCATAGTTGTACTACTGCTAGACAAGTTGATATCAAATTAAAGATATTCTCTTTAACATGAACCCGCAAAACACAATCACAAATTCATACAGCTATCCGACAAATCCATACAAGCTATTAGATTGAACTCCAATAAAGTTGGGCTATTCCATCACCAGGGAAAGAAAAACAATTTTTTTTTTCCCAAGCACATTTACAAAAACCTTTTTATTATCAATCATCTTTTTTACTTTATCTTTTGGGTGGGTTCGGGAGAGGGGGTGGTGATGTACTGCCGCATACCAAACTGCCTCCAAACTTACACATTGTTTCCAAAAACCCTCAGCTAAAATTATGATAACCTTTATACCATTCTTTTATAAATAGTTGAAGAAACTAGTTTACCATATCATTATTAAAATAACACCATGAAATATATAATACATTTTAAGTTAACTTATTTAGTCAAATTACCTAATATACAGCTGCACTATCACTAAATTGACCTAATTAAAAATTACAGCATATGTCATAACCAAATCACATTTAGCCAACTCAACAATATTGCAAAAAGTACAAACTTGAATATTTCATCATTCAACTTCCTTTGACATGTGCACAAATAATTAGATGCACTGAAAATCACATGGTACCAGAAATGTAAATGGTCCAGAGGCAGCAAGAAATGTAGCTTTTCTGCAAAAAACCTGCAAGAAAAGGCAATGATGAAAAGTGCTAGCCTTATAGGCTCAGTTGCTTAGATGAGTGATAATATAAAAGAGTCTAAGCAGGCCTACTGGATCAGCTTCTAGTGGCCTTCCAAACAGCTGGGCTAATGCCTCGATAAGCCGCCTCCTCACATCAATTAATGAAACTGCATCTGAGACCTATAAAATAAAAAGAAACTTCATATTTCATGAAACTTAATACACAATATATCAACAAAAAGACATCATATGAAAGAAACAAGTAAACCTGTCTCTGAAGCAGTTCTTCTAGATGGGGAAGATATTCAGCCAAGCACCTTTTCAGATGAAAATACACCAAAGACGTAATTTACCAGTACAAGTTATGCAAGTCTTCATATACAAAGAAACTAATACCAAGATAAGCAATATTTAAGGCCAAAATAATGTAGTTTACATTCCATCCAACCATGGAGGAAGTTTGACATCATCAACAGAAAGTAGAGCTTTCAATTCAGGAGTAGACATTAATTTCAATCGGGGTGCTGAAGGAGCAGATACATACTTTCTACCAACAGGATATACTACCTGCAACATACCAAAATCCACATAAAAGGATTGAAAGTTGGTAAAAATACAAGAAACTGAGGTAGACAAAAAAGATAAAGAGGAGAAGACAGAAACCATAAAACAAAGGAAAGAGAAGGGTCATGCCACCTGTAAGCATATCTTTTGTGGATGTCTCCAAGGACATGCAAGTATCATTTTATTTATATTCATGTCCATTACAGGCACTGCAAATTTGACCTCCTCTGGCTATGCTAAAGTTCAAAGGCATAAAAACCAAAAACATATAAGCAAGTAATCACTTATCAGCTAGTAAACATAAGCAAAAGAAATGAAAATATGTCCGTTATAGAGAATACCTTCTCAACACCTGAACTCATATTCATTTCAATTCCCTGCAGCACAATAATTGGTGTTTAATAAGACAGGGAAATAAAGCAATAATGTATTAACTCCATGTGATTGGGATTACTTCCATAGAAACAGCATATGAAAACAATAAAATTAGTGAAGAAAGGCAACTCAAACAGATGATGATAAGGCACATCAAACCCTTATAACTTCATTAAATTTGTGCCACTGCGAGCAGCAACAACAACAACAAAGCCGTAATCCCAAACTAATTGGGGTTGGCTATATGAATTCTTTTTTTCCACTTGATTCGATTTAGGGCTATCTCTCCTAATAAATCTAAAACTGCAAGATCCTTTTGTACCACAACAGTGTAAAGAAAATGATACATTAATATCTGGAGCAAAAGATGAATATTCCCTTTTTGCAAACAAAAAAATAGCATTGCGAAAAATGATTACCTCCCTAGATAAGATAGTGCTAATTTCAAACTTCAACCGATCGTCATCAACTTCTCCTACACGCCTTTTCTGGTAGGACATGTATTTATCCCTAAAAACAACAAACAAGAGAAATAAAATCTCAATCACAAATCATGACAATAGGTTTTCCAAAATAGAAAGTTAAGAAAAGTTCAAAACTCATACCTCAATTCCTCAATAAGTGACAACAACCGTTTTGGATCTTTGTTGTTCCAATCGGTCAAGCTGTTCTTGACCAACCTTGAATGTCCCCCTTCACTACCCACTACATGAAATGGGTGAAAGTCTCCATCTTCAGGACCAAATATAACATCTGGGGCAACTAGTGGAAATTCTGCATTGTATATAATATCCCCTACAATGAAAAAACTACTAAAAGCTTTAGTAAACTGAGTCCCAACCAAGAACTGAACAAAACTAAATTGAAATAATCAAAATGGAACTAACATTTGAGATAGTCTAGGCAATAAGGGATGAGCAACGTGAACCGATCAAGACTTCCAGGCGAATACTTTCCACCAGACCAGACCTGCTCAACCTGCAAAGCATACTAAAACCCTGGGAATCCTCAATTGAAGATCGAAACCTTAGTTCGAACAGCAGCTGGAAATGCACATATTTTGAAATTAAGCATTAAAAATCATTTAATTTAATTGTAATGAGTAACCCATTCTTAGCCAAACAAATCAAAATCAAAGCTGAATTTAGACAGAGACTATGCTAGATTTTTAATAAAAGAGGGCAAAATTTTATTTATAATTTTAATTTTATCTCTATTTTTTTATATTATTATTTCAATATACGTTAAATTAATAAAATATATATATATACATATAATTATAAATTATATATAAAAAAATAAAGAAAAAATAATATTATTTTACTAAAATAATCTTTTAAAAAAAATTAAATAAAAAAAATTATTGCATAATATTAAAAGCAGAAATAATAAAATTAAAAATAAAAATTAAAAAAATTAAAAAAAAAATTTAACCTTATGTTATTTTTTTATTTTTATTATTTTTTATTCTGCTTTCAATTTTTTCCTAATATCTTAATTTATTAAATGAGTTTAAGTTAATTTAGTTGAAGAAATTTATTATTTTTTTATTTTTCTGTATTGAAAAGTATATATTTTTAATTTTTTTAAAATTATATTTATTTGATAAAAAAATAATTTATTGAGATTTTTTTTACTTAATCTAGAGAAGAGTTAAAAAACAATTAAAATTTTAAAGAAGAGCAAATAAAAAATTTTAAAATTTTACTATATATATATGTATATTTTTTTTTTGAAAATAGAAGGGGCAGTTGCCCCCTTCTCTTGTATGTGCCTTCACCCTTAAATTTAGAGATTCATTTTTACAACTCCAATTATTGTGATTCATTTTCAATAGAATTGAATTGAGAGATACCTTGATCGAATGAGAAGAGTGGCTTAGAAGGCACTGGAGTTGAGAAGAGATGAAAGGAGGAAATCCATAAAACGACATCGTTTTTGCAGAGAATTTCTAGGTGGCTCGTTTTCGTATTAGCACTAGCACTAAGAGGGTGTTTCTCAAAACCGGAGCTTTTCAGCTTATTGTGATTAAGTAATTTTTAGATTATAATCAGATTAAAAATAAGCAGTTAAGCGTTTATGTAAACTAGCTGATAATCAGTTTATAATCAGTTAAGTGTTTCTGTAAAATCAGCTTATAATCAGTTTTTAATTGTAGAAAATGTCAAAATGATCAAACTGTCCATGGATTTATTTATTGTATAAAAATAATTTTTTAAATGTCAATTCAAATTTTATTTTGCAATAATAATAATAATAATAAAATTTAATAATAATAATAATAATAATAATAATAATAATAAAATTTTTTTGATGGGAACTAAAGTGTATAAAGTAGGCAAATTTGGAATATTGAAGATTAGGCAGGGATAGTATGGTCTTTTACTTGATCAAAACTGCTTAAAAAATAAGTGCTTAAAAAAAAGTAACAAAACCCAACTTTTAAAAAACTGATTAAAATCAGATTATAATCTACTATTTAAGTTTTCAGAAACACTTAAATAAACAACTTATAATCTAAAAACAGCTTATAAGCAGTTTTGACCAGTTTTAAGTTTTGAAAAACACTCTCTAATATACGTCCGATTAATCTGCTGTAGCTATTGAAAATTCATTTTGAAGGTCGCTGAGAGAGAGAGAGAGAGAGAGAGAGAGAGAGAGAGAGAGAGAGAGAGAGAGATTCAAGCTTTGCACTTTCTCTTTTAAATGGGAGTATTTACTGTCTGGTGGGCAGTGGGTTATAATTCTCAGCCATGGCTTGCTTGAACAAAAAGAATTTATTAATTATAAATTTTATGAAATTTTATATCTTATATTAGTTAATTTTTATATTTTTAAAATTTAATTTTTATATTTTTAAACATTAAACTGTTTAGTAATTTTATTAATATTTTTATTCTAAAAATATTAATTAACTATTTTAATATTATAAAATAATTTATTTATCATTTCTTTATATATATTTTTCTTTATTATTTATTAAGTTTATTTTATTTTTAATTTTATTTTATAAATAGATCGTCTGTAAAATAATAAAAAATATTATTTATATTATTTAAAATTATTTTTAGTAATATTTATAAAATTAAAATAAATAATATATATATATTGTCTGTCAAATAATAAAAGATATTATTCGTATTATTTAAAATTATTTTTTAATAATATTTATAAAATTAAAATAAATTATTTGTATAAAATATAAATAAAATTAAGAATAAGCATGACCTAATAAATAATATATATATATATATAAGAATGATAAATAAATTATTTTATAATATTAAAATAGTTGACTAATATTTTTAGAATAAAAATATTAACAGAATGACTAAATAGTTTAATGTTTGAAAATAAAGAAATGTAAAAATTAGATTTTAAAAATATAAGGACTAATTAATGTAATATATAAAATCTCAAAAATTTTATAATTATTTAACCATTTAATAATGACCTATTCTAAAAAAATTTAAATAAATTTCATTTTATTTTTTACATTTTTTTTATCGGAATTTTATTTTTTACATTTACTGATAGTTGATTTCAGTGTTTTACGACCAACACGAGTGTTTTTTGTTTTTTATTTTCAAGAAAGATCAATACATAGAGTGTTGTAGCCATTTATTTGTTTTCCAAGTTTCCACTAATAATTTTGTACTATAGTTTTTAATTTTTTTATCTTAGTTTAATTGAGTTCTTATAACTTTAAAGAAAAAAATAAATAAAAATAATATGCTTACTTTTAAAAAAATAAAAATAAACTTAGTTTTCATTAGATAACAAAAAAAAAATACACCATTTAAAAATATAAAAACTTAATTTTTCGCTTTCTCTTAATAACATATGTTAAGTTTGTCATTCAAAATATACAGTTATATTAAAATTTGATAGAAAAATTTTATATTTTTATAGTTTTACTCGATTCGACACCAAAAAATAATTTACATAAAAAAATACATCATTAAAAATGACAATAAGAGAAATTTAGAAAATAATTTATAATTCATATAAGAATAATTAGATGATTTTATAGCTATCAAAAATAAAACTAAAATTTGAACTTGGGAAAATAATACTCCCTTTCATTTTATTTTAAGTATTGTATAAAGACAATACATACAGACTAAAAAAATAATTAGCCATTATAAATTTTTTAAAAATTTTATTATAATTTATTTATATATCATAATTTATTTATTTATTTTATTAATTAATAAAAATAATATTAAAATTTTTTAATTAATAATTTTTTAAAATTTTAAAAATAATATTTAAAATAAAATAAAAAAAATTCTTATACAATATTTAAAATAAAAGAAATGAAGTAATCATGAAACACACGGTATTTTTAGTTTATTTTTAATTTCGAAGTTTCTCCTTAAAATGGATTTTGGTAGTTTGCTATAAAAGTTCATAAATAAACATTGACCCTTTTGTTTCTAAGATTGCTGAGTGACATCGTTTCACTTCGAATGTAAAATTTGAAATCCCAAAGGGCAGGGACATAATTGCCATTTCAAAAGAATAAAAACCCTAAACACAAACTGGCAGGCGCTATATAATCGTCACTTTGCACTTTGATTGATCAAGTCAACGTTAAGCTGTTCTTTTTCACAGTTCTCTTTCGTTTATTCGATTTTTCTTTTGTTCTCCTTCCGATGCTTTTCTTCCAATTTTCTCTGAGGATTATGAAATCAAGTGATGAAATTGGATTAAAATCTCTCACGACGGTCGTCTGACAGACACGTCAAGTGTCGCTGTTGATGCAATGATCCAATTTTCTGATGGCTTAATCTCTGAATTTTGTTTAATTCTTATTTCTCTCCCTAATTCTTTTTTGTTCTTTAATAGCTAACAACTATGGCGATTGAATGAAGCATGGTGATGAAAAATATGAAAATGTTTCCGATTAATTTCATGATAGGATTAATAAACCTCCCACTCATACTGAATGCTCGTTCATATTCCACCGTTGATTTTTATTTAATTTAATTGTGATTTGAAAAGAACTTCCACCGTTGATTTTTATTTAATTTAATTGTGATTTGAAAAGAACTTAAATGGCACGATGAGGATACTATATATGTAAATGTTTTTTGAGGTCATAAGATCTTTGAAATTTCTTCCATTCTGGTTAAATTGCCATAGTCCTTATCATTTTGAGTGCTGTTGCGGGCTCAGCCTAGCAAGTGTAGATATTGTTAATAAGTAATATAATAATAATAATGATAATATAATGATGGTAGAGTATTGTTTATATGAGTGAGTTAATTTTAAGTATCAAATAATTAAAATGATTAATATTTAAAAAATTAAATTAAATTTTATGATTAAGCTAACTAAAATGATAATGAATTAAGAATAAATTTTTAATAATTTAAAATTTAGGGTTTAGTCATCTTTATTGATTCATCATGAATTTTTTAAGGTATTGATTTTATTCAGTCTTTTTTTCGATTAATGGTTAGATTTTCTTAAATTAAGCTCAAGTTTCTCTCGAGTACTAGAATTAATATCAACTTTAATCCTTACATTGCATATCAACTTTAATCCCCTTGAAGTAGAATTTCACACTTCTAAACTAAATTTATTTGGATGAATCTAATCTAATTTATTACATTGCATATTAATGGAGGAAATGTGTTTATATAGAGTGCTTGGAGACTTTTTTAGTGGATAAAAACTGAAAAATGTTTAAACAAGACTTGGTTGGTGAGTTCATCTTCAACATTTGCAGCTCACAAATCATAAAATAAGGGTCACGGTCGTGGTTTTTGGAGTGCCACGGTCGTGGCCTGTGTTAACTCTGTCTGTTTCGTTAAACTTTTCAGCTAGCAAGGTCGGTCTGGTGGGCCATGGTCATGACCTTTGGGAGGCCACGGTCGTGGCTTTTGAAATGAGGCTGCCAAACTTATTTTCTTCTTGTTCTTGGCTCAGGCAGTGGCGAAATGGAACCTACGATCGTGGCCTTTGGGAGGCCATGACCGTGGCATGTGTTTTGCCTTCATTTTTGCTTGCTTTTTTTGAATTTGGCCTTACTAATTATTAAAAAAACTTTAGTTTTGTCTTCCATGCTCAAAACGTGTAATTCTAACTCAAATAATCAAGCTTATCAAATTCAATTAGAGAATAGTTAAAAATAAGAGTTATTATATTTTGACTCTATCAAGTGCCTTAGCAGAATTTGTGAAAGCAAAAAAGTGAAAACTAGTATAAATAAAAAAATGTACTTCTTTTAAAACAAGATACTAGGATATTATGATTAAAATATTGATGGAATTAAAATTTTTGTGATGTTTTTTTTAAAATTTTTCATGAAATGAAGTTATTAAATTAAACTTCAATAATAATTTGTCCTAATTTCATTTACAACAAAAAAAGATTCTTCGATGATATTCAACTATAATTATGGAGAAGATGCATAGTTTTGACACTTGCAATTTACAAAAGCTGATTGGATTACAACTTTGGCATAATTCTAGAGTTTTTTTTTTACAAAATTACTATAAAAAATTATAAAGTTTTATCAAAATTTTAAATTTGTTAATATTTTTGTGAATTTTTTATATGATCAACAGCTTAATTTTTCCTAATTCTTTAGTCCATAGTCCAAGCCTGCAGCCATACCCAAGAGAGAAAATGAGTGATAAATGGAAAATAGATTTGTTTTAGCTCCATATAATAATATCATAAAGATATCAAAATGTATCAATTAGTTTATCTTAAAAGAGAACACAGAAAATGATTAGCAGAGATAATCCTTGCTGCCATTCTATTGTATATTTATACACGTTAAACGATATACATTAGTTGTTAAAAGAGATAAGTTTCTAATACAAATTGTTAGTCTAATACAAATCATAAATAACAGACTATACTTATCAACATTAACCGATTGACTTATTACTCCCCCGCAAGATTGGTGTGGCTTGACGAACACCAATCTTGTATCGATTTGTAATAAAAACAGTCTTGGACAGTGGCTTTGTAAGCATATCAGCTAACTGATCGTTTGAGGACACATGAGAAACTCGAAGTTGTCCCTTCTGAATTAGATCTCGAACAAAGTATAAGTCAATCTCAATATGCTTCATGCGGGAATGATACACTGGATTCTGACCGGCATATGTTGTGGACACATTGTCACAATATAGTACTGGTGTCGAAAACTTGACTCCCAGTTCTGTCAATAACAAACGCAACCAAATTACCTCTGAAGTTGCAGTTGCAACTGCTCTATACTCAACTTCAGTAGAAGATCTTGCAACAGCTCTTTGCTTTTTAGATGCCCAAGAAATAGGAATAGATCCTAGATAAACAACAAAACCAAAAGTTGACGTTCTATCTGTCAAATCTCCTGCCCAATCTGCATCGGAAAAGGCATGGAAGACAAGATGCTGCTGTTTCTTGATATGAATACCAAAATCAATAGTGGTTTTAAGATACCGAAGTAATCTTTTTAAAGCCTTCCAGTGTGTTTCAGATGGACTTTGCATGAATTGAGACAACCGATTCACACTGAAACTAATATCCGGTCTAGTCCAAGATAAATACTGCAATGCACCAATTATTTTCCGAAACTCAGTCGGTCTAACCTCCTGCTTCGTGGATACTGTCTTTGTTAGCACAGTAGTAGTCGCAAATGGTGTGGAAATCGGCTTAGCTCCATCCATACCAGCTACTTCTAATATTCTGTGAGCATAATGATGTTGAGATAGAAATAGACCTCCCGAAATATGTTGAATATCAATACCAAGAAATAGTGATAAAGGCTGCGGTTCTTTGAGAGAAAATTGTGCAGCTAATTTAGCAATAAAACGCTGAATTAAAGTATTGCAATTTCCTGTAACCAACAAATCGTCCACATAGACCAAGAAAAAACATATTCGCCGACCATTATTGAAAATAAATAAGGAATTGTCACTCTTGGACTGAGAAAAACCAAACTCAACTGCACAATCAGTTAATGCCTTGTACCAAGCTCGTGGAGCCTGCTGTAAGCCATACAAAGCTTTAACTAGCTTACAAACATAAGTAGGATTATCCTTATTTACATACCCAGGTGGTTGCTTCATATACACATTCTCACTAAGCGGTCCATGAAGAAACGCATTATTCACATCAAGCTGCAAAATCTTCCAATTAGAAGAAACTGCAAGAGTTAAAATTACCTGGATTGTTGCTGGTTTCAAGACCGGGCTGAATGTATCACCAAAATCTATTCCGGGCCTCTGATTGTATCCCTTAGCTACCAACCGCGCCTTGTACTTGGAGATGCTGCCATCTGGATTCTTTTTGACTTGGTACACCCACTTGCAACCTATCACATTCTGATTACTGGAAGAAGGAACAAGAACCCAAGTATTATTAGACAAAAGAGCATTAAACTCAACATTCATTGCATCTCTCCATTCTGAAAATTTCATAGCCTGCGTAACACAAGTTGGTTCAAGATGAGAAGATAATGGATATTTTGTAACAAAATTGATAACCTTGGGTTTAAATATATTATTTTGAGACCGAGTAACCATTGGGTGATTACGACCTAAGACAGCTACAGGAGGAGAAGGATTAGACGACAAACTTTCAGAACCAGATTCGGAAGAAATAGAACGATCCAAAGATGAAGGAGGAAGAATTAACCGATCGAAAGAACTAGACTCACTAGAATTTGTGGTTGATGAATCTGAAGAAGAAGAAGAATTGGAAGAATCAGTGGACACAGACATCGTAGGTGAAGATTGAAGAGGAAGATTAGGAATATCTAAAGCTTCAGCCGAAACCTTTGGTTGAAACGATGTCATCCTGACACCTTCATTAAGTGGATCAGTTTTGTCTACTAGTCTAAGACCAGATTGTGGAGGCCCATTAACATCATACCAAAGGCATTTATCTAAACAGGTATTCCTCAAGGCTGCTCTTGGAAACTGATTCTCAACAAAAATTACATGCCTAGAGACAAACATCTTCATATTAGTAGTATCAAAACACAGAAAAGCACTTTGATTAAGAGAATAGCCCAAAAAGATGCAAGGTCGTGAAAGAGGCTCAAACTTATTCTTATTATAAGGACGTAAGTATGGATAGCACAAACAACCAAATACCCGCAATTTCAAATAATTAGGCTCCTCATCAAATAACTTAGAGTAAGGTGAATGCATTTGAAGGACTGGCGTAGGAAGCCTATTAATAAGATAAACAGCAGCATGAAGTGCATAAGTCCAAAACTCAAAAGACAAAGAAGCCGATTGTAACAAAGTTAAGCATGTCTCAACTATATGCCTATGATGCCGCTCAGCTGCACCATTATGCTGAGGCGTATGTGGTGGTGTTTGTAAATGTGCTATTCCACTATCTTGTAAAATCTTTCTCATGGCTATAAACTCTCCTCCGCCATCTGTATAAATTGATTTAATCTTAGTATCAAACCTATTCTCCATAAGTTTTTGAAAAACAGGAAATACTAAAGCAGCATCAGACTTAGCTTTCAAAGGATAAAACCACACATATTTTGTATAGTGATCCACAAAAATTAAATAATAAAGATAACCATCAAAAGATTTAATTGGAGCAGGCCCCCACAAATTCGAATACAATAAATCTAGTGGTCGTGAACTTTTAAGTGTTGAAACACCAAAAGCAAGTCTGTGACTCTTATTACATTGACATGAAGAACAATCAAAATGTTGAAACAAACTAGAAAGATTAAGCTGAGATAAAACATGACGACTTATTTTTGCAGCTGGATGACCAAGGCGTTGATGCCATACTACAAAAGATTCACGAACAGACACTTGAGCAACAGAAGGACGAACAACTCGACTTTTGATAATAGATGACAAACGATATAATGAATCTTTAATTCCCCCCTTTGCTAGAATCTCCCCCGTGAGTTGATCCTTAACAAGAAAACAATCAAAGAAAAATTCAATAGAGACATTATTAGCAAGACAAAAAGCAGAAACAGAAATCAAATTTTCTTTTGATTTCGGAACACACAAAACATTTTTCAAGACACAAGGTTTTAAGGGAAAAGAAATCCATCTAGAACCAACATGAATTATTCGCAAACCTTTACCATCTGTCAAATGAAGTTCGTCCAAACCTTCATAAGGAGCATGAAGTGACAGATTTTGAAGATCATTGGTTACATGATGAGTAGTTCCTGTATCCAAAATCCAACTTGGTTGCTCATTAGAAGTGACATGATTCGATTTGGGCTGCGGAAAGTTATCTTTGAAGAAATCCTTAGCCCTGTAACATTGCTTTGCAATGTGCCCTGGTCTCTCGCAGATTTGACAAACAGATTTTGATCCACCATTATTCTTTCTAGCTGTTTGTCGATTCCCTTGATCAGAAATATAACGCGAATTGCCAGACTTGTCAGTGGAAAAATTTTGAGACGAACTTGAACGAGAACCGCGATGAACATTATTCGCGCTCATAGGAACAGATTCATAAGATGAATCAATCTTTTTCAGATACAGCTCATGAGATCGCAATTTTTTTGACAATTTAGTAAAAGAAATAACAGAATCGCGAGCCCTAATAGCAGCAGCAATGTCACGAAAATCTGGTCCGACGCCATTAAGAACATGAATAACAAGATCAAGATCTGATACTGGACTCCCAAACAAAGATAGATCATCTGCAATTCCTTTGACGATCTGAAGATATTTCGAAACTGAACGAGATTCACGCTTGAAATTAGAAAGCAAATCTCTGAGAGACAAAATTCGAGTTGCATTCCGATTAGCACAAGAAGCTTGCATTTTTGCCTAAGCATCAGCTGAAGTTTCCGCTCCGGAAACAATATACATATCAGGAAAACTAGTCACTGCAATGATTGCACCAAGAATCAATTGATCCTGGCAGATCCAGAATTCATAATCTTGGTTGGGTTCGACTTTGTCACCCTTGGTGACAGTCTTTGAAGGAAAAGGAAGGGTTCCATCCACATAACCCATTAAGTTGTATCCTTTAAGAACAGGAACAACCTGTGTACGCCAGGTGGAAAAATTTTGCTGCGTGAGTTTTAGAGGAAATTGAGTAGAATTAAAAGAAACTAATGTTCTTCCAGAAGAGTGAACAAGATTAGGTAGATTTGAGGGAGAAGTCATTTTGAACGGCAGAAATAAAAGGAGAAATAGAATAAAAACCTAATAGGTTTTGGGCTCTGATACCATAAAAGAGAACACAGAAAATGATTAGCAGAGATAATCCTTGCTGCCATTCTATTGTATATTTATACACGTTAAACGATATACATTAGTTGTTACAAGAGATAAGTTTCTAATACAAATTGTTAGTCTAATACAAATCATAAATAACAGACTATACTTATCAACATTAACCGATTGACTTATTATATCTAACCTGGATCTTGCCATCAGAAGAACCAGCATAGAGCATTCCTCCATCAATATCTTTTGATATCTATGCATATGCTTCTCACACTATCATTTCCAGAATGGAATAATTCTAGAACAATATACAGTTCAATTCTACTCGCTATAAAGTTCCGGCAACTTTTATCAGCAAGCATGCAACAAAGAAGTATGGAAACAATGGATTTTCTTCCTTCCACCCTATCCAAACACTTGAGCAGCGCTGGAATTCCATTTGCAGAAATAACACTAAATGCGTTAACAGACTGGCTGTTTTCATCTCCTCCTGTAAGTATCTGCTCAAGCATTGCTATGGCAGCATCCTTGGGCTCTATTACTAACTGAAAATCATCAGGATCTTCAGTTTTTATCTGGATTACTTGGACAAGGGAGGGTATAAAATTGTGAGCTGAAAGTTGGGCAAATGCTGGCCTCAGTTGGTATATCTAAACAGCCGCTTCAGCTAGCCCGTTTTAAGCAAAGCAGCCAGGCAATCGAAATCAGAATCTACACTACTTAGAATCTCTCCAACACTTTCATCTGAAAATAGCAGCTCAGATAGAATGTAAATTGATGCTTTGAGCACTTTTCTGCTCAGCGAAGCTGATAGAATTTCTACAAACCCATTTACAATTGTTGGTTTGGATAAATATGAATGAATCCCCAGGTCACCGTTCGAGTCCTTCCACAATTTCGCTATTGCTAAAACTGCTGCTTCACATTCTTGTAAGTTTTCTGAAGTGCAAAGACATGAAACATGTGGTTTTAACCCATTGATGACTTTTTCAGCAGTGGCTTGGGAAATTACACTAGTTGGTGACGTAGATACTGCTGACTGCATAAATATTTGGCTCCTGTGGTTTATGAGATTATCTGTGTTACTCTGATTGCGAAAGTCGAACATTCTGGAGGGAGTGGAAGCCAATTAAGTTTCTTTTATGGAGGAGCTGAATGAGATCCTTGGTGTCTCAGAGTACAAAAATTCCTGGGCAAGATCAGGATATTGCTCTTTCCAAGATGTTATGAGCCTCTTCAGAACATAGTTTGTTTTGGGTAGTGAATTTGCAGAAAGAGCTTGCCAGAGTAATGGGAATGTTGTATTTCCTCTTCCTAGCCATTCTTGAATTGCTTTTCTTTCGTAAGTCTGATCAATTTCAAGGGTAACTGGGTCATGAAACAGCTGTCCTGTGATAGGGTAAACAAAATCTTTTGGGGACAGTCTTTGAAGGAAGCTGAACGAGAAGGCAACTTATCAGACATGGGGAGCGAAATGGGACTCCAGCTTCCTTCATCACTTTCATTAAGAGAACTGCATAATGCAAGGGATTTGAAATTTGTTAAAGGACAAATAAACAGAACATTGTGCAAGATGTGTTAGCTGTTGGTGCAAGGCCAGAGAATAGCACCACTACTGTTACAGCATCCCAAAGCATTACTGAAACAACAAAAGGCATTTTTGGCTACCTATTCTCCAATACTTTGCTGTTTATATTATCAGAACTGATATGCCGTGTCCGGTTATAGTTTTTCCTGACATTTATCTGCTGATCCTATATTGCAAAGCAAGCATTAGTAAAACAACAAACATTGCAACTTCCAATTGCAATATGAAATGATCAACAAAATCTCAAGTATGGGGCGTATCCTTCTTACATCTCCATCTGATTCTGGTGAGCTAATCCTGTAATAATTACTCAGACGTGGAGAAACAGTTAAGGAGGGGGCAGTTGTAGAATCCCTGACGCGAGTGGACAGAAGCCGCAAAAGAGAGGCGGGTTCTTTTTTGGGATGCACATCTGTATTTGGAGAAGAAACCTTTGGCAAAAAAAATCTTGAGGAATCTACAGCAGAGAACGTGGGAGAAGGTTTTTGGCTGTTTGATTTAGATGACTTAATGCTTGTACCAATTTCCTTATTCTTGGCCATTTTCATTTTCATGTTGACAAGAGTTTCCAACTTATGAATTTGATCTTCAGAATCCAAATCACCATCATCAGGCTTACATTCAGAATCACCCTCGTTCTTATCAAGCACAGTCTCCTGACATATTAAGCAAGAATATAGAACTTTATAACTTTTAGCATTATTTTTAGCATTATAACTTTATAACTTTATAAATATGGTTTATGATAGCAGAGCACAATGAACAAACACGCTAGATATGTGCGCCTAGGTTCAAAGACGGTCCCAAGGATGATTATTACAGCTATTTATAATATTCTTATTCCTAAGACCTTATACAAATAGAAATAGCAATCACACTCCAATTCACATTTTACCAAATTCATAATTACTTTAATAACAAAATAGCCTAACTATCACATATTTGGAACTCAGTAACGAAATAATTTTTCAATAATAAATAGGAGCCATGACTCAACAGTTTAAAGTTTTCAATTACCTGAGGATCCCATATAGTAGACTCTTCCGAATTCTGTGAAAGAGTTGAAGCTATTTTAAATCTGCTCAAAGCCACATCCAAAGTAACATAAATACATTAGAGCTTTAGAAAACAAGAGGTTGGCTACTGACTTCTGTTTACAGTAAAATAGCACGATGATCAGGTCATAGAAAATTTTCCATTTACTGCTCTTGCTCAAATAGTATCAGTGTAAAATTTTGTGCGGACTATACTAACCTGCTTGCTTCTCTTGCATCATGTTTAGATCCAATAACTGGAGAAAAACCAGCACTCTTAGGCAAGATAGGCCAAATTTCACATAATCAAGAATGGATCGGCTAACTGCGTGCAAAGGAGTCATTGGCGGCTCTGCTGTTGGCAACATTGGAATCATCTTCTTGTTTGTTGTAGAATCAGAGCTCATGCAATCCTCATAGTATTTAGCAAAAAGCTGAGTGTTCTCATTCAATGATTCTCCATATAGCTGCTCGAGCTTTTGCAATTTTTCCATTTGATCTGGCCTCGTTGAAAAGGCCAGAGACTCATTGAAGAATTGATCCAAGTCAGCTGTAAATGATAAATCAGCACAATCAGGAATAATTTCCATCATTAGCCTGTGCCTTGCCTCAGAATACCACCCAACAATCGAGCTCACATGTGACAGAAATAAATCTTTCCATAGTTCAGGAGCAAAATCAATCCTTGAGAAGAAAGGATCAACAATGAACATCTCGAGAACATGATGAACTGAATTATGAACATTGTTACGCAATTTCCATAGATATGAAAGTTTAAGATGGGCCCAAGCAGAGAGGTAAAAATTGGGAACTCCAGCTGTTCTTTGGTTGGAGTTCAACATGGAGCACACTTTCAGCATCTTCTCTGCATAATCTAGCCGTGCCAACGTCGTCTCCATATTGCCAGTGTTGATAGCTTCTTCAAGGGCTTCAATTCCCCAATCTAAATTTGCTAATACTGCTTGATCAGAGTATCGAACCTCCATATCCATGACATAGCTCCCATCTTCAGCTGCTAAACTCTCAGCACATTGTTCTTTGTGCAGGGTTCTTTGTTCTTTATCAATCAACCTATCTTGCAAAAAATATCCACAGTGGTGATCAGGAACCTTGCAATATCCTTCTGTTCTGTTATGAACCTAAAGTCTCTTGCCATCTTTAAGTCAATCTGACAATAACAATTTTTTGATCAATACGAAGAGCAACAGCTACTAACTATCATCTGAGATAGGTTTCTGCCAATTGTTATGAAAATGCAGAAAATAAAAGGTGATTAACAATTGTATTTGAAATTAAAAGAAACATATTTACTTTGTAGAGGTATCTTAAGTGAGTTTCATCAAAGCCAAATAAACAGCAAGCACGAGATTAAGGTAATTCCATCTATTTAATTTAGAGAATAACGTTTTAGTCTTCATATACTAATCCATGTTAGCTAACAATCTTTTAATGAGAAAAAAAAAATGTTGCAAGTGTATGCAAAGAGAGGTCTCTTACTGTATATATTATGGATAATAATCTCAGTATTAATAAAGATTGTTTCAAGTATGAACCACAAAACTTGTTCAAGGCAGTGAAGCTGTGATCACTTTGACATCACAAGTCTCATGGGAAAGAGAGAAAGAGCCGGCCGTTATTAAATATACAAAGCAGCTGTTGCCGGCTTCAATTGTTTTTTGTGATGATCATAGCACACAGCGAAGTATATTCATTTGAAGTATATTCATTTAGTGTTGTGGGCTTTTAACAAAAATATAAAAATAATTTTAAATTCACTATATTTATAAAATATTTACTAAAATATCAAAATTCATAAAATATTTATCAAAATACCATATTTTTATTAATTCACACAGAGTTTACAATAAATTTATAATTAATTTACAATGATTTTATAAATTTTAAACAGCTTATATTGAGTTTATTATGAATTTATAATAAAATTATTAAAATACTCTAAATAAAAAAATAAAAAAAATTTAAAAATCTTTTAGAAGGTGTCATTTTCCCTTTAATATTGTTAATCACTGTTGATATCATATATAATCATTTATTTTCCAACTTATACTAACAATAGAAACAACTAATTTCTCTCTATTGACTTCTATAACGTCTTTTAGCGGGAATTTCAAGTCCCAGCCCAACCCAATTCCACATGACCCAAAGCCAAAACTTTTAGCCCAACCCAGTAATATATTTTTAATTTTGTATAAAAAATTTAAAAACTTAAAATATTTTTAAAAATATTTTTTAATAATGTATTTTAATTAAGAGGGTGTTTCTCAAAACTGGAGCTTTTCAGCTTATTGTGAATAAGTGATTTTTAGATTATAATCAGATTAAAAATAAGCAGTTAAACGTTTTTGTAAACTAGTTAATAATCAGCTGATAATCAGTTTATAATCAGTTAAGTGTTTCTGTAAAATCAGCTTATAATCAGTTTTTAATTGCAGAAATTATCAAAATAACTAAACTGTCCCTGAATTTATTTATTGTATAAAAATAATTTTTTAAATGTCAATTTAAAATTTATTTTGCAATAATAATAATCATAATAATATTTATTTAAGAAGAAACGTAAAAAAATTTTGATGGGAACTAAAGTGTATAGGGTGGATAAATTTGGAATATTAAAGATTAGATAGGGATAGTATGGTCTTTTATTTAGTCAAAACTGCTTAAAAAATAAGTGCTTAAAAAAGTAGCAAAACTCAACTTTTAAAAAACTGATTAAAATCAGATTATAATCTACTATTTAAATTTTTAGAAACACTTAAATAAACAACTTATAATATAAAAACTGCTTATGATCAGTTTTGACCAGCTTTTAAATTATGAGAAATACTCTCTAAATTTAAAAATATATATTAAAAAAAAAAGTTAAAAATTACAATATATTTTTTAAAAAAAATTTAAAAAAAATCACATATAATTTATTCAATATTTTTTTAGCAACCTGATAAAAATTAAGAAGACGCTCCAGCATGTATTAATGTTGGAACGCTGATAATTTTTGAGTCCCTCTAATTTGTGAGTTGTTACTTGTCTGCTCTCGCCACGTGGAATCCAAAGATACTCAGCGTCAACTATACGCGGTCGTAATCAACTCTCTCCCCACGCCCCTCAAGATCACGACACGCGTCCACTATCAACGGCAATGATCAAATCTTCAAAGATATTCCACAAGCTGCGCCTGCTATGAAATGAACCTCAGTCTCTTCCAAGTCGCTCATTCAGTTGAATCCATTAACAGAGCAGGACAGCATCGATTTTCTGTAATGGCAAATCCTAAGGTCTTCTTTGACATGGCGGTTGGCGGTGCTCCGGTTGGCCGGATCGTGATGGAGCTATATGCAGATACGACACCAAGAACGGCTGAGAATTTCAGAGCTCTTTGCACAGGAGAGAAAGGAATTGGTCGTAGCCGGAAGCCTTTGCACTTCAAAGGATCGACTTTCCACCGAGTGATTCCTGGATTCATGTGCCAGGGCGGCGATTTCACTGCCGGAAATGGAACCGGAGGTGAATCTGTCTACGGAGCGAAATTCGCCGATGAGAATTTTATTAAGAAGCACACAGGGCCAGGAGTGTTGTCGATGGCTAATTCGGGGCCTGGAACCAATGGATCGCAGTTTTTTATATGTACTGCGAAGACGGAGTGGCTGGACGGCAAGCATGTGGTGTTTGGGAGAGTTGTGGAAGGAATGGATGTGGTGCAGGCCATTGAAAAGGTCGGCTCTTCCTCCGGGAGGACCTCCAAGCCCGTCGTGATCGCCGATTGTGGGCAGCTTAGTTGAATCAAGCGCTCGATTATAAATATAACTTCGCTGTGGCGCTGTTATTGCTCTGGAATTTTCTTTCTTGCTCTATTTTGTATTTCTCTTCCTTGTGTTGCTGTTTCAGATATGCTTACTGATACTGATACGGGGCTGAAAAAAAAATTAATAAAATTATAGAATAATGTGATTTATATATATATATACACACGTATTATGTGTTGTTGAAGCATTTACAATTATCAATTTTTGCCGTCCTATTTAAATTTTTGCTTACGCTCATAATTTAATTTAAGTATTTATAAATTGTATTGGAATTGGTTTGAAAATTTTTCCAATTAAAGTAGTATTTAATAAATTGTTGTTGAAATATTGTGTAATAAATTTTAAGTAATTTATTTGAAAAATCAGTTTCAAAATTTGTTCTCTATATGCAAAAAGTCATGCTAATACTCAATCTCTTCCTTAAAAGGTCTCTCTTTTTTCAACTTCTCTTCTTTCTTTGCCTTGAAATTCAACATATGGGCTGTTGCTAGCCGTTTTGCCGGCGAGGACACAGAGCTTATCCTTTTGTTTAATTCAGTTAGTTTTGTCGTTTAGTATTTTATTTTCTTCAAAATATTTTCATAGTATGTTAAATTCCTTTCAAATCTAAATCTTTCATGATCGTTTATATTATCCACCTTCATGGTAATTTGCTTTAGCTTTAAAAATTTTTAGTTTTTAAAAAAGAAATCGACATGCAGTTTCAGATATTGAAGCTGCTTATGGGTCTTTTTCTCTATTAAGATAGATGGTTTTATATTTGCCCAAATAACATTTAGAATGGTTATCTTCTCTTTTGCAGTAAAGCATGGTGATTATGATTGAAGGGACTATCAAGATCAGTTTTCTTGAGGAGGATTTTGATATTCATCTTCAGTTATCATTTGGAGCCCTTTACGGCACTTTATTAGTGGCTCCAAGCCAAGTAATGCTAATAAGGTGGTTTATAGTCTTATTAAAATGATCTTTATATCATAATACTATTAGCTCGGATTAGATAGTTATTTGTTTTTTTTATTTTATTTATTTTTATATTAATTTTTATTAATAAATTTTAATTAAAGAAATGAAATAATTGAAATTTATATTTAAAAAATCAAATACAAAATCATTAATAAAGTTTTTTAAAAAATGGATTTTTTTTTTTAGAAGCTTGGAATTATTAATTTTAAAATATTAACATGTGTATAAAGTATCGATTAGTGATTTGTAGTTGATCCCTTAGAACGTTCATGCTTCAATTAGGAAAAAAAAAAAGGTAAGATTGGGGAGAAAAGTCAAAGGATGTTATAGAATAAGTAAAAGACCCACGTCTGAATTTTACATCCTCACGGAATTAGATTTTTTCTTATAGAGTCGGTAGCCGATTTAACAATTAATTACCACTTTAATGATTTCGAGCATTAACATGTTAATTTTAGAGTCAACAATCACAAGGACCATGTGTTAATTTTTTTTTTAATCTTCTAAAATTAGAGATGGATAAAATTTGAATAACAGATTAAAAATTTAGTTTTGTTTAATTAATTTAATTAAAAAATTTATATAAATTTAATTTTTAATTCGATTAATTATTAACTAGTTTGATTTTATCGGTTAACCGTTAATCGAATTTTTTTTTAAAAAATTATTTAGTTATTATTTTTTATTTAATTCTTTAATTATATTAATTTTTTTACTATAAATATAAATTTTTATTATAAAATAAAATTATTTTTTAATTTTTTAATAAATTTTATTTAGTTATTTAATTATATTAATTTTTTATTCTAAATAAAATTTTTATTATAAAATTTAAAAAAATTTAATCGGTTCAATTAATTAATCAAATAGATGAATTTGGTTCGATTAATTAATCAAACTGAGTAAAATAAAAATTCAGTAGATTTAATTAAATTTTTTAAAAAATCGATTCAATTAATCGGTTGATTTAGTCCATTAATTAATCAAACCGATCGATCTCCACCCCTATCTAAAATTACTACATGCACTAAAAAAAACTAATTAGCATATACTCTCAACCAAACCATATTTCAACCCTAAAAAA
Source organism: Garcia nutans (assembly GCA_947685225.1). Classification (NCBI taxonomy): domain Eukaryota; kingdom Viridiplantae; phylum Streptophyta; class Magnoliopsida; order Malpighiales; family Euphorbiaceae; genus Garcia; species Garcia nutans. The sequence continues at coordinate 59,007,177 of CANTUV010000039.1, forward strand.
GCTGAGATGAATTTCATATTTGGATAATAATTATAATGGAAAATTAAGAGAAATAATTATCGCAATCATATTAATTGTTGGATATAATAAAAATCAAAACAAAACTATCATTCAATGAGTTATATATATATATATATATATCATAAAGTTGGTCGCAGTTGATCTATGAAAGTATTGACTTGTTCAAAATAATAAAATTAGCAATTAAGGTTGGATTTATTAATTGTTTTTCTTAAGAATATTAAAAACTCAACAATGAAAGAAATGGAAAGAAAAACCCATGAAAATTACACAACTCTAGTCACAATTCCACAGCTTTGAACCAGTCCAAGGAATATTTGTATATATATACATAATACTAATTTTATTATTTTTTAAATAATATTTCATCAATTTCAAATTGATATATATATACTTTATATTTTTTATTTACTCTAAATTATAATTAATTTAAATTAATTAATATACTAAATTTTTGTTATACCCATATTTAATTTTACTTATTGAATATATATCATATTGAAATAAGTATATAATCAATATATATTTGTATTTTTAATAAAATTAATTAATTTTCTTATTTTTATAAATAAAAAATAAGTCTAATTATTTGAGTAGATTTTAAAGGTTCAACTTCAACTTACCTATTTGATAATGATTAATTAAGAAAAATAATGATGATTATATATATGATTTAAAAATATAATAAGACAGGCTATGAAGATATTGTGATAAGATGACCACATTATACAAATTTTTAATTTGCTAGATTACAAATTTGGATTAAGTAATTAAATATAAAATCATCATAATTATTTTTTTATGTTAAACTTTTTAACCAAAACCACTAACCATGACAACCTAAACTTTATTAAAACTTAGGTTTCAAAACAATATTAATAAATTAAGATCGTGTATGTAGGAATACTATCTAATAATTCATCCTCTTCCACAACTACTCTAAAATAAAAAATAAAAAATCGATTTGAAAGTCGAAAATAACCAATTTCAACTAATTGGTAGTATTTTTTTTTTTAAGTTTTAATAGAGAGAGTTAATTAATTCAACGTCTATTGTCTAAAGAATAGAGAAAATTACATATTCACAAGATTTTTTAAAATTTTTATGTGTTTTATTAGAGTTTTTTTTTCTAATTATTTTCTAAAAATATATAATAAATTATATATAATAAACGTGTAATAAATTTGTATATGTCATATAAATTTAGTAAATTTATAAATTAATAAAAAAATTAAAATATTGATAAATTTAGTATTTTATAGTTTTTTTTGATAATTTTATAAAAAATTTAGAGAATATGAATTTATGGTTAGACTATATTTTGGTGTGAAATTATTATTTTTTTAATATTATTTTTTTTTATAAAAAAAAGTGGTGAAATTCGGATGGCAAAGAGTTAAAAAGAAAAAAAAATGGACATGGAGGAAGAAAAATGAAGATTTTTTTTAGTAAGACAAAACACCAAACTCAGACAAGGTGGGCGGTAATGTGTCCCTTCTGTACCATTCCCTCCATTCATATCTTTACATTTATTTGCATACCAAAATTTCAAAAGAATTTAACAATACAAATTGATTAGATTAGAATATTCTTTGGTCAATCCTTACGGCTTGGCCTTTCTCCAACACATTCAATTTAGTCAAACAAAAACTCTGCTTGCCAAGAATCAAGATTAACGCGTTCATGTACAAATTCTTAAACTTTCCAATTTATCATGCACCAAAACTCTCTTTTTTATACTAATAACTTCTAAAGTCTCTTTTATTTTCTTCTTTCTTTTTTGCGTCCTTTGTTTGTTACTGTACAGACTCTGACTTTGTCCTCCCTGTTGAATTTAGTAATTTCTTCTTAATCGGGTCTCAAATTCGAATACCCTTTTCTGTATTCAGGTATATTTATTGGCTGTTTTCTTCATTTGTGTTTGTTTGATCTTTCTTTTATTGATTTCTGTATCTGGGTTTTCTTTATTGAAATTTTAGGAAGTTAATTCAAGTTAAAGAAGGCATTTTGAAGGAAAGATACAATGGGTGGGGTTTGTTCTGGTGGAACTAAAAGAAAACATGTTAAAGTTGCTGAGAAATATTCTGGGTTTTCTGGGAAGTTGAATTCAATAAAAGAGAATTACCATTCTTATAATCATAACGGGGATGATTTCGGTAAGACGAATACACCTCAAAGGTATAATTCTGGTGAGCTTTTTCTGTCTTTTTCAAGAGAGCTTAAGCCGTCAACGCCTGCTAGAGGAGGGGCTGGCAAGGTATGTTTGATATTATCATATGTTTGTTTGTTAGTCATGGTTTTGGTTTTATTATACGCTTTTGGTTATTACTTATTAGAAGAGCAGACAAAATACTGACTTTTACTTACCTTGATTATTTGTGCTTAATTATAATCGATGGAGAATGTGACTATTTGATTATTCAAGAACAAGTTTCGACGAAAGCAAGATTCTTAGCAGAAAGGTTAAACAAATTGTGTTGCAAATGCGATTTTCGTTGTTGCTGGGACATGGGAAATAATCTGATGGTTCATTGAGAATTGTGTATTCTTAAGCTGCTAGATGAAATCTGATATCTACCACATATTAGATTGCTATCTGGATTTTTATTTTCTCCCTTTTATGCCTTTATTATGATGATCACTACTGTCCATCCAATGGTAATTACAATCCATTTCATTAATAATGAGTGAGATGCTGGTATCTCGGAACAAATTCTGATAAGCATCACTATACAAGAGACTCTGTGTGATTGGATAATAGACACATGAACTGCGCATGTGGCCAAGTCTTTCCCTTGTTGAGTTTAAAGGATATGATGAGTTTGCAAAAGAGTTAGCTGGCCGTTCCATGGGAGTATGTTCCTTAAATGAGTAGGGATATGCCAATGATAGAATTGATTATGACTTTGTCGAAGGCTCACAATGAGGCCTTGAAAGAGGTGCTTGTAGGTTGAATTGGTTCTAACTATATAAAATGTTACAAGGCATAAAGAGTTGCCTTTTGTTTTGCCGTCACTGAACTCTGTTGCTCAAAACTTCAAGAAAAATGATCAAGTCAGATTGAGTGTAATGGAATGCTATGATTCTTATTAAGTTACTTCATTTTAACCTAGGATCATTCGATGTTCTCTAGAATGTTGAACCGATGAACTTGAATTGTATTTGTGATAGTGGAAAAAAACTCTTCCACTAACATGCAACATATGAAATTACATTTTTTACTGCCTGGCTCCAAATGTCGTTTTTTAATATATCTTGTGTTTTTCCTTTGGCAGGATGGCCAGAAAAGTTCATTTATGGGAAAAGCTGGCGCGGTGAGCCTAGAGAAAGCAGTAGAAGTTTTGGACACACTAGGAAGTAGCATGTCAAATTTGAATGCCCGGAGTGGCTTTGTATCTGGCATGGCTAGAGGGAACAGAATATCAATATTGGCATTTGAAGTTGCTAATACAATAGCCAAAGGTGCAAGCTTGTTTCAATCGCTTTCAGAAGAAAATGTCCAGTTCCTGAAAAAGGAGATATTACATTCAGAAGGTGTACAACAATTGGTTTCGACTGATACGAAAGAGTTGCTAATTATTGCAGCTGCTGACAAAAGGTTGTTGCTCATTATAATTAGTTGATCTGGCTTTTACATCCAGCATAATTGGCTTTTGAAGAAATATAGCTTAACTTATGTCATCATCTTGCAGAGAGGAATTTGATGTATTCGCAAGGGAAGTAATTCGGTTTGGAGATCTATGTAAAGACCCACAATGGCACAACCTGGGTCGATACTTTACAAAGTAAGGTACAACTTTTATGATGCAAGATCTCCTAGTTATGTTCTTGATGTTTGCTGATGAATTTTTTTTTTCCATGGTTTTAATACTTCAGATTAGATTCAGAATATTCTACTGACAAACAAACTAGAGCAGACGCAGAAACAGCAATGCAAGAGCTGACCACTCTGGCCCAGCATACTTGTGTAAGTTTATTTCCATATTCAATAAGAAGTTTGCATATGTGTCGCTATTTTTGCTGCATTTTGTCATAGGTGAATGCTGGCACATGTTGAACTAATGCCCATGCAGTGTCATAATTGAATCAGTCGCCTCCTGGGAATCCTACACAGTACTGTTCAAAATCCACTTCATTACCTCTATTCCTTTTAAATATCTAAGTCTAACAAACAGCATTATTGCCTCATGTCATGAGAGTTAGATATCTTCTAAATAAAATATTATGTCACTGAACTTCCAAGTTTTTAAAACATTTTCCAGTGCATTTATTCTACAGTTGATTTTTAGACTATATTTTGCTTCTTGAAAAATTGTAATGTTAACTTCGTATTTTTCCCACTGTAAGACAGTTTTGTCTACTTTTGCAGGAATTATATCATGAATTGCATGCTTTGGACAGATTTGAACAAGATTATCAGCAGAAGCTTGAAGAAATGGAATCTTTACATCTCCCTAAAAAAGGTTTGGCATGGTCAACTTTTTTCTCCTCCCGCATTTTTTCAGATAATGTTTGTCAATGATTTAGGCATGTACATTTGTAATTAATCAGCAACATCTGATGCAACTCCTCAACTATTGGTCGCCTTTTTGTTGATGGTTAATTATTTGTGTTTGCTGCTTAATTGTATCATGCTTTGAATATGCCTTTTTATTCACAGTTCTCTTTCACTAATCATTCATTTGCCTTTTCCATAACTACATAGCTATTTTTGATTGATGTGATTCCTTATAACTGGTTCCAGTCACTTCTTTCTACTCTGCTTCATATCCAATATCTGCTTCAGACCCATTAACCATAGTGGAGCAGCTTTATTATTAACCAGTTATTTTCTTTGTAATTGTAGGAGAGGGTCTCACAATTTTACAAAGTGAGCTTAAACAGCAAAGAAAGCTTGTAAGGAGTTTGAAAAAGAAATCTCTTTGGTCTAAAAATTTGGAGGAGGTACATATTATGACCCATGAGTCAATGGTTACATCTACTGAAAATATACGCCATTTTTTAGATATTATTTGAATTAGTGCATTGTCATTATTATTTGTTCTAGAAGCCTTTGATACTTCTATCAATAGTTTTTTTTCTCTAGTTTTGCTTATTTCCCTAGCATGCCCCATATGTTGCTTCCTCCACTCATTTGAATGTAGGTTCTATAGAGTAGATGGCAACTAGTATTAAATAACTTGTGATTATGATGGAATCTACCGTCGATCGTTGGGGAAGAGTTAATATTAGCTGTTCTTGGCTTCCAAAGGAGACAGCAGAGGGTATTGCTGTTAGTCCTACTATCAAATTATCTTATTACCTTACGTTGCACTCTGCAGGTCATGGAGAAGCTTGTTGATATAGTTACCTACTTACATCAATCTATCTTAGAAGCATTTGGAAACAATGGTATAAATTCAGTCTTTTAATGCGAAAGTAGCTTATGGCCATATTATTAATATGGTAACTCATATGCATGTTTATTGCATTTCAAATTGCTTTTTGACAAGTCAGTTGCTTTATTTATTCATGTGTAACATGTTATATCATGCTAAATTGTTCATGGAGCAATGACTTCTGAGAGAACCATATTCTTTGAAAATCTGTAAACTAAATTTGTACCCCTGAACAGTACTTGTTTTTCTTTGGTCCTTATCTTTTCATGGATATCACTTGGTCTCATAATCTTATGCCTACTATTTACTAGTGCTATTTATCCCTGTTGCTGAGGATACTTTCCAAGTTCTAGTGCGAAAGTTATCAGCATTTCAGTTGTTGACTGTAGGTAGGTTTTATGGCCTTGCCCCTGGTTATCAAATCCAAGCCAAGGCCAATTTTTTTTTTTTCTATGTTAACTGAATTCTGATATCAATTGAACAAATAGTTCCATTAAGAAAATCTGAAGCTTGGAACATGTTTTATGCCCATGGAAAGAAATATTATAATTTTTTTTTACGCTACGATTTTGGTCATTCCCAAATAAAGGTTTCCCATTGTATGCCAATTTTCTTTTGTCTGATTGCGATACATTGTAAGGATACCTGCAAATGATAAAAGCTTATGTGAGTTGTCAACTGGCAGGTATCAGATTGGCTAGTGAGGAGCCTGGTAATAATCCTCGAAGACTAGGTGCGGCTGGTCTTGCACTGCACCATGCTAATGTCATTAACCTGATTGACAACATTGTGAGTTTACTGTTTCTTTTCTTGTTTTTTTTTCCTTATATTTAATGGTTGGAGTGGTTTTCTATGGGATTCTTACATGAATATTCATATGTTATTAGGCATCTCGACCCACATCCCTCCCCCCTAATACAAGGGACAATTTATATAACGGGTTGCCACCATCTGTTAAGGCAGCTTTACGTTCCCAACTACAGATGGTTGACACGAAGGAAGAGGTATGTATTTCTTCTTCATTATATGTTGCTTGTGTGTGCATTCGATAGTTGCTTAAATCTTATCTTGTTTCTCTCTACAGCTAACAGTAACTCAAGTGAAAGCTGAAATGGAAAAGAATCTCCAATGGCTTGTACCCATTGCCACAAACACAACCAAGTGAGTCGAATAGTAGTTCAAATATTTTTTTTTCCTTTGAACCCTTTTAGCCATGGTGGTTACTGCGTGTTTCTCCCCTGCAAACTTATTTAATATCTGATGCAAAATGTTACAGAGCACATCAAGGTTTTGGTTGGGTGGGAGAATGGGCAAATACTGGGTTAGTTGATCTCTCTTTCCCTGGTTCTCGCTTTGAGTTTACCTTGAATATGATGGATCCATTGCTGGAATGAATCTTGATAGTGTTTGTGCTTTTCAACAGAAACGAATTTGGGAAGAACACAACAGCGCAGAATACACTGATCAGGCTCCAGACACTTTATCATGCTGACAAAGACAAGACGGAGGAATATATCCTTGAATTGGTGACATGGCTACATCGTTTGATTAACTTGGTAAGGCATAGAGATCATGTTTTCAAAGCTATGCCTTTTCGATCTCCAACTAGCAAAGGACTCGTTTCAAACAAGAAGATGCAGACAGTTTTATCTGTCAACCTTGGAACTAAAACCTACAGCATTCAACTTTGTCAAGAAGATAGAGATTTATTAGAAAAAGTGTGTTGGAGGAGATTGGTACCAAGAATAAGCAAGAGTCAGGAATTTTCAGTACCAAATAGAAGAGGGAAAGTCAGGGAATTGAGCAGGAGCACCGGAAGCTCTCCAGCCAGGGAGATCGGTTCAAGAAAATACTTACAACATTCAAATATATTGGATGTTATGGATGGCTTGGATAGCACATCGTGAATTTATCTTTCATATGATCAAAACCCATTATAGGAATTTGCCTTCCCTTTATGAATTTTTATTTTTCCTGTATATTCATTCCGTAAATTTTCATTTTCTTATAGTATTATATACAAAAATTAGTTTAGTTATTTTTGTATTACACCAGTGGTTCCCGGAGTTCCATGAACAAACTTAGTGTTGTACAGAATCATAATATAGGTTAGTTGTGGGATATGCAAGAAGGATTTAACAATGAAACGAGTTAATAACTGCATTTTCTCATCAAATATAAGTCGATAAAATTTGGAGAAATTTTGAAACCTAATGAAAATATATTTCTCAGTAATCTGTTAAATTGGTAAAAAAATAAAGACATCAGGAATAATTATCGACTATATCAAAATGGGAATTTTTTTTTTCATAGGGATCAGATGGTACCGATGGGAGTGCCCGTATTGTCGTAACTGGCTAATGGGGCGGACACCCATCTCGCATAGTTATCAGCGAGATATGACCACTCATCACATCCCGTTTACTGCCATGAAGGATCATGCTTCGTGCAAATTTCGTTTCCCCATTTTGTAGCCACCACGTCGACTCTCTCTTTCTCTTTTGTCGATGTGGGATTTATTGACGCGGGACACAAGTCAATAAGTATCATCATCATCACTTTCATATCGTAAACATGTGATTAATACTTAATTAATCTTTTCCACTTGATAAAACAACAAAAATACGGTAATTTAGCTAAAAGACAGGTCTATTATAGGTTTTGAGGATCAAATGAAAATATCTAAATATGTCAGTTTATTTTTTTCTTTTACCATAATGTAAATATGTTAAATCTTTTTTTTTTTAAGTATAAGAGAAGGCAAATGTCTTTGAGAACTATTTTTGGGGAAAAAAAACTCCAATTAAATCATTTTAAACACACAAACTATAATCCATCTTAAATCTAATGAAGGATATAAACACCCATATTGAAACGAATAGTATAGTCTAATCAATCAGCAACATAGTTTGATTCACAATTAATATGGAAAATAATCATATTAACCCGTGAAACAAATGTAAAGAAACAACTGATTGAGCAAAAGATTTACTGGATTTAAAATCATGGAATAGCAAAAAAGAAAACAATCTACTTTACAATCTAAACTAAAAGCTGCATTTTTGTATAATTAGAATCATAAAAAATACAAGAATATTCAATTGCCTTAATGTTTTACAAAGATCGATCCTAATAATAATAAATCATATACTGTAAACCATTATAGAATAAAATAATAGATAATTGATTCCTAATTACAAGTTCATAAGGAAGGATCAATGTTTCCACATAAAATTGCATTATGAGGAATTGGTTCTTCATCTCTGATAGAAATAGCTGATGGGTCGTCTTCTCCAACACCTTTCACTCTGAAATACAGTTCTTGTCCAAGGTATCTTCTTACTGCATTCTGTGACCTCAAGTTCCACATTCCATGGTTATCCAACATCACCAATATTGCCGTCCATGACTCCGGATAAACCTTCTACCACAATTCAAATTAAATGATCAAAGCTCCCATAATAAAAGCTAACTGTTAAAGTTGAAAAGTATATTTATATATTAATTTGATCATTTGTTTATATTTTCTAGAAGTCAAATTTCTCATATTTGATTCATTTATTTGTTTTATTTGTAAGGTAGTTTAACAGAGACATAGAACTAAAACAAACCTGAACTGTAGAACGAGAAACAGCATCGATCAAGTTATATGTTTTTTTCTTGCTTTCATCCCAAATACCATAATCCATTCTGCAATTCAATTAACATTTAAATTTGTTGTTAATATCAGAGAAAATAATAAAGTTGAAAGTTTTAAAAAAAATTGAAAATGATGAGACCCTTACCCAACAACAAAAAAATTGTAGCCATCAAGATGCCAAGACTGAATTTCCTGAGAAGGATTTTGGAAAACAATATGGTAAAAATCGCGGTAATTAGCAGGAATAACTGAAGCCCCTTGAATTGGAACTGTGTCAGGAATTGGTCTATCAGAAACAAGTCCAAGCTTGAAAACACCATTGACTTGGAAATAGTCTGCAAGTTTTAATGGAGTCTCTGGAAGCAAATTTGAGACTCCATTGATTGTATATACTATTTTCTTCCCATCAAACATTTCACCATTTTCAAGTACCAATGTTTGCGACAGATTAATAGTTCCGTAGTGATAAGAACCTTGGGGATTTGGCCTGGCAGCTCCTACTAATAAGTCCCACCTGAAAAAAAATAACAAAGCATGTTATTTCATTTTATAATTCAGTTTGATTCTTATCAACCAGATTTTTTAGGAAAGTCAAAAGAGGTGAGATTCTTGAATGTACGAGGAAAAACAAGAAAAATAACGTTCATCATCAGATTTTTTTTAAAAATTTTATATGTTTTATCAGAGTTTTTTAAACGTTTTACAAACTTATAATAAAATCTTAAGAATATGATAAATTTATCGATTGATAAAAAAAATTGATAAATTTAAAAATACTAATAATTTTTGTACTTTTTTTGATTTTTCTGAGAATTTTATTAAAAAGGAAAAACTTAGAATAATTGTACCTTATTGAACGGGCTTGATTTAAGGAGAACTCATAATCCATAAGGGATGGTCCTACAGGAAAAGGACCAATAGGATATGTTATAGAGTCAGGATAGCTAATGATACCAATGCCCAGAAGTTCGGAATTGGTGAAACGAGAACTGGCAACCATGTAATAAGATTTGCCGTTGTTTTGATTTTTTGCAGTGACTAAAACTGAATAAGATTGGCCAATATGGATGTCCAAGCTACTTTGATATTGCTTTTGAATGTAAGACCCCTCTGTCTCTACTAAGAGCAGCCAATGATTCTGAATTCTAAAATTCAAGGATGTTCTCAATCCCACATTTGAAATTCTTAGCCTGTATGTTGCCCCTGTTATCCAAAAATTAAGAACAATGTAATTAAATTAGTCACTGAATTCTGAATTATTGGGAATAACCAGGGGGACGAAGACATGTTGATGCGAAGGGGCAGTTACTCTTTCTCTTTTTGAAAATTTGTACATATATAATATTTTTTAAGAATTTTTAAATTATTTATTAATTTTTTTTAATTTTAAATCACCCCCTCTTTTTTTTAATTTTTACAAAAAGTTAAAAAAATTACAATAAATTATTTATTCTATATACAATAGTTTTCTTTTAAAAAATTGATAAAATATTAATAATATATAAATGCAAAAAAAATAAAGAAAGGGATAAAATTTTCAACTAAATTAATTTGAACTCATTTAATAAATTAAATAACTCATTTATTTTAATTATTTTTTAAGAAATTATATTTATTATTTAATTTTTTTTTCTTTATTTTATTTTTGTTACGAATAATCTTATAAATTTAAAATTCTATACACATATATATTAATATTTTTTATTAATTAATTTTTTAATAATGAAAATATATTATTAATAAATAATAAATTTATAAAATATTATTAAAATAAATAGAGAGATAAATAATTACGGAAAAGCTAAAATTTATAAAAAAAATTTACTCTCCTTTATTTCAAATTCTGAACTCGCCCATAAATAACTATAGCATCTCTGAATGCTTAAATTTTCGTATCTGAGGCTAGTTTTTAAAAAATTACTTGTGTTTTAGCAATAGCTGCTCTCTGCGGTGTATCAATTGATTGAAAGACTTTGAAAGAAATTGTTCTACGCCTATTGGTACCCTATTCAAAGGATTAGTCCACGTTCATAAGAGCAAAATAACAATTAATTGAAACATTCTGAAATCACCTGGCTGGAAATTGAAAACTGATTGATAAGGTCCAAGTCCATTTATCAGAATTCCATCAGGCAGTGGCAGATTTCCTCCTCCATTATCAACGGCAGCTCTCAAGAACTACAATAATACAATGTTCTTAATTAGTGATCAATTGTATTATTTATCTTAACTAAAATTAATTTCTTTTACCCTGTGATCTGCATTGTACCAATCTCCAATAAGAACATCAATATCTTGAAATGGTTGTGGAAATGGAATTGGAATAACATCACGACTGTTTATACGAATTGCGCCATACCCACCAGCAGCTTTATGCAATAGAAGTGAAGGAAAATAAAAGAAACTCCCAATCTGATCCTTAACCTGAAAATTATAAGTCCAATTTTTTCCAGGCTGAATAGGACAGTTAGTCCCTGGAACTCCATCTTGCCATGAATTCCTCCTTAGTTGCACTCCATTCCTAAGCCAATATCAATTTTTTTTTCAATTTCAATTAAAATAAAAATTAAAAGAAGACTACAGGTGCACCCTGAACAATAGGTTTCGAATCGATTTCTCCTCCACATTGTAATACTTAAAAAAAATTAAAAGAAGACTGTTTGGTAATCGCTGAAATTAACTATTTAATTACCATGTAATTAGTAATGAATCATCCAAATTGTTATGAATGTTAACTGTCACAATATCGTTTGTTGTCACGTTCAAGATTGGTCCTGGAAATTGACCATTGATTACAATAACCTGATCATATATTAAAAATATAATAAGAAATTAATTAATTTCTTCCCTGAAATTAAAATATAATTTATGTTCATTTGTGTATAATAATAATGAAACAAAGAAGTAAAAAATAAATACCTCTTTATAAACACCAAGAGGAGCAAGAAGAGATAAATTGACACTCCATTTATAGTAATGATACGACGACGATTCAGCAATTATTGTCAATGTTGTCATAAAAATGCAGAGGAAGAACACTTCTGCGAATAAAGATTTCATCTTTTCTGCTTCTTTTTAAATGCGTCCTCTTTTCTTCACTCTTTATTAATTATTTTTTTTCTTATCCATAATCTTCTTAATTATAAATACATTGTAAATTTGAAAATGTATTATTATGTTCATTGGTCAATGTATATCACTTCCATGTTTCACTTAAATTTTGTTTAATTGATATTATAAAAGACAGGTTATTCATGAAGATAGCGCCTGTTATTACATATGTAGAGTTTATTTATTCTTTTTTAATAATTTTGTAAAAAATCCTATTTAAATATCAAGTAGAGGCCTTGTCAGGTTTTGGGCTTCCATGAGCAGATTTAAGGGATATTTACATAACTATTTTAAAAAATAATTTTTTTTATAAAATATTATAAAAATTAAAAATATTTATATTTTTATAAAAAATTAGTACAAAATTTTAAAAATATTTTATTTTTCAATAAAATAATTTTTTTTAAAATATCTTTTTTCTTATTACAATCAATATTTTATTTCAAATTTTTATTTTATTAAACTTTAATATTAAAATAAAAATATTCTAATAAAATAATAATAAATCTTTTAAATTATTTTTCACGGTATAAAAAATATAATTTTTTATAAAAAAATTAATTTTAATTATAAAAAATAAGTAACACTAAAAAAATAAAAATAAAATAAGATATAAAAAATTATATTAATAAAAATTATTAAATTTATTTTTAAATAAATTTTACATATTATATATATAAAAAAATAAAAAATATATGTATTATTTTATTATGTAAATATATTGTTGGTATGGTATAGATGTGTTATAGATGTATTTTAGATATTGTGTGTATAATATATTTTTATTATTTAAGTTGTGCATACTTTATGTAAAAATTATTAAATATTATATGAATATTATATGAATGTTGTGTGAATGATGCGAGAATAAATAATTTTAAAAAATAAAATTAAATAAATATTAAAAATATTATTTAAATATGTTTTAAATTTATAGTAAATATAATACAGATATGTTATAGATTTTGTAAATATAATTTATATTAATGTGTATATATTATGGATATATTATGTATATATTTATTTTTTAATATATAAATTAAAATTTTGACATTAAAATTTTTTTAAATAGAATAAAAATGAAAAGAAAAAATTATAAAAAGAAAAAAGGCCTAAAATGTAAATTTGAAAAATAATTTCCGTATATAATATTTTTGCAAATTGAAAACATTTGAGCGTGTATTCTTGAAAAGTATTCTTGAAAATTGCAACTTCAAAGCAGTGGGGAGTGTAAATTTCTCCGGATTTAATGTGTTGGTTTTCACAATAACATCACAAGTTGAAGTGTAAGAACAGCGCAGCTTGACGTTATTATTATGATTTGATAGCCCACTTTTCTTATTCTGTGATCCCTCTCCAAATCAAACAACTCTATCCTCAATTTTATATCCATATAAAAAATGCATTATTAATTTTGAAAGTTATATAAAAAAAATATGATTTTATTATATTTATATATATATTATTTATATATACATAATTTATTATTTATTATTTATGATTTTATGTATATATATTATTTATTCCACTAAATTAAACCTCCAACGTAAACAATTAACTGCATTTTTCTTTTTTCTCAAAAAAATAATAAAATAAAAAATCTGACTTACTAATATTTACTTAATAAATGCTGAGTCTATGTTTTATAAAAATCTTTATTTATTTTACTTTATACTTAATTTAATTTGTTAATAATATATGAGCACGGAGAGATTTATTACGGTGCTTATTTATTTTTTTAATCTGTGAAAAAAGGATAAGAAAAAAAGTTAACAGTTGACTGGTCATAATCCTTTGGTACAGGAGTTCAACCGTCCATTTTTTGAAAGATGAGCACGTGTCCATCCTCTGCCCTCCCTTGTCCCACATGGCAGTTGGCACATGTGAATGGGAAGTTGAAAACTGACAGCCTCTTAAATTCTAAAATTACAGCACTATTGACGGGTAAATTAAACTTATCGTCCGTGAAAAAATATACCAATACTGTTGTATTTATAATTTCATTTCTATATTGATCTCTCTCAATTTTTTACCTTTATAATAGAATAATTCCTCACATCAGCTAGCACCTTACATGAAATCATATGCTGACCTGACGTGATATGTCTATACCAATACACCACAATAACTATTTTAATATTATTATATTAAAAATAAAATAAATTACACGTATTTTTTTAAAATATATTAATATATTTTATGATTTTTAAAAATACTTTAATAATTTATTTACTAATATACTAAGTAAATAAAGTTTTATAATAAAATGCATCTTAAGATATTACGTTCATCATCCTGTTATGTGTGGCTTATCCGTATCATTTTTATATATAAAAGTCATATTTTATATGTCTCTGTAAAGGACATGACATACTCGACACGTATTTTTTATTTGAGAGTTTCAATATTTCATAGACTTTCTTATCTAAAATATCCATTTAATTATACTAAATACAATTTTCTTTTTATTTTCAAGAAACTTTACGGTTAAAAAATAATTTAAAAAAAACAAAAATTGGAATCGTCTGGATAAGATTGAAGAAAATTTACAAGGTCCTACTACTAGAAAGTCAATCATGGCCATTGTCAATTTTCATTTTTGTAAGGACCATATTTTGGTACTTGTCGATAGATGTCCTCTTCACCTTATCCTTATTGCTGGAGCTTGAATTCCGAACATTATTATTATCAAATTATTATATATTTTTTTCATATGAACTAAATATTAGTACAATGTCTTATTAAAAAAAAGTCAACTTTATCTTGCAATTTTTCTCTGTTTTATAAAAACGACCTCAAATGCCATAAAATTATATTTTAGTAAATTTTTAGAAATAATAAAAGTAATATTATTACCCACCACATAAAAAAAAAAGAAATGATAAAGTACATGTGTATATGTTAGTGAGATCGCTAGTTCAAACTACAATTTAAATAATACCTCTAAAGTTTATTAGCAATGAATATATTCTATGTGAAATTTCACTGTAAACTCGTATTGAAATAGGAGCAGTGAATTACTGAACCAGTCCCTTTAAAATTTATTTTAATGATTAAACTTCATTCTAAATAAATAGTCAAACTCCGCTGAAAATTTATCATGTGCAAAAAAAAAAATAGTATTATTATTATTCAAAAAATTTACACTTAACACCTTTAGTTATTTTATCATTTATATTTTCAACTTAAGTATTTAACCCTTTTTATTTATCAATTTATTAATAATTTAAACACTAATTAGTTATCTGGCAGATGATGTGAAGTTTACTTTCTTGTTGCACGTGAATACAATGAAATTTGTTGATGTATATTATAAAATGTAAAAAAAACCCTTAAATAAATTAAATTATTATTTTTAAATTTTTTTAAGTAGTTATTGGATCATCTTATATTATGAGCTTAGCCTATCATCTCTGCAATTTTTTTCCTTTTCCTTCTAAAAATCCCAAAATCTCCCTCCTTTCTTAAACTTCTTAAACTAAAACTCAACTTTTTTAATCACCTAATGGTATTCACATACTCCATTGCCAAGAAAATTTGGACTTTGAATCCAAAAAACTTTGAAAAAACAATTCAAAACAATCCCCTAAAAAAATTGAAATCTTAAATTTACAATCAAATCATCAATCAATTAAAAATACAGAAAATCTCCAAAGGTTTAGTATTTTTGCAGAAAATCTCAAAATTATTAATACTTCTTTCTTTTCTTCACCATTGTCGAAATCGCCCTAGCTAGCAGTCAAGTGCCATCAGCGTGGACCACTATTTTCGATGTAGTTGATGATTGATAGTTTTGTTGCATTAGCTCCATAATTGAAAGTTGTCATCAATGGTAAAAATTATTCATTTGATACAAGAGTCTGATAACTTTAATCTTTCATCAAATTCATTAGATTCATCGGTGAAGATTAAATCTTTTTGAACTTCTCAACTATGATGAGAGCTCCTGCGATCTATTCTCATCCAACCTTCTTGATGCTTCTTGTTTTTGCTACTGTTGTTGATTCTTGTTGTTGATTCATCGTTGTTGGAATTTCAAAAAACTCACTGTTATTAGTGCAGAAAAGATGAGTTCTGATATTTGAAGTTGTGAAATAAACCAAAAAAGATGATTGAATATTGATCTTCGAATCTCGAGAACTTTGTTTTATTTTCTAGGCAACCATACAGAAAAGAAATCGGAAACATGTCTTAAATTTGATTGACTTTAGAAAATACATAAAACAAAACTTTTTTTTTTGCAAGTCAAGAACATAAAATAAATTAGTGTGATGATCTCCTTTAGTGGTAAACTGAAAATTGATGAAACCCAGATGTGTTTCATCTCTTTTCCTAATTTTTAATTTTATATTTAATATTCTTTTTTAATTGAAAAAATAATTTTTATATTTAGAGACCTTTTATTATTTTAAAATAAAATTTATTAATTTTTTCCATATCATAACTAATATATCATTTATATTAATGGCATTTGAGAAATATGCATTGATTAATATCTGATCATATTAAATATAAAAAATTAAGTTAAAGAGATTATATAATTACTTGAAAAATATATAGGAGTAAAATGATAAAAATGGATGTATTAAGCTAAATTTATGTGAGTAAAAAAAAAAGGCTGTATATACGCTGTCGAGTTTATATCATTGCTGAGTCAGCTAGGCAGTTGATCTGTCCAAACCTGCACTGTACTCTGCAGACATAAAAGGACTTTATTACTTGTATTTGAGGCATTGGCATGTGTGCATATACATTTTAATTACAAACACGAATTAATTAGATAATTATATATAATTATATTTTTTTCAAAATAAATATTATAATTATAATTATGAAATATAAAAAATATATTATTATTTAATAAATTTATTACTTTATATAAAATACCTAACTAGAATCACAATTATATTACATAATATTTCAATACAAACGACTAAATCACTGAGCTAATAACTTTGTAAAATTACATTAGAGGTAGGATCACTTATAATTTGAGAAATTTAATAAATATTTCATATATATATATATTAAAAAATTCTGATATTTTTAAAAATATTATTGTTATTATTATATTTTTTAAATATTTAATATCCTAAAATAAGATTAAGAAAAGTTATTTTTGATTTGACATCAAAAAATAAGGCACCTCCTCCACCGGCTCTTTGGCAATTTTCCACCGATATATCTGCGGCTAGCGCCATGCATGTAATGCCGTATGCTTATTGGCTCTGTTAATATGGACACGATCTAAACAGTAGCACAATTTGCCCTTTTTTATTTTATTTTTTTATCAGCAAGAACAATTTGCTTGATACGGCATGAATTTTGCCATATTTTTTCTTTTAATTTTTTTAATTTCAGTAAGAATAATTTTCGTTTCATATGATTTTTCTTATAAATTTAGAAGATAGCATCTAATAAATCAATACACTATTCACATTGTATTGCTTTTTTCTGTTATTAAGGTCAAACAACAAAAAAATGATATTTTTGTTTTAATAAAAATTTGTTTCTATTTAATAATTATTAAGAATGATTTGAATGTTGCCTACTAATAAAAAATCCAATGAATGTATGACAAAAATAATTCCAAAGGAATGCTAGAATATGAACTTTTTCACATTGGAATTTTTTTTTTCAAATTGCAATATCAAATTAATCATTTGCAAGTCATCAATTAATAAAAATAATTTTCCTCATTTTTTAAAAAATAATTTATAATAATAATCATAAATATAATATTTGTTAAATAAAAAATGAAACAAAGATTGAAAAATGAATCATATTTAATGACTTTATGATTATGACTGAATTATTTATACAATTAATCAATTGCATTTACAGAAAATATATTTTTATCAAACTATCAAAATTAATAAGGATCTTTAAATTCTAAAAAGAAACACTGATTAACTGACATACATTTAACAAATTAAAAAAAAAGATATAGAGAGACTAATTTTGAATTTAAACGTTTGTTATTTTTTTTGAACTGTCTTAAACATTTGTTATTTGGGTTTTTGGCAGTGCAATGAAAAAAAACGACAAAAGAAAATAAATGAATAGAAGATAATTTACATTTTTTGTTTTGTTTTGTTTGATTATATAATAAAGCAAAACTTATAAATTTTATTTTTATTATTATACACTCGTCATTTTAAATTGAAGAAAATATAAATTAATAATATCTTAGATTATGCATTTTTATTTTTTTAATTTCTCTCGAAATTAATGAAATTTTTTTTTGAAGAATTGGAAAAAGTTATTCTCATCCTTTTCGGCTTTTCCTATTTTCTTTTTTTTTTCATTTATTTTTTTAAAACAAATAAAAGCTAAATGAATTTTTTAAAATTATAATTGAATTAAACTACTTTTACTGCAAAGCAGAAAATAATCCTCCTAGGGAGAAGCATCCAAGAGATTCAAAAGAAAAAAGACTCAAAACGTCAGTCATATATTGGCTGGTTGTGAGGTACAGATTCTACGGCACCGACGGTTCGCCGAGTCATCAAATTGACAGATCAGACAGCCAGGTAACTACTCTAATGGAGAAGACTCTATCTTGTTAACCAAAGCTTAACTAACCATGGTTAACTAACCTCCACTTCCCTATAAATATCAACCAAACTCATCGGACATTCTTAAACCACACGTCACAATTACATAATCCAGCCCAACCGAAATTAATTAATTATATTTTGATCCTGAATATCGCCTCCATGTCTTCTCTTTCATCTCCGATCACCTCCTCCTCCGCTCATTTTGCCTCGCTATTGCCTACCGAAGGTGGCCGTTCAGTGCCCTATAGTGTCAGTATTCAGCGTCCACTCCGTATATCCGCCGTTTGCGCCACCAGTACCGCTGAGAGAACAGCGTCTCCCTCTCACATTGTGTCGCCGGGATCACTTTATGAAATTCTCGGGATTCAGACGGGCGCTACTTGTCAAGAGATCAAGGCTGCTTACCGGAGACTAGCAAGAGTTTTGCATCCTGATGTTGCAACTGACTGTCAAAAGGAGAAGAAGAAGAATGAATTTATAAAAATTCATGAAGCTTATGAAACGCTGTCGGATCCTGAGAAACGGGCCGATTATGACCGCTCCTTCTTCTGGCTTGGAAGGCCGATGAGTTCTCCGTTTATGACCTCGCCGGCGGCTACTCCAACAGCAACAGCGAGTTCTTCAGCTTATTCTGTATTCTGTGGATTTACAAAACGAAGATGGGAAACTGATCAGTGCTGGTAGAAGAAAATTAGTGTGTCTGGTTAAATCGATAATTAATTAATTATAATTACATTGTTGTACGTAATTAAGATTGAATTATTGTATTATGAGAACAGGCGCCATTTTTACAGCTTGTTCTAAATATTTTATTCTATTTTTTTCCCATTTTGAGATTTTGCTTGGATAAATGGAATTTACCCAAATGAAGAGTTGTGTAATATCAGCTTGATTGTATCTTCAATATTAGCTAAAACTAATTAAAATTGAGCTTTAAATGTGATAATTAGTTATTAATAAAATGGATTCTACTGCTTGCTAAATTGAATAATAGATTATCAACAGAAACATTACACATATTTGATGATGAAACTGTATATTTTTATTATCAGCTCTAAATCATACTGAAGGAAAATTCAGATTGAAAATGTGGTATTTTTATCCTCCAGTATTTCTTGATCTCAGTTCTAAATCCTTTTAGGTCTCGTATAAAAGCATACAAGTTAATATTTTTTTTTTAAAATTCATTTTTATTTTATTTTTATAATTTTTTATTTGTAACAATATATTTTTTAATATTTTAATATATTTCTCAAATTTATTAAAAATATACAGAATATATATATTTAACATATATTAAAAATAAATCATATTTTAAAATTTTTTTATTTGTAATTTTATAAATTTTTATTCGATAAATTTATATTTTAATAGAGAAGATATTTAGATATTTGTCTAACAAAACATTTTATTATAGAAATACTATAAAAGTTAAAAATATTTATATTTTTATAAAAAATTAATATAAAAATTTTAAAAATTTTATTTTTTAATAAAATATTTTATTTTTTAAAAAATATCTATCATCTCAATACAATCAATATTTTACTTTAATTTTTTTTAAACTTCACTTTTAAATAAAAAAATTATAAAAAATAATAATAAATAATATTTTAAAATAATTTTTATCATATAAAAATTTTAAATTTTACAAAAAAGAAAAAGAAATTAATTTTAATCACAAAAAATAAATAATGCTCAATAAAATAAAATAAAATATAAAAATATATTAATAAAAATTATTAAATTTATTTTTAAACAAATTTTATATATTATACATATGAAAAAAATACACATAATTTTATTATATATATATATATTATAGATGTGTTGTAAATATTATGTGTATTTGTTGTAAATATTATGTGTATGTTATGTTTTTAAGATTTAAGTTGTGCGTATTTTACATAAAAATTGTTGAATGTTGTGTGAATATTGTGTAGATATTTTGAGAATAAAAAAATAAAATTAGATAAATATTAAAAATATTATATAAATATATTATAGATTTGTTACATATGTATTATTGATATTTTATAGATATATTATAGATATATTTTATATTATTGAGTGCGTATATTATATATGTTATATATATTATATACATGTGTATGTATATGTATATTAAAAAAAATTTAAATAAAAAATTATGAATAGAATAAAATTAAAAAAATTATAAAAAGAAAAAAAAAGAAAATTTAAAAAAAAGGCACGTATTTCTGTAAAACAGGTAAATGATGTATATTACTTCTTTTGATAAAACCTCTTTTACGGTCCATGGAGCTGGCTCAACCACACTCAGAAAAATTCGGAGATCCATTGGGCATTTGGTTAGGCCTAATTGGAAAGTTTGCGCCAATATTCAAACTTTAGATTTTATTATTTTTGGTGGGCTTTTCTTAGGCCCTGGCTTTCCTTTCTTTTATTTTCTTTCTATATTTTAAATAAAATAATAATAAAAAGGTCAAAGCGCAATCTTGATAGTTCTTATGATTATTTAACAAAAATATTGAGCTATAATAAGCATGAAAAACAAATGTAATTTAATAGTATTTTCTATTTAATTAAGCTTAAAAATAGTACCAAAATTATAGATTTTTTGAAATATTATAAACTTATCAATTCAGAAAAATATTATCAAACCTACATAAAAAATTTAATTAATTTTTAAATAGTACCTTATATATAAAGTTATTATGAGTATATTATATAATTTTACAAAATTAATTAAAATATTCTTTATAACAAATAAAAATTTAGAAAAATCTAAGGTATAATTTCCTCGAATATTTATATATTTATTTTTTTGACAATAATATATTTATATTTGCAATTAGAGATTAAAAAAAATCATCAGAGTTGATGGAGTCAATCGATA
This sequence comes from Garcia nutans, assembly GCA_947685225.1. Lineage (NCBI taxonomy): Eukaryota > Viridiplantae > Streptophyta > Magnoliopsida > Malpighiales > Euphorbiaceae > Garcia > Garcia nutans. The sequence continues at coordinate 59,028,765 of CANTUV010000039.1, forward strand.
ATTGGCAAGAATAAGTAAAGATTTGATACACAATATGATTCAGATTTTCGAGTGCATAAAATTATCTTCTTAAAATAGAATCTGAAAGCCTCTCCATCCATGACCACTGCATTTTTGTCCTCCAATTCTCATCCACTCACTCTATAATCCTCACATTTTTTGTCGCCCTTTCCTTTTTTCCCACTTGTTTACTTTCTTCCCATAACTCCTCCTTCTCTCTGAAAATCTTGACCATGGCAGCTGCCACTGTAAATACCGCAGTTTCTCTTTCAACTACCAAGTTCTCAAACGCTACCCCAGAAAGACTCAGTTTCAACAAGGTAATTTCTACTTAATTTATGATTAACAAAGTACTTGAGGTTAATTTCTACTTAATTTATGATTATAATGATTGAGTTCTGTTATTGCAGGGCGTTTTGTATTACAAAAATGTGTATTTTAGTGGGAGAAGGATGTTACTATTGAAGCTCAAGTGACTACTACACAAGCTCCTGCTAAAGTTGAAAAGGTTTCAAAGAAGAATGAGGAAGGTGTAACTGTGAACAAGTTCAAGCCCAAGAATCCATGCACTGGGTCGTGCCTTCTCAACACATAAATTACAGGGGATGATGCTCCTGGAGAAACCTGGCACATGGTCTTCGGTACTGAGGGTCAGAACTTCATTAATTAATTCTTGGGTATTAATTAAAGTAGTTTAGTGTTTGATATCTAATTGAATTTTCTGTGATGGGGTGGCCATTGATGATTTGGATGAAACAGGAGAAGTTCCATGCAGAGAAGGCCAATCCATTGGTGTCATTGCTGATGGCATTGACAAGAATGGGAAGCCTCGCAAACTTAGATTATATTCTATTGCTAGTAGTGCTCTGGGAGACTTTGGCAACTCTAACACTGTCATAAATCTCTCTTTTTTGACTCTGTGCAATTCACTCTGTGTTCTTGAGGAAAACCTTTTTGTTTTCTTTAAATTGAATCTTGGCGAACATGTGCTTTGCAGGTTTCTTTGTGTGTGAAAAGGCTTGTCTACACCAATGATCAAGGAGAGATAGTGAAAGGGGTCTGCTCAAATTTCTTGTGTTAAGGATTTAAATTTTAAAATCTTATACTCTGGGTTGGAATACCTATATAATGTGTTTATGATTACTGATCAGAACAATAAATTTGAGAAATTGATGTATGCAGGGGCGTAGCTAGGCCTGGGCACGCCCGGGCAGCCGCCCAGGCCTGGCTGAGGAAAATTTTCACTACTGTCAGCATTTTATGCATTGACAGATATAAGCAAAGGTTTTATCCCATATTGCAATTTATTTGAGACATGCCCAGCTGGGATGTTGAAGATTATGTGTGTGAGAGAGACGGAGAGAGAGGCACAATCAAAATCCAATAGAAATCAAATAAGCACCCCCACCAATTCCAGTTGAAAAGTGAGAACTATAACCCCACAAACCATCATATAAATTGTAATTAAACATCACACATAACCACCCCATAAAAAGCGCTCACCAGATGAAAAAGTGCTCCTTAGTCCCAGCAACTGTGGGATAAGAGGATGCATGCAACAGTTCAACTATTCCCTCGCCTTCTGCAAAGAGACTGTTTCCACACCATGTAATGGATAAAACCTTTAGAACAGAAATTTTTTTTGTTCAATACTGAAAGGTTTTATCCATTACATGCTGCCGTTAATGGTGGAGAGCAGTAGCAGAGCAGCGGCACCTTGCCCGGGCGTCGATAACTTGCTGGCTACGCCACTAGATGTATGAAGTATGAAATATTCTAATAAATTTGAGGTGGGTAGCAATTTTTCTGAAATTTCGTTAGCTTATCAGAAAAATGGCAAATTCAATCTGTAATTGCAAAATTCAGCAAACAGTGATGAAGTTTTTGGTAATTGTCATCAAGTTGACAGAAACAATTGTTTTTGGCTTCAGGTGACTTGAAACCTGGAGCTGAAGTTAAGATCACTGGACCTGTAGGAAAGGAAATGCTCATGCCCAAAGATCCAGATGCCACAATCATTATGGTAGGACTTAGATTCATAACTATATTAAATTTAAGTTGTCTAAATCTATTTAAATGAGTATTTAAATTCTTTGAACTTTCCTTGTCAATCATATCATGAGATACGACAAAGTTTTACCCTCGCCATCACTTGCTGCAATCTTATTCTTTTATCCTACTTAGTATCAACTATACACAAGAAAATTCATGCATAGGCAGAGTTTAGATTTCCTTGTCAATAATATTTCATTAATATGAGCAATTGCTTGATTTACGTTGCCAGCTCGCAACAGGAACTGGGATTGCTCCTTTCCGTTCATTCTTTGAAAAGCACGAAGACTACAAGGTATAGTTACAAGAATAAGTACCAAAACATGGCAAAATTAATCCTGAAAGTGACAATTAACTAATTCAATGCAGTTTAATGGGTTATCTTGGCTATTCTTGGGTGTCCCAACCAGTTGCTCTTTGTTGAACAAAGATGTAAGTTATAATTAGTTCGCCTTCGTTTCAAATTTTAACAAATGGGTGCTTTACAAATGTACTAATCAAGCTTGGAAACAAACACAGGAGTTTGAAAAGATGAAGGAGAAAGCCCCAGAGAACTTCAGAGTTGATTATGCAGTGAGCAGAGAGCAAACAAATGCTAAGGGTGAGAAAATGTACATTAAAACTCGAATGGCTGAATAATCAGAAGAGCTTTGGGAATTGCTCAAAAAGGACAACACCTATGTTTACATGTGTGGTTTGAAGGGAAAGGGGAAGGGTATTGATGATATTATGGTGTCTTTGGCAGCTTGAGATGGTAAATATCAACACTTAAAACTTTTTTTTAACTAGTCAATGTCTTTTGGTAATTAACATAGCATAATATGATAAAATTCTTTTGCATTGAAACACATTCTACCAGTAGGCGTATATTTCCCGTAAACTTAGAATCGATCATGGTTTTAAATATCGATTGTTCCATATTGGAACGCCCGATTTTTATCAGAATTTGGCACTCCCGATACGAGATTCGCCATTTTTTATATGAAAATTTTCAAATAATGAAAATCGCATTGAATCGTTAGACAAAAATGGTAAATCGATGAATCGGCGATTTTTAACCATTACAATTTGTTAAATCGGCAATTTGAAAACAAATTGCTTCTGTGAAATTAGAAGAAGAAAAAGAAGAAGAATGATGGTTTTGGTTTTACAGTTAAAGTAGTAGTAGTAGAAGAAGAAGAAGAAGAGAACTGTGTAATACTCTTAATCATTTTTTTTTCTTTTTTGTTGGAGCCGAAGAGGAATAAGAAGAAGAAAGAATTATTTCTTTAAATAATTAATAAATAATAAAAATAAGCTAAAGAAGAGGTAATTATTTCTTTAAATAATTAATAAAAATTAATAAATAATAAAAATAAGCTAAAGAAGAGGTAATTATTTCTTTAAATAATCAATAATAATTAATAATTAATAAAATTAATAATTAATAAATAAAAATAGTTAAAATTAAAAGTAAAATTAAAATTAAAAATTAAAAATAAGAGAAAGAAAAAAGAGAGAAAATTTAAATTAATTTATATATTGTAAAAAATAGTTATTTCTTGTTTTGCATCGATCTAATTCATTCCGTTTTATCGAGTTCGTTACTTGATTTATTTGATTATGTTATTTTAACTGCATTTACGATAGCGGTAGCTGATTCAAACTGTTTCATGTCGATTCAATCCGATTTTGTTTTATCGTAACCGATTCTAATTTCGCAACAAATTTTGTAATTTAAAACCATGGTTTGAAGGCATTTGGAGAAGCAGAATGAGTTGTTAATGAGGCATATAATTCAATGTCCCATGAATTGCATAAGCTTCAGATTTGTTTCATTCGGTTCTGATTCTTTTTCTTGATTTTATAATTATTTATTCTTAATTTAAATATGTCGATGATTAATGATTAAATTAAACATTATTAATGTAATTGGCAAAGAAAGAATGAAAAATTGATTTGACCAGGCAAAGTGCGAAAATTTAGTCTAAAAATGATTATTCTTTAAAAATTGAGCTAAATTATGGTTTTGGATTAAGTGAATACTAATAATTGTTATATAACATATATTTTTGAATTGGATTATTTTTTCTTTATTTTTAATCATTGAGTAAATAATTATTATGATTATTATTATTGTTGTTATTTCTAATTTAGTAATTTTTTTAATACAATTTAGTAATATTATTATTTAAAAAATTGTAACATGTGTTTAATTATTGTTAAAAACTATTTACTTATTGTTATATTGTTATTTTTAATTAAGTTTTGATAACAATTTGATCTTTATTATTATTATGGATCAATTTTAACATATATTATTAATTTATATATTGTAAAAGATATTTATTTTTTTATTTTATTACGGTTCGATTCATTCCGTTTCACTGATTCCGTTACTTAATTTGTCGGATTCCGCGATTACAACTGCATTCACGATAGCGGTAGCCGTTTCATGCTGATTTAGTCCGATTCCGTTTCAGTGCGATCGATTTTAATTCCGCGACCGATTCCACGATTTAAAACCCTGGTCAAGAGGGAGAGGGAGCTCACGAGAGACGAGGTTAAGGGCACAGATCAGAGACTTCGTTTTATCCAAGTAGTCAGGAGAGGGTTATGGCTCCTGCCGGAGTTAGTGTTGTTGTTGGTGGTGCTCTAGCTGAGCCACCATGACGGGAATGATTTATTTTTAACGGTTAATGTTTTGAATAGAGAATTAAGAGATATATAAATTCACTACACGCACAACACAACTGGCTCGCTCTCTCACTCTTTCGGCTTTGGGAAAAACCTTCTCTTCGGCGTTCTCTCTCTCTTTTTTGGTTTTGTGTTAAGGGAAAGAGAGAAAATTGGAACCCAATTACGGTGTCGTATTATTTCTTTACATTTGGTGTCGCAAACACGCCTTTATATTTTTTTAAATGACAAAAAAGCCCTCTCCGTGTGTTTTTATAATTTACGTAAATCTTTTCTTTTCTTTTTCTATTTTAATTTTAATTCCAAATTTCAAATGCGGTCTTCCATTTTTTTTAAAATTTATAATAGTGGAAATAATTGGGATACTTCTTAAATTAATTGTAACAAATTTTGAAATTGTATATATATATATATATTGAAAAATTAAACATAATTTTATAATAACATGATTGTGGCAATTTTGATAAAGTAATCTATAAAAAAAAAGTTTTGATGAAGGAAAAAATAAATATTTTTACGTGTAAGATTTTTTTAATTTTAATAGCAAAAAATTTGAAATTTTTATTAAAAATTATTTAATTTAAATATTATCAAGTTGGCTATCTGGAAATATATATATATATATATATATTTGAAAAAGGAAATATATATATATAGTTGATTCAAATATATAATGGTAATTTCATATTCTTACATATTTAACTATATTAATATAAAGTGTTAAATTTGAAAATAATACACAGAATGATATTAACAAAGTGTCAAACTTTATTCACATAAAGTGTAATTTTTTTTAAAATTTTACATTGCTTTTATTTTTTAAGCATCATTTATTCCTTATTTCAAAAATTTACAGTGCTTTTTATTTTTAAGTATCATTTATTCCTTACACTTTAATTTTGAATTAATATGTTTGAAGGGGGTAAAGACTAAAGAAAGATAATAACTCGGTAATTATTATATTTTATTTCCCTTCACTCCAATTAAAATCTCTCCCAAATATAAATTAAAAAATTAATTTATAAATTAGTATCTAGTGTAATTTATATAAAATAATTATTTCAAATGTACCCTAAATATATGGATTTGAAAATAAGAACAAATCATATTTTTAATTTCAATTAGAAATGAAACTAAATTCAGTCGTGACACATTGATTTACACACTTTTTTTTTATCAGAAATTGATTTACACACTTGTAGAAATTAAAGTATGACAAAATTAATTAGTCGTGTGCTTATTATATAAATATTTTATAAAAATAAAATATACTATTTAATTGAATGTTCTCCAAATGTAATATCCCTTTTCAAATCAATCTTTTCAGAAGAAAATAAATACTTATATACGATAAAACAAAAACAAATCATATTTATGAGAAAAACATGTCCTACCAAATTGGAAACATTCCCCATAATTTTTTTGAAATTTCTTCAAAATAAATAAATTTTTTTCCCAAAAATATTCATTTTTTTTCTTTAAAAATACCAACTTTTTCATCTATTAATTTTTAAAATACCCTTTTTTGTAATTTTCTCTAATTTTTTTTTATTAGGAAAGATTAAAAAAGAAAATGACACATTTATTGCATATAACATTTTCAGAAAGTAAACTACATATACTCATAGAAGCTATTACAAGTGATGAAGATAAACTACTCACACACAAAACTACACTACATATAATTGCCTCTTATTACTTCTATTATTATTATTAGCACAACTTACTAAGTTTAATCAATGTCATTCATTCCTCTTATGCTGCCAGGTGAAATTAGGCATTCAGTATACACAATAGCCTTATTATACCTTCCATCTGGGAGGTCATGAACATGGATGTCTTCATATCTAACTCCATCATACATCACAAAACATTTGTGTCTTACAGAAACTATAAGTTTGCCAGTTTTAGTGAAGCATTTTGGATGCAGGCGATAATAAATTCGAAAATGGGATTCTTGATTTGAGATTTTGGGGATTGTCATCATTTTTTTCCAAGTTTCTTTCAGCCCACCATTTTCTTCTTCCACTTCTTTCATTACCCAAAAAGATTGGTCATATTGGCGAAACACACAAAGCGCATTTCCCCAAAGTAGCAAGTTCAATTCTGCAACTACAATGAACTGATCTTCATCATCTTGAAACAGAGTAGGTCGAGCAATTGATTGATCAAAAGGAGGAGAAGAAATTTCTCTAAATGTTTCATCTGATAAATTGAGACATAAAATTTTGTCAGCAAATTTGTGGGTTTTACTAGCAGCCCAATAAAGGCGACCATTTGCTGGAATTCCTTCATTAAAAACAGAGTAAGCTAATTCTCCAAGATTCTTCCATGTATTTCTTTTAACTGAAAGCACATGAACCTGTTTTTCACAGAGACTCACTACTTTATAATCATCCATGCTTAAATCGAAGCCCAACCCACATACTCCTTCACAAATACCCAACTCTTCAGGGAGAGGTAATGTTCTGTAATCGCCAATAGATGGATTCCATAGAACAAGGGTGTTAAAATTATAATAATCTTGAATGGCTATACAGAGCATCCCATGGCAGGCACCAGTCTTGATCTCAAAAGATTTACCTCTAATCAGAGGAGAATCAACCTCCATAGCTACCCTGAAAGAATCTTCTTGAAACCCACCACCCAAAGAATACAATTTACAGTCTGATCCTTCAGATTCTGTGCGTTTGTTATAATAAAGCAAGAGATTACTCTGGTTATGAGGACAGTAGGTTAGAGGATCGCAGTAGAGATGGCGATAAAGAAGCCAATAAGGGAATCTTGATTGAGTGATAAAGTGAAGCCAAGGCTTTGAAACACACCTGAATCTGACTAAAGATTTGACCGGCAATCGGGAAAGGATGTCGGTGATGATATCGGCAGGAAGATCTTTAGCCGACGGAGCCATTTCCGATGAGGACCAGATCTTTAAAGCAAGCAGTTCAAAGACTTGTTATAAATCAAGAAGAAGACGAAGAAGAAGAAGAATTTAAGACGGCTGTTGGGTTTTTGTGGGTTTCTGAAAAGTCTTCGTCTTTGTTGGATACAAGTGTTTTTTGTCTTTGGTGAAAGATGGAACTTGGAGCCTTGGACAGTGCTAGATTTAAGAAGAAATGAACACGTTACCGAAATTTATCGGCAACTCAAAAAGGTAATTAAAATTAATTTAATTTACTACATATATGAAGTTAGTTATTAACTGCACATACTGTTACAATTAACATACATATATATGCCTCAATTTCTGGCTCGTGAACATATATTTCTTTTTTTTATAATATAATAACTAATTTTAATAATTCAAATAGTGTTTGCTTTCGAAATAAAAAACAATTCAAATAATGTTTAGTTATATAATATTAAAGTAAATTATTTTAACACTCCTCAATTTGATATGATTAGTAATTTAGTCTATAAATAATTAAATATTTTAATCATTATTTATAAACATATAAAATTTTTTTACCACATTTTAATTTATATAATATTTTAATTCTTAACATTTTAGAATATAATACAATTTAGTCTTATAATTATCATATTATACAACATTATAATCTCTTTAGCACTTTCAATTAATATTGGTTTAAGATTTGAAAATACTAATTTTGAAACTCTAGGAACTACACTTAATTTAATTTACATACATTGAATTATTTGAATTTCCTTGCATGAAAAGGCTCATTCACACAAAACGTTTGAACTTTATTTAAGTCAAATCTTATCAAATTTGTAGCGATATACCGCTTTAAATAATATATTAAAAATAAGTGATTTCCTAGTCGGTGAAAGAATTATACAAATACTTCAATTTAAAGTTTACTCACACTTTATAATCATCTATACTGGAGAGATAAAAGAGTACAAATGTCCTGCACAATAAGTCAATAACCATACAAACTCCTATTTTATGATTTAGCTTCGAAAAGGATCATATTTCAAAGGAAATGAAAGAGACTGGCAAAACCTCAGTTGTGCTGCCACCTGCTTGCAGAATCCTTGTTGCCACACTTGGCTGCTGGCAAGTGACGATATACAAGTGATCAAACAAAACACTTGAACTGAACCAGAGTTGTTACCAACAGTGTCAAGTATTTGATTGTGATCTCCTGGGAAGCTTGCCTCGCAGCATTGACTAATTTGGTACAAAACAAACTAAAATTTGTATTTTTACGGGCTCTCCTAATGGGAACTATAGACATAGATTACTGAAGTGGTTTAGCTTAAAGGCTTTAGAGTTCAGACAGTGAGGCAAAAGTCAATGAACCACAAAAAAACAAGCCATTTAGTTTTATTCTCAACGTCAACATGAGCCCCTCAATTCATTACCATAATTTTCCAGAAAATACATTTGAGAAATCCCCCGCAAAATTTGCAACCTTTCAACTTGAAACTGGCTAATCATTGTGATACGAAAAAATCCTAAAAACATTATTTTTTCAACAAATATTGATTAATCTGCCTTGCATATTGTCAGCAACCAGCTCCAAAATCTCTTATATTGTGACTTGAGAAAGAAATTGGGTATCAAGGCTAAAATATGCCATTAAATTTAGCAAACTGCAGGCAAACTTCAACATTATGCAGTGCTCGATTTATTGGCTCTTGGAAATATTGAAGTGATGAAAATTGCTTCCTGTTACAAAGACAAATTTAAAACGTGATAACTTTTAGCAGACAATTTATTTATGGTAAATAGACAAGAAAATAAATAAAGAGTACAAACCACAGTTCGAATTGTCCTACTTCCTTGATGAGGACAGGTGTTCAAGTATGAATAAAAAATCTCTCGAACATTTTTACCCTTCAAGAAGAAGAAGCACCATATTCATAATTCATTTTGCTTTTGCCTTGAGCAGCTCTACAGCTTAAACAAGTCACAAATTATGCTGAATATGTATGAGAGAAAGTGTGGTTGACTTTGTTTCCAAATAACATATTCTGCTGTCAAAATCCAGAAACATGAAAAGGACGCAAACTGCAATGTCCTCGTCATCCAAGATGATAAAAATGGGGGAGGAAGGGAAGGGAGGGAGGAGGGAGGGTGGCAATAGGAGGAAATGAAAAAGGAATGATATAGTTGTGATTTCTATAAAAATGAATGTGTAAAGAAAGAGATCTAAAACCGGAACTAGATAATTCTTCAATAACAACAGTATATTTACTGACAGATACCATTAAGCTACTGTCTTCTTCAATGCTTTCTTCCAATCCGGCAAGCCCACCAAAAGCAATCAATAAATGCCTTCCAAATTATATATACAATCAGAAGACTAAAGTTAGGCAAAAGGGTGTGTGCTTAAAATGCATTCATTACGACTGTCTACGGAATAAAATTGCTTTGAATTGGAACAAACAAAGTCTACATCCAAAGAAGAAAGATGAAAGGAGTAAAAAAAATATGCCATGATAAATCTCCATATTCAGCCAAACATTAGTACACTGTTGATTACTGAAAACCCCTTGTCCTGATAAACAAGTACAAACACCTGCGAGTTATGTCAAGGACTTATGTCACAGAGAATAAAATCATACCTGAAATTTGGTAAAGAAAGCTCTGATGAGTTAATAATTTGACCATGCTCTGAGGTGCCAATCAAATGGTCATACCCACCCTCTGATAAACACGTTGAAATTGATGGTCTTCTTTAAAATTTCAATAGAAAAAATATATATGGCTCTTAAGAAGTGAATATAGAAACCATACCCCAATAGGATCAAAGTATCAATACCTTGTAGGAGCAATCATGAAACACTGATCTGAGATTAGAAGCATAACGCACTCGATACCCCCAGTACGCGCCAGTTTCTTCCCTGGGCTTCGACAATGACAATCTGACGTGGCAAATCTAGATAAATGCAATAAAAGATCATGAACTTTATAAGGGTAATAATCTTTCTCCACAAGCATAGTACTTGAACTAAAATGATCACAACATTTTAAGAAATGAAAATTTATTATTTTAGGAAGACGAGAAAGAAAAAGGGCAAAACATGGACATAAAGGGAGTGACGGAAATGACAGAGACAATATACTGTGATTAATGTGTTAATCTTGAAAATTTTCTAGAATACTAAAGCTATGTATATTCACTAATAGGCTGGTGAAAGTGTCAGGCAAGGTCAAAAACTCTTTAAAGGAAAAAGGACTCCTTACCAGCATCCAAATTGCAGTTGGTTCCCATTGCCACAGTTACTCTTATGCAAGGTTCAAGTACTTGATCAATAACAACATTCTGCAGAATTTAGCTTCAAATTAAGACATTAAATTTACTAGACCCATTTACAAGCTACATGCAAAAGGAAAATCATAAAATTGGTGCCAAATAAATGGAATGCAAAAAAACATTTGAAGCGAAAGAAAAGAAAAATAAATATTTAGATAATTATGATTTTATACTCCATATGTCAACAAAAGTCATGCTGTTAGTACTCAAAATTTTATATGAAGAAAATGGTGCATATCAACACAAAAACAAAAAGCCAAAGCAAAGAGGATTTGTGATGCAAACTTGTGTCAATTGATTTGATGCTTGGGAACTAACGTTGTGAATTACAACGTCCAAATTGGAAGAGATTCAAGGCACTTAGAAGTTTACAAGAACCTACATCTTCATAATCAACTTAAAGGTTAGAGGTTCACAATAAAGGAGGATTATATCCAGAGGAACCTGACTCTTACGAAAGATCATCAAGAAACTACCCCTATATTTTGAATTAAGGAAAACCAGTAGGTAGTTTCTACATCAAATCAGCTTAGTCTCGTCAATTTTTGTGTTAATCAAAGCAATTTCTCATGCACCACATGAAATAGAAGAGACATCATTATAATTCTTAGAGAAAGAAAGAAGGTAAGGACAAAATTAATAACAAACTCCAACTATATTTTACCTTGCTTAAACCCACATCAACTAGCGTTCCCAGAGTTTGGAGCTTTTTCATTTAGTGTGACACCTATAAAATTGTTATAAGACATCAAACGGTTGCCCTAAAATGGAGAGGCAAACAAACTCAAATGCAGACATAATTAGTTCACCTTATTCAAGGGAAAAAAAGGGAGATTCCTAAAACATGAGAAAAAAAAAAGGTAGCAAAACCTTACCCTCTCGAAATGGAGCCCATCCATGCTTGCGCAAATGGTGTGGAGCATCAAGCGGAGGCAACAGACCCTGTGGGAAAAAAAAAATAAAAAGTGCAAAATCATAAGCAACTTGATTAAAATAATCAACAATCAACAGATGAAACAAAATAAAATTAATTAACCAGTTGGTATCTAGCCACAAATCTCAGGCTATTAAGCTTTGGAAAGAGGGCTTTTCTTAAGTACTGTGGAGTCTCAAGATAACGCAAAATCCTTATGAGAAAAGCCGCACCACTTTCATTGTCATCAGAGTTATTGCCTGTGTTAATGGTAGGATCCTCATTCACTGGACTACTCTTATTATCAAACACCACCACCTGCTCATATACAGTAATCATTAAAATCTAGTTTTAAAAAATAATTCTGCAAAAAAAATGCAATAATAATAAAAGCAATTTTTGAAAGCAATAAAATAAAGGATTAAGTGAAGTGAATACAGAGCAGAGACCTCATCGATTCGAAATATAGTGGCGGCACGGGCAATCTTACCCGCCAACTGAAAAGCAAAATACCAAAATACAGAAAATGAGACAATAATCGACTGTAAGTTTGGAGTAGTAAATAAAGATCATAGAGAGTATTACTCGGGTAGCAAGTTCGAGAGATTGAGCGTTGTCGATGATTGAACCAGGGACAGCTATGCTCACTGTAGGTGTCCCCTTGGTTGCTTCGTTCTCTTCTTTCTTGGTCTCATTTCTCGCCTTTTTCTTCTTCTTCTTCTTCTTCTTCTTCTTCTTCATCTTCTTGTAAGGTTCGGCATTAACAAGCTCCTCGTTTGCTGTTTGGTGGTTTTCCAAACTCTCTGCTTCTGCTTCTGCTTACTCTCTTTTCTTCCTCTTCCCCGTTGTTTTATGGGTTTAAGAACGCGCGATTGGGCGAGGGTTTATTAGGAACCTGGCGCCAGTATCATTGTTTTATTCATTTGATTTGCTTTTCTCAATATTTTTTAAAAAATTATTGCATTATGGCATTATTATTATAGTTTATGGTTGATTTATTTTATTCTAATTTTTAAGGGAGAATTATTTTAATTTTGATTAAAAATAAAAACAACGTTTAGCTTGCGTTATTAGTTATTCATCATCTTTCAGAAAGATTCAAGTTGAAAATCATATTTCCAATCCTACCACATATGTCCTACAATAAAAAATAAATATTTAAAATGACTTGGAATATATCTCACTGTATTAAGCTTAACTAAGTAAATCCTTCTTAACCGCTGATGAAACTAAGAATAACTATGAAAAAAAATTTAATTATTAGTATAAAACTAGAAAAAATACCATATTTACTTCTATCATATAAAAGAAAACTGAGGAAGTTATATTTAATATAGTTAAGAAAAAGAGAGAAAAACAATAATATCTTACTGTTACAAGTTCTATAAAAATGAAATCAATAGGAAATTTTCGAAAAATAAAATAATTTCTTATAGTTTCTCTAAATCAAACATAACAAAGAAGCAATGGAAAGGCAGCAGTCATCATGCAGCATGTAATTGTAATTCCCTCAATGACATATGTGTTGGGAAAATTACACAAATTTTCTTATAAATTAAATTTGTGAGAATAAAAAATAACAAAAATAATACACACACAAATTTGATAACGGAGTTCGGCTAATTGTGCCTACGTCTTTGGACCTGCTGCAGATCTTTTTACTAAAAAGAGAAAAAATATATAAAGTGTTTACAACACTTACAACTCACAACCCACACCTAATTACACCTAAGAATTTTTTTTCACAAAAAAAATTCTTTTACAAGTTTTTTCTCAAGATTTTCTCTCAAACTCTCTTAAACTCTCAAACTCTCTAATTTTTGGGATGATCTTCCAAATGAGATATAAGGGGTTTATATAAGCTTTAAAAATTGGATTGGTGAAATTTAATAATTGTTAGACACCTACATTTTTTGAAAAAATTAGACACCTCCATTTTTGACAAAATTAGCCACCTCCATTTTGACAAAATTTAGACACCTCCATTTTTGACAAAAATAAACCTTCATTTTTGACTTTGCAATTTACTCAATTATCTCCCACTTGAAGACTGATTTTAATATGTCTTCACACCTCGATTTATGCAGCAAGTCTTTTCAGTCTTGTTATTCTTGCAAGCCAACTGAAGTTGAACACAACTTCAGTTTCTCAATAGCCACCGTCTTTGTCAACATATCTACTAGATTCTTGCTTCCTTGGATCTTCTCCAGTATTAACACATCATCCTCTAACAGAGTTTTGATAAAGTGATAACGAATTCCAATATGCTTGGTTCGAGAATGAAATACTGAATTTTTCGTCAAGTGTATCGCACTCTGACTATCACTATATAAGACATTCTTCTTTTGTTTGAAACCCAGCTCAGTTAACAAACCTTGAAGCCATATCATCTCTTTACTGGCTTCAGTCACTGCTACATATTCAGCTTCTGTAGTGGATAGAGTGACAATCTTTTGTAACTTCGACATCCAACTAACAACTGTATTTCCAACAGTGAATATATAACCGGTGGTTCTTTTTTCCGGTGATCAACTTCACCTCCAAAGTCTGCATCTACGTAGCCTTGTACTTTTAACTCTCCTTTACCAAAGTACAAACACTTTTCTATGGTGCCCCGTAGATATCTCAAAATCTATTTTACAGCTTCCCAATAAGCTTTCCCTGGATTTGACATAAACCTGCTCACAACTCCCACTGCATAGCCAATGTCTGGTCTTGTACAAACCATTGCGTACATCAAACTTTCAATGGCTGAAGCGTAAGGAACCTTAGCCATGAGTTCTCTCTCTTCCTCTGTATGAGGGGATTGATCCTTAGATAGACGAAAGTGACTAGCCAATGGTGTGTTGACTGGCTTAGCGTCACACATGTTGAATCTCTGCAAAATACGGTTGATGTACTCTGTCTGAGATAACTGCAAAAGTCTTTTCTTCTTATCTCTTGTGACTTGCATTCCAAGAATCCTTTTTGCTAGACCTAAGTCTTTTATGTCAAATTCCTTTGACAACTGTTGCTTCAACATTTTGATATCCTTCATATCTGAACCTCCTACTAACATGTTATCTACATATAGTAGTAAAATAATATAACTGGATTTATATCTCTTGAAGTAGCAACAGTGGTCGGCGTTGCACCTCTGGAATCCTTTCTTATGCATGAAGCCATCAAACTTTCTGTACCACTGTCTTGGGGCTTGTTTTAGTCCATACAAGCTCTTCTTAAGTCTGCATACCATGTTTTCCTTCCCTTTTTCTTGAAAACCTTCTGGCTGGTGCATATATATCTCTTCATCTAAATCTCCATGAAGAAATGCAGTCTTCACGTCTAATTGTTCAAGATGAAGATCTTCAATAGCAACAATGCTCAACACTGATATGATAGTATTGAGCTTCACAATAGGAGCAAAAATTTCGGTGTAGTCAATTCCTTCATTTTGCTAGAACCCTTTGACAATTAATCGGGCTTTGTATCTCTTTGAACCATCATGCTCCTCTTTTACCCGATACACCCATTTGTTGTAAAGTACCTTCTTCCCCATGGGTAACTCAACTAGTTCCCATGTCTGGTTAGAGATCAGAGACTTCATCTCGTCTTCCATGGCAAACTCCCACTTGTTAGCATTTCTAGTCTGACAAGCTTCATCATAGCATTTGGGCTCTCCTTGATCAGTGAGCAATAAATAATTCATGTATCTCTTGTTAGGCGCATGAGGCCGAGAAGACCTTCTCAATATAGGAGCTGGAGTAGGAGGTTGCGGTGTGTCAGATTGCTGCACACTGTTTTGCCCAACGAGTTCCTCTTGATGAGGACTTACTACAATCGACTCCATCACGGGACTTTCTGGGACATCATCTATATCTGTAAACACTAGCTCACTCTGCTCTATGTTGTTGGTATCAGATTTATGTATGTCCTTGTACATCACTTTTTCATTAAAAATCACATCTCTGCTGCCAATCACCTTTTTGTTTTTGTCATCCCAAATGCGATAGCCAAACTCATCATCACCATAGCCGATGAAGATGTATTTTTTAGATTTGGGATCAAGCTTATTCCTACCTTGATCATTAATATGCACATATGCTACACAACCAAAAACTTTTAGATGTGATAGTTTTATCTCTTTTCCGCTCTATACCTCTTCTGGTATTTTATGCTCCAATGGAACCGATGAGTCTCAGTTAATCAAGTAAGCTGCTGTGTTGACTGCTTCTGCCCAGAAGTGTTTCGGTAGACCTGACTGTATATGAATGCTTCTGGCTCTTTCTGTCAACGGTTCATACGCTCAACTACACCATTGTGTTGAGGCGTATTTGGCACGGTTCTCTCCATTCTGATCCCGTGCTCATAGAAGAACTTCTTGAATCTGATGTCTTCATATTCACCTCCATTGTCGATTCCGAGCCTTTTAATCTTTAAACTTGTCTCATTTTCCACTGTAGCTTTCCATCTCCTGAAAGTCTCAAACACTTCAGATTTATGCTTTAGAAAGTAAACCCATACTTTTCGAGAGTGATCATCGATGAAAGTCAAGAAATAGTATTTTTCACCAATGGATGAAGTTGCCGTTGGTCCCTAAACATCAGAGAGAATGAGCTCTAGTCTTTCCTTCTTTGGGGTTCTGCCACTTGTCTGAAAGCTGACCCTCTTCTGCTTTCCAAGTATGCAATCTTCGCACATGTCTATATCAACTGACTATAGACCTGAAAGTTTTCCCTTTGAGTTCATAATTTTCATCCCTTTCTCACTCATGTGGCCAAGTCTCTTGTGCCACAAATTAGAATTTTCATTTTTTGCTGCAACTGCAATTGAACAACATGCTCCTAGTGTCATGTAAAGAGTACCACTCTTTTTGCCCCGAGCAATAGTCATTGCCCCCTTTGAAATCTTCCAATCATCACCATGAAAGATTGTAGTGTAACCTTCACTAGCCAACTGCCCTACTAAGATTAAGTTCTTTCTCAGGTCAGGAATATGTCTGACATCCTTCAGCTCCCAGATAGACCCATTCAACTTAATCTTCACTACACCTTCAATTATAATATCACAAGATTGATCATCATCAAGATATACCTTTCCAAGGTTTTCAGGGACATACCTCTCGAAGAATTCTTTTTACGAAGTGGCACGGAATGATGCTCCATAGTCTAATACCCAAGACTCCTCTTTACTCTCCAAAGAGCATATCAATACATCATCTGTTCCCTGAGGTGGAAGCAATATTTGCCTCTATCTTCGGCTCTTGGTCCTTCGATGCACTTTTGCACTGATTTTTATAATGTCCAGTCTTCCCACAGTTTCAACACTCAACAGTCTTTCGTGCTTTGTGAATTATTGAGATTTCTAGATTTGGACCTTCTGTTATTTGATCTACCACGATATTTGCCAAGCCCATTTTATTTGGTTGAATTTCTTCCTCTTGATTCCATATGCAAAACTGAAGAGGTTGATGATTCATCCGACTCTCTCCGTCGAATCTCTTCACTAAGAACCAGATCACGAACATCATCAAATTTTAACTTATTGCTTCCCGATGAGCTACTCACAGCTGTGACAGTAGCATTCCAACTTTATGGTAGAGAAGACAAAAGTATTAATGCTCGTATTTCTTCAACAAATTCGATCCCAACTGAACTCAATTGGGTTGTGACTGTATTGAGTTCATTTAGATGTTGAGCTACCGATGCGCCTTCCGTCATCCGCAAATTAAATAATCGTCTCATCAAGTGAACTTTGTTAGAGGTTGATGGCTTTTCATACATACTGGAGAGAACCTTCATAAGTCCTGTCGTGGTCTTTTCTTTTGCTATGTTAAAAGCAACATTACGGGATAACGTCAATCGGATAACTCCGAGAGTTTGTTTATCTACAAGTTTCCAATATTCTTCCTTCATATCATCTGACTTATTATCAGAAAGAGGTTGATAAAGTTTTTTCTGATACAGATAATCTTCGATCTGCATCTTCCAAAAATCGAAGTCTATACCATCAAAATTTTCAATTTTCACATTTCCTTCATCTGCAGCCATCACTCCCACTCGAATCTAATTTTCTCTGGATCTTTTCTAATAATTCTTGCAAACCACTCATAGAAAATTGACAAAATTCACAATCAGCAGCTCTGATACCAGTTGCTGGGAAAATTACACAGATTTTTCTATAAATTAGATTTGTGAGAGTGAGAAATAACAACAAAAATAATACACACACAAAATTGATAACGGAGTTCGGCTAATTGTGCCTACGTCTCCGGATCTGCTGCAGATCTTTTTACTAAAATGAGAAAAATTATATAAAGTGTTTACAATACTCACAACTCACAGCTCACACCTAATTACACCTAAGAATTTTTCTTCGCAAAAAAAAAATTCTTTTATAAGCTTTTTCTCAAGATTTTCTCTCAAACTCTCTCAAACTCTCAAACTCTCAAATTTTTGGAATGATCTTCCAAATAAGATATACGAGATTTATATAGGCTTTAAAAATTGAATTGGAGAAATTTAATAATGGTTAGGTACCTCCATTTTTTATAAAAAATTAGACACCTCAATTTTTGACAAAAAATTAAATACTTCTATTTTTAATAAAAATAAATCTTCATTTTCTACTTTGCGATTTACTGCAATTTACTCAACAATATGAATTCATTCAGAGTAACACGCTGTATTGCACTGTGGTTCATCTGTAATTAAAAGATGATTAGACATATTTCCTTAGTTTCTATATATACTTTACCCCAATTCTGTGTCTCAAGCTCCCAAACCTTATTCTTCCATAACTATTTGTTATTGAATCCCCTCCCTACTCGACTAAAAAACAACCTCCACAATCTGCACTGTTAGTCAAACTCCAAAGCCTACGAACTATATAGTATCCTCATCATCAGACCTGTATTTTTCCTCTTTTTCATGCATCTGTTGATCAAGGTTTTGCAGGGTGATCTGCATCATACATCTTTAGGCAGCTTCCAACTCCAAGATGAGAACCAACAAATCTGAAACGTATCTTGACTAGGATGCATATTTCCATTTGACTGGCACCACTAAGAACAAGATTAATGCCGATAACAGATTGAAAAGAAAATTCATAATTGTACATTAAAAACTTGCAAGTATATATTAAGATACAACTTTACAAGAAGATGTTCTCGATGTGATGTCAAAATCCAAGTATATTATGGAGGTGTTATCCTTCGTCCGCAGAGTTCTAGCTTCACTCAATAAAAAATTTGCAACCTTCTCAGCAGAATTCTCCTCATCTTCATTGTGTCTCTCCCTCGTCTGCTTAGATCAAAAATCCAAAATAAATCATTAGAATGCCGTGGACATTTTTATTTCCAGAGATTCACAACAGAAAAATAAATGTTTTAAAAGAAGAGAGTATTCACCTGAATCACAAGTTGAATTGCCTTTTTAACACTGATGACATCCCAAAACCCGTCACTGCAATTTTGCAGATTCCAGATTAATTCTTCAGATAACAACACTATAAATAACCAACTACAGACCAGATGGTCATTTCAAGATACAACTCTCAGCAGCTTAAACTAACAGGTACAGGAGCATGAATCAAATAAATAACAAACTAAAGAACAGAGCAACTAGTAAGAATGTTATTTATTCCTGAAGCAAGGAATAGAAATCAAATCACCTTGCCAATAGTGCAAAGGTATTACTTGCTCGATCTATATGCACAGCTTCGCTTATATAAGGTTCTGAACTGAAACGAGCATCCTGTTGTTTCAAAAATTTGTCTCCAAGCATACGAGCAAGGTTTAAGCCTGAACCAGGGGAGGGAAGAGTAGTGATTATCAACTTAGTGATGTCTTTCAGAATAATTAATTATTCAAAAGTCAATTTTTGCCTAACCACAAAGACGTGTTTCCCCATCTTTCAATGGCTCTCCTGCTTCATTGATTCAAAGCCTTTCCAAATAACTAGTTACTCTATGGTCTTCTGTCATCTTAATCTGCTTTCCATCAACACTGAAAATCATATTCAGCTGTAAATACAGCATTAAAGACACAGCTATGATATAAAATGTTTCATATTAGATGACCTCAAGAATCATGATGTTCAAATTTGTAGGGAAAATACTTAACAAATGACAAATAGGATACCAACATGCCAATACCATGGAAATAATAGTAGTTCTACTAGAACTGAAGTTTCAGTTTGTTTATCTTACACAACTTATACCTGGCTATATTTTTCAACTTTAATGCTACACACTTCCTCTGACATAGAGGCACTATATAAGAATTTAGCAACTATGGAATTATCTCCCTCTCACCCCCAACAACCAACACAATCAGTCAGTATTAGAATAGCCTCTGAATATGATAAGTTACTACGGAGTAATGGAAGTACTAGCTATAATGAACATCATTTGTAAACATGGTTTTAAATATCGGCCGTTCCATATCGAAACGTCCGTTTTTTATCTGAATTTGGCACTTCTGATACTAGATTCACCGTTTTTTATATGAGATTTTTCAAATGATGAAAATCACATTGAATCGTTAGACAAAAACGGTGAATCGATGAATCGGCGATTTTTAACCTTTACAATTTGTTGAATCGGCGATTTGAAAACAAATTTCATCTATGAAATTAGAAGAAGAAGAAGAAGAAGAATGATGGTTTTGGTTTTGTAGTTAAAGAAGAAGAAGAAGAATGATTTTTTTGGTTTTGCAGTAGTAGTAGAAGAAGAAGAAGAAGAAGAAGAAGAAGAGAACTGTGTAATACCCTTAATCGTTTTTTTCCTTTTTCGTTGAAGCTGAAGAGGAATAAGAAGAAGAAAGAATTATTTCTTTAAATAATTAATAAAAATTAATAAATAATAAAAATAAGCTAAAGAAGAGGTAATTATTTCTTTAAATAATCAATAATAATATTAATAATTAATAAATAAAAATAGTTAAAATTAAAAATAAAATTAAAATTAAAAATTAAAAATAAGAGAAAGAAAGAAGAGAGAAAATTTAAATTAATTTATATATTGTAAAAAATAGTTATTTCTTATTTTGCATCGATCTAATTCATTTCGTTTTATCGAATTCGTTACTCGATTTGTTTGATTCCGCTATTTTAACTGCATTTACGATAACGGTAGCTGATTCAAACTGTTTCATGCCGATTCAATCCGATTTCGTTTTATCGTGACCGATTCTAATTCCGCAACAAATTTTATAATTTAAAACCATGGTTTGAAGGCATTTGGAGTAGCAGAATGAGTTGTTAATGAGGCATATAATTCAATGTCCCATGAATTGCATAAGCTTCAAATTTGTTTCATTCGGTTCTATTCTTTTTCTTGATTTTATAATTATTTATTCTTAATTTGAATATGTCGAGGACTAATGATTAAATTAAACATTATTAATGTAATTAGCAAAGAAAAAATGAAAAATTGATTTGACTAGGCAAAGTGCGAAAATTTGGTCTAAAAAATGATTATTCTTTAAAAATTGAGCTAAATTATGGTTTTGGATGATGTGAATACTAATAATTGTTATATAGCATATATTTTCGAATTAGATTATTTTTCCTTTATTTTTAATCAATGAGTAAATAATTATTATGATTATTATTATTATTGTTATTTCTAATTTTGTAATTTTTTAATGCAATTTAGCAATATTATTATTTAAAAAAGTATAACATGTGTTTAATTATTGTTAAAACTATTTACTTATTGTTATATTATTATTATTTATTAAGTTTTTATAACAATTTGATCTTTATTATTATTATGGATCAATTTTAACATATATTATTAATTTATATACTGTAAAAGATTTTTATTTTTTTATTTTATTACTGTCCGATTCATTCCGTTTTACCGATTTCGTTATTCGATTCGTCCGATTCTGCGATTACAACTGCATTCACGATAGCGGTAGCCGTTTCATACTGATTCAATCCGATTTCGCTTCAACGCGATCGATTTGGATTCCGAAACCGATTCCGCGATTTAAAATCCTGGTATCGATCCTCCTGCAAAAACACATTCTAGCATTAATTATATATTTTTCATAAACTTAGTATGGATTTCCTTACCGAAGCACATTCTAGCGGTAATTATATATTTTCTATAAACATAGTATGAATTCCCTTACTGAAACATATTTTAGAAGGGTAAGTACAACTGCAGTAGACCCCATATCTATTTCCCCTTCTTCCGTATTTATACTAAAAAAATTCTTTTCACTTCCTAATGACTCTCTCTCTCTCCCTGTTTTCAGGCATTGACTCGCTTGAGTACAAGAGAACACTTAAAAAGAGTGTGCAATGGAACGTTGAAGTCTACTGATTTTAGCATCAACTTGCTGAAAATCTCATTATTTACTGATTCTTCTAAACAAAACTTTTATATGTAAACTTCTTTGCGTACTGCAATTTTTTCCCATCTTTATCATCTTCGGCACCACGAGACATTGTAGGAACATATTCAATGGCAGTAATTCGTGCATTAAAATGTAAATCGTGATTGCATTCTTCTTCCTATAGTATCCTCAAATGATAAAAAGTTCCAATTTGAGTTTTTTTTTTCGTTCTTTTCCTGAATTTTTTCATCAAAACAAATTTAGTCTTAAATAAATTAAGATTTTCTTATCAACATTTTATAGGCTGGTCATCCAACCGTTTGATGACACGTCATCAAACCAAGTATATTTGCAGTGATATTACTAAACGACATGTCGTTCCTTGAATAGTGGTCCCCTGGATAATAGGCTGGACAGGCTCTGATAAGAAATGAAGCACTAGGCTTTGATAATTGGGCTTCAAAGTTGGGCTTTAATTCTTTTCTATTGGGCTTGACAGTTAATTCTAGAATGTTCTCAAACCTCAGAGTTTCGTTCTCTTCAACTTCAGCAAAGCTTGACAAACTACTGAATCAGAGTGGCAATGGCTAGGCTGATACGGCCTCTAAGGCAATGGCCACTGTTGCAACACCATTGCTGCTCAAACGTTGCATTTCATCATCTCCTATCTCCATCCTTAGCATTGTCCACCAAAACCACTTCTCAATGTCTCGCTTTCGCTTCTGCCTACTCTTCTAATCAAAGCGTCCGTTATTGATCACACGGTCTCAGATTGCCTGATGCTCCGACACTGTCCAATCTCCAAGACGGAGGAGCAAGCAGCAGCGATTCAGATTCCGACGGAAAGAAGAGCCGCAACCAGAAAAAACGCGAAGCGAAGCGTGCTGTCCGCTGGGGCATGGAGCTTGCTAAGCTTCCTTTTCAACATCTCAAATCAAACGCATTCTCAAGTAGCACTCAAATTCAATTAATCTTTTTAAAATATCTCTAAGTTTTAGTGAACTGATATAGCTCTTGTAGTTGATTTCTTGTAGTTGTATAGCTTTATTGACCTGTTTATGTTTTATATTTGGATGTGATTTTTTTAGAGTGGCTTCCCTTGAGCGAGAAGTGTATGAGGCTTTAATGCTAGTTAAGGTGCTTCCATTATAAGATGCTTTTGTTTTAATTTGTTCTTGTGTAGTTATACCTTGTCAAAGTAATAGTTGAGGTTAAGGTGTTTGTTTTTTGGCCGCAGAGACTAGGACCCGATGTTCGAGAGGGCAAGCGGAGGCAGTATAATTATATTGGTAATCGAGTCTATTTTTTCCATTGAATCAAACAATTAACCCATAATTCATGAATATGATCTTGCTTTTCTTTCGACGAGATAGATTTGTCTGCTACATTTGTAGGGTACATTGCTTTCCCCCCTTTTTCTTGGGACATTCCTAATCTTTTGTGCATGCATTGACAGGGAATTTACTGCGAGAGGTAAAACCGGAATTGATGTATCGTTTGATTCTTGCAACAAAAGATGGTGATTGGAGTAGGCTGCAGGCTGCGCCTGGTTTGGAGACAGATTATTGGGGACGACGATGAAGAATCTGAAGAAACTGAATATGAAGAGGAAGAGGAAGAGGAGGAGGAGGTATGGTACTTTATCCATAGATTATCATTGTATAAACGAAGTTTTGATTAATAGCCTGAAGCTACTTGTCGATTTTTTATGTTTTCTTCTACTTGATTGGTGCCATATGGTTAGAATATTTCAAATTCTCCAGTTATTTTCCTTTATAATTTGTTAATTTATTAGACTGACCTAATGCCATTTGACTAGACATGCCATTTTGGTTCATTATTGCTCTCAATTACTGCAATTGCTTTTATATGGTGAAACCAGATGGTAAATGACAGAGATGCATGAAGTGTGACTTAGTATTATTGACATCTAACAAGAAGAGAGTCTTTATTGGGAACTACTAATTTTCTGATAGTTACTTGGTTCATCTTCTTAGCTCATAATTTGAAGACAAGCTTGATGAGATATCATGTCTATGATGAGATGTTACATCTTACAGTTTGAGCAATTTTTTTAGGGCTCACAAGAGTACATTGACATGGCAAGCAGATGGCTAGATGGCCTGATCAATAAGGACTCGAAAATTACCAATGATATTTATGCTGTTCGCACTGTTGATTTTGATAGTCAGGTCAGTAGAATTTCACCTTTACAAATGAAATTTGTGTGCAATGTACCATTCAAGGAAATGTATATTGTGGGGCAAAACATAAAAATTGACTTCACGGAAGCCCTTGTGTCATTTTTAATATCACCAAATCTCCTGGATTAAATGTTTGGTTGCTTTCATGATCATTTGTGATTGTTTATTCTTTTGTTTTCTTATTGTTGCTTTTTATTTTTTTTGGAATAGGAAATACGCAAATTTGTTCGAAGAGTACACACAGTTCAAGAACGCAATAGTGCCTATGAGGAGAATGACCCAGAACCAGAAGCTGCAATAATGGCAGCTAAAAAGTCTTTCACCCGCTTCCTTCGTGCTCTTGCCAAGCAAATGCCAACTGAATTCGTTCATATTGGTTTGTAACATAATTAAATTCTCTCTGAATCATACAAATGCGTTTTTTAGGTGTTCTATAATCTAATCATATAAAAATTGACTTAAAAAAGAAAAAGAAATAGAAGAGTTACCTTGTAGCTTTAGTTTGGGCTCGGGCTCCGCTAATTAGCCATGGTCGTTAATGTACTTGAATCATTTCACACCAATTCCACTTCGTAGGTCCATTATATTCTGTACTTGTCAACGGAGCAGAAACAGTTGTAATGAAAAGCACGCAGACATGCGATGCCCCAATTGTTCCAGATAAAGACTGGACAGTGGATTCTGTGGGAGAACTTGGGCCATAGTTGTTCGGCTTTTTTTTCTTTATTATTGTGTGGGAGGAATGGATTTATAAGTCACTTCATAGTTAAATAGGGGTATGTACAAGTATCATAAAAAAAGAAAATATTTTAAAAAAAATATTTTTTTAAACATTTTTTTTTCAATTTTAAAAATATCATACTTTCAGAAGTATATAAAGTATATATGTAATATATATTTAGCATACTACATATATATATATATATAGAGTATATTCTCAGTTAAATTATAAAAGTTGATATTTTTAATTTTTTTTTAAATTATAGGATATTTCTGTCAAAAAAATAAAAAATAAAAATAGAAAGTGACACCATGTAATTTCCTCTAGTCTATACATAATGGGAAATTAGTAGCTGGAAGATTTGATATTTGATGGAAAGTGTTGCATAGATTTGGTATACTGTTTGCAGGCCACCTTTAGCTTCATAGCAATTCTATCACTGTGCTCATTACATATTGATGTCCTCATTTGCTATGGAAGCTTGTGGCTCAGAAACTTTTTATTTATTCAATTATTGTTATTATTTTATCATAATTGTTTATGAGGCAAGTAGGGATAGACTGGGAGTGTTATAGTAGAAGATGATGGGGCAATAGATGGTTTAAGGTGGCAACATATTTTGTCACTATAGATACCTACAAAAACAGGCTGCTGCATTATGCAAGCCTCTTGTGTATCAATTATGAATAATGATGGTCTAAATCTGCCAATTAAGCCTCTCTTTTTTTTTGCATAAGCTGATGTCAATTCCATCAAAGAGATTGCTTAAAATATTGTTTATCTTACTGTTAGATGGAAAGTTACTATAAAGTGAATGGTTTCAGTGTAGTTGGTGCTGATTTTTGGTTCCAGGCAATTATAATTTTATGATTTGTATCTAATCTTTCTTAAAATCGGGCAATTGCTATTTGTTTTGAATGATAAATATATATATTACATCAGCAGCTGCGCATTCATTTGTCTGTTGTAATCACACTAGATTTTTTTGTTTCTACTCTTGAAATTCTTTCTTCTTCAATTGTATTATTCTAAATTTCAACATTGCCGGCAATCAACAAGTGTGTTCATAAATCATAATTGATCTGTAGTGTATCTAATCACATCTAGATTCGCAGAAACTGTAAATGAAACCTCTTTTTCAAAATAAAAAGAAAGTGTTGTTACAGAACGAAATATCTTTATTAGAAAATCTTGAAAGTAGATCACATTTATGATTTAGTTAATGGATGATTAGGGCTGTAATCGAGCCGAGCCGAGCCGAGCTTTGGATAGCTTAAGCTCGGCTCATTATAAAATAGTCGAGTTCAAACTCGAACTCGAATCGAGTCCGAGCCGAGCCCGAGCTTGTATCGAGCCAGCTCATATATTATGTATCTCGAGTTTTAACTCAAGCTTAATTTAAATAAGTTTAACAAACTCAATAAACTTATTTTTATTTTTATTTTTCATTCACTTTTTCTAAATTTTCATAAAAAATAAACTAAAATTTATATTTTTATAAAAGATAAATAATATAATTATATATTAACAAAAATAAAATATTATATTATTATAATTTTATATTTTACTATAAATTACTAAGCTATTTTATATTGTATATTATTTAATTTATTTATCATATATACCATATATTAATAAATTATATAAATTAAGTTAGTCAAAAAATTAATATATTTACATACATAGTTTAATATATAAAAATTAAATTATATATATTTTTAATCCAATATATTAAATAAGCTAGCTTACGAGCTTAACTCACGAGCTTTTTAAATGAGCTAGCTCGCGAGTTAACGAGCCGAGTATTTCATAGCTTGAGCTTGGCTCATTTAACAAATGAGCAGTTCGAGCTCGAGCCTGAACGAGCTTTTACCGAGCCGAGACCCAAGCCGAGCTCGAGTAGCTTGGCTCATTTACAGCCCTATGGATGATTAAGACGATGATCCAGTCAAAGCAGGACCAATTTTATTTTTTTGAATAAGTGTTCAGTAATAAATATTTTAATATGTATTGAAATTTATTATAATTATTTTTTTAAATAATTGAAAAAAATTATACACATATAAAGTTATTATTATATTTCGTTCTATAAAGAGATTTATTTTTTTTAATTATTTTTAATTATATTCTATTTTTTTATTTTAATAAATTAATTATTATATAAATTATCTACAATATTTTTATTTAATAATATTTATTAAATATATATAATAAATATATCACATACTAAAGTAGATATATAATAGAGAAATTATATATAAATTTATATTTTTAATAAAAATAATTAATATTTTTTAATTTTGGGGAAATGAAAAATGAGCCTCTGTTCATAAGACGGGAGGAATATAATAAATTTTTATAAAAATAAAATACATTTCAATAAAAAATAATAACCAGTTAACTAAATTGATGTTGAGAGGTCATTTTATAGTTAATGAATGGGCCATTTTGATAAAGGTAGAGAGTATTTTTACGTGAAAAAAGAAAAATGTAAGAGTATGATTCATATAATGGTCCCAACAGCGTGAGAATAATCAGAATGAGAGTAGTTAATTAATCAATTTAGGTTTTAGGCAAATAGCAAATTGAAAGACGAGTATTTGAACAAACATTTATGAATAAAAACAACATTTTCTTCAGACAGTTATAAGCACAAAAAAGAAGAACAGTAAAACTTGAAAACTCTCACTTAACGCATTTAATTGCAGCTTCCCTGGTGGCGGACAAAGCGATAAGTTCAGCAAATGAGATTTAGCCGACTGCTTTAATTTATTTATTTTAAAACTGAGAGCTGAGTCGAAAATTATGCTATTGAAATTTTATATTTATTATCAAATTATTAAAAAAAAACCTCACATTGATTTGGAAAAAAATAACACTGTAGCGAGAATCTACCATTTAAATGGCTAATATTAATCATTTTAATTATAATAATAATTAATACATTAGTATGTATTATGTATGTTTATATTCTATATTTATTTTTCTTTCATTCATATTTATCATGAAATTATATATATATATATAAAGAAGAAGCCATATTTAGGTCTACATGCAGATGCGAATTGAGAAACTTAAAAGAAAGATTTATTTACGTCATGTTTTAAGTTAGCCCCTTATTTCGTTTGACTTTGTGTTTTTATTTCAATATTAAATTTTTAAGCTAAAGAAAATTTGAAAATGTCAAACAAATAGCCAATTAGTCATATGCAAATCAACAAATTATTTGGATTTTTGTCCTCAACTGTCAGTATAAATTTAATACATAAAATTGACACCCTCTTTTCATTTCATGTTGGAGGATCCATAGACCCATAAATTTTGACTACCAGTTTGCAGCCAGCAGTCAGGCAAAAATGGCTGCGGCTTACTCAGACGACCAATCTTTTCTTTCTTTTTAAACTGTTCACTGCACTTGTTTTGTGGGTTTGTGCTAGTGCTCGAGTGAAAGCGAGAGATCACATATGGCCTCTCCAATTTATAATTAATATGCTAATAAGAGAAAGTGACATAAGAACAGCCTTTCTTTTTAATAGGTTATAATTAAAAAATTCATATGGCTATATAAAGATTAGATAAGAGAGAAAGAAAAAAGAGTATATGCTGACTAGATTATTATAAGGCTGCTTTGGGTATATAACACAAGTTTATTTGAGTTGATTGTTTGTCAAAAACTAAGGTAAATTCTCGATCATGTTTTTTGACCCAATTCAATGTTTCTTAAAAAAAGAATATAATAATTGATTTCACCTTAGATTTTATGTTATTTTATTGATTATTTCACATTTTAATTTGGTATTTGTGGTGGTAAACACATTTAACATTCTGAATTGATTCCGATAATTTAAGTCACATATATGAGATTGGAAATACATTCTCTTTTTTTAATTATTATTTTGATCTTAACCATCCAACATTTTACAATTTAGAAGTTGTAAAATATTTTGAATTCTCGAATAGACTCAATGCTTCATATCCAAAGTTCAAATTCAATAGGTTTAGTTAAGGGCTATAATGCTTGATTTATAATAAAATCTATTGTGTTATTTGTAAAAATTATTAAAAAAAAAGAATGAATCAAAATCATACTCAAATGATATTGATTGGACTGATTTTCAACCTTTGTTCTAAAGGGTCTAACTGCCGCCATTTAGTTATATATCCAAATGGCCAATTAAAAAATACCCTCTAAATTATGATAAATAAATCAACTAATTACTATACAAATTGCGACTAACTTACCCTTTACCTGACTCACCAATCACCTTTATATAAATATTTGTATATATATGTAACTCTCAAGCTAGCGTGCTAAGATTGTTAGCGCAACAGTTTAGTCTAAGGTGGTGGCTTACCTCTTACGTGAAATCTTCAAAATCTAAGTTTTTTTTTTTTTTTTTTAGCATGATTTAAAATAAGATATTAATTAAATATTTATATGTATGAAGAGATATTTTGAATGAATTTAATGAAAAATAGATATTTTCGAGATTTGATCAACGATCAGTTGCTTTCTGGTAAGACAGGTTTCAGGGCAAACTCTTAAGGAGTTGAACAAATATTTAAGAATTTTGAGAAACAGTTGCAAGTTAGAATCCAATTTTAACTGTCTGTCTTAACCCAAATTTATTAAGAGGCTAATTGATTTATTTTCTTACATAAAAAATCCAATTGGTCATCCGACATTAAGAATTTTGATTACGAGGTTTTGACCATTTTTATGTTATAAAAACGTGCTTTTATAATTATTGTATTACGAAAAAAGCTAACCAAATAAGACTCTTCCATTATACATTTATATCCATAAAATATATATGACTTGGTCCCTAATTCATCCACCATTTGTGTTAATGTAGGCCATGTTCTAAACATATGCTTGTTTAAACTTTCAAGTATTATTTCTTTTAGCTAATTAAGTTGGTGGAAAATCAACTTAATTGATTAATTAAATCTATAATTTGTTGTATAACTTATTTTGAAAAATGTAATTTATATATAATTTATCAACTAGTTTGAATTTAATTTCATATGCTCAAATATTTAATTTTTTTAATGGAATAGATATAGTGAACTTTGAATATTCATTTTGGTCGACATTTATCAAATTATATATTCACACTTTATTGAAAGAATTTTCCAATTAAGGAGGAAATTACATAAAATACTATTTTTTTTTTCAAAATTTTAATTTTTTATTTGTTTTATGTTTTTTTTTTTATCATTTTACACTTTTGAATTTACGAATTTTTTTTACAATTTACGGCATATATCAAATATAATTAATATATATTTACCATATGCAAAAAAAAGTAAACTGTATTTTTATAAAATTTTTATTTGTATAACATTTTTATAGACTTTTTATTTGTACAATATATATGTAATTTTTCTCTTTTTAAATTATTTTTGTAAATTTCCCAAATTTGCTCATATGCACAAAAGAATTGATTGAGTAGGGCAATATTATAAAATGCCATACAAATTAGTTAAAATGGAAATAAGAAATTAAGAAAATTACAATTATTATAAGAAGAAGCATCATTTTTACCAAATATTTATGATTTGTACCCAACTAATGGAGGTGCAGGTAAGCAATAATTGATCTTTAATTAATTGATCATACATAAGTCACAACATCAACATATATATTATATATGCATGACAGTTAAACATCCATAGACTAAGTTTCTATTCATGTAAATACTAAATAGATAGATATTTTCTTAATTTGATAAAGTTTGTTGGTATGAAATCAATAGATTGCCTCCCCATCCCCTCCTTTTTAATTAAAAAGAGGAAGAATTTAATTTATTGGTATAATTTTTTATTATTATTTTTATATTTAATATGTTTGAAAAACGAACAAGTTGATTATGAATTTATTATTTAGATACATATATAGATATATATCAGACTATATCTCAATGTAATATAAAACTTCCGAATTTATTTTTGTAATATTAAATTGTATTAGTTATTTATTTAATAGTCTTACACCAACTATTTTATATATTCAATTTCCTCCTTATATACTACAAACAGCTTCCTCTTTTGTAACCCAAAAAAAAAGAAAAAAAAAAGATCTCATTTTTTATCTCATATATTTTTTTACTTCTATCCGTTTAACGGTCTAAATATTGGACTAATTATTTTGAGTAACTTACATATTAAAACCCCTTTATCCCTTTAAAAAATATATTTAGTAAAATTTAAAATTTTATTTTCTTCCATTCGCTCAACTCTGCTTTAACTAAGCTTCTCCTCTCCTATTAAAAAAACCATATATGATATTAAACTATATCAATAAAAATGGAAGAATTAAAGATCCTGGCTAGTCATTAGAATTTTACTATTATAAAATTAATTGGAGTTTTTTTTTTTAAAAAAAAAACTGAACTTGATTAATTAAGCCCGTGATAATTGAATTTAAGACATGTAACTTGAAATAATATAATAAAATCTCTTACAAAATACAATTACTCTATTTAATTAACAAAAAAAAATCCAAATCAGCATCGTCGTCCTTCTTAATTTTTTTAATGCTTATTGGGCGATCAAGCTTTTCAAATAACAATAGCAGATTTTAATATTAATATGTTAAAATTTTAATAAGAAAGCGAAATGTGTCGCCAGTCAGCAATTTTTTTGTGGGTCCAACGAGAAAAAAAAAAGAAGCAAAACGGCAAATCATAGCCTCTATAAATACCCCATTGGCTCTCTGAATTCTAATATCTCACACCAGTCTCTCCATTTTCAATACTGAAGAAGAAGAAGAAGAATTGGGCTTAGCTTTCTTCTTCTAGTAACTATTAAAGTATAAAATATTGTCTTTATTTTCTTCCAATTAAAAACTTCAAATTCTGCTAAAATGGCGGCTCAATTAACATTATTCATTTTGTTCATTGCTTGTACCTTTATATCAGGTAACAATGGCAAATCTTAATTAAAACAGGAAAATTTCAATAAATTTATTCCAAATCTTAAAATTTGATAAATCAATTAACAGATTTTTTTTTTAATTTTTTCTTGATTTTTCAGGTGTTGTTTCAACTACTTTTACAATGACAAATAAGTGTGACTACACCGTCTGGCCAGGCATTCTTTCAAATGCCGATTCACCGGCTTTGTCCACCACCGGTTTTGTCCTTCAAAAGGGTGAGACTAAAACCATTACGGCACCTACTTCATGGGGTGGTCGTATGTGGGGTCGCACTCATTGTACTGAAGACTCCTCCACCGGTAAATTCTCATGCGTAACAGGTGATTGTGGTTCCGGCAAGGTAGAATGTTCAGGCAGCGGTGCTGCTCCGCCTGCAACCCTGGCGGAATTCAAGCTTGACGGCTATGGAGGTATGGATTTTTTCGATGTGAGTCTCGTAGATGGGTACAATCTCGCTGTTCTGGTAGTACCGGAGGGAGGTTCCGGCCAGAATTGTTCAAGCACTGGATGCGTGCTGGATTTGAACTCTTGCCCGTCGGAGCTTAAGGTTACCAGCACCGCCGGCGAAGGAGTGGCTTGCAAGAGCGCGTGCGAAGCTTTCCGGCAACCACAATACTGTTGCAATGGCGCGTATGCTACACCTGATACTTGCAAACCATCTTCATACGCCGAGATGTTCAAGAACGCGTGCCCACATGCTTACAGCTATGCTTATGATGATAAGACGAGTACCTTTACTTGTACATCCGCGAACTACCTGATCACTTTTTGCCCAACACCAAACACCAGGTAAATAACTTTTTTTTTTTACTTTTTTGCTTAAAATAATTTTTTACTTATTTTTATTAAGTTAAAAATACATTCACTTTTATATTGATGTAAATTTAAGTTGTTGTTTTAACTACCTTTAACTTAGTAAAATATTTTTGGATGAAACATTATCAATAACTTAAAATTTTGCTTTATTTAATTGAGTTAATGATGGTATACTTCGGTCTATCTGTTAATTGAGATTAAATTTCTTATACGGATGAATACAATAATATATATTTTTATATATAATCATGAACTATCTTTGAATGCTGATCTCAAAATATTTCTTTTGTTAATTATCATACATTATATTATTAATTATTACAAAACTTTTGAATATATAGACGTAATGAAGATTATGCTTCCATGATATTAAATTTAATTTTTTGAAAAGTAATTTTATTTACTGCACTTTATTTATTCATTACTTGACCGTTGAAAAATTAACAAGAGCCTGTAAAATATGAACGTTAGGGTAATTTTGTCATTTTATCATTACTTTATATAATATACCCAAAATATTTTAACGTTGCTGCCCGACAAAGACGTCAGTGCTGTGTCATTAATGCATTTCACTAGGGGTAGAATAGTCATTTGATTAAATTAATACACGTGTCTTCGGATTTACGCCGAATGCGCATTAGAGTCTCGAATTCCTATATAGCTTCAACAGAGTATTTCGCATTCTCCAAGCCTACCGTTGTAATGGCCAGTGATGCTAACTTATCTGACATCCAATAACAAAATGACACGTTGACAATTTTTTGTTACTAACGGTTCATTATTGCAGCCAGAAATCGTCGCAGGGACAGAATACAGATGCGAAAGGGAACACAAATACGAATTCTCTAATTAACGGCACTATGGTGTATGAAGGTGCATTGCAGGAAAATGGAGCATCTCCGTCGTCCACGTGTATCCACCTGTTCGGATCACACGCCATTGTTGCGGGTTTAGTCAGCATCGCAGTAGCTATTTGGCAGTTGAGACTTCTATTCTAAAAAAATTTCGTAACTCGTCAATTAGCTTAGCTAGCCTACACTACACACTATTTTTTTTTTACTTTTTTAATTAATATATAATTATATATTGTGGGGTTGGGTAGTAGTGATAGAGAGAGTAGGCCCAAAAACCTACAAAAACTGCCATCCAACTTTTTTTGGGCCCAAATGAGATTGTGGTTTCGCTTATGGGGATGGGGCCCATTAGTTGGACCCAATGACGTGGCAGTGAGTCATGATAGAAAAAGCTCAACCGTCAACTGATCCAATCGGCGCCACCACTGGCCTTTCTATTGTACATTGAAAATCCAATTTGACAAATTGAAGGAAAACATACCAGAAACACTGTGGTTAATGATGGAGGAGGTGGTGGTGGAGGATGCATGAAGCAGAACTATTAATTAAAGATTTTAGAAATAGGATTTTCATATATTCATGTTATTTTTATTTTATAGGTTATATGATAATTCTTTTAAAAATAGGATTAAAGATTGTGGGGAATGAATTCATTTGTTGGTTTGGACACCATTGTCTATCAATCAAATAGTAAAATTAATGTAATCACCACATTTTGGTGCCAATAAAATGAAATTATATCTCTTCTTTTAATTTCGAGTGTTTTGTCTTATTATTTGACGTCATACTGCCGCTTGGCAATTTTGTATAAATTAATAAAGAATCTGCCAGCATATGAAACAGTTGTATAATTAAAAGGCAAGAATTGCAATTAAAATTTGTATAATGTTATATTAATAATTTAATAAATTGATTGGATGACACAATTAAATCAAATTAGTGTTCAAGGCGTGCTCATTTTTTTCAACATACAGCTTTACAACAATTATTTGAGATGGGACGTTGTAACCCATTTATAATTTAGCAAACCTTATTCGATTCTCAGCAATTTGCAGCAATTTATATTAACACGATAAACTTATTATGGGCATGATAATTTTTTTTTACGCAGTTGAAATGTTTAAATTTATTATATTTATCATATTTATTGTAAAGTTAATTTTGCTGTGTTGTTTTCAATCGGTATTGTTTTTTTTAATAATATGATGTAATCTTTTCTAATCAGAGACGTTTTTAAAATTTTTTGTTCCTAATAAAGTCACTTTTTTTCTTAAAAAATAAGTATTATGGGTAGTAAATTAAGTTATTAAATTATTTATAAGTCGAATTTAAATTTAAAAAATTCACTAATAATTTTTTTTTTCATAGAGTAAGACTTGAAACTCAATTCACCAGCAGAAGTTATGTACATAACAACCTAACAATTCAAACTATGTAGGGAAGATGAATGTGAATTAAATGAAACATGAAAATATTGACAGAACCTAACATGCGAATTTGGCAGTAAAGAGTCCAACAACAGCAAAGTTGGGTAGGTATGGGATTAAGATGTTTAAAGTCGACAACTTTAGATCACATGTTTATGTTTTAAATTTTAATTCTTATTTATATAATCGCCATTTCATACTCACTCACACACCAAATACGTGAAGTTACATCCAAATGTTGAAATTTGAGCAAGCCATAAAAACACTACACCACTCTCCATCCCCAACCTCACCCACCTCTTCTTTTCTTTTCTCTCTTTTTTTTTTTAAGAACATCCCATGTTAGGTGATTTTAGTTAGTAATCACAATATTAATTTCCCTTCGATGATTAAGACCAATGGAGCAAAAATATGAACACGGATCACAAATATGATATAATATGGACATATTAACATAATAATTATTAAATATATATATATATATATATTAGACAATTTAAAAATGAGCTAAATTAACATAATAATATTTTTAATAATGAATTAGACTGTGAATCTTAATTAATAAAAAATATAAATTAATGAACTAAATACTTAAAAATTTTAAGTTTTTCAAATTCAAACATTCTCCTCCGCCACATACCGAAAATAATTTTATTTTATTTAATTATTGGAATTTGTAAAAATAATTAGACTATCCAATATTACTTTACTGTATATGTGTAGTTATCCAAAACCAACAGAATAAAGCCTCTTTGATTGAATTGAATAAATAATAAAGATTGTTAATGGCTGAAAACAAAAGTGCCAATAAAAAAACTATACATCTGAAAAAAAAACCCATAAACAGTAAAGATAGTTAATGGCTCAAAAAAAAAGAGTAAGTGTCTGTAATGGCCAAGTGGAGCATACAGTAGCCGTAGACGATTTTATTTTTATTTTTTTAACTCCACATATGGTAGCCCATTGTTGACACCAGAAGAACGTGCGATGTTGCATAACTTGCCCATCACTTGAAAAACATGTCCAATATTTCAAGTCTTGAACACATGTGTCCATTCATTTCATAATATTCATATGCTTCGCTGCTCATATTTGAAAATTAAGCTCTCTGTGCATATTATTTATCATTTCTTATATAGTTTAATATCTCAATTCAAATCAAATAATTAAAAAATACTCATTAGTCATTAGTTTATAAATAATCGCGATATAATACCATGTTAAATTTAATGTTTTACATCTAAGAGTTTAGGATGATGGAATCTCAAGTTTAATAGAGCCAAATCCTTATATTTATAGAATTTTCTAATGTATTTTTAAGCTATGTTAAATAACAATAAATATGTTATTTTTTGTTAGAATATTATTTTATTTTTATAAAAATGTGTTATATTATTTTTTAAGTGATTAATAAGAAATTTACATATATTACAAAATAATTATAAAAAATTTCAATGATGCAGTCCAATAAAAAATAGAGTATTTATTACAGTTTAAATGCACATGTTTTAAAAAATTAAGCTTGTAATAAATTAAATTTTACAACAGAAAGTAATGAAATTTTCTTCATTATAGTAAATCTTTTATAGTTTTATAATTAATGAATGCCTGTTAATTTTATTATTTTTTATATAATTTCATATAGTTGCAATTCGAATAAATTAATAAAATTCCAAGAATTATTTTTGCTGTTTCCTATTATTCCGAAAAAAAACTCTTAATAGTAGTTTTTATTTAAAAGGAAAAGAAATGAAGTGAAATATGGCTGCACAAAAAGGCGAAATTAATGGCTAGAAAAATATATGTTCAAAAGAAAAAGCTAGAAAAATATTTTCAACGGACAATATTAAATTGTCAAAGGTTGATGGAGAATAATGATACAAATAATTGAAATGTAATTACATTAAATTAGTGTTGAAGGACTATCATGACTTTGGTCGAACTTCCATTAAAAATAAATATTTTACACAAATTTATAAAAAGACAAAATAATATGACTAGACATTGTTTTTTTTAGCAGTATGACTAGACATTGTTTAATCTTCGACTGGCCAACAAAAACAAATCGTTAAAAATAAAAAAAAAATAAAAAACATAGTGGATCTAATGGGCTTGCAAGTAGTCATAAGAAAGGGAAGCAGAAGGTTTAATTGGGCTTGACATAAAAAGTGTTGAATGAGTCAACAAAGCCCACACTATTAACCCAGAAGCTCTCCAGAGAAATACTTTTATATTGTACATACAAATTGTTTTTTTTTTTTTTTTGCCCTTAAGGAATTTATCTGAATTTATTTTGACTATAATAAATGATAAAAGATGTTTTCAATTAATTCAGTTATATTTTTCTTATAAACGCAATAAGAAAAATATCCGATTTTGACTAATTTCATTTATTTAGAAATACTCTAATAGAATCACAGATGTAATATTTGATTCAATAATTCAATTGAGAATCATAGAAGTAATTCAATATTTAGAATTACTCTAATAGAATCATAGACTTAATATTAATTCAATAAAGAATCATAGACTTAACATTTTATTGATTTTTTTAGTATCTGATTCTGACTAATTTCATATATTTAGAATTACTCTAATAGAATCATATATTTAAAATAGAGGTGGATTCAAAAATTAAATTTTTATAAGTGTGACAACATATAAACTTTACATATTTTACATTTTAGCGAGAGCAAAATCAAATTATTTTATTTGGGTAAAAATAAAATACACATGTAATTTAAAGGATAGTGACACATAAATTCGCCCCATTCTAAATTTTAGAGTATATATATATAAAGGATAGTCTTTAACAAATATTGCCATTTTTGTTAAGCACTTGAGAAAAGAATTTATTTTTTCTACTAGTGATAAGATAAACTAATATTAATTAGGAGAAAGTCATAAAGAAACATTTAGGAAATACAAGGGTCATTTTTAAATTAATTATTGTGCATTTTTTTTTAATATTCTAAAAATAAAGAGGCAAAAACTTAGCTTGGAAGGTAGTGTTGTTAATTTTTAACTGTTTTGAGAGAGAATGAAAAGGAAATATGGAATGGAATGTCTCAAAATTTATGTTAAACAATTCTTGCAACCCTTCGCTTTATATGTCACATTTACACATTTTGTATCACTTTACTTTTTGACCTCCGACTACAAATTAATCCATACATTTCACTTTAAAACTTTTTCCAATTTTAAAAGTTGGCAACTCGATCGATAAATAAAGCTTGTCTACGTATATATATTTTTTTGAACAATATAAAGCTTGTATATACATATATATATATATATATTTGAATAATATAAAGCTTGTCTATATGATCAGTTGTTTCTATCGTTCAATGTTATATGAACCATGCAATATATAATCCAAATTCATAAGATATGTATCAATATATATATATCTACTTTCAAAAGGTGAGATAAGATGGTAAAAGTCTTTTTTCCCTTAATCAAAAGTTTTGAATTCAATATTTAGATATGAAGTATCTTCAAAATTTAAAAATTAACGCTTTACTCCTTAATAGGACTGTCAGATTAGTTTACAATTTTTAAGTTATAAGATATTGGATGATTAGTTCAATATCTAAATATGAAATACCTTCAAAATTTAAGAATAAGAACTTTACCCCTTCATAGGACTCGGGGTGGACCTACCCCCTTTCACCCAATTATTTTTTTTTTCTCATTATTTTTATTACTTTTTTTATTTTCTTTTTTAATCAAATTTAAAGATAATTTTTGAAAAAAAGTAAGACTTCTAAATATCAGCAATAGTTGATAAAAATATCTATAATTAGTAAGTAAATTATTTAAATTTGTTTTCATTTTTTTTAAACCTTGAGCTTTGATTTAAATATGAATTTTCTTAATTTTTTTATAGAATTAATTCTAGTAAAGATAAATCAATATTCTAAAATAAAAACTTTGGTTAAAAGTTTATTAACTTATTAAAATTTCTATTTAAAATCCTAAATTATTAATATTATGTTATTAAATTTTTTTTTATCAAAATTTTCATTTAGAATTCTAATTAAATTTTCAATATTAAGTTATTGAATAATTTTTCTCATTTCTATTGAATTTTTTTGAATTATATATGTCTAGATATTATAATTAATTATTTAAGTACGCGTTTTTAATTAATTATATCAATTTTATAAGGCTAATAGAAAATTTTGAAAGAAAATGAAATGAAAATAGTATATAAATTTACATTTTTATATTATTTTTGCAGCTAAATAAAAAATAGTAATTTAAAATTTATTTTATTAAAAATATAATGTATTCCATCTTATTGGTCAAAATTCTTAATGATAAATTAGGATATATTTTAATGATAAAAATTTATTAAAATTTCCATATAATTAGTATATGGTTTCCCTCCCCCCCCCCCCCCCCCCCCCCAATTGTATAATGTTGGGTCTGCCCCTGATACGACTGTCAGATGCAAATCTAGATTAATTTGCAATCTTTGAGTTATAAAATATTAGATGATTAGAATTATATATATACATACACACACATTTTGAATTAAGAAGAAGAAGAATGAAAGGATAATATATAACTGAAAAATTAGAAAAGCAAATGATACTTTTTGAGGTCCAATATTGTTATAGTATGACGCAAATCTTTTTAAAAAGAAAGCAAATGATAAAGCTAACATATAGCAAAGAAAACCATGCTGGAAAAACATATATTACACCAACAATTATCCATATAGTATGCTTTACACGACAGATAACATGCATGTCAAAGGACAATATTATTCTATACAGCATATCCTCAACTTACACATCCATGCATTTATATATCAACTGTCAATGTTTTTTTGTAATTTCAACATGTTGTCCCCCTCAAACTTCTATGTTTTTCATGGATTAATTGTCACCAAAATAAAGATAAGTTGCTAACCAAGTGTTGAAGAAATTTAAGTGTTGATAGCTACTATATGGCTTACGAGTGATGGCTTCAGATTTCTTCAAAATTGACAGAAAATTAATCAAAAGAATTAATCTGCTAAGAGTTAAGTGTATAGTTCTACCTCATGTTCTATCAAAAAGGCTGTAAAAGCCAAAAAGGTGACTTTGTCTAAAAGATACAGCCATATAGACTGACTCAGACACTGAGTCAGTAATTAAATTAAAATAAATAAATAATGATATTATATATATGCAAATTACGTAGATAGTCCACCTTTGCATGTTTATAGCGGTATATACGTGTAGCTTTGCATGGGATGGGTCAACCTCTAATCTTGGTTTGGTAGGGTTTGAAAAAATCACTAATCTTCACTCGCGATCTTATCCTCTACGTACCAACCAGTACTATATACATATTTTACCAAACTGTTTTTATTACAAATTATTTGCTTTGCCTTTTACTTTTATTTTTTAATTAAAAAATTAGCAATTTTTATCCTTCTTTTTACTGCTTGACTCTATTATAATATATATGCTGGTCAAGCTTAGGATAATGACAATATTTTTTTTCAACAGTTCATGCATTGAATCATCAAGATAGAGGAAATGATTATTAACATTAATGTAAAAAGTTGTAATTAATTAACTAAAGTACTACTTAATTTATAACCTAATGCTACACGTACTACATTTCGTCATAATTAATGCCAATATTTAATATGAAATCAATAATAAATAACAATATGAAATTTCATTGAACTTTCTTTCCTTCTTTTACGAGTATTATTAATTGGAAGTTTTATCAACTTCCCCTTCCAAAAGGACTTGCTAACTTTGGAAGTATTCTACTTATTTACCATTGCAAAATAAAAATGAAAATATTGAAATACAAATTTTTTCTATATACTAACTTTTAATAAGTTAATTTATATATATTACTCTTTAATTATATTAATTTACTATATATATAATATGCATAAAATCTTAATTAATTATTTGATAATCCTGCTTTGAAAATCTTATTATATGGCCATAGAGGTTGAATCTTTGATCGGACAGACTTTATACAAAAATTAAAGACACCATGTCTTTAGCTTTATGAGCAATGCAAATCTTCCACTTGAAAAGACTTCAATTTTTCCACATATACCACGGGACACCTCATTTTTTCAAAATTTTCATCATAAACTTAGCATGTGCGCAATGAATATTCCACATTATCAGTTAATTTAAATGATAATAAAAAAATGATAAATAATTAAAAAAAGCCACGTTGGAAATAAGATCCGATTTTATAATTAATTAATAAAGAGTAGAGTAGTACAGAGGTTGTGACAGGGAAAATAATTAAGATTTAAAAAAAAAAGAACAGGTAAGAAATAGGAGAAGGGTCCCGCAATCAAGTGGCTTCCACAGCAGCATGTACAGAGTGACGTGGATCAGCGATAACACGTTAGCATCTCTTTTGCTAATTTCAAAAGCAAAGTCTGTTCCTAAATCTTCTCACTTTTGCTTTGAGAGGTTCTAAAAACTGGCCCCATCTTCTGGCGGCCGGCCTCGGACCAATACGCTTTCATTAT
Organism: Garcia nutans; assembly: GCA_947685225.1. Classification (NCBI taxonomy): domain Eukaryota; kingdom Viridiplantae; phylum Streptophyta; class Magnoliopsida; order Malpighiales; family Euphorbiaceae; genus Garcia; species Garcia nutans. Next base: position 59,070,433 of record CANTUV010000039.1, read on the forward strand.
GTTTTTCAATAAAATTATGTTATTCACTAAATTTTATAAAAATTTTACATATTTTATTAGAAGTATATTTTTTATTATTTTTATAAAAATGTATAATAAATTTATAAAAGTTATTATTCATATAATAAAATCATAATAAATTTTATGAATTTCATAAATTTATAAATTAATTTTAAGTATTAATAAATTTAATAATATTTTAAAATTTTAGTAAATTTTGTATTTTTTTAATTTTTTTGATATTTTTCGAAAACTCTTCATAATTTTAGCTAGAATTTTTATAAAATTATCAGAAAAATAAAAAAAAAATTATAAAATTGATCAATATTTTAATTTTTTTAATAATTTATAAATTTATTAGATTTATATATTATATATAAAATCTATTATGACTTTATTGTGCATTTTTATAAAATAATTATAAAATTATCATAAAATATATAAAAAATTTAGAAAAAAATGTTGTGAGAATCATAATTTTCCTTTTCTAGCTAATCATTCTTTAATACTCAGAGGCGAATCCATGGACCCCTCTTTATATATATATATATATACACATACTATATATATATATTTTTTATATAAAATATACACACACATACATTTATATATTTATAAATTTTATCTTTATATATGAATTTATATAGTTAAATTTAAATAAATTTAAACATATATATGTATATATATACATTCATTTATATATATATAAATTTTATATGTATCATATATATATTTAAATTTAAATGAATATATATATATATGAATTTAAATAAATTTTATTTTAATTCATAAAATTTTTATCAAAATTTATATATACATAAATAATCAACTGTTTCTATATTTTATAGAGAAAAATATTTTTTAAAAAATAAAAAAGAAACTATTATACAATATTTTTAAAATATGTAAAATTATATAATACAATTATCATCTTTTAAGCGTAATAAATATAATAATATAAATTAATTATCGAACTATTATAATATTAAATATTTAATTTTATAATAAATTAGTCTAGTATTTTTATAAAAATTTAGCTCATCTTAATGTATTCTAATTTTGGTACTACATATGCAGTGATAGACAACGAAACAGCAAGTAGCACCGGTAAAAAAATTTCGACTAATCATAATTTTATGTGAAAATTAAGTTTTTTTTAATAATCCGTTAATACTAACTTGTAATTAAGTGATTCAATCATAATTTTCCCCATTATTTTTCCTATAAATATTCAACCAAAAACAAAAACATAATAGTAACGGTTTGCTTCTTAATCCTCACAAACACATTCCATTTGGGATTGGCCCATTTTTTACCAATTTTCAAGCTCAGGCGAGGCTGAAATCGTCTGATTATCAGTCGTTAAGTTGTCGTCAGCGAAGTTCGCGGATCTTTAATTATAAATCGGGATGCTTGCTGGGAGGTTACTGACGACCTTACCAACGGAGACACAGTGTCTCCAGGTCGGTTACACCGTGTTGGACAAACACGTGGCGAGTTGGAGTGGAAACCAAATTTGCCCCCGCCGCCCCATCATCCAATTCCCAGTTATCCATGCATGTGTCAATTTCCCATGAACTCTCTAATAAGAGAGGGACAAAACACAAAATCAAATGTAATCCTTACAATTATTATCAAGTTTTTTTTGGTACACCTAGCCAACTCTAGTTGGATTTTTTTTTTAAAGAAAAGATTCCAATCTTTAATTAAGAGGGTGTTTCTCAAAACTTGAGCTTTTCAGCTTATTGTGAATAAGTGATTTTTAGATTATAATCAGATTAAAAATAAGCAGTTAAGCGTTTCTGTAAACTAGCTAATAATCAGCTGATAATCAGTTTATAATCAGTTAAGTGTTTCTGTAAAATCAACTTATAATCAGTTTTTAATTGTATAAACTGTCAAAATGACCAAACTGTCCATGAATTTATTTATTATATAAAAATAATTTTTTAAATGTTAATTCAAAATTTATTTTGCAATAATAATAATAATAATAATAATAATAATAATAAAATTTCTTTGATGGGAACTAAAGTGTATAAGGTAGGCAAATTTGGAATATTGAAGATTAGGTAGGGATAGTATGGTTTTTTACTTGGTCAAAACTGCTTAAAAAATAAGTGCTTAAAAAAAAGTAACAAAACCCAACTTTTAAAAAACTGATTAAAATCAGATAATAATCTACTATTTAAGTTTTCGGAAACACTTAAATAAATAACTTATAATCTAAAAACAACTTATAAGCAGTTTTGACCAGCTTTTAAGTTTTGAGAAATACCCTCTAAAGTTAAGAGAAAAAAAATGGCAGGTTAATAAAACCTAAATATATTATTCGGGTTATATCTTCATTATTATATTATATTTAAGTACGTAAAATTTTAATTTTTTAATTCTAAAAATTAAAATTTTATATTATTGAGTTAATTTATACCAACAATGTTATTTTTAATTATATTATATTCAAAATATTGAAAATAAAATTATTTTAAAAAATACTGACTTCTTTCTAAAATATTACATTTTTAATTTTTAAAAGTTTAAAATACATCTTTTTCAAAAATATATGTTTAATATATATATTTAATATACTAAAAATAGCGTATTCCACTACGAAATATGCACTCATTACACATTTAATATATTAAAAAATATATCAAAACAATAATATTAAAAAATAAATGACATATATATATATATATATATATATATATTCCTCACTACATATGGGAACCTACATTAGAATTTAGAAGTATAAATCGAACAGTTTTATTGATGATAAGATTATTAGGAATATTCTGCTATTTCCATTATAATAAGAGATGTAAAGACCGACCAAAGTATGAATTTGCAAATCGTGTAAGATAGGCGCATTGATTATTTAAAAAACAAAAGGTTGATGATAGAGAGATTCGTGAACTTGTTTCTTCAAACACGTTAGGTAGTCCGAATAAATTAAATTTAGATGCAAATCAAATTTAAAGATGCTTATTGCTTTTGACAAAGTAGTTCAAATCCTGTTCAAGATATATAAATTTCATTAAATTATATTAATATTATTGCTTAATTTCTCCATAAAATTTATTGATTAATAATGTGTTTTTTGGTTTGCCAAGCAATGAAATTAAATATTAATTAGTAAATTTCTCCTACAAATTAAATGTCTATCAATTATTTATTGTATATAATTTAGAAAAGGACACTTCAATAGACAAAATGAAGATTTTTTTTTCTGGGTTTGCTTAATTTGGTAAGCTATTGGTCTACCTTGTTATTCCATGATTAATTGGGTTATTTACTAATACAATGTTATAGAGTTATGATTTTTATTTTATTCAGTGTTTCCAAATTCCACATTTGGAATGGTTTCATTTGACTTTATAATATGGAAAGATTAAAAACAGAAATTTACATAATTATATACGTATTTATGTTTTAAATTAACTTAAAAAGGAGGTTCATCACTTTGCTAATTTTTTTTCTCGGTTTAATCTATTATTGAAGATCATGCGCAGAGGCTTTCTATAATTAAAAATTATGCATTTCAAATTTAAATGAGTTTCGTCATTTTTGTTTTTTATATGTACACATATAATTTTGGCTTTTTGACAATACTTAAGCTTGTAATTTAATTTGCAATAATGAAAAGTAATTTTAATATCATCAAATTAAATTAAATTAAAAATATAGAGAGTGGTATTTGATGTGTATTTTAAAGAAAAAAGAACATAAGATGAAAAAAAGAAATCTGAATTATATTATATACTTCACTTTTAGCCACTTAGGTTATGAAGCTTCAAATTAAAACTTACCACATGACGGCCTATAAAGGCATTTATTATACAGTAGGGTGATGCTTAAATGATGTATATGAAAAGAACAAAACAATGCAAAATTTTTCTTGTTCTAGCCCACAGAACTTTTACGCATCAAGAAAATGAGATCACGAAAAGCATATAAAAGAATAGATATTAATTCTATCCCAGTCACAAAAAAAAAATTATAATAAAAAAATGGAAGATAAGACAGCTGTACTATCAATTCGATTAGAGGAGATTATTAAATTAACTAATTAATTTAGGCAAAGCCAAAGTAATTAAATTCAATGGTAAGACTTCATATACTATGCATAACAGGACACTTGTAATATATTAATATAAACTAAATGTAAGAATTATTTAATAAATATTTTATAATATTTCTTATTCTCATTGATAATCCAATTACGTAAAAGGATTTATTTGATTTTTTTTTTCTCACATGTGAACTGCCCTAAGCTATGGGGCTCACATGCTGCTTTTATATATACAAAATCGAGCATTTATTTTATACTTTACATTTTTATAATTTACTATAATTATAATTATTTGATTTTGAGATAGTTTCAAATTTTGGAAGGATGAAATTCTATTGGTTACACCAACTCCTCAAGGAGAAATTATGACGTGGCATTCCTACTTCCCTGTATATATGGAGGCATAAACTGGTTGACATAAGTTTCTTTCCAACACCGAAATCTTTTCTCTCCCGCTATTTCCATTTCTTATATTCTCTCTAACGAAACACACTCTAATTTACAACTAAAGTCCTTCCTTGCTTTCACTCTTCTTAATTAATTCCTCTTCTCAAACGCCCAATGCAGCCATTCTCTTCTTCTGTTCTATACATAATCCTGACTTTGCTCGCTATTTCCGGAGGTATTTAATCAATTTAATTAAGCTTTTTGCAATCGTTAATTACTATGTAATTCTGTTGATTTCATGGCAAGTAATGTGTATTAATCAATTGCAGGAGTATATGGAGCTACATTTAATGTAATTAACAGATGTAGCGACACTGTATGGCCTGGTATTCTCGCCAATGCCGGTAGTTCTCCATTAGAAAGTACTGGCTTCGAGCTTCCGTCGGGCAAATCTCGATCGTTTCAATCGCCGCCGAATTGGTCCGGTCGATTTTGGGCCAGAACTGGTTGTACATTCGATCCGGCCACCGGTCAAGGTAGCTGCCAAACAGGTGATTGTAACTCTAATCTAATTGAATGCAATGGTAACAATGCGAAGCCACCAGCCACCCTAGCAGAATTCACAATCGGGTCGGGTACCCTGGACTTTTACGATGTTAGCTTAGTAGATGGATACAACTTACCAATGGTTGTCGAACCGAATAGCGGGTCGGGTTCTTGTTTGTCGACGGGTTGCGTAGCCGATTTGAACCAACAATGTCCCGCCGAGTTAAGGGTCGGGCCAGGCCAAGCGTGTAAGAGTGCTTGTGAAGCTTTTGGGACTCCAGAGTATTGCTGTAGCGGTGCTTTTGGTACACCGGACACGTGTAAGCCATCTGTTTATTCGCAGATGTTTAAAGCTGCTTGTCCAAGATCGTATAGTTATGCTTATGATGATGCCACTAGCACTTTTACGTGTACAGGAGCTTCTTATGCAATTACATTCTGCCCTTCAGTAGAAAGGTAAGGATTTATTTGCAATTTTTTTTAAACTTTATTCCTTAATATTTATAAAGTATATTTAAAAAAATATTTTGTATATTTTTAGGATAACTATGAAATATATCAAAAATATACTGAATATATATTTAATTATTTGTGCAGTAAAAAATCTGCAACAGGGTCTCAAAATACAAGCCCAACAAATGGGTCAGGAGATGTGCCAAATGGGGTTGATAGTTCATGGTTGTCTAACATTTTCAGTAATGGAGACTCATCTAAATCAATTTCTTCTTCTTCTGCTTGGCATTTCACATTGATTGCTTCTGCAATTTCCTGTCTAGTCCTCTCTTTTCTTTATTCATAGAGCTAGCTAGTGTAGATTGCTATTTCTCGAGAGGTTCACTTTTAGGGGTTGTAATGTATTTTAGAGGAAAGGCTGAGTTGAATATGATACAATTCCAGATTGTAAAGTAAATTTTCCAGGACATACGTGTATAGAGTTTCAGGAAGCATAGTACAACTATTATGTATTGGGGAATTTTATTTTATTTTTATTATTTTTCAATTTTTATTTTTAACTTCTGGAGTATAAAAGATTTGTAATGTAAAGAAATAAATTATAAAGGAAGAGATTATTATATTGATCTGAAAAAAAAAAAAGCGTTTGTTTGCTTTATTATCAAGCTTTGAGTAATGCGGTTGGTGGGCGAGTGCCAAAAAGAAGCCCCACTTTGCTGGACTTGCAAGCTTGGTAGATTTTATCATATGATGTTGGCTGCTAAGTGAAGTATTATGATGGTGTCCTCTGTCTACGAGAATTGGCCATGCACCCGACATTATTTTCACTATAATGAATTTAATAAGTATTAGGGACACATAAAATTATTTCAAAAAGTATGAAAAATCAGCTCTAAAAATATGGAGGATGACATTAATCTTATCTATCTGCCATTCTCTTTTATCTTCTTAATATATTTATAGGGTAAGACAAATGATAATGCCGTCTTCAATGTAAGAGATGATAATTGTTTATTTACCGACTTTAATTGTTGTCTCTTATTAGGCATTTATCATCTCCAAAATTAAGGATGAAGTCATTCATATGTTTCATGGTTTTTGTGCATCTCAATAGTTCCCTTCTCAAAAGGCATGACATGCGCCCAATAAAATTGACCTCTGATTCTGTTATATAATCAACTACAAATAACAACAGAAAAAATCATCTATTCCTTCAATAACAAGTTATCCTGTGATTATTAAGTCTTTATTTAGAGATTAATTAATAGAGAAACTCTGTGCAATTCTAGTGAAAATACTTGTGAAAAGTGGATTTGTTGCTTGCATCCTTTAACAATACTGACATATATAGATTCATGCTACAAGTTTCAATTGATAGAGTTGAAACTTTATGTGATATCAAGTTAATCAACATAATATATAAATGGACCCATTGACCTCTCCCTAAGCATTATATTGATTAAATAAGTAGAAGTAAGAGATGCTCTATGTAGATATTTTCATATAATGAGAAAAAGAGAAATAATGGTCCCAAATCCAAGTTTCAAAGGCAAGAAGAATCAGAATTTGGTTCCTTCATGACTAGGAATACAATTTGCAATAATAAAAAAATGGTCCAAGTTGTCCACCACCAAAGAACAGAGCAGCATCAATGGCTTTTTAGCCATAAGCTGTCCATAAATCAAATTTAGAAATTAATTTCAGTTTCTTTATTATGATTATTTTATTCCTGAGTTATTATATGCTTTTCATTGGTTCATGGAGAATCATCAAAACAAACATAAAATCTTAGAATTAATAACATACAGATTCAAGTTTATATAAATAGTTTATTTATTTTCTTGTATTAAAAATAAATATAAGATGACAACCATAATTAACAAAAATTCAATGATGAATTAAGAATCAAATTAATATACAAGATAAAATGCTCAAAAAAAGAAATATACAAGATAAAGCCAATATAACTGGAGAATCAAATCTGCTTCTTTTGTCACTATGCCTTTTTTTTATATAGTTGTGTTAGTTTATTCTTGGACGATTTTAATTTGACAATCAGAAAGCACCAAGATTTTTGGTCCCCATATGAGTAAAAAAAGATTTTTAAAAAATAAGGAATAATCATATATAAGACTTAAAAAAGTCCAACAAAATGATGATCATCATTGGTAAATTCTCAATTTATCAATTTACTCAACGATTCGGCAAAAAAAAAAGGATTAAGATTAATCGGAACATGGTTATATATATTAATTAATTATATACTTTTATTATCATATTTATTATAACATATAACTAGATAATGTAGGAAATTATATTGAGAAAAATAAATTATTTATAATAATATTATTAATTAAAAAAAATAAAACATTCTCTAAATATATGTCTTGCAAGGAGAAAATTTAATTACAAATTTACGAAAAAAAAAAACAATATAATTGAATGAATAGATTAATTAGTAAAAAATTATTCTAGCTTAATTAGATATATCGAGCTCCAACAGTCATAGCAACATTCATTGGTAAAAAAGAACTAACATGGCTCTTTGTTATTTTCAAGATCATGAACATCATCGACAGGAAATAAGTAGATCAACAAAAGCCTAGAAAGTATAAGGAGACCACATAATACGCATGCGAAGATCTTAATCTTGTTGTCGTTTAACCAATAAATAACAGTTTGCATGAGCCATCCCAATAGCAAATCTTGAAATTTTAAGTCAATTTCTGGAAGTTTTAGTTGACATAAAACATAACATATAGAGGTGATAATTATTAATAAAAGGAAAATATAATAATGGTGGGAGAAAAATTGGCCTATTAAGAATGAAACTAACAAAGAAGTAATCTCTAATATGAATACTGTAATTGGTCCAACACCAAGAGGTTGCCTTAGCGAAGGCCAACAATTATCACCTCCACCATCCATTTGAAAAAGAACAAGAACAGAAGCTGAGAAAGAAAGCACCAACAAGGAGAAATAAAAAAAAATTATGATTTGTTTGTTCATTGCAATGCTCCTTATATAAGAATTTATGTAACTTTTTATTATCTAATTCCTTTGTGAATTAAGATATCAAAGTCCTTATCCGATTTGAAAAATAAAATATTAATGGAAAGCTGTTATCTATTTCTCTGTGAATTAGAATTTCCAAATCCTAGTTTAATTTGGGAAATAAATAAAATCTACGCAATTAGTATAATAAGAAAAAAATATGACTGTCATATTAATAAATTATAAAAATAAAATTTAATAATATAGAAATAATATTAACATTAAGCATCCTCAAAATATTATATAATGTTTTCTTTTTCGATTTTTCACGGTTATTACTATTAATTTCTAAGTTATATATATTAATAGATAAAAATACTGTCAATAAAATTTACCTATTTATATACTAATTCTAATCTACCTGCTAACTTATTATTATCTTTTTATTATTATAAAAAAGGATTAGAACCCTTTCCTATTTACATACTAATTCCAATCTATACACTAAATTCTTATTGTTATTATTTTATCTACTATTTGTTATAAAAGGTTTATAATCCTTTTATTGTTATAAAATGATTATATTTTATTTCTATAAAAGCAATTCTTCAAGTTAAGCATACTAAAATTGTTTTCAAGTTAAGCATTCTAATTAAAATTTCAAGTTAGTAAATTCTACAAGATTTTAAGTGAAAAATTTTGAGGTAAAATATCTTATGGCTTAATTGTATTAATTAATCATATCTTAATTAATTAGTATATAATTGTATTTCTATGATTATCTTTTTCATTTTGTATACGATTTTTTTTAATACATATGAAATCTAATTTTTTTTTTGATAATTGGAGATAAATATGAATTGTGTTCAAGTCTTTCATATAATAGTTACATGAAAAATATCCTCCATTAAAAGCAAGTTTAATGACGAAATTTAAATTTAATTTCTTTACAAAATTAACTTTTAAAAGGATTCAGTACAATTGACATTTTCACTTGATGGTAGAAGTATAAGTTTAAGATAAAATAAGATTTAAATTATCAGTTTAATAAATTAAATCCCGTTTCGTTCATTGCATTTGAATTTTCTATTTTGGTTATGTAATGTTACTGAAATTTACTACTTAGATTTGTATTGAATAGTTAGTCCTAATTATATTTTTTCCCCTCCAGTTAATATTTGTAGTTAATAAATGACATACATATAGTTTCTCTTGAATGGAAAAATTCTTTTAAGATAATATAACATTATATCTCTAATATTATATTTATCTATTTAGTCTTATACTCCCTCTAATTCAGTCATGTCTTCATCCGACGAGGAGATTAGATGATAAATTATTTTTTTCTGACAAGGTTCGATGATAAATTATTTTTCTTTTTTATTTTTTTTACATCTAACTGGTTATTTTGTATTATAAATTTATGAAAATATAATAAATCTATATGCATACATTGTCTTGTAATAATAGCAATGATGGCGGTCAAAAAAATAGCAATAATTGCATACACAATTTTATTATTTGTTATTGGAACAACTTAAAAATTTTAATAAAAATTTCTACCAAATAATTTTATCTATCATACAACAAAGTTGAATCATAAAAAAGTTTTAATTAAAACTCTCATTGTTTAATTTCATCCGTTTAGTTTATTTTATTTTAACAAATCTTTGATATTTTTGTATAATTGTAAATATTTAATATATATTAGTAAAATTAATTTTTCATTTTTCACTTATTGCAGATTTTTTTTTGAACAATACTTATTGTTGAATATGATTCCTAAAGTATGAACGATAGCGAGATATATCGGTTATGTTGTAGATATAAATTTATATTTTTCTTTAATAGCTTTAATTTATTTTATTAATTTTCAATTAAAGTATTTATTTTTTATTAGAATTAAGCGTTTAGGATTTATGGTTATATTCAGCCTTAATTTAAAAGTTGATATAGATTTGATAGGCACAGTCGCAGGAAAAAAAAAACATATTTGATTTTGACTATATATTGCCTTTATCTTAATTTCATTGACAACCATGACCATTCAATAATGTCATTAGCTACTTTTTAATGATCAGTTCGTTCAGCCACACTTGTTCTTATTATATTTCACTAAAAGAATATTTTTATACTAATTTGAGAATCTTAATCGCAAAAGAATTAGATAATAACATGAAGAAAATTAGGTGAAGTACAAATATTTTTTATGGTACTACCCTACTAAAAAACCGGGCTTTTGTGTCCGTGTGTAATAAAATTGGGCTCCGTGTCTGTGTCCGAACTTAAAAACTTAAACCGAGCTCATTATATCGATGACCCGAATTTATATTTCGAACTTTCACATATGGAATTTTTGTATATTTCGGAGATTGTGCCTTATTTGACAGAAATCACTACATCGACACATTCAAAAAATCTGTTAATGCTATTGGTATTGTCCCTCACTATCTAACTGTAAATAAGAGTACACTCTCACAGGTAAAAGTATATCCCTCCTATCTTTTTCTTATTTACAATACTTTAAAAAAGTTCTTCCACTAACTTAAGCATCGAAGTCTTCCTACTGGAATCTGATTCATTCCTCTGCTTTGCAGGTAGAAGTAGCAAATTTTGTAGCTGAACTAATACAGGAATCCTTGAAGTCCATTCCATCATCACTAGTATAGTGAGCGTGGACTAACTAATATCCGAAAATAAATAATAAGACTCATAACCCATCAAATGATCCACAAAACCCAAACCAAACTACACATGATAGATTAACCCTACCACCACATACATCTCAACACCTAACAACTCAAAACACTGTAAACAATCATCAAAATGGATTGTCAATGGTTAGACCTTCACCACCTGGACCATCTGCTGCTTTAGTGGTAGAATCAACCTCTGACGAGCCCTCTATCCCATTTGCTCCAAGAGCACGGATGACCTCTACAATGATACAATCTCCAAATACTTCTAAATAAGCAATTAGAGAGTTCACCTCAACTCTTAGGGACTTCATTTCTACTTTTGGACAGTAGGTTGCTAGGAATCAACCCCAAACATAATCAGCATTGTCAGAGCATGAACCTAATCCTCCCTCACTAATATGTCAGACCCCTCCACCCCTACCTACAACTTATCAAACACCATCTCTCTATTATCAACCACAATCTAACCTTGAACTTAAAAAGCAGTACAAACATATAGGTACATCTCCTGATTTGGAGTTGGAGGCTTGTAGAAGGCTTTTCTCACCCGAATATTCAACATCCCATCTATCTGTTAATCCTATATCAGTTGCTAAACCAGTTTTCTCCGAAAAAAAAGAAGAAGTTATGATAACAATAGAGAACACCTAAACACTAAAGTTTTATTATACAATTTATTATTTTTTGAAAAGATATTGCTTTTTTTATTAGAAAACAAATAATAAATGAAAATAAAATTTATTTTCTTCGTCTTGGGAATTGAGTTTTGATGATGAAAGAGACTGAGACTCTAACCAAACAGTCCAAATTATTTGCTTGCAATTTTTTATATCTATCAAAATAACCTTTTGTAAGCCATTATTTGGAGGTATTTAATTTTTAAAAAATTTCATTCATTAGTAACAAAAAAAATCAAATAATATATAAATAACCCCTAAATTTGCAATGTTATTTTTTTCTCATACAAAATTCTTTAAAATTTTATTTTTAAAATATAATATGTATGTTGTTATTTAAATAAAATGTAAATATTTTCTAATTCTTTTAATTTTTTACTAGTTATATATATTTCATATTTAATTTTTATAATCAAAAGTCATAACTATAATACTTCAAAATTTAAAGTAGCATATATATTTTATTCATATCTTCAAAATTATAACAATGTCATTTTAAAAATTAATCAGATTAATTGCACAATTACGATTTTTTAATAATTTTTTCTCTCCAAATTCTAGTTTTGCTTATGTGTTTAACATTTTAAATTAATAGCATTTATTCAAATAAAAAAATTGAACCATGATTATTATGAAATTGTAACAGATTATTTTTTTTTAATTTAATACTCCAGTTTTAATGAGAAAAAAAGAGAAAAATATATATGTAGAGAGATTTCTCCCCATTAATAAAAAGTATTTAAAAACCCCTTTACTTGTAATGTTTTGTCTAATGAGTTCTAAGTTTTATTTTTATATTAAAATTTTAAATTTTTTTATATTAAAAATTTTAATGATAAAATGAAATTAATAAGAAATTTTGTGACACCAATTTAAAAATAATAGAATATGTATATTATTTTTTATTATGAAATTGTAAAATTTGTAGAAGAAATTCACTTTTTTAATTCCATAAACTATTTTATGCGTTAAATTATATAATTTTTAAACGTAATATAATTCTAAGAGCTAATAAACAAATTTTTTAATTTTAAAAATCTAGAAAAAGTCAAAATCTGAAAAGTAAGAGGATGTGGAGAAATAAGAAAAAGACTTAAACATAAGGAGTGTAAAAGAGGCAAATTTTATTATTGAGATATTTGTACTCCAGCTCTAGTTTTCAGACAGAGGAGCAATAATCTTTCATTCACGCAATTTTAATAACAGATGGTGGACACTCGTTTTATGCCATACTATATATATACACACACACACACACATACATACATTATGCATATGTAGCATATAGTATATATAGTGTTGTATATACCATATATATAGTACGTATAATATATATGGTATATAGTTAGGGGGGGGGGGGGGGGGGAGAGCTCCGCCCCCCTCCCTCCCAGTCCCACGCAGTCATCAGCAGAGAACCGTTCACGTGAGAGGTTGAAGACAACCTCTCACGTGAATTTACTGAAATGCCTTTCGGAGCTTAAAAAAAAATTTTTTTTTTACTCTATTAAGTGAAATGGCGTCGTTTCACTTAATAGAGTAAAAAAAAAAATTTTAAAGCCAATAGCAGCAGGTTGCTGCTGGCTCGAGCGAGAGCGAGAGAGGCAAAGAGACAGAGAGAGTTGAGACGAGTTGCAGACGACGACGAGCGGGCGAGCAGGCGAGAGAGACAATGAACGGACGGCGACGGCGACGGAGACGACCGAGCACGAGCAGGCAGCCGGCAGCAATAGGTTTTTTAAATTTTTGTAATTTTATTATTTAATTTTTTTTGTAATTATTATAATTTAGGTTAATAAAATTGAAGATTTAGATTATATATTGGGTTTTAATTTTAAATATAGAATGTAGATTAATTAGTTGAATTAATTGATTTTATTGTGTTTTGTGAATTTATGATAATTATTTTTAGGTTAAAAATTTGAGATTTGATAATTTTTATTTTAGGTAAATAATTGGAGATTTTTTAATTTATAAAATAGATTATATATTGGGTTTTAAATGTAGAATATAGTTTATTAATTAGTTAAATTAATTAAATTTATTGTGATTTGTGAATTTATGATAATTTTTTTAGGTTAAAAAATGGTGATTTGCAAATTTTTATTTTAGGTAAAGAATTGGAAATTTTTTTATATATAAAATAGATTTATTAATTATGTTGTATAATTTAAATTGATAATTTATTAATTATGTTGTATTAATTGAATTATGTTGTATTAATTTATTAATTATGTTGTATAATTTAATCAATATGGTTTTTAAATATAGAATATAATTTATTAATTATGTTGTATTAATTGAATTTATTTTTGTTATTTGTATTTGTGATTATTAAGATTTAGGTAAAAATTGATAATTTATTTTCTATATAAATATATATTGTTGTTTATTTGAAATTTAATTAATTATAATAATTTAATTAAAATGATATGTGCTGTGATTATGTTGAATTAATTGCTTTTGTTAGTGTTTTGTGAATTGTTATTAGGTTTTAAATATAAAATGCAATTTAATGTCTTGTTATTGTTTAAAATGCTGAATATAACTTAGGTTAAACTAATTCTAAATTAAACAGATATGAATAAATTTGTGATCAAGACTAAGAGAATATGGAATGAATATGGTGAATCCTCTAATATCCCTATTTTGACACCGATCCCTACATTAAGTAGTCATGCAAGTCAGGAGGTATCTAGTGATGATATAAGGCGTCCGGATATTAGTTTTGATTATATTGTGGGTGACCTTGCATTGCGTAAACCTATTTATGAGTTTGATGTTGAGATTATGGATGATATTAGAAGACAATATGTGGCTAAAAGTCCTTGCCAACCACGTGGCCATAATTTTCCCCAAACAAAATTTGGAAACATTATGAGGAGTTTTAGAGAGAATTGGTACTCTAAATTTGAGTGGTTGGAATACAGTATTTTCAAAGATGCAGCATTTTATTTCTGGTGTTATCTTTTTAGTTCGAATAGAGGATCAAAACGAGGAGATAATGTATTCACAGAAATTGGATTTCGCAATTGGAAAAAGGCCACGGAGAGATTTAATGAACACGTTGGTGGTTCCAATAGTCCACACAATAATGCAAGAGTACTATATGTTGGTTTCAAAAATCAAAGACAAAGTGTGTCTCATATATTATCTTCCCACAGCCAAGAGCAAGAGAGGCATTATCGGACACGTTTGACAGCTGTTGTTAACTGTATACGTTTTCTTTTAGCAAATGGCTTAGCTTTTCGAGGACATGATGAGTCAGAAAAGTCTTTTTGCCGGGGTAATTTTCTTGAACTTCTCAATTGGTACAGTCAACGCAATATTGATGTTGAAAATGTAGTTAATTCAAATGCTCCTGAAAATAATCAACTCACTTCTCCACATATCCAGAAACAAATAGTGAGTGCTTGTGCTTTAGAGACAACACTAACTATTATTAAGGACGTTGGTGATGACTTTTACTCTATATTAATTGATGAGGCTCGTGATAATTCTGTAAAAGAACAAATGGTTGTGGTATTGAGATATGTTAACAAGTTGAGACAAGTGATGGAGCGATTAGTTGGAGTGGTACATGTGAGTGACACATCTGCTTTGTCTTTAAAAAGTGCACTTGAAGATTTCTTTGCAAAACATGGGTTGTCACTAAGTAGAGTTCGAGGCCAAGGTTATGATGGGGCTTCTAATATGCAAGGTGAATTCAATGGGTTAAAAACCCTCATTTTAAATGAAAATCCCCAAGCAAGATATATTCATTGTTTCGCTCATCAACTCCAATTAGTGCTTGTAGCAGCAGCGAGGAGCAATAGATATGTGAGTAATTTTTTTGAATATGTTACAATGATTGTGAATATGGTTGGAGTTTCATGTAAAAGGAGAGATGCTCTCCGTCAAAAACAGCATGATGAAATCGTTCAACGTTTGGAAAGAGGTGATATTCAATCAGGAAGAGGATTATATCAAGAAACAAGTTTGGCTCGACCCGGTGACACGCGTTAGGGTTCTCATTATAAAATAATTGTGCGGCTTTTGTCTATGTGGTCAGCAGTGAAAGCGGTTCTTGAAAACATAATAAACGATGGAGCTGAACAAAGAACTCAAGGGACAGCTGTGGGCTTGATTGATAAAATGGAAAGTTATGATTTTATTTTCATTACTTACTTAATGAAGACGGTTTTAGGACTGACAAATGATCTATCTCAAGTCTTACAACGAAAGGAGCAATGCATGGACAATGCTGTACATTTAATTGCAACGGTCAAACAACAATTACAAGACTTCAGGAAAAATGGATGGGATGAATTATTACAAGATGTTAATGATTTTTGCATAGATTATGATGTCACGGTCCCTAATATGGAAGATAATATTCCGGGTCGTCTACGTTCTAAGCGTGCTGGTATTCCTATTACTTATTATCACTACTTTCGAGTGAAAATATTTTGTCAGGTAACTATTCTTCTTCGTATTATGATACTATAAATTTCTATAATACAACTTAATTTTCTTTTATTCAATACTAGGTTGTTGATTTTATTACACAAGAAATGAAAAATCGGTTTACAGAAACAAGTTCGGAATTGCTTTTATGTATTGCTTGTCTTTCACCTATAAATTCATTCTCCAACTTCAAGCGATCTCGATTACTTCGTCTTGCTGAACTATATCCAAATGATTTCTCCAATACTGATCGAATGATACTTGAAGATCAACTTAAGACCTACATTGCTGATGTAAGAAGAAATACAGCTTTCTCTGACCTCCATAACATTGGAACTCTTGCTCAGAAAATGGTTGAGACAGGTTATGACATTATATTTCCTTTGGTATATCTGCTTGTCAAGTTAGCTTTTTCAACAATGAACATTATCAAGACAGATTTGCACAATAAAATGGGAAATGATTTTCTGACCGATTGCTTGGTGTGTTAAGTGGAGAAGGAAATTTTTGTAAAAATTGAAAATGAAGCTATTATGCAACGTTTTCAAAAAATGCAAACTCGTAGAATACAATTACCACCTCTTAGGTGTAGTCAATCTAGTAATGTAAATTAATTGTTGAACTATTGTAATATTAAATATTCAATTTTATTCATAATTCGTCTGTAATTTTTTTCTCTTGGTAATTTGCCCCCCTCTCAACAATTCTCTAGTTCCGCCACTGGGGGCGGAGACTTGTATATAATATATATATATATATACACACACACATGTAAACTATATAAATTATATAATAAATTAAAATATTGAATATAAAATAAAAATTTAATAAAAATTGTGATTAATTTAATAAAATTTAAATTATAATTTGTGATTAAGTTAATAACATTAAAACTAGAAATTTATAATTACTCGTCGGTAATTTTTTCTGTATAAATTTTGTCTCCCTTCGATGAATTTCTGGTTGATAATTTTTTCTGTTTAAATTTTGTCCATTCCTCAATGAATTTTTGATTCTACCACTGTATATAGTATATATATATAGTATGTTGCATCTATATACACTATATATAGTTTTATATAGTAAATAGTATGCATTATGTTATTTTTAATATTGGTGTCAATTATATGTTTTTCTGCAATGTTTTATTATAGTACATACTATATGTAGTATGTAGCATTATATATAATATATAGTGTATATATGTAGTATGTAGCATCTATAAACACTATACAGTGGCGGAACGACCATGGGGTCATGTGGGGTCACACGACCCCCCTCACCGGCAGTCAGAAAGAGAAAATCCGGTGGAGGCGTGAAGTCGAGAGAAACTCAACCCCCTTTGAAGGGGGCTAAGTTGGAGAAGATTTGCAGCGAGGGGTAGACAAACCCCTCGCAGCAAATACATTTTTTTTTATAAATTAGTCACTGGAGAAACAACGTCGTTTCGCCAGAGACTAATTTTTTTTTATAAATAAACCGTCGGTTCAAAAATAAAAAAGGGTTGCGTTAAAACGCAACCCTTTCTGCTCTTCCCTTCTCCTTCTTCCCTCTCCCCGTTCCCTTCCCAAATTAAACCAGCCGCAACACGAGGCAACAGGCCAGCCAGGCAGCCACCGCCGACCACCACCACCCACCACGACCATTTGACCCCCCCTCGGTAAATTTCTGGTTTCGCCACTGACACTATAAATAGTTTATATAAAAATAGTATAACACACACATATATATAACATATAATTGCAGAAAAATATATAAAACATATATACTATATACTATATGTAGCATATAGTATATATAGTGCTGTATATACCATATATATATACTACGTATAATATATAATATATAGTGTATATATGTAGTATCTAGCATCTATATACACTATATATAGTTTATATAAAAATAATATAACACACACACACATATATATATATATATTATACTATATAGTATAATTTACTATATTATATATGTACTATAATAAAACATTGCAGAAAAACATATAATTGAGACCAATATTAAAAATAACATAATGCATACTATTTAGAAATTGTTGACAATTTAAGAAACATAAGTCATGAGATATAAAACTTCAAAATTATTGACTATTACTTCTTGCAAACTTTAAAGGCACTAAATGAATACTAAAATTGTCCATTGTACATTAATAGTTTTTGATGGTTTGAAGACTAAAACTAAAGCCTAAACATTTGTAACAAGCTTATCCATGTCTATTTCTTCGTCGAACTAAATATTACGAACTATTTAAATAGACATTGCAAAGCTACAAAGCTACAAGTCTATGTCCTGAACCCGAATCTCTGATTTTGCATTTTACTTTGTTTGTCTCAATGCCCAAAGGCAGAGATCTAATAATTGCTACCACGTGATCTCTATGTTCTAATATGAGTAATGGATCATTTGGAGTTGCAGAGGGCCTATAGTCTTCGTTATTTTAACTAGTATGAAAAAGCTATACTTTGTTTGGTTATTAATTATAAACAAAGTCCTTTGTTTGGTTATTAATTATGAACGAAGTCCATTGTTTGGTTATTAATTATAAACAAAGTCCTCTTCTCTCTTCGTTTCTACTTCTTAAGTAAAATTTTTGGCATCTTTTCTCCTTCTAGATATTTTTCTCAAAAACCCATCTTCTAGATATTGATTCTTGAGTTTGTATTTCATTTTCTTGAATCTAAAATCAAGAGCCCATTTCTTGTTATTTTCTTTCTTGGTCTTGATTATTTTGGCTTGCAATCTAAAAAATTAACAAACTTTTTATTACGTCGGATTGGTGCTTTTGAGATTTTTTCATACAACTATCTATTGTTTTTTTCAAACTGAAAATGTCTAGAATCCATATTTTCTCATTCCAGTGAATTGAAAACACTTGAAACAAAATAAAAAGAAAGAAACATGCATTCTGAAATAATGAATAGCCTAAAGAGGAAAAACTTTAGAAAAGTACGAAAATCACTTTTTCCTTGGGCAGAGAATTTCCATTAACACATCTGTTAGTCCACACGCATTTTTTTCTTATTATATATCATCCTTTCCAAATCCTGTTATATAAGGTTATAAGGGCAGTAAAATTTTTATTGCTGAATTTTAATTTAATTACGTACTTAAAGCTCAAATTTAAAATTTCTAATTACACTATAACATAAAAAGAGAAATAAAGGGAGAAGAGGGCTTTGTTTATAATTAAATGATCAAACAAATATATAGTTTTTTCTTATTTGTTAAAATTATGAAGACAATAGGCCCTCTGCAACTGCAAATATTCAATTACTCATAGTAGAACATGAAGATTAGGTTTCTAGCTTTGGGCATTTAGACAGGCAGTAAAATGCAAAATTAGAGATTCAATGGCAGACTTTATAATATCCTGTAATTTTTTTAAATAATATATACATAAAAAAATATATTTAACACTATTGGGGTTCAAACCTGGGTTAGAAATAAAAAGTAACAAGTAATTTATCATTAAAGTAGGTAACCTGTGCCTATTTATGTAATATATAAAATAAATAAATAAAATAAAATAATAATTATAATAATTATAAATATAATCAAACAAATAAATAATTAAAGAGTAATATATTAATTATTAGGATAAGTATAAAAATAATAATTATAATAATAATTAAATAATTAAATAATTTAGAGTATAATAATTAAAGTGATAAAATTAGTGATAATAATTGAAAACAAATAATTAAAATTTGATGTAATAATAATTAGAGTAAAATAATAATATACAAACAAACAAATAATTAAAATAATGTATAAATAATTAAAGTGAATGTATTATTTGTGATAATAAAGAGAGAAGATAATTATGCGTTGGCGAATTTTTAGAGAAATTATTAAACTAATTATGCACTTGAATTATTAATAGATATATAATTATTAGAATAAAATAATAACAATAATTATAATTATAATAATAAATAGCAAACAAGTAGAAAATAAAAAAATAAAAATAGTTATATTAATAATTAGAGTGGTTGATGATGATAAATTTTTTTTTTAAAAAAAATTCTATATTCATAAGAGAAGAATAATTAGCTAAATTATATATCAATTTAAATATTAAAAAAATGATAATTAAGAATATAATAGACGTTGTTAATAAATGGTTAGGATAAAATAGTAAATTTATATTTTAAAAATTTTTAAAAATAAAAAAAAATTATGATGAGGCTCACTCTCCACTTAAAAGTGAAGAGTGACCGACCACTTAGCCATTTGAAAAAAAAGAAGAAATGAAATAAAATAAAATAAAAAAGAGAGAGAGAAAATAGAAAGAAATAATTAAAGTTAGTATTCAAAATAATATAATTTAAGTTAAAGGAGAAAAATAAAAAGTGTGAAGAAATAATGGAGAAAGAGAAAAATGGAAACATAGAGGAAGAGAGAAACGGAGAAAGAGAAAAGAGAAGAAAATAGTAGCAGTGTGTTTATTTGGGCTTATTTGTTGTCTTTCGGCCATCAACTAACAATACGCTTCAAACCACCATGACCGCCGTTTAGAGACGAGTTTAGAAAGTGGTGGCTCGTCGTCAGCTGTCGTCAAAGAAGCCCACATGTGCCACCCGAATACCTCACCAGAGTGATTTTTTGATAAGTTTTTCGGTCATTTTTCGATGAGTCTGACATTTTTGAAATCTCTTCTTTATGAGTTTCAATTTGAAGTATCAATTGCAAATTAAGGATGAGTTTTTAAAAATTCACATATATATTAAAATTAAAATTTAAAGTTAATTATAATTAATTAAGTTTATGGTTAAATAAAAATTATGAATTAAAATAAAATTTGATATAAGATTGTAATTAATAGATTAATTAGTGGTAATTAAAAGGAAAATAAAGTTCTGAATAAATAAAAAAATGGATTAAAGATGAAAATAAATGGTAATAAGTATATATATGTATTAATTTAAAATTAAAATATTAATATAAAGTATGATTAAAATAAATTAAATATTTAAATTATAAATATTTGTTAGTAATTTGTAGAATAAATTAATTATAAATTTTAATATATTTATATATGTGTGTGTGTGTGTGTGTGTATGGAATTGGTAAACTCATTTGACGAATTGATAATTAGTTAAATTTATGAAGTTGTATGAATTTAGAAAATATGATTTTTGTTAGGTGATTTATAAATTATGTTTAAAGAAAAATAAATAAATATTGATAAAAAATTTCATTAAATATTTACAACCAAGTTACAATTTATCGTAATTTTAAAGTATTATAAATTATTATAAATTCTAAGTAATAACTAAGTTAATTATCATAAATTTTAACCATTACAAATAATTACAATTAGTTATTAAATAAAATGGGTTAAAATTTTGTTTACTAGTTGATTATCTAATTAGAATTATTTATATTATTATTAAATTAAAATTAATTAATCACTAATCTAAAATTTAATTATAATTATTATTTATCAACTTATAGGATTAAATAATGATGTTTAGATATAAATATACATGTAAACATGTACAAAATTAGTTAAGGTGTTATTATTATTAAGTAATGAGTTTATAAATAAATAAATTTATTTATTTAAATCATCCAACAATTATTATTATTAATATTACTATCAAACCATTATTAATATAGTGATTATGGTTATTATTATAAATGATAATGTGAAATAACGGTAATTGAATAATATATTGATTAACCTAGAAATTTAATTGATAAAACTAAATAAATAGTTAAATTTTTTTTATAAATAATAATTAAATTAAATGGTTAATATGTTGTGTTTTAAAAAATAAAATATTATTGCTTAATTAAAATTTGGTATGGTCATAACTATAATAATTAAGTAGTTACTATTATTATTATTATTATTATTATTATTATTATTATTATTGGGATTTATAGAATAAAGTATTATTAAAGTTAAAGTAACTAAATTATAGAGTACTTATATTTAAATGGGTATTTAGAAAAGAAAAATTTTCCTTCTTAAATATATATTTAAATTAGAATATGTATAAAATATTAAGTTGTTATTTTCGAAACTAAGTAAATGATATTAATGTTATTCTTCATTAAGGTATATTATTATTGTTACTATTATTATAAGTTTATTTTTATAAACTAAGTTAAATAAGTTTTTAAATATATATATGTATATTAATTTCTTTTAATTGAAGATAAATATAAAAATTATTTTATTAAAGTTATTCAAAGTTAAATTAAAATATATTTTAAAAACTTAAGTACTTATTGTAAGTGAAAAATTGAATAAATATTAATAAAGTTAAGCAAATAAATTATTATTAATATTATCCTTATTATTATTAAATTTTTTGAGCAAATAAATAAATTTAATGGTATATCAAAATATTTTAAATATTTACCAACACTTAACTAATAAAAGTTAATGAATTGATTGTTATCATACTCATTATAGTATTTTTAAAATTTGAAAAATGTCCGATCTATGACGAAATTTCGATCGAATTTAAGGACCGTTTTCATGCATTCCTTTCATATTATATATCCCATAGAAATTTGACAAATATATATTATATTTTAGTTAATGTATACTCTTATATCATTTTAGAAGTAGATACAGCTGATGAGGTAAACCATAGAGATGATTCTGTTGACTAAGCAAACATAACTTTTGGCCAAGGTAAATGTATAAATATTTAACATTGTATTGCTAAATTCTAAAAGAAGAATTTGCTAAATTCAGTATGGTAATTGAGTTTTTCATAAATATATGTGACTGATTGATTATATTGTGTTAGATAAATAATTTAAACATACTCTTATTATAATCCTACATGATGACACCTTAATGACGCGTGTTTATAGAATGATAAATATGTTATTTGGGAACAACGCTTAGTATACATATAGTATTTGGGGGTGTATATTGAGTAGTTTTTTCTTTGGGGGTTTTGCTCTGCACATTTGCATTAAAGTTGTTTTTTTTTTTGACTTGTGAGGTAAGTTATCATGCGCTCTTGAATTGCAGAGAGATATATAGAGAAGTATATTTGAGTATATGTAAAAAGTGTTAGACTGAATTATTCTTGATTTTCTGAAAATTATGAGATTGATTGAAATTTAAAATTTTAATTATCCAGCTAAACTACCAATGAAGTTTATATATATAGTTATGTATATATTATTAAACCTTATTTATTCTCCTTATAATGTATTTATTTATTTACTGAGTAGTTTGATTCACTCTTTTATTATATAAATATTAGAGAATATTTCAGTAGAATTTCTTTTTCTTTCAATTCTATTGGCATATAGAAGAGATTGGACCAATATATTAGTCTTATAGTTTGATTTTATTTTGAGTTGGATGTTTAATTATGGTAAATGATATTAAAGATGTATTTAATGATAAAATTATTAATTTTAATAATGATGATATAATTGGACTTATAGTTATATATATATATGAGAAATATGAAATATTCAATTTATGAAATATGATTTTTATAGTAGCATAAGCTCAGTCTAGGTTTAGAGGACGGGGTGTACAGAATTCTAGCTTATAGTTTTGCAAAGTCTATTTAAATAGTCCATAATGTTCAGCTCAAAGAGTATAATGGTCATAAACTAGTTATAAATGTTTGGCCTTTAGTTTCTGTCTTTAAACCATCAAAAATTGTTAATGTACAATAAACAATATTAATATTCATTTTTTTTTGAAAGGAAGAGGATATTAATATTCATTTAATGTCTTTAAAGTTTCCAAGAAAAATATTCAAAAACATCGAACATAAAATCAAGCAACAGTAATTACAGTAATATGGAGAATCTTTGCAAGGTTTCAGACCCTATTTAATATTGATTTTGGCAATTTCCTTTTTCAATTTCTCAATTTTCATTTATTAAAAAAATTATTGAAATTTATTTTTATTTTTGAAAATTAATTGAAAATTTTAAAATCTTTTTGTATTATGTATGACATGACTCTGCAAAGCAAAATACTTAAAAAACCTTGAAAATTATGAACAAATAATCTTTCTATCAATTAATAAATTGACTAAAATTTAAATTTGAAAAATATATCGTTTAACAAGGTTAAAAAAAAAAAATTTGAGGTGCATGGTTTATAGATGACTAAAGTTTCAAACGCATTGGTCATTTCATAGCTACCCTCAGCACCTAATATTCTCAATATAATTTTTTTTAATCTCTGTAACAAGAAATTTATGTCCATTTCTCTTTTATTCTTTTTATTTATTAATTTCTACATTATATATTGATATATAACGATTCAATAAAAATTTTTCCTATTTATGTACCAATTCTTATCTATCTGCTAATTTATTATTTTTATTTATCTATTCATTATTATAAAATAATACTAATATTTTTATTATTATAAAAAGGATTAGAGCCCTTTCCTATTTGCATACTAATTCCAATCTATACACTAACTTCTTATTGTTATTATTTATCTACTCTTTGCTGCAAAAGGATTATAATCCTTTTATTATTATAAAAGGATTATATTTTATTCCTATAAAAGCAATTCTTCAAGTTAAGCATTCTAATTCACGTCAATAATTTTGAGGTATGATGTCTTATGGCTTATATGAGAAATATTTTTTATATTGTCAACAATTTCTAGATAGTATATATTATGTTATTTTTTATATTGGTGTTATTTACATGTTTTTCTGCAATGTTTTATTGTTTCAGCATTACCAATAGTAGTAACTCCATTGTTTTATTGTAAATTCATACTAATTATTATAATTAAATTATCCTCCATTAAAAGATAAGATTTAAATTTAATTTATGTAAAAAATTAACTTTTAAAAGGATTAAGTACAATTGATATTTTCACTTAATGGTAGAAGTATAAGTTTAAGATAAAATAAGAATTAAATTATCATTTTAAAAAATTAAATCTCGTAATTTTTTTTGTGCATTTGAATTTTCTATTTTGATTTTATAATGTTACTGAAATTTACTACCTAGATTTGTATTGAATAGTCCTAATTATCTTTTTTCCCCTCTAGTTGACATTTGTAGTTAATAAATGGCTTATATATAGTTTCTCTTGAATGGATTTTTTTTAATATATTATAACATTATATCTCTAATATTATATTTTTTTTTTCAGTGTAATACTCTCTCTAATTCAGTTAGACGGCCATGTCTTCATCCAAGGATGATATCTCTGATGAGGTTAGATGATAAATCATTTTTTCTTTTTTAATTTTTTTTTACATTTATCCTGTTATTTTGTATCATAGATTTATGAAAATATAATAAATCTTCATGCATTCATTTTCATATGATAATAGCAATAATGGTGCTAAAAAAAATAGCAATAATTGCATGCACAGTTTTTATTATTTGTTATTGGAACAACTTAAAAATTTTAATAAAAATTTCTACCATTTAAGTTTATCTATCATACAATAAAGTTGAATCATAAAAAAAAGTTTTAATTAAAACTCTCATCGTTGCCATCCTTTTAGTTTATTTTATTTTGACAAATCTTTGATAATATTTGTATAATTGAAAATATTTAATATACATTAGTGAAATTAATTTTAATTTTTCATTTATTGCAGAATAATACTACTGGATGGTGGATCTTAGCGGGATATATCTGTTATGATGTAGCTGTAGTTTTATGTTTAGTGATAAATTTTGGGCTGCGTGATAAATATATACTATGTGTTGTGCTTCTTCATGTGTTTTTAGCTTCCGGTATAGGTTTATTTTTAGGAGCATATGAATTGAGAAAGCGTTTGACATGGCAATCAGACGGTCGAAAAACAAAATTTGCACTGAACATTATTTCTTTATTAACTTCAATATTAGTAAGAGAATATATCAAGCAACTCTACGTTAACTTTATTATACTAATATTTTTCTCCTTTGCTTTCTATACTTTATGGCAGTTAATACTCCCAACCACTGATTTAAAAATTCAGGACATATTAGTGGGGCTTTTGATACAAACTGTTGTTTATTGGTTAAAAGACGATATATGGATAAAGAGTTTCATATATATATTATGTAGTATTATTATTATTTATGAGATGTTCTACTCCTACTGCTACTCATCTCCTACTGATGATGTTCCTTGTGATTGTGCTGCTGAAAACAACAACGAGCCTTGCTAGTTATTACTTTTGTATGTTAAGAAATATTGGGTGTTTACTTTTCTAATAAATTTGTAATTAAACTTACTTTTATTGTAAGACTATATATATTGCCATATATTTTTAACAAATATTTTTTAATTTATTTTTCTTTATCAGCTTTAATTTATTTTATTATTTTTAATTTAAGTATTTATTTTTTTATTAGAATTTAGCGTTTAGGATTTATGGTTATATTCAATCTTAATTGAAAAGTTAATTTAGATTTAATAGCCACAGTAGCAGGAAAAAAAAACAGATTTGATTTTCCAGATATATATTTCCTTTATCTTAATTTCATTGACAGCCATGACCATTCAATAATGTCATTAGCTACTTTTTAATAAGTTCGTGCGCTGTTACTTGCGGCAGTATAAATCACAAAAGACCATAACTTTCTTCATATTTTCAATTTTGCCATTGTCATTAGCGTTTGCACTATTCTTCTATCAAATTATCCTTTTATATGTAAAAAAAAATTCACACACTCTATTATATTTTTTTTTAAAATTTTTACTTATTAAAAATAATTTAATCATTTTATTATAAATTTATAATAAATTTATTATAATAAATATAAAATTTATAATATAGTAATAAACTCATTATAAATTTTTTATAAATTAATAAAAATCTAATATTTTAATAATAAATAAAATTTTTAATAAATAAAATTCATATTTTATTATTTAATATCTTTTATTAATATTCGTATGAATTTAATTTTTATTAATTAGTTGAAATTAAAAATAAAAATCTAATATCAATTCAAAAAATATTTTAATATATTATAAATATTTTTACGAGATATAAATAAGAAAATTCTAATCAATAAATTTTTGAATGAATTTTAAAAAATGTCTTGCTACATTAAACATACCTTATTATAAATATTTTTTTAGTAGATGTATGTGAAAATTTTAAATATTGTTTAAGTGAAATTCTATATTTAAACTAGCGATAGATTAAATTTATTTAGAAATAAATGTTATAATTCACATCATCTCAATATTAAATTTTGTATTATGTATGACATGACTCTGCAAAGCAAAATACTTAAAAAACCTTGAAAATTATGAACAAATAATCTCTCTATCAATTAATAAATTGACTAAAATTTATATTCGAAAAATATATCGTTTAACAAGGTAAAAAAAAAAAAAAAAAGAAGAGGTGCATGGTTTATAGATGACTCAAGTTTCAAACGCATTGGTCATTTCATAGCTACCCTCAGCACCTAACACTCTCAATATAATTTTTTTTAATCTCTGTAACAAGAAATTTCTCTTTTATTCTTTTTATATATTAATTTCTACATTATATATTGATATATAACGATTCAATAAAAATTTATTGTTTAAGTGGAATTCTATATTTAAACTAGTGATAGATTAAACTTGTTTAGAAATAAATGTTATAATTCACATCATTTCAATATTAAATTTTGTATTCATAATGCCTTAAAAAATTCCATTTTATAAGTTAAAGTTTTTAAAAATTATAATTCAATTAATAAATAGATGAATTTCAAGTTTCAACTAGTTAATTAGTACATATAAATCTCAAATTTAAAAAATATTTAATTTAAAAGATTTAATTTATTAAATGTATGTTAATAACACTTTGGTTTAAAAATAAGAACAAAATTCAAAATTGAAAAAAAATACAAATTTAATTATTTATTTTCTTCTTATATTAAGTATTATTTTTGCTAATAGTATATATACTATATTATGTATATGATATCTCAAAAGTGAAACACAATTTAGTTTTAATTAAAATCAATTTAGTTTTATTTTTCAAATAAATTATTATTATTATTACTTTTACATTTTTATTTTTAATGTTTTTATTCATGAATTTTAAATATATATTTTTAAATATATTGCTATTATATTTTGTACATTTTATATATACGTAGACATTTTATATATTGTTATATATTTCATATATTTAATATATAAACAAATAATAATAACAATAACAATATAATTATAATTAATAATTATATAATTAATAATCATCATGATTTTATTTGGGTCAAAATATAATTAATAACAATATAATTCTAATTAATAATTATATAGTTAATAATTTATATAATTGATAATATTTATTATTATATTATTAATTATAATTATATTGTTATTATTATTATTAATTATATAATTATTAATTATGTTTATTATTAGTTATATAATTAATAATTATAATTATATTTTTACTAGGTATCTTTGGGCCCAAATAAAATAATTAATTAATTGAGTTCAATGTAATTATTAATTATTGTTATTGTTATTATTAATTATTAGTTATATAGTTATTAATTATAATTATATTGTTATTAATTATCTTTGAATCCAAATAAAATTATTAATTAGTTGAGTCCAATATAATTATTAATTATTATTATTATTTATTAGTAATTCTATAATTATTAATTATAATTATATTTTAATTATAATAATAATAATATTATTAATATTATTATAATAAAATTTTGGCCAAATCAAAACTTGTGGCCATGGACACAATTCAAAAAAAAAATAATTTGGCCACAAGTTTCAGTTTGGCCATAACGTATTAAAAAAAAGACCAAACTGAAATTTTAAATTTTGGTTCGAAAAAAAACACACAAATTGAAATTTAAAATTTCGATTTATGTTTTGACTCTCATATATTAATAAAAAAAACTCCAAATTAGATGAGTTTTTTGAATGTTATACATGGGAGACAAGAGGCTTGAAAGGGATAACTCTCTGATTTTCTCTCATATTTTATTTTCATCTGATTTTTTATTTACTAGTATCGTTGATTTTAGTAGCTATAAATTAAACTTAAGAAGCTTCTCTGATACCAAGTACTTAGATATTCTGCTTGCTATAGGAATTGAAATAATACGTATTGTGCTTCTATGTTCATGCTTGTATTTTATGTATATTTGTATTTTACTTTAATTCCTATTTGAACTAGGATTCCTTAGTTAAATATATATCTCATACATAATTAGATTCGGATTGAATACTGCCTATAATCCTTTTTTTTTAAATTTCCAACTTGAATAATAAATTCTAATTAATAAATATTTATATATATGTTTGTGCAGTGTTATTAGTTTTCCTTTTTCAACACAATTTATGAAGTTAATTTCCTTTTTTTCCCTTTGTTACAGAGCTTGAATTAGCTTTCTAGATTTTTGCGGGAATGGTTGCTATTACTTTAGATGAAATATTTTTTATCAACACAAAAACAGGCCACAAATTTGTAAACAGCTTTACTCTTACGTTTCCGTTACCCATTTTCTACGCATTGTTCTTTTCAGGTGCAGAAATGATTGGAAAGTGTTTGACATAGAAACTAGATGAACAGATTATAAAATCTACACTGCAAATTATTTCTATATTAGCTTCCATCTTAGTGGGATAATTTTTATAGCACAGCTACATCAATTTCTTTTTAGTAACAACCAACGCCTTCATCTTTTATGCTTTTGGCAACAAATGTTCCGAAATACGTGCATTAAGTTTCAGGAAATATTATTAGGATAATTCATGCAAATTGCGCTTTTTTGGTTAAGCGACGACGTACAGATAATGATTTTCACATGTATATTATGTAGTCATATTATTTTTTCTGAGATTTTTTTCTACTTATCTTCTGCTGATAATGATGTTACTCTTGCTCATGCGGTTGAAAATTAAAAGCAGCTTTGCTAAGCAATATGGACATTTATCTTGAAGGGCTAAATATTTATTATATATTTAGGAATTTTTCTGTCTATTTTGACTTATAATTAACTTTTATTTGCCAGCTTAATGTAATTTTTCATCATTAATTTGATTTTTTTTTTTTGAGTTTTGAGTTTTTTATTTGAATTAATAAAAATATTTTGCATAATGTTATATTCTTATGAAGCCTGATAATATTATTTCTATAATATTAAAAAAATAAAAGAGGCCAGACTATCAAGCAACAGCTTTTTATTTTATACACTTTATGCTCTAATTGACTTATGGATCACTACTAACTTGACACTTGTATGTAATGCCAATTTTTATCATGTTCTTTTTTGCACCATTTTATCAGCTCTGTGAAAATCTTTGCAATTGCTTATCTTAAATGTGTTTTTTTTTAGCTCATTTGGCCTGGGTTGTGTTTTTTTAATGCTCGTATTTGTTCAATATTTCCCTCATTTTACCAAAAACAAAACACTCGGATTATTACATTAAAATAATATTTCTAACATAGGTATCTTTAATTTACGTAATCATACAATAAATATTAATTTATTTAAAATTTTCATAATATTGCTAAATATTATTTAAGAAGTAATGAATAAATGTAATACGCTAATTGTTCGAAATATATTATTTATATATTTATAAGAAAACAAACAAATTAAAATATCAATTCATGTTAATATGACATCTTTTTTTTAATAATATCAGATAAAAATATTTTCTATAATAATTTGGTCTCTTCTTATTGTACCATAATATTAATTTTTATGAAAAAAAAAAACATTTTGGCAGATCGGTTCTTAGTAAAGATTAATTTGGCAAGAGCTAGAGTGGCATTTTGCTAATAATCTTTAGATTTTAATCAAAATTTGCAGACACACATGTTTCTTCATTCTTAAATTATAATCAATGAGAGATTTCTTTTATTAAACTTTCTTGTTTCTTTATTTAAGAATTAATTCTTATTTTAATTTTAGATAAAAAACAAAAATCACTTTAATCAAAATTATTTCGGAATAAAAAGATTAAGAGTATAAATTTTATAAAATTATAGATAAAAATTAAAGATTTTAAAATGAATTCAGAAACACTAATTTTTTCTTTCAAAACATTGAAAACATATGTTTTTCAAACTAATGTTTAAAAGTTGCATACATACATACATACATACATACATACATATATATATAACCGAGAAAAAATAGATAATAATAATAAATATATATTTGATTGAAGTTTCAGCATTTTTTTTTGTTAAATTAAGGTTTTAGGATGTTGCTGACTATAAATGTGAAAACTTTAATATTCATATATTAAAATGCAAAATCTTTAATATTCATATATTTTCAAGAAAAATTTTTCTTCTGAATTTCCTATTACCGAAGAATAAAACTGTGTAATTAAATGCCCTCATTTCATGTTTGTAAAGCTGTCAAATATCTATAATCATCTAGAATTAAGTTATCTTCCTCACTCTTATATATATATATAGATATGTATATATATATACATATCTATATATATATATATATGGCAATTGGTTCGTGCTCCGCTAATCTGGCTTAAATTTATTTTGCATATAATTTTTTTATACTATGCCGTGTTTATCCAAAAAATCATTTGTGTTGCATTGGGCCATACCAAAATTTAAAAAGTAATTAAAGGCCCAACACAATTTGTTGCCCTATATAATCAGGATGTGTCTTATTCAGTTGTGTCGTATCATGTAAATATATGGATTATTTTAATTTTATAATTATTTTTAAACAATTTATATACAAAAATTAATAAAAAAAATTAAAGTAGGCATATTATTTATGTAGTTTGGCATAGAAAGACCTAAATCTCTGGAAAAAGATATCACAATAAAATTAAATAATTTAAAATAAATTAAATTGTAATAAAGCAAGTAAAATTATACTAACACAAATAAAATAAAATATAATATAATAACTCAAGATAAAATATAATAACAAAAATTAAATTAAAATAATAAAATAAAACAAATTAAAATATAATAATACAAATAATAATTAAATTAAACAAAAAAATTGAAATCCATATTGATTATTATGGACAAGTAAAAAAAACTGTTGTTGAGCAATTTTATTTTGACATATGGAAATATATAATATAATGTTTTAAAATTTTAGCTTAATTATAAATATAAATTAAAAAATTAATTTTTTTATCAATAAAATTAATTTTTGATACAAAGTAAAAAATTTATTGATAAAATTTTTTAATTAAAATTTTGTTTAACACTTTAAATGTTTTGTTATTATAAAATTATGTTAGATAGCATGTCTACTTAAATTGGAAAATTATTTTTATGCTAAGATATAATCTAGTGGTAAATATACTCTTCATGGACAATAGGTTCAGAATTAATTCACTATCTCCTCCTCTTTTCTAATATAATTTATATAAAATTATGTTTTTTGGGTCGTGGAAGTCAGATAGGCCGAGTGCTCTAGGCTCGGTCCCACTAATAATACTTATAATAAATTGGGCACTTGATAAAAATACAAAAAAAAAATAAAAATAATTTTAAATTTACTATATTTATAAATTATTTATCAAAATATCAGAATTTATAAAATATTTATCAAAATACCATATTTTTATTAGTTTACAATAAGTTCACAAAAAGTTTATAATGAGTTTATTATATGTTTATAATGAATTTATAAATTTTATATAGTTTATACTAAGTTTATTATAAGTTTATAATAAAATGACTAAAATACTTGTGTTAAAAAAATAAAAATTTAAAAAAATATGTGGAGGGTATTATTTTCAAAATAAGTTTATCATTAATCTCTTTTCATTATGTTAATAAAATAATATTATTTTCAGTTTAAAAGAAAATAAACAAAAATTAAGTATAGTGGTTAGTTATTTTTTTTAAATTAAAAAACAAAGATTCAGAGAGATTGATTTTTGTAAAACAGACTATTCAGATTGATTTTTGTAAAACAGACTATTAAAACCAAGAAAATATCCATTTTTAAACTATATTACTTAATTAATTATTATAGATGGGATTCATGTGCATTTTGAAGGATTTTCCTGTCAAAAAGCAAAAAAAAAATATTCTTTTCTTTTAATTGAGATAATTTTACTAATTTTACTCTTATACTACGTTACACTTAATCAACTATAATTAATTCTTTTTTCTTTCTAATTTAAAAAAATAACAACTAATTTTAATTTTTTTTTGGCATAAGATAGGTAATTTAATATCAATAAGACTCTTAATTTTTAAATTCAACTATACCACATGATGGGAAATAATAGAGTACTAGATACCATCAAAAGTGTTGTTGCTTTGGAGACTCTAGGAGTTACATATCTTAGATATGTGTAGTTTCTTTGCTTCTGTGTTTTTGGTTATTTTCGAGACCTCAATTTTATTATCTCAAACTCTCATATATTTATATTTTATGGTTTTCATTTAATAATAATTTAGGTGGTGCCGTCCACTTTCGCCAAAAAAAAAAAAGGAGTACTGGATACCATGCTTCAATTTATAATAGAATAATTTCTCTCTCAAAATATCTTAGAGAATTTTATGTTTTATTTAATGCACACAAAGTTAAATTTGAGCAGCACGATGGTGATATCAAAAAGCAATTTAGTTGTAGACAATGAAATTCATACATGTCTAATGTTAAATTATTAATTAAATTTTGAAGTATTATATTTAAATAAAAAGCTTTGGATACATTTATTGTCAAATGGATTTGCATAAAAACTTTAATTTCATTTGGTGATAAATTGGGCGCTAGCGCCACAATGACGGATAATTATATGCTACAACTGTTGTAGCAATAAATGCCTACAACACACCAATAAAATTTTTACACGTAGGTATTTATTGACATTTATTTAATTCTGTTGTAGCAATAAATGCCTACGTGTAAGAATTCTATTGGTGTGTTGTAGGCATTTATTGCTACAACAGTTGTAGCATATAATTATTCCACAATGACCGATAGATGTTCAAAGATGTCAATAATATGTGCATAAATTACTAAAAAATTACTTTTTGTCGCTATATATTTAATTTTAAATTTAATTTTTATATTAATTACTATCAAACACTAAACACTAAATTAACCTAACTATATAAAATTGCTATTAAGAACAATTCTCCTAAATATATAGTAAATATATGCTTAGTATATACAAGATAACACCCCATAATTGCTTAATGGACAAGATCAAGAACTAGCTAGCAAAGCTGCTTTTGATTTTCAACCGCAAGATCAATCATCATCATCATTGGCAGCCGGAGATGAGTAGCAGAAAAGCTCAAAAAGAACAATGAGACCAAATAAAATAAATGCGACAGCAGCTTGCATAAACAATCCGAATAATACTTTCAGATATTTTATGCGATTATTTGAAAATATTAAGTTCCAAAAAGGATAAAAAACAATGGTGGAGAATGTTACTGAAAAAAATTTGATGTAGCCGTGCTTCAAATATTGTCCTACTAAAATTGAAGCTAATATAGAAATAATTTTCAGTATAAATGTTGTAACTTATGGAATATAAATAATGGAATGAAAATATAAAAACACATTAATCGTATTATTTCAGTTCCAATAGCAAGCAAATAGTTAAATACTTGGTGTCAGAGAGGCTTCTTAAGTTTAATTTATAGCTAATAATTATGTTTTTATAATTTTATACTAAAAGAATTGAGTTAGTTAATATTGAAACCAAAAAACATTGAAATAAGAAACACACAGTTAAAAGCAATTATAAATTAACACTGCACAAATACAGTGGCGGAACAAAAAATTTACTGAGGGGGGTCAAAATTTATAGAGCGGTGGCTGTCGGTAGGCCGGCTAGTGGTGGGGCTGCCTGCTGATGGCTTGGGAAGGGAAGGGGTAGAGGGAAGAAGGAGAGGGAAAGAGGAGAAGAGGGGCTGCGTTTTACGCATCCTTTTTTTTATTATTATTTTTGAACCCCTGGCGAAACGACGCCGTTTCGCCAGGGGTTATTTTATAATAAAAAAATTCGTCCCTGGCGAAACGACGCCGTTTCGTCAGGGACTAATTTATAAAAAAAAAATAAAAATATTTACAGCGAGGTGTTCGTCTATCTTTCGCTGCACAGGTTTGCAACTCAGCCCCTTCAATGGAGGGCTGAGTTTAGCTCCACCGGCAGCCAGAATAAACACCTCATCTTTTGGCTGCCGTTGAAAGGGGGAGAAAACATGATTCCCCTAAAACATAAAATATGCATAGATCACTAGATTATTCAAATTAAATTGCAAAGGGGTAAATTGCGTACCTGACATCATCGTATGTTGAAGCTGAAGACGATTTTGGAGTTTGTTGCCTTCCAGGAGATACACACTTTAAGTTTAGCGGAAGCACTACTGAAGGAACGTAATGTTCTCTCAAAATTGTTGTGTTCCCTTGGAGACCACGACCCCTTATTTATAACTGATGATGATAGTTTCTATTTTGGTCTTTCAACAAAATAGAAACTCTTATCGGTCTCTACACTTATAATCCTATTACGAGTAGGACACCTCAATAGTCAACAATCCTAATTTGATCACAACTTTAATTTGATTATTTTAATTTGACTGCAATACATATTTAATATTTAAATATATTTAGCCCACACTTATGATTAATTAGAGGATTAATTTTAATAATTTAAAATTAATTCTAACAATCTCCCACTTGGGCTAACATATATTAAATATAAATGTATATACCTTAATGAGCTCATAAAAGCAGTCATACTGAAGGTGCCTCAAATAATCTCGTCCATTGATTATATCGATAAAGGACTGAAGGGCCAGTCGCCACATTAATCGTGACTCAAACCACCATCAATCACATTACCAATACTCTCAAATGACATAGATCAATAATAGGAGTGTAGCATGAAAACTACATGTAATATGATCTAATCATGCCTGTTTCCAACTGGTCACACTTAATTAAGATCAACCACAAAAATAACACAGAGTGTAATAAACAAAAGTGAATACTTCATTTTCTGCAGAAACTGAATTAACATATCCAAAACTAAATAGAGCATTCAAAACATAATGAAAACATAATGAACAAAACTCCCACTGAAACTAAACATCCTCAAACAATATGACACCCACATGAGCAGTGTGCTCATGAAAGACTTTCGGTATCAATGCCTTAGTAAGAGGATCTATAATTATGGAGTTCGTTCTAACATGCTCTATGGATATCTGTCCACTCTGTATTTTCTCCATTTACAGCCAGAAACTAAATACCAAATAGCTCCTACTGTCATTGGAGAATCAAACTGCTGAATTAATGTCACACTTAAAACTTTATTAGCATTTTCAATACTAGCCATAATGTGCAGCCCTGTGACATTCAGCAAAGTCAAAAAAATTCATGATCAAATATCTCATAGCATACTACAAATTCCAAAACCATGGAACGTAGTCTAATGTGGATCTTTTGCTACTCAAGACATTCGATAAAGTCAAAATCAGTATACCAAATGATCTCATACTAATCTGACTTTTCTGTATGTGAGCATACGTTCATTTATTCTCTGAATATATCTTAAAACCTTATTGGCTGCCTTCCAATGATCCATTCCTGGATTGCTGAGATATCGCCCTAACATGCCAACTATGAATGAAATATCTGGACGAGTGCAAACTTGAGCATACATCAGACTCCCAACTGCTGACGCATAAGGAATCTTCTGCATCTCCTGAATCTCAAGTTCACCCTTTGGACACTGATCAAGACTGAATTTATCTCCTTTAGCAACTGGGGTATCAATTGGTCTACTGTTGTGCATACTAAATCTCTTGAGCACTTTCTCAATATAGCTCTTTTGTGATAATCCAAGAATACCTCGAGTACGGTCTCGATGTATTTGAATCCCTAATACAAAAGAAGCTTCACCTAAATCTTTCATCTCAAAGTGTTTTGAGAGAAAGACTTTGGTCTCGTGCAGCAAGTCCTTACAGTTAGTAGCAAGCAATATGTCATCCACATATAAGACAAAAAAAAAATAAACTTACTCCCACTGAACTTGTGATACACACAATCTTCTACATCATTTGTCTCAAAACCAAAAGAGACAACTACTTCATGGAACTTGAAGTACCACTGACGAGAAGCTTGCTTGAGTCCATAAATGGATTTCTTTAATTTGCATACCAGTCGCTTTGGGTCTCCAGACACAAAGTTTTCTGGCTGCACCATATAGATGGTTTCATCAATGTCTCCATTGAGAAACGCAGTCTTCACATCCATTTGATGTAACTCAAGATCAAAATGAGCAACTAGAGCCATGATTGTCCTAAAAGAGTCCTTCGATGAAACCGGAGAGAATGTCTCTTTATAGTCAATCCCTTCCTTCTGAGTGAAGCCCTTAGCTACAAGACGTGCCTTATATCTTTCCACATTACCTTTAGAATTCCTCTTGGTTTTAAATATCTATTTGCAACCAATGAGTTTCTTTCCTTCAGGTAATGGAACAAGATCCCAAACTTGATTGTCTTGCATTGACTTAAATTCTTCACCCATTGCCTCAATCCACTTCTGAGAGTTGGAATCCTGCATGGCATGATGAAAGCTGATAGGATCATCTTTCACCATGTCTACAGTGTCCTTATGTTCCTGAAGATATACTACATAGTCATCCGGAATATTTCTTCTCTCTCTAGTGGACCTTCTTAAAGGCACAGGTTCTGGCTTAAATTCTTGAGTTTGTTGAGCTTGTACTTGAGGAAGAATAACTTCTTCATCCTGATGGGGAAGTTGATCAACATTGTCTTGTATTGGATCCGGAATTGCTTCTGGGATATTAACATTTCTAGGAACCTGAACAGTCCCAGGAGCAAAGATAGGAATCGACACTGAGTGTTCCTGACTCGATCCCTCCTCAAAGACAATGTTTCTAACCTTATATCTCCCCCCAAACTCAACATTCTCAAAGAATGTTGCAATTCCCATCTCAAAAATGGATCTGGAAGTAGGATTATAGAACTTAAAACCCCGAGATCGCTCAGAATAACTAACAAAGTAGCTACTAACAGTTTTGGAGTCCAATTTTGTCTCATTAGGCCTATAAGGCCTAGCCTCAGCAGGACATCCCCAAACATGAAGGTGCTTTAGACTGGGCTTGCATCCAATCCAAAGCTCATAAGGTATTTTTGTAGCTGCTTTAGTTGGTACTCTGTTAAGAAGATAGACTGCTGACTTTAATGCTTCTCCCCACAGAGACTCAGGTAAAGAAGAATGACTAATCATACTTCTAACCATATCCATAAGAGTCCTGTTACGTCTCTCAGATACACCATTCATGCTGGGTGTACCAGGCATGGTGTATTGAGGGACTATACCACAGTCCTGTAGGAAAATAGCAAATGGTCCTGGACGTTGTTCACCTGAACCGTCATATCTGCCATAGTACTCACCTCTACAGTCAGATCTAACAGATTTAATCTTCTTTCCGAGTTGATTTTCAACTTCGGCCTTATAAGATTTGAAATCGTCCAGAGACTCAGATTTCTCATGAATGAGATATAGGTACCCATAACGTGAGTAATCGTCTATGAATGATATAAAGTATCTTTGACCATTCCTTGTTGCTGTAGGGAATGGACCACAGATGTCCGTATGTATCAATTCTAAGACGTTCGATGATCTGTTGGCACCTAATCTCTTTTGTTTAGTCTGTTTACCTTTAATACACTCAATACAGGAGTCCAAATCTGTGTAATCAAGTGTGTTTAGGATACCATCTGACACAAGACGTTCTATTCTAGATTTGGATATGTGACCCAAACGTCTATGCCAAAGTTCAGCTGAATTATCTATATTTCACTTTCTTTTGGTACCTATAGTACTTACCTGCAGGGTTTCATTATAAGAATCATTAATATCCAGCATATATAGATTATCACATGCATTCAAGAAGCCAGTACCAAAAATTTTTGAATCCATAGATAAAGTAAATAAACTGTCTCCAAATGAACAAGTAAAACCAAATTTGTCCAAATAAGAAACAGAAATTAAATTCCGTCTAAGCGTCGGAA
Source organism: Garcia nutans (assembly GCA_947685225.1). Classification (NCBI taxonomy): domain Eukaryota; kingdom Viridiplantae; phylum Streptophyta; class Magnoliopsida; order Malpighiales; family Euphorbiaceae; genus Garcia; species Garcia nutans. Next base: position 59,109,692 of record CANTUV010000039.1, read on the forward strand.
TAACAAAAGTATCTACAAGATCCAAAAAATAACCAGTTCTTAAACACAATCTAATATGCCCAATTGCCTCTACTTCCACCGGATCGCCATTTCCCACATAGACGTATCTTTCACCGTCAGTTGGCTTTCGGTAGCTCATGCAACCCTGCAATGAAACACTTATGTGAGCGGTAGCACCAGAATCCATCCAATAAGTGTTTCTAGGAGCTGAAGTTAAATTAACCTCAGAACAGACTAAAACAAGGTACTTACCCTTCTTGACACGCCATGTGGCGTATTTAGGACAGTCCTTCTTTAAGTGTCCAGACTTGCTGCAGAAGAAGCATTTTAATTCCTTAGGCTTCTTTTGCACAGGACCTTTATTAGCAGTCTTATTCTCAGCAATATTGTTTCTCTTATTGTTCTTGCCCTTATCTGCTGAAGAGACCAGATGAGCACTCTCCCTTTTAGTAGCCAACAACTTTTCCTCCTCATCCACACAATGAGCAATGAGCTCGTTAAGAGTCCATTTGCTCGGCTGGCAGTTATATGAAGTCCTGATCTGCCCATACTGTGGTGGAAGAGAATTCAAAGCTAGATGGACTAATAGGTCATCTGGTAAAACCAAATCTAGGACCTTTAGTCTCTTGGCTATTTGGGACATGCTCAGTATATGCTCCCGAACACTACCGTTGCCAGCATACTTTATGGAGGTGAGTTTCACTAAAAGCGTCTCCACTTCGGCCTTGTCATTTTTGACATAGACCTTCTCCAGCTCAGCAAGATAGTTTTTAGCATTACTTTCTTCAGCAGAAATGGCTCCTCGAACATGTTCTGGGATTCCCTGCTGCATGATCATAAGACCTAAGCGGTTAGAACGCTCTCACTTCTCATACTGAACTCTCTGAGCATTTGTGCTCACTTCAGTAAGAGGAGCAGGTTCGTCCATCTTGAACACAAGGTCTAAGTCCATACAACCCAGATAAATCATGATGCTTGATTTCCATGAATCAAAGTTTGACCTCTCAAGCATAGAGACAGTGTTAGGATTATATGGCATGTTAGCTGGCATCACAGAGAAAATAAATAATAAATAAATGACATAAGCTCATAATCCACAAAAAATTGAAACAATTCACAGAAGTAGAGTTTAAATATTGGAAACAAGATACCGGACACAACATTAATATTCTCATCTTTGGACATAAAATATTAACTGTAATTGGTATCTCAACGCAGTAATCAAATATTGACAATTCAGTCCTGTCAAATAATAAACCTTCCTTTGGGCCGATTTATTATCCACATGGATGAACACATAATAATTATCACATATTTATTACCGCAATGTATTCTCAATTCAGCCAGATAGAAACATTCCTTTGGGCCGGTATACTACCCGCAATGAATTTTAATACATCTGTCTAATATCCCAAATAAATTAATTTACATAATAGAGGTCACTTTGGTAACTTTTTACTTCAATTAATTTATTATAAAAATATTAAACACAATCAGGACTAAAATACCAAAATTTAAACTCAATTTAATAAATTCTCAAATACAATAAATTTAATATTGTAATTAAAAATCGCAAATTTTTTTTTAAACACCAAATAAATTTGCCCCCCTCGGAAAAATAATTTAGTCACTAACAAACCTAATTTAATGACTAAATTATAAAATTGGGCCAAAATAATAATCAATAAATTAAATTCTGGATAAAAAAAAATAATAAAACCAGAAATTTTGAGGTTAAATTGAATTTACAAAGAAATTCAAATTATCCCATACGAACAATCTTAACCAAATAAGCATATAGAAGCAAATTTGTTCTAAATTCTATATTACTTTTGGCCATTCGATTAACGAGATATATATATATATATATACACAAAACTGTTTTCGTAAATGGATTTTGCAACTTTTGTCTTTTCAAATTTGACTACTCATAAAAAATATATATATATATATATTAATTAATATATACGAAAACAGTTTCGTAAACTGTTTAATATATATAATTTTGTAATTTTTGTAAACTGCTAAAATTTACGAAAACAGTTTCCCTTTTTTTTTAATCTTTAATTAATTGATTTGCATAATTAATTAACAAAAAAAATTAATTAATTTCAGAAAAATTACAAACCAAAATTCAAGTCCAGAAATTCGATTTTTCCAGAATTAATAAAATAATCTCAGTAATTTAATCCAAAAACAAATCAAACCAAAATTGATTTCAGATTACCAAATTCGATTCCAAATTAATTCTAGAAAATTACAATCACCGAATTAATTTTCTAGAATCAAAACAATAATCAATACCGCAATTTAATCGGAAAATCTAGCAACCTAGCATAGGGCTCTGATACCAATTGAAAGGGGGAGAAAACCTGATTCCCCTAAAACATAAAATATGCATAGATCACTAGATTATTCAAATTAAATTGCAAAGGGGTAAATTGCGTACCTGACATCATCGTATGTTGAAGCTGAAGACGATTTTGGAGTTTGTCGCCTTCCAGGAGATACACACTTTAAGTTTAGCGGAAGCACTACTGAAGGAACGTAATATTCTCTCAAAATTGTTGTGTTCCCCTGGAGACCACGACCCCTTATTTATAACTGATAATGATAGTTTCTATTTTGGTCCTTCAACAAAATAGAAACTCTTATCGGTCTCTACACTTATAATCCTATTACGAGTAGGACACCTCAATAGTCAACAATCCTAATTTGATCACAACTTTAATTTGACTATTTTAATTTGACTGCAATACATATTTAATATTTAAATATATTTAGCCCACACTTATGATTAATTAGAGGATTAATTTTAATAATTTAAAATTAATTCTAACAGCCGTCGCCCCTAGTTTGACTCAATGGCTCTTGTATATTTATTGCTGTGAATTAATGAAGGTGGTGATGTGGTTGGTTGAGTCTGGTTTGATTCTAGTATATTTGTTGATGTGAATGGTTGCATGTGGTCTAGGTTGTTTTTTGAGTTTGGTTTGACTCTTTCATATTTGTTGCTATAAATGATTGTGGGTGGTGAGGGTTGTTATTTGTGTTTGGATAGCATACACACATTTGATATAGAGATTGGTGCATCTATTGATTGGTTGAGAGTTTTTTTTATCGTTGTGGAGTATGGTATGCTTGTAGGGCCTTGGAATGGATGGTTGTTGAGTTTGGTGGGTTTAGCTAAGACTTATATAATTTGCCATTTCCTTATGTGCTGCTTACTGCTATTTTCGTTATTATGCTGTTGTGATTGGTATTATAAGGGTTGTTTGCCAGAATTAAGAAATTTTTTATGGTTACATATTTTGTTATATTTGGATAAAGTGAAATCAAAGTCATTTATGACAATACACAAATAAGGAACATCTCTTGTTATAGAGAAACCATACTATTTCATAGCTGCTAAGAAACACAATACATACATTATTGCAACTGAAGAAGCTTAAGTTGTCAGAAAAACATACATTTTCACACCATTTAGTAAAAATTATAACAAAAATGGTTAACAAGCTAAACCGTAAACTAAGCAAGGTCTATTAGAGCAATAGCACTTTAAGGCAATGCAAGAATCCTTGTCTGGTTTTTGTTACACGTCCAACCCACAGTTTTACCAAAAACAGTAAATCAATGCAACCATCTTCTTCTCTCTCTCTTCTACCTCCATATGTGTCACGTACTTTGTTCTCCAACAACTTCTTTTCATTCATAGCCTGTGTTTTCTTTAACTCCAGCTTCAACACCATCGGTGGCGGAACCAGCGACTATGCAAGAGGAGGCAAAATTTTCACCGGTGCAGCTGCAGGAGGCTCTGTTACAGCGGACGGCCAGAGGGAAGGGGGGGTCGCACTTCCTGACTCACGTATATTAGCTTTCGGCGGGCCGGCCAGGGGGGTCGTGCAACCCCACACGACCCCGCCTGGTTCCGCCACTGCACAAACATATATAAGAAATATAACTTATTAACAATTGACACGATTATAAAATTATAAGAAATATAAAGCCCTTGACTTGAAATCTTGTGGAATTTATTTGACTTAAAATTTTAGAATGCTTAACTTTAAGAAATTTTAAAACACTTAGTTTGAAGAATTGCTCTTGAACAATTGCTTTTATAGAGTGAATAATTTAGAAGCCTTTGATAATAACAGAAGGATTCTTATCCTTTTAAGAGAATGAGAAAGGGGCGAACACCGACCTAAATATATATATATATATATATATATATTTAATTTGGGGGAGGGGGGAGGTGTCGAATCCGGGACCCGTGGGATCCCAGCCATGAGCTCAACCGCTTGGCTAAAGGTTCTTGACACACACACATATATATATATATATATATATATATATGGTGGCAATACATACTTACTCACAGTAATATATTTTAAGTTTTAATTTCATGTTGGAAAAAAAATTTATCTCATGTTAGATTAGGACTTGGGAATCTTAATTCACAAAGGAATTAGACAGTAACGTTAGCATTAATATTTTATTTTTCAAGTTGGATTAGGATTTGAAAATCTTAATTCCTAAAGGAATTAGATAATAAAGTTATATGACTCTTATTGAAAGAGCATTGAGATAAACAAATAAATTATCATTCTATTTGACAATCTGCTTATTTAAATATTGTTTAAAAAATAAATAAAAATATTTTTTTTAAATTCAACTATTTTTTAATTATTTAAATAAAAATATTTCTAACTAAATAATAAATCCTATTTTTCATTTTTTAAAAAAAAAGCTAAAAATATAACTTATTTTCTATAACTAAACACCTTTTTTTTTCGTAACATGTTTTTTACCATTTTTTTTTGCTTCTATGCCTCTCTTATATAGAAGTGGAACGTTATATCAAAAGATGACCATAAAAAAAGTAATTATATATATATATATATAATAATGCACATTATTTTGACATTTGTGAGATTAATATTGTAAAATTTATAAAAAAAAATATCATGCATACCATTCAACTAAATATATTAAATTGAAATTAACTTTTTAGAATAAATCATAAAATTTTAAACTCTAAATTTCAAAATGAAAAATAAAATCATAAACTGATAAAAATAATAAAAGAAATTAAAGCTCAGAAAGAAAAATAAATTAAAATTATTAAATAAATAGAATTTCATATATATATTGAAAATTTTATATTTCTTACAGTAAATGTAAGTCTAATTACAAATTTAATAGAATGGCAAACACCCAATACTGTTTAATGGATAAAATTAAAGAAAATGACACCATGCATTATATTTTTTAAAATTTTTACTTTTTTTATCAGGGATATTTTAGTTATTTTATTATAAACTAATTATAAATTATATAAAATTTATAAATCCATAATAAACTCATTATAAACTCATTGTAAATAAATTAAAATATGATATTTTGATAAATATTTTATAAATTCTGATATTTTGATGAATAATTTATAAATATAGTAAATTTAGAATAATTTTTAATTTTTTAGTATTTTTGTCAAAAGCGCAAAAGTAAAATATAATTTTAATAATTTGTTGCAAATAAGACATCTACGTAACTAAATTTTTTAGTAATTATTTGGCGTGAGTTAATACATAAAAGATATATAAAAATTTAGTATAAATAATAATTCTTTATGTATATAGATTTTTTTTTCTTCTTTATTTTTTTTACAAAGATAGAAATTTAATTCATGATTGGAGAAGGATTACAATAAATTTTTGAAATTCTAAATTTACATTTATAACCTTTTCAAATGTGAAGACTAGAAAATCTAAATTAAATATTAATAAATCTTTATTTATTTATAAGGAATAAAAGTCACTTATATTTAAAATTTTATCCTGTTTAAAACGTAAAACTATCGTAAAATACAACGAAACCAATTTGGTTATTTGGTAGAGTCCAATGATGGTAAGGTATGGCCAAAGCAAACATGAACACTGTCGTGAAGAAAAATCCCATCAATTGAATCGCAAACCTTCCGATTTTATCAATTCAAAAACAGTGAACCAATACCCAGGAACTATGCTGCAAAGAGCAATCAGAGTTTGTGCTCTAGCAATTCCAAAAACTTTCCCAATGGCACTCATGGTTTTAGCTTTAGAAATCCACCCAATAGCACTGAAAATATCCTTCTGAAATAGATTTATTCTGGCTATAGTAAGTAATGTCCAACAAGAACCAAGTGGTAGTGGTTCCCAGCAATTGAAGTCTATGGTGACGAACAAATTCCTTGCTGAACAGGAAAAAATTATGTGGTACCAGCTGCTGATCAACTTTCTCTTATTCAATCTCCAAATCAACCTGAAGCACTTTTGCCATATCAGCAGAAACCTGTTTGGGATTCTTGGCAACTAAAGCAGTATAAGGTGCAGTTTCATGCATCTTCATAAGCGAATAATAGGTAAGTGCAGCTGAGATTGCACCAAACATATCAAGATAATCCTCCAAACATAATCAACTTCAGGTATAATGGAGCCAAGTGGATCAACCTGATAAGGTTGGGCAGGAAATTTGGCTTTAAAAGCTACAGAAACTATAATAGCAACAAAGGCATCAGTTAAAATCCCAAAACCTTGCATTGCAAAAACAGCAGCAATGAAAGCCCCAGGTGTCTTTTTGTTAGCATACTCATACTACCCGCGGAACCAGAAATAAAATGAAAGGAGGTAATTTTTTTTAGTAAAAATAAACTTGTGAATAAATTAATAATAAAATTAAATATTTAATATTATAATAAAATTTAGATTTTTATTTTTTTAATTTATTTATTAAATTTTAAAATCTTATTAAATTTTTTATATGACCTTTTATTTTAATAATTGGATCTGTTAATTTAGTTAAATTATTTTATTAAATTAAATTTTATAAAAATAATATTTTAAATGAGAAAATTACTTTTATTCAATTCATAATTAAATTGAAAAATTTTAACAATAATCTAAATATCTAATCATAAAATTTTAAATATACAAAAGAGTAAAAATTTATATATATATATATATATATTTATATATATAAAATCCAATAATTTATATATAAATATATAATTTAAATAATTATAAATATATATAATAATGTATATATATAAATTATAATTATCAATATATAATTATATAATACTTTATATATTATATATATATATATATAATGTGTGGGGGGAGGAGAGGGGAGGGGAGTCCATTGGACCCCAGAACCCCCTACCTCTGCCTCTAACTCGGACATGATTGTAGCAAAAAGTGGATAGTCACTACCAATACCAAAATTGAAAAAAAAAATTGACATAATAGCAGTAGAACTCTTGCCAAAAGAGAGACCTGAGCCAATTGAGCTAACAACCTTAAGCATCAACGTCGTGCCGTACACTCTTTCCTCCCCATTTTATCACCAAGCCAACCAAAGAAAAGCTGGCCTGCAAGTGATCCACAAAACGCAACATCATTGACAGCAGCTAAAGCGTTTGATGGTAAAACTCCAGGACTAGCAGAACCTTCCTTGTAATAATATATTCTTCCTAGCAATTTGGTCACTAGGGAGATAAATAAAATATCATAAGAATCAGTAAAAAAAAAAAAAACTCATTCCAACAATTAAAATTGCTTTAAATGGTACCATTGTGTTTTAGCCGCATCAAGTGTATGAAGCACTTGCAGTTTTTTTTTGTCATTGTTTCTTCCCTTCTCAAACAACATAAGTACCACCAAACTAAACGTGTAATTAGTTGAAAGTTACGTTAAAGTTGGCAGCGGCGAGCTTTATGGCCTCCGAAAGAATGTTTAAACAGAAAAAGAAGAGATTCGAGCTAAATAGAAATTTCAAATGTGTGATTACTAAGACAAAGTAAATTGGTAAGAAATTGGTTACTTTTTATGAGAACAGGAATCCAAAATTTTGGAAGTGAATAATAGTGTCAAAGTGTGTGAATGTCTAAATTGAAAAAAATTAGGACATTTACCTAAATACGAGGTAAGTCTTATATTTTATTAAAATATGATGTTTGCTTTCATTTTTATAAAAGTATGTATATATATATATTTAATTATTCCAAACTTTAATTTTCGGTTTAACTATTTTTTTAAGTTGCTAAAAGCAATTTGCAGACTAAGGGATGCCTTCTTAGCCAATAAAAATATATAAAAATATATTTTTTTATTTTTTTTAAATTTTATATTTTAAAATTTTAAATATTTTTTAATTTATGCCATATTTAGGTGTATATTTAAAATTTTTAAACATATATGTCATAATTAAAATTTTTAAATATTTTTTAATTTATTATAATATATAATGTATTTTTTTTATTAAATTTTTAGTTCATGGTTCTAATTTTATTTTTAAAAAATTAGAACTATGAGATTTCATGTGTTAAAATTTTTTAATTCATTATATTATATGTTGTATTTTTCATTAATTTTTTTAGTTTTGATTAAATGTTTTAATTTAAAAAAATAAACTCATAATTAAAATTTTACTATTATTTTTAATATTTCATGGTATTAAAATGCATTAGCTTTAGCAGTTTGTGAACTATTTATAAATTAACTAAATTTTTTATTTCATTAGCTAAAGTATATATATTATTTAAATTATTTACATATTGTTTTGAAATTTTTAGATATTATTTAAATTATCTTAATTTTACGCCTTATAATTTTTCATGTATTTTTCATTTACTGTTAGTATTATTTATTTTGTGCATATTTTTTATATCTTTGGAAGTAAGAATGTATTTATTATGTTAAATAAATTGTATATTTATTTGTTATAGTTTTTTATATTATTTTTGAATATATATTTTATTTTGCATTTTATTTTTTAAATTTAAACTAAAATTTTATTAAATTTTTTTTAAAATAATTTAAATAATATATATAATTTAGATAATGAAATAAAAAAATTTCTAAATATAATTATAATAATGAGTTTAATTTTTTTAAAACTAAGACATTTAACCAAAATTTAAAAAAAATTAGTGAAAATAATATATATGCTATAATAAATTAAAAAATTTAAATTTTTTTAACACATGTCCTTTGCAATTCATTATAGTGATACCTTTCTTGTCTTTGTCCTTTGCCTCATCAGGATCTTCATCAGCAATTCTACGGATCATATCGAGGGCCTTTCGAATAAGCTTCTTCTTAATTGTTTTCAAACTGCTATGCTGTTGGAGGATTTCTTGTGATACATTGAGTGGTAAAGTGTCGGAATCAACAAGACCCTGCTCAAAATACAGCCAGCGCATGATTCAATATCTCAGTGATATTGTAAAAGCCCATCAAAGTAATTCTTCAGTAATTTTGTAAAAGCCCATCACAGTAATTTTTCAGAATCAATACCTTCAAAAAGTTCAAATATTTTGGCAAAAGCTCATCAAATTCATCTGAGAAGAAGACACGCCTGACATACAACTTTAAGTTAGATTTGTTTGCATTGTAATAACTTTCATAAAGATCATGAGGAGCCTTTGGAGGCACAAATAGAACAGCTTTGAATTCAACATTGCCTTCTGCTGTAAAATGACTCCAAGCTAGAGGCTTCTCCTCACTGAAATCCTGTTAAGCAAAGAAATTCTCTTAACCAAAAGAAGATGCAAGATGTACTATTGTTGTAGAAAACTATAAATTCAGAATATTCAAGAAAAAGATAAAGACACTCTTAATTGTAGTATAGCCATCAAAAAATGGCTAATTACCTTTGCTAGGGAATGACAGAATTTTGTATACTCTTCCTCTGTCACCTCCTTTGGAATCGTAGCCATATAGCCTTAACATCATTCAAAAGTTCCCAATCATAAGTAGTTTCCTTAACTTTCTTTGTCTTCGGTATTTCCTCTGCATCTTCATCTTCACCTTTCTCACTCTTCTTCAGAGCTGCTTTCAGCTGTTTATGACAATAATATAAACAAAAGGATATCAGAAAGGGATAATAGAACACTACGATCTTCACGCATGGCAGATTCAAAGATAAATGCAGTCAGCTAATGATGCTTACATTTGTCTTCTTCATCACTTGACTCATCTTCATCAGCAGGAACTTCCACATCAACTTCTTTGCTTGCCCATAAATAGACAGGGAAGTTTATGAATTCAGAATACTTCTTTACCAAATCCTGAAAACAAAAATTTTTATGAGAACAAAGAGGATCATCTCAAACCAACCAACCAGGAAAATAAATATTCAAGTCCAATATTCTATTGAACACCTTCAGTAACTAGTAAATACAGCTCCCAACCATGATTGAAATTTGCACCATAATATAAAACTACTATGGCACTCACCAAAACCTAAAAATATTAAAAATAATATTTCACTGGAAGTTGTAAATTTTCCACTAGAAGATCACAGCAAAGGTACACCATAAAAAAATATTCCCTAATACACATAATACTAAAATTTCGCCACTGCAAAACTATAAATTAATTTATCATTGCTCATTGTTGAACTAGAATGCAATGCCAGGAATGTCTTAATAGCTTTCATTAAACTACCTCTTTCCTAACAAATAGAAACCACGGCCTAGTTTTCATTTATGAAATTTGACACAAAATATATGCAGCAATGCTTGCAACTGATCTAATAGATTGCATACGTCAATACAGGAAACAAACATAGAACAAGAAGGCGTCTTATGAGTCGGAAGGGAGAGAGAGGTCGGACTGCCAATAAGAATTATGAACATGACAAAACGATAGTCAACATGTTAAAAGTACTTACTTTCAATTTGTTCTCCTCCAAGTATTCTCCAGCTTCATCCCTAAGATGCAGTCTAATCTCAGTTCCACGTCCCAATGATTCATTCCAGGTATCCTCGGAGATGGCAAATGCTCCATCAGCTTTTGATTCCCACACATACCTAAAAGCGCAAGCAACCAATTTTATCATACAAAGAAATGCTCATTGAACAATTTTTAATAGAGGAAGCTCCTAATCAATGGTCGGTAACTGAAAGAAATCGAGCATGTCACATATCAGATTACAAATTGTGTACACTTGGGAAATTAACAATCTTAACCCAAGCAAGAAAGAAAACAACTCCACAGTAGAAACAACATACTAAACCAAATAAAATGGAGATCATTTTGGAGTATTTCACAAACTAAATTGCAAATATCTTAAGGACAATAAAGCGTATCAAAAAGTTTTAGAATAAACTAAGCATAAATTGAGTGTTTCCTAATAATCCACTGAATTTTGAATATAATCAATAAGATATAAATATCCAATAGCCAACCAACACAAAAAAACAACAGCGACAACAACATAAGAAGCAAAGTACATAAACCTTATGTAACATCAATTCTCCGGTCTAAGCCATACTTGTCCATTTTTGTGAATTTGATTGAGATTGTTTGTATTGAGCATCCTGTCAAATGACCTTTATACTAATAGCTTAATTTGCTTTGTTATGGTGAAGATATGCTATATATAAACCTGAATTATGTACCACACACATTGCCAGTATGCTTTTGAGAAAACAGGAGCCATCATTTCTGCAAACCTGTATTCAAATACATTAACATTCTATAATTTATTTCCATGAGGAATAAAATAATAGGTTATTTATACATAGTCCAACTATTTCTACCTTGAACAGTGGCGGAAGCAGCAGCTCAGGGAGAGGGGGGCAAAACTCCTCCTCAACGCGTGTAAGGAGGAGATGGGGGGCTGAGGAGCTGGTACTTTACGTCTGCTGCTCCGGCTGATAAAAATTTTTCTTGAAAATGCATGTTTGACGGCCGGCCAGGGGGGTGGTCAACCCCCACCCGACCCCGCCTGATTTCGCCCCTGACTTTGAACATGGAGGACCTGTAACATTTTGATCACACCTTGATCCACCATAATACTCCTTGTGTATTGACACAAAAAGAAATTACATGTTAAAGCCAATAAAGTGGTTAGGAATAAATCTAGCTTTGATTCAAAATATTCAAAATAGTGAATAAAATATTAAAACACAGCTAATTATGACATGAAGTTCTTTTAAACATATAAAAGGGGAAATTCATTCTCTTCATTTAAGAAATGGGTTTAAAATATTCAAATAGACTTTTCCAAACAAATAATATCAAATACCCTATCAGTATTTATATTATTATTTTAATATTGTTTTAAAAATTCAAAAAGAATGAATTTCCTTAGACATTATAATAAAAAAAATTATTTTATTTTTCTCATAATTTCATATATTATATACTAAAACTCCAACAAGGATGAATAGTGCATTGCCAAAAAAAACCATACCCCTTATTTTTTTTCTTCTTTTTTAGCTTCTATTTTAGTTTTTAATTTTACCCCTGTTTTTCCCCCCTTTTTTCTTTCCCTTGAGTGCTTACAAGCTACAAACTAATCTTTTATATTTGTTTCTTTTAGTTTTTTTATTCTCTATTATTAATTGATTGTAATGTAAAAAATATTTGCGCTTTTTAGAAAACATAATTAATAAATTTAATAGATGTAATAATAAATATCACAATATATCAATTAATTATCTAACCACCTATTTATAATTTTGATCTTCTTTAAAATTTTATTATTTATTGAATTATTCTCAATTTAGAATTTTAGCCGTATATATATCTAGCTCTAATTTTAAATTTTAAATTTCTTTCATCATCAATATTAATATTCAATTTTTATATAAAAAATTTAAAATTATTTGTTATATTTAACTTTAGTTTTAAGATTTTAAGAAAATAATCAATGAATATTTTTTAATATTTATCAAACAAAATTACAAAATACATTATTACTTTAAACAGTTAAATATGTACGGTACTTTTTATTTTTTATTTTAATTGTTATATTAGTGTTGTCATGAAAATTAAAATATTAAATTATTGTTAAATGCTAAAAATTTATATTATCTAATTAAAATTTAAATTTATAATCTTATAATTTTTTAATTTAATTTAATTTTTGATATTTTATTAATTTTAAAAATAAAATTATTAAATACATGAATATGCGTTGTTAGGAAAAACTAAATTTTCAAATGTCTTTTCAATAAAATTATAATTAATCATGTTATTTAAATTAATTTTATATAAAAATAATGTATTTCGTTATTTTTTATATAATTTTATATAAAATAATATTCAATAAATAATGTATTTCATCAAAAAATAATAATTACAAGTAATCGTTGAATTTATTTTATAATTTATTAAAATAATTTTTAAAAAATAATTTCATTTTCTAGAATCAAATAAGATTTAATATTGGATTTGATTTCAATACATTAAACATATTTTACTATAAATATTTTTATAACATTAATATGAAAATTTTAGTATTATATCTTACTATTTTGGACAAAGGTTCAATTTAGTCATTATAATATAACAATAAATTTATATTGGCCCTAAAAGTTTAGAGGGGGAGAATTTGGACTAAAATTAAATATTAAGGGACAAATTAAAGTTTTTTAAAAATATTAATATAATATTTTTAAAATCTATTTATTAATTAATATTTTTAATATCAATAATTTATAATATTAATTAATCTTGATTATGTTTTGGTATTATGATTGACATGGGTGTCCAAAATGAATTTTTCAAAGTTTCATTTCTGGAGTAAGTCGAGAGAAAAATAAATATATTATTAATTTAATATATTTTTTCCCACTGATTACATTCAGTATAACAATATAATTATTTATTTTAATATTATATATTTGAAAAAAAAAGTTATTTATTTTATTTTTAACTCTCAGTTGTTATCACTATATGTAGCATGAATTTATATCAGTACTAGTAACATAAGTTTACAAGTCATGACATTGGTGGGACTTTAATATTATCAGACTTCATAAGAAAATAAAATTATGAAAATATTCTAACTAATTCGAATAAACCATAAACCTTAGACACAAAACTCCAAAATATAAAACAAACACTTAAATTGAATTGATGATAAAAAAAATTACATTAAGCTGACAAATAAAAGTAAATTAAGAAACTTATTAGTCAAAATAGACAGAAAAATTCCTAAATATCCCGTAAATATTTAGCCCTTCAAGATATATAGACACTCATATTGCTTAGCAAGGCTGCTTTTGATTTTCAACCGCAAGATCAAAAGTAGCATCATCATCAGCAGGAGATGAGTAGAAGAAAATCTCGGAAAGAACGATAAGACTACATAATATACATGTGAAAATCATTATTTGTACGTCGTCGCTTAACCAATAAAGCGCAGTTTGCATGAATGATCCTAATAATATTTCCTGAAATTTAATGCGAGTATTTTGAAACATTTGTTGCCAAAAAGCATAAAAGATGAAGGTGGTGGTTGTTACTAAAAAAAAGTTGATGTAGCTGTGCTTGAAAGATTGTCCCACTAAGATTGAAGCTAATATAGAAATAATTTGCAGTGTAAATTTTGTAATCTGTTCATCTGGTTTCCATGGCAAACACTTACCAATCATTTCTGCACCTAAAAAGAACAATGCATAGAAAAGGTGAGACGGAAAGAAAAGAGTAAAGTCGTTCCCAAATTTGTAGTTTGTTTTAATAGTGATTAATATTTCATCTAAAGTGGCAGCACACATTCCCGCTGAAATCCAGAAAACGGATTCAAAATCTGTAACAAAGGAAAAAAAAAGAAGGAAATTAACTTCACAAATTGTATTGGAAAAAGAAAAGATTTTTTTGTTGTCTGACCTGGAGGAATGGCTCGATCTCTTAAAGACATATTTAACTTGAAAAGGGAACAACACTGCACAAACTTTTATATAAATATATATTAATTAGAATTTATAATTCACATAGGAAATTAAAAAAAAAGGATTATAGGCACTATCCAATCCGAATCTAATTATATATGAGATATATATTTATATATTTAAGTAAGAAATCCTAGTTTAAATAATAGGAAAAATACAAATACACATAAAATACAAGCATGAACATAGAAGCACAATAATCTTATTATTTCAATTCCTATAGCAAGCAGAATAGCTTAATACTTGGTATCAGATAGGCTTCTTAAGTTTAATTTATAGCTAATAAATATGGTTTTATAATTTTATACTAAAAGAATGTTGTTAATATTGAAACAAAAACATTGATAATACATATACCCTATATGATACATAACTAAATAAGAATGATCATAACTAAATAAACAAAAACAGCAATTATAGAAATACATATACCCTATATGATCATAACTAAATAAGAATGATAAAGCACAACGAAATGTAATACGTAAAAATTATTGATAATATAATTAAGAAATATAATACCTCAAAATTATTGACTTGAAACAAGTAAAATTTATTTGACTTGAAATTTTAGAATGCTTAACTTGAAGAAATTTTAGGGAGCTTAATTTGAAATTTTGCTTTTATATATATAGAGAAGTAGATAAAATCTAATCCTTTTATAAGGATGAATAGATGATGATTTAGTATGTATAGATTGGAATTAGTTAATAAAATCCTTTTATGTTAATAAAAAAGATTCTAATCCTTTTATATAATAATGAATAGATAAATAAAAATAATAAGTTAGCGGATGTTTAAAATTTGTATAAAAATAGGAAAAATATTAGAATCCTATTTGTGTACTAATCAATTCCAATCTAGATATCGAATTATTATTATTATTAGTTATCGATTCAGTATTATAAAAGGATTGTAATACTTTTATAATCATAAAATGATTAAATTTTATTTACTTCTATAAAAGCAATTCTTCTTCAAGTTAAGCATTATAAAATTCCAAGTCAGTAAGTTCTACAAGATTTTCGGTCAATAATTTTAAGGTATTATCTTATGGCTTATATTTCTTATATTGTCAACAATTACCAGAAATTATATATTATATTTCTTATATTTTTATAATTGCTGCTAATTATATGTGATTCTTGCAATGCTTTTATATAATTTCATGAAAAAAATATACTATATAATAATTTGAAATTCTTAATCGGCAAAAGAATTAGATAATAACCTAAGAATTAGGTAAAGTATATATATTTTCTACTATCCATTTAAAATTTTGAATTACGGACAGGTTGATTTGTTTATTATTTCTTCCAAAATTTCTCAGTCTAAACCATAACATTAGTATTATTTTTTTTTCTCATGTCCAGCATTTGATTAATTTATGCATTCAAGATTATGCAAATTCTTTGATTTGTAATATTGATTATATATTGATTTTCTTTAGTAATTTCCGGCAACCCTTAATCAGGCATTTAAATATATTTGTCTTATAAGTATATGAATTTTGTGCAGCATTTTTTTTTAGTAATTAAATGGATTTTATTTTCCAAGTTATATTAGGATTTGAGAATCTTAATTCACAGAGGAATCAGATAATAACTTTGCATTAACATTTTATTTTTCAAATGGGATTAAGATTTGGAAATCTTAATTCCTAAAGGAAATAGATAATAAAGTTATATCAATTATTATTTAAAAAGCATTGAGAAGAACAAATAAATTAATCATAGTTTTATTTAACAATAATCTTCTTTTTTGTTCACTCTTTCTCAGCTGCTGCTTTTGTTTTTTTTTTTCAAATGGATGGTGGAGGTGATAATTGTGAGCCGAAGCAACCTCGTGGTGTTAGAAATATTAGAATTTTTATATTAGAGATTATTTCTTTGATATCTTCATTCTTTCTTGGCCAATTTTTCTCCCAAAATTATTATATTTTCTACTTATTAATAATCTTCACCTCTTTATTACATGTTTTATGTGCTGACATAAAAATTCAAGATTTGCTATTGGTATGTCTAAAATATCAAGGAAAGAAATTAAAGCTGTGGAGAATTCTATTTCTTATTCATTATCAATACTAATTTATACAGAGTGACAATGTCATATCATCTCCTAAACATCAGCCTATAACTATGCTATTTACAGGTAATCCATTTACTTTACAAAATAATCACATATCTAAATATGGAAATGATAAATACAATATATTTTCTTAATACTCCCCCTCAAGTTGGAGAGTGAATATTCTGAACTCCCAACTTGCCTTTCAGATTTTCGAATTGATCCCGTCCTAGAGCCTTTGTGAAAATATCTGCTATCTGCATTTTAGTCGGAACATAGCAAGGTCTAATAAGTCTTGATTGCAACTTTTCACGTACAATATGACAATCAATTTCAATATGTTTCGTACGTTCATGAAAGACCGGATTTGCTGCTATATATAGTGCTGCCTGATTATCACAAAACAGATTTGTCGGTTTTATTCTTTTCACACCCAAATCCTGTAGAATATAGTGAAGCCAAGTAATCTCTAAACAAGCATTTGCCATTGCCCTATATTCTGCTTCAGCAGATGACCGTGAAACATTTGCCTGCTTTTTTGATTTCCATGATATTAAGGAAGATCCAAGAAATATACAATATCCTGAAATAGATCGTCGCGTCATACGACATCCTGCCCAATCTGAATCACAATAAGCCTTCAATTCCAAGGAATTCGTGGATGGTAACAGAAGACCCTGTCCAGGTGAACCTTTGATATATCTTAATAACCGAAGCGCAGTGTTCCAATGTGTTGTCCGTGGTTCGCCCATAAATTGACTAAGCATCCGTACAGTGTATACTATATCAGGTCGTGTTACTGTCAAGTAAATGAGGCGGCCAACAAGTCTTCTGTATTTGGCTGGTTCATGTAGCAATTCACCATCAGTTGCATTGAGTTTCATTTGCTGCTCCATAGGAAATTTCTCTGGTTTAGCTCCAATTAAACCTGCGTCCTGTAGTATATCTAGTGTATACTTTCGTTGAGACATAAATATACCTTGTTTGGATCTGGAAAACTCGATGCCCAAAAAATATTTTAAAGGACCCAAATCCTTGATGTGAAACTGTCTAAGCAATGTCTGTTTAAGTTGGCTCATTTCTTGTAAACTGTTGCCTGTTAATAGAATGTCATCAACGTAAATGAGCACTGCAGTAAAAGATGTACCTTGAACCTTTGTGAATAAACTGTAGTCGGCCTTGGACTGTGTGTATCCAGCTCGTTGTATGGCAATGGAAAAAGTGAAAAACCAGTTGCGGGAAGCCTGTTTGAGTCCATAAAGGGACTTATGAAGCCGACATACCAAATTCTCCCCCTGTCGGTGAAGTCCCTGTGGAGGAGTCATGTAAACAACCTCTTGCAAATCACCGTGTAAAAAGGCGTTTTGAACATCCAGCTGGTGGGTGTACCATCCCCGGGCTGCGGCAATAGTGAGTAGGCATCGCATTGTAGTCAATTTTGCTGTTGGTGAAAAAGTTTCCCGGTAGTCAATTCCCTCAATTTGTGTATAGCCTTTGGCAACAAGGCGGGCTTTGTATCGCTCGATAGATCCGTCAGAATTGTATTTAATTTTATAAACCCAACGACAACCGATTGGCTTTTGACCTGCAGGAAGGGAAACAAGACTCCAAGTATGGTTACGTTCCAGTGCCTATAATTCGAGATCCATAGCTTTTTGCCAATGAGGGTGAAGGACGGCTTCTTCATAAGAAGTAGGTTCTACCTGCGTGGTAAGGTGAGCTAAAAAAGTTCTGTGCTTAATTGAAAAGTTAGAGAGTGTCATGTATTTAGTAATGGGATACCTGGTATTTTGACGTGAACTTGCTTCTGGGGCAGCATGATTGGCTCCAGGCGTCAGAAAATACTCTTGATGCCAACGTGGTGGATGTTTAGTGCGGGTCGATCGTCGGATTGGTTGATCGTCGGTAGGAGTTGCGGAAGGTGTAGGTATAATTTGAGAATCTGATGAGGAATTATGAGGTGAATTATTTGAGGAAGGAGAAGGAGGACTTGGATTGGTAGAGGAGTCCATATTTGGTGAAGGTGGGACATTATTTGTGGAAAAAGAAAGCTGATCAGCATCCATAATTAATTGAGGCTGAGGTAGACTTTGTGATTTTTGTGAATTATACTGAGCAAAAGGAAATATATTTTCACAAAAGTGGACATCACGACTGACAAAATATTGATGTGTAGTAAGATCAAAGAGTTTATAACCCTTTTGTCCATTTGGGTACCCGACAAAAATACAAGAAGTAGCCCGTGGATCAAATTTGAGTTTTGGATGAACATTGGTTGCATAACATTGACAACCAAAAACTCTTAAATGGTCTAAGTTGGGACTTTTGTTATATAAGCGTTCATATGGAGTTTGATTTGACAAAACAGGTGTAGGAAGCCGATTTATTATGTAAACGGCGGTAAGGACACAGTCTCCCCAAAAGGTTAAGGGAACATTGGATTGAAAGAGAAGAGAACGAGCCACGTTTAGTATGTGACGATGTTTTCGTTCCACAACACCATTCTGTTGTGGAGTATAGACACAAGTGTTTTGAAACTCAATACCATGATCATGAAGAAAGGTTTTAAGTGGTTGAAATTCTGTTCCGTTATCAGTTCTCAAGATTTTAACGGATTTATTGAACTGTGTATGAATAAACTGGATGAATTTTGCTATAAGATGTTGAGTTTCAGACTTATGTCCCATTAAAAATACCCAAGTGCAACGTGTGTAATCATCAACAATGGTGAGAAAAAAACGTGCTCCTGAGTGGGTGGCTACTTTATGAGGGCCCCATACATCACAATGTAATAAATCAAAAGGATTTTTAGTTGTAATGGAACTGATAGGAAAAGGTTGTCTAGTTTGTTTTGCTAATGGACAAATACTACAATTATTATGAAAATCAACGAAATTTTTATTCAAGGATAACAAAGGAGAAATTAATTTGAAACGGGAATGAGACAAATGTCCGAGGCGCATATGCCACAGATTTGGCGAGCTGGATACTTGGAAAGAGTGGATTGGTGAACACGAAGGCATCATGTGGTAAAGTCCTCCATGTTGTTTACCCGAGCCAATCATCTTCCCCGTCGTCAAGTCCTGCAAAATACATGAGTCAGGAAATAATATGACACAACAATTGAGATCTTTGGTAATTTTACTGGCAGAGATTAAATTTAAACGAAAAGAGGGAACACATAGCACATTTTTAAGGGTCATATTAGGATTGAATTTTACTGTGCCAGTTTGTGTGATAGGAGCAGTGATTCCATTTGGTAAGTTGACTGAATGAACTGTTGGTGATTTAGTGTGGCTAAGCAGATGTGAATCTGAAGACATGTGGTCAGTAGCACCACTGTCTAGAATCCATGGGTTTGATATGGCAGAATTGGCATAAGCTTTGGATAACGAAAACAAACCTGTCGCGTTAGCATACACATCATTGTTACCAGTTGAAGCTGCTTGATTTACTGAGGACAACGCCTGTGCTATCTGCTGCAAATATTCAACCGAGTATCCCTGGAAATTATTAGAATTTTTCTCCTTCCCTTCAAGAGAAACTTCCGAATGATTGGCCTGAGGAATAGCTCTCCCATTGTTTCGCTGTCCTCCATGATTTTGACTTGAAAGATTGCTACCTGCTCTTTCTTTCTTTTTAATCCTACAACGATCCTCGGTATGTCCATCTTTATCACAGAAGTTGCAATGATATTTTAAAGTACGACATTCATCAATAGAATGTCCAAGTCTATGACAATGATCACAAGTTTTAGATGAGTTGGAAAAATGCACCTTATTTTGAACAGCTGCAGCAATGGAAAAGTTCTCGATTGGTTCTGATGATAACTGTCTCTGCATTTCTTCTTGCACTATCAATGAGTATGCTTGTCGAACATTAGGTAATGGTGTCATCATGAGAATATTTGATCTTACCGCCTTATACGACTCATTGAGACCCATTAAGAATTGCATCAACCTGTCTTCCTGAAGTTGTTCTAAATGTGATGCAGTCTGATTGCAGGTGAATGGGGTTCGATATGTATCTAATTCATCCCATAACGCCTTCAGTTTGATGTAGTAAGAGGCTACTGACATGGTACCCTGTGTAATTGTAGCAATTGATTTCTGGACTTGGAAGATTGCTGGTGCGTTCTTTTGAGAAAATTGATCTCGAAGATCAATCCAGACTTGATGCGCAGTTTTTGCATGTACTATACCTTCAGCTAAATTTGGTTCAACAGAGTGTGTCAACCATGATAAAATCATGCTGTTGCATTGATTCCATAGTGCAAAATCTGTGGGGTTTTCTGTTTGTGAAGGGGCTTCAATGGATCCATCGATAAAGCCAATTTTGTTTTTAGCAGTGAGTGCATGAATCATGGCTTTGCTCCATGATTGATAATTAGCACTATTTAATTTAACAGGTACAAGAAGATGACCAGGTTGGTCGGAATGGTGAACAAAGAATGGGTGAGAAGGATTAGTTATAGGCTGTTCTGAGGTTTTATTTTTATCGGTCATGGCTAAAGAAGGATGATAAACAAGACCTTCAAACCAGCTCTGATACCATCTAAAATATCAAGGAAAGAAATTAAAGCTGTGGAGAATTCTATTTCTTATTCATTATCAATACTAATTTATACAGAGTGACAATGTCATATCATCTCCTAAACATCAGCCTATAACTATGCTATTTACAGGTAATCCATTGACTTTACAAAATAATCACATATCTAAATATGGAAATGATAAATACAATATATTTTCTTAATAGTATGGCTCATACTGACTATATTTTATTGGTTAAACGACGACAAGATGAAAATCTTCACTTGTGTATTTTGTGGTCTCTTAATTCTTTATAAGATTTTTTACCAATCGATTCGTGATTGTATCAGTTATGGTTTTGAGACCCCTGTTAATTAAACTCTCATTTTGCAAGACATATATTGAGGGATGGTTCTAGTTATTTAATTAATAATATTATTGATTTATTTTTTTTTTAATTTTAAATTGAATTAATACGTAATAAATTTCAAAGTTAAAAAAAATCAGCTGATGCATCACTTCAGTTATATGTAGATGTTAACTATTCATAAGTCTGGCATTTTATAGAATAAAAATTTGAAGAGCCAATTAAATTTTGGGATGTGTTAGAGTGAAAAAAAAAAAGATTTAATGAAACTATTAATGGTTAGCTTTTAATTAAAAAAATTATTTAAATGTATTATTGATTGATTTCTTTAAATTTGAACCCATCCAATGATATATTTGATATCATTTTATTGAATTATACTAGTAGTAATGATCATGTTTGCATAAAAATCAAAAGATAAATTGATAATGGATTTCTGAAAAATTATATCAAAACAAAAATAAAAGCATTCAAATAGAAGAAATAATTTCGATTCAAAAAAAAAAAATAGAAGAAATAACTACTTACTTTATTTTCAAAATAGTAGCTAGGTTTTGTGTGAGAATATAATTTCACATTAAAATAATATAAGAATATAAATTGACATATAAGCCCATTGATAATGTGTAAGCCAATTGAAAAGAAATTCAGTTTTCTAATTTAATAATCAAAGATTATTTAAATAGGATTTTCAAAATAGTAAATAAAATATTAAAACACAGCTAATTATGACATGAAGTTCTTCTAAACATATAAAAGGGGAAATTCATTCTCTTCATTTAAGAAATGGGTTTAAAATATTCAAATAGACTTTTCCAAACAAATAATATCAAATACCCTATCAGTATTTATATTATTATTTTAATATTTTTTAAGAAAATTCAAAAAGAATGAATTTCCTTAGACATTATAATAAAAAAAATACAACATACCATATGTGATAAATTAGTGAATAATCAAGTTAAATTAATTTTTTTTTGTCTAACCATCCATTGTCTTACAGTTCAAAAATTGCAGATTAATTTGGATTTACGTCGAACATGCCAATTATAAGGAAGTAAAACACTTCATCTCAAATTATATTGATTTTAATTGTGAAGCTATTTTGTGTTTTATTTAATGTATATTTATATTTTACTTGTATTCCAACTTAAATTAGGATTCCTTAATTATATATATAAATATATGTCTCATACATCAATGAATTTTTCTTTTCAGTAATCTACTTGAATTATAATTCCTAATTAATACTATATTAAATTATAATTCCTAATTAATATTATATCTCTAACATTATATATATATGGTATATTTTTTCCCTCTTAAATTTAGACATGTCTTCACCAAGAGTCATTTGCATGTTGTTATTTTTTTTTTGTCCAACACACAATATGACAATAATTTTCCAATTATTTTTTTCCTTCATTGCAGTGATTCAATCCTTTTTCTGGA
The DNA here is from genome assembly GCA_947685225.1 of Garcia nutans. Classification (NCBI taxonomy): domain Eukaryota; kingdom Viridiplantae; phylum Streptophyta; class Magnoliopsida; order Malpighiales; family Euphorbiaceae; genus Garcia; species Garcia nutans. The sequence goes on from CANTUV010000039.1 coordinate 59,132,835, forward strand.
TTTTTTTTATAGAGACTTAATTTTATTAATATAAATGGGGAAACTTATATGTTTTAATAGATTATTCCGCATATATCCTCAATTAAGATATCACCTACTCATGTGAAAAAACCAAATGCAATACATAAAAGTCAACGAGAATTATATAACGATAGAATAATATTCTTATACCCCGTATAAATATAATGTATATATTTCATATATATATACAATACGCATATAAAATGTAAGGATACCACATTACAATTCAATTTTAAACCACTTTTGTTCAACATTAAATAATTATGTATTTTATAAAAGAAAATCTCAACTTATCAAAACACAATCTGTATAAAAACAAATTACACTTTCCAAAATCATTAATTTATTACTCTATTCATCTCATTACATATATACATAGATATAATCTCAAAACTATATATATATGCACCACCTTCTAAGTTAGTCTCGTAGCACCCTCAAATCTCCTCGTGGAAACAGCAAGCCAATTACATGATCAATAATCTACTTATCTACGCGATTCGTACAACCACATCAAGCTCGATAGCTCAGTGGTACATATAAAAAAACAACAATAAATTTTTCACACACTTTATTATTCTTCACATATCTCATCCAACATGTATGCTAACAACATACTCTCACTACATACACATTTACACACTCACTTTCTTTATTACATAATCATTTATTTCATGACCCAAATATTAATCAATCTGCCATCATTGTCTTAGTATACATCAACACACACAAACGTTGGGCCTAACAACCCTTGTACAACTACAAGTCCTGCTTTCACATCATTACTTTCACGATCTAGCTCTGCTCAGGTTATCTTAATCTCTATACCTAATTCTGCTTAAGTCTATCAGCAAATGCACTGTCAATCTCAATTCTTTAGACAAATAATTGCATAGGACTGACAACCACACATTCTCATTTATATTCACATTCTCTTTTCATTTATCATTTCTTTGCTCATATTTCTCATATCACTCTCTTATATTCACATAATCTCATCATTTAAGTCACATTCATCATTTAACATTCTTTTTCATCATTCTCATGTTATAACACATAAACTCATTTCATTTCATATCACCATCAACATACTTTGCACATCAAGTATTCTTATCCACTTCATATTATCATAACATACTTTGCATATTACATAAATCACATTCCATCACAGCTTATCTCACACGACCATGTAGCCCAAAAAGACACGCTTGTGCGATTCAAACAACACTGCTAATACTTTCAAACTAACCCCACAGTTGTGGCATCCCAAGGCCACGCCCATGGGTTTTGATACCAATCTGCCACTACCACTAAAACAAAGCCCACGACCGTTGTATTTAATGGCCATGCCCGTGGGTTTTCAATTGCTTCTACCTTCGAAACAACTCTTTCTCAGGTAGTCCCATACTCAATGTCACATCCGTGCTCTCATGATAGCACACCCGTGGCCTTATAACTCAATATATTTCACATATTTAACTCAATACAACACACTTTACATAGGGAAAAGGATATGTACATTCAATGTCACGTCACATATTAACCGTTCTACACTTCTTCACTTGATCTATCTTAGCCGAAACACATAATCCAACAGCAATCGTCATTATTGATTTATACATATTTGCATACCAATTCTACACAAATTTACTCAATTTCCAACTCATTCCCTACAAAACTCTTACTCCTTCCCTTACTACTCTTTTCCAATTTCAACTATCCATAACCATTTCCAACAACTAACCATAAATTCATCATCTATACATTAATTTAACGAAAATGATTATGTTTTTACTAACTGAAATAGAATTGGAGCAAACCAGCTCTGCATGCATCAATACCTTTTTTTTATTGGAAAAGAAGAGAGATAATATCATTAAGATGAATTAGAAATATTAGATGGTATGGCTTTGTATTGGAAAGATTAGAAATATCGGCCTGACTAAATTCAAATCTAACAGTTTATCACTAGATTTAAACTTATTAATTTCTCCATTTTTTTTTATCTTTGTTGTTTCTTTTTAATGTTAAATCCATTTTTACAATGTATAGATTACTGTTAAATCTATTGAATCAACATCTATGCTGTTAAGAGATACAAGCAATTTAAGTTTACAAGTCTAGACATTGGCGAGACTTTCATATTATCAGACTTCATAAGAAAATAATTTATATTATGCAAAATATTGCAATAAATTTGAATTAACCATAGTTAACCTTAAACATAAAACTCTAATATAAAAAACAAACACTTAAATTGATGATAAAGAATTACATTAAGCTGAGAAAGAAAAAGTAAATTAAGTAACTTTTAGTCAAAATACACAGAAAAATTCTCCTAAATATATAGTAAATATATGCTTAGTATATACAAGATAAACACCCCATAATTGCTTAATGGACAAGATCAAGAACTAGCTAGCAAAGCTGCTTTTGATTTTCAACCGCAAGATCAATCATCATCATCATTGGCAGCCGGAGATGAGTAGCAGAAAAGCTCAAAAAGAACAATGAGACCAAATAAAATATATGCGAACACTAAGACGTCGTTTAACCAATATACAGCAACTTGCATAAACAAACCGAATAATACTTCCAGATATTTTATGCGATTATTTAGAAATATTAAGTTCCAAAAAGCATAAAAAACAACGGTGGAGAATGTTACTGAAAAGAAGTTGACGTAGCTGTGCTTTAAATATTGTCCTACTAAAATTGAAGCTAATATAGAAATAATTTCCAGTATAAATTTTGTAACTTATGGAATATAAATAATGGAATGAAAATATAAAAACACATTAATCGTATTATTTCAGCACCAATAGCAAGCAAATGGCTAAATACTTGGTATCAGAGAGGCTTCTTAAGTCTAATTTATAGCTAATAATTATGTTTTTATAGTTTTATACTAAAAGAATGGAGTTAGTTAATATTGAAACCAAAAATCATTGAAATAAGAAGTGATTTCTTAAGTGATTTTTCTTTTGATTCAAGATTAGAAGTGCTTTTCTTACTATGATAACAATTTTTTACAATTATTATATTATTATTTTTTATTTTAAAAATTAAAAATATATAAAATTATCAATCGAGAAAATCGATCGTATGTATTAGACTATTAAAAAAGAGTTTCAAAAAGTGATTATTTTTTAACAATGACTTTTTGAAATTTTTTTTTATTGCTCCAATACATATGATCGATTTTGTCTTTTAATGATTCTATATATTCTTTTTTAATTTTCTAAAAACCAAAAAAATAATAATATAATAATTGTAGAAAACCATTATCATAGTTATCTTTTGGCTAACATAAACTTTTGTGATATTCATAGTCAGAGAGTCTTCAAAATCATCCCCAATAAGTTGATTCCCCTAAGGATTAGAGTTGTCTTTCTTACTCCAATACCATTGGTCGCATACACGAATCCAAATGCAACCACCATTGCCCCTTTGCCTGCTGCGGCTGATATACCATGGCAAGTAGACCTTAATCTCGCCGGGAAAATCTCTACAGGCACATGTAGTGGCATTCGGACCAAAATTGGCAAAGAAGAAGGTTAATGAATACAAGACAACGAAACCAATTTGGTTATTTGGTAGAGTCCAGTGATGGTAAGGTATGGCCAAAGCAAACATGAACACTGTCATGAAGAAAAATCCCATCAATTGAATCGCAAACCTTTCGATTTTATCAATTAAAAAACAGTGAACCAATACCCAGGAACTATGCTGCAAAGAGCAATCAGAGTTTGTGCTCTAGCAATTCTAAAAACTTTCCCAATGGCACTCATGGTTTTAGCTTTAGGAATCCACCGAATAGCACTGAAAATATCCTTCTAAAATAGATTCATTCTGGCTATAGTAAGTAATGTCCAACAAGAACCATGTGGTAGTGGTTCCCAGTAAGTGAAGTTCATGGCGACGAACAAATTCCTTGCTGAACAGGGAAAAATTATGTGGTACCAGCTGCTAATCAACTTTCTCTTATTCAACCTCCAAATCAACCTGAAATACTTTTGCCATATCAGCAGCGGCCTGTTTGAAATTCTTGGCAGCTATAGCAGTGTAAGGTGCAGTTTCATGCATCTTCATAAGCGAATAATAGGTAAGTGCAGCTGAGATTGCACCAAACATATCAAGATAATCCTCCAAACATAATCAACTTCAGGTATAACAGAGCCAAGTGGATCAATCTGATAAGGTTGGGCAGGAAATTTGGCTTTAAAAGCTACAGAAACTATAATAGCAACCAAGGCATCAGTTAAAATCCCAAAACCTTGCATTGCAAAAACAGTAGCAATGAAAGCCCCACTGAGTCTTTTTGTTAGCATACTCGTACCATCGGCGAAACCAGGAATAACATATAAGGGGACAAATTTTGTTAGTAAAAATAAATTTGTGAATAAATTAATAATAAAATTAAATATTTAATATTATAATAAAATTTTTATTTTTATTTTTTTTTAATTATTTATTAAATTCTAAAATCATAATAAATTTTTTATATGACCTTTTATTTAATAATTGGATCTGTTAATTTAGTTAAATAATTTTATTAAATTAAATTTTATAAAAATAATATTTTAAATGAGAATATTATTTTTATCCAATTTATAATTAAATTAAAAAATTTTAACAATAATCTAAATATCTAATCATAAAATTTTAAATATACAAAAAAGTAAAAATTTTATTAAATTTTTAGTTCATGGTTCTAATTTTATTTTTAAAAAATTAGAACTATGAGATTTCATGTGTTAAAATTTTTTAATTCATTATATTATATGTTGTATTTTTCATTAAATTTTTTAGTTTTGATTAAATGTTTTAATTTAAAAAAAATAAACTCATAATTAAAATTTTACTATTATTTTTAATATTTCATAGTATTAAAATGCATCAGCTTTAGCAATTTGTGAACTATTTATAAATTAAATAAAATTTTTATTTCATTAGCTAAATTATATATATTATTTAAATTATTTACATATTGTTTTAAAATTTTTAGATATTATTTAAATTATCTTAATTTTATGCCTTATAATTTTTTCATAAATTTTTCATTTATTGTTAGTATTATTTATTTTGTGCATATTTTTTATATCTTTGGAAGCAAAAATTTATTTATTATGTTAAATAAATTGTATATTTATTTTTTGTAGTTTTTATATTATTTTTTAATATATATTTTATTGTGCATTTTATTTTTTTAAATTTAAACTAAAATTTTATTTAAATTTTTCTAAAATAATTTAAAAAAAGAACTAAACCCAAACTATAATAAATTAAATTTATTTTTACATTTATAGAAAAAAATATTTTCTTTAAAATTTAAATAATTTTTTTGTTTTATTTTTAAATAATAAAAAACCATAAATTTTGATATATATATATAATGAAATTATTTTATTATTTATTAGGATAAAAAAATATTAGGTTTAGGATAAACAAAAAATTTTATGCAAACAGAGTTTTAGAATTTTTTTTTCCCTAAATCCTTAATAAAATGCTAATAAAATTTAAAATAATACCAATTTTTTAAAAAAATAAATAATTTAAATAATATATATAATTTAGATAATGAAATAAAAAATTATGTAAATATAATTATAATAATGAGTTTAATTTTTTTTAAACTAAGACATTTAACAAAAATTTAAAAAAAAATTAGTGAAAATAATATATGCTATAATAAATTAAAAAAATTATTTTTTTTAACACATGGAATCTCGTAGTTCTAATTTTTTTTAAAATTTATCATAATTTTATTTTTTTTAAATTAGAACTATGAACTAAAAAATTTAATGAAAAATACAGTATATACTATAATAAATTAAAAAATATTTAAAAATTTTAAATATGTCATGTACATTTAAAAATTTTAAATATATATTTAAATATGATATAAATTAAAAAAATATTTAAATTTTGAATATAAGATGTTTAAAATTTTAAAAAAATAAAAAAAATTATTTATGCTGGAAGAGGGATGCAAGCTACTTTTATCAACTTAAAAAATATATATATATATATATATATATATATATTTGGCTAGTTGAAGGGGGTCCCCCTCAGCCAGCAAGTTGCTTATAACAACTTAAAAAATAATTATGAAACGGAAAGTTACACCTATAATTTATTAACTTAAAAAAAATTAATGTTAACCGAATCTTTAAGTTTCGGTCAATTAAAAAAAATGAAAAAATTATATAAATACTTAAATTGAAATTCAAAATTTTAATTTAATATTTAATAAATATATTTTTATAAATATGAGAGTTAGTCTTATATTTTAATAAAATATAAAATTTGTACCCATATTTAAATAAATATCCTAAAAAATTAGTCTCATTTTTAAATAAAATATAAGACTTACCCTGTATTTATGTAAATATCTCAAAAAAAATTATATTACATAATACCACTTTGATTCTAATTATGAATTGGCAACTTTAAATCAGAATAATATAAATTTATTATCTAATTCCTTTAGAATTAAGATTAATCCGAGTCCAATTTGAAAAACATATTAATGCAACGTTGTTTTGTAATTCCTTTGTGAATTAAGATTCCCAAATCCTCCAATCAAAAATAAAAAAAAATCCAAATCCTAATCTAACTTGGAAAATAAAATCCACGTAATGTAGTATATATAATAGGATTATTATTTTACATTAGCTCATTAAATCAAAGAACTTCGTGGATTTCGATGGGTACGAAGAAGAAGAGGAAAGTGTGCTTGTTTGATATAGTGGACGAGAGCTCCGTCTCGACGAAGATAGCAAAACCAACGGAGGAGCGGCGATAAACAACGGAACCAACAACAGTTTGGTGAATCGACGGACTGGGAGGCCATATTCGCAGAGGTACTTAGAAATATTAGAGAAGAGGAAGACTTACCTGTTTGGCAGGAAAAGGAGGAGTTCTTGACAGCTTTAAAGAAAAATCAAGTGCTGATTCTGGTGGGTGAGACTGGTCGCGGTAAAACAACTCAGATTCCCCAGTTTGTTTTGGAAGCAGTAGACATAGAAACACCGGATAAACGTAGAAAAATAATGATAGGATGCACCCAGCCTCGTAGAGTGGCTGCAATGTCAGTTTCTCGGCGTGTTGCAGAGGAGATGGATGTGAATATTGGTGAAGAAGTGGGTTATAGTATTCGTTTTGAAGATTGTAGCAGTTCAAGAACGGTTTTGAAGTATTTGACTGATGGTATGCTTTTAAGAGAGGCAATGACTGATCCACTTTTAGAACGATATAAAGTAATAATTCTTGATGAAGCTCATGAAAGAACTTTGGCAACAGATTGGCTATTTGGAGTTCTTAAAGAAATTCTGAAAAATAGACCTGATCTGAAGCTAGTTGTTATGAGTGCAACGCTAGAGGCTGACAAGTTTCAAGGTTATTCTAATGATGCACCACTCATGAAGGTTCCTGGTAGAGTTCATCCTTTGGAGATTTTATACATCCAGGATCCTGAAATGGATTATCTTGAGGCAGCAATTAGGACAGTTGTAAATATACACATGAAAGAAGCACCTGGAGGCATACTTGTTTTCTCACAGGTGAGGAGGAGATAGAAGAAGCCTGCCGGAAAATAACAAAAGAAATTGGAAATATGGGAGACCAGGTAGGGCCTGTGAAAGTAGTGCCTCTATATTCAACTATTCCACTTGCCATGCAGCAGAAAATTTTTGAACCTGCTCCACCCTCATTGACAGAGGGCGGTCCTGTTGGAAGGAAGATTGTGTTGTCAACAAATATAGCAGAAACTTCATTGACTATTGATGGCATTGTTTATGTGATTGACCCAGGTTTTGCAAATGAAAAGGTTTATGATCCACGAGTACGAGTTGAATCTTTGTTGGTGTCTCCAATATCAAAGGCAAGTGCTGATCAGAGGTCTGGTCGTGCTGGTAGAATTCAACCAGGAAAATGTTTCAGACTTTACGCTGAGAAAAGTTTTCATCAACATCTCCAGCCTCAAACATATCCAGAAATACTGCGATCAAATCATCCAAATACAGTTCTAACACTGAAAAATCTTGGAATTAATGACCTGGTGCATTTTGATTTTATGGACCCTCCTGCTCCTGAAACATTAATGCGAGCATTAGAGATGTTAAATTATTTAGGAGCATTAGACGATGATGGAAATTTAACAAAGCTTGGGGAAATCATGAGTGAGTTTCCTTTAGATCCTCAGATGGCAAAGATGCTGGTCTTTAGTCCTGAATTTAACTGTTCAAATGAGATTCTATCAATTTCTGGAATGCTTTCAGTACCCAATTGCTTTGTCCGCCCCAGGGAGGCTCAAAAGGCTGCTGGTGAAGCTAAAGCAAGGTTCGAGCACATAGATGGCGATCACCTGACGCTGTTAAATGTCTACCATGCGTACAAGCAGAACAACGAAGACCCATCTTGGTGCTATGAAAATTTTATCAGTCATCGAGCTCTCAAGGTTGCCGATAATGTTAGACAACAGCTTTTACGCATTATGGCGAGGTTTAACCTTAAGTTATGCAGCACTGACTTCAACAGCCTTGACTATTATGTCAACATAAGAAAAGCTGTGTTAGTAGGTTATTTCATGCAGGTTGCCCATCTGGAACCTATAACTGGCCACTATCTCACAGTTAAAGACAACCAAGTGGTTCATTTACATCCTTCAAATTGTCTGGATCATAAACCAGAGTGGGTTATCTATAATGAGTTTGTCCTAACAAGCCGGAATTTTATTCGTACAGTGATAGATATTTGTGGTGAATGGCTAGTAGATGTCGCATCACACTACTATGATTTGGCCAACTTCCCAAATTGTGAGGCCAAGCAAGTTCTGGTGAAGCTTTACTGGAAGCGGAAGAGAGCTAACATGTAACAATTCAACTATATCGGAAGAAGCTGTACATGTAATAATATCCAAGGATTCAATTCCATATGTGCGATGCAAAATGACTTCTGCTTATACTGTTAAAAAATAAATAATAATATTTTGAAGAATAATTAATTAAATACTATTATCCCAATTTTGGAAAATATCGACTTGTCACAAAATTTATTTAATTTAAACAAAAATTACCTTTTTGAATTTTATTTATTTTTTATTTAATAATATTATTTTCATATTGACACATTTATAATGAAAATATACACGTCGAAGTCTCACATTGAATATAAAATATATAAATAATTAATATAGAAATAAATTCTTCAGCATTAACAATAAATATAATAAATTTTTTTGAAAAAAAAATTTAGATTATTTATAAATAAAAAAATTTTAAAAATAATTTTAAAAAATCGAATTTTTTTATAATTTACTCTTGAAATTATCAAACTAATTAATAAATGTTATTTAATTATTAAATAAAACTATTTTGCAATTTCTAATTTTTCAAAAAATTATTGTTAAAATATAAATAATATAATTTTTAAATATAAAATGTAATGTAGGTCAAACGATTAAACTCTTATTATATTATTTTAAGGATTGATATAGCGTCATATCAACTTTATATGGAGGAAAGGATAATAGATACAATAAGCTGAAATTAAGAAATGATAACACAATAAGGAGTATTTATAATAGATGATAGGTGTAATTTATCCAATAAAAAACATTGCATAAAAACATATAATTAACACCAATTATAAAAATGCATATAAATTGATACCAACTATAAAAATATAAGAAATATAAGAGAAGACTAAATTGTATAATAGCTTTTATAGGAGTAAATAAAATCCAATCCCTTTATAAATAGAAAATGATTCTAATCTTTTTATAATAATAAAAGGGCATCAATTTTTCAATATTGAGTAGATAAAATTATAATACTAATAAGTTACTATTGCTAACATGGTTAATGGCGATTGGTTAAAATAATGTGAGATTTAAATGATTCATATTATTATAATCTTTAGGGTATAATAAGGTTCGAGTTTAATTAAGCTGGACTAATTAACAACCTAACAAGACAAAAAATTATTTTTACGTCTTAAAAGCATTACGCCAAATGTCTTGATTTTGTACAACTTAGGTTAAAATGTTAAATTATGTTTATTTAAAAATACAGAGAAAGTTTAGAATATAAACCAAAGTCGAGCAGACCAATCGAGTTTTAAAATACTTAGGTAAGAGTGAATTGTTCACAGTTTCAAGTAAAACAGTAAAAGCTGAACTGAAAATGACCAAAAACTTCCTGATTTATATGATTACATTGGAACTACGAGCTACTTTTTTTTTTCTACGATTGACAAACCAAAAAGTTGCATAATGCAGTGATTTCAGCTTGTCTCAAGAGAGGACTTCCGAGGAAAAGGACTGGTTTTGATTGTGACGTATTTTCAATCTTACAATTCATCCTTCAAAGGAGAGGACTCCGACTCTGTATCATCTTTAGCAGTTTCGGCTTCACCCTTGGCATCTTTTGTTTCAGTTTCAGCTTCAGTTTCTTCGACATCATCTTCCTCTTCGACAATCGCATCTGGACTGATGTTTAGGCTAGATTTCACAGAGCTGTAGATGCGGGAGGCGAAATCCTTGGGATCATTTAGCATAAAGCCACTCTCCATAAGTGCGGTTTGGTAAATGAGTTGTGCTGTTTGCTTCACACTCTCATCCTGAAGAGGCAAGATACAGGATAATTGAATAACAGGAAATAGAAATAAATTGCCCAAAAACTAAGATTTGTATATTTGCAGAGAAGCGGGCAAAGGCTCATTAGCTCAAGCATGCAACCAGAATAAGTAAAAAGGTCTGTATAATATACCAATTAACTACTTGCATACAACAAGACAAGGCAGGCAAGGAAATATTAACCAATTTCACGGAAGTTGCAAAGCAACTCTTCACACCACCACACCATGAAGTGCGTCCTAAAGAGAGGTTAAAAAGGGTTATATACCATTCAAGATAGATCACTCTAAGATCCAAACCCACAAAATAAACATTATTCCAGTGTATTTACGAGTCTAAATTGAAGTCCCACATGCCAAAACTCACACATTTAACAAAAAAAACTATATAACATTTACCTCAGGATACTTTTTTTTATTTAAAAAAAAAAAAAGAAAGAAAGAAAACGTACCTCAGGGTCCTTGACTACTCTCTCGCGTAGCTCCTTGATGATTGGATGCCTTGGGTTAATCTCCAGCACCCTCTTGCCACGCATGTATGCTTGCTTGCTTGCATCTGTCAGAGTCTGCGACTGCATTATCCTCTCCATATTTGCACTCCAACCATACTTCGATGTTACAACCACACAAGGTGTATTATCCAAACGATTGCTGATCTTCACGCTATCCACATTCTCATTGGCTAGGGTACTCTTCCACCAATCCGTGAGCTCCTTGAATGACTCCTTCAGTTCCTTGGTTTTCTCGTCTTTCCCAAGTTTTAGGCCTTCCTTAGAAACATTCTGGAACTTCTTGTCCTCGTAATCCATCAAATATTGCATCAAATATTCATCAACTGGATCCATGAAGAAAATGACCTGGGGACATCAACAACAAAAGGGATGAAGAAAATCAGCAAAGAAAAGCTAGAATATGAAATCACTTGAACATGATGCCCTCTCCTAAAGAGTAAATTTTTATCACTCCTACCTCGTAACCTTTCTTCCTGAGTCTCTCCAGGAAGGGAGACCTTTCTAACTGTTCCTTATTAGGACCTGTTATGTAGAAGATATCCTTTTGCCCTGGCTTCATTCTTGAGATGTACTGATCAAGTGAAGTCAATTTACCATCTGACTTTGTGCTGCATAAAGACAAATGAGCACCATTAATAATTAGAGCGTGGAACCATAATATGACACCAGCTGGGAAAAAAATGACAAAAAAATAAGAAAAGCTACCTCTCAAATCTGAGAAGCTTCGCCAAGCGGTTTCTGTTAGTTGCATCTTCAATGATCCCAAGTTTGATAGACTTGCCAAACTCATTCCAGAATTTTGCATATTGACCTTTCTTCTCATCATCACCGGATTCCTCAACATCTGCATCAAGTAAGATGCCTATCAGCTATTCCAGAGTCAAAATATCACTAGATCAAATAAACAACAGAATAGTAACAAAGCGGACTTGTCAAGGGTTAACAACGAAAACAGCACGGCCAGGCAGCACTGAACAAGTAATGAGCAGATAGGTACTAGGCTACGCAACTTGGAAAACGGACACAAGCCCAGGTGCCACTAAGATTTTAATACATTATAGTGATACCTTTCTTGTCTTTGTCCTTTGCCTCATCAGGATCTTCATCAGCAATTCTACGGATCATATCGAGGGCCTTTCTAATAAGCTTCTTCTTAATTGTTTTTAAACTGCTATGCTGTTGGAGCATTTCTCGTGATACATTGAGTGGTAAAGTGTCGGAATCAACAAGACCCTGCTCAAAATGCAGCCAGTGCATGATTCAATATCTCAGTGATATTGTAAAAGCCCAAAGTAATTCTTCAGTAATTTTGTAAAAGCCCGTCACAGTAATTTTTCAGAATCAATACCTTCAAAAAGTTCAAATATTTTGGCAAAAGCTCATCAAATTCATCTGAGATGAAGACACGCCTGACATACAACTTTAAGTTAGATTTGTTTGCATTGTAATAACTTTCATAAAGATCATGAGGAGCCTTTGGCGGCACAAATAGAACAGCTTTGAATTCAACATCGCCTTCTGCTGTAAAATGACTCCAAGCTAGAGGCTTCTCCTCACTGAAATCCTGTTAAGCAAAGAAATTCTCTTAACCAAAAGAAGATGCAAGGTGTACTAGTTGTAGAAAACTATAAATTCAGAATAATAAAGAAAAAGATAAAGACACTCTTAATTGTAGTATAGCCATCAAAAAATGGCTAATTACCTTTGCTAGGGAATGATAGAATTTTGTATACTCTTCCTCTGTCACCTCCTTTGGATTTCGTAGCCATATAGCCTTAACATCATTCAAAAGTTCCCAATCATAAGTAGTTTCCTTAACTTTCTTTGTCTTCGGTTTTTCCTCTGCATCTTCATCTTCACCTTTCTCAGATTCCTCTTCTTCAGAGCTGCTTTCAGCTGTTTATGACAATAATATAAACAAAAGGATATCAGAAAGGGATAATAGAACACTACGATCTTCACACATGGCAGATTCAAAGATAAAAGCAGTCAGCTAATGATGCTTACATTTGTCTTCTTCATCACTTGACTCATCTTCATCAGCAGGAACTTCCACATCAACTTCTTTGCTTGCCCATAAATAGATAGGGAAGTTTATGAATTCAGAATACTTCTTTACCAAATCCTAAAAACATAAATTTTTATGAGAACAAAGAGGATCATCTCAAACCAACCAACCAGGAAAATAAATATTCAAGTCCAATATTCTATTGAACACATTCAGTAACTAGTAAATACAGCTCCCAACCATAATTGAAATTTGAACCATAATATATAACTACTATGGCACTCACCAAAACCTAAAAATATTAAAAATAATATTTCATTGGAAGTTGTAAATTTTCCACTTGAAGATCACAGCAAAGGTACACCATATAAAAATATTCCCTAGTACACATAATATTAAAATTTCGCCAATGCAAAACTATTAATTTATCATTGCTAATTGTTGAACTAGAATGCAATGCCAGGAATGTCTTAATAGCTTTCATAAAACTATCTCTTTCCTAACAAATAGAAACCACGACCTAGTTTTCATTTATGAATTTTGACACAAAAGATATGCAGCAATGCTTGCAACTGATCTAATAGATTGCATACGTCAATACAGGAAACAAACATAGAACAAGAAGGCGTCTTATAAGAGGGAAGGGAGAGAGAGGTCGGACTGCGAATACGAATTATGAGCATGACATAACGATAGTGAGCATGTTAAAAATACTTACTTTCAATTTGTTCTCCTCCAAGTATTCTCCAGCTTCATCCCTAAGATGCAGTCTAATCTCAGTTCCACGTCCCAATGATTCATTCCAGGTATCCTCAGAGATGGCAAATGCTCCATCAGCTTTTGATTCCCACACATACCTAAAAGCGCAAGCAACCAATTTTATCATACAAAGAAATGCTCATTGAACAAATTTTAATAGAGGAAGCCCCTAATCAATCGTTGGTAACTGAAAGAAGCTTACTGTTTGTCATCATTATGTTTGCTAATGACTTCAACGTAATCAGCTACAAGATACACAGAGTAGAATCCAACTCCAAATTGTCCAATTAGATTGAGGTCTCCACTTGTCTGCATTTTCTCCACAAATGCTGTACCGTGAAAAACCCAGTTAGTATCAGAATTGCCTCACAATTTGCAGGGTTGGAAATTGAAAAGGCATAATATATTTACCTGAAGTTCCAGATTTCGCAATGGTTCCCAAGTTCTTGATCAAATCTTCTTTTGTCATGCCTATACCTCTGTCACGAATTGAAAGGATTTTCTTTTCTTTATCCAGCTTAATCTGCATTTACCACATGAACCGTGGACATTTTCATCAATCAAAAGTCGTTCTAAATCCATATTACATAAACTAGCTATTAATTAGTCAGTATGTAACTTACCCGAATGTCAAGCTTGGTGTTATCACCTTCACCCAAAACCTCTTTATCAGTTAGGGCGAGGAACCTAATCTTGTCTAATGCCTGAAATTCAAATAATTTCAATGCAATCAATTAATATATGAGCAAAAAAAAAGTGCGCGCATGCAAGTGTAACAAAATGAAATTCCGAAATCCTTACATCAGATGCATTAGAGATCAGCTCCCTAAGGAAAATATCTTTATTGCTGTAAAGAGAATTGATAATGATATCCATAAGCCGAGACACCTCAGCCTGGAATTCAAATTTCTCCGCATTACTGCGAAGTGACCTTTTTGAAATTGACTCTTTTTCCCTGAACAAGTATCAACATCAACACAAAAATTCAAAATCTCATGCCACTACTCGAGACTAAAAAGTGTTAATCAAACAATCGCCAAACTAACCTGTTAACCACATCAGAATCAGTAGATAAACCATTAGGAACGGCGCCAAGTTTCTCCTCAACCTTAGGAGGATCTACAGGGTTCTGTGAATCAGCCTCTGCATTTGCGTGCAAGTTCCGACCTAGAAAATCATAGATCCCAAACCAAAATCAATCATATAAACAATAGAAAATAAAATTATCAATCTAAAAAAAATGCTTAAAAAACTATATCAGAAATGAACAAAAAAATATCAAATACAGAGACCGCCATAGCAATACCTTGATCTGAAATGAGAGATAGAAGACAGAGCAGAAGCAGAGCGGAAGGGATCGTCCACTTCCTCATCGTAATCTGGCTTCTTCACTCACTGAAGGTAGATCTCTGTTTTCGAATTTTAGCTATCTATTTTTTGGTGATTTATTTGATTATATAGAATAGTTTTTAAAAGAGAAGGGTTTTAGATCTCTCCGAGACTTTAGATCCGCTTGAACTGCCAGCGTGGATGATCTAACGGTTGGTATATCCCTTATTAACATGTGGCAAAATTTTATTGGTAACAAATTCGTTAATCGACGTGGAGAAACACGTGGTCTAGACGGCCCCACCAGACCACTTATTGGTTGACCGCTCTGATTGGCTTAAAGTTGCCACGGTGGATGATCAACGAGTGATTATGCTGTTAGTTAAACGTGGCAGAATATTATTGGATTTACTTACTCTATTGACGTGGAGAGAGCAGCAATTCTAGATTACTCTCATGGATATGTTTGGTTACCGAGTAATCTGCGTCTCAATTACGGATGAACATATCCCTGCGCCCTCTAATTCTAATATCAACTTAAAAATGAATAGGGTATCAGTTCAAAAACAACTTAAAAATGAGAAGTGTGTAACTGATTTGACTTTAATTTATTATGTAAATCCAATTTTAACCTAAAAAATAATTAAAATACCAAATATTAAATATTATATATGTAGTTATTTTTTATTTTTTTATTATTATATTTTTGCAGCCAAGTTTTAATTAAAATCTATATACATTAATGCATATAACATCTTTTGTATTTTTTTAACTTAGTCATATGTAATAAATATTTTTAAAATTAGAATATAGTGTAATCCCATGACTAATATTTTATAATAAGATTGAAAGTATTTAATTACAACAACTTTTGTAAGTTAAAATGATTAATTTTTTACTAGTACATTTAAATGTTTATTTGTATATTCCCTTCTTCATATGTTTATCTTAAACAAGTGGAAAAATGCCTTTCCATGGGCTCTAATTATAAGGTGAAACCCAATTCAAGCAATCCTCGAGTGTCAAAGAAAACCCAATAGGCCGCAATGTCCATCTCCCTCATCCATTAGATTCATCTTTTTTTCACTGTATTTTATGTTTTTTTAACATTTAGTATATTTTGAGAAGGGAAAATGAATTATAAATCTATTATTTAAAAGAATATGTATTTATTGTTAGGTTATTTTGAGAATGGAAAATCAATTCTAAATATAATTGATGAGTAAATGAGCACATGTAACTTATTTTAGCTAGCTAACCAATTCTGTTATAGTAAAATCAAAATTAGTAACATATGTTCACCTCTAATATCTACTCGTTACATTTTGTATATATGTATAAAGCACTACTTTCATCAGTAATACACAGAAGAATGGTTTTTTTTTCTTCATCTTTTAACTACTCGATCACTAATATTTAAAAGAATATACGTTTATTTATAGGTTATGATTTCGCGTCAATAATGTAAACCTTTGGACCTTTTTTCGTATTCCCAAACTCAAAATGAACCAAAAATGTTTACTGAAAATAGAAAATGGCGTATTGGTAGTTGTTAGTCTTTAAGAAGTGATAGCTCAACATGTTATAATGCCAATGAATCGATATAACATATAACACCATTTGTTAAACATAAACATCTTTCGGAGGTTTATTGTTACTTCCTTCGTTAATTCAGCAATAGCTGAGACAAAGGTCCACAGACTTTTTTCTTAGTCCAAGTCTCTCGTGGGCCAGGTCAGTCGTTTGCTCAGTCTTGTCTAACTATGTAAATTTGACTTAAAAAACGTGGAAGTCTAATTCAGCAATATGGGAAAATCGGTAGAAGTAGCAATTGTTATCCAAAAATTATTTTATCTGAATTTATTTAATTTTTAAACTATTTAAATTTATTTAAATTCGATTATAGTTATATGTGTACCATATTTTAAACCCGTTTAATATTATATATTTTCTACATAAATTCATTTAATTACTCGTTTAAATATAAAATTTAAAAATATTATAAAATTTAAATATAAATTATATTTTTTTAATTAAATAATTATAAATAAAAATTTAATATTAATACTATTTTATTAAAAATAATTTTATATCATATAATTTTATAATTAAAATAAATATAATAAATATATAATTAAAATTTTAATACAATATAACTAATATATAATCAAATTCGAATAAAAGGTGTCCAATAATTTATATCTAAACCCATTACAAATAAAAAAAAATATTATTTATATCTATCTAAACTTATTTATAAACTATTTATATTTTATATAAATAAATCAAGATAAATTAAATATTCAAAAATAATCCGTTATCACCTTTATAAATTGGTATTGCCTGTAGCTTAAATCCCCCCTGTCCGTGACTCTAAGACTACTCACTTGAAAAACAAAATTATAGTCGACAAAAGATATATTTAAGGGCATTTCTTGCCAGACCATGGGCAGCCCAGGTAGACTTTCTAGGAACATATAAAGAATAAAAAATAACTAATAAAACTCTCAGACAATTGCACAAAACCTTTGAATTAAAACAAGTTAGGAATCATTGTACCAAAAAAATAAAAAATAAATAAAAAAAAAAACAAGTTAGGAATCAACTTGTTTGAACCCAAGATGACAATGGGATACCCTTTTTATTGGACCACATTTTGACCAAACTATTTGGCCTGTAGGCCCATGACCCAATCCAACCCAGGTGGTGGTGGTGCAAAAATTACAAAATTACCAAAAAAATAAAAATATATATATAAATTTATCAAATATATATAAACTTCATTACTGTAGGGGGAAGAGGAGAATTGAATCTAAATCTACTCAAGACATGTATACTTGCCACAATATTATATTTTAATAAATTATGCAAATTTATTATGAATTTATTATTTATTTTCATAAAATAATTAAAAATTGCATGATATAAAATATAAAAAATAAAAAAAGATGGGAAGTTTGGCAGAAATTAAGGTGAGGATAGCTTTAATGATAACTTACTATAAAGTTCGCATCAACTTGAACAAAAATCTCACCAAACTATACTAGGAATTTGAGGCATGAAATGTAGGATTAATCAATTGAGAAACCCAGTATGCCAAACTAGAGTAGCTTTACGCAACACCAAATTGCCATGTCCATTGGTGTTTTTTTTGGCTATTAAGCTAAGGTTTTTGAGCACTTCAAGATAATGCCCAACAAAAAAAAAAACCCATAATCAGTAAATATGTGGCCTTTATCATGACATCCATCGACAAAATTACTTTACATAATGTTTTCAATCAACGTGGCCCACCATTGTATCGACGACAATGACAACGATCAAAATTTTCGTTTTTTTCCTTGCCAAAACCGAAGGGACAGCCACCAACGAGACATAAAACGTCGTCATTTTATAGATGGAAGAGGTGTAACAGCATAATTTTTGCGGAAGAAGCGTATTTTTGCCAATAATAATATTTTAGAGTAGATAAATATTTACCCTTAAAGTAATTGTTATCATAAATAAACATACAAAATTTTAAAAAAATATTTTAGCATACATTTGCCGGTTTAATGAGGAATTTAGAAGATTGATTTTTCAAAAATTTTACTTAATTGCTTAAATATTTTTAAAGATAAATGTGTAATTACATTAAAATATTGGAGACAAAGAGGGTGTTTGATCTATCTTATAAAATGCATCTGTAAGTGTTTATAAGTTAAAATATGCCTATAAGCATTAAAAATTTTAATTAGTTTTATATTTATTTTGAGTGCTCGTAAATACTAATAAATATTTAATATGTCTAGCAAAAAAAATATATAAATACATTTATCATTAAAATGACTAAAAATAATATAAAACTATATTATAAAGAGTATTTATTAAAATAAATAAAAATAATTTAATAATTTAACTCATCAAAATATCATACAAATAAAGTGATAAACATTAAAATAATAAACTGATTTTTCTAATTTTTTTAACTTATAAACTAGACTTATATTTAAATAAATATATCCGCCTAAATTTAAAGCTAAGCTAAGCTAAACACCCTCAAAAATATATATTTTCTCTATTTTTCATGTCTTAAACTAATTATTGTATTTATATTATTAATTTTATTTTTACTTATATTCTTTATTTTTAAAATATATTTAATATATCAAAATAAATTTATATGTATTTATTATATTGTCAAAAAAAATATCATTTTAGTTATACACGAGCAAATAAAGCCCGTTATGATTTTGAAATTTTTTATTTTATTTAAAATAAAAAGTAATTTATATATTAGTATAATAAAAATTATATTATATATATGTGCATAATATTCATATTCACATATTATAAGTATATTTATAATAAAATATATCTAATATATTGAATTATTTTTTTATTTATATTTTAATGTATTCTCTACTTTATATTTTTAATATTTCACTTAAAAATAGATAAAAAATCAATCGAAAAATAAAGTCAAATGAGATAAAATTCTATATTCAAATATAATTAATAATATGCCAATTTTAAAATATTTTTAAGATAAGTTGATATAATTACCAATCTAAAAGTTAAAATAAAGATAATTAAAAATATCTAAAATTTCACTATTATAAAAATTATAACTCACAAATTTTATTAAAAATTAAAATAAAAATATAAAAATTTGAAAAGTCATTTTGACTCGTGGAATATAATAATAATAATAATAATAATTTTTCTTTAATCAATGAAATAATAATAAAATATAATTCATTCATCAAACGTTTAATCAATTAAATTTTAAAATTTTATTAAACTTTTTATATTTCATTTTTATTTAAATTCAAGCCTAATGTATATTTCATAATTTAAATTAGTTATATATTATATTGATATAAAATTATGATTTTATTTTTTTACTATTTCAAATTATAATTTTTAAATACTGATACTTATTTTATATAATTACATTATATTATATTATAAGAAATCTATAAATTATCTACGAATTATAATTATGTTATTCAATTTATGTTTTTTAATTTCAATCATATATTTTTTAATTAATTTTTATTTAAGGATATCATTGTTATTTAGAAATAATTATATTTGATATATGATTTTTTTATTATCTATTTAATTTTACATTTATTTTTACTTAATAAATTTTTTTGAATGATTTTTGCTTAATAAAATTAATTCTAGGTATATGTGTTAATTTATTATTTATTGATATATAGAATTTAAATCTTATATACTTTTTATTGAAATATTTCTCAAGTTACTATGGAAAATTTTAAAATTTTAATATATTTTTATACAAATAATTAATGTTAATGTGAATTAATCTTTAATAAAATTGTTATAAAAATTAAAAATCAATTATTAAATTTATATATAATGAATATATTAAATATTATTATATTATTAAATTTTAATTTATTTTATTAAATCAATTACTCAAATTATTGTTTAATATTCATTCGAGAAGAAATCAATTAAATTAAATAAAAAATAGCACTATTACCTTGATTCTTTTAAGCAACCAAAAATAATAAAAATGAAAGAGGTTAAAAAAAGGAAGTAAAATATATATATATATATATAAAAGAGGATCAAACAAAAGCAAAAAATAAAATAAAATGAGTAAAATTAAAATTTTACTATTTATTTTGTATGGGTGTTTTAAAATTATTCTATTAATTTAGTATTTAATATATATATTATAATGAATTTAGTAATTATTATTATACTATTAAATTATAAATTTAATTTATTAAATTAATTACTCAAATTATTGTTTAATATTCATTTGAGAATAAATCAATTAAATTAAATAAAAAATAATACTATTGCCTTGATTCTTTTAAGCAACCAAAAATAATAAAAATGAAAGAAGTTAAAAAAAAGAAAGTAAAATATAAAAATGAAAAAAAATGGGAGAAACAAACAAAAGCAAAAAATAAAAATAAAAATATGAAAGGTGTGAAATTAAAAATTTACTATTTATTTTGTGTCGGTGTTTTAGTATATTATATAATTCTTAAAAAAAATAAAAGATGATAATATTTATGGGATATGAAAAACAATTAAATTATTAATTATCAAATGTTTTATGTAATTAGCAAGATGATGACTGTGATTGACTGGGTTCAGTAGTAGTATTCTATATACCTCCAAATAATAAAGGCTGACACGTGGAATTATCTCCTTGGATCACATAAAAAGGCCAAAACCGGCGGATGTGTGTTACAGCTAAAACTGGATACCTTCTCACTTTCCCTTCCCCGACTGAGGATGAGCTTCATATAAACCAAGAGAGGGGTCAATGCCTGACCTTCCAATTCTTGTAAATTCCTTAACTTTGTAATCAAAATCCCCGACATTTCTAATAATTTCATAAACCCATCTGTTTAAACGGTGAAAAAAGCTGGGTTTTCGGAGGGAGGAGAGGAGGGGGTGATCATGGCGGTATCTGATGCAGTGATAGGGAATTTAACGACAATCTATGTGGCAGTGATTGCGGGGATTAAGGCGTATGGATTGGTTTGTGGGCGGAGCTTTAGCGGTGGATTTGTGTTGATTTTGTCGACCACCGTAGTTGGTTTGATCTTAATTGGCTCGCTGACTTGGGATGTATCTCGTAGAGCTACATATGCAATTTCACGAGATCATCATATTCATGTTCATGAGATGTGTAAAGGTGGTATTTGCTGGCATGGAGTGGCGGTTCGGTCGCCGGCTTCTCAGGTCCGGTTCAGACTCCCTCAGCATCATCATCAGCAACATCACTACGGTCCTCTGTAAAAATTGATCAAGTTTTAGAAAAAAAAAATCTATATATAAAATTAAGCAGATAAAATTATAAAAAGAATGGTGAATAAAGATAAGGGGTTTAAGAATTGTAAGATACAGGTTTTTTTTTAAGGGTTTTGGTGTTTGTAGCTGTTACTGCTGCTACCTTCTATTAGATGATCCATGTCCATAAGCTGTTTGACTTTTTGCTTCAATGGAAAATAAGATTAATATTGTATATAAATAATCAAAAGAGAATAATAGTATTTGTTCATAATTAAATAATTTTCCATACATTTTGGTTAATCATCATCCAGGCTTTGCTATTTGGTGTTGATGTTTAAAGAAATTGTAGAGGTGAAAATGGATGTATATGGGCACTACTCTCTGCAATCTGTTGGTTAGAACTCCATAAAAGTCCAGATATGGAGATGCCACAATTTAACTGTATGCAATTCTGGACTGATTCTCCAAGCACAAAAGATTCAGCTAGATTTGTTATGTCTGTTTGTGAATGAAGGGATCAAATCCGATTGTAATTTCTATCATTTGGCATTTTGCGTATTCGGCCCTTTGAAATTGCAATTGAGATACAGTCTATTCGTCCAAAATTACAATCGAGACACGACTAAAGAATAAATGCATATTATCCGCACAATAGATACAGAACGATTCACTCAATTCGTATCAATACTAAAAAAAGTCACACAAAATGTATAGACTAGTAAGTAAAATGGAGAATAGTGATAGTGTAAATACACTTGAAAGCTCTCTTGCTCACTCTTCAGCCATATCCAAATCTCTGCAGCTATACTGGAATTAGAGAACCAGAAGATTATGAGATCTAATATAGTTTCTGGTTATGAATCAACTGGACTAATGATTGATTTCTTCAGGAGGTTAGATGTTCTTGAGAGTGAATCTTTCCTAGAGGCTAGACATTCTAGCTTTCAATGTGCTTGAAAGAAATACAAGTACACCAGAAACTATATTTGCAGAATTTTAAAGCCTATTCCGGTAATGTGAGAAAAAATGTTAAAGCGCATCAATTTTGTAGCTTTCCGACTAAGTAAACATAACCTATCTCGATTGATTTGAGATTCAGTCTTAATTGGGTTGAACTGATTTGATTTTTTTTTTTATATAGCTTGTGAACTACAGAGAAGGAAAGAATTTTTGTCACAAATGACAAGGAGAAGGTGTTGGGTTGATGTCAAGTTTATTATGACTTATCAAGGATGAAATTTGCATTGCTTTTGTCTCCATCATGTCCAGCTTGTCTTGTTCCATTACTTTCAAACTAAAAACTACTATATGAATTAAAGCTGTGTCAAGTTATTTGGCATTGACATTCTAAAAAAAAATCTTACAAGAAAAAAATGTTCATTAAATTAGTGTCAAAAAGTCGATAGTTATTTATTATCCAAACAAAAAAAAAATGCAATTTTGTGCTTTGTAAATTACATTTGGAAGAGATTAATGCTTTGAGTTTAGATGAAACATTACTATCCTCTTTAATTCACTTTTAATTTGGTTTGTTGATGGGATCTATCACACTATAGATAGCCTACTTGGTACACAATGTGATTTTATAGTTAATTTTATATATTTTTTTAACTAAAAAATCAAGATATATATTTATCAAAATTGTATATGCATTTAACACCGAATGTGTAGAATAATAAATAAATAATTATTTTAGCTTAATAAGAGGTCTCAAGTTTAAATTCTGCGAATACAATTATATTAAAATTCGATAGAGAAAATTTTATTATCCTTTTAATCCGACCTACTCCAACTCAACTTTGAAAGATGCTTTGTACAAAAAAAATTACATATACATTTATCACTAAATTATATATTAATATATAGTATTATATTTATGTTTCAAATTTTTTAAACAATATTAAAAAAATAGATAAAGACAATGAATCAAAATCAAAATAGTATATTTGAATTTCACTTATTATTAACAAATTTTGTATGCAGTATCATATTTCTCTTTTGAACTTTTTAAACATATTAAAAATAGACAAAGACAATGAATCGAAAAAATACATTTTATTTTCATTTAAAATTAACAAATTTTATCAAAATTAAATCAAACTTTTAAAAATATTAATTTTTTATCACTCTTAACTACATAAATATAGATTTATTTTTTATGAATTTTAGTGAGTCTTGTACATTTATTTATTATTGGTGCACCTAATGCATCCAATATTTTTTTTTTAAGTTTTGGATTTATATACATTTCTTAATTTGAAAAGAGGTCAAAATCTAGGTAAAAAGAGGGTCAAAATCAAACTTTTTCCTTTTTTTTTTCTGAAAAAAAAGAGGAACAGTTAGATAAAAGTAATTCGGGTTAATAGAAGCCCAACTGAAATTCATTATTATTTGGATTTTTAATAAAAATAATTAAAAATAATTTTAAATTTATTATATTTATAAAATATTTATTAAAATATTAAAATTTATAAAATTTTTATTAAAATATCATATTTTTATTAATTTTCAAAGAGTTTACAAATAATTTATAATGAGTTTATTATAAATTTATAAATTTTTATAAATTTATAAATTTTTATACAGTTAATATGTTTATAATAAAATAATTAAAATATTTTTTATAAAAATTTTAAAAAATATGATAAACGGTATTATTTTTTATATTATTTCGTATTTAATACAAGTTGATCCAGATCTCTATTAGGCCCGATTGGGTCCATGTCAAGTACATTTAAAGATGTTAAACTTAAAAATTATAGCTGACGGATCAAGGTTGCCAGTTTCTTTATCGGGCCTAAAGATTATATTAGCAACCCACTCCTATATTAAAATTTGTTTCTTTAACAAATTCCCAATTTGATGTGTTTCTTTTTTGGATTATTATTAGTTTTTTAAATATAAATACAAAATCTGATAATTTTATCACGATATACAAATCCGCATATTCTCTAAATATATGTGCTCTTTTGCTTATATGGGAAGTCGAAGCCAGTAGTCAAATTCTCACACACACTTTGTCTAGGCTTATTGGATTAAGCTAAAAATGCCTAAAATTATAATAATTTTATTATAACATACAGATCAATATATTGTCTAAATCATATAATTTATGTTGAAAGACGAAGCCCATTTTTATATTGTTATTGTATGATATAAAAAATAATAAGAAAATTTGAACTTTTTTTTTGAACCATAAGAAAATTTGAACTTATAATTCTTTTTATATATACATAGGAGGAAAAGTAAAATTGGAATGTTTTATTTAAAATTTTACATCAACTTTGTTATTAAATTATGCCTTGATATATTACATTTGCATTCCATTTACATATAAAATAATTTAAAAAATAATGCCTAAATATACTCTATTTACAAATATATTTTTATATTTGAAAATAATTTAATTTAATTTTAATTTAATTCTAGAGACAATTTAGCAGAAGAATTTTTTTATTTTATAATTTTTGGAAGGTGTAATGGCACAGGTGCCGACCTGGTCAGTAACCTTCAAATAGCTTTGTTACGATAGGTTACAAGTCGTTCTAAAGTAGCTCGCAAGGATTATTGCAACAAATCTACCATCTCAACTGTGGTCAAACATACATAACCTTTGCATTTCATAATTTACCTAACACCGTTAGATCGCCATACAAATCACGTCTTTCACTCTCTTAATTCCATCTAACCGTTCAACTTCTGAAGCACACGACCGCATCAGAAATACGAAAAAAACTTCTTATTACATAACTGAGGGTACCAATCGACTTTCTCCCCCCACTTTCTCCGCACCTGCCTCCTACAGTACCCTCAGCTATAAAAGAAGGCGGTTCCTCGGCCGTATCACCACCGTAGCGCTATGGCCGAAAGTCCGTCTCAGTCGCCGACGCCCGCCTCCGTATCGGAAACCGATACGTCCCAGTATTGGTGTTATCAATGTAACAAACGCGTCTCCGTTGAAACCCTAGCCAATCAAACCGATGTTGTTTGTCTCGAGTGCAAGAACGGTTTCGTTGAATCAATTGCTGCTACATCAAGTCCTCCCTCTGCTACTCCTTCTATAATCTCAGACCTGGCTGATGATTCGTCTTTTGGATCTCAGTTCCTTCAAATGCTTCGCATAATGGCGCGGGCGGCGCGTGATGAAGACGTGCCTTCATCTCTCCCGCAAGATCCCCAATCTGAGGACGATTTTCCCAGGATCGAGCTCAATGATGAAGATGGAGATGATGATGATGAAGATGACGACGATGCAAGTGAAAACGATAATGACAATGAGAACGAAAACGGAGGGAGCAGAGATATGCATGACGGTGAGGAAGGAGATGATCGTTCTGATAACGAGAATGATGAGAACCGAGAGGAAGATGATGAAGAAAATCTGAGGAGAAGGCGGCGTGATATTTTCCGGCTTAGGATCCGAGACTTTGCTACCCCAGCGAGGAGCGGCCGTAACCGGATCCTGGACTGGGCTGAGATCTCGATGGGACTGGAAGATAATTCGATTGAATTTCGCCTTGAAATGCCGGAAACTGATAGATACATAGGCAATCCGGAGGATTACGTTGATGCCGCTGGATACGAGGCGCTGCTGCAGAACTTGGCTGACAGTGACGGTGGAAGGAGAGGGGCTCCACCTGCAGCAAAATCTGCTGTGTCGGCATTACCAATAATTGAGATCATGTCAGAGGGGGAGACTTTGGTATGTGCTATATGCAAGGATATGGTCAACATTGGTGAAACGGAGACCAGATTGCCATGTGGCCACGGCTATCATGGTGGCTGCATTGTGCCATGGTTGGGTTCGAGAAATTCTTGTCCTGTTTGTAGGTTTGAGTTGCCAACAGATGATTCAGAGTACGAGGAGGAGAGGAAGAAGAAAATGGTGGCAGGCACTGTATGTGGAGCTTCAGGGTCCGGCGGTGATAATTCGGGTTCGATTTGATGGAGTCGGTATGTTTGCAAGTCAATTTGAAATTTTTACTTAGTGTAGTTTAAATGGTTCAAGAACCTTTGTTGTTTATTTACTTATGTGGATTAGATAAAGTTGGATTTGCTCCATTTGCATCTGAATGTAAATAATATTTACTCAGTTTGGTGTTCTTGCCTATTCATGTAAATTCAATTTGCTATCCTACTTGTTAAAATAGGAAGCATGAGCTGAAAGCGTTTACATTTTAGTGAAAGATTATTCCATTGCATGGGTTTGAAATAGTTCTTCTGCTAGTTTAACTGGTAATATAGGATATATGTTTTTGTTTTAGGCTAACTGGCTAAGCAAACCGATATAATTCCTATGACCTAGCTATAGTTGGTTTATGTTTATTCGTCTTTCATACCTATTCCCTTGAGATGTTAAGGATTAGAGACACAATGAAGATATTTCTCTTCATCTTCTTATTAAGTATTTATATTAAGGCTCAATCTCTTGGCTGGATGATGGATTTGAGATGGTGCAGATTGCAACTCTTATCTTTATTTTGTTTGAAGCTGTCATTAGGCTGCTTGGGAAGACCTTAACCATTAGTTATGGTGTTGCACATTCTAATCATAATCTTTGTAGAGACTTGTAAGCGAACATTAGTGATAACTGATATATCCTAGTTTTTCTTTTTCTTTTATCTTTTAATACTTTTCAATTTTGTTTCTTGATACGCAAACAAATATAAGCTTGTCTCTACATGGTAATAATATAACTCAATATGCATTTGTTACTGGCTTCTGAGCCATTCAGTTCTGTATTGCATGGTAGGGTTGTTTGAAAGGCATCTGAATTAATGATTTGCAATTTACTCAGGATGACTGGCCTTATTGTTAGCATATGCATTGTTTGGTTATCTCAGTTCCATATCAAAGAGTCTGATTTGAATGTCCAACTTCATTAATTGAGTGACCATGGATGAAATTGATGCATTTCAGTTATTTTTCTCCTTTGATTTTTTTGCATTCGGAATTGAAGGTAAAGGCAAAAGGTTAATCGGTAATGGAAATAATTACTGGAGATATATTGCTTAATCTGTTCATGGTTTTGTAGGATCAGTGATCTGATTTGTTATGGCCTTTCTCGGTGGACTCAGTTTCTTGTATAGAGTCTTTGACTGCCACGGTTTTTCACCATTCCTTAACTGTTCTTGAATGTGTTCTTGGTTGGATATATTTTCCTTGATGGCAGTAAAACTTGAACTCAAATTGGCAAATCTAACCTTCACGCATTAGTTTACATCTACCCTGCCAACTGCCATGATACTTTATTTAATTGTTATTATTCTTACTGTTATGATGTTCTCCTTTTGTCGTTTTTTTTTATTGTATTTTTGCCCTTTTGTTCTGATCTCTGCTTTCATTTGTAGATTGTGTATGTGCATGTGTGCTGTCTTTGTTAATAGTTTACATTAAAACTGTAATTGGACTTCTGGATTCCTGTTTCTTTTTGTTATTTTCTTTTACCTTTTGGATTAGACGATATGAACTGAGAAGTTTGAAACCGGTACGTTTATTTTATGGTGATAAAACAACTCCATTTTTTGGTGCTGAACTTTTTTCGATGACTCCAGTTCCGCTGTTGGTGTTGTTTCCTCCGCCCAATCAAGCAGCAAGCTCTATTTAGCAGCAGAGGATTATCGTAATTATTGTTTCCAATTTCGTTAAAAGTGCTTTTAGGTTAGTTTTATATCTGAAATTAGAAAATTTTGTCTTGTGAAATAGAGTTTTACACGCTGTGAAACTAGCATAACTCATTAGTACTTTGCTTAGTTGTTCAACTGAACTCTCTAATTTCATGGCTTCTTCCTGCGTTGAACTTGGTGGGAAATCTAACTTTGTTTTCTGCATTAAGGCATTTGTTTGGCATCTTCAAAAATAAATCTTGCATCTTACTTATTTGTAATTCAAATAATTGTTATTTATATATAAAAACCAAGTAACAAGCTAAGCCAGTTATTTTTAAACTATACAAGTACCAAATTTTCAACATTTTTTTTAACAGGATTTTCAACATCTTTTATGAATTAAGAGTGCCTAGCCTTTTCTCATTTCATATTTGGATTAAATTAGTGTATCTATATGATCACTTAATATAAAAGAAATTGAATATAATTACACAAATTATAAAACAACTAATAATCATGACAAGGTTTTTGTTTTCTGGACAGAATTAGAATATTTTCTTGAAGTTCTTTCACATTTCGTTTGTTTAAGCATTGACTTGAAAATAATCTATTTGA
The DNA here is from genome assembly GCA_947685225.1 of Garcia nutans. NCBI lineage: Eukaryota > Viridiplantae > Streptophyta > Magnoliopsida > Malpighiales > Euphorbiaceae > Garcia > Garcia nutans. Next base: position 59,162,093 of record CANTUV010000039.1, read on the forward strand.
AATACAAATTACAAATATTTCTGTTATAATTGAAAATATATGGATAAATAAATAAAAGATCATTTTAAATATCTTTTAATTAATTTTATATATTTTCGCTTCCATAATATTTGAAGCCTAAATTCGCGAATTAATGCGTGCAAGCAATGTTTTTGACAGCGGTGTCCCTTTTTCTTCTATTTGGCTATTCTTTCTTCTTCTTTTTTCAACTAAGCAGTGGGTATAATGTTGTATATTATATAAAATTAATTAATTAATTAATTTTAATAAATTTAATAACTTTTTTAGACCCATAAGTTTTTAATATTGTTATCTTTTTTTTTTAACGACAAAAGCGGGTTGCTATGCAAGGCTCCAAGGCCCATGGAGTTAGGGTTTGAAACATCGGAGGTAGAAAATATTTACGAAACGGTATAACCTAAAACAAAAAGAAACTCAAACGACGTTGTACCAACTATCTCCCTCCTGAGCTCAGACTAAAAACCCTTTCAACTAGAATCTAAAATAGCAGAAAACACGAAATTTGTGTCTTACTCGAGTTCCTGTGATGGCTAGAAGCTTCATATTCGAGCCTCCTAGCGACGAGGAACCCGAATTATTATATCCAGAAGAAGAAGAAGAAGAAGACGAAGACGAAGACGAAGAAGAAATAGAAGAAGAAGAAGAAGAAGAGAATAAACCTTCAAAACAGCACACACAGTCACCGTGGGACTTTGCTTCTTACTCCGAATCCGTCGCGGAAGAACACGCCCGTCAAAGCACCACCTCCATCGATTACAAGATCTCCAAGGCTCTCCAACAGCGATATGCTCCAGTCACCACTGTCGACGATGATGCCTCCTCCTCCTCCGATTCGGAACCTGACAAACAAGTACTTAAATCTCTCTTTATATCTTTCCCTCTCTTCACCTCTTTTGCAATCGTGGAAGTCAGAATAGGAATTTGATTATTTTCTTACAGGAAGATTATAGACCAGAAGAGGATGACGATGAGCAGAGTAATGTCAATGAAACTAAGTCATTTTTTGAAACGGCAGAAGGAGCGTCGTTTCATGCAAATTCCTTCATGGAGCTCAATCTATCTCGACCATTGCTTCGAGCTTGTGAGGCTTTAGGCTACACTAAGCCTACTCCAATTCAGGTTTAAGTTTCGTCTCCAATTTCACTTCCATATACAACGTATTGTCATTTCTTGGTTACTGAATTTTAGGTTTTTTTTTTTTTTTGGGGTAGGCTGCGTGTATACCACTAGCACTCACGGGCCGTGATATTTGTGGAAGTGCAATTACTGGTTCGGGGAAGGTAATATTCTTTTACAACTTGATAATTTCTGCTATTTGATTGCTACTATTGCTTAGCTTTTTTTCTTCAATCTTTGCAGACGGCTGCCTTCGCATTGCCTACTTTGGAGAGACTGCTGTTCCGTCCAAAACGTGTTCAAGCAATACGAGTTCTCATTCTTACACCAACCAGGGAGTTGGCAGTTCAGTGAGTGTTGCCTTACTCATTTTGCATATCAGACATTGTGCAAAGATAATGATTTAGTTCATGTTTGTTGACAAGCGTTTAGTTCAATATAAGTTTCTATAACTTATACTTTTACTGGTTTCTGTATTTATTTATTATTTTTGGTTGTTTGTTGCATAAGCTTTATCAATAGTTTACTGCTGTTCGATTCTATTTTATTTATTTATTACTGCAGGGTTCACAGTATGATTGAGAAACTTGCTCAGTTTACAGACATTAGATGCTGCTTGATTGTTGGTGGGCTTTCAACCAAGGTCAGTTCACTAATTCAATTTCTTAAATTACATCATTCATAAGCTTCTGCTTGAACCTCAATCAATACTTATTTAGCTTTTACCAAACTCTTTAAATTCTTCTGTTTCTCATCTTCTTTGACTCTAAAGTTTCTTTTGAGTTTGAAATTATTTTTGGGATTGTGGAATTTGTGAAATGTCATAAAAATTTCTGGTACCTTTCTATTGAACTTCAAGTATGAAGGACTTTTTTTTATGGGAAGTACAATTGTCTTCTACTTAGCCCATTTGCAAATCATGGGGTTTTTCCCATTTTGTGCAAGCGTGTTATTGATACGTCTATGCTTATGTGTTCGAAAACGAATATATCTTGACAATCATGATGATTCTAGGTGCAAGAATCTGCCTTGAGATCGATGCCAGATATTGTTGTAGCTACCCCTGGCCGGATGATAGATCATTTACGCAATTCTATGTCTGTGGATTTGGATGATCTTGCAGTTTTGATCCTTGATGAAGCAGATCGACTTCTGGAGCTTGGATTTAGTGCTGAAATTCATGAATTGGTACCCTCTGTCTTTTGTCATATAATCCATATGTCAGTCATTACTGAAAACAATAATTGGCTAATGTGGAAATGTGGTTTTCTACAAAAAAAATTGATACTATCAGTCTTTTTCAAAATGATTTCTGATTACATTGCTAGCCGTCCATTTTCCTTGAGGAGCATTGGATAACCTCATGAAGAATAAAATTGCCCCTTGCCACTTCTTTAATACTTCAATATGTGGGCTATTCTCTATGTCCTTAACAGTATTTGATGCACCTCAATAAAATATAGGACCCAGCATGTAATTTAATTTTCAAGAGTCTTGCATCCCAAAGGTATGGTTCTATTCAGATGTAGCTTTAGGGGAGAGAATTTACTATAATGGTTTTCACTGCCTGTTCTACTAAATTTTATTATATTTACTAGGTCATCTTGACCAGCTAAGCTAAGTAGACACAGAACTATCAATTCATTATTTGCTTCTACACTTCAATAAGCCAATTCTGGTTTATATCCTATATTTCTGCAACTGGAGCATGTATGCTGTAGTAATATTTTCTAAGAAGTTTCTGTTCTATGGGCAGGTTCGACTATGCCCCAAAAGGAGGCAGACCATGCTTTTCTCAGCTACCATGACTGAAGAAATTAATGAGCTTATCAAACTCTCTCTGAATAAACCAATGCGTCTTTCAGCTGACCCATCTGCAAAACGACCTGCAACATTGACTGAGGAGTAACTCATTCTGACCCAACTCCCCTCTCTATTTTCTTTGCTTTGTTTCATTTCTTTCCTTTCTTCCTTTGTTTTTTTAATTGACATGGTTTTGATTTCATCCCATCCTCCTGTCTTTGAGGAGCGCATCAGCTGGGATGCATTTTAGACTTAAGTTGTTATTTAAAAAATGTTTTTGGAGTTAGGCATTGATGCCCATTCTCTTAAATTATGTCTAACTTCTGAGAATTATGGCTTCTCATCTGTAGGGTAGTCAGGATACGCAGAATGCGTGAGGTGAATCAAGAGGCTGTTCTTCTTGCACTGTGCTCAAAAACTTTTACATCTAAAGTGATCATCTTCAGGTTGTTATTTCTTTTTATAGCTAAAATAACATGTTTTCTTCACAGTGGCTTCTGAACAAATATAATAACTTGAAAATGTTAGATAGAAAAGGGAAATATATGTAAACAATAAAAAAAAAAGTAGAAGACAGTAATCCGAAAAATAATGTTCTAATATTTTGAGGCCTTGTCTTCACTAGCTTTTTTCTCAACTGGTGAAATGGGTCTCAATATCAGGACTGGATCAAAATAAATCCTGTTCCTTAATAATTGGTGCATACAAAGTTTGAAATTAGTCTTTCCACATTTTGTGTCTGCATACAGGCACCAGAATATATCAATTTTCTGGTTTTTGTGATCAATGTGAATTTCCATTGGCAGTGGTACTAAGCAAGCTGCACATAGATTGAAGATTTTGTTTGGATTAGCTGGCTTTAAAGCTGCTGAGCTTCATGGGAATCTTACACAAGTCCAGCGTCTTGATGTGAGTATATTACTTCAAAAGACCATATTGTGTGTGTTTGGGTTCATCGGGGGATTAAAAAAAATGTTGTTCTATAATATGATTCAGAATGTTAGTGCTTTACCTTTTTTTTTTTTTTTGTAATATCCTTATTTTTCTTTAGATCTGACTAATGGTTTCCTGGCATAGGCTTTGGAACTTTTCAGGAAGCAGCAAGTTGATTTCTTGATCGCTACTGATGTAGCTGCTCGTGTGAGTGGAGATACTATTTGCTATATTCTCATACTTCACTTGTGATTCCATGTTATTCTTTAATGAATTTTGCTTCTTGTGTTCTTTTCTTTGACAATTTTTTATTGACTTTGTAGGGACTCGATATTATTGGTGTTCAAACAGTTATCAATTACGCATGTCCTCGTGACCTAACAAGGTAGTTGCTGAACAGTGGTGATTTTTGCTAGATCATGATATATTTCCTTTCCCTCCTTCCAGCTAGAACATTTGCTCATTAATCATTTCTAAATGTACATCTCCTTTTACTTTTGTTTCTTTGTACAGCTATGTTCATAGAGTGGGTCGTACAGCAAGAGCTGGTAGAGAAGGTTATGCTGTTACATTTGTGTCAGATAATGATCGCTCTCTTTTAAAAGCCATTGTGAGCCATGTTCTTCCTCTTATCTTCTAAGCCTTGATTGGTTTTAAACTTAGTTTTCAGAAAAGATAAATCAATGTATTTATTTTGTGTATTTGGATATAGTAACTTAGTCTGACACATCTAGCTTTTCAATTCATCCTACTATGCATTTTTCTTTTGGAACGTTATGCATTATTTAATATATTAATTTGATTTGATGAGATTGAATTGTACTGCAATTATGCTGCTAGTATGTTAATAGTCTAAATGCACATATCCTCATTTAACATAAAATGGTCAAAGGATGGTTAAATAAAAATAATTCCCATATTTCTTTTATTTGCATCATCAATTGAGCCTGATATGATGGCTTTTCAATGTTATAGGCTAAGAGAGCTGGTTCAAAGTTGAAGAGTCGAATTGTTGCAGAGCAATCAATTGCTAAATGGTCTCAGATCATTGAGCAAATGGAAGATCAAGTGGCTGCCATTCTTCAAGAAGAAAGGTTCTGATTGCCCTCAGTCTTGGAGCTCTTTTAAGCAAAATATTCTTCTTTGGACTGAAATATAGATGTTGAATTGCTGCAGGGAAGAGATAGCTCTAAGAAAAGCTGAAATGGAAGCAACAAAGGTAGTTACTTGTGCTCTGCCTGGACTGCTTTTTTGTATATATTTTTATTTTCACGCCTTCAAAATATAATGCACTTACTGAATTGTCATGGCTTATGTACCTCTGCTATGCCATCATGTGAAAGTTCATTTTTTATCAGTGCATTGTCACTGTTGCCTGTTATAAGTATATTGCAGCTATGAATACTGTTATCATCAAAGAGCAATGAACACAAGTTCATGCACTTGTGCAGGCAGAAAATATGATTGCACATCAGGATGAAATTTTTTCCCGCCCCAAAAGGACCTGGTTTGTAACGGAGAAAGAGAAGAAGCTTGTAGCAAAAGCAGCTAAGGTAATTCATGTTATATTACAATTTTGGTTCAACTAGTACGCAAGTTTGCATGCAAATGCCAGGGATAATTTTTTCTCTGGCCGTCGTTGGAATTAATACTAATATTTAAGTTAATATTGATGATAGATTTATAATTTTTCTGTTTCAATCTGATTGATGGTTGTTATTGGACCGGAGTTTAAACCGTGATCTAAAATATTGTGAACATAAAGTGGTATTTTTTCCACTAAAAATTGCTAGAGAAGTATGTTTCAATTTATGAGTTGGATTACATGCTGAGAGCCCTGGATTGAGGAATGAGGTTTATTCTCTAGTTCATTGTTTCCACCTCCACAGATATTTAAGAGTGAAGAGAGGTATTTGAAGCCAGTTTTTAATGCTAGAAAACAATCGTTTCGAAGTAATATGTTCACTATGCAGATTCCCTGTTATTCTTAGAGTATTCAATGTATTTCTACTTGCAATCTTAAAGATAATTTTAATTATTTCTCTAGTGTGTGATATTAATTTCTCCAACTAATTACATGGCGCTCACAATTTGTGTGAAGGCATCAATAGGAAAAGAAAATGGTTCTGGAAATGAGGTTATCAGTGCCCAACAGGCTGAAGAACTTAAGTTGAAGGAAAAGAGGAAGCGAGAGAGTGAGGTATTTTTTTGTTTTCCAACTGTTAAATTTTATTATCTTTTGATTGTAAACTTCTCCTTTCAAGATTCATGTAAGATGTAATGTTTACAGAAGAATTTGCCCCGGAAGAAGCGTCGAAAATTACAAGCAGCCAGAGAGATGTTGGAGGATGAAGATCGAATTGGGAACTCAGAAGTATGTGGTTGTTCTTCTGTGTGCATGACTTTAAGCAATCATGTGATGTAGTTCTGTTACCATAGGTCGTATTTATTTATTTTAAATAAATGTCTGATACCAAATTAAATGTTAGATATTCAATTTCTCTAGTTGAGAGAATTGTTTTATGTGCAAATGGCTGCTTCCAACTTTTCATAGATCATAAAGCTAAAATGCCTGAACCAGCTTGAACCGACTATTTTCAATGTTTAGGTTTTTGTCACTTCATTGCAGAATGACATTTGGTACTTACATTACTGCAGGGTGGTGGAAAAAGTAAAAAAGAGAAGGCTGGAATGTCATTAGTTGACCTGGGTTACAGACGGGCAAAGGCAGTGAAGGCTGTGAAGAAAGCGGTAGATGCCGGCAAGATTGTAAAGAAAGCTAGCAAGAAATCAAAGCATTCTTCCCCAAGAACCCAATCGAGGACAGAAGAAATGCGGGAGCTATTCCAGAGTGACATGAGCGAGAAAAAACAGAAGAAAAGCAGAGGTGCAATGGGAAACAGAAAGTCCAAGAATTCATTTAAGAGCAAATCACGGTATGAAATCAAACTAATTTCTTCCACTTCCAGTTGTTTGATGTGTCCCAAATTATTCAATGGTGTTTAATTAAATGATGTTATGGCGTAAAAAAAAGATAATAGGATATATTACTTAGTCAGGAACAAATTTCAATCTTTTGGTTGAGCTATTGCTTAATCTCCAGAAACAATTTACCATGTGATATTACACCCAACCATCAAATGAGGTCCACCAGAGAGAATTGGATATTGGACTGTTCTGATTTGTCAAAATTGTCAGCAGTATGCATATGCATCATTATGTTTGGAATGAGATATTTATCTTAACCCACTTTCTTCTCCAGCTATAAGCGCAGGTAGCACAAAGTCCCTGTTTGTTAGAAGTTATCATGTACCCCAATTATGATCGGGAAAGGTTCACACACAGATATTTATGCATGAGGAGGGAAAAGCAATTGCTGCAGTGAAATGCGACTACAAGTTCAGTTATCAGTGGAGAGTATTGAGTATATCAAGGATTTGGTTTGGTGATCGGCTGATTGCCATCTCTTGATGCATCGAACTATTGCAATGTTTTATTCTTTTGCAATACCAAAGAAACATTTTCTTAGCACAATCAATTGATTAAATTATATTTTTGACATGCCTAATTGATGATCCATTAGTGAAGTACTTGTTCTGAAAAATGCATGGTCCCACAGTTATAATGTTGAAATATTTGATTTGGTACCCCAGCCATCAACAGCACTTGGCCCATAAAGGTTGATCCACCAGATTTTTAAGTAAGATAATTATAATTTCAATGCGGTAATTAGGGTGAATAATCGATTGGTCGGTTAATTAATCGATTGAATAGATTATTAATCGAATTAATTGAAAGTTAATTTTTTGATCGAATTGATCGATTTTTAATTTTAGTCGATTCGGTTAATTAATCAAATTAAATCGATCAGTTTAGTTAATTAATTGAATCGATTAAAGTTTTTTTATTTTATAATAAAATTTTATTTTTAATATAAAAAATTAATATAATTAAATAATAAAATAAAATTTATTTAAAAAGTAAATAAAAAATAACTTTATTTTATAATAAAAATTTATATAATTAAGAAATTAAATAAAAAATTAATATATAATAATTATTATTATTTTTTTAAAAAAAATTCGGTTAATAGTTAACCGATTGAATCGAATCGATTAACTATTAATGAAATAAAAATTAAATTAATTAAAATTCTTCAACAGAATCAAATCGAATTTAAGAATATCGATTAACCGAACTAAATATTCAATTGGTTAATCGAATATTTTGAAAGTTAATCAAAAATTGCCCACCCCAGCAGTAATGAGTTAATGCGTCATCCTTTTTCTGCTGCGATTCTAAAGAAAGATTTAATTATAAAAAACAAAGGTTTATAATTAATGCAAGTCTAAAGCCACAACTTAATATTAACGTTTTAAGAATAGAAGTAGTCCGACTATCTCGAATAATTAATATTTAAAATTGTGTTTGATATTGAATTTAAAATATTTCTAGTAAATTATTTTATGACTGTAAAATATACCAAACTATAATTTAAGAAAAGCAATACTTATAAACCTTTTTATGAGACCAAAAGGGCAAATTAAACCTAAAGGATGCAATTGATTAAAAAAAAACTAATCTGAAGCTCAATTAGTTCCTTTAAAACTGTGCTATATAAGAAAGAGAAAATTACAGCTACATGTACCAAGCCTCTATGACTGGAATGACCTATGAAACACAGAAAAGGAAAAATAAGAAACTAAACCAAAACTAAAAAACAAAGAAAACCTAAATTTCTTTTTCTTCAGCAATTAATCTCATTAATCATATTACATTCATAATATCCCATTTTTATTCAGTTCTAATTCCCCCCTCGCCTGAAGCCAATGGGCTTTTGCATACTCTCTTAAAATTATCTTTGCAATCCAAACAGTTATCAGCTCAGACTTGATTTATGAAAGTTTATACCAAATGAGTAAATCTGGCAATTATAATGTCTTATCTCCATGGAGGTTGTTGATGTTTATAATGCAATGAATAAGGTTCCCAACCACTATCTGGTTCCCTCCTTTTACCACCCACTCCAGAGCTTGAAGAGGATTGCACATTAGCCCTCAACTGTTCCTCCATTGATCTGCCTTGACTAGGCATGAAAAGCTGCCTCAAACCCCCGGTACCTCCTTCGAATGTGAAACCGGAATTTAAATCTAAATTCAGTCGAGAAGGGCCTGCGCCATTTAAACTCACAGGTGCACCAGTCATACTCATGATAAATGAGGGTTGGGAGTAAGGAGGAACAGCTGATGCAGAACCCAAAATTTGGGGCACAACAGGAGCTCTTGAATCCATGTAAGGGATTGAGGGACCTGGTCCGTACACAGCCGAGATGGACATTGTTGGCACTGTTGTCAGTCCATTGTAACCAAAAACAGGAGAATGTGTGTATGATACAGTTGGAATTCCAAGAACACCCCCCATTGCTACATTAGCATCCGTTGCAGGATCCAAAGGCTTGCCATTTGGCAAGGATGGATTTTGAGGAACAAAACCCGTTCTACTGGCTTCCGCTCCACTACCCACTTCAACTCTCGTACCCATGATAGAAATTATAGGATCACTTGATTTAGAACCTCCAAAAGCAATTGCATTTTGGTTACTAGAATAGACCCCTTGATCTGAAGAATCATAGTGAAAGAGAGGCCTATCATTCAAATCAAAATTCCTCAGCAAAGGCTGCATAGATGATGATGAAGATGCAGGAGATGGGCTGCGATGGCCATTCCGCGGGTGAAAAAGCTGTCCCTCCATCCGCAAACTTGAAGGTGGAGCATCATCATCGTCACTGATGCGATTTAAATCCAGGTTTGGCCTTTCTGATCTTCTAGAGCCCATTTCTAGCGATGATTCCCCAGAATGCAGGCCAGAGGAGACTAGAATTGGCCTCCCTGAAATTAAGTCCATCACTTTCTCATCTCCATCTTCAGCCACATTGAGATCAATGTCAAGGCTGTCTTGTCTCTGTTTCGAACTACTGCTTGTTCCCCCAGTCTCAAGAATCTTCTCACCATCAGAAATCTTGCGTGGGGAAGCTGGTCGAAAAGCACTAGTAGCTGCAGACCCTTTCCATCCTAGAATACCCTCAAACTGCAGAGGTGCTGAAGGCGATCCAGAAGCTGCCGCAGGCCTTGAAGCTGAAACAACTGAAATCGGAGCAGAGACAGTATTTACTGGATGATCCATATCATCAGAACAAACTTCTTGATTCAGATCGAAGTCACAAAAACCTTTCTTTGTATTAATTTCTGGTTCAGTAGCCACTTCAGTCACCTGTGAGGATTCCAACTCATGCATTCCATTTTCTGCTTCAGTTTCCATGTTATTGGAACCAACTAAGCGTCCCTCGTCCCCATGGTATGCCTCAGCAGACTGCTTTTGTCCAGTTGGAATGTCTTCTTGAAGGGCATCGGTGCATGGTTCCAGCTTCCCATTTATAGAATCGGGGCTACCTGGCTGCCTAATACCACTCCCAATATTTTTCCCAGAAGAAGAGCTGCAAGATGGTTCTCTATAATCTACCACCTCTCTTTCCACTTCTTGTGCAACCTGTCGAGCAACTTCTAGAGCATCAATCATGCCATATTCAAGCTCGATATCAGATCTATCAATTCGATCAGGGATTTGGGTGTCCACTGCTGGTTTAGATAAATCAGAATCATCTCTTAAATCTTCAGCTCCATCACTGCCATGCTCCAGACCATCAGCACCAGCTCCAATATCTGCCATCCGTGAGAAATGCCCCATATCCTCATTTTTGTCCAATCTCCTGTCACTGTCAGATGAGTCCTGCAGAGTGTCAGGAGAACTATCATCTTTAACTGTTGACTTGAACACCTGTGTGTTAGAATGATTTATAAACTCCACATCATCTGTCCCAGCTTTTGGTGGGGATATAGATGTTTCTGTACTGCCAAATGGAGTACTGTTCACAGCTAAATCACTCTCTTTGGCATTGGCACTGGTACGCAATGCAGGTTCTGTCGAAATTTCTTTAGCACTGGCGGCATCAGCACTGGAAGAACTAGCTCCAGGTTCTACCTTACTAGAGGGCGAAGCTACCACACATGAGTTCTCAGAGAAACTGATAAGCTTCTTTGAAGCATCCAACTCTGGTTCAGTATTTTGTCCCGTTGGAATGGGAAAACTATGAGTCTCAGTCGACACAGTTCCTTCTCCAGTACTCATCAAAGATTTTTCCTTCAAAGAAGGAGTCTCTTGAACAGAGTTTGACATGACAGATGTGGTGAGAGAATCCGGTGGTCTGTCATTCATGTTGCCCTGAGTTTGAACCAGTGCAACTTCAGCTCCTTCTGATGGTAGAAAATTTGAGGTTGATTGCAGATTCTCGTCCCTGGCAGGTTCAGATGCAATATTATCTACATCAGCATTTCCTTTCGAAACAGGAACGTCTACAACAACACACTCTGCTCTATTATTCTCAATAGAGAGCACATTTGCATCATGCAATGTCCCCGTACTCTGAACATCATGGTGAATTACATCATTAACCTTACCCTGCTTCCAACTATCAAATAATGCTCTGGCTCTATCCTGAACACGAGAGCTATTGTGGTCAAGAAGTTTAGTGATAGTAATCCAGATACCAGAAGAAACAGACCTCTCCTTGTCTATTTGCAGCTTTTCCAGTGCTTTTAACATTGCAGTAATTGACTCTTCTATGAAGCCATCTGCTGTGTCATTACCAAAATTGTGAGCATCCTTTAACCATCCATCAATAAAACAGAGTCCATCTAATTGAATAAAAAGATCAAGACAATCTTGATTCTCCGTAGCTGCAATTGTGCTTGCAACAGCAGCCCACTGCCTGGTTGCATCACCTATGTTCTTAACAGCACAATCTTTCTCCTTCTGCATCACTGCAACCAGCTCGTGCACTCGAGAAGGGGCTGTGAGCCCATCTTTCATCTCAGTCAAGGTAAAAAAATCTTCGAGTGTCATAGTGCTTCAGATTCCACACCTCCAAGTATTAAGTAAGTCCTTGTAGCAAACAGATACATTTTTTCCCATTGAGAAAAATTTTATTTTGGCTCCAATAATTACAGAATAACCTGCAGAAGAGAAAATGAAATTTCTAATCAAATAGTTCCATACTGTATGCAGTAACTCGCCGATACCAATACTATTTCAGCCTAAAATTGGTATAAAACAGAATTGTAGTAAACCTTGACAATGCATGAGTCAATTGTCAAGAAATGATCATTGACTAATGAAAGCATATGTTATTTAATAACAAACAAAACACAAAGACCAAAATTTGCACCATAATGAGGCTGAATCTTTCTCAGGAAAGCTTGTATGATAAACAATAATAAATGTACACTAGATCCATTGTCAACATGTAGCTAGGTGTCTCAAAAATTTTAAATCACTCAATTAGTCCGAATTGAGAATTTCAAATTGATTGCCTGCATAAGGAAAAATGGCATTATTTAGCCATTTGTTTATGCACCGAGTTATTAGACTGTTTGCCCATTAAAGGTTTTGTCCATGTTACCATTAGAACAGGATATGCTCCAGCAATCCAAGAACATGAAGGGTAAAATAGTCATCTCGATGAAAGCAAAAATAAAAAAAAGATAATCAATTGGCTACTTCTCCAGTTTTTTTGACATTGGCTGATGTAGTTATGCCATTTTGTGTTTAATATAAACATAATTGTACAAAAAGGATTTTTAGATTCAGAAGCCAATGAAATACACAAAAAAGCAAGGTGGAAATATATGAAAAATCTGCACAGAAACATATTTCTCCCTTGGACAGCACATAAAAGCAATGTCTATAGCTTTTTAAGTAACAGAACTATTAAGCATAACTCACAAAAAAACCAGTAAAGTTTAAGTGAAGACTCAATATTCCAAATTATAAAAGTAAGAATCCATATACATGGTTTACAAAATCCAAAGCTTAATACATTGTAAATACAATATCTACTAGAATGCATAACAATGCTTAATATATATCAACTAAATTATGCATAGCATCCATCAACTTCACACTATATAAATTCTATATATGAAATTCATAAAGCATTTAACGGTGGCAATTTAAGGCCAGGAAATTCTACAATTCCCATTATATCACACAGCAACATATAGTCCACAGAATTCAAAAATCCTTCACTAGCCATATGCATAAGCTTCAATTTCTAATACAGTAAGACTCTTAACAACTAATTCGATAAAAAAAATGTCGTAGAATAATACCCATAAAAATAATTATGTCAAATCATACTGATTATATTGATTAAACAGTCGAGAAAAATATTCAATGAATAAAGAATATATAACACGGTGAAAATATAGTGTAGTGGTAGAATACTAGAATTACCAGATACATGAATCGCAAATTACAGAGCAGCAAGTATCCGAAGATGAAAAATGACTGAAAGTTTCAACAATTAAATACCGTTTCAATCCAGAAGCTGCATAAAAGCATTGTGATTAGAGAAAATGACAATAAAAGATAAACCCCAGTGACAAAAAATAAATTGAAAAAAAAGAAGTGAACATAACAAATGCACAACCACACGCGAATTACAAAACAAATCAGATTAAAATAGAGAAGAAAAGAAAAGTCAATAAGCCATTAATTCCATATAAAATCACTTCGATAAGATTAAAAAGGTACAGCAATTACCAAAAACAGGGAAGATCAAACCCTAGAATATAAAAGCGGAGAAGAAAACCCAAGAAAACCCTAACTTGATGGCCGTATATTGTAAAGTGCAGAATAAATTTAGGAGATTTTAAGAACTTAATTTAGATAATCACAATAAATGCAAAGAGATATGCGATTAAATAGCTCGAAAAACTCCAGAAATGGAAATGAATTGAAAGCGAAAAGAATTGAAAATGGAAACAACAGTAATTGCAAACGTGGCATGGAACTTTACCTTGTTAAATTAATAAACTTAGAAAGGAAACCCTAGCAAAGCACCGATACAGCTAACCAGAGAGGAAATTTTTACTTTCCGCCAGTTTCTCTGTCTAAAAATATATATATGGAGAAGAAATTGTATGTTTCAGTGAGCGAATTTTGAAAATCATTCTCTCTCTAAAAGCTTCTGTTTTTCTTCTTCTTCTCTCACTTCTTCACAAAACCCTCGCTTTGTTCTCTGTGAAGCTCTTTTTTGGAACCAGAAAGAGGAGAAGAGAGAGAAAGAGAGAGTAACGTTTCTTCTTCGTGCAATTTTTTATTTTATTTTATTTTTTTCCCAATTTGAATTTTTTTATATATTTCAATTTTCTGGTCGGTTTTAGTTCGCGATTGGGTAAATGCACGTGCCACTCGTGCAAAAGCCGTTGGTTTTAAGCCGGCTCGAGAGAGACCAGCTTGTCCGGTCAATCGGTAACAATGGATATATTTCTAATCTTTTTAATCAATTAATATATATATTGGCATATAATAGTCATATTTACTATAAATCAAACTATGCAGCGAATTGTTCTTAATAAATAAATAAAGTTATACTGCTAATTGATTGATAATTTATGTTCTTACCTTTAATTTGGGTGCCCATGTGCTTCATCAAATTCTAAATGGATTGTAAAAAAAATATACATATAGAGATATGCATTTCTCAATTTGAAAAAAAAATAAATTGAATTGATAATATTTAGTTATTTAGATAATAGATATTTTAATTTTTATTTCGATTTAATTATATAAAAATTAGTAATAAATTTAACTGAAATAATTAAATTTTTATTTATTAATATGTTAAATATAATTTGTATTAGTAATATACTATTTATTAAGAGTTTTGTAACTATTAGTATTTAATATTTTTAATAATAAATTTAATTTGTATTTTTATCATTATATTAATATATATTAATAATATTTAATTTATAAATTAATATTATTTGATTAATTTAGTTATAATTAATAATTAAATAAATAGTATTTAATTTAATTTGATTTAGTTATAATTTACTATTTTATTATTTTAAATTTGAATCAGTTAGTATGTTAGAGATTTTAAAATTTTTAATTAATTTAAATTTTAATTAATTTAGTTAATTAAATATTAAAACAGCCCCCTGTAAAAGCGTCAATGTCGGGTAGGCTTTGAATGTGGGTCATTTTATAATGAGTTTGGGTGAAAGAAGGGGATTGACAAGGTCCAAGCTGAAAAAGATAGGAGCACATCGTTTTCTATGGCTCCACCCAGTTGGAAGTAGCTTCCCCACACTTTGTAAGTCACGTGCACTGTACACGTGTGATGTTCGAATAGGAGTCTCATCAAATTAAAGAGTCCTTTCAATACATTTTCAATGTTGCCACTTATTTGTATTATATTATTGCTATTAATCTATTAATTTTTTTATTATTAGTTAAAATTCCATTTTCATTCTAATTGAATCACTTACCACATTAATTTAAATTTTTAAAAAATTTAATTTTTTAAATTAAAACCAATCTTTTTACCTACAATGGAGATAAAATCTCAAGGCATTGCATCATCATTGTTCTTTTCTTTTTGCAAATTTAATATGACTTGTGATCATATTTATCATTTCATCATACATCTTATAGTAATTTAATATATGATGTACTTAGATTTTTAGATGTTAAATTTTATTTCTTTTTAGTTAGAAGATAATATATGAGGAAATTACATTTCTTGTTGGATTTTTTAAAAATTTATATTTTTTAATTATGAGATTTTTTTTGTCATTTTATAAAAATACATAGTAAAATCATAATAAATTTATAATAATTATTATATGTATAATAAACTAATAATAAATTTTGCATACATTATATGAACATAAAAAACTTGTAAATTGATTAAAAAATTCTAATAAATTTATAATTTTTTATTTTTTGTCAATTTTATAAAAAATCCTAGATAGAGTTGAAAAAAAAATATCTTCAAATATACAAAATAGGACGAGTGAAAATGAAGTCTATCTATCAAGTGAAATTAAGGGGGCTAAAGGTCTCAAAGCATGTTTGAGTATGACAATTGAAATGCCAAATTGCCCAGGTGTGAAATTGAGCACCACAAAGTTATAGTATGTCCGTGAGAACCCCAAAAAAAAAAAAAACTATACATATGTATTAAAAAGAGTTTGCATATGCATATGCATGTGAAAAAATATATATATTTACTGCCAAAAGAAAATTTTTCAAATGATTCTTCTTGCTTAGTTACACTTAGATTAGTTTGTTGGTAACAAGGTTAATATAAATTTTACTTACATAGAATATAAATTGAATGGATAATTTAATTTGGTTTTATACATAATAAATATTTTTTTTACTTTTTAAGTTTTTATTTTAGTCTTCATGGATAATTATATTGGCTTTTTTCTGCAAGTTTGATTGGATTGGGATAAAGGGTAATAGAGGACCTTTCCAATAGTAGTATGTAATATGAAACTATTTGAACATATTTTATATATGACCCAAAATTAAAAAAGTTGATAACTATATATGAGGATAAGTGAGGTCCATATTAGGATTTGTTCTATTTCTATTCATTAAATATTAAAAAAATACTTATTTCTTAATCATCACATCAGATATCATTCAAACTTTTAATTTAATGATATTAAAATTAAGATTAATAAAGAGTCAAAGTGTAAAATTGGGAAGAAAAATTTATCACTAAATAACTTGTTATTCAGCTTTCTGCTGGTGTGTATATTCTTAAACAAGTATTTACTTAATTGTGTGGATAATTAATTCAATACTGTATTAGTGTTAGCTATTCTAAATAGATTACTTTTTAGTTTCTGAGACTTTTCCCTTATAATTTTACAAATAAAATAAAATAAAATTGAAAAGGTATCTAAAAATTAAAAGTTTAAATTAAATTTATTTATAAAAAAAAAACAAGTTATTGATAATTAATGCATCTTTTGTCATTTTAAGACAATGCTAACTAAATCTATTAACAATGCAAATTCAACTAAATCTAGTAACAATGCAAATTCATGTAGTGAATATTTGGGGGATTAACTATGGTTGAACCGTGAACCCATGCTACGATTCATGAATCGGATTGGAATTGAAAAAATTAATTTTTAACTAAAATTAAAATTGAATTATAAAGGTATGTTTCAAGTTCATGATTTTATAAACCTGAACTAGAACCAGTGATTCGGGTTCTTAACCGTGAAAATTAAAATATATATAAATTCTATAATATATTTTTTTATGTATATTAAAAATTAATATATGTATTAATGTTATATATTATATATAATATGTATTAATATATAATATATATGTTATATATTATATATACAATATTATAATATGTATTATATATTAAAAATTATGTATTAATATTATATAAAAATATTTAATACATATATTAATTTTTAATATATATATTAAAAATATATAATTTTTAGTTGAAAATTAAAATATTAGAGTTAATTTCTCAAATTTTTTTTCTTACAATTCAATTTCAATATTAAATATATAAAATTATATAGTTAAATAAAGGTATTTCTAATGAAAAAAAATATATTTGCAAAAATTTATCATTATAATTACCATTATTATTACTATTATTATTTATTATTAATAATAATTATTGTTAATTTATTATTATTTTTTAACAATTAATATTATTTAATTTTAATTAATATTATTAAATTTATAAGTTAAATATTTAAATTTTATAAAAAATATTATTAATTATGGTTATTTTTATTTAAAAATAAATTATTAAAATTAATTTGAATTAACGGTTCAAATTAAAATTAAAATTAAAATTGATCATTTTTTAAGAGTATAAATTTTAATCAAATAAGTTCTTATCAGTTAAGATTAAAATTAATAATTTTTATTAATTGGAATTGATAATTTTGAATTATTAATTTTAATTAACTGAAACGTGACCAAAGTTAAGGGTGATAATTGCTCAAGTCCTTTCAAATAAAACTCATAACTTGATAAGATAGAAGAAGAATAAGAACAATTCCGCTTTCTTCTCATCCTATAAAAAAGCTTAATATCACGAAATATACATCAAACAAGGAACAACTAAAGAATATTCTTCACTCATACAGAACAAGATATTCACCAAATCATAAACTGATTAGATACCTTATATAAATATATATATATGTAATTTTTGGGGAAAGAGTGTACATAGAAAATTCTAAGTCAAATTCACTACAATTTTTTTTGAAAAAATTACGTTTTTTTATCACAATTTTAAGTATTTTTTACACGTAGTTTTTGATAACTTTATAAAGTATATAATAAATTTATAAAAAATATTATGTGTGTAATAAAATTTAGAAGAAATTACACTATACAGTATAATTTTTTATTTTTCTTTTAAAAATATCATAGTATAACTTTAATATATTAAATATATATTCATTGTATATTTTTTTAAATAGAGTAACTTTAATATATTAAAAAATATATATGTAAAAGAGAATATTTTTAAAATTTAAAAATGAAAAATATATATATTTTTCAAATAGAAAAAGAAAAATAAATATTTTTTAAAATACTTTTATTTTTAGGTATTTATGAAGAAATCTCTAAACTTTATATATAATATAAGAATATGATTAATTTGTAAATTGATAAAAAATTTAAAAATATTTTGAAAATATGATAAATTTTATATTTTTTTTAGTTTTTCTTACACTTTTGTGAAAAACCAATTTTTTACTTGGTCAATCTGAATGTTACAGTCCACTAGAACAATCTCTTTTAAAAAATCTATTTTTACCATTCCAACCTTGATATTTGAAGTCCAAGTTCAACTTATCATCGTCATTGACAACATACGCTAATAATATTAAGTACATAGATGGATGAAAATCCAGGCAGTCTTATTGGAATTTTGCTGCAGCAAAATGATTTGTATATCTAATCAGTCAATTTTAGGCGAACGGCCGCAATAGAATAAAACTGGGACCATTAAAATACAAAGGCTGCTAAATGAAGCACATTAATTAGGCCCAATATTTTGTTTATGGTTCTGAACTTTAACGCAGCCCATAAATTTCCCTAACAAGAGATTAAACTGATAAAACTGAGGAACATTACCCTATTCGCCATGTTTTAAAAAAAAATTAGCATATTCTGCTATGACTTTTTTAGTTATTTTATAAAAACATATAAAAAAATTATGTATGATAAATTCATAATAAATTTTATATATACTATACAAATGAAATAAAATTTTTTTGATAAATTTGAAAATACTAATAAATTTTCTAATTATTTTAATTTTCCTGACAATTTTGTAAAAATAAACTCAAAAGACTACAAAAGCAACACTGTAACCCCCGCAACGTTTATAATTTTTTTTTAAGTTCTAAAATCAAAATTGAGTCAACCAGCAATTTTAGTGGAGAGCAAAGCAGGGCCGAATCTAAAAAAAAATTTGTGAAATAGAGAAGATTAATGTTTACGTTGAAAAGAGGTAAGAAAGCAAGAAACAAAAAGGGGGACAAGAGATAAGGTCTAAAAAGGTTGGTCTTAGCTAAATCAGTTGGGGATTGAGACATTGAGTGCAGTCATATGGAGAGATAATTACTCTATATCCCACTTATTACAACCAATAAGTCCTACTCATTATCCAATGCTTATAAAAATCTCCAATCAAAAGTTCCCAAAAGTACTGCTATGGAGACAACCTGGCCATGAAATTTAAAAAAATAAATAAAAAGTTGGACCATTGACTACCATGATAAGATGTTGGAGCCAATTGAAGACCACAATTCTCAGAAATTTGTTCAATCATTTCAACTTCAGCTTCAATTACAAATTTCTATAATTGCTCTGATTACTTCAAAAAAAGGGAATGAAGGGATCACGATGATTTTCATTCAGTTGATCTCTTCCATTTGGTCGATTTTATCCGAAAACTCCTATTTCATTTATGAATTTTACAAAAACAAAAATAAAATAAATTTATATTCTACCGAGACAGAATTTGTAACTTACTTGCCAGGGGCCATTTAACAAAGGGAAAGGCCCAAAGCAGTGAAAATGCCAATGAACCATTCCACTTCTCCAACTAAACATTGAGCAAAAGAGCAGCCATTCATTACCTTAATATCCACCAGGATACTAAACAGTTACAAGGTGAAAGCCCAATGTGCTTTGTCTAAGACACCGAGAAATAGCTATACATTGGCAGATAGTGTTGGTCTTTACGTGACGCTAGAGAGATTGGTTAGACTATAGCAGAAAGGCAGCATAAGAACACACGAAGCCCCTCTATGCAATGACTCAAAAGACAAATTTTTTTACACAAATTTTAATAACATTTAAAAATAATTCTGAAAACAAATTACATGCTAGAGACGAAGATTGGTTTGAAGCAGACGTATAAGAGTGATACTTCCCTGAGTTCTTTCATCAATCAATTTCTTTCCTCTATTTCCCTGCAGAAAAACTCAAAACTATTAGTACAAATAAATATTAGATGTGCGTCAGGTTTCAGACCTTTTTAGATTACTAAACTTTATATTTTTAATTTTTTTATCAGGAGGTCTGAAGCATACAAAAATAAAGCAGCAAACTAGTGTAGATTGACTTACTTTTGGTTTCTCTGCCTCATCCTCAATCCCCAAAGCAGTGATATTCAGTAATTTAGATGACACAGGCAAAAGTCTCCTAATCATTACAATACAATAGAAGGATTCATTAAGAGAAAAGATTGACATTGACCCATCATGAAAATAGGAATCAACGTACAGATGTAACTTGATAACAGAAACTGCAATTCATGTTATAAATTTAACTTGAGGCTAGACAGTGACAACCAACCTCTTTGGTTTCTTGGAATTCAATGATTTGCATGAGGTGTTGGATTTTATTTCACAATCTGGCACATTAAGGTTGCATTCTTTGATAAATTCAGCATCTTCTTTGCTTGATGATGGTGGATTCGGTGGTTTCTGCAATGGTCAGGCAGAAATTGAAAAAAGGCTATAAAAAATTCGCAATCTCACTCTATAAATTCTACCAAGTAATTCTCCCTACCTTAATTTTTGGAGATTTAAATTGGACGGAAGAGCTGAAGCAACAAGTTGTGTTTCTTTCAAAAAACATAAATTCCTTATGATGAAATGTCATAGCAACCAATGTGATTATACCGACCCTCAATTGCAAACTAACACATAATTTACTGCTTCTCAAAACGTTAACGCACAAGGATCTGAATAAACTGCATTTCTTTTTCAAATTAAAGCAATGAAATTAACCCTGATCCTCTAAGATGCCTTGAGGTATGTCATATTAATCTTCACATCCATCGATGCACAAAAGCCTGGGACACTAATTGCTTTCTTGGTGCAGAAACGGACATGTATTCTCAATGAACAGCAATAGTTACTTTCTAATTTTAAGAAAGGTGAGTGGCCGGCATACCTGAGCTGAAATATCCTGAACGCATCTTGGGGTGCGGCATTTGGACTCTTTGAGACTGGGAGAATGAACATCCTCATCCAACTAAGAATGAAAGCCAAAATGATTAATGGCTTTGAGCCATTAAGTTATTAAATTTACTTTTTTAAAAAAACAATAAAAAAGAGTTTTCTGTACCACATGTACCTGACTTGTAACACAGTACAAAACCAAATCAAGGGGGAGAGAAAAAGGCAGGATTGACTTACTTTTGGTTTTCCTGGGTTGTCCTCAATCCCTGAAGCAGTGATATCCTTAGGTAATGGAGGTGAGACAGGAAGAACTCTCCTGATTATTACAATACAATTGAGGAATTATTCAGAAGAAAAAAAGTGACACTGACCTATCTAAAAGAAACAGCATTCAATGTCGTAAATGTAACTTGGGGAAAGATAATGTCAATCAACCTCTTTGGCTTCTTCATATTCAATGATTTGTGTGAAGTGTTGGACTTTATTTCGAAATCTGGCACATTGAGGTTGCATTGCTTGATGGATGAAGTATCTTCTTTTTGTGATACTGGTGGATCCAATTTTTTCTGAAAAGACAGACAACATTAAAAAGGGCTAAAGAAGTTCTCATAGTCATCTGACAATAGAAAGTCCAACTCAGAGATTATACATTTCCGAATTTTTGGAGATAAACTGCAAGAGAAAGCAAAATTGCAACTATCGCAATAGGAATTCTGCCAACAAAATATATTCGCTCATGATATACCACATCCTGATCCCCATAATAGCAAACTGATACATGGTAAACTGCTTTTTCAGCGCATTAACGTGCACAGTGATTCTCAGTGACATGAATATTTTCTAATTACAGAAAAGACGGTAGCTCCCTCTACCCTATGTACCTCAATGAGAAACTCCTGATCCTGTTCTGGAGTGCTACTGCATTCAGATGCCTTGAGGTCTGAAGAAAGAATATTCGCATTCGCCTACACACAAAACCCTCAGATATTAATTTTTTTAGTTGCACATTTATTCTCAATGAACAGTGAGAGTGACTTTCTAATGTTAAAGAAAAGGTGAGTGGTCTACATACCTGAGATGAAATATCCCCATCCCATCTGGGACTGCTGCTGCATTTAGAATCTTTGAGGTTGGGAGATTGAACACTATTATCCACCTAAGCATAAAAGCACCAGTTATACTGCTTTGACTCATAAATATGCAGTATTCTCAGAAAATTTGCTACAACTGCTTTCTTCTTTTTAATTTATTAAAAAAATGGGAAAAATAGACTATGAACCTGAGTTATAATATCCAGATCGCATATATTATCAGTGGGTCCAGATGCCTTGAGATTGGGAGAATGCTTCTTCACATCCGCCTGAAGAATGTATGAATCTCGTGTTAATTATTCTCTCAAAGCAAAAAAACGCACATATATCAATTTGTTCAACTTTTGGCAAGAAATATTGGTGATTATAGGTAAAAGATAAATGATTTGTGCACCTGACAAAGTAGATCCATATCCCATCGTACAGTAAAATCACATTCTGCACGATTACTATTGCACTCTAATGTCCTATGGTCAGGAGAGTGAACACTCACATTCATCTAATAGAGGAAAGTTTCAAATAATAGCCACTATCTGAGAACAAAAATACAAGTAATATTGGAAGGAGAAAGTGGGAAAAAAAATCACTTGTAAACAGACCTCTGTAAATAAATCATGATCTAGGTTGCACATTGTAGGAGAGTTATCATACTTGCAGTTGGTGACGAGTATCTGGACATAATAAGAAAGTCAGTTGAACTATTCATTACACATAATTGCATATCAGTAAACAATGCAAGTCAGTTGTAACAATAACCCAAGAGTTCAGCAGCAAAACAAAGTTCAACATTTTCATCTACTAAATTTGGACAGTCAAATCGTATCACTTAAAAATAAGAAAAAATAAAAGCAATGTTTGATTACCTCATCAAAATTGATACATTCATTTCCCTCCAAAAATACTGAGGCCTGGACATCAGTATCTACTTTATGAAAGGTAGCTTCTACTAAATTTTCCTTCGAACAAGTACAACATGACTCAAAACCTTCAAGTTTCTTTTCCAGCTCCCTAGATTTGGCCTTTTCATTTCTAAGATTCTCATTTAGGCTCTCAATTTCCTGTTCTGCCACCTAATCAGGACAAATGTCACACATACTGTATATCGAGTTATCATAAAAATTGTATTTATTTGTCATATCAATAGCACTGGCAAAAAGTCAAAATATTAACAAAAAATAAAACTGAAGCACAATATACCAGTTATGCTGTTACCATGAGTTTTTCTCTATATTCCTTCAAAACATTCCATAGTGCTTTAGCAAAATTTTGCATAATTTGATGGTTTCTATTCTTTGTTGTCAAATTACTACATTCTGACTTGACAGCTGCAATATCAACAGAGTCCAATTTAGAGTTTACGGGGGCATCTGCAACCAAAAGAAGTAGGTTTTGTCTCATGTTCTAGATAGAATGATAAGAATGTATATCAATCAAAATAAAACGAGAAATTATAACAATTGAAATAGAAATCACTCAAGTGCTGCATTTGGTACAACCTTCCTCCAAAAGTGAATGTTCATCCCCAATGCTTTTTCTTTCTTCAGTCTGAAACCAAATAAGAACATTGCAAAATGAACTACTTATATTCATGAAATGAAATTGAATTCTGGAGTAAAAATTCTTTTCACTTGACGGCCTTCAGTTGCAAATTCCCATGAATCATTTCAAATCTGCTTTCCATGAATCTTTTGAAGCCATCAGCAAAATCACTCAAAAGAAAAAACAAGAATTTAGGAAACGTGCTAAAGAAACAGTCATTTCTCTCATTCTTCTACCATTTCAAAGTGATTGATGAATCGCCGGAGGGGGGAAATGTAAGTATTTTGATTAAGGGCTGAAATTGCATTAAAGAAGAGAACATAATGAAACATCTTCTATTGAAACCTTGCTCTCAAGCCATTGTCCACAGGAAAGAACCCCTTTTACCCAATTGAAGATTGCCTACTGTCAATTGCACACTTCAAAAGTTGATAATGAATTGAAATGTATCTTTGTAAATAACATGTAGACAAAAAAGGAAAAATAGTATTTAAATAACTCTCCTAAGTTGTGCATATGAAGCAAACAACTTGGAAGGGTTCAAATATAATACCACATGTGCTTCAAGGCCACAGTATTTCTTTCTTTTGGGCTCTTCAACTCTAGTCAACAATTGAATTTGCCTCTTGTGATGAACTGAATTGGGTTGTTCATCACCAGTATTGAACCTAAATAAGTTCACAAGATTGAAGCAAATCTATTTAAATAAAAAACTAGAAATTTGAATGAGAAGGTGGAAAAAAGTTGTACTTGATTTTCATGTAAGGTGAAGCTTGTCTCAACAAGTATACTGTATCGAGATAGTCCTCTTCTCCTGGTTTTACCGTTAAAATCTCAAATAACAACATGAAAAATAAGATTTCTATCAGAATCTAATAGAAAACTGGATGGTGCAAAGAGGACGTAAGAGATATTTATATAAAAAAAAAGGGCATCAATGACCCAAGTACAACTTTATTAGCTCAGGAAGCCAAAGTTGGAATTGAGAATGTCATACCAGAGCCATTCGCTTCTTGCCTTCCAAATAATCTCTTAAGTACCTGGTCAACTGTACAAAGATGATTACAAACTGAGCATATTGCATATAAACACAAAGGCACGGTGTTTTTAACAAAGTATTAGATTTCAGTTTTCAGAATAACAATAACAACCATTAAAATGAGCAGACCAAACAATGGAATTTATCACATCCAGGACAAATAACAAAAGCATACTCAAAATAAGCATTACCAAAGAGTTCTGGAAGTGCTTCTGCAATGGCTTCTTGGGGTTCTTTTGGTGCTCCAATAATGACTGAAAGCCCATAAGGGCCAGAACAATGAATAATATGATAAGTGCTAACATTCATAGAGAGAGAGAAAAAAAGGGAAAAAAAAGAAGAAAAAGATTTAAAAGTTTTCAGATAATCTAAGCACTAAAACTATAAATTTTCAGACACCGATAACATAAGACATTATAAAGAATCATCAAGTGAATGACAAGGATGCTTGGAAATCCAATAAACTGAATTAAGATTGCATACTCTTAGGCACAGGCCAAAAACCATCGATGTGTTGTTGATGAAATTACTTTCAAGTAATCGTGACCCCTGCAAAATGATAAACCAATGTTAAGATCCAAGGAATCTAAATTGCCATTTGGAATCTCAAATCTACTCTTTCTACTTCTATTGATGCTTATTGTTTCATTTGACAGGAAGCAGAGAAGAAAAGAGAAAAGTAAAAGAAAATGATTATTCAAACACATCCATAAAGATCTAATGGAAATATATTAGCACCTAAAATTCCAGCAGTTATAGCATTTAGAAACTTCCAGGATGTTCATCAGCCCCAAAATAATATCAAAGTTCCAAAAGAGACCTTTCTCCTTAATATACTAATAGGCTTTATATAATCAGATAAAAAAAGAAAAAAGATTTACCAATGTATTTTGTTGTTACTATCCCTTGGATGTGTTTTGCAACTAAAATTGCAAAAGACCATCCAAGTACTGATAAGTAGCTAATTGCACTAACAGAAAAAATTATATCTGAAACCTGATTTCCTGTTTTCCTTTCTCTTTCAGCTCCAGCTAGATCAACAATAGTTAGGACAGCATCATTTGATTGAACATCTGGTCCTCCATTGCATTGGTTAACGAGACTATGGATGTTTATTATGCACTGTGACCGGCTGCAAGCATATAAAAATAGGAAAAATCACAAACCTAACCACAGCCTTGTTATGAAATGTAAGAATTCTACAAAAAGTCTTGCAAGAACACTGCAAAACTAACGATAAGTAGAAATTTATGCCATTATAAAAATGAGTAAAAGTAAAAGGCAAAGGTGGCAAGAGAAATTCTAAACAGATAAATTTATGACAAAACGCAGATAAATAAGAACAAGCACTAAGATATACAGGTACTAGGTAGAAACAATATAATATTTGCTGACAGAAATGCACCCACATCTTTCATAGCTGCAACTAAAATTCTGGAAGTAAAATAAGTAATTTTATTCACGGAGCACCTTGATTGGCTATTTGAATTGGTCATGGCTGTGGCACGCTTCAACATTGCAGAAGCTATCAAGGATTCAGCCTGTGCAGCACCAGTAACAGCAACCTGCTCGCACCAATCAAGTAACATGTCACAGACTTTCAGTGTGTACATCAATATAGATAACAGAAAGAAATATCATTTAACATACAGTATAAAAAGCTCTCAACCTCTTGGAGACCTTTAATAGTTGACTGCTGCATGGACAAGTCAGCTCCATCTGGGGATAAATCAAACATTCTCTCTGCCTTCCCTCCTTCAGAATATATTTCAAATATGGATATGTAGAATGATCTGTAACGTGACCAAATAGAGAAATGAACCCAAGTATCCAACAATAGCCACAAAAGAACATGCTCATATCATAATTATTTCTAATCCCCTAAATGAACTCGCATAAATTATGCCCAAGTCAGCATAAAAATTCTCGCATGAAAGGTCACTAACCCCATTGAAATACCAAATTCGGCATAACATTGTAATTTACCTTGTCAACTTAAAGTCACTCCCTTGGGTCGATTTGAAAATGTGTTGAAGTGCAAGTGGAACCATCCCGGGATCTCTGGCAGTCCCAAACACTGTATGAGTTTTGCCTGAACCACTAGGCCCCAGAGCAGCTAACATTCCATTTTTTCCGTTAAGAAAATCCGCCACCAAAGGCTTCACCATCGTCTCATACACTGCATTCTAAGAACAAATACGAAATTTAGGATGGTTACGACACAGAATACAAAACAATAAAGAGTGGCGATTCTATGGAAAACATACCTGAGATGAATCGGCCGCAAAAACATGAGAGAACCCTTCGTATACCATAGACTTGATCCGTTTAGACTCCTGCAAGGCTAGGGGCGGCGATAATGTCACTGATTGATAGTCGTTTACTGAAATACAAACCTCGCTACTCTTTTTCTTTGTATTTTTCTCTCTTGTGGCATTCTTCTTCGCTACAGGGTTTTGAGGCCAGGCATTTTTGCACTTCTGCTTGAAATTTTGATCCGTAACATCTTTGGGTGGCTTCCTAGGCACAAGAGGTCGAATTCTAAGATAAACTTTGAGGTTTTCAGAAACTGTACCTACTGGCTGAGGATTTTGAGGAATTTCCATTGATTTAATTTCCTGAATCGGAAATGGAGTAATTTCTGGTTTATTTGAATTTGATGATGGAGGGATGCGGTTTGTAGGAGGGTTTGAGTAAGGCGTTGGCCGAGCTCTCCGGTCAGGATTCCGACGGACGGTGACCGTGTTTGGACATGGAGGTGGGCTGTTAATATCCATTGCTGCTATCCTCGTGTTCTGTATGAGAGTTCCCTCCGTCTCTTCGATTACAATTTTTTAAATCTCAAATTATAATTTGGCGGAAACTGGCGATTGACCTTTTTGAATTTTTAGGAAAATTAATTTCTCAAATTTGATTAATCCGGTCCATTCATTAGATCTGACGGTAGCTTAGGGTTTCAGCGGTAGGTTTTTTTTTTCTTTTTACTAATTTAGCAATTTTTCATATTTGTGTTTTTTACACTATTCTAAATTAATTAAAGTATCTTTCACACAATACTTATTTTATTTTTTTAGGTAGCCTTTTATCCATGCATTATTTTTGGTGGAAAAAATATAAATAATAATAATAATAATAATAATAATAATAATATTTCTTATGTTAATAGTCTTGCATAGATTTAGAGAGTATAATTTTTTTATCATAAAAGATAAATGCATAAAATAAGCAAAATATTACAGCCTAAAGCTACTCAAATAGAGAAGAACATAAGAGCAACAATCTTTGCCTTTTGTGAACAAACAGAGACCGGATAAGCGTAATTTAACATACAAGGCCACATAAAAGTAGAAATGGCAGATATGTGGATCTAAAAGTAGTACCACAAGTCTGTTTGAAAAACAAATAACAGCTAAAAGATAAAGAAAATAAAAAGCACAAGCCGCCGTGGTGCATATTATTCCTCAATTAATTAACTGATTAAATTAATTAATTAATTAAATTAAAGTATAAAAAATTATAAACCAAGCTGATCAAATTTATGTTTTAATTAGTTTGATTAATTAGTCGAACTAAATTAATCAGTTATGTTAATTAATCGAATTGACTAATTTTTTTAAAAATTTTAAAATAAAATTATATTTATAAAAAAATTAATATAATTAAATAAAATTTATTATGAAAATAAATAAAATATTACTTTATTTTGTAATAAAAATATATATTTATAATAAAAATTTATATAGTTAAAAAATTAAATAATAAATAACTATTTTTTTAAATAATTTAGTTAATCGATTAACTGATCAAACCAAATTAGTTAACCATTAATCAAATTAAAAATTAAAATATTCTAAATTTTCAATCGAACCGACCGAATTATACTACCGGTCGATTAATCAAACTGAATTTTTAATTGATTAACCAAAATTTTAGTCGGTTAATCGAAATTTGTCCATCCCTAGCCATAACACCCAAAACCTCCTCAAATTTTGAACCGATTAAAGTAAAATAAGGACTGAGTGTCTAAAATAAAGAGCTGAAGAGCAAGGGTATTCTTGAGTCGAGCTCGACGGGTTTCACCTCAACTCACAGCTCAGTTGAAAAACGCTTTAAACCGCTATTAATAGTCTATGACCTAATCCTAAGCCTGGTCTGATAGGCCAACGGGCTTTTATTTTTATAAAATTTAAATTTTAAAATTTCACTTTCCTTCTCAAATAATATTATAATTTATTAAAAATATTTAGATAATTATCTTAATATTCATACTATTTAAATATATATATATACATTTTAATACTTGTATAAAATATTAAAATGATTTTTACATGTATTTTAAAATTATTAAAAAATATAAACAAAATTGAAAACCTACCTGGTAAGAAAGACTTGGATTGTGGTGGGCTTGCTGGTGTGGCTGCGTGTGAGTGAGAACTAAGAGGCAGAGAAGGGGGTCGTGGTTTGCTGGGTTAGTCTTGGTTGGCTGGGATGGGTAGTAGATTAGCAATAGTAAATTTTAAATATATATATATATATATATATTAGTATATATATATATATAATATTAAAGCCTTTGGAGGGGCCTGAGGGTTTTCAAGCAATATCAGAAGCACGACCCCAAGCAGACTTGGCAACCCGTTGTCCAACCCTATTAGGGATTCAAGCCAGGGAGAGTTTTTTGAATCATGTGTTTTTTGAATACTCCTAATGGAGAAGAAGGAAAAAAAATAATGTCACTAAACCTTCGCCAGATCATAGCTGCTACAAGCAATCTTCCTCGGGCTTTGACAAAAGAACCAAAGAGGGAATATGGGCTGTCAACCAAACTCCTGATGGATCAAAGGTATATTTGAGAACTTTTGCTATAAACTTGAAGACTTTGAGTAGCCAAAGGTGGAAAACAAAGCTTGAGGGAGCAAAAGAACTATTGGAGGGAGAAGAATCTACTACTAAAGGGATAAATGCCCTCATAATATATACGCTTGCCACTCTGTAAAACTCCTCAACAAAATAACCATAAACTTTCAAGGGTGTGGAGGACAAAAAGAGCCATATTAGGCCAGATTCAAGGACAAAACATACAAAAAAAACATAATAAAATGAAGCTAACTATAGACACTTGAAAAAAATTGAGAGGTCTAGAGCTATCGCAGGTTAAAAGACAGAGTTAAAGAACGGATGAGCACCGCTAATTGTTTCAATCATTTATAGTGTATAATTGAGTCAAAACTCAAAACTCAAAATCTAATGTATTAAAAAAAAAGGTTTAAAACTTATTTGAATTTAAACAAGATGGTTTTTTTTTCATTAATTTTCGATTGAGTTTGACAATAATATTATCGTTTGATTTCAAATTATTACCAAAACCTTTTAGAATTAAGGAAAAAAATCTCTGCAAACATATATAAAAAAAATTGTTGGTATATTTTAGGTATATCACTATAAATATATCAGTTTTTTTTATTTTATTATATTTGAAATATTTTAAGCATATTAGTTTTCTGTTATTTTATATTTGTTATAATTTAGATATATTTTGTTAGTATATTTTAGGTATATCACTAAGTGTATTTAAAATATTTGGTATATTTTAGGTATATCACCTGGTATATTTTAGATATATGTATATTTTGGATATATCAAATTTTTAGTTTGTTGTATTTAACATGTTTTAAGCATATTAATTTTCTACTTCGCTATATTTACTACAATTTATGTATAATTTAAGTATATCACTTAGCATGTATTTGGTAGGTATATCATTAAATATATTTTAGGCGTATCAGTTTCATATTTTAATAAATTTGCTATAATTTATATATAATTTAGGTATATCTTTTAGTATATATTTGATATATTTTAGGTACATCACTAAATATATTTTAGGTATATCAGTTTTTTTTTTTTTTTTGTATTTTACATACATTAGACATATCAATTTCTTATTTTCCAATTTTTCTATTTTTGCTATAATTTAAATGCATTTTAGATACATTACTTAGTATATATATTATATATGTCTGTTATATCATTAAGTATATTTTAAGCATATCATTTTTTTTTCTGTTTTGTTGTATTTAGCACATTTTAGATATATCAGTTTCATATTTTTCTATATTTATTATAATGGTATAATTTAAGTATATCATTTGATATATTTTAGGTATATCACTAGGTATATTTAAGATATATTAATTTTCTATTATTGTTGTATTTAGTATATTTTAGGCATACAATTTTCTATTTTCCTATATTTGTTGTAATTTTAGTAAATTTTAGATATATCACTCAATATATTTTTTGTATATTTTAAATATATTATTAAGTATATTTTAGGCATATCAGTTATATGTTGTGTTGTATTTGACATATTTTAAATATATTAGTTCCCTATTTTTGCTACATTTGTTATAATTTAGGTATAATTTGAGTATATCACCTAGTATATATTTGGCATATTTTTTATATATAATTGAGTATATTTTAGGTATTTATGTGTATTTATAGGTATATTAGTTTTTTTTTGTTGTATTTAAAATATTTTAGGCATATCAGTTTCTTATTTTATTATGTTTGCTATAATTTAAGTATATTTTTTTGTATCACCTAGTATATTTGGTATAATTTAGATATATCACTTAGTATATTTGGTATAATTTAGATATATCACTTAGTATATTTTATGTATATCAATTTTTTGTTTTGCTATATTTGGTATATTTTAGGCATATTAGTTTCATAGTTTGCTATATTTATCATAATTTATGTATGATTTAAGTATTTAATTTAGAAATGTGATATTTTAGGTGTAATGTACAAAATATCTTAAATATTTGGCATACTTTAGATATATAAGTACATTTTAGACACATCAATTTTTTTATTTTGCTATATTTATTACAATTTAGGTATAATTTAAATTTTGGAGACTTGCATAGTTTGAAATAGAAACGTGATTATTTTTATAAAGTTTGAACAATATAATATTCAACGGTCATTTTAATGGGACATATTAACACTTTTTAGATATCAATAAATATTATAATTTTTCTTAGGATATATTTTCTTTTTATTGAAATTTATTATAATTATTTTTAAAAAAAATAAGTGATAAAAAGATTACATATATTATAAAACAAAATTATTGCAATAAAATCTTAATAAAAAATAAAATATTTATTACTTTTTAAAGTAGAAGATGCATATATATGTGTGTGTACGCAAAAAAAAAATTAAATCGAAATTATAAATTTTTAATTTTTTTAAATTTTATTTTCTTTCAAAATTATTCAGATGAAAACGCTCCATTAACATCATGGATGAATAAGAATAAAATGATAGGAAATCGAGAAAAAAAAAAAAAAAAAAGAACGAATGAGAAAAATCTTAAAACTATTTGACCTTTGAATTGAATTATAAACAATCTTAACTCCCAGTAAAGAAAAATATTTTATTTTTATAGCTATAATTTTCTCCCACTTCCATAGAAATAAATACTTTTTCAATTCATCCAATCTCTTCCACTCTCCTTCCTTTAAACCAATCTATACTTCTGTTTCTTATTATATATGCTATGCATAATGCAAGTTACAAGATGACCGACATTCATATGTCCATTGTTAACATGGTCAAAAGATTAAATATGACCGACAATATTATTTATATTTCGAGTTAGAATGATACTTTTGTTTTTATCAGAAATGAATCATCTTAAATTCGAATTTAATTTTTTTTATAAAATATACTTTTTTAATATATCATATTTTTAAATTTTTTTTCTGTATTAAATATATATCCAACTAATTAATATTAGATTATTTGCAAAATAATAATAGAAGAATAAACAGTTTTATTTAATTTTTATTAATTGAATACATATATATTCAGTGCAAATATTTTTTTTTATTAAAATCGAATCATTTTAATTATCGTCGTATTTAAAAAAGTACATTCTCTAAAAAAATTTAAAATTCAACTTCAGATATATGAATTATAATATTTGACCCTTCAAAAAACAAGGGACAAAAAGTCGCGAGTGGACAGCCAGGCAGCTTGGCAAAACAAGTCTTCAAAGTCAATTATTTGAAGGCTTTTTATACACACAGAAAACTGAGTTTACAAAAACATGGAAATTACATTTTTTACATTGAACAAAAGCAAATAAGACCAACATTAACACATGTTTTCATCTTTTTTTTTTTTCTATCACAAAATGTTTATTACAAATTGTTCTGGTTTTATTATTGAAACTAGTTTACACTCCATAACCATTACAGATTAAA
This sequence comes from Garcia nutans, assembly GCA_947685225.1. Classification (NCBI taxonomy): domain Eukaryota; kingdom Viridiplantae; phylum Streptophyta; class Magnoliopsida; order Malpighiales; family Euphorbiaceae; genus Garcia; species Garcia nutans. The sequence goes on from CANTUV010000039.1 coordinate 59,195,310, forward strand.
GAGTGATTAAGCTTGTAGGAGTATTCTGAGTCTGAGGAGGAGGAGAATTAGCAAGCATGTGAACCACTTCTCTCATGGTGGGTCGAGCAGAGCTTTCTTCTATAACGCACGTCATAGTTATTTTGAACATATGAACAACACTTGTAAGTGGGTACCCTGTAAGCCTGGAGTCCGCAATAGCCATTACTGAAGCTGTATCAGAACAAGGCTGAGAGAGTTCAGATATGGTTTTCTTGACCCATCCTACAATGTCTACTCCTTCTCCAAACTCCCCCACTGGCTTCCTCCCTGCTATTAGTTCTAATAGCACAACGCCAAAGCTGTAAACATCGCTTTTCTCATCCACCTTCAATGTGTATGCATATTCTGTTGTAATCAGAACATTTCATCAATTTCAGTTCATTCTTTTTCAATTTCATAAATGCTCCAATTCTACATTACTGGGGTCGCATGCAATAAAGCTAATAACTTTCACAATAATTGCGTTAAAATATTGTTAGTATTAAACTTGCTTTTAATTATTATTTTTATTTATTTATTTCTGCTGTCATAAGTTACGGTTTACCCATAACTGTTAGCACTTTTAGTTTCTGTTTATTGTGTCCATAAAGATAGGACTAGTTTGTTAGTTTGAACTAGTATTAAAGTAGTGGAGTTAGTGCAGCAGTGGTAGTTGATTTGTAGCAAGATTTTGTGTTTCTCTTCTAATATAAAAACTGGTGTTTAGTTACATATTTTGTAACACACCACCAAAAGATTAAATTTGTGTGTTTTTTTTTCTCTCTTAATATTATATTTCAACAAATATTAGATGCCAATGAATAAAAATTATTGGGAATGGTATAGAATGATTAATAATTAAAAGATTATCAGGAACTGATCGAACCTGGTGCGATGTAGCCATAGGAACCAGCAATGGAGGACATGCACTCTGATTCACAAGGCGTCCTGTAAGAACTTTGCTAACCCAAAATCAGCTACATAAGCTTCATTATCAGAGTCGAGCAAGATATTGTTGGACTTGACATCTCTGTGAATTATCAAAGGAGAGCAATCATGGTGAAGATAACAAAGCCCTTTGGCTGCTTCGACGGCGATCTTGCATCTGGTTTCCCATTTCAAATGCCCTCCTTTTGATCCATGCAACATTTCTCCTAAGCTCCCATTTGGCATGTACTCGTATAGTAACAAATTAGTATCCTTATTCGATACATAGCCCAATAATCTTACGATATTCCGGTGCCGGATTCTTCCCAGAGTTTGAATCTCGGCGGAAAATCCATGATCGCTCCGACCAGTCACTCGACCCACCAATCTTTTAATTGCTACATCAACACCATCTGGCATGGAGCCTCTGTAGACAATCCCAGCACCGCCTTTGCCTATGATATTCTCTTCTTTCAAGCATTCTAGAACGTCCTCTGCGTTGAATTCGAGCCGCTGAAATGCAGTTAGCTTCCAGGCTCTGGATTTCTCGAGCCTCTCCTTCCTCATTCTGTAAACTGTAACAATTACAAGCAACAAAGCGGTGACCAGTACAATGATAATGATAATTAGCTTTGTAGTGTTGAACGACGTCGTGTGACCATGACCCGAACCATGAAGCATATTTACGAGGGACGGACAAGAAGCTTGGTGTGATGTACATAGGTTAGGATTTCCGGTGAATAAAGTGTCCTTGAACGCCAGAAATTGCCCGCCGGTAGGGATTCTGCAGAGTAAATTGTTGTAGGTGAGGTCTAGAATTGTAAGGCTTGTCATGTATCGAATTTCACCGGGGATTTGGCCGGTGATGTCGTTTTGAGAGATATTGAGAATGCTTAAATCCTTCAATTTCGCTATCTGTTTTGGAATCTTGCCGTGCAGGCTGTTCCGACTGAAATCAACCGACGTTATAGAAGTGCAGTGGGATATTGAAGGGGGAATTTCACCGCTGAGGTTATTGGCGCTGATGTTGATTGTGGTTAAGTACTTGAAGTTGAAGATCTCCGTCAGAATTTCACCAGAAAATCTGTTGATACCAAGCAATAAAAAGTGTAAATTACGCAAATTCCCCACAGCCGGCGGGATTCTGCAGGCGATTCTGTAGTTAGAAATTGATAATAGCCCGAGTGCATCTCCAGACATCTGGTGCGGGAGCTCTCCGGAGAAGTGGTTGTTGTTCAACTCGACCACCGTTACCAACGGCAAATTAAAGATTCCGGCGGGGATTGCTCCAGTGAGAAGGTTGTTCATAATTCGGATTTTGGTTAATGACTTGCACTGGCTAAGTTCTGCGGGAAGCGACCCAAGGAAAAAATTATTCATGAGAACCAACTCTTGCAATTTCCCTCCTTTGCACAAATTCGGAGGAATTAAGCCAGTAAGGTGATTGAAAGACACGTCGAGCATCTTCAGCTTTCCATTCTGGCCAAGATTCTTTGGAAGCTCAAATGTGAAGTTTATCCAGACGTGGAGCACCTCAAGATTTGGAAAATCACCGATGAATTCTGGGATTAAACCATGCATATTGTTCTTAAACAGATGGATGAGCATGAGATTCTTCAATTGCGAGAAGCTCTCCGGTATCTCTCCGGTGAGATTATTGATAGAGAGCAAGCGATTTCAAGCTAATTAAACCGGATAATTCAGGAGGTATATGACCTGAGAGATTATTCATTTGAAGAAACAAGGAATGCAGTCGCTTTAACTTGCCTAAGGTCGGAGGAATCTCACCGGTGAGATTACAGCTTGCCATGTCAAGAACTTAAAGCGAACTCAACATTCTAAAGTCTGGTGGAATTCCTCCTTCAAACGTACTAAAATACCCAACATACAATCTCTTGAGATTCTTCAACTTAGCCAAGCTGGAAGGGACCTTGCCGGAAAGTGCATTACCGTTCAAGCCCAAGTACTCCAAACTTTGAATCTCCGAATAGGACTCCGGATTTGAGCCAGAAAAGTAGTTCCCACCCAGATGAAGATGCTTGAGATTCTTTAAGTGCACGAGCTCCACCGGCAATGGACCCGAGAAGTTATTGTTATAAATATCAAGAATCTCAAGTTCTGTCGTGCCAAGAACGATCTCTTCAGGGAAATTGCCAACAAAGACATTATTAGAAATATTCAAAAGCCTAAGAGATGCAAGCTTGGCAAGTTCCAAAGGGAGCCTTCTAGTGAGATTATGCTTAGTGATGGTGAGATTCACAAGCTTGTTCAAGAGTCCAATTTCAGGTGGAATGAAACCAAGAAGATCACCAGAATGTGAAGAGAGGTTAAGAGCCACAACCCTTAAGTCTTGGTCACATGTAACACCAGAAAAAGAGCAATGAGCAAAAGGGGAAGACGAAAGTTTCCAGTCCTCCAAGTCATTGCCATTTGGTCCAAGCAAGGAGGGTTTCATCTTCAACAGAACTTCCATACCACTGTACCCAGAACAAGACTCTACGTGGAGTACAAGAATAAGAAGAAAAGTAAGTGAAATTGACATATTGAGAAGCTCTCATTCACTGAAAGACTCAAGGGCGGAACCGGGGGGATAGTAGTTATATATATTTGCGTGTATGTATATTTTTTTTTTTAAGATTAATTTTTAGTTTTTAATTTATTGTTTTGATAATGTTATTATTATAATTATTTTTTAATTTAAAGTTTAATTTTTTAGTTTTAGTGTATAGTTTTAATGATTAGATTAATTATTTTAGAATTTAATTATGAATTAGAATTTAAGTTTTAATTATTAGGTTACTTATTTTATAATTTGACTATGATATAGAATGAGAATTTAAAATTTTATTATTAGGTTAATTATTTTACAATTTGGTTATGAATTGGGTTTAAAGTTTTGTGATTAAGTTAATTATTTTATAAAAAATATTCTATCATATAAATTTATCAAAAATAATTAGTTTAAATATTTTTTTAAAAATATCTCAAAATATATATAAATATTATTTAAAAAATAATATATATATTATGTAATTTTTGAAAATAAAATTTAGATATTGAAATAAAAATAATAAAAATTTTAATAGTTTATTATTTAATATAAAAATAAAATTGAATATAAATATTAATATTAATTATTTGTATTAATTTTTTAATATAAAAATAAAATTAAATATAAATTTATATGTATTTTTTTTTAAAAAAAATTTACCCCTTCTTTGTCCTAGCTTCGTCCTCCAGAAAAGACTCTCAATTATCTTCAGAGAAAATGGGATATTTCTATGCTTGCTTGCTGTTCAATAAATAGAGGCTAGAGAGTTGCAGGCTATATGGGGCAGCGTTAGTGTGAGCTGCGGAGTCTTGAAAAACGAATCGAAGACTCGCAGTATCAAAATTGAACGAATACAAGAGAGAAAATAAAAATGGGTTTTTTGTGTTTGCTGGAAAGTGGGACCCTATAGACTGCAGTTTGGCATGGGTGAGGTCCCACATTGTACTTTATGGATTTCAGTAACTAAATGAGAAGGAAGTAACAGTAATTTAGCTTCCTTTGGATTTATTTGCAGTAGAAGAAGTAGAAAAAGGGTAAGTGTTATCCGCGTGTTATCTGAAATTACGAGTTTAAATAGTAAAAATGGTCTCTTGTAATTAATTATAAAAAATATAGCATATAAAAATCTAATAGATCTATTTTTTTTTTTGAATTTTGCTTATTGCGAAAATATTCATGTACCTTTTTTTTTTTTAAGAAGAAGAAAAATTGACGGAGTTATATAGACCAATGGATAACTACTGTTAGTGTGAGAATTGTGATGGCACTCATCAGATGGGTGTGTTTGACGGCGCGATCTGGCAGTTTGAAAGATAGGCGCCTGATAAGGTAACAATTTACTCTTTTCTTCGGTTCAAAAAAAATTAGTCCTTTTCTTTTTTATTTATCATAAATTATAATAAATTATAATTTTAATAAATTAATATTATAAATTTTTATTTTATTTATTTAATATTACTAAAATAAATATATTTTATACTAAAATAAAAAAATATATAAATTAATATTTTAATAAAAAATAATTAATTTTTCTTAATATATTTAGTGTCTATCACTATGAGATTGATATGAGTCTTTTCAATAAACTGACATCTTTAAAGCAATAGTAAGTATTTTAACTCTTTATTAAAAAAAATAATTTTAAAATAATTAATAAAAAATATATTCATGCATTATAAAATTATTATAATAAATTTTAATTAAAATAAAATATATCACAATAAAAAGTAAAAAAATTTATTTTTAAAATGATTAATAAAAAAATGTAAGTGCATTATAAAATTATTATAATAAATTTTAATTAAAATAAAATATATCTCAATAAAAATTAAAAACATGTATTACTACTTAATCTGTGCCACTATAACACACTTTTTTTTTTTTTTGCCAGAACACCCATTTACCATAATCCTATTATTATTACTTGTTCAGAAGGCTAAATATTTTAACGACGTCGTTTAATATTAGAATTTTTTTTTCCCTCCTTGTTCTGTTCTGGTCTAGTCTTGGCCTTTTTCCCTTGTATTTTGGGGATACCCTAATTATTAATGTTTTGCTAGCAAAAATCAAATAGGATCTGTGTCCTTTTTTGGGCTTTGGAAGGGATTAAATGGGCCCAGAGAGAGCAAAGGCTGAGAGTGTCTTTTTCCCAAGTGGACAAACGTCTTTTTGTTCTTTATTATCTTCATTTCCATACCAATTTGATTGCTCATTGCTTCTCTGGCAATGGTGGCGGGTCCTTAGGCAAATGGCTTGTACAGTTCGCAGTTGCACAAAACAAAAATACTGTCCCTCTGCTCGGCAAATTTGATCACTTTCTCAACGAATCTCGTGATCCAGTGCTGCACCGTCTTTACTCTCTTTTAATTTTCATGACTAATTCATAGCTTCCAATTGGTTTTTGCATTTTATCTTATATGCTTTTTATTTATTTTATTTACAAAAATATATATAATGGAACACGGTTTGGCGATTTTATTTGCTCAGATGTTTGATTCAAAATCATTACATTTTTTATCAGATTTTTTAAAATCTTTTATGTTATATTTAGGGATATTTATTATCGGGCTAAAATCGAATAATCAAATAGAAATATAAAAATTTAATTATTTTAATAGAGAAATAATTTATTTTTTATTTGGTTTAATTTTTAAAATATAATAATTTTTTATTTTTAATTTTCAGTTCAGCTAGTTCTACAGTAATATAAAAATTAAAGTATTGCTCTAGTTATATATATATATATTTTATTGTATTTTTATATTGTATTTAACTATTATAGTTAATTATATAAATAAAAAAATTTACAATTTAATTAACCTAGTTTATATAAAAATTTTATAATTTAATAATATAATATTTTATTAATATTTATTTTTTTAACTTAAAAATAATATTTTTTTATCTTAATTCCTAATAATAATTAAATTATTTATTGTATAAAATTAAATAATTTTATAATATAATTAAAGGTGTAAATTCATTAATTATTTTAAGATTATTATTTAGTGAAAATATATTTTAGACTATTTTTATTTATATATTTATTAATATTAGATATTAATATATTAAATGTTGATTTAATTATAACTTCTAATAATATTATTTAACAACTAGTATGAATTTACTTATTTTAAAAATTTATTAGCTGATTTATTTGAAAAATATTTACTATTACATATTAGAAAAAAAATGGGTTAACCGAATTAATTGATTAACCGAACTGAAATATTTGAGTTGAGTTAGAATTTAATTTTTAAAATATTTTGTTCGATTTGGTTACCATTTATAAAATTTTAAAAATTTCGATTACTTTATAATTTGGTTAATTTGGTTCGATTCGATTTTGATTAATCAAATGTATACCTCTAGTTATATTAGGAAACTTTTTTTATTATTTTTATATAAGTGTATAATAAATACAAAAGTTATCATAATAAATTATCTATCTCCTATCAATATTCAAAAAAGTAAGAAAAAATTTATGCTTTTTACTAAAATTTATAAATTCATAAATGTTGTAGCAGAGTTTTTTTTATTATTTTATAAAAGTGTATAATAAATACAAAAGTTATTGAGATTAATTATCTATTTTTGTATTAATATTAAAAAAACAAAAAATTATACTTCTTACTTTTTTTAGTTTTTATATATTTTATTAGGGATTTTTTTATTATTTTATAAAAATAAATAATAAATACAAATCTTTTAAATGAATAATAAATTCATAATAAATTATATATATATATAATTTATAAATCGATAAAAAATTCTTATAAATTTCAAAATACTCATGAATTATATGTATATATATTGTGATAATTTTGTAAAAAAAAAAAAAAAAGTTGCTTTTTTTTTTCAAGGACATCCGTCGAAAGTTGTTTTAAAATGGCATGAACTTTGATCCCAAGCAGAAGCTTAGATTAATTATAATAAGGTGAAACTATAAATCTACTGGGGGTAAAAATTTTACATTTTTTTAATTTAATATAAAATTGAATATTTAATATTATAATAGTTCAATAATTTTTATGTATTATTATATTGATTAAGCTTAAAAGATGATAATTGTATCCTACGAATTTCCATAATTTAAAAACATTGTATAATAGTTTTGTTTTTAATTTTTGAAAAAAAATATCTTTTTCCATAAAATACGTGAAGCAGTCTATCATAAAATTATCTTTTATTCTGTTACACAAATCCGTCTTGATAATGTTCATTGCTGAAAAAATTCTCTCAAAAGTAGCAGTTGTAACAGATAAGACTAAAACCAACTTGATTAGCAGATATATTAAAGAAAATACAGTGTCATAACCTGTCTCAACCATTTTTTTTAGCAAGAGCTCCAATGTCATCGAGGTTAAAGAAAGTTATATTCCTTTTTACATCAGCAATGTAGGTATTAAATTGATATTCAAATATCATCCGATCGGTGATGGAGAAATCATATGGATATAGTTCAGCAAAACGAAGTAATTTGGTAAACTGAAATTAGAGAATGAGTTTTTAGGAGAAAGATAAGCAATGCATAAAACACAATTCAATACTTGATTCTGTAAAGCGATTTTGTATTTCTTGAGCAATAAAATCAATAACCTATAAGTGAATGAACGAAAATTAAGTTGTAGAATAATAAATAGATAAATATGATAATACAAAGATAAAAGAGTACCTAGCAAAATATTTTTACTTAAAAGTGGTGATAATAAGTGATAGGAATACCATCATACTTGAAACACAAATAACTTGCATAATCTTTCATATTAGACACTGTGACATCATGATCTATACAAAAGTTATTAACAGCTTTCAATAATTTATCACATCCATTCCCCCTGAAGATTTACAATTCCTGTTTCACAGTTGCAATCAAATGAATTGCATTATCAATATTTTGATAATTCCTTTGTAAAACTTAAGATAGATCATTTGTCGTATCTAAAAGTTTTCTCATTAAGAAAGCAATGAAAATAAATTCATAACCTTTTATTTTATCAATCAAGCCCACAACTGCACCTCGATTTATTTGTTCAGCACAATCCTCATAAATGTTCACAGAAATCTCTTTCACTGATAAATGCATAGAGAGAAGATACACAATTATTTTATAATAGGAATCCCAGCGCGTGTCTTCTGGTCGAGTTAAATTTATTTCTTAATGCAAGTCTCTTTCACTTTGAATATCTCCTCACCCTAGGCGTTGAATTACTTCATCATGTTGTTTTTTACGGAGAGCTTCTCTCCTTTTACATAAAACTCTAACAATATTTACAATCATTGCAACATAAGCAAAAAAAATTACTCATAAATCTATTATTCCATGTTGTTTGTAACAAACACTAATTGGAGTTAATGAGCCAAATAATGAATATATCTTGCCAAGGAATTTTCATTTAAAATTAGGGTTTTTAACTCATTGAATTCACCTTGCATATTAGAAGCTCAATCATAACCTTGGCCTCTAACTCTACTTAGAGACAATCCATGTTTGGCTAATAAATCATCAAGTGTACTTTTCAAAGATAAAGCAGATGTGTCGCTTACATATACCGCTCCAATTAATCGCTCAATCACTTTCCCAACTTGTTAATATATCTCAATACTATAGTCATTTGCTCCTTTACAGAATTATCTCGAGTCTTGTCAATTAATAGAGAGTAAAAATCATCTATGATATCTTTAATAATAGCTAGTGTTGTCTCTAAAGCACAAGCACTAACTATTTACTTTTAGATACGTGGAGAAGTGAGTTGATTATTTTTAGGAGCTTTTGAATTAACTACATTCTCAACTTTAATACTGTGTTGACTGTATCAATTGAGAAGTTCAATAAAATTATCCAGGCTAAGTGAGTTTTTCGACTCATTATTTCCTTGAAAAGCCAATCTATTTGTTAATAAAAAATAAATACAATCAACAATAGTTGTCAAACATGTATGGTAATAAGTTTTTTACTATTGGATGTGAGAAGATAGGACATGAGATATACTTTATCTTTGATTTTTAAAATTAACATATAGCATTCTAGTATTATTGTATGGACTACTTGGACTGCCAACATGTTCATTAAACTTTTCCATGGCTTTTTTCCAATTTCAAAATCCAATTTTTGTGAATACATTATCCATCCGCTTAAATTCTCTATTCAAACTAAAAAGATAACACCATAAATAAAATGATGTATCTTTAAAAATATTATATTTCAACCACTCAAATTTAAAGAATCAAATATCTCTAAAACTCCTCATAATTTTTTTATATTTTGTTTGAGAAAAATTGTGACCGTATGGTTGACAAGGTTCTTTGGCCACATATTATCTTCTAACATCATCTCTAATTTCAACATCAAATTCGTCAATTGGTTTACACAATGCTGGATCACCCACAATATCACAAAAATAACACTCTGAATGCCCTATTGTATCACTAGTTTCTCTAACACTTGGATGGCTACTAAATGTCTGGATTGGTGTCGGAGTCAAAATATTCGATGATTCACCACGTTCATTTCACAATCTCTTAGTCTTTATCACAAATTTATCCATATCTGTTTCAATTTTTATTCTAAATATAATTAGTTTACTTTTGGTTAAAATTAGAGTTTGGTTCATATTTTTCATTTTATAAGTAATTAAATTTATACTTAGTTTATATTCAATTTATATTTAGTTTATATTCAATTTATATTTAACTATTAATTATTTTATACTCACAATATAAACTAGTTTATTTATGTTCAATTTATAATTGATTTAGTTTATTAAGTAGTTAATTTATAAGTTTATAGCTAATTTATAAACTAAGTTGTTTATGTTCAATTTATAAATTGGTTTAATTTATTAAGTAGTTAAATTTTAAATTTATAAACTAATTTGTTTATGTTCAATTTATAAATTGGTTTAATTTATAATAAATTTAGTTTAATAAATAGTTAATTTATAAATTTATTAAGTAGTTAACTTATAAATTTATAGTTTACTAAGCACACTTTATGTTAGTTTTTTTTATATTCAACATGTTAATTTATAATTATAATTAATTTAATCTAAAATCTAAAACACTAAATTAATTCATTATTCAACCAATCACAATATAAACTATTTTAAATAAATTATTATACTTAGTTAATCTCAAAATAAATTAAATTTTATAATAAAAAATAAAATTCTAAAATTCACCTAAAATTCTAACCACAAAATATACAAATTAATTCAATATAATCACATAAAAAATTATTTGAAATAAATCAAAATATTTATTTCAACTTCAAACAAACTACATTTATCAATTATAAAAAAAAAACTCTAATTTTACCTAAACCTGATCTCTAACAAAAAAAAAAAACACATAAATCAATTAAAAAAATAAAAATAAATGCCTGTTGAAGTCGGTCGGCGGGTGATGTCAGTTCTTCGGTATCGTGCATCGTCGACGAGCACAACCATCTGCCCGTTTGTCCTCTCCCTGCTCGCCTCACTCGTCCTCTCCCTCCCTCTCTTTGGTCTCTGTGTCTCTCGCTGGCAGAGAAAGACTTTCTTTTTTTTTAAACTGTTATAAGTGAGACGTCATTTCACTTATAATTGATTAAAAAATATATATAATATCTGGCTGAAACGACCCCATTTCAGTCATGGTCATTTTATTGAAGAAGAAAAAAGTGTGAGAGGTCATCTTGTGAGGAGCCAACTTTGATGGACTTTGAAATTGAATAGATCATGTGGGACTTCTTGCATTTGGGCTTGCTTTGATGATGGATAGGCTTGTCGTGCTTTTGCCCTTCTGTGAGCTTTCATCGAGTAAAGCAGGTTTGACAAAATGTTATTTAAATTATTAATTATACATATTTTACTATTCTTAATTATATTTTTATAATTATTTTTAATTATTATTATATTTATTAATTATTATATTTTTTATTATGTTATTTTTTATAAATATATATTTATTTTATTTATTATTATTTTTTTAATTTTTAAAATATACATATATTCAGCTCTGCAACGAGCAAGGGACACTCATTGCAGAGCCCTCCATGCTGCCATTATTGGCGGTCAGAATATCCTTCTGTATGTGTTTTTGGCTCCGACGATAAGAATTATTTGTCTCCCACGATCTTTCTATGTCCATTCCTGCTTATAATAATAATAACAATATAAGAATTGTGACAAAGAAGACACATTTATTCTACTAATGCACTGGCTTAAAAGAACTTATTCCAATTCTTCTATTGCTGTGTTAAGTGGAGGAATTTTTGTTTTAGAAGAATCATATAAAGTGTGAGATTGTAAGTGGGTGATTTAGAGAATAAAGATATACATACATACATACATACAAATATTTATATATATATATCAACAAAAGAAAACAAAACCAAACCTATTTGGATAATAAGGGTCTGTTCAATTGTTCTTCCATGTACAGTGAAAGAAGAAGAAGAAGAATAAATTGAATAATCCATAGTTGCTTGTACTTGAAAGCTATAGTGCTTCAGATACATTATTTTTTTTTATTATTATTAGTTATATGTGGAAAATATGAATATTTATAATCGAATCTTAAATTTAGCATGCAGTAATAACGCTTATAGCTACCAAATTAATATTTGATAGTTTCCTTTAAATATATTATTAAATTATCCCATATTTTACAATCACAAAAAATATAAGGAGATTATAACAAAAATAACTTTAAAACAAAGAAAAATTACAAATATAACGTATGACAAAAAAATTATAAAAAAAGTATGCATATGCATATATACTAAAAATGTTTTGTACATGTCATAAAATGTAGCAAATATAAAAAATATTTTATGTAAACTAAACAAACATAATAAAAATGAAATTTAAAAAAAATGATATTTTATATAATTTTCTCGAATAATTGAAGTTACTTCATGTCGTAAAATTTAATTTATTGTAAGTTCTGCCAAGATAACCCAACAAAAGATAATAAAGTTCATGTATAGGTCTAAAATATTTAGTTTAGATGCTACTTTTAGTTCATTGACATTCCAATTAAATTATTGAATGGTGTAGTTTTTAAATCCAACATTAACAAAAACACCAATAATAATAATAAACATTCTTCTTTTGAGTATTGTATTTATATGATCACAATGAAACGGCGGTGAAGAAGAGCTGCAAACCCATACAATTAGGTCGAAGAATCTTAAGACTTGCTATGTATAAAACATTTTGTCTAAAAATATACTCCCTCCGTATTATTTATATAGAAAAAATAAAATGAACACGAAAATTAAGAAAATTTTACTTTTTTCATCTCTATTTACTTAAATACCCCTAAAAAAAACATCCCTCAAATTAAACTTTTAAGGCAAGGATATAAATGGTATTTTGTCTTATTCCACTCCCTAAAATTTAACTAAAATGACATATTTTTTATATAAAAGATATACCAAAAAAAAATTTTTTTCCTACGTAAATGATACGGAGGGAGTACTATTTGGTTGAAGCTTGTTTCTTATTTTTTCTTTTCTATTGGATGCTTTTTTTTTTATTAATCTATTCTATGTTATGAGTTGACATGCTTAAAGTTCACTTTTAGTTGTTAATATATACGTATCTTATTAAAACTGGGAATCTTATTATAAATATTGTATTTCCACAGTCTCAATCACTACACTGAAAACACTAAATATTAATTGTTAAAAAATAATTATATATCGAAGTGAAAATTTTCTATTATTATATATTATATATTTGTTCTTTCATATTGGATGCTTTTGTTGTATTATAATCTCTTTTATATCATGTGTTGACATGCATAAATTTAGTATTTTTTTTTAAATATTTCTTATTGAAACTTGAAATCTTATTATATATTGTATTTCCGTAATCTCAATCACTAAATTGAAAATATTATTATTAAAAGAAGTAATTATATATCAAAAATGACAATTTGTTTATTATCTTTTTAAATATTAGAGAGTATTTAAATATTATTATTCAAATTATATATATTCATTTATTAGGTAGCAAATTTAACTTATTTTTTTAAATTGAACAAATATAATTTATTATATCTATTCCCATTAATTATATATATATATATATTTTACTTCTAATAGTAAAATTAGATATAAGTACTGATTAAGTTAATTAAATTTTATGATTTGATTAATCCAACCGTTTAATAGTGATTGTAAAAAATTATTTTTTACTAATAATCTTCAGTTAATTTTTATAATAAATATATAAATTAAAATTAATTAATTCAATCAATTTAAATTGATATGATCCTTCAAATTGATCGAATGACAATAAGATTGATCAAATTTTAAATTTTTTATATATCCAAGACTCATACATAATTAAATTTTACTTTTTTTATATTATAGGAATAAAGAATATTTACTTATGATTTTTTATCAGAATATTTATTTATGATTGAATCAAATATGAATGAATGAAATAAAGAAGAAATTCATTTGACAACTAAAAGAACTAGAAATTATAACCAGTTAGATACTAATAGTCACTTCATCTTTGGAGCTTCTTAATGAGATAAAACAAGCAAAGTCACTTGAAATAGACTATGATAATGAAGAATCTTTTCTAATCTTGCTCAGAAGCAGGATGGAGGCTAAGAACTTGTGGAGTAATGGTAGGCTTGTTTACTAGTTTTAGTAAAAGCCAATAGCCTTTTTTTAAATAGTCTGTGGGAAATTGAAGCCATTGATGGAAAGGAACAGCAGCAGAGACAGAGAGAAGCCCCTGCAAATAGGCTGCTACCCACTTTCAAATTTCAATGGTAAAAAGTTCTGAATTTGGTTCAACTGTGCAATCATCATGAAAGATCCTACTCTATCAGTGCTCACTCAATCAAATTAATTGTGTGCTTCAGCGGCAACATGTCAATGTCACATCTTTTAATTTTAAACTCAGCCTTTATTGGGCCTACTAATGCTATTCTGGCCCATGTAATCCTGTGGTCTGCATTACTCTTGAAATAGTATGCTACAAGTAGAAATGGCAACAGACAATAATTCTACTGGACTTTTTGATCAATTTATAAAAATATATAATAAAATTATTAAAATTATCATAAAAATAATACACCCGTAATAAGTTATATAAATTTTTTAAATTAATTATAAATTCTAATAATTTTAAAAATAAAAATTTTAATATTTTTTTTTTGACAATTTTAGAAAAAATCCTTTTCAAATCTAGCTCGGGCGTATGGCCATATTTAATCACAAGCAAATGATAGGGAAAACAAGAAGACATGTTTTAGAGAAGTGGCTGTTTCCTTGTGCAATACACCCAGTTACCAACTCATTCAATTTCTACACTTAGTAGCTGATGGAATTTCAAAAGTGTGAGAAAGAGAAAATTCTCATACTGAAAAAAGATAAACATAAATTCAATTTTTTAAGATTTTAATTGAAGTGAGATGTTAAGTTCACGAAATGCATTCTCTTGTTAAGCCTATAAAAAAGATCCAAATAAGTGAACTCCGAGCCCAACAATTTTCTGTTTATGCAATTTTGCATCAAGTGAAGGATGACGACAGTTTGTTTATTGAGTAAAAAGTGAAAAAAAAAAAAACAGGAAATTGCATTCCCTTTGGTATTTATAATGACAAGATTTGTGATTAATTTCTCGCCAAAAAGAGAGGAGTATTATTTTATGGAGAAAATGCTACAGAATTTTACTGACTGACCCTTGTAAACGGTAAACAGCAAGTTCACATTTACAGGATTGTTTAATGAATAACAGAGTCAACTTCAAAAGCATACACCATTGTCTTGCATTCACTATCAACAAGAAGGCACAAACAGAATGTTTCCCACTTGAAAATGCCTACCAAAGTGTGACATTATTTTAAGAAGTTCTCCATTGAAGCTCTATTTGAATCCGGCCGTTCCTTGAGTCAATGAGGTGGTATTTCTCATTGATTCTCTTGTTGTTAACAACATCAGCAAGGTTTATATCCACATAACCCAAACTTTCCTGGTTGAATATTATTATTGAAATAAAAAAAAAACCACAAAATATGAGCAACCCTTTAATGCTGAGATTAAAAACAGAAAAACCAGATTTATAAACTAAATAATTTTAACAATACGGGTGTGCAGATTTTTCATTTTTCAAACCCGACCGAATCCAATTAAACAGAATAAATTTTGATTAGGTTTAGTTGGCTTATGAGCATTCGAACGAAATTGGATTAGCATTTAAAAAAATAAAAAAGTTGGGTTTGGTCGGTCGGTCAAGTTCGGATCCCATTTTCCATTTGAATCTAAACTCGACTGATAAAATTATATAAATATATAATATTATGCATATTATGCATATATATTTATAATATATATTATATAAACCGACTAGACCGAATCCTATTAGTACTTAGATTCGTAGGGTTGAAATATATTCTAAACCTGTCCGACACACACCCCTATTTAGCATCATGCAGCTTCAATTGCTGGATCTGCTATAAGTTTGACTATACTGAGGCAAATTCTTTTATTAAAGGCAATGCATATACCTTGGGATGGAGTAGTCCCATCCTTGTGGAAGCACTGAGAACTTCCACATGAAGTCTATCATTTGTCGGTGGTTCCTCAAGGGTGAACTGAAACTCCTCTCCCCATCTTGGATCTCTGTTTTTCTTCACAAGCTGTATCATATAGCAGAATGGGATCATTAATTGGCTAATAATCAGTAGAACTTGAATTGTAAATTTGTAACTAAGCAATTACAAGGAAAGTCAAATCATATATGAACAACATGATTGGAAGTTGCAGCAACTTCTCATCATGAAAACTACTCACATAAAACCTGACACTACACTATCAAAATGTGAAGAATTGTGTCCTCCTGAAATTATGCTCAGGAACACTTCATTACAACATGGTAGTTTACCTTAGTTCGTCTCTCCTCCCCTCTGAAAAGTAATCGAACGTAAGGATTTGTGTGGTGCTTTCCTTCAACATCTTGAGCTTCATGAACAATAATCACAAACAAACCACCACCAGCTGGTGTTCCTTCAGGAGCCTTTTCTACAGCATTTGAATCCAAAACATCATTTGGTATCTCATCCTCCTTGAAGGGTTTGTATAGCAGTTCCACTACAAGCTGCCCGCGCGACTTCTCATTTTGAGGGTCATTTGGATCCATATTTTTTAGCAGTTCAAGTGTCATAACTTTTGGCTCATCAGTTGTAAGCTCTTTCAATGGAACAACATTCATACCCATCTTGTCATGTTTGCCAACCTGCATAAAAGAGAACAGATAGTTTCAGAATCACAATGGACAAAAGAAGATAAAGAAATAGAAAAACATTGTTTTACACTACTGGCAACTGCCCCATACAAGAGACCTGTATCGTTCAGCCATGGGCTATTTCAAATCATCGATCATGTTCTTCAACATTCCCACTTAACACCATCCTATTGTTATAAATGCAAGTTCATTAAGAGTAAGCTAGCGATGAAGTGAGGGCATTGTGGTAAGCCAAGAAAAAATTTCATAGAAGCATACCTGTTCCCAGTCATAAACAATAATCTCCAAGGCTTGAGATTCAGGGTCTTTAACAACAATGTTAAATTCCTCATTCCATTCAGGGTTCAAGTTTCTGTGCTTCACAGTTGTTTTCTTAGAAGGAAGCTTATCTTCAGTGAGCTTTAATTTTACATAAGGGTCTGATGCCCCTATTAGATCTTTCTTTTTAAGCTTCATTGCCCTCAAAACCTTCACGGTGAGAATCCCAACAGGTCTCTTTGCAGCTCTGAAATTTTATCAAAAATTGGTCGGTCCTAGTGAAAGGATTAATTTCATAACCTAAAGTAAAGGAGAACACTTACTTTGCAGGATCCAGGATTGGTACTTGTAAGGATTTTGGCCATAAGTACATATTTGCAACTTGATCTTTAATAAGCTCCTAGAGCAAGAAAAAGAAAAATATTAACGCACCAAAATAAGAACCTCTTTTATCTTGTGGAAAATTCTATAATAACACTTATAAACTGAAGCCTAGGTGTGCTGAGAAGCAGAGACAAGCTAGGGAGTATACATTATAGATGCTTCTAGAAATGCAACAATTCCCCTTTTTGCTGCATACCAACATAAACAATTGAAAAGAATGAAAGAAATCACAGTCATCACCTGTACGAATCTGTATAGGCCAGGAATCGACATGACATCTGCTCCAAGCAACTTCAATCCAAAGTCAACATGGGGCTGCAGAATCAGAAAGAGAGAGTGATGGGGTGGTATTTTGCACCATAAATACTACAAAGGATTGTAAAATTGCAGACGTTTCATAAAATTTTGACGACATAAAACATGCAAATCATGCACAAAAATTTATTAGGTAAATCATTCTCCTCATAAGACACATCACAAATCCTTTGGGAAGGTTCGAACACATTAGCACCAAACTATAAATACCAGCACCAGAACATATAGAAATATTGAAAATGAGAATCCTAGCAACTTAAATATTTCCTGCATAAAAAGTGGCTATGAACCATTAGCACATACCTTCTCCATTAGAGAGACAAATATATTGGCAAAACAAGGAAAGGCAGGAACTAAAGGTTTCAGGGTGATGCGTGGAGCAGCAAACACTTGCAAATCAACCACCTGAAATGATCTAAAAAAAAGTTAAACCTTTCTTGCAAATGAGCCAGAAAACAATTTCTCAGACACCTTTTCCATTAATCACTCATTCATGCATAAGCACTTGTATGTGTGATTTGTGAAAGAGAGTTGAACAAACTGCCCTTTCATCCAAGTCATTCAACACAGTTAATTCTGCCAAGTAAAACTTTCTCTCTTAATCAAAGGTTACTATACCTGAACTGTGGCTCTCAAACCAAAAGCTTTAACTGCAACAATGATGTTTGGGTTTCCAGCCCACTTCATTGATGGTTCGATGATCAATTCTTTTTCATCAGTGATATAAACTTTCATTCCTGGCATAAAATTAAACCTAGAATGAGATCTGTTCTAAAAATTCATTTCAGATACAAATATAAGGAAACCAAAAACTAACAAGAAGACTACTATCCATGCTAGCAATCTACTGCAACAAAAGATAGATAAGCCTTGAAACAATAAAGGGAACAAAAGCAACATCATTATTGCAATTACGTGTGATGCAAACATTAAAGAGACAAAAAAAGGCTTCTAATTGTATTAGATGTAACAGTAAAACTACGCAATTGTGGTCAAGGGGAAAAGGATTCCACAAAAATTCTGTCAATATGTTTTGTCTTTAAGGCAAATTCCAAAATCTTTACTATTTTATTAAAAGCTTTATGGCCTTTTTGTTATTGGGTAATATGTATAAGCAAGATGCAGAAATGAGCTCTGCACAGCTTCTCCAACGAAAACTCTACGCTTAAAAAATAGGCAGAAGAAAAAAAAAATTCACAAGGCAACCAAGAAATACCTATAGTTGGCTTAGGGATTGACCAACTTATCGTACATGGAGCATATTATCCATGTAAAAGTGGAAACAACTAATACGAAGTTAAAATATATTACATAACTTTGCTATTCTGCATATCAGATTTTTAACAATCCCATTAACTTAAGCACTAGTAATATATGAGGTAATTTGTGGCCACATTCTAAATAGGAACACAGACTATTGTGGCTTCTCTCTTTTGATTTACACCATTCTCTAGTGTCTACTTGACTCTGTAGCATCTTACTTAAATTGTTCCTAATCAACAGGACATTCATCAACCAGTTGCCTGTAAGCAAGCATTTCTAAACTGGTAGCATAAATGCCTGGGAGTCTATTGATAAAATTAAAGGAAAAGAGGCCGGGCTTTAAAGGGTAAACTTAGCAAGCCACATTTAAAGAACATCAGTGCTTGATCCAAATTGCACAAGAACCTTTTTCCCATTAGACAAGTTTAGATATGAATATTATTCAATTTCTGAACAAGAAAAACTAGTTACTAAGATAGAACTAAAAGATAATTCACCAACATGATGTTATTTTCCCATGCTGGGTTTCTCATGTAACTGTTTACTCTTTCCATATGGTTCTTTTTAACAAATTTTTTTCCTATTTCAATAAAATGTGCATGTGGATACATAGGTGTGCGTCCACATTTGAGAGAGAGAGAAACTTAACCTTGAAAAGTTGGTGGCAGGGAGCCCAAGGTAAGTTCTTCAAATTCAACAGAATCAATTTTGTATTTTGGAATTTGCTCAGCAATAATGGGTTTTGCTATATTCCTTACAGTCGTGCAAATTGCCTAAAAAAGCTTCAGGCATCAATGCAATGTACATAGAGGCAAATAAATTTTTGAACAAAATAAACAAAATTGCAGTGAAGATCTGAATATCATTATACAACATACCGCATCCAAGTAAGGCCACATGGTTTCAATGAATTTATTGAGCCAGTCAACCTTCACCATTACAAAACAGCACCATGAGAAGCTTGTTGTAAAATTGCAAAATGCATTCAGGAACTAACATGTAAAAATGGTGAAACTTCAAAATATAATAGCAAAATTGCAATTACATACTCGGTCATAGTCAGGATTTTTCACCCAAAGGGGTATCTCCGGGAGCAGTCGTTCCAAGGTTTTTGAGTCTTGTTCAACCAAAGGACGAATTAAAGGATCCTGAAGAATTCAGAAAACAGAGATATGAGAGCATATGTTGAAATTATCCCTTCAGGGAAAAAACAATGTTGATGGTGTAGTATTGGAGCATTCAACTTTTTACAAAAAAATGTGTGTATATGTTGAGAAGTTCATAATGGTTCTCGAGAATTAATAACAAAAGAAAGCAATGCCACTCCTATGTTCTTAAGATAAATTATGCATGAGATTTCAGTTCATCAATTCAAATTCAAAATGACAACTAAGCCTTAGAAATATAAAATACTCCATATCATTTGATCCATAATTGAGATTTAGTGACCAAACTGACACTCAGTTTCCAGTCATATTCACCACAGAAACATTTTGTTATGTGCAGCTTCATGTTTCTGCTCTTTGTTTTTCCTTTTTTTTTCATATGTTTCTGCATATAGAAATGGAATAGCAATCACCTGATGTCTCAGACAACCAAAACAACCATCAAATACACTCTGCATATGCATGCCAGAGCAGTTATTTCTACATATTCTGTTTTGCCTCTGAAGTATTGGAATCTCCTAATTCAATAAAATCCTACTTCAAATTTACAGTCACAATCGCCAGAAACAACAAAAACAACAACACCAAAAGAATCGCACTACAGCTAATCACCTTTCAGTTTAAAGGCAAAATGTCTATTATTCTTTAATTTATATGATTAACTTTAAGCTTATGCATTGTTTCAGTCACCACAGAAGGAAAATGGACCAGCAAACCGCAGTCAAGCTTAAATAAAGCCGGTAAAATTCAAAATGGCCCCATAAAAATAGAGTATTCTGTTTTGACTCTGAAGTATTGGAATCTCCTAATTCAATAAAATCCTACTTCAAATTACAGTCGCAATCCCCAGAAACAAGAAAAACCAAAAGAATCGCACTACAGCTAATCATCTTTCAGTTTAAAGGCAAAATGTCTATTATTCTTTAATTTATATGATTAACTTTAAGCTTATGCATTGTTTCAGTCACCACAGAAGGAAAATGGACCAGCAAACCGCAGTCAAGCTTAAATAAAGCTGGTAAAATTCAAAATGGCCCCATAAAAATAGAGTATTCTGTTTTGACTCTGAAGTATTGGAATCTCCTAATTCAATAAAATCCTACTTCAAATTACAGTCACAATCCCCAGAAACAACAAAAACAACATCAAAAGAATCGCACTGCAGCTAATCATCTTTCAGTTTAAAGGCAAAATGTCTATTATTCTTTAATTTATATGATTAACTTTGAGCTTATGCATTGTTTCAGTCACCACAGAAGGAAAATGGACCAGCAAACCGCAGTCAAGCTTAAATAAAGCCGGTAAAATTCAAAATGGCCCCATAAAAATAGAGTATAATTTGACCATAAACAGTACAACCATTTTTATCAAGACTCGCGAAGCTGTATCTATCTAAATTAGCTTAAAGCCTTGAAAAATCATTTTCCCTATATCCTCATCTAGTACGCTCATTGCAGTCCAAACAAGGAAATCTAACAAGCAACAATAAGTCAAACAAATTATGCAAGAAGAATCAAATACGAACAAGATCTGAATACTGACCTTGACATTGGTTGGCTGAAAGTAGATAAACATGTAATACCCAATCACAATCCCAATTGAAATTCCTATTCCAAACCCACAAAAACCTAGTATAGTACTCAAAATACCCATCTGAAATCTCCTTTAAAAATTCACTATTTCACACCCCAAAAAAAGCCAAATCCAGTACTTGAACCACAAAAAGAAACTCGAAAATCAAGAAAGCAAATCTCCTCTGGGAAATAAAAGAGCTGTAGCTATAGATAAAGAGCTCTTTGAAACACACTTTTTTTTATCTTTTGCTATCTTGCTCTTTCATCAGGCAAGTGCAGCAATAAAGGAGCATTTATTCCTGTGAGTTGTGACCAATCTTTTTTTTACGTTTAACGAACCATTGGGTTTTCTCAAGGGCTTGAAACCGAAGGCCCCCCCGAGACGTTTGGGCAATGTCGGCAACGTGCAAATGGATTATCTGATCCGAATTGTGGACTTTCCATTGGTCAGTGAATTCCCCATTTTAGAGAAAACGGAGACAGTAAAATGCTGGGCCGGCTATTCTTGTCTGGGTATATATATGTCAAAATTAAAAACAAAAGAAATTTATAGAAATAATTTAACAAAATATAAAATATAAAAATACTGTCTAAATAAAAATTTATATAAATATTACATATATAAAAAATTTATACAAATATTATATACATGGAGCATATAATATAAAAGTAAATATATATATATATAAATTAAGAACTGCAAAATTATAAAAAATAGTATAAATAATATTTAAAAAATAACATTTCATGTATTTTTTTTTAAAATATAATATTATTAGTAAATGTATATGAATTTTTTTTATTGAAGGAAATAAATATAGTTATTACTACCTTTCAAAAATATTTATATAATTATTATTTATAAATAGTACTTAGTTTGTTAATTTCATATTTAAGGTAATATTTTTTTAATATTATAATAGAGAAGGATAAACAATTCTAAATTTATTTTTAAAAATACTACAGTTATTCTTAAATTATGTCCCAGCATGCAATATATAAAAATAATATCTGATAATAAATTTAATTTTTTTATTATGATTATCATAAAAGTGATGATGTTTGAGCTAAAAAGAAAAATGTTTTAAAAAAATAAAATTTATTGACAATCACAAAGGGAAAAAAATTGACTTTCCTTATTTTGACTATTATATATGTTTTCTAATTACGACTTAATTGTTATTTAATTTTGCTAAATGCCATGAGATTTTTTGGCCGACTTTTGGAGTTGAGGAGTTCTTTACCCCTTTTTTTTATAAAAATTTTCTTTCTAATCCCTTTGTCTTGAACTTCTATTAATATTAGCAAAAATTATACATAATGCTTTTGGCTGGTACTTTAATGACAATGTTCTCCAAAATGAAAATTAATAAAACAAAAGCTTAATAGTTCTTTTATTAATTATAAAATAAGATATTATTAGGCTCTAATGAATTTTTTTATGTGACAAAAAAAAATCCAATCACTATAAGGGCGAATTATTGTAATGTTTTTGTAACGAGTATATTTTTACTATTTTAAAAATTAACATTTGTAATATTGAAATTGATTATTGATCATATAATTTAATGTTTGTTTATAAAATTATAAGTGTTTTATAATATAATATAATAATTTAAAAGTTAAATTACATTAATTTTAAAATTTTAAGGGATGAAATTAGTATATAAATTAATCAAACAATTACAATTATAATATAGTAAAACACTTTAATTTTTCAATATTTTATATTAAAAATATAGGTTAAAATTATTAATTTTAAAACAAAAATAATTAATATTTTAACTATCATTTTATGAATGTTATAGTAATTTATTTTTATTTTAATAGTGATAATAATATTTTTTCATTTATATCAAGTATGTGAAAGATTTTTTTTAAAAAAAAAGAGGATTTGATGGTGATATAGTGGGACATTATATTGATTAACATGATTGATTTTTTTTATTGCAAAATAAATTTTTATTAATTGATCAAAAAATATATATAAACAATATAAGTAAAATTATATAAAGTACAATATATATATGACTAATAAAATTACTAGATCTTTTTAAACTTTATTTATATAAATAGTGAATAATAGTAATATTTTATAATAATTTTATTTTCAGCCGACTACTTATTTCATCTGTCATTTATTATTTTTCATATAAAAATAAAACATTCAATTAAAAATAAAAAATAACTTTATTATAAAATGATAATTTTTATTAAAAATAATAATTTTTCATTTAAAGACACACACCTTTTAATTAAGAAACGATAAAACTTCATAACAAAAAATTAAATTATATTTAATTTTATTATAAAAGATAAATAAATACAAAAATAACAACAAATGTTAAATTTATATAAATATTTATTTAATTTTTTTTATAATAAACCATAAAAAAAGATATAAAGCTAAAAAAAGAATAGCGCAAAATTTAAAGATAAAAAATATACATGAAAATAAGAACAATAATTAAATTTCAAATTTATATTAATTTAAAAATTATTTTGAGAATAAATAAAAATATAAAACTAAAAAAATAAGTAAACATGAAGAAAAACAAAGAAAGACGAATGAGATTATTGTCCTTTAATGAACAAACAACAATCGTATTCTTAAATTAAGAAAATAAAAAATATATGAAAATTCATAGGGAAAAAAAAGGCACTGAGGGTTTTTCAATTTTTGAACGTGATTGATAATATATAAAGTTTAATAATGTTGAATAATATTTCAATTTAGCATAATTCATTATTTTCTATTTCCAGGTAAGAAACTTCCTTAAGAAAAAATATAAATCAAATAAATCATTTATTTCAAAAGTTATGAATACATTATTTTATATCACTGTACATTACATAATTTTAAGGAAAAAAAATCAATAATTATAGCTACTTTTATAATTGCTAGTACTTTTTTCACAAAATTATTTATCACGACTCATGACCCATATATTTTATTTTTATGTAGCAATCATAATTCAGTAAATATTTAAAATATTATTTTAGAGAATGGCATGGCAATTTAACTAATAGAATCTATTGAGTGATATTCCTTTCATTATTGAAATCCTCTAATTTCCATTCATATTATTACTCAGTACTAACCCTATTTATTTATGCTATTTTGCATTAGGTGAAATTCTTTATAAGATATATAAGATATTCTATTTATAACAAAGTCTATCTAGAAAGGAAAAAAATTTTAATTTCTTGTTTTCTAAAATAAATTTAACCCATAATTTTTAAGGAAAAATTTATTAAACAGTGACTAATTTATCAAAAAAAATCTAAAAACATTAAATTTCAGTCAGGAAGGATAATATCATGTAAATATAATAAAAATTAAAAAATTAAAAATTCAATTAACTAAGAAGTCAATTACTAAATTAACCCCCACTTCATAAACGAAAAAGATATACTTTATTGGCTACGACATTATTTAATTGAAGTGTCTTGCATTAGGATGATTTTTCATGTAATGTTTTGAGGGAATACCTCCATTTTTTAATTAAAAAAATACTTTTTTATAATTATATTAAATTAACAACACATATGTATATTATACATTATTGATAAGTTGTTATATAAAATACAAGACATAATGATCGGCTAATTTGTATTTTTCTCAGTCACAGAGTAACTATAAATTCATTATTCTTTATTACTAATTAGTATTATTGTTAAGTTATGTAAGTGGCCACTTGGCTTAGGCTGTTCATTGCCACTTGTCATATTGATGGGTTGATATATAGTAGCAATTTTTACCCATAAAATGATAAAATTAAATCCAATAATTTAATTATGACAAAATTGATGTAAAAGATTCTATTGAAGCCCGAAGACAGCTAAAACGGCCTCGTTTTGCTCGTGCAATATTATCAAATCGATATTATTTGATAGCGACGGAGATTTCTTTCCTTTTGTTGATAGTCACAAGAAATTGTTGCCTTCCAAACTTTTGGAAACCAATAATGCAATATTTGCCTCCATGTACAAGCAATAATGCAATATTTGCCTCCTTATGTATCTGCCACGCAGCTTAAAATATTTTCAGATAATCAATTGATTACTAATTAACAATTATTAATTATATTTTTAATTTTTATTAAACAATTTTAATATTATCATGTTAAAATTGACTAATAAAGATTATTTTTCTATTATGACATGCCAAAAAATTTTAGAATATTGAAACATAATTTGGTGATTAGTGCATATTCCATTTGATAATAGACCTAAAACATTTTATTTCGTATTAATTCTAAATATATATATATCAAAAAAATTTGCCATTCTTTTTATAATAATATCATTAATAAATAAAATATTTAAAATATACCAATCAACCTTAATTAGAAGGGGAAAAATATATTCTTCTTAAAAAAAGGAAATTATGTCATTTATAAAAATGCTTAAAATTTCCATTATTTTATATGAGATATTTTCATCATTTTATAAAAAAACTAAAAACATATAATAAATTTTTAATAGTATAATAATAAACTTACAAACTTATCACAAGAAATTTGTATAAAATATATTATACGGAGCGAATAAATTTATAAATTGATAAAAATTCAATAAATTTGATTATACTTTTCTAAATGGATAAGGTTATTATTATTATTATTATTATTATTATTATTATTATTATTATTTTGAAAGTTTGTAGAAATTGAAAAAAAGGTTTATTGACATTTTCTGTTTTTCATTTTCTCAAATTTGTAGATATTGGGTCAAGCTAGGCCCAATTCAAGGCATAATTTCCTTTACTAGCTTAAATCCCACATTACAAATGGGAACCCCACTTCTGCATTGCCAACTCAAGCCAGTAACACAATTATCTCTGTCCTCTGCCATTTCCTTGTGAAACAATGCTCCACCCGAAGGCCCAATTTCAAGCTCCAAACTCTCTCTCTCTCTCTCTCTCTCTGTATTCTGTATATATAAGACTGAATTTAAGCAAAGCATTTATATAAATTAGAGGGCACCTTTCAATTCCAACGCAAAAAGGGAAGAAGAAGATAAATTGATAGAGATTTGTGATAGTGGCAACTGGAGATCAAATACACACGTAACCTCTTAAATTTTATTCATTTAATTAGTTTATCCTTTGAATTTACTGATCAAACGACTAAAGTTAAATGACCATTTTCAACAATGAGTGACAACAATATGGTTACAAGAGGCCCCTTTCAATTGATGACAAACAGAACCTCAACAATTATTTCCATTATATTTTGCTTGAAGGCAATGGCATTTACAGTGACAGAAGAGAGATGGAAATGAAATTTTAGGATAAAAATTGTGTCAGCATGCATAATAAAATAGCTATTTTTTACTGAAAATTTTGCTATTGACGCATCATATCAAACATGTGAGCCATATTTATAGATCAAACTCTAAAATTATGTAAGAGTTTTGAGTAACAGTGGAATGGGCCATCAACGGCGCACGACTAGGATTCTTTGAGATTCATTGGTATTTTCTTTTAGAATATATATATATATATAATTGATAGATCAGCAGATGATTAAGAAGACCCACTGTTTTGAAAAAATATGTCACTTTTTAATTTTTTTTTATTTGATTGTTTTATTATAATTTTATTTTATCAAATATATATATATGTATATATTTGACAGCAGATGATTAAGAGGACCCAATGTTTTGGAAAAATATGTCACTTTTTAACTTTTTTAATATTTCATTTTTTTATTATAATTTTATTATATCAAATATATATTAAATGGACATCTCTAGAAGCAAAATATATTTTTAGTATACTAAAAAATTTAATAGATGTATATTTTTGAAATTTAGAACTGAAAAGTGAATATTTTAAAAATATTTTTTGAGATGTTTTTGAAGAAATCTTCAACTGTTTGGGAAGATTAGCTTCCCACCAAAATTTTAAATTTTTTACATATTTTACCAAAGTTTTTTTTTTGATATTTTACAAATATTTCTAATAAACTCGTAATAAATTTATAAAAGTTGTTATATATATATATATATAAATTTATAATAAATTTTGTTCTAATATAGGAGTCTGATAAATTTTATAAATCAATAAAAAATTTTGATAAATTTTAAAATAGGGATAAGTTTTATAATTTTTTTATATTTTTTTTCTTATATTTTATAAAAAAAAACTCTGACTGTTTCTTAGCCTGCCGGCCCATAAGCCTGCCCTCATCAGCTACAAATCCTAGACATTTGGGAAGTAGGCCCTATAGAAAGCCCAAATCTAAAAATCCAAAAAATCCTATTCTACCTTCGTATTCAGCTTTCCCATACTAAGAAAGATCCGTAAAAAAAAAAAAAGGATTTCTTTAAAAATATCCTAAAAAATAAAAAAAAAATAAAAAATATTTATTTTTTTTAATTTCAATAATATATATTTTTTTAATTTTAAATTTTAAAAATATCATTTTTTGGAGATATATTTTGGATATATATTTAATATGCTAAAGGCATACTCAATTTTTAAATATATACATTGGCTATATATTTAGTATATCAAAAACATATAAAAAATATAGAGTATTTTTAAAAAGTATGTTATATAGTATAATTCCCTAAAAAAAAAGCATGAACCGCCTATAACCAAATTTGGCAAAATTTTTGAGGGATAAGTACCCGAATTGGTCCGCTTTTAAAATTCGGCCAATCCTATTATTATTAGTCAGGTTAGAAATTTTATTTTTAAAAATTAATTAACATTAATAAGATTCGATAATATTCAGTCGGTATTATCATATTCGATTATTTTTTATTAATAAATATATAATTTAAAATCAATTAATTTAATAAATTTAAATTAATATAGTGAATTAAAATAACATTGAATTAATCGAATTAGTTGGCATTTGCTTATCTCAAAAAATTTTAAGGGAACATGATGACTTGGATTTATCATAAAAGGCAATAATAATTAATAATAACTTAAAAAGAAAATAATTTTATCATTTTTATCATTTCATTTCACCATTCTTTTAAGAAACCGACCTTTTCCCATATCTTTAGTTTCTTTATAATATTATATAATTGATTGACGCACTATACAATATAATGGCCCTTCACTTTCTTTATGTCATGCAACAGCAATAAAAATTTTACTTTAATATTTGTAATTGTAAAGCAAATATGTGCTTTTCTTTTACACCAACTCATACGATAGTATCCAATCCACAACCTAACTATCAAACAATTCGCCTTAAGGAACTTTAATGTGATGTGAGTATCTTTATTTTAATCTATCTTTTTGTTTGTTTTTAGGCCTCACGTGAAGGTCACAATGTTGGGTATAAAAAAATAAAAATAAAGAATAAATTAGATCAATTATTACTAAAAAAATATATATTAATACACATAGTCGTCTAAGGATTTTATTACTGGAATACACTAAGAGGGTATTCTATCGACCTTCTAATAACTTCTATGTATATCATTCCTCAATAATATTTTGAACTTTTAAGTATATATTAATACACGTTATGGCCATTTAATTTTTTTTAAACTCCTTAATAAGGCTATATTTCTTAAATACACTAATAGAATGTTTTATTGGCTTCTTAATAATTTTTACATCGTCACTATATGGATTCAGTATTAACTTTTAAGAATATATTAATGCGTTTACCGTGTTTTGTGGGTGACTTATTATTCGGGTTTTATTGCTTAAATACACTAATTGGGTATTTTATTGGCTTCCTATTGATTTTTTTTTTCATTTTTTATCTCTCAAAAATACATAATCTATATACTCATTCCTTAATTTTTAATAGAAAAACTAAACATTTTCATCCCTTAATAATAATAATTATTATTACATCCGTCATCCCTCAATAATACATATATTGCAGAGTTTCATTCTTTAACTTAAAATAAAAAAGAAAATAAATGTTTTCATCTCTAAGATTAAAAAGGAAAATGGACAAGAGACAATGAATGTAAATTTATCTAAAAATTAAATATCTAAGAACTATATAAAATGAGAAGCTAATATATATTTTTTATTCAAAAAGCCATAGAAATCCGACGTTTGATTACGTGTTAAAGTATAGTTAATTTGGGTTTATTTAAATAATCTTCAAGATTGCAGCTTCCTCTGCTTTATTATTTCAAAGAGGAACGTGGGGTTTTAAATGAAATTGATTTGGACGGTGCACAAGTTGCAACAACCAACGTAATTGCTCGCGTGTTATATAGAAACAAGCCACAGACAATTCTTAAATAATTTTATATTTCACATAATATTTTGTTAATGCCGAAGTTTTAATCTCAACGTTGAAAGTTGACGAAAATAAAGGATTGGTACATTGTTTTCATTCTTTTTTCAATTGGGTATCTATTTTCATTCCTTTTTCAATTGGGTATCTGTCCTTATTGGATGCTGAAAAAAAGTTTTAAGACCCTTAAGAGCTTGAAATTAACTTCATTTTTTAGACTAATTAAATATAAGAAAGATTGTACCAAAATTTGAAATACCATATAGCAATAAATATATTATATTTTTCTAATTAATAGATTCATTATATTGTATTCAATATTAAAAGGTATGAGAGCTTTTAAGAACAATTAAACAACAATTCAATTAGATTTTTATTTATTTTAATTAGTTTAACATTATTAAATTTAATTGACATATCTTATGTAATAACTTAAATGTTTAATGTTATCACATATATATGAACCAAATGTAGGATTAAAGAGAGAAAAGGAGTTTTATTTTTAACAATTATTAAACTTTTAACATAAATTTAAAAATATTAATTTTAAAAGTTAGGAAACATATTTTTTATATTAACATTTTATGTGTTTATGTTTAATCGATGCCCGACTTATTTTTCATTCATAGTAAACAAGGATAATGCTTTAACATATATAGGGTTACTTACAAATAATGCCAAAAAATAAAAAATAATATATCAAATTTATCAAAAATTTAAAATATTTTTAAATTTATTAAAATTTATAATTATATAATTTATAAATTTACTAGTTTATTATGAGATTATTATATTATACTAATATTAATTTTTATAAATTGATTATGAGTTTATTATATATTTTTATGAAATGAATAAATGTTGATAGTAAAATATGGGGAAATTTTATAATATCACGTGTAATAAAAATATTTAATTAAAAAATAATAATACTCTACAAAAACTTTGATAAATTAATGGATTGATGAACCAGCCAATCATTTAAAATAAAATCTACTAACCCTTGCTATGAAAATGGCTGCATGCTGCCACGTGTAATATTATGCCACGTGTAAGAAATACAAGATCCAAGGTCCCATTACCGCTGGATTATTGTCGGAACCACCACTCTCTCCCTAAAATCTTTGTAATTCTTAATTGTGTTGCTGTCACTTATTCCCCGCACTGGAGGTCACACAGACTAAACTAAAACAGCAATTAATTTTTTTAAAAATTTTAAATACTATGGACCCCACACAATTGAATAAATGTATGGCTAGGATTCATCTTAGTCCTCATCCAACGAGACCAACTTCGAAGAACCCGAGGGAATAATCAACGGTCAGAATGCGCTCAACGGCTATGTCTTAAAAATAGTCCAACGGTTATCATTGGCTTGGCGGTTGCGCCTTACAGTGTCCTTGATCTTCGACTAAGAGGTAGCCGACCGTTGGTTGTCGGTAAAATCGGAGTAATCGCGACATTTTCATTAACAAAAATATAAATATAAATATAAATATAAATATAAATTTTATTTATTTTCACAAAAAATATAAAAAATGAAGTAGCCGTTGCGGCTTTTCTTCTATAAAATGAGGCACTGAGTCGTCGCACAGAGTCCATGAAAATTAAACACTGAAATATCGTATTCAAAAACCCTCTCATCAGAAGTAGGGATTTTAAGATCCTTTCTGGATCGTAAGATCTGATCATTTTCAATGTTTTAATTACATATACTGATTATAGAAAATATTCTGAATTTTCTTTTTCTTAATTATAAATTTTGTGAATTTAATTTTGTAATCTTTGTTTCTGTAAATGAAATTTGAAGGCTACCGATCGTTTATTCAAGATCGACGCCTTTCTCTGTTATAATTTTGTGTTTGCTTTCATTATAATATAGAAATTAGAGTGATTATGGAGGCAATTTTTACGCCATCATCTTCTTCTTCTGATCAGTCTGTTCCTTGCTCTAAGCAAATCAAAAGCTCACCAAAGAGAAACGCTAGAAGATCAGTTTCAAGATCTGCTGAAAACTTAGCTCCAATGGACAATAACAACAATATTAGTGGAGGTGGCGGTAGCGGTGGCCTCTTGTTTGCGTCTCCGCCTTCTCTTTCCTTCTCTTGTCCTCCTTCATTTTCAGTTTTCTATTCACATCAACAACTTCAAAGCCGGCAAAGCCGGCAACCACCTCTTCTTCCTCTTCCAATTTCTCGGCCTTATAACTCTCTCCCTTGCCCAGCTCCTATCAGGAAAACAAACCGAAACAGAGATCAGTCTCTCACTCCTAAAAAATCCAAACAGCCAATCACCACCAGAAAAGAAACTGATCATCAAGCTGTAATTTCTTCTGAATCGGCTGCCAAGTCTTTAACAATTGCATCTACTTTACCATTGGGACCTGACCCAAATGATCTACCGAAAAATGTTTCTAAGGTTTTGCCATCATCACCGCCGGCACCTTCCTTTTTAATTGCAGGCACTGGTGTTAATTATGATAGTAATACTATCGATATCAAAGATTATGATAAGTTTTCAGGTACGGTTTTTACACTATCTCCGCCTCCGAGCAGTTTACCTTTGCCAAAGTTTTCTATTAGGCCAAAACTTATCAGTTGCACTGCCGAAGCTGCTGGGATTGACTCCGGCGCGACAGATAATCTCCGGCAACTTCTACGTCTCCGGTGAATAATTAATATAATAATAACTCTGTGTGATTGGTAATGGAAGGTCCTAGAACTTTCCCGTAAATAAAAGTACAACCAGTTGAATTAAGGTGTGTTTGGTTATGAAATTGTTCTATTTGGTTTTAGCCAGTTAGTGGAGGGAATTAGCCAGTTAGTGGAGGGAGTTTGTGATTGCCACCTGCGTTTTTTGAATTGGGGTGCAAACCATACGAACGTTGCAGTCTGTTTGTTAGGGCAAGACTGTGCTGGTTTTTTTTTTTTTTTTATGAAATACTTCTCTAGATGATATAATAATAATAATAGTTTCTTTTCTTTGTGATTACTTCTCTGAATTTTGTTGATTTTCTTTAATTTCATGAGAGTGTTGAGAAATCTAATAAGGAGAAATGACCAATTTCTGCTTCTCTCATTTTTAAATTTTAGTTCAATTAATTCAAGATAAAACGTTGAGTACGACCAGCATATGCATCAACTATGAAACAAATATCAGCAATTTAATTTAATTAATTTGTATGTTGAAAACATATATATTTTTAATTTTTTGACACAAGAAAAAACGTAAAATTTTGATTTAATGTGAAAGTAAGATATCTTTTATAATTAATGTAAATATAAAAGATCTTTTACATCTTTTAGTACGTTAAATATAATTAATGTAAGATATCTTTTTTTTTTTGATAAAAATGTAAGATATCTTCTAGTATAAATATATAAATATATCAAATTTCAATTTAGATTTTTTAAGGTCTGCAGGACAAATATAATTTTTTAACAAAATTATTAAGCTCTGCAATATGAATCAACCAATTGAACATGAAAATATATCTTAATATTTGAATCAACCAATTGTTTATCTCCTAGATATCTTCTAGTATAAATATATAAATATATCAAATTTCAATTTAGATTTTTTAAGGTCTGCAGGACAAATATAATTTTTTAACAAAATTATTAAGCTCTGCAATATGAATCAACCAATTGAACATGAAAATATATCTTAATATTTGAATCAACCAATTGTTTATCTCCTAATGAATTCTTAATTATAATGTTTGTGCATCTAAATTCTTTGGATTGAGTATGAGAGCATCCCATTGATGGAGAAGAAGAAACTACAAAGAGAAATCAAATAGTTTGAGGGGACAAGAAATGTGAGTACACGTCTGATGAATTCTAAAGTTGTAAAATTGGTGTTTTAATTTCTAATCCATTTGTCTTTGTTTTGTGACGAAGATATATGTGAGTATATATTAATATATAACTCAGTATATGTTGATATATGTTATATAAATAGATATGTGTTAGTATATATTATATATAACTAGATATGTATATATACATTGCAAAAAAATAATAATATATTACATATATGTGGGTATATGTTACATATACTTTAACTAAAGAATAAAAATATATGTCAGTATATACTAATATATATAGATATATACCAATATGTATTACATATAATTAGATATATATATATATTACATATATGTAGGTATATATTACATATAACTAGATATATATAGGTATATGTTGCAAATAAATAACAATGTATGTTACATATATATATAAGTATATGTCAGTATATGTTACATATATTTTAACTAAAAATAACAATATATGTGAGTATATATCGGTATTTATAGATATATGGGGATATATGTCGGTATATAACTGTTTTATATATTTATTTATATATGGATGTATGTTGCATATAACTAGATATATCAAAAAGAATAACAATATATGTTGGTACATGTTACTGAAAAGAATAATATATATATATATATGGGCATATATTATATATATTTTAATTAAAAAAGATATAAATAAATATATGTTGATGTATATTATATATACTTTAATTAATTAAAAAATAGTATATGCGGATATATGTAGGCATATATCATAAATGCTTTAACTGAAGAATGTTATTTGTTGATATATATGTGGGTATATATTACATATATTTTAACTAAATAGTTGTATATGTAGATATATGTATGTATATATTGCATATACTTTAATTGAATAATGATATTTATAGGTATATGTAGGTATATATTATATATATTTTAACTAAAAAAATAGTATATATGGATATATATATATAGACATATGTTACATATGCTTTAACTGAAGAATGATATTTGTTGGTATATGTGAGTATATATTATATATACTTTAACTAAATAATAGTATATACGAATATATGTAGATATATGTTACATATACTTTAACTATGGAATGATATTTGTAGATATATATGAACATATATTACATATGCTTTAGTTAAAGAATAATACATATGGATATATATAGGTATATGTTACATATACTTTAAACGAAGAATAATATTTATAGGTATATGTGGATATATATTACATATACTTTAACTAAAAAAGAGTATATGTGTGGATATATATATATGCATATGTTACATATACTTTAACTGAAAAATGATATTTGTTGGTATATGTTAGTATATATTATATATACCTTAACTAAAGAATAGTATATGCGAATATACATAGGTATATGTTATATATACTTTGACTAAAGAATAATATATATGTATATATATAGATATATGCTATGTATACTTTAACTAAAAAAAATATTTATAAGTATATGTGAGTATATATTACATATATATCTATATATGTAGATATATGTTACATATAACTATATATATATATATATATATTACATATATGATAGTATATGTCGGTATATATTACATATATTTTAACTAAAAATAATAATAACATATGTGAGTATGTCATTATATATATGTATGTATAGATATATGTTGGTATATAATTATTTTATATATGTATTTATATGTCGGTATATGTTATATATAATTAGATATACTAAAAACGATAATAATATATGCTAGTATATATTACATATAACTAGATATACGTGGATACATGTTGCAAAAGAATAATAAAATATGTTATATATGTATAGGTATAAATGGATACATGAAAAATTTTAAATTTTATTTTAGTTTAAATATTTTTTATTTTATTAGAAATTATATTATATTTTATTAATTTTAATTATATGATTTGTAATATTATTTAAAGTTTTATTTTAGGGAAAATAAATATAAATAATATATTTTCATATATGAAAATGTAAGAATGGTATTAAATTTTTATTTATGTTTTAATATGAAAATATATTAATTAATTTATGATTGTTATTTTGTATAAAAATAAATTAAGATAATAAAATATAAATATCAAATTATTTTTATAGTATTAATTAAGAAAATAATTTTGATGAGATGATTTATCTTGTTTTTTTGTGCATCAAAATGGAATTACAAATAAATAATCTTAATCCTTGAAGAAAAATGAATGAGTCAAAATCTTTAAGGCCTGAAAAATAATAAAATAAAACTTGACCTTCATAAATACTAGTGCCCATGGAAAAGTGACAGTGATGCGCGATTATAATGGCCACAAACGGTGGCCAAACAATAACAAACAAACAGACAACGTGTTTTTTTTATCGTATTTTTGTAAAATAAAAATAAAAATATAGTATTTATTAAAATTTTAAAAAGTGATAGTATTTTTAAAAATTAAATTTATTTTTAAGATAGTTTTATAAATGTTCATTTTTTTTTCTATTAACAAATGATGAAGCAAGGAAGCTTTTGTGAAAATAAAAAATAATATTTGTTTAGTATTGTAAACGGGTCATTTGATTAATTGAATGAAATATTTCTAAAATAATAAATAAACAGAAGTAAAATTAATAAAATATAACTGAACTAAATGTTTTTGTTTTGATTATTGATTAAAATTAAATTAATTTATAATTTTAATTTATAATTCAAATATTAATTTATACATATTAATATAAGAATACCCTTCAAAAAATATTAATATAAGAATAAAATAAAAATGAAGTTATTATTAAAATAACTTAAATATTAATACAGTAAAAAAACTCATAATAAATAAAATATATTATTACTGAATTATATTTAATATATTAATAAATAAAAATTCAATTAATTTAGTTACTAATTTTAAGATGATTAAACCAAAAATTATAAATTTTACAAATTAAAAATCGAATTAAATATTATAAAAAAAAAAAAAAACCAAATTTCATCATTTTTATTCAAAATTTTAAGTTGAAATAGAATATATTCAAGTCCCTAGTTCTAAATTACTTAAATAGAATTCAAATATATTGTATGGATACTTTAGTATAAAAAGTAATAATAATATCTGGTTTATAAAAATTTCATTATTTAAAAGCTTTAAAAATTTACAAATGAAATGTCATTATTTCTCATCAAGCCTCAATTACATAGCTCAATAAAAATAAGTAAAAATATATGAAAAACTGATGCAATGGATCCGCAGAAGGCAATATTTGAAGGTCATTTTCGCTGCTATTTGTGTGGTTAAATGGTAATGGAAATTGGAAAAGATTTTCGTAGCATTGCATGTGGTTATGAATTGTGATAGAGATTGGAAAAGCTAACTGTAATGCATATATCGCATTAATTGTTATGGTTGAGACACAGCACTCAGCTGCTAAACTGTACGTCTTAAGTCTCTCTCTAGTTACTGCGTACCCTACCTCCACACAAGGCGTTTGTCTAATTCAATATGGTGACTCTGTCTCGGCCTCCTCCAACCCCCGATCATGTCTATGTCTCAATCTCCGATCTCTAACCATGGATTAATGATAGCAGAAGTTAAGAATAAATGACATTAAATTACTATAAATTTATTTAACCTATGAATTTGTAAGAAAATAGATTAAAAAGAAAAAAATACATATTAATTAAAATGATAAACTAATTAGATAATAACATATGTCCAAAAAATTATACAATACAATGATGATTCCAACCAAATATCATATTTAGAATAGTAAATCAATTGAATGATGACAAATCTAAATATATTATAATTTAATTAATTTATCATTCCGACTAGTATATTTAATTAGAATGACGTTTGTACTACCTATGTGCTGATATATATTTTTTTAAACATGTAATATAATTTTTTGAGGTGAAATTTCTAATTTTTTAATTATAAAATATATAAAAAAAATATTATTATTCAATTAATTCACCGTTAAAAATAATATAAAATATGTCATTGTCTTATGTTTGTATAAAAATTAATTTAAAAAAGAAAAATATACCAAAACTTATTATAAATGAAAAGGGTACACATTAAATTTGGCGTTGAAATTATAATTTCGACTTTCAATAATAATTACTAAATTGTTAGAACAGTTTTCTTTTAAATGGTTATATAAAAATTAGTGCTATTAATGCACGACTTTGGCTCTTGGGTACAACACGAACAATATATCACAGTAGTACAGGAAAACAGGTTTTAATGATTTATTCACCTAATTGTCCACAAACTACTAAATAAAAAGATGAAAACTACAAAAGCGGCTTAGAAAGATTGCAGGCTTAATTAATTGAAGTTAATGATGTGAGAGTTTTGATCGTAAGTACATTTAAACCACCCATTCAGAAGAGTCATCTTTTAAAACTCAAAACACAGTTATGGAGCCGAGTTGTTAGTTGGCTTTAACTAGCTATATGTCTTCTACATTTATTGGCGGGAATGGACTAGCTATATGTTTTTTACTTCATTTGTTTCATTTCTCTGTTTCTGTTTGAAACTTTGTTCTGCATTTTTGCAAATGGAAGACGGGAAGCTTGCTTCTGATCAGGTTTTGGAACATAATTCATATGTAAAAATGGACCAACCATCCAATTCTAGCAAAACCCCATCTGTTTCTTTCTTTGGTTTGTTTTTTTGCTGCTGATAAAATTGACTCTTTGCTAATGTTTTTGGGAAGTCTTGGTTCTTGCATCCATGGTGCTGCTCTTCCTGTATTCTTTGTTTGTTTTGGTCGTATGATCTACTCTTTAGGAAATTTAGCTTCGGATACTCTCAGAATTTCTTCAAAAGTCTCCCAGGTATGACCTCAATACAATCCCTCGTATGTTTTAACTCCCTCATATTGAAATTTGTGGTTCCAAAATTAAAAGGGTGTTTGGAAAACTCTCTTGTTTAAGAGATAGGGATTCAAGAGATGCCAAGAACTTATGTTAAATCATCAAACAGAACTTATACTGCATTCTTTGAAGGCATAAACTATTAAAATAACTGCAATTCCATTTTTTTTTAATGTTTTCTCTTCTTCATTGACTCATAGACATAACCTTAATTTTTCATTTTTGCATGAAAAGAGAACATTTGATCTCTATCTTTGGCTGCAGCATGCCTTGTATTTAGTATATCTGGGGCTTGCAGTTTTTGCATCAGCATGGATTGGTATGTCTTTTGATTTCAATCCCAATTTGGCAGACAAAAGTTAATTATTAAGCTTTCCTCAAGTTCTAGTATCATTGATATTGATATTGCATATTCAGGTGTTGCATTTTGGATGCAAACTGGGGAAAGGCAGACAGCTTGTTTGCGTCTCAAGTACCTTCAATCTGTTCTTAAGAAAGATATGAACTTTTTCGACACAGGCCGCAGATTCAAACATTATATTTCACATTTCCAGTGATGCAATACTAGTGCAAGATGCAATAGATGACAAGGTGATTAGAAATATCATGCTTCGATTCTTAGACCAATAGTTTTACATAAGTAAGATTTACAAACAATTTCATTGTGTGCTGATGCAGACAGTCCATGCCATGCGCTACCTTTCGCAATTTATTGTTGGATTTTCCATTGGATTTGCATCAGTATGGCAACTTACACTCCTCACCTTGGCTTTTGTTCCTTTGATAGCTATTGCTGGGGGAGCTTATGCTATAATTATGTCTACCTTATCAGAAAAAGGAGAGGCTGCTTATGCTAAGGCTGGGAAGGTTGCAGATGAGGTATATTACTATCTTTCTTGATTCAAAAGACTCATAAGCTTTTTGGTGCTTCCTGATTGATTAAGTTTAGCTGCTTATGCTGAAGCTACAATTTCAGAGAAGAGTTCATCCATATCTTTTTCATGAATCAGGTTATTTCGTAAATCCGCACTGTATACTCATTTGTAGGAGAGGATAAAGCAATTGAAGTTTACTCCAGGTCTCTCAAGAATGCACTTAAATTGGGGAAGAAAAGTGGGCTTGCAAAAGGAGTTGGTGTCGGGTTCACGTATGGGCTATTGTTTTGTACTTGGGCATTGCTTCTCTGGTATGCCAGCATACTAGTCAGGCATCATGTTACAAATGGGGCAAAAGCATTCACAATGATAATCAATGTCATTTTTAGTGGATTGTAAGTGCAATCTGAGTGATATTAGCAGCTAGTCCTGAGATTTATTATTGGTTACCCATTTTTATGCTGATAAAAACAGGCCTTTTTTACAGTGCTCTTGGTCAAGCTACTCCAAACCTAGCTGCAATAGCTAAAGGCCGAGCTGAAGCTGCAAATATCATTAGCATGATTGAAATGGACTCCAGCTCTTCTAAAAGGTTAGGAGATGGCATAGAGTTGTCAAAAGTAGATGGGAAAATTGAATTTTGCAATGTTTATTTTGCTTATCCCTCACGGTCTGAAAAGGTCTTGGAAAATCTGACCTTTTCAATAAGTGCTGGGAAGACCTTTGCAGTTGTTGGTCCTAGTGGCTCAGGAAAGAGCACTATTATATCTATGGTTCAATGTTTCTATGACCTGAATTCAGGTATTTACATTCCTTTTAGAGTCTATTTCTGTTACAGAGTTTGCAACGTCTGCTGGTAAAATTTATTACTTTGATATTTGATGCACAAAAGGACTTGCTTATGCACTAAAATTAACTAGGTAAAATACTATTGGATGGACATGATCTTAAGGCTCTTCGCTTGAAATGGCTGAGAGAACAAATTGGATTGGTGAGTCAGGAGCCAGCATTATTTGCCAAAACTACAGCTGACAATATACTGTTTGGCAAAGAAGATGCAAGTATGGATCAAGTTATTCAAGCGGCCAAATGTGCTAATGCACATTCTTTCGTTCAACAATTACCTGATGGCTATCATACTCAGGTGTGTCATATCAAAATTTTCTTGAACCTGTATATAGAACTGTTAAAGCAATTATATATATGTTGAACTATAGCTTATAAAAAGAATTGATAAACCTAACCAAATTTTAAGGGCTGGACAAGAAAGATAAAACTTATCATAAAAGAATCCTTCTTACATGATTTTGTCCTCCTATTATGTAACGTTTGATGGCATCTCAAATCTAGGTGGGAGAGGGAGGAACTCAGCTTTCTGGTGGCCAAAAGCAAAGAATTGCTATAACAAGAGCAGTTTTGAGAAACCCAAAGATATTACTTTTAGATGAGGCTACAAGTGCTCTTGATGCAGAGTCTGAGCTTATTGTTCAGCAAGCCCTGGATACAATCATGTCAGATAGGACTACAATCATTGTTGCACACCGTCTATCCACTATCCGAGATGTTGACACCATCATTGTGCTGAAGAATGGTCAAGTTGTTGAAAGTGGGAACCATTTGGACTTGATATCTAAGGGAGAAGAGTATGCGACTCTTGTGAGTTTGCAAGTATTGGAACATCCAACACAATCCAATTCCATGTATCATTATGAAGCTGTTGGAACTTCTAGCTTTCGAGAACTTCCTAATGGTCAAAATAACCAGCAGGTTTTGAAGACAATCTCAATAAGAGAGCCACAATCCTCATCAATTTAGGAACTACTAAAACTAAATGCACCAGAGTGGCCTTATGCTTTGCTTGGTTCAGTGGGTGCAATTCTAGCTGGAATGGAAGCTCCTTTATTTGCTCTAGGAATTACTCATGTCCTGACAGCATTTTATTCCCCTAATGCCTTTGAAATGAAACATGAGGTTCAACGGGTAGCTCTTATTTTTGTTGGATTGGCCATTATTACTATTCCTATATATCTTCTGCAGCGCTACTTCTATACATTGATGGGAGAGCGCCTCACAACACGTGTTCACTTATCAATGTTTTCAGGTTTTTTTTGTTCGCTTCTTCATTTTAACATAAAAAAACATATGCACCAGGCATTTGAAAAATTGTAGCCATAAAGATTGTGTTAGCAACAATGGCAATGGCATATCTCCATTTTCAAATTTGCATTGTTCTGAAACTTTGTCTCTTTTCAACTGCAGCTATCCTTTCCAATGAGATTGGCTGGTTTGATTTGGAAGAGAATAATACTGGTTCATTAACATCAACTTTAGCTGCTGATGCAACGCTCGTACAGAGTGCTCTTGCTGATCGTCTCTCCACAATTGTACAAAATGTAGCACTCATTATTACAGCATGTGTTATTGCCTTTACATTAAGTTGGCGCATAGCAACTGTTGTTGTTGCCTGCTTACCTCTACTTGTTGGAGCTTCCATAGCTGAGGTATTTCTTTGAGACTACATTGATTAGGTATAGAGTGATTCCATTATGTATTGCAAACATCCTCACACTTAAGGTTTCCAAAAAATCTGCAGCAACTATTTCTCAAGGGGTTTGGAGGAGACTATCATGCTTACTCTAGAGCAACTACCATAGCACGTGAAGCACTGACTAATATACGAACTGTTGCTGCATTTGGGGCTGAAGAACGAATCTCTATGCAGTTTGCCTAACTGAGCAAGCCGAACAGGCAAGCAGTCTTACGGGGACACATATCGGGTATTGCCTATGGCCTTACCCAACTCTTTGCTTTTGGTTCCTATGCACTTGGCCTTTGGTATGCATCAATCTTAATTGCACACAAAGAGTCAAATTTCGGACATATCATGAAGTCTTTCATGGTTTTGATAATAACTGCATTGGCTATAGCAGAAACACTTTCTCTTGAGCCAGACACTGTGAAAGGTACACAAGCACTTGGATCAGTTTTCAGTATTCTCCATAGAAAAACAGCTATAGACCCTGACAATCCCACATCCAAGATGGTAACTGATATTAGAGGGGATATCAATTTCAGGAATGTAAATTTCAAGTACCCTGTAAGGCCTCATATCACCATTTTTGAGTCTTCAAATCTCAAAATTCCAGCAGGTAAAAGTCTAGCTGTAGTGGGTCAAAGTGGATCAGGCAAGATTACTATAATCTCCCTGATACTTCGATTCTACGACCCCATTTCCGGAACTATCCTGATTGATGGATGTGATATCAAGACCTTAAACTTAAAATCACTCAGGATGAAAATAGGATTAGTTCAACAGGAGCCAACACTATTCTCTACAACTATTTATGAAAATATCAAGTATGGGAATGAAAATGCTTCAGAAATTGAGATAATGAAGGCAGCCAAGGCAGCAAATGCTCATAGATTCATCAGCAGAATGCCTGAAGGATACCAAACTCATGTGGTTGATAGAGGGTTACAGTTATCAGGAGGGCAGAAACAGAGAGTAGCAATAGCTCGAGCCATACTCAGAGATCCTTCCATTCTTTTATTAGATGAAGCTACCAGTGCACTTGATACAGCATCAGAGAAGTTGATTCAAGAGGCTTTGAATAACCTTATGGAAGGAAGAACAACAGTTTTAGTAGCTCACAGACTGTCAACCATTTGCAATGTTGATTGCATTGCTGTGCTACAAAATGGGAAGGTGGCTGAACTTGGCAGCCATGAACTGCTTATGGCAAAACCTGATAGTATTTATAAGCAATTAGTTAGCCTACAACAAGAAATAAGCATGGAGTCATAATTAATATTTTTCACAGCTCAAATATTGACTAAATAACGACTTGGGCCTTGAAAAAACTTGGCTGCAATATATATGAAGGTATGCGTAAGAAACTCCATTAAAACTCTGCATATTCTTCAAGCACCAAGTGTTTGCAATCAGTCAATATTGCAACCTTTTTTTTTCTTGTAAAATTTTGTAGATTCTTTTTTTTTTTTCCCTGAAAAATGATTATTGTATTGATATTATCATATTATTAAATATTTAAAATTTCTTGCCATTTTAAACATAACCATTAAACATTTAGAACATTGTCAGATCGATGGACAAGTAAGAGACCCCTCGTAGAAGTAAACATCTCTGTTTAAAAAGACGACTTATTGTTTTTATTCTTCTGAAAATTTCTAACAATGGGTTAACGCTTAACCAACGATGGACACTTGTCATTTAAAAGCTAAAATTAATGTGATCACTTATCAATTTTGTTAATTAGAAAATAAAATTCTACTATTATTTGTTTTCTGTGTAAAATATTTTCATATTTTATGTTCAATTTTAAATTTTTTAAATTCAAAACGACATGTCGTTTGCTAAATAAGATAAAATTATGAGAATCAGCTCGGGCCAACCTTCGGAGATAAAAAAAGCCCAAAGGAAAGAAGCCTACCATAGCCCAAAAGAAAGAGGGCAACCTCTTATAATAATAAGGAATTTTTTTAAAAATATCTTTAAAAATAATTTTATTTTCAAAAATATCCACTTTTACTTTTTTTTTCTTTCAAAAATGCCTAATTTTCAATTTTCAATTTCAAAATATTACTTTTTGGAGATATATTTTTAGTACACAATTAGTATACTAAAAATATACTTTATTTTCAAATATATTTTGTATATTAAATATATGCCATAAAATGAAATATTTTTTAATAAAAAAGTGAGATATTTAAAAAAAAAGATATAAAGTGTTATGCAATATAATTTTCTCTAATAATAATAATAATAAGAAATTTATTAAAAATTACAAAAAAATAAAATTATTTTTAAAAATATTAACTTTTAAAAAAAAAACCTCCTTTTTTTAAATTTTAATTTCGAAATACTCTTTTCAGAATATATATTAA
The DNA here is from genome assembly GCA_947685225.1 of Garcia nutans. Taxonomy (NCBI): domain Eukaryota; kingdom Viridiplantae; phylum Streptophyta; class Magnoliopsida; order Malpighiales; family Euphorbiaceae; genus Garcia; species Garcia nutans. The sequence goes on from CANTUV010000039.1 coordinate 59,239,709, forward strand.
TATATATTTAATGTATTAAGGATATATTTTAAAATTTACATTTAATATATTAAAATTATACTAAAATAGTGTGATATTTTTTAATATATATATATATAATATAAGTTTTTCTTTGGCTAAATAATTATAAAGTTTCTGATATTTTGCATATTATATTAGTCAATTCTTGTATTTTTAACATTTAATTTTTGCATCTATCTATTTTTAAATATTAAACTGTTTAGTCTTTCTGTTAATATTTTTATCCTAAAAATATTAATCAACTATTTTGATATTATAAAATAATTTATTTGTCATTCCTTTATATATTTCTTTCTTTATTATTTGTTAAGTCATATTTATTTTTAATTTTATTTATATTTTTTACACATAATTTATTTTAATTTTATAAATATTATTTAAAAATAATTTTAAATAATATAAATAATAATTTTTATTATTTTACAGACAATCTATATATAATATTTATTTTAATTTTATAAATATTACTAAAAATAAATTTAAATAATATTAATAATATCTTTTATTATTTTACAGACGATTTATATATAAAATAAATTTAAAAATAAAATAAATTTAATAAATAATAAAGATAAATATTTATATATAAAATGGCAGCCCGGTGCACGAATGCTCCCTCAATGAGCGGAGTTCGGAGAAGGGTCGTATATAAAATTAAAAATAAGCATGACTTAACAAATAATAAAGAAAAAAAATATAAAGGAATGATAAATAAATTATTTTATAATATCAAAATAGTTGACTAAAAATATTAACAGAATAACTAAACAGTTTAATATTTAAAAATAAAAAAAATATAAAATTAAATATTAAAAATATAAAAACTGACTAGTATAATTTATAAAATTTTATAAACTTTAAAATTATTTAACCTTTTTTTTATTTGGCTTTTTGTGTTTAGTTTAAGTGTTTAACAGGAGCTTTAATTAACGAATGACGTTAATATTAAGTAATGTAGGGATCTCCGCACACAACAAAAGATGTTATGGCTAAAATTTTAGTTATAATTGAGTAAGAAAGTTACTGGGGGGGGGGGGGGGGGGGGGGGGGGGGGGAGGGGGGGGGGTTTGGTGGGTCTAATCCTATCTACTACTAATAATAATAATAATAATAAGGCTAAAGGCTAAACCCACATGGGGTTTCAACCCTTTCCCCATTGGGGTTTCAACACTTTTCCCATGTGCTTTCTCTCAAGTTTTTTTTAAATACTTAATTGCGCAATTAGTGTAATTGGAATTACATAACATTCTAAAAATATATTATATCAATCTCTCCTCATATTAAATTAAATATTATAACAAATCGAAACATTTTAATAGTAAAATGTATTTTTTAATTATAAATTCACAATCCATTTTTTATATTAATAACTTTATATTAAATTAAATTAAAATTAATCAAAATACAGTTTAACCATAAATATATATTTCTAAATAATAAATTTAAAATTAATTTTCATATATCAATTATCTTGTATTTCTTATACTAATCCTATTTTATATTAAATTAAATTAAAATCGACTAAAATATAACTTAATAATAAATATATATCTTTTAAATAATAAATTTAAAATCAATTTTTCTATATTAATATATATATAAGCTCTAAATTATACATTTTTGAAAGTTTATTGGGTAGATTGCTTGTTAATTGGAACATAAATTGTATTTTATCTTTGTGGAAATAGACAAAAAATTAATAGATAAAATAATAAAAGGGAGTATTTTTATTTGTAAATATTGATTGGAATAACATTGGAATTCCTATTATTACCCAACAATAATAACATGCCATTTGGGACTAGATATTAGGCCTTGGCACGTCCTCTACATTCCATTTTTATAATTTAATAAACAATAATAACTATTGAATGACACAACAAATTGCTACCCACGTTAGGACGTGCCCTTATAATTATTATTTTTTAAACAAAATTCGGCTTAAATTAAGGCCATAAGTACATTAAATTTGACAACAATAAGGTTAATTTAGAGCCACCCACTAAAACATAGTTTAATAATAAAAGAGTATTTGGCTTACCCTTACAAATTGATCAAATTTATTTATAAATTTTAAATTTAAATTAATATATTTATTTAAATAATTTTATTTTATAAATTAAAAAAAATAAATTGAGAAAAAAATTTATTATTTTAACATTTATAAACTATAAATTAATCTGATTAAATAATTTATTATATTATACTTATCTATTTTAATAAATACTTGCCATATTATAATTTTATATTATTTTAACAATAAATATATTTATAAGTTATTTTTTTTAAATATATTAGATATTTATTAATCACTTATAAAAATTTAAATATTTATAAATTCATATCAGTTTATAAATTTATTTTTATAAATTAGAATAAATATTTTTTAAGTCTATTTTTTATATATTATCTTTTTTATTTTTATATTAATATTTAAAAAAATAATTTAGAGTAAAAAATTAGTGAAAAACGAAGGACCATGCCAGCTAATTACTATAATCGCGTCTAATTAATTGTCCCTTAAAAGCCAAGACATCTATCTGCATGGGTCATCTTCTCTTTTAATTTCCACTCATTTCTTTAGGAGTAAGTAATCCAATTGAATTGGCAATCCTACGGTGCTTAAGTTATTTCTATTTTTTTTTTCAAATATATTATTTTTTAAAAGATATTATAGAATATTGAATTAATAATCATTTCAATAACTATAAAATTCAATACAAATATATGAAATTTAAATATATTATATTAATAATTATTTAGAAACAGGACGGATCAGGGGGGTCATGGAGGAACAAACGACTTCTTCATCGTCGGTTAAAAGCATATAAGGAGATGTGCTTTTGACCTCCAGTAATAATAGCAGTCAGCAGAGAGACAACTCTCCTTGGCTCGTTGTAGAAGTAAAAAAAATAAAAGAAACAAAAAGAGAGGGAGGAATGAAAGCCTGAGGGGCGAGAACGGACATTATTGATTTACTGACTTCAACATATATTTATCTATTTATTTTTAAATTGATTTATGGATTGTTGGCATGTACAAAGAGCGAGAGGCGAATGTTGACAGAAATGGTCAGGAGGTTTTACTGATGATCAATCGACGGTGAAAATTTTATTCTCTTTTTAGCGAGTGTATAGTTTTATAACTGTTTAGAGAGACCTATAAATACGGGCACCTTTAATGCTTACCATTACTACTGTTTATTGCCTGCACCAATTCTGCCCTATCTCTGCTATTAATGTATTCGCCATTTCTGGACAAATGAAATTTTATATTGATGCCGAGAGAAATATAATTAGAAGCTGATTGCCTCAAAACATGGAATAGATATTAAATTTAGCCAAAATTCCGATTTTAAATTAGTAATATTTATCCTGATAAGGATTTTTGTAATATTTTGATTTTATTTATATGAAATTAAAAAATCTTAAGAATTAATCTGATTGGTCGTTGAGTTTATCTTTTCATTCATTTAAATTTCATTTTCAGAACTAAATCGTAAAGAATCCATTAATTGAAATCCGTGTGATACCACCACTATATTACTGCTAAATAAAATTTGTTTTTTGAGTTTCTTTTTTTTTTCTTGATGGAATGTTTTATGAGTTTCTTTACTAATTCAAAAAAAAATAAAAAATAATATTCATGATTAGAATGGTTCAATTTGCAAGAAAAAAGAAAGAAAGAAAGAAGGATTGATATATAAGGGTCTATTTATTTGATTGTAATAGCCTACCAAATTTATCCTAAAATTATATTTATTTGCAAATGAAATTTAAAAAAAGGAATTTTTTTATAAATTTATGAGAAAATAGTATAAAATTAAACATGTCAAAACATATTTTAAAAAATGACTATTTCAATTTTTTTTTTCAAATATTAGCATGAGAGAAAAAGAATTAATTTTAAATTTATTAGTAATAAAATTATTATATTCTCATCTTATTAATTTAAAAAACTAATTATTTTTTTCAAATTTTTATAAAATATTAATTTTAATAAAATAATTTTTTTAAAAAATAATAATTTGAGTCAGAGGAGAAGAGTATATTTGATTATTCTAAAATCATCATTCATCAAATAAAAAAAAGAAGTGGGGAAAAATGAGAATATTGAGAAATGTGGGGGGTAAAAACAGAAGCAAAAGAGTGGTCAGATACATAGCTGGCAGTGAGGGGTCGTCCGCAAATAACCAAATACAATCCTCTCCTTTCCTCCTCCAATTCTCCCAATCAATACTTCTTCTTCTTCTTCTTCTCATCTCTCTGCTTGCATCGTATCAAATTAGGGTTATTAAGCTTTTCAATTTCAATCTCTGTTTTAGGGTTCTTGGCGGAGTTTATATATACATTTTGCTTTTTTGATGAATTCTTGAGCTGGTGATGACCAATTTTTATTATCCTCTAATTTCGATTTCGAAATTAAAGAATCAGAAACGGAAAGAGAGGTGGTGGTCTGGACATTGATTGAAAAAGAAAGGTACTGATTGATTACTTTGTTTCTAGTTGGAGTACAGGGAAGGAAGAGATCCGGCGGTGGAAATGAGCGCCTCCAGGTTTATTAAGTGCGTCACCGTCGGCGATGGTGCTGTCGGTAAAACTTGCATGCTTATTTCCTACACCAGCAACACCTTCCCTACGGTACTCTCTCTCTCTCGGTTTTCGTATTCTTTATTTCCATCTCTTTCCTTGAAAAGATCCTCTTTTTTTTTGCTTTATGAAATAATTGATTTTCTGGAACACTTTGGTCACTTTTTCGCCAACAATATTTGTTCTATAAGATAAGGTTGGAATTTGAATTTGAATTTCAATTTGGGGGCTCTTCTGCGCATGTGGTACTTAGATAAACTGCTACGAATGCGTGCTTTTTCTTGCTCTGAACTTGTGGAACTAGCTTTATGCGAAAGGAATTCCAGATAATAGGGCTAGGCTTCCTACAGGAAAGTATACATATAGAGATTGTTTACTTTAGTACAGCGGTTTCTTTGTTTGTGCAGTGACATGTTGGCATAATCTTAAATAGTGTGAAACAGTATACATATTCATTCCTAAAATGCTTGTTATACCTCATGTAGTTGGTGAGCTATAACTCTAGCAGTAAAGGGGCTGGTAAAGTGGGCATAGGTTGTAGTTGTAGTTTCAAACTTTAACAAGGGAGAAAAAAGGCAGTGTTCAACTTTGCGATGCCATTATATTGGTTTTTATTCTCTAGTGCTTGTTGATGCCTCATCAGGCCTTGTGATTCCGAGCCTTCTCTTTATGCCTTCATAATCAAATTTTGTTTAGGATTCAAAGTTCAGTGGCCCATTGCTATAATTGCATAATGCTGTTGATTTACTGATTGCTTGCTTTTGATTTACTGATTTATTGCTTGCCTTTTCTTTTGTGAATCAAAACAGGACTATGTACCAACTGTTTTTGACAATTTCAGTGCAAATGTGGTTGTGGATGGAAGCACTGTTAATTTAGGATTATGGGATACTGCTGGTAAGTTTTAAATTGTCTTTAAAAGGTTTTCTCATTCATTTTTCACTTGAGTTAGTTCTCGCTTTATGATTTGTTTATTTATCATATTTGAACAGGTCAGGAGGATTACAATCGATTAAGACCTTTAAGCTATCGAGGGGCAGATGTCTTTATTCTTGCATTCTCTTTAATCAGCAAGGCCAGCTATGAAAATGTTGCCAAAAAGGTTATGTCTCGCCAATGATTGTTTTTTGAGAGTTCCTGTGTCGCTAATTTGCTTGCAATATTTGGGTGCTGATAAACTGTGTGCTGATTTTACCATTTCAGTGGATTCCCGAGCTGAGGCATTATGCACCTGGAGTTCCAGTCATTCTTGTTGGAACAAAGCTTGGTAATATTATAGCTATCATCCAATCTTCTTAATGACATTGGCTTTTCTGCCTTTTCTTAAGATTTCCCCTGCTTAATGGATAATCATTTGCTGCTACTGGGGATTTTTTTTTTTCATTTTAAAATCTGAATTCGTTTGTAGTTAGTTTTGTGCTTGTGGAGAAAAATTGGTTTGAGATATTGTTATAGGAATAAGAGTTCTAAATTTGATGATGTATATGTTCTCTTTTATTGATTAGAATCATGAATTTAGGCTAGGTTCATTAATGTGGAGAGAACCTTTTCTTAGTGTAGATTTTAAAGTGTCATTTGTTAGGAGTTTTCAACAGCATTCCTGGATTTATATTTGTCAATGTATCTAAGTAACAACGAGTCAGATTTCTATTGCAAAATTTGATCTGAAATCAAATCTGAATCTCCTGTTTCGACATTTTAAGGATATCTGAAACAAGTAATATTATCTGAAGTTGAACTTGTCTTATGTCTCTAATCTTTCAATTTGCAGATCTTAGGGAGGACAAGCAGTTCTTCATTGACCATCCTGGTGCAGTGCCCATTACTACCGCCCAGGTAAAGATCTCAACTTCACGAGTTCCCTTCCCCTGTTCCCCGTCACCCCCACATCATCTTCTTATATAATTGTTTGTTCTTGTATTATGCTTTTATCTGAAGGGAGAGGAGCTAAGAAAACTTATTGGAGCTCCTGCCTTTATTGAGTGCAGCTCAAAAACCCAGCAAGTATGGACATCTTTTAATTTTCATGTACCATGGGAACTTTGTTTTTGGGCCTTTCCTTTTGATTGAATGCGTGTTATGTCATAATTGCAGAACGTGAAACTTGTTTTTGATGCTGCCATCAAGGTGGTTCTCCAGCCCCCAAAGCAAAAGAAGAAGAAGAAAAAGGGTCAAAGTACTTGCTCCATATTGTGATGACCTAGGAATGATTAGGTTTGATGGAGAGAAGATGGCCTTTGCAGCCACTTACTGGAGTTATACATCACCTTGTTGCCTTTTTCCATTTCATGCACTTGCAAGCAATCAGGGGGGCCTTGTTGTATAGTCTTGACTGACATTCTAGGGAGTTTCTGTTAAGGCATATCAGATCGTCTGTTTCGGTAATCTCATGATCTGTAATTCTATTGCATTTCTTGTCAAACATGAACATTTATTTGCCTTTTCATGTCTAAATTTGTTTTGTGTATTAACCAGATTTGTGGAAGGTCGCTACTATATTGCAGAATTGTTCTCGCATGAATGCGGTTATTTGGATTAGTGCGCTGATATCCTGTGTACCGATGGTTTGGCAGATTTTTTTTTTTAACTCCACAACTGTTCTACTCTCTGAATTTTGTGAATGTTATGTTGGATCAATAATCAATTTGCATACCCATTTTCAAACTCGGTCTCAGTCCCAAACAGGCCCCCCTCTAGGCAGAGGCGAAGCCAATAGTTAATTATAAGGAGGGCAAATTTTTTTTTAAATTCTTTTTGATATTGAGGTTTGATTTTTCATATATAATAATTATTTTATAAATTTATTAATCTATTAGTAAGCCATTTTTATTTGTAAAAAAAATTAATCAAAGAAAATATAAAAAATAAATTTTAACATATAATATTGATTCAAAAATATTAAAGTATATTAGAATTATAAATAATAAAATGTAAATTTAAAGTAAAGAAAAGAAATTAAAAAATAAAATAAATAAAAGTTTTAATTTTATAATCTTTGATCTTAATTTTATAATCTTTTTTAATTTTTTTAATTGTATTTTTAATTTATTTTTAATTTCTTAATTGATTGGATGAATTTAAAATTAATTTGTTGAAGATTTTAGGATTTTTTTTATTCTCTTGAACTTAGAGATAATTTAAAATTTTAACGGGGATAAATAAAAAATTTTAAAAACTTAAAAAATATATACATATGGATATTTAAAAAAAAAAATTAAAAGGGTAATTGCCCGCCTTCCCATCCACATAGGTTCGCCGTTTCCTCTGGGATTAAACTGAAAAAGACTTTGCAAAGAATGCTAAGTAACTTCATTGTAGTTATAGCTGTTGAATTATGCTTTTCATTTTTTATTATCAGCTGATCACGCACATTGTTGAATTAATACGGTTTAGAACAAGCACTCTAGCCAAGGAAAACGTCATTGTTTAATTGCTAGTGTGAACAATCAAAAATTACAATCAACTCATTTGGTCTGTCTGTTTAGTTGTTTCGTTTGCATTGAAATTTTTAATGCACAAGGGAAATTTTTAGATCTAATTTAGCCTTTCGAAAATAGCATTGAAATATGAACAAGTTCTATGTTTTCATATTTTTTCGAAAATGGTTAAAATTTTATGCTGAAATGTTATTTGGAATGACTGAAATTAAAGAAGGAAAAATTACACCCAACACTGTATTTTAAGTTTACTTTTTTAAAATTACGAACACTACAAAGTTTTTTTCAAATCTACGGATGTGCGCTTTTTCTTTTTTATTTTTACGTTGTTTTTTCTTTTTCTTTTTTTCTTTTTTTGTATTTTTTTAATTTTAATTTTTATGTTTTAATTTATATTTATATTTTTTTATTAATAAATCATTTTTTTATTTTTATTTTCTCATTATACAAAAAATATATATATATATATACATAATATATTTGCAACATATTCACAATACACAAAAAATAATATATTTATAATATATCTACAATATATTCACACTATATACACTATAATTAATTAATATATAAATATTAAAAAATATATATCTATTATATATATAATATAATTAAGCAATATATAAAAATTTTATAATATATAAAAGCTAAAACACAATAAATACACAATATATTTATAACATATATGCAACATAAATATATAAAATTATATTACGAAATGATTTTTTAAATTTTTTTTATGAAATTATGTTATTTTTTTAAAGGTATTATTTTATAAAGTAATATTGAAAATAAATTTAATTTTTATATTTTTTAAAAAAATTTATAATGTATCTATAATATGTCTATAAAACATATATACATTGTAAAAATATAAGGATAAAAATATTTTTATAATTTTATAAATATTTTTAGATATTTTTAAAATTTTTTTATATCAATAATATTTTTTTTAAAAAAATTTAGTTTTGTAGTTAGTTTTGTAAAAAATCAATTAAAGAATGAAAGCATTTTTAGGCTTCTTTTGTAGGGTGTAGTTCTGATTGTTTGCCAGCTTGACCTGTGAAAAAAGAAAAATAATTTACTGAGCAAAAGTATAATTAAGGTCAATTTTGGTTCTTAAAGCGACCTTTAACCAAGTGTTTATTTTCATTAAAAGGAATATTAGAAAAGACTTGATTAAGTTTGAGGAATATGTACACCGACGACTTCATTGAATAATTTAAAATAGATTCAATAAAATACATCAAACGCCTACATACAACAGAGATGAAAGAAACTTATGTTCGGAAAAAAAAAAACAGAGATGAAAGAAAGTCAACTGAGAGACACGAGGATGTCACGCTAGAGGACCAACAACTAGTTATACATCATAATCTAAAATGTTCAACACAGAATTTCTATCAAGAATAATGCACAAAGTTGAGCAACTCTAAAATTTCAGAAAAATCAGAATCAAATGAAAGTAAAAAATTCAAATTCGAATTAGATAATATCGATGCTCTTCCGTGCCTTTCACCTTTTTTGTGAACTTCCCTTTTCTTCTCATCAAATCAAGAAGAGGAATTAAATGCTACATTAGAAAGATTATACAAAGGCAACACTAAACAATTCCTCCCATCAAACCCAAACAATCGGTTAGACCTTTTTGTTCTCAAGTTCAACTCACCTTGCTTTAGACATGTTGCAAGTCAAACCTTGACAGGGTCGTATTTCTCGCCCATTGCGCCACCCTTTTGTTTTTGATACTGAATGTACCTAAGAGTGCAAGCCAAAAAAGCACTTGCAGCTGGATCTGGGGTCAAAGAGTCGGTTTGCATTTCAGTATTGATTAATTCTAATAAGCCCTGGATCGCAGCGCTAGTAATCTGTGGGTTTCCTTTCTCAAAAAAATATAGGTACCTGAAGCATATGTCGACAAGCAATTATTTAATGTAGCAGCTAATTGTTATGTATAACCACGTTTAACTTACAGGGTTGGCCTACTCACTTGTTCAATATTTCAACAAAGAGTATAACTGGTCCACTGCTACCTCTTGTAACATTGGCCATTTGCTGAGCGGCATTCGCGATCCTCAAGGCACGCTTTAGGCAAAGCAGTACTCTGAGATGGGAAGTGTAACAGGAGTTTTTAATTGATGTATGAACATAAATAAAACAAAGAATTATCTGAGAGAAGAAATCCATTATTTTTCAGAACAGAACAAAAGAGCGAACCTTTCTCCATCCTTGATGCCATCCTGGTCATCAACCCAAAATAGATGTGAACATGCATAAACTGCTCTGCACTGATCAGGTTTCTTCAAAAGCTTTGCAGAATACTGGTACAGAAAGAAGACGAATAAGAAGCAATAAAAATGTTTGGCTCAGAGAGAGATAGAGAGAGAATGGTGTAGAAAAGGAATCATGAAATAAGTATATTTACTCCAGTGGCCTTGTGTGTTAGGGTATCCCTGTTCTCAACACCAAATACCTTCATCCTCTGAAGAGTACCAATAATTAGATGTATTGCAGTAACTTGAGCCTTAGAATCCTGAAAGCAAGACATATTGATGTAATTAAATCAATTAGAAGGTACAAATGCAATTTACTGCTCTAATTATCAACTGATTTTCACCAGAGAACCACAGAATCATTCATGATTAGTTACCGCAATTTCTTCTTCATATAATACAAATGCCTGAGTGAAAAATTCATAAGCAACTGGCTCAAGATCGCAGTCATTTGCAGCCTGATTATCAAAGTACAGAAACAACAGAAATCAAAACTAAAATGGTAAATATCCTATAAAAATGAAAAGGAAGAAAGCAAATTGATCAAATCTGCACTGCCACAAGCATTTGCTTTAAGAAGTGTTCTAGAAAGCTAAACAACGAACAAGTTATTCCTTAAACCAAAAAATTGCATCCCAAAAAGTTTTCCATTAATCTGGAAGAGGTGACAAGCACACAGGTGAGTGTGTGTACATGTGAATGTGCGATATACTGCAAAGAAGATGGCAGACTTCTGGTGCAGGTGTGTGACATGCGAATGGGAAGGCCGTAAGAATTCATATATGAATACGGTGAGGAGGCGTGTATAAATGAGTGGGTGGGTGAATTCCCTGTCTGCAGGTATGCACAAAAGTGGGTGGGCAATAACTATCAAAATTTATTTTGTTCTTAGATATCTTCAAAACCAGTTTTTCTGCAGTTCCAAGTGAAAATAAAGACATACCTCAGCACATTGCAAATACAATCTTAAAGCAAGCTCAGGTGATGGAACAGATGAAAGAGCCTCAATGGTCTGAAAAGTACATACTATAATGACTACCAGATAAAGAAACCATAAAAGCATCATATCAACCAAGGATATTGAACCCTTGTTTTGGTCATTATGTATGCGTAATTCGAAATGTGTTATCGAGCAGGTTTAACTAGTTCTGTCTCTAGATGCATCCCATGATACATTATAACAGAAAATAAAGAATGGTTACCTGATTTAGGAGTTGAAAAATTTTCTTTGGTGTTGCAGGAAGTTCTTCTCCCACTATATCTCCATCTTGACCTTGCAACTGCCTGACCAACTGTAAGCAGGAAACAGAATTATGAAGAATGATTCAGCTCAAGAGAAATGTAACCTCCATCAACCTATAAAAAACAAATCTTTCAACTGCTTTCATGTTCTCATTTAATCATATATTCAAAATGCATTAATGGGTAAGAATATACCACATTACAGCAAAATCATATAATATGGACAGCTATATTGTGTGCAGATGCATGTAATATAACATGAGAACAAAAATTAGGCTACCTTTTCAAGCGAACATTTGCCATTCTGCAAATATCACTAATCTGAAAGCCCATGTTTATAAAACAAATTTGATTCTCCCAGCGTTGTTATTGCAAATAAAGTTGATCCTTAGCATTTTAGACCCACCAAAGCCTAAGAACTGCACCGCCGATAACCAATATCGCAGACCAAATAAATTACTAGATTGGGAACTTACTATTTGTCAGAGAACTCTCAGGTTGCATAACTCAATAGTTAAAGGCTTAGACAACTAATATGCTGCAGAAATATAATAGTCATTGCTTGAGAAACCTTTTTGTTCACAAGATGACCAAATTAACAGTATCTTCAGCTTAAACATGGAAACCTAAATAATAATTTTTCAGCCTCCAAAAAATTTGGATCATGGGAAGCTATCAATTAAATTCCTATTTTAGCTGTACTAGGGTTGATTCAAATGATAGTCCCAAATAATGTGCACGGTATGGACATGATATGACAAAAAGGAACCTCTTAAACGTTGTCACATGTAACTGCTAGACCAGTTTTGAGAAATGTCTCAATCATTGGTTTTTAGCATAACCTTGAATAGATGCTATTTGGTCATAAGCAAATAGTGAGAATGAAAAGAGGCAATCCACCAATTTCTGTGAAAGGAAGAAAATACCCTGAGCGCACAAAATATGAGAGGAGGAACTGTAAAAGGCAACCGTTTCGGTCCTCCGGCCATTATATGCTTCCTCACTGTACAAATAATCTGTATGGACAATTTAATAAAAGGAAAAGGATTAGTTCATTGAAGGTGACATGAAACCTTCAGGTGAAAAACAAGTACCAAAAGGTTTTGAATCTCCAAGCTCCAAAATCATGATAAGATGATTGTAACTTTATTAAAATCTCAAATTTTTAGTTACATATTGCAAGCAATATATCGATAGAAGAAGTTATCTATAGCTTCCTTACTAAATGAAGAAAGCACAAAATAGGAATAACAAAAATACAATTTGCAAAATAAAATTATTATGAGATTCAAGTAAATTTAACACAAGTAGTAATTTACATGTCCAGAACCCCCAAGCCACCAACTTACCTTCAACATTTCCTCTGGGTCATCATTGTAAAGCATGTGTATAAGGCGAGCAACAGAATTTTGTTCTTCCTTGAAATCCTCCTCATCAAGCTATTGGCACATATATAACATAAAAAAAGGGTTACTGCATTAGAGTAGCTACAGCAGAAGAGATTAAATTTCTAAAAACATAAGGCCTAAGAAATGATATCACAAAATAGGATATCAAAAGAAGCGTAATCATTCAGTTCAGAATGTAAAAATTTATAGCAAACAACTCTTTAGTATTTACCTCATCTGCAGTAGCTCCATCCAAATCCTTAATCAGGCCTTTTATCAATTCAAATAACACCTCAACCTACAAAGAGAAAAAGAGCACACTTACCAAATTTTCAAGACTATGTTGGCTACAATTTAAATAAGTAGAGCAGATCTACCTTATCATCACTAGAAATGTATGTATCATTTTTCATGATGCTTTGGATGATAACCATGGCCATGAGCTTGTTAGTATCATTGTCAAGGCGGTCCATGACACGAGGATAATTTGAAAGAGTTAAGGCAGTTACAACATCATTATATTTATCCAAGGGAGCGCTCAGAAGTGCAACAATTTGCTTTGTAGCTCTGCTGTCTTCAAGTTTTGGCTTGCCAGAAAGCTTCTTTACACATGCTCCCTGAAAGTAATTTAATTTAAAAAGCTATATTGGATGCTTCAAATGTCCATGGTTGGCTTGAAGAGAGTGAAGACATAAAAAATAAGCACTGATAGAGAAAATCTTATAGATATTTAGAAGATTGAGATATCTATATCTACACAGAGAAAGCATACCAGCACTTGATCTACATAATCCAGCCGATCAGGATGCACATGAAGTGTAAATGTAAGGAGTGATAAATACAAAGTAATAGCTCCAACAATTGGCATATCAACCTGTGCTTCTATCACCTGCCATAGAATTAAGGCAACACAATAAAAAATTTTCCACATTCTTAATCAGATATATCAATAGCGAAAAACAGATGCCAAATCCATTCTACTTAAGTGATAATATAGTGTGTAATTTTACTTCACTTTTATATCTTCACAAGCTAGTAGTTCTAGCCCTTAGCTGAAAAAGCCAACTTACATTAGGTGCAGGCTATCCTACAATATATATAAAATTAAAAGAGAGAAAAAACATAGCACCGAAATAGGAGCTGCTTCATAAAAATATTATAATCTTGGGTTACTAACCTCAATTGAATTTAAAAAATATATAAAACGTTGAACAACAGCACATGCATATGAGTTGTATAAACACCATCCAAGTGTTGGAAAATACTTGAAAGAAATAATTTTTCTCATAAAAGAAAAAAGGTTTACCTTCCCAATCGCATTGCTCAATTTAGCAAAAGCTTCTACTTGCAGGAACTCTGGTAAAACCTGAAATAAAGAACCATATGGAATGAAAATATAAAAGTAGAACTTGTAAGGGTAATATAAAGATGACTCACATCTTCACTTGAAGCAGCATAATTAGATAATCTCTCCATTAATCGTGACAGCACTGCCTTGACATCAACTGTTGGCTGAAATCCCATAAGGGGTTGGACAGGGGTAATGTGTTAATAAGAATACCTTTATCAATCTAGTCCATGATCCACAAGATGCACACTAAAGAAAAGATCAGAAAGTGCTGGTTCCTATTTGAGAAAGAAATACAGAATTTTTTAAGTGTAATACAATCTACCTGCAGCTGAGGGCAAGCCATCAATAATGGGTCAAGAGTCTGCAAGTGGTACTCATCTGGAAAGACCTGGATTATGCAATCCATCAAATAATATTGTGCAAGCTCATCTTTGCAGTTGACAACCTGTGTCGGCATAGTAAAATGCAGATTTGAAGCCTCATCAGATACCACATTGTGACGCTGTATTTTTCTACAAGATAAAAGTAAGCAATGACACAAGACCTGCATAACCGGACCTGCTCTAAAACTCTGGGAAGAACAGTGTCTCTGTACATTTCAAGGTCCACGCCTTCTATCTGGCTAAGAACGTGAAGATTCTTTCCTACCTAACAAAGAAAGAATACATGTAATTCTTACAGGAGCACAATATATCAACATTTCTTCATGAGTAGATATAGATTATCAGTGTACAAGATCACGTAGCTCGCTTCTTTCCTTCTCCTGCTTCTCTCTTACTCGAGCAGGTCCCTGCAGACCAGAAAGCCCAATTGAAGGCCTCAACTCAGGATCAACAAAGAGAATGAATGATCAAACACCAAAACACCTGCATGGCCAAAAATCATGCTCTCATGATTCATTTTACCCGTATGGCATGCAAGTACTATGGTGCTATTCAAATAAAAAACATAGTAACATGCAAGAGTTTACAGATATACAACAAACCTGATATTGCATTCGAACCCACAGTTTATTCATCTCAGTAAAATTTTGTAGCACAAAATCTACAGCATCCATGGCTGTGTCGTCTTCTCTGCAGAAATATATGATCAAATTTAAATGCATTAGGCTTATGTCAAGAAAGAAGAGGGAATAAAAGTCAAATTCAGAGGAATTATTTGCAAGCCATATTTATAACTTGAAATATTAAAAAAGCTAAAAACTCCAGATCTTTGCGACATCAAAATGGATCTCTATGAAAATAAAATATGATGTTACAGCGAAAAATAGTGTGGGCAGAGTTTAACAATCAAAGGAGTAAAGATTTAACCTAATAAGTATGACACTTGAGAAAGGTTTAAGCCTGCTCTGATAAGCTATTCTAAAATCATAATGAAGATCTACTTGAGCAATTATTGACTCGTCGAAAAATAAATTACTCTAAGATGCTTTTGTATATTGAACAGTGTTAATATCAAATGCTGTATTTAATGTAGTGAAACTTTTTCAAATTTCAGGCACAAAACAAACAAGTTGAAGAAGCCAATTCCTGATGATATTCTTACCCTGCATATTCAGAACCAATATCAGGCAATTTATCTCTACTGACTTGAGCAAGGTAACTTCTAACAAACAGTCCTCGAATCGGATGTTGAACACCACGACACATCTCCACAAGATCCTTAAGTACATCCTTAGCGGAAGCCTCCTTCGATTTGATGTATACTGATCCTACCGTACATAGCAGATACCTGGTAAATATTTCAACGATTGGTCTCCATTTTCACAAAATCCAAAAAATTAAACAAAACAAAAAGCGTAAAAGTATTTGCAGGAGTGTTAAGGTGTCACTCACAATCTAGGCAATATATTGCCAGCATGCTGTACAAGTTCATACAAATCAACAACCGAAACACCATGCCTATTCTCGTCCTTGAAGAATATCTCCAGCTTCCTTAATTCATCGAAAGCTCTCATATCTAAAATCCATCAAATACAAACAAAATCCAATCCAATCACAACGAAATCAAATTCACAGAAACAACATCGATCACAAGGAACTTAAGACTTACACAGATCATAATATTTGTGAGGTGAAAGTTTCGAAGTTCGGAGCTCCGAGAGCATCTGAGCAGAGTATTTGAGAGCCTCTTTTAGATTATTGGCGTCCTGAGAATGGAATCAAAACCAAAATCAAAAGAATTCTCAAATTAGGAAATACGAGATATGCGAAATTGTAATTACACTAATAGATGAATACCAAAGCGCGATGCATATAAAAGGCGTTGTGTTGAATGCTGGCAATTCCTTCTGCAAGCCATTTTTCTTCGTCTTCTACTCCGTCTAAGATCATCCTCTTTATCTGTTTGGCTCAGAAGCTCTCTCACAGTAACAGAGCTACTGCGCGCTGATGAATTGTGATTTGTTTGGGATATTGGCCTATTGCTTGGTTTCTTTTTTTTTTTTTAACCTTTTTTTGGCCTAACCGGAAACGCCAACGGCCAGAGAGCAAAGCCAAAGTAGTTGAAAATGGAGCGCTTTGATAAATAATTTGTTTTATTATTTATTTATTTATTTTTTCTATCCAAAAGATAGAATAAACTGTAATAACAATAATGGTGCGTTATATGAAAATTAAATTATAAATCTTATTTTTATTTTTTTTGTGGGCAAATCTTATTTTTATTTGATTGTTTCAACTTTTATTCTTATGCAATAAGGTTAGTTTTCTATATATTCATTAATTGCCTAAATGCTTGGGTTAGTTTCAAAAAGATGAATCTATTTAAATAATATTTTTTTTGTTTTAAATTTTTTT
This sequence comes from Garcia nutans, assembly GCA_947685225.1. NCBI lineage: Eukaryota > Viridiplantae > Streptophyta > Magnoliopsida > Malpighiales > Euphorbiaceae > Garcia > Garcia nutans. The sequence continues at coordinate 59,256,808 of CANTUV010000039.1, forward strand.
CTGTGCGTTTCTAATTATTTGAAATAAATTTAAATATAATTTGATTGAAATTGGGTCATAGTATTATTGAACTAATTACTATTTCATTTATTATTTTTTTTTCATAAAATTACTAAATTTAACTTAAAATGTTCTCCGTCCATAATTCATAAACACTTTCAACTTTATAGTAATAATTAAAAAATCATTATATTTATTAGAAATGTAAATAACATATTAATAGTGGGTAGATTATAATTCGAGATAAATAAAAAAAGAAAATATGTCTGTGACAAAGCTATATTATTTATTGAAGTGATTTAATTTCAAATTTATATTTTGTGAACATAAAAAATATAATTATTTATAAAAAATAATTAGATGGAAATTATTTTTCAAAATAATATGAAATTTCATTAGAAATTTGTCAGATTAGATTTCGAAATATATAGGCCTGACTTGAAATAAAACTATAAAAGCATAAACTTATATCTTAACATACGATGAATCAAATTTGTATTCCATAAGTACTAGTAGTTTTAGCTGGTCTAGAGAATTACCACTATTAGAGCAGTCATCAAGACAATGTCAAACTTAAAATTCAATTACAAAGAAATCGAGTCTGAATTTAAAAATGTTAAATTTTCTAAAATTCAGTTTGCTAGCCTATAATTTTCTTTACAGGTCTAATTATAAGTATTCAATTTACTGCACAAAGCAATTAAATTCAAAGATAATTTCTTGATATTGACATCCATTAACAAAAATGAATTGCGTGCACGCTTTATGTATCCATTCTTTTAAATTTTTTTAGTGTTAGTCTTAATAGGTGTACTAATATTTAATTAGAAAATGTTTGGCAGGGGATTAGGTGAAAACTAAGAATATTAATACTCAAACATTTCTCTCTATCTTGTTTTTGTCTTCTTATTTATTTCTTTAATTCAACATGTTTAATCATATAGGCTTCTGTTCCTTAATTGTAATTTTTGTAATATTGTTTATAAGATTTTTTTTAATTATTTTTTATAATGTATTTGACTTGTCTTTTACTGTAATTTTCAGCATGGTTGTGTAGTGTATTAAATTGAAAAACAGAGGCTTTGAAGTTTGAATAGTCTTATGTGTTCTGGATTTTTTTAAAATAGCATTATTTTAACTCATCTATGAAGCTTAGATATAAAATGGGGTTAGAGAGTTTGTTCATTTGATTGAAGTCGAAGGAGAAATAATAATGATTCATAAAGGAATTTCGTTAAAGGAATTTCGTCAAAGAAATTGAATGAAATATATTGCAGGAAACAGATATTTCTAGCTAGATTTGTTGCTGATCAATTATCAGAAATGGTCAATGTTCAAGCTGTTTATGAGGGGAAGATTGTCAAAAGGAGAAGTTATACTGATATTAATGAAGTTTCTTCTATTCAAGCTGTTCTTCCAGAGTTCAAGTTGAATCCAGCGCCTGAATTTTATTCTGATGATAACCATGCTAGTTTAACAGAAGCTGAGGCACTTGGCTATGGTGAAACCAATTCCTTTGCAGGTCAAAGCTCTGAAAATGTTTCAGTAAATAATAATATTGCTAGCCTGAAAGATGGAAATGGTTATAAGCAGAAAATTAGTTTGAAATCCATTTCAATAATCAGAAGAGAGCTGCCAGAAACAAGTTTTGGTTGGCCTCTTCGTCGAAGAATCTTCCCTAAAGGTCAGGACGGTTTCACAAGATCAAAAGCAAGAAGTATGTCTCTTATTGAATGGGTAGCGAGTCAACCCACTCGATCATCTGAAATAATAATCGAGAAACCAACTGATTCAAATTGAGATGAAGCCAACATGTCCTCTGAAAATGATATATCACTTCATTCACTTGATAGAAGCAGCAATAGAGAAGATGAGGAGTCTGGTAAAATGCAGGAACCGCTTTCAGTTTCAGGTTCATTTTCTGCAGTTACAGAAGAATCAACACAATTGACACTTGGTTGGCCTCTTCCCAGCATAAAGACTTCGACAATTTTCGATTCTTTGGAAGAATCTGAGTCTAGCTGTGGAATGAGCCTAACCGACAATCAGCACAGTCTACTCCCAAATCCCAAATTAATTTGCCTTTACCAGCACCAAGAGAGCTACCAATGAAGCTGGAGCTTGTCCTCAAATTAAAATCACCTGGTTGCAAGCAGTTCAGTTATAAGGAGCTTGAGAAAGCAACCCATAAGTTCTCTGCAGGTTCAACTGTCTCTTTATTAATCAAGACATTACTCTGATAAGCAAGTATCCAAGTGATATTCACATAAAGTTAACTTTTATGCAGGGAACTTGATTGGAGAAGGTGGATGTAGCAATGTATATAAAGGATGTCTCTGCAAATGCAAGCCAGTGGCAATAAAGGTTCTAAAGCAGTACAAGAAAGCTTGGAATCATTTTTTCTTGGAAGTAGACATTATGTCTTCATTAAAGCACAAGAATATTACAAATCTGATTGGTGTATGCATCGAGGATGATCATCTAATTTTGGTCTATGATTTCTTGTCCAAAGGGAGCTTAGAGGAAAGGTTACAAGGTGATATTCTGTGATGTTGCTTCTTTAGAAAAGATATCAATTTACTTACAATTGAATCATAAAATGTAATTGCAGGCCATGAGAAGTCTAGACTGCCATGGAAAGTGAGGTTCAAAGTGGCCATTACAGTTGCAGAAGCTTTGAATTACCTACACAATGGATGTTCTCGCTTGGTCATTCACAGAGATGTGAAGTCCTCTAACATTCTGCTGTCCGGCGACTTTCAGCCACAGGTACTATATTAGACAAATTCCTTGAATTCAAAAACATCTCTAGGACATTCACCATAGTAAACAATGTCTCATTCACTTCCCACAAACAGTGCACAAAACTTAAATTTCACCAGAAGTCAAGAACTGCAGTCATGATACTGTAATGAGTTCCATTTCATGCAGTTATCCGATTTCGGCCTTGCTACATGGGGATCTGAAGATGCAGCCTACAAAACAAGCAGTGATATTGTTGGAACTTTTGGGTATATAGCTCCAGAATATTTTATGCATGGAAGGGTCGGTGGCAAAATTGATATATACTCATTTGGTATAGTTCTTCTTGAATTGTTAACCGGAAAGAAGCCAATTGGTTCTAGAGGCCAAAAAGGACAGGAAATCTTGGTTATGTGGGTAATCAATTCATTGTTTCACTGCTTTATGATGTTATATTCTTAAAAGAAGTAACTGATTTATACTAAATTCAGACAATGCCAATGCTAGAAAGTGGGAATTTAGAAGCATTAGTGGATCCAAACTTAGGCGAAGAATTTGACTTGGTTCAACTGCATAAAATGGCTCTAGCAGCAACCCTCTGCATCAAACAGTCACCAAAATTACGTCCCAAAGCAAGCCAGGTACTACAGTGCAATTTTCATAGCGTAACAGTTACAATGCATGAACAATGGTAGGACCTTTAGGTGATTAGTTAAGCCAAAGATCATTATCTAATACTGAAATCAAATAACATTGTCTTTGTTTCAGATATTAAAGTTGTTAAGAGATAAGGAGGATGTAAGAAAGTGGATGAACGAGTATGTTCATGATTTAAAACAGTCAAGTTATGAGGAATCTGATGAACTTTTCCCAGAACATGGGAACAAACTGAGCTCAGATTCATCAGTTCTGGTTATGGATGATGATGTTTCTCATTCAATAAATAGTGGTGATGATACAACATCTCTAGCAAGTTTGGAAAGAAGACATCATATTCGATTAAAGGACTACTTGAAAGAAAGGCAAGATTAATCATCATTATTCATTTATTTTTTTTAATTTTTGAGGGTTTGGACACACAACTGAAGAAGATAATTTTTTCTTTTTCTATTGTAGATAAAATGAACTTAAGCCCAGTAAAGGAAAGCTCCATACTTCTCTCATAGGAAGTTTCTATGACAAGTTTTGTTTTGTTTTAGATAAAGGTTTATGTTTATTTTTTTCAGGGTGTTATTATAGGAAAAGAAAATCGATTCTGAATTTATTGCATAGAATAACATGTACCTATGAGGTGTAAAAGCTCTAATGTCACATTTTCGACCAATTTAAATCATAAAAGTTCATTACAAGATCAAATTGGCCCATTTTTGCTTTGGTTTTTATAGTCAATAAATTAAAAGGAAAAAAAAAGAAAAGATAATTTTATGAATTTTAAAATCACGTAACTGCAAAATGAAATTGTAAAATCAACCTTTCAGTTATGAATTAAGAATATATTACAATTAAAGATCTTAGTAAAGTCGAAATTTATGCCCTTTAAGATTTTCCTTTCATATCCACTAATTTTCTCAGGAACCAAACAACAATACAATTAAAAAGGATAATAATAATAAATAAATAAATAAAAACACTTAACCTAATCACCAAAGCTATAATGGCCAATGTCCATTGCTGAAGCCAAAGTTTTCCATTGGAAAGCTCATGAACATGTTACAGCAATCGCACTGCACCATTGTGTATAAAGTATTAATGTGCTCAATAAACTTCTATCCCAATTTAATCAATGGAAACTCAAAGGTCAATTCAATTGAATCTTGTCAAATTCAGTGGATTTAACTTGCAAATCCCTTGGACAACTTAAAACATAAAGACATGAATAAAAAAGTATTATTCTTAGAATATGTAAATATATTTTTTTAAAAATTTATTCAACAATCAATTTAAGTTGACCATTTAAAAATAAATTGAGTTTTTATCTTTTCTCATCACTGATTATTTGCAATCTCACTTAGCTCTTCAAAAGTTACTAGAAGCAATTTCAAAGAAAAAAGTGTCATGCGCTTTCACCGTATTCAAAGCATAGACCAACTGATTGAAACCATCAGCTTAATATTGATATTTACAAGGTACCCACAAAAAGTAGTGCAAAAATATTTAGGCACATAGAGACAAAAAGAAACAGAACCAACTCATGCACTCTCCAATTTTTCACTTCTTTCTGGTCACCCCAGACAAAAAGAAACAAAATGCTTCCACGAGAAAGGCTTCAACATCAGGTGAGTGCATGCTTGTGTTCTCATATACATGGTTCTAAATATATTTAAGCTGTTGAGATAGAAGTCAGTTTACCCTCCTTTCCTCAGGTCTTATGAATCAAGAGGACCTACTGTTAAGACTCTTTGGCCACAATATTCCTCCATTTATCTTTGAGATCAGCAGGAGTTCGACTTCCATCAAAAACATGACGGCCAAATTCCAAAATTTTTCTCCAAGGAATATTTTTGTTCACTTCCGTTGAAAATTTACGTACTCCTTCCTGTCACATACGAATAGATGTCAGCTACCAGGATATCAAATCTTGAGTGCTTTCATCAACTCAATTATTACAAAATCAATATCATTGTCCTTCAAAAAACTGTTGCTCTATTTACCTTGGTTCCCATAAGGTTGCAGTGTTTTCCAGAACTGCCTTATGGAAACCAAATTAACTAAAGCAACAATTGTTTGACTTGATGATGTAGATTAGCATGGTTTCAAGTCTTAATCAATGAATTGAAGTAATTGAAATTGTTGCATGTGAAATCAAATGCCCTGCAGTTAATAATCATAGCATCTATGGACATTATTATTTACCCAAGTTAGGTTGCTTTACGCAGAGAATCTGAAGCACCTGTCTTCTGTTTCCTAATAAGAAATTTTGCCTCTTATGTATTATAATATAAATCAATGTGTACTGTTCCTTTATATATCACTCTTTGGAGTTGGGAGAAAATTGATGAATGGGATGGCATTGTGTCAACCTTATGGAGGGGCTCCCAAAAGGTTGTAGTGTTTGTTAAACTGTCTATTGCAATATCAAATCTAGGAAAGTTTGTGTTCCAAAAATGCATAGAAGAGCAGGTATGTAACCAAAATCAGATGATTCTCTCAGTCACATCTATTGTGAAAGATGTTCCAATAAAGTAGAGAAGTCATGTATGTCCCTTCATACCCTTAACATTTCTTCCTCTTCAGGAGTCCAATGCATCCTTTTACGCTTTTCACGAGCAAATGACATGTTTGTCCTGCAAAGTAGTGAAAGAACACCTTTAACTAATGATTACCAAATATTAATCATGCAGCAATACTATTTCACTCAATAATGAGACTTAACAAAAAACATGTAACCAAATTTCTTAGAATGAAACAAGAAAACTTACACTTTCTTAGCATGCACCTGGGATTCTCTTGACCTTTTCAAACGATTAACTTTCTTGTTTTGCTTCTCATCTTCTTCTGGTGCAATCGATGATTTCTTTTGGGACCTTTTCAAAGGACTGATTTTATCACTTTGGTTCTCAGCTTCTTCTGCAGTGCTGGGTGGATGAATTGATGATTTCTTTTGGGGCCTTTTCAAAGGACTGACTTCATCATTTTGGTTCCCAGCTTCTTCTGCTGAAGTGATGTGTCCATGAATTGGTGATTTCTTTGGGGACCTTTTCAAAGGACTGACTTCATCATTTTGCATCCTAACTTCTTCAGCAGAATTAGTGTGTTGATGAAGTGGTGATGTCTCTGGCGAATCAGCAATCTTATTCTTTCTTTGCCTGACAGAATGAATTCGCACTGCAAGAGTCTCAGTATCTGAAACAGCCATTTCAGGCTCATCTAATGCTGCATGCACCTGAGATTCGCTTGACTTTTTCAAACGATTAACTTTCTTGTTTTGGTTCTCAGCTTCTTCTGGCGCAGTGGGTGGATGAATTGATGATTTCTTTTGGGGCCTTTTCAAAGGACTGACTTCATCATTTTGGTTCCCAGCTTCTTCTGCTGACGTGGTGTGTCCATGAATTGGTGATTTCTTTGGAGATCTTTCCAAAGGACTGACTTCATCACTTTGTATCCTAACTTCTTCAGCAGAATTAGTACGTTGATTAAGTGGTGGTGTCTCTGGTGAATCAGCATTCTGACTCTTTCTTTGCCTGACAGAATGTACTTGCTCCGCAAGAGTCTCAGTATCTGAAACAGACATTTCAGGCTCATCTAATATTGCATCTCCACCAGTATATGACACTTTGGCTTCGGGTGCATCATTATGCATTTCCTGTTTTTCCTCCCTGACTTGGTTTCCTTCAGGTGCTTTTATGGTTTCAGATTTTGTACCTGCTGATCCATGAAAAGCAACATTGCCATCAATAATAGTCTCTTCTTCAACACAGTGAGCATTTAAAGATTCTGTTTGCTCTTCATCTTCAAAAATTTCCTCATCTTGCTCATTATCAATTTGTTGCTTATCCTTTTCTTGCCCCATTCTATTCAAATCAATATTGCATTTTCTTTCCTCTGTAATTGGTATGCCATTCGAACCATTCCCTTTCGCCATCTCATAATTCTTCTTCTCTTTATCATCACCACCCTGAGTCGGTTTGCGCGCCAGAAAGTCCCCCAAAGCTTTCTTAGCCAACATAGCCTTTTTCCTCAACTCTTCACTGATAATCATTTGAAGTTTGTACCAACAAAAAGGACAATAAAATTTTCCCTCTTCATCATAACTTGGCTTACTCACGATACACTCTTCATGAAGAGCAGTTGGACAACCAATTTCAGAACAAAACAGCAATTGCCCTCCAATATTGCATTTTAAGCAAATCTTTTCCCCTAACCTATTCATATCATCTTCTTCTTCACAAACATTTACCTCATCATCCACATTAGTTTCTACTCCATCACTTTGACTTGATTTGTCTGTTGAAATCCTATCATCTTCCGCATTTGAGCTATAATCCTATAACACAATTATCATGTATTATTATTTCTAACATAACAATTTCCACATCCTTCCAATTGAAACCAGGTAATAACGATTAATGAATTGCAACGCAAATACACAGAGACAGATAAGAAGAGGAAACTCACCGGAGTAGGAGAAGGTAGTCGACTTGTGGTGACGGTGGCTGGGGACGATGGTTTAGACGATTTGCAGAAGCGAGGCTTCACGCTTCGTGTTTTAGTTCTCATTCTTTTGATTGAAGAAGTCGATAACAGAAATTCTAGGGTTTTCTCTTTACCATTACTGATATTAAGTGATGAGACATGAAGATTCTAGTGAAATACGGCCGTGAAATTTGTCCCCGTTAAAGAATAATTTGAAACAACTGTGCAATTCTATTTTCACATTAGAAACTGATAATGGTATGCATTTATCAAGTTGAAAAATATTTAGAAACAAAGGCAAACAGCCTCAGCAGCAACAAATAAAGCTAGAAATTTTTTGTTACATCTAATTTGCCCTCCACCTGTTATCCGAGTCATTATCAGTTCATGACTATGTGACAGCTTCAATTGTATTTTCACATTTTTTTTAGAAATTGGATAACATAAGTTATATGTTAATTTTGAGAATTATTCATAGTAAATCTATTTCACATTTTGATTGTTTGCTAGCTAGAAATATGCAGAAACAGTTCGCACCTAGTCTCATTTTGTTTCGGATAAACATCAATTGGATTAGGCAGCCAATCCAATTACTATCCATCAAGATGAAAATTTTATTTTTCAATCCCATCAATTTAAACCAATATAATCATTCAACAAGTCGAATTAACAATAAAATTATTTAATTCAGACCATTTACTCATCCCTATCATTTGCTTTATATCATGACAATAAAAAGAACTGGAACCACTAAAATTTGAGTTTCAACATTACATCAGCAGAATGCAAATCAATTTATCTACGCTATAAAGTGGATGTCAATAGAAGCTATAATTGAAGACAAACCTTTAAGTCAAGAAAGAATAATAACAATTACAATTCTTTGGTTTCATTTAACTGTACATCGTTGCTTAATCATCAAATCCCAAACTCAAACACGTACTACAATCTCCGTCAGCTGCCCCAAGCTGAAAAAAATGAGGCACCTGGTACAACAAATCGGCAAAATTTCCCAACAAATGGTTGGCACTAAAATGGAATTGTATAGGGTAATGCCCAGATATCAACCCCTGTTGGGTGGCTAGCCATTGGCCAAGTGGTAGAACTTTCATGGCATGTTTCATCCCGCAGAGTTTTGTGCCTTTTACATTGAGGTCTTTCTTGCATTTTCGTCCCAAAAAGCCACTGTTGATCATCAAAATTGTCTTGATCCATAGGAGGCGGAACCCACTCCTCAATCAAAGCTTTGTAAAGTGATTCTTCTCTACCCTTCCCATGTGACAAAATGCCAGTAGAAGTTTTGGATTTCAATTTTGCACTACAAGGTGCTTCAATTGGTCCAGAGGTGATGATGCCTGTCTTGGAGTTGATAGTTGGGCACTGTTCTGTAGCAGGCACATGGATAATTTCCTTCTGCTGAGGAAGAGAATCTGACTTTCCTTCTGTAGTTGGGCACTGCTCCCCACTCGTAGATGCATTGACACCCTTACGAATTTGCAATGGCAAGCGAATTCTGATAACATTCCCTGCTTGGAGATCAAAGACAATTTGTGAACATTTAGGACACCATTCATCTAATCATATAAAGATCAAATAAAGATCATTAAATAAATAGCAAGTCAACACACCATTTCTTTTGATGCCATCAAACGACAAACCCTCCCCTTTCCTCTTACTGCACCGAGTGCTATCTGGTGAATAGCAGAGGCTCTGAGAACAACTCACAGGTTGCTCATGTTCTTCTGTCAAACCACTCCTTTCACCTTCCTCCTCCTTTCCCTTTGGAAGGGAGCCTTTATCCTGTTGGTTATATGTATCAACTATACAACTGCCTTCCTTGTTTTTTCTATCCTTATTCCTTTGTTTCTTCACCTTCTTCTCCTTTTTCTTTTTATCATATTCTGTTATGGCCTTACCCCCATCCCTCTGGAGCTTTGGGATACCAAAATAACAATTTTAGTAGAGGGAAGAGGAAGACCAAAAGAATACGAATGACCAAACCAATGAAATCAGGGAACCTTCAGAAAGCAACATGAATAACACTTGCCAATTTATCACCCACATTACAGGGGACAAAATCCTAAGTGCCATAACAAAATGGATCGCAAGAAACAAATTTACTCTGGCAAGCTACATGCCAATGCCAAAACCTATTTAACTACACTCAGGAAGGTTGCAAGTTTCTTGAACTTGGATGAAAAATGCTACAAAAATTTATATTTAAATTACAATGGGGTGAAAAATCCCTTGAACTGGGATGGAAATGCAAGTTTCAAGGTATCACTAAAAAAACCAGTATCAAGTAGTCAAATTTCAATTAGTGAAAGTCAATTATATATACAGAACCAAAATATTAAAATAAATCATTTCATGTAGATATCCATTGGTCTCCTATTTATATATAGATATAACTGTGTAACTCTCAAGTGAGATTCACATAAAATAAATTGGATTAACATTTCCGCTCCTTAAAAACAATCAACTTCTGAAAGCTACCACGTAAGTTGCATAAAATTTATCTTTGAATAAAATTAGGGAACTCATCCATTCTGAACCAAACAAAATCCATCTTGAACCTCCACCTTAGCGGACTAACTAGGAATTGCTAAAGATTGACCTATCCTGACCTAAAACTCGAACAGAGTAAAAAAATCTATAAAAAGAGAGATGTTCTTTTTCAATGATGCACGAATACATACATAAATAGATTCCATCATTCAATAGCATCTGTACAAGCATCGAATTAAATACGAGAATTATAATTTTTGTTCTTTAAATAAAAGATTTAAAACCAGTTGAGCATGCGCAAAAACCAAATTTGCTCAACGAACCTTAATCGATTCGCTCAAGGCCTCACCACGCGCTCCGTTCCTCAGATACCCTAGAGGCGGGTATGGAAAGCACCGCGACATTGCTCAATCTCTTTGTATGTAATAGACAAGAATCTAATTCTTCAAGGAATCGTTAGGGTTTTTTTTACCAAAAAGAAAAGAATCGTTAGGATTTTATGCAAAACTGTATTAAATCCCCAAACCTTCAATAACAGAAACCCTTTTATCCAATTGCGACTGTAAACTCGAGAATTAGGTTTTCTAAGAGAAGCAGAGAAAATATTTTTACGAATTCCTAATGAATGACGAGAGAATAGAAAACAGGAGGAGGATGGGCTCTATATATAGAGCGACCGACTTTAGAATAACCTAAGTTGGTTAATTTTTTTTACCGATAATACCCTTGGAATCCATTTCGCCGGCGCTAACAGATAACCAATTAAAAGCTGCCACGTAAAACGAACTGGAGGCTTCACCTAGTCTGCCTGTCTGCGTTATTAAACCCTTGCTAAGCCCAAAAGGCCGGACCTATAACCAAACACACAGACTTACAGAGCAATTTTGATTTGGTCACGATGAGAAGAATCGATGGACTCGCCACCCTGGCCCGAGCCATTACCTGCGCCGGAGCCCACGGTCAACACCCAGTTGTTCAGGCTGCGATGACGAGCACATGGTCGAGTTGGAATTCCTCGTAGAGAATTTCTAGTCGTTTTGGAATATCAAGCCCCTCTGTTACGCTCGGTATTGCAGGGACCATGTTCTTCTCTGTGGCGGCGCCGTCTCTGGTGCAAGATGTTCACGCCAAGGAGCTACCACGGGCTGAGAAGTTTCTTCCCAAGGATGTCGTTCTCTACCAGTACGAAGCTTGCCCTTTCTGCAACAAAGTTAAAGGTATTTTTCTCCAAGTAAAGTTGTACATATAATGTGATTGTTATGTTGTTGATTGTTGAGAGAGAAATTTTTTGTAATTGAAATAGTAACAAATGAATTCCATAAAATTTTGTTGAATTTTATTTTGAATCCTACATTTTTAAAAAGTTATTCGCTGTTCATTTCAATTCTGCTTGTAATTTTTAAATGAATTTTACAATTCTAACAAAACAATATTAACGACAAAAATACTCTTATTTTTCATTTACTAATAAATTTTACATTTGTAATTTATATTTCATTGAATGCCAAAGAGAAAAAAAAAAACAAAAAAAGGTAAAGTTCGATCTTGATTAATGGTCACTAGTGATGAACTACTATGATTGCTTGTTGACAAATTGATTTATTTTATTTAGAATCAGAGCAGGTGAGAGCTAAGTTGAGCTTATATATGGGAGAAAGTATCAATACTTTTCTCCTTTTTACACCAAATATCTTAATGCTTATAAATGGAAATTTTATTTGGGCAGAACTTCTAGGAAAATTTCAAATATCATGAAAGTAATGCCTAGAGATGTTTATTTGGTGAAACCAATTTGAAAGGCATCATATCATTTTCCATATTGTTCTTTGGAAATTTTGTAGTAAAGACTGAAAAGGTTGCAAAATTTATTAGGGAGTGCTAAACTGGTGTTCTACCCAAGCCGATAGTAGAGCTTGGGAATTGTTATGGTTGTTTTAACTTGGAATTTAGAGTATGTCTGCTGTAATTTTGTTGGTCTTAGCTTCTTTAATTTGCAGCCATGTTGCACTTTTGACCCTTTTTTTTGTTTTTTCTTCTCTCAGCATTCTTGGACTATTACAATATTCCGTACAAAGTAGTGGAAGTAAACCCTATCAGTAAAAAGGAAATCAAGTGGTCTGATTATAAGAAGGTGCCTACACTAAAAGTTGACGGAGAACAGATGGTTGATTCTTCAGGTGATTGATCATTCATTTAATTTGTTTTGCCTCCAAAGAATGAGAGTGATAATCAAATTTAGTGTTATTTTTTATAAGTGTTCATGACATTGATATGTTCTACGGCACAGATATAATTAACAAATTGTTCCAAAGGATTCATCCAGATAAGACCATTCCAGATGGTGATGAAGAAAGCAAGTGGTGTGGGTATGATTGCATAGCTTGCATTTGAATTTCAAGCATTTAATTCCTTACAGAGTTAATTCATTCGTGCAAGTCAGTTTTTTCCTTGCTGGCAACTGTGAACTGGAAAACCATGTTTTTGTAGTTGTATATGTTGTTTTTTTACCATTATTTTAATTTTTTGTGGTCATGGTGTTCTTGTCAAACATTCCATATGCAGGTGGGTGGATAATCACTTAGTGCATGTTTTATCACCAAACAGTTATCGGACCACTTCTGAGGCTCTTGAATCATTTGACTATATCACCACCCATGGTAAGATAATTAGGCTAATCTCGCTCCGGTCTTTAATTGATTTTATATGCTCTTGATATCTTTCATAAGTATTGTATGTGGAGCTATGTTTTAATCAATAGTTTTTTTGCTCCTTCAAATATGTCTGGTTCTTGGCTGGTCCTAAGAAAAATTTTGTTTTGAACCAATTATTGCATATAGATGCTAAGCACCATAGTTATCTAACCATCTTAAACTTTATGATAACTCCCCTATAAAACAGGCAATTTCAGCTTAACAGAGAGGTTAGTAGCTAAGTATGCTGGAGCAGCAGCAATGTACTTTGTGTCAAAGAAACTGAAGAAGAGACATAACATCAGTGATGAACGAGCGGCCTTGTATGACGCTGCTGAAACATGGGTGGATGCCCTGAAGGGTCGAGATTATCTAGGTTTGTATATTGTTAAACCAATTTATAGTTTTCCTTTGTTCTTGAATGCTAACTTTAGCTATGCATCTCATCTTAATAGGTGGCTCAAAACCAAATTTAGCTGATCTTGCTGTATTTGGCGTTCTAAGGCCCATTCGATACCTTAAATCTGGTAAAGACATGGTGGAGCATACACGCATTGGTGAATGGTACTCTAGGATGGAAGATGCAGTGGGGCAACCTACCAGAATTAAGGCATAATATGTTTTCTTTTATGTTCGAGTCAAAATTTGTAATGTGACTCAACCTTGAGGTTTGTGGAATTTTAATTTGGTGGGCACTATTAAATTTCATGAAATCAAATATGAAATAGTCAAATTTCCGGTATGGAAAGAAACCATTTTTGTATTATTGAATTCTTGAGAAATTATTCACATACATATATATATTTATATATATCTTAAAGTCTCTTACCTTACTGTTTTTATATTGGAGATTATATACTTATTATTAGCTTATGTTATGTTTTTTAATTTATCCATTCACCAAAATGCAGTGTCTAAAATGAATTTGTAAGGTAGGTATGAAAGCATATTCTACAGACAAATTTGAAGGTCATCGTCATATCACATCATATCATTTCATTTGTTAATCAAAGTTTTAAAAAGGTCATTATCATATCATTTCATGTAATTAATCAACATCTAATTGGATTAGTAAGCAATTTCCGACCAACAAAACTAATATATATATATATAGTTTGGAAGAATTACGTTATTGCAACTTGAAGATCAAAAGAAATTAGAAACTGGGCGTCGAAAGCACAGCCAATCTAATCACTTGGGGACTGATAATTTATTATAGTTTTGGCTGGAACCCAAGATTTGTACTTAATGAGATTTCTTTCTTTCTAACTCTTTTGCGAATAATTATACAATGAAACCGTTGTATTACAACAAGGCAATCGAATATCAACATTGTCACATGTTGATATTCGATTGGCTTGCTGTAATACAACGGTTTCATTGTATAATTATTCCTCTTTTACCTAGCGACAATGAATCTTTCTGTGTTTGTGATAAATGCTTCATTGCTTGTTGCTTTTTTTTACAGCTACACACTGTTTAGGTAACTGTAAACAGAGAAAAATAAAGCTTATTTTTTATAGAAGACTTCACGAATCACAAACTCACTCTTCTACTCACTGGTTAAAAATGGTGTCCCTATTTCTTCTTCGTCTTCAAAATTTTTTAAACATTTTTGTTTCAATCCCCAAAGCCGTTGATGTTGTTCTTATTATTTTTTTTTATAAAAGAAGAGGCTAAAAAAGAAAAGCCTAAACTGAGGTATCGACACACATACGAGGCCAAGCAATTCTAATTAAATCTTTCATTTTCAAACTTCCAAGGCCTTCAGGGGCGTCTACATAGCAGGTGAAGTTTTGTTGCATGAAGAAACCGTTATTGGCCAATAAATACGCACACCTATTTCCCTCGCGAAAGTTATGTTGAATCTGGATGTTCTAATCTCTATTAATCCATCCTTTAATAGCCTACAGTAAATTGAAATTACTGTTGATCCTGATTTCTTTGCCATTTATAAGTTTTACTGTCAAACTGTTGTCCATCTCAAAAATAATATTTCGACGACCCATATTCCAGGCGATTTCCAAACCATCAAAAGCACCCCAAAGTTTGGTTTGGATAACTGAGCAACTCCCGATATTAAGGCTGAATCCCCCCAGCCAGTCACCGTTGGAATCACAAAAAATACCCCCCAGCACAAGCCATATTCGTCCCTGCCCGATAAGCACCATCTGTGTTTACTTTAATCCACCCTTGAGGTGGCCGATTCCAGCCAATGAGCATTTGAGATTTGTGGCTCTTATAATGAGTGTAGTCCAACTCATGGGGCTTTAAAAGTAGTTTCTACTTCAAATCGGATTGATTGAAATATTTCTTCAATGCTATGAGATCTTTGTGCAAAAATAATCTCATTTCTTTGATTTCACAGCTTCCAACAAATTATCCCGAGGTTGATTCTCCAATCTTTAAAATCTGAGCTCCATTGCCATGCATTGCTAAGGTTTTTAATCATCCAAGGCTCAAACTCATCTCTGAAAAAATGACCCATAGCAGAATGTAGGATCACTCTTCGCCATAACATGCGAGCTTGCCAACAATCTCTTACAACATGAAGCATATCTTCAGTTCTATTACCACAAATTGGACATGAACCATCCTCAGTAAGATGTCGTCTAGCCCTTTCACTATTGGTTAGCAAATTTTTCCTCATCAACAACTATATGAAAGTCTTAATATGATTGGCACCTGGTCACTCCCAAACTAATTTCCATTTACTATCTTCAAGCCCCCATACATTTTTACATATCGACTTGTAAGCTGAACTGACTGTAAAATGTCCATTAGGAGAGCCACCCCAATAACATTGGTCTTGGATGGTCGAATTCTTCTGAACCTGGATTGCCGCCAATTGAAGTAAAATTCCTGAGGGAAGCACCGTTTGAAGGTATGGCCAATTCCATTGACCATCATTTCCTACAAAATCTTTGGCACGACTGGATAAATCAGCAGTCGGTAAAGGTTTAAAAGCCAATAGCTTGAGTGGACCATTGTCACCTAACCAATTATCTTCCCAAAACTTGATGGTTTCCCCATTCCCAACTGCCCATTGAATATCTAATTTCAGCTTGTCCCAGATACAATTTAGGCTTCTCCATAAATGAGAGACGTTCGTTGGAAGAGATCCTTTACTCCCATTAATGTCCCATTTATATTTATTTCTGAGAATCTTAACCCAGAGCAAATCGGGCTTGGTAAGAATGGAGTAGCCTAATTTCATGAGTAATGCTGTATTATGAAATTTAAGATTAATTAGACCACTACCTCCATTTTTTAAAGGTTCACACATTACTTGCCAATTCACCAAACTCATCTTACGATGTTCATCACTAGAACCCCAAACAAAACGTCTCACCGCAGCTTCAATTTGATCACAGAATGTTTTAGGCAATGCTGTAGTTTGCATAACATATGACGGAATTGCCAAAAGGACTGACTTTGCTAAGGTGATACGCCCAGCCAAAGAAAGGACCAGTTTTGTTCTTATTTAAGTGCCTAATCACAAGTGTGGACAAGTTTTGTTCAACCAAGTCGCAAAACTTCTTGCACGCAATGTTTGATTCTTGATTAATATATATACCAGCCTGGTTGCCGTAAAGAAAAAAGTCTAAAGAAATAAGGTTTGATTTAATACATGCATTTTTATCACTATAATATGATAAAAATGTGATTGAAATAAATTAAAATTAAAATAGAAAATGTATTTTAATAAAAATTAAATATTTATGATTATTTAATATGTATATTGGAAGCACATGTAGAGGTAAAGTATGATAGGGTTATCAATGAGTTTTTTTTTAGATCAAACTCAACTAAATATTAAAAATATCAATATGACATAATTGAAATCTTTTACATTTTTCAATCAACCGGAATTAATTTTGAGTTTTATTAGGCGGTATTATTTTAAACAGCTTAGGTTTTAATATAAAATTTATGTTTAGATTCAATTTTAACGTTAAGTTGGATTTGATAGGGTTGTATATATAATTACAAAGGAGTCGATTAGATTATAAATTCAAATAAAAAAGCAATTCAAATCAAATGGATCATATATATATATATATATATATATTATTAAAATCAAACTAATTTATAATTTATTTCTAAATTGATCGAATTTATCTCAATTCATATTTGATTATAATTTACTCTGTGTTAAACACATATTAGAAAATTTCAGATAAAATTATAGTATCAATTAATTAAGAAGAAATGTTTGTCGAATTTTATTTATTTATTTTTAACAAACAAAGTTAATTGATTTTCAAAAAAGAAAAGGTTAAAAATTTGAAGGAAAAAAAAAAACCTATTACAGTCTTTCCCAATGACTAAACTGACAATGAATAACTCCGATCTTAAAAAAACGTCTGACTCTTTCACGTCCCAATATAGAGTGAATCTCTCTCTCTCTTTCTCTTTCAAATGTCTGACCCGATACTTGTGTGACTCTCTGTGTCACAACACAACTTCTGCATCTGTACGTTGTCGAATAGCGCCACCCTCTCTCTCATTAATGCAATTTTTTGGGCTTTGAATTCAAGCTTTTTGGTGGGATTTTGACAAAATCTCTTTTTTCTTTCTCTTTTTTCTGATTTTTCTTTTTAGGTTTTCCATTTTTAGTCTGTTAAATCTCTTATTAATTAGTTTTTTTTTTATTATTTTCAATTAAGATTTGTCAGTTTTTTTAGCTCTTTCTTTGTTTCTCTGCTACATATATATATTATATATTGAACCAGACATCAAAGAGAAGCAACAAAGAAGCAATGGTTGGCTTTTAATATGTGAATAGAAGGGAACGTTTTGGCATTAGTTATTATTATTATTGCTATTATGGCTGTTCAAGCACAATGGTACTCTGCTGGTTTGCAGGATTGGATGGTTAATAATAATACTGATCATGTTCCCATGTTTGAAATTGAAGCTGCTGATTTTGGTTTCTCTTTTCAAGATTCTCATCAACAGCAAAATCTCTTTTTTCAAGCGCAGAGCTCTCAGAATTTTACCTCTGATAATTGCAAAGCAGGAGCTGCTGCAGGGGCTTCTTCTTCACAATCAACTTGTGATGATAGTTTTAATAATTTTATCACCATGCCTCTTTTTCAATCTCTGGATGCTCATTATTTTGAAATGCAAAAGCGAGAGCTTGATTGCATTCTTCAATTGCAGGCAAGATTCTGAACTGTGTTTTATCAATTTCTTTCCAATTCTTCTTGTTCTAGTCACTAATTGTGAAAATCACTAAATGCAGAATGAAAAGTTAAGATATGCTCTGCAAGAACAAAGAAAACAACAATTGGGTATCTTGCTAAAGAGCATGGAATCCAAGGCTATTTGTTTAATGAGGCAAAAAGAAGAGGACTTGGCACAAGCAACAAAGAAAACCATGGAGCTTGAAGCTTGCTTAAGAAAAGTACAGATGGAATCAGAATCTTGGCAAAGACTAGCAAGAGAAAAGGAAGCAATGGTGATAGATCTAAGCAACTCACTTGAACATGTCAGAGAAAGAATATGTAATATTAATATTATAGGCGGCCACGATGCAGAGTCCTTTTGTTGTGGTTCATGCAAGAAAGAAGATGGAGATGAAGAAAGCTCAAAAAAGATGGCCTGTAAAGGGTGCAATTCTAGAGTATCGCGCGTTCTGTTTCTGCCTTGCAGGCACCTCTGTTCGTGCAAGTTTTGTGAAGCTTTTCTTGAATCTTGTCCTGTTTGCCATTATGTAAAAGAAGGAACCATTGAAGTCTTTTTTGTCTAATATTAACAAGAAAGGAGGCAAAGAGAAAATCCATATATTTTTTTATTGGCCAAAAAAAATCCATATATTTTTGGGAGCAGGGAGCTTTTCTCGATTCTGTATTTTTACTTTCTTTTCTAATAATAAGAATCGAAAAATGGTAAAAAGAGTGAGAGAGAGAGAGAGAGGGAATGAAAATATCAAGAAATGGCCAGTTATAGCTTTTCTAGGGTAATTATATTTTTACCTGATTTAGCTTAACTTACCAAAGGCAAATTCCTATATATATATATATATATATATCCATTTGCAGCTGTCAAAGATTTTTGGTTTGGTGATTTAAGGATTATTTTTATTTATAAATTATGTGGATTTCAAGCAAAGTATTGCTTTTATTAAAATGTAAGGTTTTCCATCACCACAATATAATTTAGTAATCTGAAACATATATTGCTTAATTTAAATTAACTAGATATTTTTCCCCCTTATATAATTTATCAAAAAAAATGTAAGATTTTTAAATGACTAGTGTTTAGGTTGATAATGAGAGTATGTATTATTCTCTATTAAGAAGGTGTTTGGCTTAACTTATAAACTGGTTAAACTAGCTTATAAATTCTATTTTTAAGCTGGCGTATTTATTTAAATAATTTTATGAGCTTATAAATTAAAAAATAAATTTGTGAGAGACGTCTTATTATTTTAGTGTTTATAAGCATTTAGTTTATAAGCTAGTTTGATTAAGCAAATTATTATATTATCCTTATTTAATTTTAATAGATGATCTTAATAATATATTTTTATATTTTTTAGTCATTTTACCAATAAATATGCTTATAAACTATTTTTTATTAAACATGTTAAAAATTTATTAATCACTTATAATCATTTAAAATAAATATTTAACTATTTAAAATTTTAATTACTTACAAGCTCAATTTAATTTATAAGTACTTTATATTTATAAGCTAATTTTGATAAGCTAAGCCAAACACTTTCTAAGTTTTAATCTTGAATTTGTTCAAAAAAAATTTTAATTTTAGATATCTATCTCTGCACACGAAATTGATTAAAAAAATGTAAGATTTTTATCATCTTTTAAGTTAAATCTTTTTATGGGAACAATATATAGTTATTGTTGCTTATTTCAATGGACTGGAATGGCTCGAAATTTAAATCAACACCAGCATATGGGTATAGGAAATACATTGATACTGCTCATGAAATTGACAACCCATCTGTTCTTTAACATAAATGAGGCTGTGGGAGAAGTGCTCAGTATTTTCGATTTAACTTGATATATTTTATATAATGCATAAATAATTTTTATAAATAAACTTGTGTAAATGTAAATAATTTTTTTATTATTTGTGATGAATTTAGATAGAGTGTAATTTACATGTAGAATTTTGTATACTTATCATCTAAACCACGATTCATATTAATTACATTTTTATTAAATTTTAGTTACACATTTATTATATTATATTTTAATCATCAAATTTATAATATATAATTATTTTAATAAAATTATACTAATATTAATTTTTGTTTATAGTTATTTGATTTAAAATACTATAACTATATAATTTAAATTTTATTATATTTTTAATTTTTATACTTAAATAAGTAATTAAATGGGTATAAATATGAATCATATATAGATAGTATTATATAATTTAGTATAAGTTTTGAGAATTTAAAAAAATGTCACCACAATATAAGTTATTTATCATTATGATAGGTATCGAGTGAAAATGCAATAATGTATTCAGCTTAGGCATTCTAATAGATTGGTAGAGTTGAATTTTATTCATATATGACTCAATTAATTCAATTTGATATTTGTCATCTATTTTTAATCTTTTTCGTACATAGCTCGATAATTATTTGGTATTTGTCATTTATTTTTAATCTTATTCATATATGACTCGATCAATTTAATTTAATATTTGTTATCTATTTTTTTGTTCAACTCTTTGGCAACATAAAAAAAAAAAAAACTCTATCATTTTTCTCTGTTGATTTAATAAATACAAGTAATGAATAAATAATTATAAAGAGGTTTAAAACAAACACAAATAATTAAATGTGATAAAAATATAAGCACCAATATGTATAGGTTATGTCATTTCTAGATAACAATATAAGTTGTAAAAGTCAAGTTTTGATGTTGTTATAATAATAATGATAATTATTATTATTAGGTCTAATTATACCGTGAAGGTACGAGAAATTAAAAAAAAAAAGAAAAGAAGAGAGTATTTATTGAATGCTTGGAAAAGCCAAGTATAACGTATAAGTACCAACCTTTTTCTTGTTTTCAGGTTTGTGGACCTTTGGAGGGTTGTATAAAATTTTGAACATTATGCTGGCTTGCTAGATTCAGAGAATGGCACTCTTCATGATAATTTTAAATTTTTTATTATAAATATTTTAATTATTTTATTATAAATTTATTATAAATAGTATAAAATTTATAAACTAATAATAAATTCATTATATATTATAAACTAATAAAATATAAAAAATTTAAAGGCAGAAAGAGTCATAACAACTCTGTGGGATTGTATACAAAGAAGAATAGCAAAAAACGGAGAGGAACATCTAGCAGAAGAAGTGGAAGAGCAATTCAAAGCTGAAGCTGGCAAATTTCGAAAGAAGGCGGCTAAGGAAATAAAAACAGAAGAGTCAGTTGCAGAGAGAATCAGCGAAACAAAAAGACAAAGCACGGAAATAGCCCTTAAATCCTTCGAAGATAATAAAAATATAATATTTTGATAAATATTTTATAAATTTTTATAATTTAATAAATATTTTATAAATATAGAAAATTTAAAATTATTTTTAAAATTTTTGATATTTTGTCAAAAGCCTTATTAGATTTTGGTTGCAGGCTCCAAATTAATAAGTGGGTAAATGCAATGCAAACTATGCTTATCCCAATAATACATAATACCATCTTCTATAAAATGCATTCTACGAGTAACCTTTTTCTTTTTCTTTCAACAAAATCTTTTGATTTCAAATTGAATATCACATATTATTGCATTTTAATTCTTAAAAATTTAAACTTTAGATTTGGATTTCAACAAAATTCATTGTTGGGATTGATTTTTTAAAAGTTTTTTAAATGAAAATTTTAAATTTTTTAAAGAGTTTTAACAAGGGAGTGGTTAAATATATACTTTAAAATTTTTAAACGCGGTATGTTTATTTTTTATAAATTTTTTAGAAAAATTTTAAAAAATTTTAAATTTATCAAAATTTTTACCAGTTTATAATATATACAAAATTTATTTATTATATAATTTAATATGCAAACATTTTTTAAAATATGCATGATAAAATTATTTTATTTGTTGGCATATTAATTTGAAATATTTTATTTATTTAAAAATTATGTCATTTTTTAAATTCATACTATAGAAATTATAGATTTCTTTTCAATTTAATATGTATACATATTATTTTTAAAATTTTAATGTTTATATTTAAAAAAAATAAAAAAATTGCATGATATATGCAATAATTTTGTTACATCCAAAAGTTAAATAGAATATATTTAAGATTTTTGAATCGTATTTAACCTCCTCATTTAATATAATAATTTTAAGATAAAATGTGTGTTTTTTTTTCCATTTCACTTCACACCAATTCAACATTTAAATCTTACATTTCAAAATAAAAATGAAAAATTCTAATAAAACATTATTTGCATTAGAATCTAAAACATCAATATATTTAATGAAGTGTTTAAGTCTTGGATACAATGAAGAAATTTGTCTTTAATTAAATGAAATAAAAAAATTTAAATCAATTTTGTTTTTAAATTTTTTGGGGCATGGAGAATTGAATTTCAATGGGCTAATAATAAAAGCCCACATACATGTGAAGTCCATTCCAACGTGTTTGGCAAGCAAACGAACTCGATCTCGTGCTTATTCCACTGGAAATTAGAAAACGGTTGATTCCCAATAAGAAAAACAGATGCTAAGGAATTTTGGCATTGTTACCATACATCTCAAGCACACCAATATCAACAACATAGCCACATAAATAAATACACGTGGTGTTCCAGATTCCTGATTGAGGGAGTCCTAACATAAAAAGATCAAACCACGCTACGTGTGGCACAGCCAAAAGAAAAGTACTTGTACTTTATTCCACAATGTTTGACGTTACACGTAAGAAAGTCTTAAATAATTTAATCTTTTTCTCTTCGTTTACACAATTGTTCTTCGTTCGTCGTCTTTGCTTCTCAAAGCTGAACCAGAGAAGCCATTGTTGATTAGCTTTCGATCTTTGTGTATTGAAAGGTAAACAAATAAAGCAGCCGATCGGGAACAGCGATGCAGCAAGGAGATTTCAATTCCTATTACAATTACTCTCATCTTCAAAACCCTAACCCTAGCCCTAATCCAAATCCGATTCCTAATCCAAATCCTACTTTAATCGATCATCACCAGACTTCATACGCATCAGCACCGCCGTTTTCTGGCAGTTACACTCCCGCCGATTACCCTGTTTATCCCCCTAATTACTCTCCCTATCCACAAAATCCTGATCCTGTGCCTTCTCCCACTGCTCCCTCATATACCCCGCCACCGCCTCCGGCTCCAGCAACGACTGCAGCTTTGAACCATAATAATATGCAATCTTCCTTCAACCCGCCACCTCCGCCGCCACCTCGTCAGCAACCATCTTTCCCTCCTTATGATGCTCATGGATCTTATCAGGTTCCAACCAGTCAGCAATTGTATTACCAACCATATGATCAGAATCAGACGGGTTCCAGTTACGCCCATCCTCCACCTCCTCCTCCTTCAATTGCAACAAATCCTAATCCTACTACCAATCCGACATACTCCTCATTGTTCAGTGCCCCACCCTATAATCCTACAGGATCTTCAGTCCCACTTGCCTATGATAATCAATATGATAATTCGATGAAGTTCGATCACGGCGTTGGGTATTCTGATGATAAATATGGAGGTTACACTCGTAGCGGATCCGATTTTGGGTCCGATCTATACGGGAAGCGACCAGAGGGCAGGTACGATATGGGTCGCGACGATGGATATGGTGATGGCGTTTATGCTTACGAAGGGAGCAAGGTGGAGCCTTATGGAGCCAGGGGCACTGCACCGAAATCATCAACTTGGGCTGGGTTCGATGATTATGGAAGAGCTGTTAGCTTCCCTTCTGGAAAGGACTCATCAGTCGGTTCTGGTTCTGCTAAGATTGTGCGAGCGGTACCAAAGGCAGAGACGCAGCAGGATGTTAAGAGTGGGGTCCAAAAGTTCAGGGTTAAGCTGTTAGCTGAAAGCGGAGGCCAGAGCACAATGGATGTGCTTTGCCAGGTACTTTGAATCTGTGCTAGTTTTGTTTTGTTTTCATTCGCATAATTATTTGAATCATCACCATTTGTAATTAAATCTCTGATGTCATGATCACCTTCTGGTTTTGTAAGATTTCTAGACCAATTCTTTTGCAAATGACTTGTATAAGTTTTTTTTTTTTGCATTGAAATTTCATATGTAACATTAATGCATGGAATGCCTTGCTAATCATTGTGCCTCTACACTTTTTCACTTATGTGTTTAATTTATTTTCATTGTGATCATATTTTTTCTACCATATGGAACCTGAGTCCATCAAAGGAATGGATTCCTATTATTCCTTAGGTCTAGCCTGTCTTGGCGCAGATTAAAATGGATATTTTCTTTATATCCATTCACTTCCATTTGAAATGCGAGGCCAAGGATAGATGTTATGCGTGAGAAGGAAAGAAGTTGAAGGTTATGGGCATTTTAGTCCAGTGTTTTGCTTCTTGAGTTTTGCGGAATTCATTTGAAACTTCTACCACTTCTATGGAACTTGCTATGTTGAATTACGCATAATTGAATTTGTGGAATTGAAAGGAATGATTTCCAAACAGAACAAGCATATTGCAAATTAACCCCATAAAATTTTATGGGATTCATTCTACGAGTGTGCTTGAGTGAATTTTTTTCATGATTTTATTTTTATGTTGGGGCAATTTTGAACAAAGCCTTTTCAAGTCTTGTGTATAATTAGCTTCTATTTGTTAGTAGTAACTAGGATTTATTATGCGGAGTTCAACTTGAAATGGCAGCTGATTATCTCGCTTTACCTGTACATGAATCTCACAATGAATTCTATGTAGAGCTGTAGTTTTAGCTTCATCTTTTGTAATTTGTTGTAATTCTTTGTCTCATTACATTTAACTTCTTTTGCAGATTGGTTTGGATGGAATTCGTATGCTTGATCCTAGTACCAACCGGACTTTGAGAATATATCCTCTTGAGAACATTACAAGATGTGAAGTGAGTGAATTCCCCTCCCTCTCTGTTTTCCTTTAAGTTTAAAATGTTGATGGCTAATATTAAAATGTACTATTTTCTCATTTAGGTAACTGATTCGTCTATACTTGCATTCTGGTCCAAGAGCTCTGTGGATATTGAACCAAGACGAATCAGATTGCAATCAAATAGTTACACTACCAACACTCTTCTTGACATAGTAACAGCAGCAACAGTGCAGGTGGGTTCATAGGAGATATTCTTTATGTTGTCCCATTTTACATGATAGGTACATGTTGTTTGTAGAATGCATGGCTAATATCGCTTATTATAATTATAACCTAACTTCAATAGCAAATTTGGGTGTTAGACCCTTATTATCTGAAAGCAAATTCAATAGGGAGCAAAAGGTCTTGAAACTTGTAATCTCTAGGAACTACAATAAAACAATAGAGTTGGTCAGACGGTCAAACACACCAGCTTTCTGCCTCATTCTCTGTCTGGAAGTATCAGGCTAGAAAAAAAAAAGATTATGGTCAAACACACCAACTTGTAATCTATTTTTTGACAGCAAAAAAAAAAGATTGTCCGTTGCATAAATGCTCTCGCAATGTATATTGCGAGGAGTCCAAGGATTGGACCCCATGGAGTCTATTTTATGCAACATTCCCTTGCAATTGCAAGAGGCTATATCTAGTGGCCGAACCAGAGACTTGTTGAGAGAGGGGGGGGGGGGAATTACCAAGAGAAAAAAATTACAGACGAATTATGAATAAAATTGAATATTTAATATTACAATAGTTCAACAATTAATTTATATTACTAGATTGACTACACCTAAGAGGTGGTAATTGTATTCTACGAGTTTGCATTTTTTGAAAACGTTGCATAATAGCTTCATTTTCAATTTTTACAAAAATTTCCTTCTCCACATAACACACCAAGCAATCGGTCAGAAAATCATCTCCCATTTTATTGCGCAAATCCGTCTTGATAATGTTCATTGTTGAAAAAGCTCTCTCAACAGTAGCCGTTGCAACAGGTAAGACTAAAGCTAACTTGACAAGTAGATATACCAAAGGAAACGTAATGTCATAACCTGTCTCAACCATTTTCTGAGCAAGAGTTTCAATGTCATAGAAGTCAGAGAAAGTTGTATTCGTTCTTACATCAGCAATGTAGGTCTTAAGTTGATCTTCAAGTATCATTCGATCAGTATTGGAGAAATCATTTGGATATAGTTCAGCAAGACGAAGTAATCGAGATCGCTTGAAGTTGGAGAATGAATTTATAGGTGAAAGACAAGCAATGCATAAAAGCAATTCCGAACTTATTTCTGTAAACCGATTTTCCATTTCTTGTGTAATAAAATCAACAACCTAGTATTGAATAAAAGAAAATTAAGTTGTATTATAAATAATTTTAGTATCATAATACGAAGAAGAATAATTATCTGACAAAATATTTTCACTCGAAAGTAGTGATAATAAGTAATAGGAATACCAGCACGCTTAGAACGTAGACGACCCGGAACATTATCTTCCATATTAGGGACCGTGACATCGTGATCTATACAAAAATCATTAACATCTTGTAATAATTCATCCCATCCATTTTCCCTGAAGTCTTGCAATTGCTGTTTGACCGTTGCAATTAAATGTAAAGCATTGTCCATGCATTGATCCTTTCGTTGTAAGACTTGAGATAGATCATTTGTCAGTCCTAAAACCGTCTTCATTAAGTAAGTAATGAAAATAAAATCATAACTTTCCATTTTATCAATCAAGCCCACAGATGTCCCTTGAGTTTTTTATTCAGCTCCATCGTCTATTATGTTTTCAAGAACCGCTTTCACTGCTGACCACATAGACAGAAGCCGCACAATTGTTTTATAATGAGAACCCCAACGCGTGTCACCGGGTCGAGCCAAACTTGTTTCTTGATGTAATCCTCTTCCTGATTGAATATCACCTCTTTCCAAACGTTGAACGATTTCATCATGCTGTTTTTGACGGAGAGCATCTCTTCTTTTACATGAAACTCCAACCATATTCACAATCATTGTAACATATTCAAAAAAATTACTCACATATCTATTGCTCCTCGCTGCTGCTGCTGCTACAAGCACTAATTGGAGTTGATGAGCGAAACAATGAATATATCTTGCTTGGGGATTTTCATTTAAAATGAGGGTTTTTAACCCATTGAATTCACCTCGCATATTAGAAGCCCCATCATAACCTTAGCCTCGAACTCTACTTAGTGACAACTCATGTTTTGCAAAGAAATCTTCAAGTGCACTTTTTAAAGACAAAGCAGATGTGTCACTCACATGTACCACTCCAACTAATCGCTCCATCACTTGTCCCAACTTGTTAACATATCTCAATACCACAGCCATTTGTTCTTTTACAGAATTATCTCGAGCCTTATCAATTAATATAGAGTAAAAGTCATCACCAACGTCCTTAATAATAGTTAGTGTTGTCTCTAAAGCACAAGCACTCACTATTTATTTCTGGATATGTGGAGAAGTGAGTTGATTATTTCCAGGAGCATTTGAATTAACTACATTTCCAACATCAATATTGCGTTGACTGTACCAATTGAGAAGTTCAAGAAAATTACCCCGGCAAAAAGACTTTTCTGACTCATCATGTCCTCGAAAAGCTAAGCCATTGGCTAAAAGAAAACGTATACAGTCAACAACAGCTGTCAAACGTGTCCGATAATGCCTCTCTTGCTCTTGGCTGTGGGAAGATAATATATGAGACACACTTTGTCTTTGATTTTTGAAACCAACATATAGTACTCTTGCATTATTGTGTGGTCTATTGGAACCACCAACGTGTTCATTAAATCTCTCCGTGGCCTTTTTCCAATTGCGAAATCCAATTTCTGTGAATACATTATCTCCTCGTTTTGATCCTCTAGTCGAACTAAAAAAATAACACCAGAAACAAAATGCTGCATCTTTGGAAATACTGTATTCCAACCACTAAAATTTAGAGTACCAATTCTCTCTAAAACTCCTCATAATGTTTCCAAATTCTGTTTGGGGAAAATTATGGCCACGTGGTTGGCAATGACCTTTAGCCACATATTGTCTTCTAATATCATCCATAATCTCAACATCAAACTCATAAATAGGTTTACGCAATGCGGGGTCACCCACAATATAATCAAAACTAATATCCGGACGCCTTATATCATCACTAGATACCTGCTGACTTGCATGACTACTTAATGTAGGGATCGGTGTCGAAATAGGGATATTAGAGGATTCACCATATTCATTCTGTATTCTCTTAGTCTTGATCGCAAATTTATCCATATCTGTTCAATTTAGAATTAGTTTAACCTAAGTTATATTCAGCATTTTAAACAATAACAAGACATTAAATTGCATTTTATATTTAAAACCTAATAACAATTCACAAAATACTAACAAAAGCAATTAATTCAACATAATCACAACACAAATCATTTTAATTAAATTATTATAATTAATTAAAATTCAAATAAACAACAATATATATTTATATAGAAAATAAATTATCAATTTTTACCTAAATCTTAATAATCACAAATACAAATAACAAAAATAAATTCAATTAATACAACATAATTAATAAATTATATTCTATATTTAAAAACCATATTGATTAAATTATACAACATAATTAATAAATTAATACAACATAATTAATAAATTATCAATTTAAATTATACAACATAATTAATAAATCTATTTTATATATAAAAAAATTTCCAATTCTTTACCTAAAATAAAAATTTGCAAATCACCATTTTTTAACCTAAAAAAAATTATCATAAATTCACAAAACACAATAAATTTAATTAATTTAACTAATTAATAAACTATATTCTACATTTAAAACCCAATATATAATCTATTTTATAAATAAAAAAATCTCCAATTATTTACCTAAAATAAAAATTATCAAATCTCCAATTTTTAACCTAAAAAAAATTATCGTAAATTCACAAAACACAATAAAATCAATTAATTCAACTAATTAATGTACATTCTATATTTAAAATTAAAACCCAATATATAATCTAAATCCTCAATTTTATTAACCTAAATTATAATAATTACAAAAAAAAAACAAATTAAATAATAAAATTTTAAAAAAATTACAGAAATTTAAAAAACCTATTGCTGCCGGCTCGGTCGTCTCCGTCGCCGTCTCCGGTGGGCGGTGGCACGGTGTTGCAGCGTCGGCGTCGCCTCTCCTCTCCGTCCGACGTCCGGTCCGTTCACTGTCTGCTCTCAAATCTTTGTCTCTGGCTCTCTGGTATGCAACTCCAAACTACTCCTCTGCCTTTATTTTTTTTTTAAACCCTTTCAAGTGAAACGGCGCCGTTTCACTTAATAGAATTTAAAAAAAAAAATTTAAAGCCCCGAGGGGCATTTCAGTAAATTCACGTGAGAGGTTGTCTCACGCAGTCGCAGCAGAGAGCCAGTTTCTTCTTCTCTTGCAGGCGGAGCAAGGCAGCAGCAACCACGCGGGCGGGGGGGGGGGGGGGGGGGGGGGGGCGGAGCTCTCCTGTTCTCTCTGCAACACTCACGGCCGGCGGCAATGACCCTTATATATTTATTCATTGCCGCCAACGAGGGGGGTCGTCCGCCCCCACACGACCCCCCCCCCCCCCCCCCCTCCAGCTCCGCCCCCGGCTATATCCACGACTTAAACCCACAACGTCAAGTCACACAGCGACAACACTTACTGCTGTGCCGAGGCTTTTTTTTTTTTTGACAATGAAAATGAGTCTGAATTTCTTTGGGAAGCACTATAGTACCCATGTTTTGCCTTCACACTTTCTAGCTTAAAGATTCTAAAGCAGTATTGTGTAAATTTGTAACACTCTGAATATTAATTTTCCTTTTGAATTTTGGAGTTTGGATAATCATGCATTTGTTAATGTGAGAACATCAATGCTAGATGGCTATATTAACTGTCAAATTGTCAATACTTCACTGATGTCTTTCCTGGTTGCTTGGTTGTAATGATGGTAATTTACATCAAGTTTTGATATTTTCTTATTGTCCTAAACATGTATTAGGCTGGCTTCTTTTGTGGTTTTCTAGTAAATGGTGATTCTCTATTTGGGAGGTGTTGGATATTTAGGAGTGAGTCCGAGGCTTTTCTTTTAGCTTTCTTTGCATTCAAAGTGTCACCAAATGGTGAGGGGATGGAGTTAAATGCAAGATTGTGGCAAGCACCCCCTTCCTCTGGAAATCAAGAAAATTATTGGAAGCTAATATAGACTGTGCCCGCCCTTGGTTTGGAAATGGGAGGGTAGATGTTTCTGTAAAGATCAATCTGTGCTGAGATTGGCAAGCATGCTTATTGATGCCTTGTTCCTTAGTATCCTCAAAAGAGGTTAAGATTGAGGAAAGATATTCTTATGATTACCTACTTTTCATTTATTCTAATAATTAATTATATGCAGCTTGATTTTGATTGTGGCTATGCAATAGCCGAACATCACTTTTTTTTTTTAATCAAAATGCAGCTTAAGGAGATGGGAGGAAGCAGAAGGCCTTCTGAATCTTCTAAGATGGTTGAGCAGCCCACAGAGAAGAAGAAAGGGTTTGCTGATTGGATGAACTTAATAAAACCAGGCATTGAGGAGAAGGATCATTGGGTAAAGACAAAGCTATGAGATAGTGAATATATTTAATTTCATTTCCTTAAAGTTGTAGCATAGGTGATTACTATTGTTATTTGTGTTTTGAATGCATCATAGTCAATTGCCCAAGGATGTATTTTAAGGTCTTTATTCTTTCCATTTTATCTTTGCTTTCTTTATTTGTGAAATTTTTAGTTATTAGTTTTGCATGTATTTCTATTATTTTATTCTCAGGTCCCTGATGAAGCTGTTTCGAAGTGTACCGCATGTGGGACAGATTTTGGAGCTTTTGTGCGCAGGGTAAGTTCATTTCCGTTGGTTGAACAACCACATTTGATGTTGTTATGAATCTAATGCCTTTTTCCCTTCTATTATATGTCAGCATCACTGCAGGAACTGTGGGGACATTTTCTGTGACAAGTGTACCCATGGTAGAATTGCTCTTACTGCTGATGAGAATGCTCAGCCTGTTAGAGTTTGTGATCGATGTATGGTATGTACTGTAGATTTATGCATCCACCTTTTTTGGCTATTATTGCTCATGCAGATGCATTCCTGAATGCTTTAATTGTATGTTAAAAGCTCATGTTCAGTTTAACTTAATATAAAATATATACGAGGCTTATGCTTTTGTATTTTGAGGGTGGTCTAATGGAACTTTCTGAAGCTCAATTTAGGTTGAATATGGTCATGGACATGCAGTTTGAGGGAAAATTTTCCCTCTCTCTCCTTTATAACCTTTGTTGTTTCTATTATTCAGGCAGAAGTGACTCAGAGGCTAAGTAATGCAAAGGAAGCAGCTAGTAAACCTGTGGGATTGCAGTCTCATGAGGACCTTGCAAGGAAGCTTCAGGTAAAAAAAAAATACATTACTTTTAGCCACCAGGCTGTACTGAGTTAAGTTGTTGAGACCTTGAAATAAATTTTTGGTTCTTTTTTTTTTTTTCTATCAATGGTGATCTTTTGTGACAGGAGGAAATGGAGAGAAACCGCAAGGCATCATCAGGTAATCATGTTCTTTAAAAATAAATGTTCCTTTTTCCATATGTAGAGAAGCAATTTATAGTTCTGTTAACTGTTATTTGAACTTTGGAACGATGAGAGAACAAGAAGCCCATCTTAGCTAAAAGGAACTGCTATTGGTGTGCAGTTGTATGCCCACCTCAATGTGAGGTGTTTGATTCGAGGATCTAATGGTGGTCTTAGGATGAGTTTTTTGCTTATTTTTTCTAAATTTATAAAAAGGTCATAAGAAACTGGTTTCCATACTAATAGTTTGCCATTCAGGATCCAAGTCAGACGGGTCTGGGAGGCGAATGAGAGAAGTTGCCTGTCCCACTTGTACTGTCCATTTGCAGGTTTGAAATCATTCTCTAGATGCTGTATGGCTTGAAATTTTCATGCATTTAGCCAGTTTTTATATCTTGATGGTTAATGCAGGTCCAGGTACCCAGCTCGGGTTCTGAAACTATCGAGTGTGGAGTGTGTCAACACCCGTTTCTTGTCAGTGCTCATTGATTTTGGATCTAGTTTGATGGCTGATGAAAGCGCCTATTCAGAAGTCCCTGGAAAAAGAAAGATGCTATTTCTATAATGTAGGACAAATTGCCATCCGACTTTAGAGCTTTTGTTGAGAAATTAAGTTGGCTCAAAACAGGCGCCAGAGTTGTATAGAATTTAATTATTTTCATTCACAAAATACGCTGTGGAAATGTTTCTTGGAGAGTTTCTATGGGTTTGTGATTTGGAAAGCATGGGTTTGTAATTTGACTGTGCTTGTTTATAATGAAAATAAGAAGATTTTAATGTTGTTTACAATTATGATACGAAAGAACTGAATCTGATGGTTCAGCATGGATATGAAAGTTATAACTCAAGAGATCCTGTCTTTTGTTTTTCAATGTTTTATGTTGAGATTTATTTAACTGAACGGATATAAAGATTCTCTTATTGTGCTCGAAACGATTATGGATTACGTTCTATGAAAGGTATGGGGTATGAGATGATCATTCATTCATCTTTTTTGATGGATGCATTGTTGCGGTCTTCATTTCACAGCCTTTTTATTTTATTTTATTTTATTCTATTAATCTACTGATAGTTTTTCAATCATTAAATGAGAAAATTTCAGAATTTCCAGCTTGAAAGTGGTATCATTTGGAGTATGTTTCCCACTGCAAATTTTAGTTATGCAATAGATTTTGTGGTTGATGATGATAATTTTATTATATAGTTGATTCATCAATCATTATTAGTATGGAACTTCTTATAATGAATTTTATAATAAAAGCTTGGCTGAATTATTATTTAGTTAATACATATTAAAACAAAAAGGAAAGGATTGAATTTGAAATCTGCTGCTTTGAAGCCTAAATTTTTTTTTAGATATCTTTTAAAAATCATATACAAATTTGGCGAATCCAAAAAAATAATTTTGACATTGATGTTCCATATATATATTTATATATAATTATTTATTTAGTAAATGACATTAATGCTGTTGCATGAATTTTCATCTTGTAATCTGCTGTTGAATTTGCCCACCAATTGCAAGAAATCTAGCAATTTTATTGATTTTTTTTTGCTTTTTTCATTTTTAATTAATTATTCGTAGATAAAAAAATTCAAAATATTTTATTTTATATATAATTCTGAGCATAATGTTAAACCAAATGATCTTTTGCTAATTATTTGCGAGAGTTCAAGTATTAATTTCTTTTCAAATCAACCTTAATTTGGCTCATGTTCTCAAATTCTAATCAACCTTTTTTTTGCTCATTATATATATATATATATATAAAGAATGGGAGCCTTAGAATTTTGTTCTAAAATTAATTGTCAACAGTATCAATATCTATTACAACGCATGATTTTTATTAGTCACCGTCCAAAGTTCAGTTAAGAACACCAATAAAATTGTCGGCTGTAATGAATATATATAGTTAATACTTGCAGTGGCGAACCAACGTTGAGAGAAAGGGGATAACTTCTCCCCTTCTCTTTTGAAAAAAAAAAATTATATATATATATATATATAATTATTAAAATTATTA
Source organism: Garcia nutans (assembly GCA_947685225.1). Taxonomy (NCBI): domain Eukaryota; kingdom Viridiplantae; phylum Streptophyta; class Magnoliopsida; order Malpighiales; family Euphorbiaceae; genus Garcia; species Garcia nutans. The sequence continues at coordinate 59,290,655 of CANTUV010000039.1, forward strand.
GAATTACTTATTTACTCCTTCTTTGAAATTTTAAATTACCTTCTATCATTTAGCTTATATAAAAAAAATTAATAAATTATTTATTTTACAATTAAATATATTTTTCTTCCAAAAAAATTGATATTTTTCAAATACAAAAACTAAATTAATTTAAACTCATTCCATAAATTAAAGATCTAAGAAAAAATTAAAAACACAATAAAATAAAGATTATAAAAAAAATAAAGATTATAATTTTTATTTTTTATTTTTATTTTATTATTTATACTTCTAATATTATGATATAATTTTTATTCAACTATTTCTTAAAAAAGTAAATAAATTATTCAATATTTTTTCTTTAATAAGGGTGATGTTAGAATTTTACAAAGAAAAATTTGCTCTCCTTCTTTTTAACTTCCCCTGAACAGTTGGAGATTAATTAGACTTGCATGATCTTGATGTAAAAGTATTCGAAATTGGACCCACTACAGCTAATTCTATACTCTCTCCATTCATAAATAATTATCACTTTAAATCACAAATAATTATTATTTTATAAAAATTAAGGTTATTTTACATCTTTATTTCAAATTTACTCATATATAATTAATATATATTAGAATGAGTAGTAATTAAGGAGAATAATAGTTTAGTAAAATAATTATATTAATTATAGTATTATATAAATTTTTTAATTTGTGTGCAAAAATCTTAAAAGTGATAATTATTTATAAATGGAGGGAGTATATTATAGATTTAATCAATTACTTGAGCTACTGTTGTTATGTTTCTTTCATGTCATTAATTACTTTCTTAATTATACAATTAAATTCCATAATACTATTTATTTATGTGAGAATTCTGATTATTATTATTTATCTATTAAAAGTTCTTTGAATTTTGGTACATAATGGTAATGTATAACATAAATTAAAGTTCAAAATCTAATTAGTTATGATCTTATTGAATATTCCCTGCCAAAAGAGACTCTTTCTATTATAAAAAAAAAAAGAGACCTTTTCTTTTTCTTCTATTTGAGTATATTTTGCATTTGTTTAAGGTCATTTTGTGTATATATTAAGGAGAAAAATTTTTATTTAGATTGAGTATATAAATATTCAGTTAATAAAAAATTATTAAAAAAATAATTATATAAAAAATAAATAATTTTATTAGCTAGTGCGTATGTACCTAATCTAAATAAATATTCCTCCGGTAAGGATAAATAATTTTAGCCATGAAAATTCTTTTGATTTCTTTCTTTCTTTCTTTCTTTCTTTCTTTCTTTCTTTCTTTCTTTTTGTTAATTATACGTGGGATGGGCAGGACCTATTTTATAATTGAGGGGGGGCATGGCCTCCCCTAATTTCCTTTTTTGTTTGTAACTCTCTTTCAATAAAGTCCAAACTTTTTAATTTAAATATTAAATTCAAAGCCTAAATTTTTTAATTCAATCTCTGATCTAAATATTTAGTTCAATAAGGTTAAATTTTAAAAATTTATAAAAATAACTTCAAAAATTATGAAAATATTATACAACAAAAAAATTATAAAAATATTATGCATATATCAAAATTTACAAAAGTACGGTATATTTTTTATATATAGTAAATATATATTTATTATATATCAAATATATTTTTAGTATATATTGAATACATTTTTAGTGTATATTGTGAATATTTTTAGTATATTTTGTTTGATTATTTTTTTTAATTATGACTAATGATTTAGTAAATAAATGATCTCTATTTTTTAATTTGAAATATATATGACTATTTAAATTTAGTCCCCTAATATTTATTCATGCGTCCATCCCAAGGAATAGAGAATACTTAAAATTTAAACTTGAGATCTAAATAAAAATAATATATATCTAGCCATCAATGTACACCTCTCTAAACATACGCTCCTAGCCAGCAAGAATTCTTTTGATTTCTAGTAATAAGAGGAGAGTTAATTAGCTACTTTTGATTTTTTTTTAATAATTTAACTTATAATTTCATTATTTTAGGCCGACCAAATCAAGGTGGGTCTGAGATAAGTTCAGAGAACCTAATGTCTAGCGCAATTCATTCCATATGACAACTAAAATTAAGAAAAAATATTAATATTATACATAATATATATTTATGTAATTTAATTTGGAATGCAACGCAATCAACACAGTTTAAATTTGTATAGTTCTTTAAAATATTATGTTATTTTTTAATATTTAATAATAAATGAGCAATAAAAATTTGAATCACATTACAACAATAAAAATCTCATCGCCAGTCCTGAATCCAATAATTTTTTTCCGCACTATGAAGCTATCTACTTACATTAACATTATGGCATGCAACAAAAAAATACAAAATTATTCATTAATCTTTTTATATATTATTAAAAGTTTCAAGTTCATGTTGGGCATGACTTTTTTTTCTTTTGTAAAAATTAATGTAATTGTTTATTTTATTGTAAAAGGTGTTATTTGCTTTAATGTTATATTCAGCTGTTCACCAAATTTATACTATATATATATATATATATATAATCCGCTGGAGGTAGTCTAGCGGGCCACCCGTTGTTATTCCTACGGGAGGGCAGTGATTCGATCCTCAAAAATGTATTTCCAAGAATCGAGCTTTTAAAATATATATATATATATATATTTACCAGTTAATTGTTTACCAAACTAGCTTGCTGTACTATGTATCTTTTTTACACTTGTATTAGTATAAATTAACCAGCTATTTGGAACTTCCAAAAATATTAGTTCACATGATCATATATATATCTCAATATACACCCTTTTTTTTAATTAATATTTAAACATATAATATTCAAATCTAAATCTATAATTCCATCGATAAATATACTATTATAATTAGATTACGTGTGTGAGTATTTTATTTTTTATTTTTGATATTTTATTTACTTAAATTTATTATGAATTAAAGGGAATTAACGTGCAAAGCAGAGTCGAATGGCCACCAAGGCAACGTACATTGCATGAAGAAGGAGCAACTTTTTAGCTTCAACCACGAGAGAGCAATTCATTTCCACTAATTTAGTGTGTTTAAAACTCGGTCAAATGAGCTTATAAATTTAAAATTTAATTTAATTATTTTAAAAAATTATAAATTTATAATCTAAAAAATAACAGATTAACTTATAAGTTAATTTAATCAAATAATTCACTAATTTTTAAAATATATTAAATACCCTTATAATATAATATTAAATATCATTTCTAATCATTTTATATAATAATAAATGTGCTTATAAATTATATTTTTTTACTAACTATATTAACTTATCGATCAGTTATAAGTGATTAAGAAAAATATACAATTGCTTAAAATTTTAAATACTTATAATAAGCTTTTATTAATTTATAAATATTTGATATTGATAAACTAATTTATTTAAACTAGATCAAACACCCTCTTAATAATTTAATTTCAAATAAATTATTCTTGACAAGCATATGTTGAGGCATTAATTTCTGTGTCTTCCATAAAACACAGTTTCTATTCTGCCAAAAAATATAATATTATAAAATATTAAATAATTATTAACTATAGAGACGAATATAAATATAAATATAAATATAAATATAAATAAATAAATAAATATGAGACTGTCACCAATGTTTGATTGATGCTTATAGCATTAATAATTAGGGCAGTTGGGTGTTACCAATATCGTCATTTGCATTTGACAATTCGTGACATTTAATTTTCCAGCTAATGATTCATGCAAATTATCGTGTTGCCCTACATATATTTATTATAATTTTATTTTATCAAATATATACTATAATTGATATATGCAACTATTTTTAGCACAAGTGTGTGAACTGTATAATTCACTTAAAGGAATTATATATATATATATATATATATATATATATACAGGGGCGAAGCCAGACTTTGAAATAAAGGGGGGTAATTTTAGCTTCCCCGTAATTATTTTTCTCATTTTGTTTTAATAGTATTTTATAAATTTATAAATTTATTAATAATATATTTTTATTATTAAAAAATAATTAATAAAAAAATATTAATATATATGTGTACAAAATTTTAAATTTATAAGATTTTTCATAATAAAAATAAAATAAAGAGAAAAAAAAATTAAATAATGAATATAATTTCTTAAAAAATAATTAAAATAAATGAGTTATTTAATTAATTAAATGTGTTCAAATTAATTTAGTTGAAAAATTTATCTCTTTCTTTATTTTTTTTTCATTTGTATATTATTAATATTTTGTCAATATTTAAAAAGAGAACTATTACATATAGAATAAATAATTTATTGTTTTTTTTTACTTCTTGTAAAAAAAAAAAAAGAGGGGGGCAATTTAAATTTTTTTTTAAAAAATAATAAACAATTTAAAATTTTTTTAAAAATATTATATATATATATATATTTTTTCAAAAAGAGAAGGGGAGCAACTGCCCCCTTCTCTTCAACGTAATGTCGCCCTTGTATATATATGAAAAAGTGAGAAATATATAAGTGTTATAAATATAAAGAAAAATAGGTAGAAAAAGAATGAGAAATTTATTTATTGTGAATTGTCTTTCATACACTACCCATAATGGGTATATATAACGGTGTAAATAGACTTTAGATGAAAATAAAAGATTACAATTAATATAAAATTAATCCTAATATGAATATGATAAAGTTAATTATAATCTTGATAAGATAAGGTTAATCTAATTAAATAGTCATCCACATATTTTATAACACTTTTTCTTGGATGACTATCTCTATGATTATGCCTCATTAAAATTTTATAACAAAAAATTCAATTGGATAAAACTTAGCGAAGAACAAAAGAGTACAATATTCATAAGTAACTTCCCTTAAAAATATATCCAATTAAGATATTTTAAGCGAACACGTCCCAACATTATATATATGTCATTTGAAGACTGATGTTAGTAGTATTTTTATGAACAAATATGTTGGATGTCACTTAAATAAACTTTATAAACATCGAATTTTTTTTCCTTCATAAGTTTATGAGTGTAAAAAAATTTTTACATGCTACATTATCTTCATGCAATATTGTTGGTTTATTGATTTCTAATAGGTAATCCATAAGCTTCTCTGATATGTTTGATTACGGTTCTCAATTATATACATTCACAACTAGCTTCATGAATGATTAATATTTCTAAATAATTTTGTGAAGTAACAGTGATTGTATGCTTTATATATCGCTATGACATATTAATATTATTACATGTGAACCTATATTAGATGTGCCACGTATATAGCATGGAATATGTTTTACTCCATTCCAATATCTTTTAGTTGGTGTATAACTAAACCTTGCAATAACAACAAAAATAATATCTAGTATTGTATTATTAGTAATATATCAAACTGCCTATATTATACTGAGATATGATACTTCAGGACTAAAAATCTCTTTATTATCTTTTTATGGGCGAAAAAGATCCCTTTTATATCAAGAGAACGAATAATCATTAGAGTTTTTAATGGATAAAATTTATCCATATAAAATTATTTCAAGTTTGATATATGATGTTTGATGGATAAGAATTTCATTTGACAGATACTCAACTTTAAATCCAAGACAAAATTGTGTTCTTTCAAGATCCTTCATTTTGAATTCATTATTTAAATAATCTGCAGTAATTGAGATCTCTTCTAGAGTTTTCAATATATTTAAATTATCAACATAAACTACAATTATAACAAATTCTGAATTTATCTTTAAGATAAAAATACAAGGGCAAATGAAATTGTTTTCACATCTATTTCTCTAAGTATTTAAATAGGCAATTATACTACATTCTCCTAAATTGTTTTAACCCATACAAGAATCTTTGGATCTCAATATAATATATTTTTGAAAGTATTATATGCTTCAGACATCTTGATATTTCATGCATCTTAAATCTTTCAGAAATTTTCATGTATATATATATCATTATCTAATGAACCATATAAGTAAATTGTCATAATATTCATCAAGTATATGTCGATCCTTTCAGATGCTACCAAACATATAAAAAATCTAAAGGTAATAATATCCATGACAAGGGAATATGTCTCACCATAATCTTCACAAGATCTTTATGAGAATCTTTATACCACAAGTCGTACTTTATATCTCATAATTTCGTTAACTCATTTCTCTTATGAATCATATGAGTAAGTTGTCATAATGTATATCGAGCCTTTCTAGGGCTGCTAAACTAATTTTGAGAGTAAATGCATAATCGAGAAAATGTGTTCTTTTCGTAATCTCATTTGATTTATTTTTTTTACATATATACCTCATGGGTATAACATCTTTCGATATCTGGACTACTGGTCTAAATATTATATATTTAGCAAATGAATCTAGCTTAACCTTGATTACTTCCATTTTGGCCAATCACTTCGACGTCGACAATTTTAAATATTTTTAGGCTCAAGCATATTTTAATAATTTTAACAGCAATATATACAAAAATATTATCAATAATAATTTCATATATTTTCTATATATTTATAGATTTTAATGAGATCTCATAATTTTTTGGTACCAGAATTATTTATGGGATTACTTATTTAGAAATATGGATTGTTGATTCATGTTGCTTTTGACCTATTCAGAAATGTCATTTTGAAATTATTCATTTCTCTTTCTTTCAAAGAACAACAATTTAAACCAAGTAGTTTGTTACACTTAAGCTGTATATTATATTCATTGGCTACCGTATTAATAGAATGTTCTGCAGGGATAATTATTCAAGTATGAATATTAACAGCTGAAATATGTGATTTAAATACTTTCTGGATATCTATAAAGATATTTGAAAACTAATTGGCAACATTCTGCAAACAAATTAGTTTTTGAACTTTTAGTTCGCATTGATTTATGCTTGTATCAATATTAGATAAAATTGGTGTATTCCAACTTATCTCTTGTGTTTTTGGCCCTTTACTTTTATCTTTCCTTAATTGTGGAAAAATTAACTCACTAAAAATTTTATTTTAGAAAATTTATCTTTAAAGGTCCATAATACATAATATAAACAACCAAAAGCTATATAGATATCAGGATAATGATGATAATTCACTTTAATTTTTTGAGAGAATGCAATAAAAATATATACACTTCAATAAGAAATTTTAATATTATAAATTTTAAATAAGATATATATGTTAGATAAACATAAGTTATAAAAGTGAAAATTTTGTGATGTTTAGATAGTAATACATAAATTAAAGGTGTAACATAAATAATAACATATATCAAAAAAATGTATCTAAGCGAATATAGAAAGTTTTGATTTCAAAAACATAAGAATAATAATTGATCATAAAATCTTAATAAATAATAATTCTGCTAAACTATATTGAGTATGAACATATGTAATAAAATGTTCAATGATAATATAATCATAAAATACTGTTCAAGTAAACTCATATATATTATCCAGATAAATTGTTTTGATATGATAATCAATAAACGTTGACTTTAACTTTATAATTTAAGCAAAAAATTTAACAAAAATAACGTTACGAGTTAATAACAGATAAATATATGACCATCGAGTTGAAGTATCAATTAAAGTTATAAAATATTTAAATAGTTCACAATATAGATGAATATGGACATAAATATCCTCATGTATTTTTGGTATAAATTTAAGGGACTCTAAATATAATTTAGATAGTGGAGGTCTCATAATTAATTACTTTTAGCACAAAAATCTCAAAAGTAATCATCAGACAAAAATTTTTTATAATTTTTCAATGGATGTCCATTTATATTTCAATAGATGTCCATTTATATTTCAATAATATGTCGCATTATATTTGAACCAAGATAACCAAGATGATCATGCCAAAGTATAAAAATTTTAGGATCTATGCACTTCTAGTGCATATAGTGTAACTCAACCATCTTTATTTTTTATTAAGTACAATCGAGTTAAAAAAATTAAAATTTCCTAAATATGAACTTCTGGTTCAAATTTGTCGAGTTAACACATAAAAAATTAATATCTCTCTCACTTTATTTCAATAAGATATCCATTGCAATGTATATTTTAAAACTTATTAGATTTCTTCGGAATCTACTTGAATACAATGAATCATCGAAATATTATTTTGCTCAAATTCAAAATATAAGGTAAACTCTTTCGGAGTCTTTAACTACATTTGCAAAACCATATATCATTTTAATATTAATTTCTGTTATTGTTAACTATAACAAATATTTTTTTATTATGAAAAATTATGGGAGTTGTGCCAGTATATATCTTTTTAGCACTTTTGCTTTCATAATTGATAGGGAAAAAAAATTTTACCACGACCCTTTTATCAAAATCTTATTTATAGTCTTAAAAAAAATGTTAAATTCACTTCCGGGAATGATGTTAAGTCAGTTGGGTAAATTTGATAATTTTTTATTAAAAGCTAAAAAATTTGTTCAGTTGCAAGTAGACAAGAAATTATTTTAGAATACTTTATGAATCTACGCTCTCAATATTGCTACTGCATGAGCACATTTGAGGCATGAAAAGTTTAATATTCACCAAAAAGACTGTAATAAATCATTAATAATAAGATAATCAGTTTTTAATTTCTCATATGAATAATCAAAAAAAAATACTCCCTCCGTATAATTTATATAGAAAAGTAAAATGGACACGAAAATTAAGGAAATTTTACTTTTTCCATCTCTATTTACTTAAATACCCCTATAAAAAAAACATCCCTCAAATTAAACTTTTAAGGCAAGGGTATAAATGGTATTTTGTCTCATTCCACTTCCCAAAATTTACCTAAAATGACATATTTTCTATATAAAAGATACACCAAAAAAGGAAATTTTTCCTATGTAAATGATACGGAGGGAGTATAATTACTTTTAAGCGATTCTACAAGAATGTTTGAATTCATTTTTATAATATATGTGAATCTTATTATCAAGTACCCATAATAGATAATTTTTTCGAAAAATATCAAGGGTAATAAACTCAAGTTTTATGAGATCTAACATTGTAAATGAATCAAATTTAAATAAATATCATAAATTAAATATATTACAGAGCTATCAAATAAATAAGAACTAAAAATTATAATTAGAAATATTATAACTCTAAAATTGCAATTGATTATATTAAATAACAATAAATTTCAATTTATTTATTAACTTCACTCAATACATAAATATTTACTCATAATTTTATCTCTTTTATTTTTATATACTATATTAAGTTATTAGATATATAACCATAAACATAAAAATAACTATTAAATTTAAATTTTACAAATAAAATTTTAAAAAAAATTATTTGTACCTGATTTAAGAGTATATATATTATTAATATACCAAAATTATACCATAAATAATATATATATTCCTTAAATCAATACATTATATATAATATTTGTTCGATGTTTTACTGTATAGAATTTTATTTATATTTCTAAGCTTGCAATTGTCCATGACCATAAATTATTAGATTCAGCAACGCATACATATAGAAAAAAAATAAGGGCAAATTATAATCAATAAATTTTAAAAGAAATAAAGGCAAATAAAAAGAAATAACATATGTATGTTTTTATATTTCCATAACCACATAATTGTAATTATTTGTCCAAATTAAGATTATATAAGACAACCATATACTTACACATAATCTTATATGGCTATAATTATTTTATAATATACAGTGAAATTATGGACAAATTATATGGTTATAATTATTTTATAACATACGTATGATTATAAGAAATGACATACACATATATATAGTAATTTTAAAAGCTTTCCTAATTAGACAAATCAAGAAAGAATGTGTTAAACTGACATAATTGCATATATTTTTCATAATTTTTATTAATTAAATAGATAGAACCATTAACCAATAGATAAGGATTTGAGAAAACGGGTAGTATTCATATATTCTAATGTTAGCATAGTAACTCAATATACATATTTGGTATGAAAATAAATGTGTTAAACTGACAAAATTTGATTCATAATTTATGTTAATTAAATGATCTTAATGATTCAACATAAGAGGCTTTTATACCATTTATAGATAAAACTCCAAATAGTAATTTAGTCAACATCAATCTAAAACATTAAGAAAATATAAACTAAATAAGGAACTATACTTGAATTCTTATTGCTATTAAAAACTTTGAGTCTTGTGATTTTTTATCTTCTAATTTGAATATTTAAAATAAATAAATTGGTAGGTACTGATAATGTGTTATAAATATAAAGAAAAATAAGTAGAAAAATAATAAAAATTTTATTTATTGTAAATTATCTTTTATACACCACCCATAATAGGTATATATAATAACGTAAATAGACTTTAAATAAGATCAGAAGATTACAATTAATATGAAATCCTAATATAAATATGATAAAGTTAATCATAATCTTGATAAAATAAGGTTAATCTAATTAAGTAGTCATCCACGTATTTCATAACAAAATTTTTTTTTCTTTTGTATTTAGCAATAAAAAGATATATAGTAAGGCCAAAATTAAAAAATTTCTAATGAATAAAAATTATTATTTTTAATTTTTTATTAATTATGTATAGGAAAAGAGAACATTTAGGATCCAAATTTAAAATTTAAGCAAAAGTAATACGCTTTTGACCATCAAATCATAATATGGTGATTTAGTATTTATAATTTTAAGAAGAAAAATATATTTTTTTAAAAAATTATTTGATATTTTAATAATTTTAACATTCCTTAAAAATTGAATATTATATAATAATTAAAAATCCTATATTATTAATAATTTTTGTACTTATATTATTACTTATATATACGTAATTTTGTTTATATATTTATTTAATTTATTTAATCAAAGGCAAATCGTCCATATTCAAATAGAAAAATCGCAAGTAATAAGAAATTTGAATTTCTGCATATCTTCCTTTGATTATCAAACCTAACTACGGTGTAATGAGAAGAAATGCACATCTTATTGTATACAATTATCGAATTGATGATAGAAGTAGCAATGCTTAGCTAAACAATTCTTATCCAAAAAGGTAGCTCGAGTAGTTGAGATTATATAATTAAATTAATATGATAAAATAATTTTGCTAAATAATAAAAAAATGATTTTTTTTTGAAAAACAATAAAAAAGGATATAAAGATGAAATTCTCATATTTTTTTATTGTTGAATTAATAAGTTAATAATTAAATTTTTAACAATAATTTAGAAAATGAATATCATTTTCAATCTTATGCTTCGATTTCTTTCAAGATTTTTAATTCATATAAGAAAAAAAGAAATATATTATATATGATGAATTATAGATGAAAATTATATATATATATATATATTTCATAATAACTGAAAAATTAATTATTTTTATTGAAAATATAAATGTATGTGTATATTTATTATACTCTAAATATTAGTATGACATATATTTATTAAATATTTTTAATAAATAATATAAAGTGGTAAATAAAATATAATTTGGGACAAATAAAAAAAAGGAAAATGGGCCTATATCAATATATGAATATATATATATAATGACAATAAATACATATAGTTTTCAAAATTATGATATATATATATATATAATATGATAATAAATACATATAGTTATCAAAATGATGAAAATGAGGGGGAAAATGTCATTAAATGGGTGGATTTGGTTTATTTTAAAGAAGACGAGTGGCTAACAAGTCGGCCACACAATTTTATTCCGCTTGGAAACTATTTCTTCTATATATATATATATATATATGGACATCCGCATTATCAGAGGACCACAATAATCCAACTAAAAACGATACAAATTAACCATTTTGGTTTAGAGTTTGAGATCCAAAACGATGCAGTTTTGTTGGTATAGAGCAATATTATTGTCGGTAGTGGAAAATGTTCTTGTATGGAGTGCAACAGCTCTGATAAAGCTACCGCCAAACATAACAGTTCCAGCACTTCTGGTGTTCGGAGATTCCATAGTTGATGCAGGCAACAACAACAACATCAGAACCTTAGTCAAATGCAATTTCCCTCCTTACGGCATGGATTTTAACGGCGGAATTCCAACTGGAAGGTTTTGCGATGGCAAAGTCCCATCCGACATTATTGGTATGTATATATGCATTTTTTTATTTTTTTTTATAAAAAATGTTCAAACCTTCCAAATACATTTTGTGGGGATTCGAACCCGCGGCCTTTTCCGAAAAAATATATATATATATACATATATATACTTATCATTCAAATTTAAATAAATAAAAATTAAATGATGGTTGATACAATGTAGGTATATATAGGTAATTAGTCACATGATAAGTTCACCTACAATATTATCACTAATTATTCACTTAATCTCAGGTTTTGGTTGAACATATATATATATCACTTACTTTCTAGATTAATTAAACTATAGATTAATTTGACTTAACTCATTAATCCAATCTATAAATGAAAATGTTTGACTCTCAATTTGAAAATGAATTTAGAATATCCTAAACCTAATTAATTAATTAATTTAATTGTTTTAAATTATAATTTGTTTTTTAATTATTTCTCAGCTGAAGAACTGGGAATCAAAGATGCAGTACCAGCTTATCTGGACCCAACTGTGCTACCTCAAGATCTCATAACAGGGGTTACCTTTGCTTCTGGTGGCACAGGCTATGATTCTTGGACACCCAAGTTAGTGGTAACATAAATTACATATTATTAATTTATGTCCATTACCATTTTTTTTTATTATTATTACTTTTGTTTTTATTTTTACAAATCATATGGTATTTTAAAAACAAAATAGTAGTACCATATATTATTATTTAATTAGTTTACCATTCGAATAAAGATATCTAGTTAGAATCACAATTATATTATATAATTTCTCCCATTATACCATTATTTTAAATTTCAAATAATAATTCATTTACTTTAAATTAAGTTATTATTTTACTCTTATTATATACACTTTTTTCTCATCATAGTTGTCTGAATTATTACATTTAATGAAGTTCAATATAATAGAAAAATAATTGACTTTGAACTAAATTAATCAAATTTTTTTAATCTATACATAAATAATTATGTACCGGATTATAAAAATGAGACGGAGAGAGTATTATTGTTAATTCAATATTAATGGTTAATTATATAATAGTAATGGAATTAACTTGCATGTGAATGTGATTGCAGTCAGTAATATCACTAAGCGATCAATTAGAACACATGAAAGAATATACAGAGAAGCTGAAGGGACTGATTGGAGAAGAAGGAACAAAATTCATATTAGCCAATAGTCTGTATTTAGTGGTAGCAGGGAGTGATGATATTGCCAACACATATTTTGTTTTACGTGGTAGAAAATTGCAGTATGATGTTCCTGCCTATACCGATCTTATGGTCGACTCTGCTTCTTCTTTCTTGCAGGTATATTTTATATCAATTTATCCAACATGTGTTTTTTGTTTATATATATATATATATATATATATAAAGATATTAGAGGTGTGCATTATTCGATTTTAATCAAAAAATTAAACTGAATTGATGCAATTCGGTTGTTTCGATAACATATGATTTGATTTTTAATTCGGTTAAATTTTTAATTTAGATTTTTTTGTTTTTGTTTGATTACCTCAAAATTAATTAATAACTGAATAAATCAAAATAACCAAATTTTATTTATTAATATATTAAATATAATTTTTATCAATAATATTTCAATTTTAATAATATATTTCTTTTTTTATTTTTATTTGTATATTAATAATATATAAATTAATGTTATTTAAATTATAAATTAATATATATTATTCGATTATAATCAATAACAAAACTTAAAATATTCAGTTCGTTTCGGCTCGGTTATATTTTATTAATTTTGATTTAGTTTGGTTATAATTTTAGAGTTATTAAAAATTTTGGTTTAATTCAATTAACTAAATGCACATCCTTATGAGATATGTTTCATTTTTATCAAAATTCATTGCAATGACTTTTAAAAATAATTGTTATAAATTTTAATAAAAATAAAATATATTTCTATATATATATATATATATAAAGAAAGTATTATATATTGGTTGGTTTGATGGTAATCTCACAATATTTTTGTTATTTATTTGGTAGGATTTGCATAAGCTGGGGGCAAGAAGGATTGGAGTATTCAGTGCACCACCAATTGGGTGCGTGCCATCACAAAGAACATTGGCAGGAGGAAGAGGAAGAGAGTGTGCGGACAACTACAACCAAGCGGCCACCTTATTCAACTCCAAATTGTCTAAACAGTTAGATTCTCTCACAGCTACTCTTCCTGACAGCAAAATTGTCTATGTAGATGTCTACAATCCTCTTCTCAATCTCATCCAAAACCATAATCAATTTGGTAATTGCCTATTAATCATGCAATTACATACATGGATTATAATTGCACTCGTCGTCTCCATGTTTTCTTAGATTTTTTGAAATTTTTTTTAACTCTCTCTTACTGCTAGCTAGCAATAAAATTTTTAAATCTTTTATTAACCAAGATTAAATCTTTTAATTTAAATAATAGCTTCTGTAATTATAATTTCTTCAGGTTTTGAAGTTGCAGACGAAGGATGTTGTGGAACAGGAGCTCTAGAAGTTGCTATATTATGTAACCAATTAAATCCAATCACTTGTACTAATGTTTCTAATTATATTTTCTGGGACAGTTATCATCCCACGGAAAGAGCTTATAGAATACTTATCTCTCAGCTACTTGTTAAGTATGTGCACAAATTCTTCTAAGCTTCTTCAATCTCAAGTATAACATCTAGTTTGGAGTTGATTTTAATAGATATTCTAATGTTTTTTTTTCCTTATTTGAATAAATTTATATTTAAAAGAATAAAGATTTAAATTTATTGTTCCATGTGTGTGTTCTTATTGTGTGTTATTCCTTCAAAAAATTTATTTTACATCATTATAACGAAATAATATAATATAAGATAATGAAAAATTAAGAGAGCTATATATTTAGCTATAAAAAGTAAATATTTTTAATATAATGAAACAATTAAAAATATGTTAATGAGTTTACGTCGTATGCTATATAATTTGTAACACCCTCATAATCTATCCATATATGGTATGCACAACTTCAGATATGTAGTATGCACAGATATAGTATAAGAGCATTACCAAAATGTTATTTTATCACCCTTCATCATTTAGTTACTCATTTTTTGTAGTATATAGATAAATAAATAGATATAAGAAAAATAAAAAAGTTTATAGAAATTTTACCTAGTTTCGATTAAAATATGATTATTACCAAATCCAATCAATTCAATATGTGAATATTCAATAGTTCTCAAAATATTTTCATACATACATTCATAAATATGAGAATATGATATTACTTATTTACAAAATATCTTTAAATTATGTTTCAATTCTTTATATTTTACAAAATAGATATTACATATACATCAACTCAAAAGTATATTTATATGTTATGCTTAGGTTTGATTTGTGACAACCACAGACTTTTAGTATCCAACATTTAACTAGACATGTCCTAGTCTAGAAGGACTTTCAGCTTCTATCCTATCATCTGGGCGATAAATAAATCGTGCTAAGCCTATAACTCAGCGGTATATACTTAATAATACAACATTACTGTGATAAATGTATATGAAAATGCATAAAGGTTTTAATGTTACATACATTCTCATCTTTATTATATACATAAACAATCACCATGTATTGGGCCCAACAATCTTATACAATAACCTAGTTTCAAAACTATTATTTTAGTTTATTTCATCAATAATGACACATCTGTATCTCGCTAGTAGACGTAAATATATCTGTGACACCCAGTGTTTTATCTACAGTGTAATCATCAATATGACACCTCATGTGTTTTGCTCATGGGCGTAAAAATATCTCTGTGATACTCAGTATCTCACCCCATCGCGTATGGCATGTCAATCTCAAAACACAATCTTCTGGCAATTAGATAAAGTAAAAGACAACAAATAACATTCCAGACTATGCATATATGAGTTTTTCACTATGTAACTTATCAATTCATCAATAATTAACATAATTAACATATTTTATCATAAATTTCCACTTTATAATCACAAATATATTTTTAATATAATATATATAAAGACTTGGCTATGTAAGCCATTTACTATACCCGTATAGTGCGAAATACGATAATAAACGTCAACAAATCAACCTTACAGCCGTGGCATTCAATAACTATGCCCTTGGGATGTGAAACGAAGCTATAAATCACCTTTGAGTACTCCCACAATCGTGACATTCAAGGGTCACGCCCGTTGCATTCATTTTGCTTATGTTTTCTCACCATTTTTACACGAAACAGCTCCACCTCAAAGTTCGCGACCGTGGTATTGCATGGCCACGCTCATGGCAATCCAGAATCACTCTTTCACCCTATTTTCATTAACATAACACACATATACCAACTTAGGATGATGCAAACTAAAAACAAAAGCATTATCTAAATATATATTTACCTTTTTAGAGCTTTAATTGAAGGAACAACTTCATTTTTTTCTACTTTCTTCTTTTGTTTTCACCAATTAACTAACTCAATACCTACTCAATTTATAGTTTCAAAAAATGGTATTAGCAACTTATATGAACAACTATAACCTTTTTTAACCTCCTCCAAAATAGAATTAGCTAAACCCCTTATAAAAATCCAATATTTAACTACTAACTCTAACTATAGCCAATATCATTCCAAATCACTAAAGGTTAAAAAAACTTACTTGTTACTTGAATTAAAACCCAAACTTCTTTCACTCCTTATGAAAAACTAACTAAACTCTTGATAATTTGAAGAATTGAAATCACCTTTTTGCTAACCATGGTGGTTGGCTACAAGAAAAGCACAAGGAAAAAGAAGAAATGAAATTTCTAAAAAATGTTTTAATGTCTCATATTTTTTCACTAAGTATTTATGTATTATTTATTTAAGATTTTTATATAAATATTATTATTTTATATTTTAACTTTCCTACTTTTTTACTCTTTTACCACTTTACTCTTACTCTCTTTATATGTTATTTATATATTATATATATCTCTATCATTTCTATCTAAACCACCATCAATCTTTTACTTATTAATATATAAATAGAATCAATAAAAATCAGGGCATTATGAATTTTAAAAAAAAAATTGTAAAAAATATTCCAAACTTCAATATACCCACTCATTGTAAAAAAATATCAAGTAATAATTAAGTTTTTTTCTTGTAAATATTAATTTAAATCAATCTCTTTTTTTATATGTTTAGATGTAATTAAATCTTATAAATATCAATTTAAATGATACACTTTTTTTAACTTGTTTAAATATTCATCTTATCCCTACTTTTAATTTTATATGTATTACAAGTGCTTTAAATTTGCCTCAACTATAAAAACTTCTTCTAAAGTCTAAAAAAAAAGTGGGATTAAACAAGATTGATAGCTAAGCAATAAACATGGTTTAATTAGGTTTACATCATAATAGAATCCAGGAGGTTTTTAAATTAAACACCAATAATATTTTTTTCATATTATGGTCGACCAAATTTGCCCCCAAGAGGCTTGAAGGCAGTTGGCCACTTGTCCTCGATCGTCTCTTGGCCATCCCCATTTTTCCCCTTTGAATTTTAAAATTATGGAAATTAAATTTTTATTATAAAAAAAATTAAAATTTTATTAATATAAAATATTTATTTTTACAGTCTGTAAAAACTTGTTATATTTTAAATATTTTAAAAATATATATTTTTATTTTTTTTTTAAATATAAAGTGAATTTTACATCAACTCATCACTTTAATGGCAAATTAATTTTCCTCTAACTAAAATGGTCTGTTAAAGAATATATTTGATAAAAAAAAATTGACGAGTTGAGTTGATACAATAGTAATTCAGAAAATTATTTAAATTTTTAGCTTTCTTTTATATGGACATATTTTATATTTACCATCTTTTATATAACTGGTATTACCTTAAAAAAAAAAAGGTGTGATGTGCAAGGATAAACTTTGATCACCTAATCAAGAATGAGCTCATCATATGAAGAGGAAAAAGCAAAGCTGTATTTTTGCAATTATTGATATTTGAATTTTGGATATTAAAATCATTATTAATGTAAAGACTCTCATTTTACAGTAAGCTGTATATTTTCTCATTATCCAATGTATATGTTCAAAATCTGATAATAACATATAACGGTTTAGATTTTTTTTATTAGACAAAAACCATATATAAAAATTAAATTAATAAAAAATAAATATCACTTGCTCATTAATGATTCAACGTACGATTAACTAAACCAATTGCATAAATATTTTATTATTATTCCAACTTAAATATAATAATATTTGCTTTGTAATGAAATAATTATTATACAAAAATATTTGCTTTGTATGTCTCTTGAAAGTTTAAAAAATATAATAGAATGATATATTTAAAAGATTACAGACAAGAAATATATTTATTATATATTTTACTGTCCTTATAATCTTGTATATCTTAATTTTAAAAAGATAATTTATACCAAAAAAAAATTAGAGACCAAAGTATATTTTTTATATAAATTGAAAAGGGAAAAATGTATCATTATTATTATTGGTCAACTTTAACATATGCCAATTTTTTAGTGCAATATAATAAAATATTGATGCATCTCAATTAACTCTAGTAAGTATATTAATTATATCAGTAATATATATTTGTGAATCCTAATATCATATCATGAAAATAAATTTTATAATTAATTATTATATTATTATTATTTGAAAATTAATATTTGGATGAAAATAATTTGAATCTAAATCTAAAATTAAACTATCTTGTTGAAAATTAAATACCTTCATGAATTAAGAATAAATCAATCGATAACTTACATTAGAGTTCATAGTTCCCTAAACTTGCATTGATATCAAAATTGATTAATAAAATTGAGTTAATATTTGCGGGTTATCTTTAAGCCTAGCTAATCTTATTTAGGGACATAACCTTTCAAATTAACATCAAACTTTTGTTCATACATTTTAATATTAATTCACATACGATCAAACATAGTTTTTCGATTTTATTCAGGAGCATGAATGGATGTCATAAGCTAATATTAGATTATCTATTCGAACAAATTCATAATCAACATGTTATATAAAATCCTAATAATCATGAATTTAAATTTCATTGACCATCAATCTTAATTTTTTTATTCAACACATCATTAAGAAATACATCAACAAAATCACAAACTTGATTATTAAGAACAATAAATTTATATAAATCAACTCAAATATCATAAATCAAAATAAATACCCACCATAGTTTATAGTTCATGTTTTTTCTAATATAAATAAATATATTTCGTAACTAACATTAGAAAATAAAATTTGAAATTGAAAATAAACATGATAAAAATAAAAGCAAACTCTGAAATTTGTGTCTTCGTCTTGAGTTTGATCTCCTATCCAACGGAGTTTTTGTCTTCAAAGAAGAAAAAAAAAGAAGAAATTCTTCAATGTAGAACACATTTCCTAATTTAAAACGTGTTTTCTTATATAATTTAAAGATAAGTTATACTTTTTTATAGGGATTCATATCCTCAAAGTTCTAAATAAAATAGAAAATAAATAATGAGTAATAAGGAGTTAAGGATAATAGGAAAAATTTATTGTAAATTCATGCATGAGCTAGTGTATGACCATGCATATACTCATGTACTTTTATGCCCCTCAAAACTCTGTATTGGAAAGATCTAGTAGTAACAAACATAACTATCTGCATGTTCATGCGTCTATCCATACATATCTCTATATTTTTTATGCCTTTACTGATTTTTTATTGTAATTTTTAAAATTCACCAACAAAACATACTAAATAATCACTAAATAATCAAAGCCAAATAAAAAATTAGATAAAATTAATAAAAACTAATGCAAATATTATTTTAATTGTGTATAAAATACACATTTATCAAATATGTATTAAGAAAAATCTAGTTGCACTTTAAAATATTTTTTTATTAATTATAAAGATATCTATTTTTTGTTATGTATTTAAGATTATATAATTTTTTTAAAAAATTAATATCGACAATTAATTAAAAAGATAAAATATTGCCTTTTTTTGCTATTTATTCAAGATTATATAATTTTTTTTACATTAATGTCAATAATTAATTTGAAAGATACTACTTAACAGTTGTAAACTATATTAAATAGGTTAAATAATTATAAAGTTCATGAAGTTTTGTATATTACACTAGTTAGTCTCTGTATTTTTAGCATCTAATTTTTACATTCCTCTGTTTTAAAAAATTAAACTGTTTAGTCTTTCTGTTAATATTTTCATCCTAAAAATATTAGTCAACTACTTTGATATTATAAAATAATTTTTTTGCTATTCCTTTATATATATTTTTCTTTGTTATTTGTTAAGTCATGCTTATTTTTAATTTTATTTATATTTATTGCACATAATTTATTTTAATTTTATAAATATTATTTAAAAATAATTTTAAACAATACGAATAATATCTTTTATTATTTTGCAGACAATCTATATATATCATTTATTTTAATTTTATAGATATTATAAAAAATAATTTTAAATAATACGAATAATGTCTTTTATTATTCTACAGACGATCTATATATAAAATAAAATTAAACATAAAATAAACTTAATAAATAACAAAGATAAATATATATAAAAAAAGTGTAAAAAGGTTATTTTATAATATTAAAGTAGTTGATTAATGATTTTAGGATAAAAATATTAACAAAATGACTAAACAGTTTAATTTTTAAAAATATAAGGATGTAAAAATTAAATTTTAAAAATACAGAAATTAACTAGTATAATATGCAAAATCTCAAAAATTTCATGATTATTTAACCTATTAAATACTTGAAAAAATATATGAATAACTTAAATATACAAACATGTCATCGCTTAATATACTTGTATTGTTAATCTATAGTATAGATATGTCAAACTTTAATCTATAATATTGATATGTATAAATATATTATTATTATTATTATTATTATTATTATTATTATTATTATTATTCGCTATATAATAAAAAACAATGTTGTTTTTGTACAAATCTAATCTAATAACTCTAGCCTTAACTCTATGTCTTCTCAATCCCCTCTTCCTCAGCCTAGCCTTGCCATCACCAATAAAGCCCTCCAAAAACTTTGTCGCCATAGCCAGCCAACGTCACCATTGCGAATTAAAACGGGAGCATTGTTGTCATCATCGCCATCATCAGCTACCATCGTCACCACCAAATATGCCATCGTCGTCGTTGCCATCACTGGGTATTTTATTTAACGTTTCTTGTGCACACACGACTTTTGCATTTGATTCCACCCTTGTTGCCTTCCTCAACTAAGCTTCTCTTTACTTTGAGAGCCAAGCTTTGTTGATTAGGTCTTTATTATATATTTTTTTACCTTTTCATATATTAATTAATTTGCTTTTGTTTTTGTTTATATTATTTTTGTTTAATGTTAATTCCATCTATTTTTATTTTATATTTATAATTGCAATTCTTAATTTCATTTATTTCCACAAATAATTGAAATACATATTACTTAATATTATAATAGTATTATAATCTATATTATGAAATATTACCATGCTTTTCCACGTCATTATTAAAATATTGACATGTGATCCGCTGCCTACCACGTCATCATTTCACACGTCACTTTGAAGCAGGTCTAAATGCCAGAGTTTGCCTCGTGGATAATTTTGGCCACATCAACGGCTCAAATTTTGCCACGTCAGAATATCGTGCCATGTGATCGTGTCTCGTCTTCCCAGTTCCGATTTAGTTTGAAGCCAGTTCTGAGTTTGTAAATTTTTAGTCAAAAAATGGTACCGCTCCCGCTTTTAAAATCTAAAGCTCCTCTAGGGTTTTGAAGTTTCAGAATTTCTCTGAAATGGAGCCTCTGGCTTTTGTGGTAGACAAAATTAAATGGATAGCTAAGTCAGGCCAAGAATTCGTGGACGGTTTCCGTCATCGCCGCGACATTTCTAGGCGCCGAGATCCGGTAGTTGTAATTTGTCCTTTTCAAATTAACTCTTGGTTGCTGAACTTAATAGTGTCTACGGCTATGGACTATTAGTGAATTTGTGTCTTTTTTCATTTGCTATATTTGATTTGATTAGGGAGAGTTATGGATCTCTTTGAACTAGTAAGGATTGAGTGTATTTTTTGTTCAGATGGCCGTGCACTTTTTAGGCATCCAACTTATAGTTTCTTTGTTGACTTGATGCAACCAGAGCTCTTTAGCTTGTTAGCAAGAAAACAGCAAGCAGTAATGTCTTCATGACTTTGAAACAGCGATGTTGTATTTTTGAAGAATAGTAAATGCAGATGCTGCCTCACTTCCCTCTTCAAGTTTTGTTTGTCTATGGATTTCTCATTATTGGAATCTTGTAATTGCAGTTTGCAACATGAAGAATGAAATGTGTTAGAATTCTGTTTCTTTTATGCACACTTTTTTAAGTGATTTGTGGAAGAGAAGAATGATAAGGCAGTAGTTATTAGTGTTGGGTCATCTTTCAGCAGTGTTCATCAAAATCTAGCTGTAACCTTACTCTATGTAAATGGGGCTGTGGGCTTTCAAATTTCAATTGTCTGATAGTGCTAGTTGGTTGGAACATCTCTAAGAACTAGGAAGCTAATTTCTTCTCAGGGAAAGAATTCATGAAACTTAGTCCAAAGACTTGCTTCCCACTCTTGATGATGTACTGAGATTAGGAGAATGAGATGTGAAGGCAGACACAGATTATTGTAGAAATGAAATAATAGTATCAATGATTAGGTGCTCTGTTGTGCCCATGATGTTGGGAGCGTGAATTCCTTATTGAAATACAAGGGGAAGCCTGTGCACTACAGAGCCCTATAAAATGACATTATTAGTGCCAGCACTTCATCTTTCCCTGATGAAATTTTTTATCCTGGACATATATTTGCTTTTCTATCTGTGAAATTAATCGTAATAGATATCTTTCAGTTATATAGATGTTTTGGATAACTTGTATAGCCTATTAAGGTTAGAGTATAATTTCCATAAGTTAAACTACAGTTTTGTATATCAGCCGACAATCAAGAACAGCTTTTAGATGACATCACTGCATCGTTGCATGAAAGTTATAATGCTTTAAGCTTCTAGGAAGCAACATATTTTTCCTCTAGCTTTCTGCCTGAAATTGTTTAAGTTGAAGCCTTTCTTTTGCAGATGCATTGTATTTTTTAAACCACCTTTCGATACACCATTGGAGCGAGAGATATCATATTGACTTGAAAAAAGTGGTAGTCGTCGGTCTAGATCATTACCTTGTTTGCCTAAGTGTATATTTGTTCTGCATATACTCTTACCATTTCTTCATATTGATAGTTGTTCTGATTTTCTTAAAGGGTAAATACCTGGCATTTTACTTGTTGCTATTGTAAGCTCATGGATATGCTAAGATATTTTGGAATGTATTACATATTACTCTTCAGTCCAGTGGATAAATGTAATGTAATGTAACACCTCTCTCTCTCTCTTAAAAAAAATTAAATAAAAAAAAATAATAGTGTGGGAGTTCCCACGTGCGAACGTTCCAAGGAAAAAATCTGAGCCATGGATACGTGTTCTCCTAGGGCTGTCCATCACTCTGCATTTCTCTCTCATGACATAAATAAAAATCGTCTCAAGTATTTTTTAAAAAAAAAATCGTCTCAAGAATTCTCTCTCTACACGGAATTAGCGGTTTTCTCCGCAAAACAGTAACCGGAAGCGATTAATCGGAATTCGGAGTGTCATAAATCAACGTCGAAAAAGAAGAATAATCGGCAATGTCAACGGGCAGGAAAATCACTTTGAAAAGTTCTGACGGTGAGACCTTTGAGGTGGACGAGGCGGTCGCTCTTGAATTGCAGACGATTAAACACATTATAGAGGATGAATGCGCTGATAACGGCATTCCCTTACCCAATGTCACCAGCAAGATCCTTTCTAAGGTAATCGAGTACTGTAAGAAGCATGTCGAGACCCCTAAATCTGACGATCGACCTTCTTCTGTCGATGAAGAACTTAGGACCTGGGACGCTGACTTCGTCAAAGTTGACCAGGCGACTCTCTTTGATCTCATCTTGGTTCGTATTTTCCCTTTTAATTTCATTAGTTTTTGGTAGATCAGCCTATTTGCTTGCTCTCTCCGGTCATGGTGTTGCTCGTCGTGCTTGATTTTAGTTTTGTGTTTTAGGGTTAGGGTTCCTCTTTGTTTTACCTTTTTTTTTCCCCGTTTGTAGGGTTTGATTTGGGGTTATATTGTTGGGAAGTGATGCAGAGAGGATAAATTTGTGTTTTGAAAGACCCGTTAGTGCTGGGGATGGGGGAAGTAACAGTTTAGTTTAGTGAGTTTGTTACTTATTCTTTCATAAGTGAAGCAGAAATTAAACTTGTTCTGGCAGTGAGGTCAGAAGCTAAAATGAATTTATTGGCCAAAAAAAACTAAAATAAATTTCATTCCAAAGAATAGGAGTAATAACAGTATAAGCTACAAGAAGAAGTATGGTTGCTGATGAAACTAATAACGTAATGTCAGAGTAATAAAACAAGTTTATTTGCATAAGGTTATTTATGCATTTTAGTTTTGTTTCTATTTGTAAAGATTGAAAAACGGCGTGTAAAGTTTTTAATATTTGTTACACACTTTTTGCATCTGACTGCCTCTCAGTGAAAGTATGAGATGAGGAATTTGTTTGAATTTGAGTATGAAATGGGTAGTAATCTGAGACAGACGTTGAGACAGCAATATTGTATTTTTGAAGAATAGGAAATGTAGATGTTGCCTTGCTTCCCTCTTCAAGTTTGGTTTTGTCTATGGATTTCTCATTACTTGAATCTTGTAATTTCAGTTTGCAACATGAAGAATGAAATGTGTGTTTCTTTTATGCACGCCTTTTCAAGTGATTTATGGAAGGGAAGAATGATTAAGGCAGTAATTATTACTGCTGCGTCATCTTTCAGCAGTGTTCATCAAAATCTAGTAGTGACCTTATTACTCAATGTCAATGGGGATGTAGGCTATCTAATTTCAATTGTCTGATTGTCGTAGTTGGTTGGAACATCTCTAGCAACTGGGAAGCTACTTTCTTCTCAGGGAACAGTTTGTGATACTTAGTCCAAGGACTCTCTCCCCACTCTTGATGATTTATAGATTAGGAGAATAAGACGGGAAGAAAGACGAAATATTGTAGAAATGAATAATAGTATCAATGACTAGGTGCTCTGTCGTGGCCTTGATGTTTGGAGCTTGAATGCCTTATTGCAATTCAAGGGGAAGTCTGTGCACTGCAGAGTCCTATGAAATGACATTATTGATGCCAGTACTTCATCTTTCCCTGATGAAATTTTTTGTCCTGGAAGCATATTTTCTTTTTAATGGTATTATATGTTTTATCCGCAAAATTAATCATAATAGATATCTTTCAGTTATATGGGTGTTTTGGAGAACTTGTATAGCCTGTTAATGTTAGATTATAATTTGCACAAGTTAAACTACAGTTTTATATGTCAGCTAACAATCAAGAGCAGCGTTAAGATGGCATTACTGCATCCTTCCATGAAAATTATGATGCTTTAAGCTTTAAAGAAGCAACTTATTTTTTCTTTCTCCCTGAAATTGTTTTAATTGAAGCCACTCCATTCTTGTGCATATGCATTGTTATTTTTTAACCACCTTTGGATACACCATTGGATTCAGAGATATCATATTGACTTGAAAACTTTACATGTTTTTTAGGCTGCTAATTATCTGAACATCAAGAGTTTGCTGGAGCTCACTTGTCAGACTGTGGCTGACGTGATCAAGGGCAAAACCCCAGAGGAGATACGCAAGACATTCAACATAAAAAATGACTTCACACCAGAGGAAGAAGAGGAAGTTCGGAGAGAGAACCAGTGGGCCTTTGAGTGAAAGGCCTTGAAAGAATGTATCTGTACTTCTAGTTCCTTTTTTTATTATTGTGTTGGACATGGTTGTTTAAAGATCACTGTTTTCAAAAGCTGTTATTTGTCTTCTTCATCCCTCGACCTGAACCAATCCCCAACTCTGATATATTAGGGATCTTGCTGGTAGCCCCTTGTTGTGTTAATATGTTGTTTGCTGTCTTTTACTA
Source organism: Garcia nutans (assembly GCA_947685225.1). Lineage (NCBI taxonomy): Eukaryota > Viridiplantae > Streptophyta > Magnoliopsida > Malpighiales > Euphorbiaceae > Garcia > Garcia nutans. The sequence continues at coordinate 59,316,859 of CANTUV010000039.1, forward strand.
TATGTTTGTGCTTTAAATTTCCTAATAGGGAGCTATTTTTAGTCGAGTAGACTTGGCCATAGGTCGGGTTTAAACTTGGAAAACGTGATATTTTTTAAAGGTCTGAATGTAATTTCCTTCATTGATTGACGTTCAAAGCTCGCCCTGTTGTTGGATCAAGGGAGCCATATTAATGGTGAGTTATATTCCTCGTCGGTCGGCACCATGAAGCTAATGCCTCGTGGTGGAGGAAATTAAACCTGGAATTACGAGTTCAAATAAGCTGTTAATTATTAGACATTAATCATTATTTGAATTATTAATGTTTTCTTGTGATTTTCAATTTTTTATGAAAATATACATTTGGAAAAAATGTGCATGTAAATTAAAATTTTAATTATTATACATTATAAAAATAAAATCTAGATTTTTATTTTTAAATAAAAATTAAATTTGATATCAAATTTAATTCACCATGAGGGAAAGCTTATAAACCTGATGGGGTTAGAGGTTCCAAATTTGGACGGTGAGATGCGTGTCCACGTGTATCTCGACATTTCTCTCATATCATAACTGCTCATCATAACTTGATCGGAAATCTGATTAGATGCAAGTAATTTGAGATTTAATAAAGTACAGTAAAATATTCTCTTTATTTTATTTTAAATATCATTTATTTGACATATATAAAGCAAAAAATTATTAATTATTATAAATTTTATAAAAAATTTATTATAATTTATTCAAATATATTTTTTATTTTTTTCATTATATTTATTTTTTATTAATTAATAAAAATAATATTAAAATATTTTAATTAATACTTCTTCAAATTTTTATACGTGATATTTAAAGTGAAATTAAAAAAAATATATAACACTTAAAATGAACAGAAAAAATATTAAGTAAAATATAATAGAGATTTAATTTTTATCATGTTTATATGGAAGTCGTGATATTTAAAAGATAAATAATTTTTATTTATTTTGGATAATATGGAAGTCGTGATATTTAAAAGATAAATAATTTTTATTTATTTTGGATACTAAAGAGGCCACTAACGGACCGGATAATATTGTGGGCTACACAGCAGGGGTAGCTCTCCCCTAAGCACCATAGAGGTACTAGCATGCACCATAATGGTGCTGAATGCATGGTGGGCAGGAATCGAACCCGAGACTTCCACATCCTACCAACTTTTTTAGAAGGTAGGATGACCAACCAGGCCACACCCTGATTGGTAATTTTTATTTATTTAGTTGAAAGGTATCATGAGATAATATTATATATAAAATTATAAATATATTTTTATACTGTTTAACTTAATACCTTGAATAATATTAATCTATTATTATTATTATTTTTAAAATAATATAAATTTTAATAAATTTTTAATATTAATATATTATTTCTTTTTAAATAAGATTGATATTTATTTTCAAACATAAATCTCAATAATATTAAATATTTAGTTTAATAAATATTAATTTTTTTCATAAACTAATATAAAACGGTTAAAATTATACAAATGATAAAAAATTATTCTCACAATCATTATATTAATTGCTTGCTGTTTGAAAAAAAAATTAAAGAATAACGATATAATTATATTAATATGTCATAAATAATACTGGAGTAAAATTTTAATATATCTTCTTTTAGACGTACACTATAAAAATAAAATAAATAAATAAATAAAACTCAATATTTTTATCCTTCAGAAATCTTTTTTTTCCCTCCCTATACTTTATTGAACCTCCAAACGCAATGTTAACCTTCCCATATTTTATAAACCCTTCCGCTGCCTCCACCCAACTATACTCAGAGGAAGAAGGAATGTCGACGCCGGGCAGAAAAATCACGTTGAAAAGTTCCGATGGAGAGAGCTTTGAGGTGGATGAGGCGGTGGCGCTTGAATCGCAGACGATAAAGCACATGATAGAGGATGACTGTGCGGATAACGGCATCCCTCTACCTAATGTTACCAGCAAGATCCTCTCTAAGGTAATTGAGTACTGTAAGAAGCACGTCGAGACCTCTAAGTCCGACGATCGGTCCTCTTCTGTTGATGAAGAGATTAAGGCTTGGGATGCTGAGTTCGTCAAAGTTGATCAGGCAACTCTCTTCGATCTCATTCTGATTCGTCTTCTGTTTCATTTTAGTTGATACTCGTGGATCTTGTTTAGGTTTTCTATGTCTTTTGTGATGTTTATGGCTGATTATCGCTTCTTCTTTTTTTCTTCCATTTTTTGCTTTTCTTTTGGCTGGAAAAAGAGTGAAATTTCTATGTTTATACATTTTGGTACGCTTTGTTGCTTCCTGGCTGATAGGTTTTTTTTTATTAGTAAAGCCAATATTAAACTTGTTTAGGCAGTTGAATGACAAGAATTTTAGTGGATTTTTACATATTATTGATACCTATTGCCAAAATTAGATTCTTTTACTTGAGATTGAATTGCAGTTCGTGACATTTTTTCCTGAATCTCTTTCTTTTGTTAGCTGACCAATTGAAGAAAACAGTGAGTAGATAGTGCACAGCAGTGTCTTCTCATTGTTCTTGAGCTGTATGGGTATTTTACTTTATGTATCTTGCAGGGTTGAAGTTGTAGGCTTTTGTGTTGTGTAGTAATGGTCGTTGGATGAATCAACAATTGGTTGTCTCTCGCCTTGATAAACTGCAGTATGTGAGATTTCTGCATCATACTACACACTACAAGAGAAGCTAAAATACCTCTTGTTGAAGGGCCATCTATTTTTCCCAATGACGGTTGACTAGGAAGACTATATATGAAGAAAGAAGTATCAGCATCCTAGACACTAAATAATTGCATTGATCGCGTGCTTTATCCTTTCTCAATAAATTTCAATCCCAGAAGTATGCTTGCTTCACAGTGATGTTGTGTGTGAGCTGTTTTTAAGGTGTATAGTAATTGATTCTAATGATCATACGTTGTCTATTGAAGGTTAAGTTGTTGCTTCTTTAAGTTAATCTCTTGTTTTCAATGTGCCATAAACAATCAAGAGCTGGGCTATGGTGGAAATTAGCTGTTGTTTTTCCCAACTGTACAATGCTTAGTCATTCTATGAGCAACATGCATTTATTGATGTAGCAAATTTGTCTCAGATTATATTAGTATTGTGTCATGGACTCGTGGCACTGATATTTACATTTGATAAACCACTGTAAGGAGAGATTTCATATTGACTTAAAACTTTTTCATGGTTTTTCAGGCTGCCAATTATCTGAACATCAAGACTTTGCTGGATCTCACTTGTCAGACAGTGGCAGACATGATCAAAGGCAAAACTCCTGAGGAAATTCGGAAGACCTTTAACATCAAGAATGACTTTACACCAGAGGAAGAAGAGGAAGTTCGCAGAGAGAACCAATGGGCATTCGAGTAAAGACTGAGAAACAGCATGTCCATATTCCGAGCTAGAACTCATTTGGATGCCGGACATTGTTGTTCAGGATCACTTTTCTGCAAACAATTGTTAATTTGTGTTCCCCTTGCCTACCCAAATCGATCACCAACAATGAGTTGGGTGTAACCTTTGTAGTATGTTTATATAATATATACTCTTCATTTATAAAATGTTTGTGGCTTAAATTTTAAGGTTGGCTTCTGTGATCAAATCTTCCTGTAAGGACATGACTTGTTATAACTTATAATGACTTTTTAATGATCTGGTGTTGTAATAGGCGAGGATAGCCAAAAGCTTGAATGCTTCATTAACTGACTTTTGCATTTTAGACTAAAATTTTGTATTTAATGAGCTACAATAGCCATTATTCAATTGTAAATTACATCCTGTGTAACACATTGTTGTATGTCACTTCTTATTGCTTTTAGAGCTTACAACAAAAGGAGTTCTTACTACATGTTATAACGACTTTTTAATTATCTGGTGTTGTAATAGGTGAGGATAGCCAAAAGCTTGAATGCTTCATTAACTGACTTTTGCATTTTAGACTAAAATTTTGTATTTAATGAGCTACAATACCCATTATTCAATGATAAATTACATCCTGTGTAACACATTGTTGTATGTCACTTCTTATTGCTTTTAGAGCTTACAACAAATGGAGTTCTTACTTTAAATTTTCCATTACTCCATGTAATGTCTCCAAAGAAATCTTCCAAAACTGAAGATGCATTGAATGAAACATGGTAGCTCAGTCTCTGTCCGTTACTTGTAAATTCCAGGCTAACCGGAGATACTTCAACTGTTAGTCCACCACCAAGCAACTTGATGGTTGGATGATATGTTGTTTGACCATCTCCACCAACGTTTGTAACAGTTCTAGTTAGATTCACAACCTGATTTACTTTAAGGTTCGAAACTGCAATGGATGGATAGTTAATATTAGATATAAAATCAGTGCTTGAATCCTTGGGGCAAATGAAACCTTCTGGAATAGTTTTGGATATGATTTTGATTGTAGATGTGTTATATCCATAAAAACAAAGGAAGTTCAAATAATCAATGGTTGTCATTTCATAAACTAGCCCTGGTTTTATTGGTCCAGTTTTGCTTATTTCTCCTGCTCCATAATCATAAGCTGTTGCTATAGCACCTGAATCTGTAGTTATGGGGGCCTTAGCGTTGTTCATTTGAGATGCTGGTGACAGAGAAGGGGAAAAAAAGAAGTTATGCACAGAAAGGAACTTTGAAACTATAAAATTTATATTCTGTTCTTATGTTTGAACCTGTTGTTAAAATTGCTGATTTGATTGCGGAAGGGCTCCAAGTGGGGTTCTGGGATTTGACCGATGCAGCGAGTCCAGAAACGTGAGGACATGCCATTGAAGTTCCTGAAAGCACATTGAATAGAGGGGGTTTTTTACCTGCTGGAACATCACTTAAATCATTGCCTATCCATGCTGCAACTATGTCTACTCCAGGTGCTGCAATATCAGGCTGCAAAGCCATAAAACAAGGTAAAAACTTACTTGTGCTTGTGCTTTTTGATGAGATGTTACTAAGAAATTGGTCAGTAATGAGTTCAATCAGAGAATATGAATAAGAAACATTGCCTTGAGGATGTTCTTTGAGATTGAAGAAGGACCTCTAGCTGAGAAGTAGGCAATAGTCGGCGCAGGCTTAAGATTTATCACTGATTTGGTAGGTAAGATAGTTGCAACGGGGTTTCTGTCAAAGTTTTGAAATTTGTCAACCATGGAAATTGCTTCAAACACTTAAAAGTAGTTTCAGATCACTGCAGCTAATCTATAACTTCAGCTCTATATATAGTATTTTTTGGCTTACATAGTTGAGTTTATGTAGGAATGGATCTCAGCAGCTTCTTTCGAACCGATCACGGTCATCGGAAACTCCTTAAAAAGAGATGCAACTGCTCTTTCCTTGTCATTAACAAAAATTATACCAATTCCTCCCAAAGTCTGCACTTCATCCTTCTTCTCATCTTTAGTGTATTCACCATCTTCATCCTCACAAAGTACTATTTTTCCTTTGATCTTATTGATCACCATGGAACCCGGCATGCAGTTTCTGAAACAATAAATGTTTTAGCAGGTTTTTCAAGATGATAGAAATAGATAAAGCTCACTGGGGACTGCATAAAATGTTTCATACCTTGCTTGGAATTCAGTAGCCTCATCAGTCTTGGCTGATGCTGACTTCGCATATATCAAAGGGTGAACTGGGTTTTTGCTAATATTAGCAAAATTTATGCCCTCACCCTAAAGAGAAATGATGAAACTCATCACTTTTCAATTCAATTTAAATATATCCTGAAAAAATCTTTGATATAAAGCATGAAATTTATTATAGCTAAATTCACCAAGAAATTGAAAGATTCATCACCTTAATTATTTTGTTTCCACCCAACACAATATCAGACTCAAAGTCTCTATCAATGGTAGTAGCAGCCACAGTCAAAATCCAGGGTGCATCATTCACAACTGATCCTGAATTGGGTCCATCATTTCCTGCTGAGCAGACCACAGTGATCCCATTCTCAACAGCATGGAATGCTCCAATGGCGATTGGGTCCTTGCTCATTTCAGTAAGAAATGCTGATGATCTACCAAGTGATATTGATATAACATCAACACCATCTGCAATTGCATCATCAAAGCCTGCTAATATGCTGCTTCCTTGGCAACCATTCTGTGAACATACTCTATAAATAGCAATCCTTGACCCAGGCGAACCGCCTTTCGCAGTCCCCTCAGCTAGTCCATAGTAAGATGCAGCAGAGACCAAAGCTCCTGCTGCAGTTGCAGCTACATGAGTTCCATGTCCAAGCGCATCTCTTGGTGTTTGATAGATTTGATCTTCATCATCATCAGGGCCATCATAAAATCTTGCTCCAATTATTTTTCTATTAAAAAGATACGATTAGTAAGTAAACAACAAAAAATTAGCAATTAGCAATACATATAAATCTTGGCAGAGCAGAACAGAGATAATTACTTGTTACAATTGGATGAGTTGAAGTTGAAACCTTTCATACAAGTTCCCTTCCAGTGTGATGGAATTGGACCCATATCTTTGTCATTGAAACTCTCTGATTCAGGCCAAATACCTGTATCCATAATTCCAATAATAGTGTCTGTTGTGCTAGAATCTAATGTGGGGTTTAAGTCAATTTCAATATCAGTTTGATACTTCAAGAAATCCCATGAACGAGTAGTGTGAAGTTGTAAAATAGGATCAGGAAAAACAGATGCAACTCCAGGTCTCTGAGCAATTGATTGCGCCTCTGTTTCTGATAAACGAGCTGCAAAACCAGAGAATCCATGTCTATAGACTCGCACAAGAGCATTCTTTTTCCTTGGAAAAACAAAATAACAGACAAAGAGCCAAAATTTATTAGAAAACAGACAAACAATTAAACAACAAACGTAAACAACTGAAAGAAATGTAAATTATTAATTAGCCAATATATTCACCCTTTTGAAACAGAGCTCAGAAGTTGGACATAGTCGTTCTCCGAGTAACCATTGCCAGCTCCCATGTAAACAATATAAACCCCAACATCATCCTTGTTATTTGCTTCTGTTTCTATCAGGAAAAAGAAAGAAAAGACAAAAAACAAAAAGTTAAGACCTTTCATAGCATCAACTGATCCAATTCTCTGTTATGTTCTGTTCTGGTTTAGTGATGCAATTGCATGGAGCCAAGTTAGTGGTATTTATAATTGCAAAAATGGTGAAATGGGGATGCACGTAATTGAACACTCGTCAATTATCTGATCCACATATAGTGCGCCATTGCTCATCTTTTCGCCATTAACAGGTGGGCGAGGTGGTGGTGGTGCTGAGTGCTGACGGTACAGTGAAGTGATGATGATTAATATATTTAAGAAAGATATTTCTCTTCTTGATGAAATTTTTGCTGTATTATATAATACATTACCAGAAATTAATCTGTGGCTAAGGCAAAAATTAAACAAAAAAAAATAAATATCAAATTGAACAACTGAACGAACATTCATGCCATTTTGATGGGTGCCTTCCGTAACAGAAACTTCTACTCTGTTTTTCCTCCCAAAATTCAAAGGAAGTGATGCCTTTTTTTCAAATAATATGTATTTTTTTAAAATTTATTTTATTATTCTGAACAATATATTCAGGTTTTATAATAATAATTTTCATATGGTCCATGTATCTTAAATTAAATAAGAAATTACGTCTTCTATTAGATTTTTAAAAAAAAAAATTCATCAATTTGTTGGTCCTTACAATAATTTATAATGAATTCATAGTAATGTAATAATAAATTTATAAAAATTATCATATCAGAATTTAATATATAACAAATTAAACTCATAATAATTTAATAAAAAAATTTATGCATTTTATGCAGAATTTATAAAAAAAAATCTGAAAAATTTAATAATATCTTTTCAAACAAATAAATTTATAATGTGATAATTTTTTTCCGTTAAATTTGTAAGAAGCTCTAAATTAAAACATCAAAAAGCCAAACTATCAGTTGGACCTAAAAGCTATTAATTTTTAGGAAAAAGAAAACAAAATAACAAATTTCTTTTTTAACTAATAATTTCAACGTGTAGACGGCAGTTTTAGGTTTTTTGTCCCTCTTATTTAGGAAAATTTAAATTTATGTCCTCGATCACTTACTCAACCTTGTTTAATAAAAATATAAAAAAATTAAAAATAATTTTAAATTTAACATATTTATAAAATATTTAATATTAAAATTTATAAAATATTTATCAAAATATCATATTTTTATTAGTTTACGAATAGTTTATAATGAGTATATTATGAGTTTATAATGAGTTTATAAATTTTACACGGTTTATAATGAGTTTATAATAAAATAATTAAAATAATTTTGATAAAAAAATAAAATTTTTTAAAAATATGATAATAGTTGTTATTTTTTCTTTAATCAACTGATTATCCATCTTAGCTAAAACAAAATTCTTTTTTTTTTAACTCATATAAGTTAATCACTTTGATTTAATTAAATTGATATATAATATGAAATGTCACTCGAACTTAAAATTAGTCCTTCCTTTAAAAAATAGTTTTAAAGACTAAAATATCCATAATTTATAATTGAATTTTCCATTTCAACCAGTTCTCTATTAAATTTTCAGTTTTTTTTTTTTTTGAGTTTACAAAAAAAAAAGAAACACATAAGGTTTCATCTATTAATTAAAAAAAAGAAATAAAAAATAATAATAATTTTGTGAAGTTATTTTAAGTGTTAATATGCTATTTTTATAATTTTTTATATTTTTAACGAAATTTAAGCAGTAAATGAACGAAAATATTGTTTATATAAACATAAAAAAATATTCTCTTTTTTTTAATTGAGAGAAAGATAATAATTAATCATTAAAGTTGTAAAAATTATTATAATTGTCACTATTTTTCATCATTTATGTTTTGGTATATGAAGATATGAACTCAACTTGAATTATACAATGATTAAGTTGTAGGACTTGGGAAGAAAGAATCTTCAACTCATCAATTTCCTTCTCTTTTTTTTTTGAGAATATTTCCATTTTATTTAAATATTATATAACTATTTCATACAAATATATTTCATGAATTTATATTGAAGTATAGTCCTGTCAATGATCTTATCAAATAACTTAAAATCAGCATACATAGGCATATTTTTTTTTTTAGTTTGTTTTATTTACATTATTTTACACTAAGCATTTTCATTTTTTTATGTGATTATTTTAATTATACTATTCCATTACATAATTTCTCCATAATGAATCATTGAATTGATGGTTGATTGTTATAATTTCAACTAAACTAAAGTCAATAAAATTTTAATATTAAATTAATTGAAATTGGCTATATAATTTTTTTTTCTATTTAGAAATTACATCTTTAGAGAAATGTGGGATCATAGTGTCAATATTTAATTGTTACAATCTCCAAATAATATTTTCAATTACACCATTATTTTGCTAATCAGTATTTGGCATAGCAGTAAAGATGAATTCCATTATTTTAAACAAAAAAAAAACTTTTTTATGCGATAAGTATTTCTTGAAAAAAAATAAAGGAGAGAAATTACTTTTTTTATTCTATGTTGTTTCTTTTTTCAGAAGGATAATTTCACACATCATCCTTCACATTTATATTTTATAAGACCATTTTCAATTTTTTTTATTTGCATCATAACCTTTATACTTAATAATATCAATTTTTATTTAAAAATTTTATAACAATAAAATCATTAATCTTATATCAACTTAATAATGATAGTTACCTTCTATAATTTTTTATTAATATATTCATTTTTTCTATCTTTTCTTCTAATATTAAGTAATTTCCTCTACTATCGTATTTGGGAGAATGTTATATTTTTATTCATTTAATTTGAATTTAATTCTCTCGTAGTCTTATTTAGGAAACTATAAGTTTTATATGTAGTTATTGATTAGGAAGATAAAAACTTTTGTATTTATAATTTTATATCTAATAAAATATCACACAAAATTAGAATTTTATATATATATATTTGTATTTTTTAAGCAATGTTTAAGAAAATAAAAGGTTGAAAGATTACAAAAGAAAAAAGGAGGAGAAGGGAATTTGATGATGGTAAGAGGATAAAAAAAATGAAAATAATGGATGCATTTATATCAATATTATTAATTAAGTATATTTTATAGAAAAAATTACTCTCTATAATACACTTTTTAATTTTTTTAAAAAAATATTATATATTTTTAATATATTTTTGATATACTAAATGTATACTCAATATATATTTTTAAAAATTAAATATACCTTTAATATATCAAATATATATAATATACCTCTGAAAAAAGTATTTTTGAAATTAAAAGTTGATAAAGAATATTTTTAAAATTAAAATTAAAAAGGGGTATTTTTGAAAATATATAGGATATTTTTGAAAAAATTCCTATTTTATAAAACATGGGAATGGGCCATCGTGTGGCGTGAAAAGTGGGCCCAAATCTAAAGCACAAAACCTGGAGTAGCCATTGTTGAATTTAGGCCCCGCAATTATGAACCCATTGATAAGTCTCTCATTGTGGAATATTTCTTTTAAAATTTCTATTTTCTTTTTTTTTTTTTCAATTTTCTGGCAGAAATTTTGAGCAAAATTAGACAAAATATTTACTGATAAAAAGACTATCAGGTATCGTTGATTAAGTAGATCGATTATTCTAACTTAGTCTTTATTTGGATGATAGTAAGGCAGGAAAGAAATTGAATTTACTTCAATGAAGAAATAGAGTGTAATATAAAAGAAATTTACTTTAAATTACTTTTAATTATTTGATAGTTTAAATAAAAAGAGAGAATAATTTAAATTTCTCTCTCATTAAAAAATTATAATTAAAATAATAATTTTATTTGTTTAAACTATAATTTATCTTTATTTACTTTTATTTCTCTTTATTTTGGACAGAAATAATTAGAGTTGAAGAGTAAATTAGAAAAATAAATTTCTTCATCTTTACTCTTATTTACACTAATAATTTTTACTCCAATTTACTTTCTTTCTGTTCACCTCTAATTAATCGCATCCAATCAAAGGCTTAATGAAAAATTTCCAATTCGAGTTTTTTGCACCAATATACGAATAACTGTTGTAGCAATAAATGCTTACAACACACCAATAGAATTCTTACACGTAGGTATTTATTGACATTTATTTAATTCTGTTGTAGCAATAAACGCCTATGTATAAGAATTCTATTGGTGTGTTGTAGGCATTTATTGCTACAACAGTTGTAGCATATAATTATTCCCAATATACACTGCCAGGTTGCAACAATAGAAATTTGCTAGAAGAAGATCACGTGGCGAGGTCAATAAGGCACGTGCTTTCCAAACTTTTGCGGGGTTGGCGTTTGTTGGTGAGGTATATTAGTTAACAGGGTAAATAATTATAAAGTTTTTTAAATTTTATGTATAACACTAATTAATTTTTATATTTTTAATATTTAATTTTTATATTTTTATTTTTAAAAATTAAATTATTTAGATTTTTTGTTAATATTTTTATCATAAAAATATTAGTCAACTACTTTAATATTATAAAATAATTTCTTTATCCTTTCTTTATATATATATATTTTTTATTATTTATTAAGCTATGCTTATTTTTAATTTTATTTATATTTCTTATACATAATTTATTTTAATTTTATAAATATTATTAAAAAATAATTTTAAATAATACGAATAATATTTTTTATTATTTTACAGATAATATATATATATCGTTTATTTTAATTTTATAAATATTATTAAAAATAATTTTAAATAATAAAAATAATATCTTTTATTATTTTACAGACGATCTATATATAAAATAAAATTTAAAATAAAATAAACTTAATAAATAAGAAAAATAAATATATATATATATAAAGAGCAAATAAATTATTTTATAATATTAAAATAATTGACTAATAATTTTAGGATAAAAATATTAATAAAAAGAGTAAATAGTTTAATTTTTAAAAATAAAAAATAAAAATATTAAATATTAAAAATATAAAAATTAACTAAAATAATTTATAAAATCTCATAAATTTCATAATTATTTAACATAATTATTATTGATTTTCACTGTGCTATGCGCGTGCTGCTATTCATATTCATTTTGGGTGTCAATAATACCCAAACATGTACCGCCAAAATGTTTGGCTACTAAAATAATAATAATTTTCAGTATTTCTATGATTATTTGATTTTTTGAAGATGGCCATATTAATTATTACATATAATATATTCCAATGAGCATAGTGTATTTATTTAACACTCTTCCCATTTTAATGGACATATGTTTTTATTAATTATATACAAAGGAAAAAATATTTATAGTTTTTATTATCAAGTTGAGACTTAGTCGCTAATGAACATATTTCTCTTCATTTGTCTAAAACTATAATTTATTTATAATTTTAATAAATCAGTTAATACATTATATTTTTATTATATATATATATTTTAAAATAATCAATAAATATATTATATTTCATATTAAATAAAAATATAGTAAATATATAGAAATTTATATTTTTAATAAATTTATGCATGCTTGCTTGCATTAAAAAATATTTAAGATCATTTTGTTTAATATTACATGCATCGACAGAGCTATACATAAGGCCCCCCCTTTTTTTTTGTTTTCTATATATATATTATAAAATTAAAAAAATGAGCCTCTTCCATGGAATAAATTATTTCTATATAAATTTAATTTAAGTATGAAATATTAATTTAAAAATATTTATTTGGCCCAAAATTTAATATATATTAACTTAAAATTAATTTTTATTTAATAAAAAAATTATATAATAAATTTACTATTTTTATGCTTTACTATTTATTCTCATAAATTAAAAATTAAGTAATTTTATCAAAATTGAGGCCATAATTATATAATATAGGTGAATTTTTTTAGTTTTTTATTTTCTTTATTTTTTTATAAATTAAATTTTTTTACTTAAAATTTGATATTAATTTCAAATTGATTATGATTTAAATTTTTTTAATTTATTTATAACTATTTAATTTTTTTAATTAATTCTCAATCATTTAAATTGAGATATTATTATTTATAATTTTCTTAAAATTAATATTAAAATTTATAATTAACTATATTTTAGTTTTTTTTTCAATTTAATTGTTTATAGGTATATCAAACTTCAATTTTATTTTTTAAAATTATTAAAACAAAAAATTATGTTTATAATATACCCAATATATATGTCAAAATCATTTCCAAAAAAATCTGTCAAATTTATAATTTTTATTTTTAAAAAAATACTATTATTTATCTTAATTAGTTGACCTTTTTTAATATTTTATTTTGACTTTATTTTTAGATAAATGAATATTACATCTATTGCTCATGAGAAATATATAAATTTTTATGAACATTGAAGATCAATTAAAAATAAAAAGCAAGGTGTGAGAAAAAGATGGAAATAAGGTTGGAAAAAGACATTGAAAGCTGGAAGGTGTTGGAATTGAACATGTGGCATTGTGACAGTGGTGTCGTACTATTAGTGTATACCTAAGTCTACTTTCACCCTATTACAACCCTTTTTATGATACTTTATATTTTATTTATTTTTTCATTGTTTACTTATTTTCCTTAATTTTTTTTTTATAATTAGATCAAGTAAACAAAAAAAATAAATGAATAATATATCATATAAATAAAACCAAACAAAACAAAGTAGCAAATGCAGTTTCCCATTAGAGTAGCCATCAGTCTTTCTCTCTTTCCCCACCGTAATGTCCATATCGGAGAAAGGGATTCGAGAAAAAGAAAAAAACAAAGCAACTAAACGTACAAATAGATACTAAATCTAACATAAAAAGAAAAATAAATAAATAAAATATTTCCTTAATAAATTATAAAAAAAAATGTTTCTATCAAAATATCCATAATTAATACAGTCTAAAATATAATTTAATAATAAATATTAATTCTGCGTAGTAGTAATAGTAGATTCAGATTCCATTTCTTCAAATTCTACTGCTGAAGAAAAAAAAAAACCCATAATTTGATGTAGCTTAGCATCCAAACAACTTTTCTTTTTTATTTTTTTTTATTTTTTTCACTCATAGCCTTCTTTTTCTCATCGCTTTCCAACAGCTCGATAGAGATGTATCAGAAGAGAACATGAACAGCCCTATTTTAATACATTACAAAATTAATAATATTAATAATTAGAAATATCAATCTCATAGACATAAAGAATTTATCTTTTAAAGGAAATTTATCTGGGGCAAGTCAAGTGGGTGAAGAAGAATAAAAAAGGAAATGACTTAAAAAATAAAAAAAAAAAAAAAAAGGGCTCTCTGTTCTTACTTCTTAAAATGGAGCAGTTGAGGTTCTATAGAGAGTATGCTTTTTTGGGAGATTAGCAGGAACTGCCATCAACTGTAAAAACAAAAAACACCCATTATTTGTCTATCAATCATCTTTTCTATTATAATGTTTGGATAAAATTAAGCAAAAATTCCAATTAAAGAAACTAATTAATTAGAAAGATTTCCCTTTTTTTCTATACCTTTTCTTGCTCGCTTCTAAGTCTAGCATTCTCTTCCATTAAATGATCTATTTCCAGTTCTAACTCTTGTGTGTAAGCCTGCAACAGAGCACTTGCTTAACTAAAAGGATAAAAAACAGAGCAAAACAGAGAGAGAAAGAGAAAGAGAACAGATAAGTTTTTTGCTTTCTTTTCTTTTTGGGAGATAGAGATAAGAGAGATTCCTGCTTTCTAGCCCTGGACCGAGCAGCTGATTCTCTGTTCTTGATCATTCTCTTATGTTTCCTGTCAGTTGAATTTTCTTGATTTTCTTCATGCCTTTTCTTGCAAAGGGAAGGGGAAATTGAAAAAGAACCCAGAGAATCGAAACTGGGTATGGTTCCAAAATTTGCATGGGTATGTAATTGAGTATTTGGATTTGATTTCTTATGGAATTGAAAATCAGAAGAGCTAGAATTCAAGGTCAATCGAGTAGCAGGGGATGGTCCAAAAGAATTCAAGAAATCACTACTATTATTATCAGCAGCAACAGCAGTAGTAACAGAGGAGGGTTGAATAGTAGGTGGGTGTTTGTTAAAAGGTTTAGCCAAAAAGTCTTGAAGGATCATACCAGGAAAAGCAGAGCGATTGGTGGGGTTTGTTGCTTTAGAGCTTGGGTGGTCTTGAAGACAAGGCAAGTTTATTTCTTTCCAAAGCTCTTCCATTGATTTTCTTGCTGCTGATGGTGATGGTGGTGATAGATTTGGGGTTTGATTATGATGAGATGAAGGAGAAGAACATAAGACTCGGTGTTTGGTTTGATTACTGTTACTATTATTGTTGTTGTTGTTTCCTCCTGAAAATGGCCGCATGCTCAGAGAAATTAAGAAAGAAAAAAGGAAAAACAGAGAACCAAGAAGAAAATGAGAACTGGAACAGAGCTGGAGACCAAGAGATATCTCTGTCTTTCTGATCTGTAGGGGAGTGTCATACAGATCAAAATTGCACCGTATAATTCCATTTTCATTAGTTTTAAAAATGGAAAATTGACTTATAGTTTAATTTTTTTTTTAAAAAAGAAAAAAATAAATTTCTTCTCTATTTTTTTATTTTATTATTTCCCTCTTTTTTGTTTTGACTTTTCTATGGGTTTTATTAATATTTTCTTTTATTTTCTCTCCAAATTTTCTCTATCTTTCCAAACAGAAAATGAGTTTGTTATTTATTTTCCCTTAATTAATTATTTTCTTTCCTCCCATATTTTACTTGACCTTTATCAAATCATTTTTTTTATTTAGATAAGATATACCTTATTGAATTCTAAGATTCGTGAGTGCATATGAACATATACTATAAGCCTTTATTCGGATAAAAAAGATAGAAAGGAAAGAAAATACAATTCGAAGAAAAATTTTAAATGTTATATTTTTTTTTCTTTTACTTTGTTTGGATACAAGGAAAATCAATTAACAAATAGATGGAATATACACATATTTTTACCATTTATCTCTTCAATTTTATGTGTTGTGGATAATTAGAATATTTTTTTTAGAAATTATATTATATGTTTTTTTTTTCAAACACACACAATTTAAGCATTCCCGTCTTAAAATAAAATATAACTTAATATATTATATATATACTAGACCTATATTTCAAAAAAAGAAGAAGTATTTTTAAAATTAAAAATGAAAAATGATATTTAAATAAAAGAAAAATGAATTTTTTTTAAAATAATTTTATTTTTCTTTTAGTGTTTTGAAGAAATCCCTTCTCTGGTCAAAAAAATAAAAAAAGAAGAAGAAATTCCTTCTTTTTTTATAATTTATTTATGGTTAAGAATTAACTAATATATAATGTTATGAGATATTAATAAATCAAATTAATAGAATTTTTATCTAATTTTAAATTTATTTCGAACCAAATTAAATTTGTTAAAACCTATGCATAATTTGGCTCAAAATCGACATATGAATTGAATTCTTTCAACCAAATTGTTAAAATCTATATATTTTTTGATTCAAAATAATATGAAGTGAACTGGAATTGATCTTAAAATTTAATCATCTGATTAACTTTATAATTTTTCACTTTATTTATAATAGGATATTAGTTTTAACAATATATATATATATAGATATATACACACATATTTTTAAATCCTAGTGTGTAACAAATTCAATATATAGGAGGACTAGAGGAGAATGCACACGATAACAAAAGTAATTGTAATGGTAGGCAAAGGCAACTACAAAATAGTGAGTTGATACGATAAGAGGAAAAGGGGAAAAGGTAGCTTATCTAGTCGTTGAAACACGGGCATATGCTTCCACTTTTCAACGTCATTTTATTCTTATTTTTATTGTTTTTTTCAACACTATAAACTAGAGACAAAAAAAAATAATTAAAAACTACTTTAAAAAATAATTTTCATTATAAAAAAATATAAAAACTAAAAATATTTTTATTTTTATAAACAATTAGTATAAAATTTTAAAAATATTTTATTTCTTAATAAAATAATTTTTTTAAAAAAATATTTCTTTACTTGATACAATTAATATTTTACTTTAAATTTTTTATTTTTTTAAATTTACTATTAAATAAAAATTTTTTAATAAAATAATAAAAATTAATATTTTAAATTATTTTCATCATATAAAAATCATATTTTTTTATAAAAAATTTAATTTTAATTATAAAAATACTCAAATAAAATATACAAAAATATATTAACAAAAATTATTAAATTTATTTTTAAACAAATTTTATATATTATACAAATGAAAAAAAAATACAATTTTATGATGTAGATATATTATAAATGTTGTAGATATATTGTGTGTGTTATATACTACAGTCAACTTAAATGTAGACCTATTATAGAGGAAAGTTCTCTCGTATGCTCCTGGTAGCATAGTTTCATTTTCTTTCTTGTCTCCGGCCATGGAGGACGGTACTCCCTCTAGATCTCTTGCTCAGGAGGAGGATAAAGGAATCGCTTTCGACATTGTTCCAACTAGAACTGAGGTGGGTTTTGAATACTGTTTGGTGGGCATGTTTTTAACCTATAGCCCGATAAATTTCACTTCTATGAAATCTGTTCTAGCAGATTTATGGCATCCTATTGGGGGAATCTCCATTACTGAACTAGGTGCTAAACGGTTTCTATTTAGATTCTACAATCAAGTTGACTTGGACAGAGCTATTGATGGTGCACCTTGGATTTTTAATAAACACTTGTTGATTTGGAGTAAGATTGGCCCTAACTAGGATCCACTTAGAATCCCTCTGACTTCTGTTGATGTGTGGGTTATTATCAAGGGATTGAAGCCAGGCTTTATGCGAGAAGAGGTTGCCATCTCGTTGGGGAACTTTGTTGGACAGTTCATTAGCCATGATACAAAGTAATTGAGTGAGTCCGCGGATATGGGTGATTTCTCTCTCCGTGTTTGGGTGAAGCTTGATGTGAGGCAACCGTTGCGTAGGAGGAAGAAGTTGTTAGATGCAAAGGGGGAAGCATTTTTTGCCCAGTTCTCATATGAACGAATTTTTGTTTACTGTTACCTCTGTGGCCTGCTTGGTCACACGGACTCCTGTGAGGTCCGACTGAAAACGAAACCGGAGGACTTGGTGTTTGGCTGGGATGACAAGCTCCGAGCGATGCCGCGTAGGAACCGCCATGCTTAAAGTCTCTGGTTGTGCGAGAATGGAAAGTCGGGGTTTGAGGCTAATAAGGAGGCGGTGATAGGGGATGGAGTGATATCAAGGCCAGATTATATGCCTTTATACTCTAAGATTTTTAGGAATTCCTTTTTTAGTGGGAAGTCAACTTCAGAAGGTTCTATTGTTGATGTAGGCATTATGGACACAGATTCTATGGGCCGACTTAGCCTTGACAACTTGGAAGAAACTGTTGGGCCTTTAGGTGATGACCACAAAAAGCGGCCCAGGAATCACAAAAATAAGAGCCCTTCTAATATTTCTGGGAACAAGGATTTAATAGGAGGGACCAACTTTGGACATCATGCTCTAAATTCAAAATTATCGGCTGATCCCGTTAAGCAGGACAGCCGGAAGTAATGAGAATCCTAAGTTGGAACTGCCGAGGGGCCGGCAATCCTCGGGCAGTGAGAGTTTTAAAAGACTTGATTTGCATCAACAAGCCGGATATTATTTTTTTGATGGAGACTCGTATGCATGCTAGTAGGATGGATGAAATAAAGACTCTTATTTCTTTTGATTTTTGCTTTTGTGTTGATAGGATCGGGATGGGTGGTGGGCTTTGTTTGTTTTGGAAGTCCTGTGTTGACTTAAATATTTTGTCATACTCTAGTAACTTTATTGATTGCAAGATTAATAATAATGATCTTTTTTTGGCATTATACCTGTTTTTATGGGTGTCCAGAGGCCAATAGAAGGAGGGCCTCGTGGGACCTTTTGAGGGCCTTATCTGTTCAGTTCTCTATGCCATGGGTTATCTCTGGAGACTTTAATAATATTTTGGCTAACTGTGAAAAACTTGGTGGGCCGCCAAGGGCTGAATATCTTCTTAATGGTTTTAAAAATGCTATTTGTGATGTTGGACTTATGGATTTGGAGTGTACAGGACCGTTTTTCACTTGGCATGGCACTAATCCAATAGGGGATAAGGTGAAAGAAAAGCTTGATAGGGCTATGACTAATACGGATTTCACTTTTCTTTTTCCTGCTGCATCGTCTTCCACGGCGGTTACTCCTATTTCAGACCATATTGCTCTTCTTGTCGATACCTGTCCTGGGGATATTGCCTTTGTTAACCGTTCTTTTCGTATAGACAATTCATGGCTTATGGAGCAGGAGTTTGAACAGTTTATTAAAGAGGAGTGGTCAGGTCTGGGGGAAGGGGATTTTGTGCATAAGAGGGACTGTCTCATCTCGACCATTAAAGAGTGGGGTAGAGTTCGCAACAAGAAGTTTTGGAAGAGACGAAATATCATTGCTAAAATATTGGAGGCCGGTCTTGGTATGGCGAATGATTCTGAGGTTCTGCGACTAAAAGAAGAGTGGAATCAAATCTTGTTGACTGAGGAGGTTCGGAGAAGGCAACAAGATAAAGTGTTATGGTATAATTTTGGAGATAAAAATTCCAAATTTTTTCACAAACATATTAAGGGTAGGTGCTCTCAAAATTCTATTAAGTATCTTAAATCACCCACAGGTCAGATAGTTAAAGATTGGGAGGGTATGTCGACTATTGTGTGTGATTATTTTGATCAGCTTTTCGGTGGCAGTAGTACAGCTGAGTTTGATCGTCTATTGGGTTTGGTTGAGAATGTGATTACTGCGAATGATTCTGCTCTTTTGACAGCCCCCTTTAAGAAGGAAGAGTTTAGGGATGCTCTCTTCAGTATGCATCCGGATAAGGCTCCGGGCCCGGATGGTTTGAATCCGGCGTTTCTTCAAAAATTTTGGCACATTATTGGAGATGACATTTTTAAAGCATGTACTAAATGGCTGCAGGAAGGTATGTTTCCTCAGGAGTTAACTCTTACCACTATTGTGCTTATCCCCAAGAATTATAGTCCGGAGTTGGTGAAAGATTTTAGGCCTATTGCCCTCTGTAATGTGATTTATAAGATTGTGTCTAAGGCTCTTGCTAATCGGTTAAAGTTGATTCTTCCTCGGATTATCTCTATGAATCAGTCTGCCTTTGTTCCAGATAGATTAATTACTGATAATGTGTGTGTAGCATTTGAGACAATTCACAATCTTAAAAATAGAAGGGGGGGGGGGTAATTTAGGCTATTGTGCTATGAAAATTGATATATCTAAGGCTTATGATAGGGTGGATTGGGGCTTCCTTAATGCTATGTTGATTGCCTTGGGTTTTCCGGACGTTTGGGTTAAATGGATGGCTATGTGCTACACCAATGTCACGTATATGATCAATTTGAATGGATCGTTGGTGGACCCTGTTGTTCCTAGTAGAGGCTTGAGACAAGGAGATCCAATCTCTCCCTATCTCTTCCTCATCTGTGCCGAAGGTTTGTCTACTTTGTTTAAGGAAGCTGAGAGTAGAGGGTCTCTTCATGGGTGTAGTGTTGGTCACGGGTGTCCTCGGGTCTCACATCTTCTATTTGCGGATGATTCGCTATTCTTCTTCTAAGCTAAGGCTTCCGAGGCTCGTGTGGTGAAAGATATTTTGCAGGAATATGAATTGGCATCGGGTCAATCTGTTAATTTCCAAAAATTCGGTGTCATGTTCAGCCCGTGCACCAAAGAAGATGATAAAGTTGCTATTTCTTATATTTTGGAGGTTTCCATTCCTCTAGGTAGCGGTAATTATCTGGGGCTGCCGTCTCTCATTGGGCGTAATAAGAAACAGATTTTCAGCTTTCTAAAGGATAAGGTTTGGAGTTGTGTGCAGAGTTGGAAGAACAGGTTTCTTTCCCGGGCTGGTAGAGAGGTTCTCATTAAATCTGTGGTTCAAGCTATCCCAACCTATTGTATGTCAGTGTTCTTACTTCCAAAGTCCCTCTGTGATGAGCTCCAGGTTATTATGAACAGATTTTGGTGGAATGGGAAGAAAGAAGAGACTCGGGGTATTAACTGGCTATCCTGGGATAGAATGTCGACTCCTAAAGGGGGAGGTGGTATGGGTTTTAAGGACCTTCATCATTTCAACATAGCTATGCTTGGGAAACAAGCTTGGCGTTTACTTATGCACCAAGATACTTTGTTCTATCACATTTTTAAAGCTAAATATTTTCCGTTGGGGAATGTGTTGAAAGCTACTCGGGGCACTAACCCTAGCTTTGTTTGGTCTAGTATCTGTGCAGATATTGATTTGTTGATTAAGGGTGTTAGATGGAGAGTTGGTGATGAGCGTAGTATTTTGGCTGGTGTGGATCCATGGATTCCTAAGAGGAACTCTTTTATTGCATAAGATGGTGATATTTTTGTTGGAGCTAATGTTCGTGTCTGCGACCTAATTTTGGATGATGGTACGAGATGGGATTTGGCAAAATTAATGGAGCTCTTTTCTGTTGCTGATGTGAGTGCAATTTTATCCATCCCTCTTAGTGTGAACCCGGATAGAGATTCTTTACTTTGGCACTTTGAGAGAAGGGGTATCTATACGGTAAAGTCGGGGTATCAAGTCAGTAAGTTTGGCAGGTTAACTCGGAGTTGTGGAAAAGGATTTGGAGCCTCAAAATTCCACCCAAAGTTAAAGATTTTCTGTGGCGGTCTATGCGCAATGTTCTGCCTACTAAAGATAACTTAAGGGGAAGGGGTATCGATGTGGATGGGATTTGCCCTCTTTGCTTCTCGTTGGAATCGGTGGAACACTCCCTTCTCTTCTGTCCAAAGGCGGAGTGCTGTTGGAGGTTAGTTGATGGTTTTAATTGGAATTGCAGTGAGACCCTTTCTGTTAATTTTTTGCATTGCTGGAATTCTTTGGGGAAAAATCATGTGGAGCTTTTTGCTTTTGTGGCTTGGCATGTGTGGAAAAGTCAAAATGATTTTTTATGGAAAGGCAAACATATCTCTCACAATCAGATCATATACAATGCTGTGTCCCATTTGTTGGACTGGAAGTCATTTGCCAATCTCCAGAATAATGGCTGTCAAGGGGGTGTGGCTGTGGATAATGGGATTAATACTAATATGGGGCAGCAGTCATTCCTTAACAATAGTGGATGGAGTCTTTTCTGTGATGCGGCTTGTTCCGGGCAGGAGGGAATGACGGGTTTTAGGTGTGTGGCTGAATCGGCAGAAGGTGAATGGATGGGAGCTGTGTCTGGATTTCAGAATGGTGTTTATGACCCTGTTGTGGCTGAGATGATCGCATGTAGGCAAGCTTTGAAATTTGCTGCCCAATCTCTACATGGTGCTGGAATTATTTACACGGACAGTCAATTGGTTTATCAAGCTCTTGTGTCCTCATCAAGGGACATCTCTGCTTTTGGATTAATTTGCCTTGATTGTAAATCTTTATTAGCTGATATGCTTTTTGTTAAAGTAAAATGGATTGGTAGGAGGTCCAACAGGTCAGCTCACTGCTTGGCAAGGGCTTCTATCCGTTACTCTCATTTTGTTGCTTGGAGAGTTATACCTGATGTGTTATCATCATTTTATTCTCATTAATAAAGCTTGCATGTTTTTGCCTTTCAAAAAAAAATATATTGTGTGTTATGTTTTTATTATTTAAATTGTGTGTATTTTATATAAAAATTATTAAATATTGTATGAATATTATATGAATATTACGTTGATATTTTAAAAATAAAAAATAAAAAGTAAAATTAAATAAATATTAAAAAATTATATATGTAGATATATTGTAAATTTATTATTAATGTGTTATAAAAATAATTTATATTGTTAAAAGGGTATTTGGTATATATTATATATTATATATATATATTTATTTATTGTGTATATATTGAAAATATAACATAAATATTTTTTTAAAATAAAAATAAAAATAAAAATTACTGTCGCAAAGATAATTTTGAAAATAAAAGCGTCAAACGTATGTTTGTAAGCAAAAAATTTCAGGCCCATATAAATATAAATCCAATGAGAAAATTACATATAAAGTGTAATTTCCTCAAAAAAAAAAAAGAAAAAGAAGGATTCACTTTTCAAAAAACCAAAACAAATTCGTCTCATAGATTAATCTAGGAAAGTTGAATATGAAATTCATATATATATATATATATGATTAGTTTAATTTTTTTTATAAATAAAGATGATTTATGAATAAATTAATAAATTTATAAAATGGTGATTCTATATCAACAGTACAATGAAATAAGAATAAAGACAGAGAGTAAGGTCTATTTCTCTTTAAGTTTTGGTTTGGCCCCTGTATAAAAAATTATAACGAGAGTATAAGCGTCTATACACCAAAAAAAAATGAGCATTTTATTTTAAAAATTTTAAATTTTTTATTTGTACTTATTAATACCAAAATTTTTATTTATACCAAAATTAATTAAAGATTTTTAATAAATTTATTTTAAAATTTCAGAAAATCTTAATAATAAAAATAATTTAAAATTTCTAAATAAATTTAAATAAATAAATATAAAAATAAAATAAATAACTAAAAAGTGATATTTTGATATGCCACTCATGATAAAACTCTTTTTAAAGAAATATAACGAAATATAATTATATCAAATCTTATTTTTTTTATCACTCATATCATTTTTATATTAATTTAATTATATATTTTTTGACGCATTTTATGATTATATTTTATCTAAAATAATTATTTTTTCTCACTAATGTTCTATTGCTCTCGTTAAAGAATCCAACTAATAATAAAGCGAGTTAAAGTTTGAAACTTTGAAATTTTAAATAAAATCATATGTATATATACTAGAGTATACTACAATAATTACTTGCTTATTAATTAGCAAAAACTTTTTAAATTATCCAAAATGATATCAAATAGTGCTGTATCAAATATCATCTTAATAATAAATCAATAATTCTGTTAAAAAATAATAAATCAATAATAATATTAAAGATTGAATCATCATTTTCAATGAACAAACAAAGCCTTCATGTATTTTTTGGTACTTTTTTGTAACAAAAAAAATATTTGGTTAATTATTTGAAAGCCATATAAGACTGCCATGACGGATACTAAAAAATCTTTAAGCAGAATAAGACTGCCATGACTGATAATAAAAAATCTTTTAATTAGTAGAACTTTCAGCAGAACAAACGTTGTTGGCCAGAAATTTTCATGTAGCCTTTATTCACCCCACCACTCACACCGGCATTCAGACTGATCACTCGTCAGAAAGCCACCACGCAGACTCCAGCAAAACATCATACAAAACAAACACTTCAGAATTAACATATAAAAAAATTAAAAAGAGGCAGCGATAAGTCTTGTCAATTGCAGACAGCAGATTTGGAGAAGATGAGTTAGCAAATCTTAATTATTTTATTTCCAAATATAATTTGTTTATTAAGACTCTCTCTCTCTCTCTCTCTCTTCTTAAATAAGATCTTTAGTCTTGAAGCCTATATCTTTCTGATTTTCTTATTTTATCTGATAACGAGATTAACTTTCATGATTCCTTTTTATATTATGGTTTAGATTTTTCTATGATTAGCTTCGTCATCGGCAAAATAAGAGATTGAATGATCAAAATTTAGCATAAAAATTTTGATATCTAAATCAATAATTAATCTATTTATAAATAAAAATAAACTTGATTAATTAAAAAGAAAAGAATTACATATGGAGATTCATTTTTAGCTATAGTTGAAAAATAAGAGCTAACATTTATATGTGTCAATAAATTTTTTAAATATGCTAACATCATGATTATGCTATGTTATAATCTTTTAGGTCTAATTCAAAACTCGATTATAATGAGGAGAGAGAGTATCGAACTTCACTCTCACAAATTAAAAAATAATTAAAATTTTTTCTTAAATAGCTCGGTTCCGAGCTTTAAAACTCGAAGACTTGATGTTAACGGAATAATATCACTATCTTTTCTAGTATAAGAGGATGTTTGATTAGCTTATATACTATTATAAACTCATGAGTTTGAATTGATATGTGATTTTATTAGCTTATAATAATTTTGATTTATAATATGAAAAAAAAATAAAATTAAGGGGCCAATTTATTATTTTAATATTTATAAATATTAAATTTATAAGTTAGCTTGACAAAATAAATTATTATAATATTTATATTTATTATAATATTTATATTTATTTTAATAAACACTATTAATAATATAATTTTATATTTTTTTATCATTTAATAATAAAAAAACTTTTAAATTATTTTTTATCAAATATATTAAACCTTTATCAATTATCTATAAATACTTAAAATAAACATTTAACTTTTAAAAATTTTTAAATGCTCATAAACTAATATTAACTTATAAATATTAAAACTAATTTTTATAAGTTAGGCTACAACACCATCTAAATTTACCTTTAAAAAAAATAATACAAAATTTTTATACACCTTTAGTAGTTCTTATTATCTCACAAAAATTATGTAAAATTTTTTTTTTAAAGAATTCAAGAGAAATAAGCAAAGAAATTGAGAAGAAAGAAATTATCACAAGAAATTATCGCGCACAAAGGTCTGTCCATGACAAGATGGCCACTAACACAGAAAAAATAAAATATCAATCACAGAACAAACAAAGCATTGCGATTCGTTCAAAATGAAAAGAAACGTTTTCGTCAGTGGGAACCGTTCAGTCCAACGTACAAATGTTACTGGTTAAATTTTGCATGTTAGAAAATGACTTGGAAAAGTGCATTGAGTTTTTTTATATTTAATATATTTTAGGGAGAAAAAAATTAATTTTGAATATTTTATAAAAATATTGCATTCATGCTAGATTATTTTTCAAATCTTATTCAAAGAAAAAAAAATCTAATATCTGAAGTTATTTTTATATATTATATAAATGATCTAATATGCATGGATAATGATTAAAAATTATTTAATCTAAAATAGGAAATAAAATTAATTTGAATTTAGGACAATTATTCGAAAATCTTATTAAAAGACTAAATTTTTTATTTCATAGGTTGAAGAAGGGCAATTACTTAATATTAAAATCAGCATTCGCAAGAATACTCAAAAATTTTACATTTTCTTTAAAATGTAATTATAAAAGTTGAATAAGTTATGATAATTGAATAAAGAGTTCAAAAATTCTAAATAAAAAATTGGAATATATTCCGTAATTATCATAAATAATTCAAAAATTTTAAGTTAAACACATTCACGGTCACGGCGTTGATTATCAAAAAATTCTTCAAGAGCAGTGCACATAGTGATGAATTTGGACCTTTCGATGCCCATTTTGTGAAAAATATTGTTTACATTTATGCAGTTATGATAAATTATAATTAGAGTTATAATTTTAATCAAATATTGAATAGATATCATACCAATAGGAATGAAACCCATAAATATATTTTTTTTCTGATACAAAAACCTATATATTTTACAGTAATTAGTTACTACGTCGATTATATGGTTTTTTTCTTCCTAAAAATAGATATATTCATATACAAAATAATAATAAAATATATGTTATCATTGATAATTTTATTATGACATGTTAATAATATATATATTTTTCTTATTGATATAAGAAACTGAAATCACAGTTTAGATTTTCTGACACATTAAGATTACATAAATTTCTATTAAAAGAAAATTATAATGGCACATTGAAATATAATTTAAAATTGATTTTTCCTTAGCTTGAATGTATTAAATTTAAAAAGAAGAAAATTACTATATTGAATAAACCGGTAAAGATCAATTGAAGTCAATGGCTAATATTCTCAGAACCAAATACTGCTCTGACGATCCACCGACTTTCCAAAACAAAGCAACCAATTTGGTCTTTAAAAAAAAAAAAAGAGTATCCATTAGAGGAGTCAGAAAGAGTCTTGCAAAGTTTTGATCTCTGATCATTGATACAGACAGCTGTCGACTTTAATAGAAAAAATTTTCTATTTCCTATGCCCACTTCACCTCTTACCTTACCGCTATTAAATTCATCATTTTCGAATCGTACTTATATATAGACTTCAATAATGAGCACTTTTCCTCAAATCAATCTATCGAATAAATACATTTAAGCTCCTTGTTTAAAAAAAATAAATACATTTAAGTTCGAATTCAGAATATATAAATATCATGACAGAATATAAAATTTAAAACAAAATTAAGCTTATTGAGTCTATTATATTTAATATTTTTTTATAATTATAAAAAATTATTATCATAATTCAATTATAATACAAAATATCTTTGGGAAATAGCACTTTTTCTCATTAGTCGGTCTACCAAACATTTTTGAATCGTGGAATAATGAAATGAACGGTTAGAAGATATGTATATAAGTGAAAATGCTGAGCTCATTCATTCACAAAATTAAACAAAACCTGATTCATAAGTCAAGCATCTCTCACAGACTCATACTGACTGACTGCTGTCTTCCGACTCAGATGACTAAGAACCAACCAAACAAACGATCGCTCGAATTACACGATGGGTCTGTCATCTGTGTTTGGTTTGACACTTTGAATCTGTGCTTGAATGTTAAATTATTAAGCTTTGCACGCTTTCTTTTCCTTTTTTTTTTCTTTTCTAGGAATCAAACACTTTTTCTGAGAATCAAATACAGTGTTATGGTTAGGAACTAAATAAATAATTATGTACAATGTTACCTCGTTAATGTAAAAGTTAAAAGTACAATAAAAAATCCTTACCATTAAAATACACTAATAAGTTACTTTTAAAAAAAAAATTCTAAGCATGTTTAAAATAAATTGATGAAAATTTATAAGATAGTAAATAATAATAATAATATGTTATAAATAAAACCAGGGCAATTTCAATAATTTATCAATTTAATTAAATAATCAAAAATAGAAAATCAACCAATTTTAATAGTTTATAAGTTTATCAAGAACTTTTTTTAGAAAATTATATTATATTTCATATTTTTAACTTTTTTTAAATATCTCTTTTTCAAAAATACAAGTCTAATATATATATATATATATATATTAGTATATTAAACTTATATATATTAGACTTTTTTTTTTTTGAAAATTTATATATTAGACTTATATCTTTGAAAAATTTATATATTAGACTTATATCTTTGAAAAAGAGATATTTTAAAAAAAAAATTAAAAAACCATATTTTTAAATTTTAAAATAAAAAAATAGTATTTTTGAAAAAAAAAAAAGAATAATTTTAAAATATTTTTATTTTTTAAGATATTTTTGAACAATCTCTTTTTTAACCTTCTCCCTTGATGTAGAGGTATTCAACTTGGACAAATTGTTATAATTTGTTATTCAACTAGTTGAGCTTTTGACCCTACTCGGGTTGATAGTTAATAATATACAATAAAGCTTGCAAGTGTTTTATAAATTAATAGAATGCTTTAGATATAGTCAAGTTGGTAGTTAATAATAAAATAAAGTCTTCAAGTGTATTATAAATTCATAGAATGCTTTAAATATAGTCAAGTTAGTCAAGTTGGGTGAATATAACATCAATGATGATTTTAATCATCAACAATTAGTTTACAAAGTCATATAATTTTTTTTTAATATTAGTAAGAGAATCAAAATTTATAGTCAAGTTGAGTGAATATAACATCAATGATGATTTTAATCATCAACAATTGATTTGCAAAATCAAACAATTTTTTTTTTAATATTAGTAAGAGAATCAAAATTTATAGTACTTTGTCATGTAAAATTACGCTAAAAAATGCTAATTGTGAAGGATTAAAATCAATACAAATTTATATTACAGCTAATTTATTTTATATTCATATTAATATTCATCCTACTTAACTATATATTTAAAAATATATATATTTATTTTATTAATTACAATATAGCTTAAAATATTAAAAAGAAATTAATTATAACAATATGTTATGTTTTATTAAAATGAATAAATATAATATTTAATCCAACCCAGTTAACCTCTCTACCCATGGAGTTTCAACAAACAAACAAACAAAATGAAATTATATTCCAAACAAACAAACAAATAAAATGAAAGAAATTATGAAGATAAAAAAAAATATCAGTGCAATCATTTAAAAAATTCTGTGTTATGGACTCATAATTGATAGAATAATTAGACTCCATTGCCATGCTGAGATTGCATCCATGGAAACAACACCAGAAAATAAAAAATAAGATAATTATCCACACCAGAAGTCCAAAACCAGGCTATACAAAAACCAAAAACTTTGAAGTTTTCCAAGTTAACCTAAATTCTTTCTTTCATTAATTTCGTCCAGGGATAAATACCTTTATGTTTCTTATTTTTTTGTTTTTTCTTGTCCATGAACCTCAGCAAATTCTGTCAGGAAACAGGCAGCAGAATGGATATAATAAGAGTAAGGATGCACTGCTGACCTTTAACAACAGTATTCAAGGTCCTTGCTGCGAAAAATAAGTGCACTATCCTGAAAGGACTGCACTTGATAAGAGTGAATTGTTTCAGCTTGAACTTGATTCTTTAATCCCTTCCTGTTTAAAGACATGAGACAGTCATCAATCCTTTGATTTAGAGGTCAGACTATTTTGGTTAGAAGTCACTTCGTCCACTGTCATATTTTGAAATGAATTTGTCAACATGTCAGCATTTGGTGAACCAATTGATTGCAGGGCTGAGTCGGTAGATCGCGGACTAGAACGAGTTATCCATTTCGTCCAATCATTACGCCTTCTCACTCTGTCATCCTGAAACAAAATTTCAGGATTACAGTCACAAATCAAATAGTTCAAATAGCAGCCCCTAAATTTCACATTCAACATAAAAGTAGCTCTTGCACATCAAAACTTGATCATTTAATATTGAGAAGCTAGATTACATAATTCTTAAGTCTAATATAGATTGGAATCAGATTTCATAACTAATGTTGCAACAAATAAAAAGTACCTGCACTTCCAGGACAGTTGAATTCCTCAAGGAGTCCAAAATTAGCTGGGTGTCCTTGGTCATACTCTTAACCTGCAGAAAGCATATCCACAAAAAAAAAAAAAAAAATTTGTTTGCAAGCACATCTAAGAACAGTTGTATTTAATACAGCACATAGCAACCTATTTAGGATCCAGAAAGTCAAACAGCTAGAAGCTGAAATTCATTTGGTCAGAAATTTCAACACATGCTATTCAATGGGCTCATACCAACTGAAAATTCATTTTGCTTTTGAGCTGTCGTGATTTTATGTTGATCAAAGTTGAGTATCTAAACCCAAAAAGAAGCCAAAAATACAGGGTTGCCTCAATCAGAACAGAACTCAAACTCTCAGCTGTTTGGTACCACTTATATTCTTGGTTTTGTTGTTCTTTAATAAGAAGTGGCATCTCGGAAAACAAGTAGATGAAACAAAGAAAAAACAAATTTTAGGTTTTCTAAGTTGTGAAGAAAAAACAATTTTTGTGGTTTCTGTAAGTTGTCACAACCTGTTTTTCTCTTTTAGGGTGTCGAAACAAAAATAAACATAATTTAATAATAGATACTATTTTAACAGCTGAGAAGCAAAAAACTAAAAACCAAATCAAACAGACCCCTAGTTGCATCGTGATGTTCAGTCACAACAAATTATTATACTTGCAATAAGTATAAAATGCAAATTAGCTGGTAGTTCATTAAAATGTACAGCCAGTAATCTTCCCTGGATTGGTTGTGCTCTCTATATGATAGGCAAAAAATAGTGATTGTAGTCCCATGAAGATAAATATATATCATCATATAGGCAAAAAATAGTGATTGTAACCCCATGAAGATAAATATATATCATCATACAAATATTGGTTTTACAATATATCTCTTGCAACAAGAAAAAAGAAGATAACAAGTAAAGGAAGAATTTTCCTGACAATACAGAACAGGGAAACAAACACCAATACCTGACATGTATTTATCGAATAAAATACCATCCAGAATTGTTAAATTAGAGAGGACCAATAGCAAAGGAGGAAGTAAAATATATGAGCTCATATATATCAAAAATAACATTTTTGTTAGAACTTAGAATGCAGCATGTCGTAAAAGCTTTCTCATGATTCTTACAACCCCAAGAAGAAATAATTAGCCTTTCCAGAAAGCAATTTATTATATTCATAATACTTCCCCCCATGGCCCTTATTGGTCTAGAAATACTGATCCTCCCAAAATCCTACCTTTAATTCCAACCCATCAGAAACCAATAACACTCAAAAATAGAGGGTAAAAAAGAGTTCTATAATTTCTATTTTCCTGAACAACTAAGAACTTCTTATCATTACTTAGAAAACAACGCCTTAACAAACTACTACCCCCACCCCACCCATCCCCAATTAAAAAAAAAGGCAAAATAAAAACTAACTCCACAACCTTTTTCTCCATTCCACAATCTAAAAGTTTGCTCAAGTCCAACGGAGTTTTAAAAACCAAGATCAGGCATTCAATTAGAAGCACAACAACATATACAAAACCATATGGCATAGGTTGATCATTTAAGCCCCCAAGATTAAAGATCGCAACCTAAAAGCTTAATCATAAATTTCACTTACTCTGTTAAAGCCTGCTATTAAAGCAATTGAGACCCAGCCCTGATCGTCCATGTTTGACTTCAAAAAATCATCTTTAATTAAGTTAGCATCACTGCAATGAGCAAACAACAGTATCAAGTTAATCAACAAACCATATAGAAGACAATGACAAATTAAGTTACTAAATCATCACCTAAAGAGGGTCATGAATGTAACATACCTGAAATAATATTCTATTCTATAATGACAAATTAAGTTATTAAATCATCACCTAAAAAGGGTCATGAATGTAATATACCTGAAATAATATTCTATCTGATGGATTAACATAGCCGGCAAAGGAGGCTCTGGAACAGGGACAATCATTGCAGGTGCTGCTGCATGTGCCATGAAAGGCACACCCCTAAAGGGCTCCATTGGCAAAGTAGGTATATATACCAAATCTGAACAGAGCATAGGAATTAAATCCAAATCCACATTTTTTTGTCCATAAAGCAAAATATCATATTAGTGAATAAAGAGGCTGCTACCACCTGTACAGTGGTGTTAAAGAAAGGAGATCAAAAGCAGAACCAAAAACACTATTACAATTCAATTTGTCAGTTTAGTAATCCAAAAGAAAGGCTAGTTATGCCTAACACTTTGCCAATCACAAAACATAGAGACTTGATATGATACCTAATCAATTTAGGGAACAGGATGGAAGGATTAGTAGAAAAAGGCTTACCAGGAAAACCCATGGGATTTGCAAAGGGTGTCACAGGCTGCGGTGGAACAAATGCAGCAGTATTAGGGGGAGAAGGCCTAACAAAAGCCCTAGGAGATCTCTGTGGTTGCAGAGGAGCATCTTTGACATTTCCATAATGTCCTCTGTCCTGATCACGCCTGCCTCCAAAATTGTTATGGTAGGAGTTCTCTCCGCATGATCCAAAGTTGCCTCTCCGAGAAGAATGTCTGTTATCATTAACTACAGCTGGTTGAGGCACAAATCCCCCAACTGCTTTAGGTTCCCAGTTGTTGTTGCCCCTGTATGGAGGCTCTCTTGTCGACTGGTCAGGTATTGCTGGTATCAAATTCCCATAACCATTGGGAGGCATTGGGAATATAGAAAAAGGAGGTGGTGGAGGCGGCGGAGGGGGATGGGTGAAGCAGCTTTGAGAATGCCCACCTCCAGAGCTTCTGCCTCCACTACTGCCACCACGCTTCATCAACCTTTGTCGAGCAGGCATCGGTTTCCCTTGCTTGTGAGATGTTTGGGTTGTGATATTTCCCTAAAACAAAACAATCATAAACAAATCTCCAATTAATCATTTTTCACTAACCAAACAAAACAATAAAAAGATCAAAGACATCAACAAGGCTAGGTCAAGCAGCTCGGATTACAAATAACTCAAGAATGTATGCAATTTGCGATGGTAGATTGCAGTATATGAGTCCAAAAAGCATATAAACAGCCTATTTGCTTGCTTATCAGCCTCGCAATAGGTTCATTCAACATTATCCATTAGAAGACTTTGAAAAACTACAAAGAAACTAAAATATTTCAATTCAATTCAATGGTTGCATTGAAGGAAAAACCTCGTGTCCTAACTATGTGGTTTTATTAGGCAAGTTTTTTAATGGAAACAAAACAAAAACCTGATTAGTGGGCATTGATCCATCAGAAGAAACAACAACCTTAGCAGGAGAAACAGGAGGAGAAGAATCAGTGGTACTTGTCGCTATTGATGATGATTTAGGAGAAGGTTTTATAGATTCAGATAATGCAGGCCATGAAACAGCTCCCATAACAGGACTGACATCTAGTCCATTGGACGGCTTCTTCCATGCTGGCTTTTTTGAGGTAACAGCATTGATACGGATGCTATCATTATTTTCCAAACTCTCCATAACTAGCGAAAAACTGTCCCCTGACTGTGAAGAAATCGGCTTACGAGGCGAGCAACCGGAAAAAGAAGATTGCTGTGAAGAAATCGGCTTACGAGGCGAGCAATCAGAAAAAGAAGATTGGTCACCGGAGGATGGCGACGGAACTGATTCAGGATCTCCTCCTCCTCCTCCTCGCACGACTTGAGCCCATGGAGAAGGAAAATTCTTAGGCTTCTGAGGACTATTATTTACCGATAATACAGAAAGAGAACCACCACTATCACTTCTGACACTGTGCGAAGATTGATTACTTGAATCAGCCGTCGTCATCGCCGTCCAAAAATTAGGGTCTCGAGATAAAAATCAGCCAAATTATTCTGAAAATCAGTACTATAAAATAATAAAAACCATTAATAAACAAAACATAATTTGTCAATTAAGAAAAACACATTAGCTGTTAATATATTATTAAATATTTTTCTGAGAAAAAATGTACGGTAATATTAGTGAAAGATCTAACACAGAAAATCAAGCGCCGCCGCCATGGTCCTCTCCTCTCTGCGCGTCTCCTCTCCTCTTCCCTTCCTTCTTCGTTTCTTTTTATTATTATTATTATTTTTAAGTATTAATAATGTTAAAAAAAATTTTGTTATATAACTCTTCTAATTAAAAAAAAATCCTTTTTCTAATGGGTTTTAAATGTTTTAAATTTTTTTTTTTGAGAAAAAGATTTTTATATGTTTATTAGTACTTTAGTTTTTAGTTTTTATATTTATTTTTCATTAATTTTTATTAGTACTTTTGTTTTTTGTTTTTATATTTATTTTTCATTAATTTTTATTATTAACATATATAAAAAATTCAACAAATTTATTGTGCTATTAATAATAGAAAAAAATTGTTTTATATATAATATTATTAGTTTTTATGAAAAATAAATATAATAGTTTTTTGGGAACGTTGAAATATTATTTTAATATGATAATAATAATTTAATATTTTCTAAATTATTTCCGTTCTTTAAAAAAATTAAGTTTAACACAATGTATGGTATTCTATAATTAACCCAAAAATGAAATCATTTAAATCAACATAATGATTATGTAATTTGTCATATAATAACAACAGACAAATATGTTGCATCGTTGACATTAGTCCATCTGATAAAAAAAAATTGACATTAGTCCATTGTGACGTTAGTTTTACAAGCGGTTGAACACTTTCCATTTTTTTCTTAATAATGTTTTTATTCCTTTTATTTTGGTTATCACATTGCAAATTGTGATTATAATTCTAATTTGAGGTTATATTTATAAATGCATTGAAAAAATAATAAGTATCAATATAAATTTATTAGGTGAAATGAAAATTTGATGATGTATTTCTCAAAAAAGTTAAATATAATTCATATGATTTATTTAAGATAAAATTAATATGATTTTATAATTTTATATTTCTTCAAAAAATATAATTGATGACAAACTGATCTTCAAAAGGTGGTTCTGGTTTATGTAACTCGAGTTCGGTAATATTACTGTTGTAGTTTTTATGCCTATAAGATAAGAGAGGAGGAGATTTGGACTTTTCGAAAAAATTCTAATGTCTAAGTCAGAAGTCGATAACTCCGAATAAGTAAAGAGAAGACATAGAGAGAGAGTCAAAGAAAAAAGAATCCTCTTACTTGTAGGGGTAATTTTTATTTTATATTTGGTGTAGGGAGATAATATCCGATCCGTATCAACATAATTTGTGGGTATATCACTAGAATATCTGTCGGACATATAAAGCTCAGTATGACTAAGACTGTCTAAAATCGAAGTATACTGTTAGAGAGTCCAATCAAGAGGATGACTATATATTAAGCTCCGTGGACGAGCTCTATAAATGAAAGGGTAGTATTAGTAGCCCCCTAAAGTATTTTGACATTTATATAAAGACTCAATCATATTATACATAGAAGCTTAACTGAGTTCGAATAAAAAGTGTAACTGTTTAAGTATGATGTTATACGACAATACGCAAAATTAAAGTATAGAGCTCGTCATCTGAGCTAGAAAGGGAGGGGTACTATTAATCATCTATAAAAATTTAGAGTGAAAAAGATTATTGATATAATAAATTTTAATTAATTTAAAATTAAGATTTAATTGAGTTGAATTTTAAATTTATAAATTTCATATAAAAAGCCAATTTTGATTTTTAATAGAGTATGAAAGACAAATATCAGAGAATTAAAGAATAGTTAGGCATTAAACTAAGTTTGTGGAAATTAATAATTATGTAACAATATATTTAATAATAATTTAAGGAGGTTTTGGACGAAAAAAGTAGAAAATGTCACGCATTAGCTACTTAATTAGAAAGGACATATTGTCTTTGCATGCCTATCTAACCGTGCTTAAAAAAAAAAATCGGAAGTTGTTTATTACGTGTGAATAATTTTTCCAACTTGATTATTTATTAAGTATAAAAAAACAAAAAACTTATTGTATATGACACTTTTTAATTTTTTTTAAATATTTTAGTATTTTAATATGTTAACATATATCTTTAAATACAGAGTATAATATGCTAGTGTATATATTTTTTAAAAAACAGGTATTTTTAAATTTTAAGGTTGAAAAAAATTGATATTTTTTAAAATAATTTTAATTTTTTTTTAAGAAATGTGAAAAGGAATTTCGATTGTTGGGCTGAACTCCAGCTTCAATCAATGCCCATTTCTCTGTTTTAGGCTTGTTGGCTTCAATGGGCTTACCTTATTTGAAGTCCATCTAAATTATTTTAAGAAAAAATTCACTTTTTAATTTCAAAAAATAACTTACAATTTTTAGAATTTTTATTTTTATTTTTCATATTCAATATTATCGTTATTTTAAATTTAACGAAAGTATAATATGTATATTTCTGATGTACTAAAATATTATGCAGTTGTATACTACTAGATGAGTGTTTTTAATATATCAACCATTGCGAATTGAAATTTGATATTTTCGAAACTTAGAATTCAAATTTTAAATAAATATAAAAAGGAAAAAATATATTTTTAAAATAATTTTATATAAAATCTTATTTTGACACACTGAATATTTGTCCACCATTTATACTTAAGATGAAAGCGTAGAAGTGAATATTTAATAATTAATCGATAAAATATTTAGTTTGATTAATTCATCATATTATATTTCGGTGAATTTGATTAAAATAATAAAAAATATTTTAATTCAATTAATATTTAATCAATTTTATTGGGTTTGAACATATTTTCTCCATAAATATGTGACATATGAATGTGATATACCTAATCTAGCTCAATTATAAAAGTTTATGCCGCATCTCCTTCATTATCTAGGCTTAGTCCGACTGCATGAAAATAAAAAAGTAAATATAATTAGTATTAGTTAAAAACTTTTATTTTTGGGTTAAAGAAACAGGGTTGAAATAAAATGATGCATTTTTTACATTTAAATTTTAAACTTGAAAAAAACTTATTTCTTTTTATGTTAATAATAAAAAAAAAGTTCTCCAATCAAATTATACATAAATTGAAATTAAATTATTATTCTATAAATTTAAAAATATCTCCCGCAAGCAATCCATACTTTTAAAAATTATATCATATGTAATAACCCCATTAATCGAATTATAATCAATATAAGAATAATCAAATTACTTATCAATCAAACTAAATTGCATATTGATATTCAGTACTTTTATTATTCCAAGCCTTCTAATTTATGTTGTACAGCCTAATACGTGTATCCAATATTTTTATATTATTATTTACTTGATCAATGTATAATAAACTTGTCAATATATTATATTTATATTAACATTCCAAGCGATTATATGATAGTATTTAAATTTAATAAACTAACTATATAATAATTTTATTACATTAAATTTAAAAATATATATTGTACCAAAAATTTTAATATATATATATATAACTAAAACTCAGCGGAAATTGCGGAATGAGACTGCTTTAAATTTAAATGTAGTAAAACTAGATTCGTTTGTCCAAACAGTAAAAATCATATACTCCACACATTATTATGCTTTCATACATTAAATGAAATTAAATTGGGTTTACTACTAATTCAGTTAAAATCAAAATTAATCAATTTAATTTGATTAATTAATTAAACATACAAAATCTAAAATTTAAATAGATAAAATATCTTCAAAATAAATCGATTAAATTTTGGCTTAGTTGGTTGCCCGCCCCTGTGAAAATGTTTGCGCCTTTTTATTTTGAGCCACGAGGTAAAATTTTACAAGTTTGAAATTTGCTATAAAATATTTCATAACATTGATAAAAGACTTTTTTTCTTTACATTTTCAATTTTATCGTAAAATCTTAATTGTCATCGTAATTTTATTAATTTGAATTCAAATTTCATGCATATTAAATTATTAAATTTGAAAGAATAATAAATTTTTATTTTATTAGTTATAGAGATAAAATATTAGATTATTTTTTAAATTCATGTAAACTTTCCAATCAAAATTTAAAATTAAATAGCTAATTTGATATAACCCATTAGGCTGAATTTTTTTTCCTTAATTTTTTATTTAATATAAACAGCTTTATACAGGAAACACAATCTTGTGCGAGAGAATTTAATATTTAACTACAATATAAACCCCAAAACAGAATAATATTGTAGAATGTTCAATGCCTTTGACCCTGCATTGGTTGACTAAACCCCAAAACAAAATAATATTTATCATTTTTATTCATCTTAACAAAACACAACATATTATTATAATTAATTTACTTTCAATATCTCAATTCTTCAAATTATATTATAATTAATAAAATAAATATATTTTTTAAATTTAATAATATAATAAGTTCTTTAAAGTATATTATAAGTTAATATAATATTTAATTATATAGTCAAGTATGATTAATATAGCATGAATATAAAATAATTAATTACAATACAAATTTGTTATGATTTTAATCATCTATAATTAGTTTTTTAAACTTAATTTTACATGACAAAGTCATACTAATCATGGATAATTAAATTCATAAAAAATTTGTGCTCTTTAGAAGGTTAATTTGATTTTAAATATTAATAATTGAAGAATTTGTTTGTCATATAACTCTTCCAATATAACAAAATATCCTCTTTTTTTTCTAATAGGTTTTGAATGTTTTCATTGTTTAGTTTTTATTTTACTTTTTATATTTATTTTTCATTATTTTTTATTTTCAATATATATTTAATATACATATATATAACTAAGCATATTTTTTAAATGAAATGTAATTTTATTATCATAAGATAAAGCATCCAATATTAGATAGATGGTGATCCACCCATTCATTACATTACGGCATCCTAAAATAAGCGCACCTATTATATTATTAATAATATAAAAAAATCATTGTATTATCAATTTATATGAAAAAGAAATATAATTATTTTTAGAGAATGATGAAATATTATTTCAATAATTTTTCATTTTTTGGTCTACTTTCCTCTTATCATTTTTTTCTTTATTAACATTTACAAAATTATGGTTCGAAAGAATTACATTTACTTTGAATTAGAAGTTTATAGCTATTCAAACTAAGGATTTAAAAATAATTATTTTATATCACTATAATTTAATTAGTAAAAAAAATATTTTAATTTAACTAGAGTATCGAATGATAATATAATTTAAAAATTGAGATATTGAAAATAAATAAATTATTATTATATGTTATAGTTTAGTGGGATGAATAAGAATGTTAATATTACTTTGCTACGTGGATCTAGTCAACCCATGTCGAATCAAAAGTTGACCCAATTAAACACCTCTAATTTACAGAAAAAGACAGTTCACTTAATTAATTTATGTAATAATCAATAAAATAATACATGGTTTAAACAAATTTCCAACAGACTTGTATTCGTGGTTTAGGCAAGTCAAGTCAAACTAATATTTAATTACAGTGGAAAAGCTCTGAATTTTCCATCCATTTTCTTGTTGTCTTCTTTATCCATTGATGACTGACCATTCAGATTCCTTAGAAGTTGAAGCCAATGGCACCATTTTAACAAAGTTTCATTTTCAAAATAAAAAAATTAAGGCTAATCACTTCCTGGGATCTCCTGTCTGCTTTTACTAACATTAAAGTTCACAACTACCCCAAACTGATGCATTTAATTTTTTTTAGTTCTAATAAGATACCCAATTCATTTTAAATCTATTGCTTAGAAAAATATATTTAATTATGAGTATTATTCAGAAAACATAGTATAAAATTTGGTGTGTAACTAGTGCATTTAATTTAAAAAGTATTTAAAGCTACAACTTCCTGTTCACAAGTACAACCTGACAAGTCTCATTCACGGTCAAATGGTCATTTTTAGCTCCGTTTCACCTTTTAAATTTATAAAATGGGTGAAACAACTCCAACCTATATTGTATTTCAAGTTATTAATTCTCAGTCAACCGGGTTTTTTCTCTTATCTCATACAGTATTTCAGAATCTGATCTGAATGGCTCAAACAACTCCAAACCATACCCAAACTGTTTCAGGCTGGGCGGCTCATGATTCAACTGGCAAGATCACTCCTTACATTTTCAAAAGAAGGTATATTAAGTTTATATTTTATGTTTATTTTCTTTTGCTCTGAGATCAGATTTCATTATTCAAGATTTCACAGTAGTAGTTCTAAACTTTTCACAGAGAAAATGGTATCAACGATGTGACAATAAAGATCTTGTATTGTGGGATTTGCCATACTGATATCCACCATGTGAAGAATGATTGGGGCATCACCATGTATCCTGTGGTGCCAGGGTAACTCCTACCTGATAAATTTCAAAAATTTGTATCAAAATTATTAGAAATCTATACTAAATTCATACAAGGTTATGTGTTTTAGGCATGAAATTACAGGAATAATCACTAAGGTGGGAAGCAATGTAAAGAACTTCAAAGTTGGAGACAGAGTAGGAGTTGGGTGCTTGGCAGCTTCATGTTTGGAGTGTGAGTTCTGCAAGTCTTCCCAAGAAAATTACTGTGATCAGATTCAGTTTACTTACAATGGCATTTTCTGGGATGGCAGCATCACTTATGGTGGCTACTCTGAAATGTTGGTGGCAGATCACAGGTTTTTTTTTAACCCCAGAAAAATTTTGATTTTTGGTCATTCTTTGAAATGTGTTTTACTGATTAATGAAACTTCTGATGATGATTGGGATGAAGATATGTGGTAACAATACCAGAAAGCCTGCCAATGGATGCAGTAGCACCACTGCTCTGCGCCGGAATTACTGTTTACAGTCCCATGAAAGACAGCAATTTGGTCGAGTCTCCTGGTAAAAAGATAGGAATAGTGGGTCTAGGAGGACTTGGACATGTAGCAGTAAAATTTGGCAAGGCATTTGGTCACCATGTGACTGTCATTAGTACCTCTCCATCTAAAGAAGCAGAGGCTAAAGATCGCTTAGGTGCAGATGATTTCATTGTCAGCACCGACCCTAAACAAATGCAGGTATGATGTTGTTTCAGAAACAAGGTTCAATCATGTCTCTCTGTACAAGCATGGAGCTACTGTGACAAAATTCATTGAAAACTTGGTGTTGTTTGCTTTCTTTTTTGGATAACAGGCAGGGAAGAGAACACTAGATCTAATCATGGATACAGTGTCGGCAAATCACTCCATTGGACCAATCTTAGAATTGCTAAAAGTGAATGGGACATTGGTGGTTGTGGGTGCACCAGAAAAGCCCATTGAGCTGCCTTCTTTCCCTTTAATATTTGGTAAGGTTTCCCCCTTTTTTTAACATACAAATAAATTTTGCATAATTAATGGCACATAACTCAATGATAAATATATATTTTTTGAATAATATATAAAAATCGATTTTAGGAGTGTATTCAGACTATATTATCCAGTTTTACTCCTAACTTGCAGCCCGACTTGAGTTTAGTTCGAGTTTAATTAATTAGCCCGTAACCCGACTATCGATTCCATTCTTTCCATATTAATGCTAAAAGGAAAAATATCTCAGCATAATTAATGATTGCAGGCAAGAGAAAGGTGAAGGGAAGCATGACAGGAGGAATGAGAGAAACACAAGAAATGTTAGATGTTTGTGGAAAATACAACATAAGCTGCGACATTGAGGTTATAAAACCAGATAAAATCAACGAAGCATTAGATCGACTTGCAAGGAATGATGTTAGATATCGTTTTGTCGTTGACATTGCTGCAAATTCTTCACCAATTCATCTCTCGACTCTTTAGAGTCTAGACTTTCATCTACTTAGTCATTTTTTTAATAATTTTTGTTAGCTTATTCAGTAAGTAATGGCTATGTGGTGTGGTAGCCTTATAATAAACGAATTGATATATTTTAATTGTATCCTTAATTTGAATTTTAGCTGTTTTTAAGTTTTAATTTGGACCTTAATTTAGTAATTTTTGATTTCTTTGTGATAATTTTGTTTGAAATCTTTTTAATATTTGGGAAAAAAACAATTAGAACCATAATGATACATTAAATGATGTAATTGCTTAATGTCCTAAGATATATTATTCCATTAATTTATTCTTGAATGTAGTTTAATGAAAATTTCATTAATCTGATGGAACAAATTTATTTTGATTGGTCTTACTTTCTATTAAAATATGAAAATTAATTAATTAAAAATTTTATTAATAATATATATTTTTTGTTTTCTAATTAATTATTACTACTTATGTACGTGTATATATAGCAAGCATTTCATATTTCTTTCTTTCTTTTTCTAGTATATTCAATATTTCATTGATTATACGTCTCAAAAAACCAAACATGAATTATTTATTCTTAGTTCAATCATCAATTGCTTAGTTAAGAACAAAAATAATAAAACCGTCTATGATTGGCATGTGACTTGGCAATTGGCAATATTATAAAACAATATATCATACAGCAAATATATATATATATATATATAATAAAGTTTTGAGTCCTAATTCACCAATGATTTGTAACTTCAGTTTTGTAATAATATTCTTGCCATAAGTTAATTTTGAAAAAAAAGATTATTCTATAAAAATTATCACTTTATAAAATTTAAAAAATAATTATTTTTTAATTATAATCTTATTATTGATAAATTAATTAATAAAGTAAAAATATAATAAGTTTTTAGTTCATTTAGAATAATTTGTTATAAAATTAAAAAATATAATAATTAATAATCACTGTTGAGTATTCACATTAATTAAATATAATAATTATATATTTTTTATAATAATTTGGATAATCCCCACCTCATGAGCTAGCTTTTGGGGATTGAGTTAGGTTAAAATTCATTTTCTTAACGTGTTATTAGAGTCACCGATCTAATCTTTCAATATTGGTTCATCCGCAGATGTTCGGCCCTATAAACTTTACGCTCTTAATTTTTTCTATACATTCGGCTCTGGATGTAAGAAGAGATGTGTTGAGTATCACACATTGATTAAATATAATAAAGGTATGCTGTTTATAATGGCTTTAATAATTTTTATTTCATGAGCTATTTTTTATAGTTGAATTAGATTTAAATTTATTTTTTCAATAATCACAATATATATTATTAATAATAAGAGAAAAGCAAAAAGTGAAGGCAAAAGCAAAAAGTTAGATATTCATGAATAATGTCCATAAACAAGATGCCAAACTGTGGAAGCAATTAATATTAGCTTTGTATTAGATACTTTGAAGCAAATTTGAGGCCAAATTAAGCCAATTTTCAATTTTTTATGTATGGGCTCTATTCATTGATTATAACCCATGAATTGGATGAGACCACTAAATGTGGACAATATGCAATTTTCTATTTATTATTATAGAGAAAAATCAAACCTCCATGAAAATTACTTCGCTATTTCTGCAATGCAAATCAACTTCATGACTTCTTCTTGCAGTTTCATTTAATAACTTTCATATTTCCACCGCCCATGCCTTAAGTTTATTTAATTAATTCATAGCTAAACTTATTCGTCGTGAAATTACACACCTTGATTAATAGTAAGTCTGACGCAGTGGCGGAGCCAGGATCTGTGAGAGGGGGGCTGAAAGCTGAGGGATCTGAGCTGGTGAGGGGCTGAAGGGGGGGCTGAGGGTGGCTGGGGCTGAGGGAGCTGAAGGGTCCGACGATTTGCATGTCCGGCGGCCGGCAGGGGGGTTCATTTAGAAAAATACATGATATTATAAAATAAAAATATAATAACTTTTTAGTTCATTTAGAATAATTTGTTATAAAATTAAAAAATATAATGATTAATAATCAATGTTGAGTATTCACATTGATTAAACATAATAGATGTGTACTTTTTATAATAACATGAATAATTTTCACCTCATGAGCTAGTTTTTGGGGTTGAGTTATGTTCAAGTCCATTTTTTCAATATAGTATTAGAGTCACCGATCTAATATTTCAATATTGGGTCATCTACAGATGTCCGATCCTATAAACTTCGCGGTCTTAATTTTTTCTATATGTTCGACTCTGGACGTGAGAGAGGATGTGTTGACTATCACACATTAATTAAATATAATAAAAGTGTACTCTTTATAATGGTTTGGATAATTTTCATCTCACGAACTAATTTTTGGAGTTGAATTAGGTCCAAATTTATTTTTTCAATCATCACAATATATATTATTAATAATAAGAGAAAAGCAAAAAGGGAAGGCAAAAGCAAAACGTTAGATATTCATGAATAATGTCCACAAAGAAGATGCCAAACTGTGGAAGCAGTTAATATTAGCTTTGTATTAGATATTTTGAAGCAAATTTGAGGCCAAATTAAGCCAATTTTCAAATTTTTATGTATGAATGGGTAGGTAAGTGTAAAGGGCTCTATTCATTGATTATGACCCATGAATTGTATGAGACCACTAAATGTGGACAATATGCAATTTTCTATTTATTATTATAGAGAAAAATCAAACCTCCATGAAAATTATTTCGCTATTTCTGCAATGCACATCAACTTCATGGCTTCTTCTTGCAGTTTCATTTAATAAATTTCATATTTCCTCCGCCCATGCC
Source organism: Garcia nutans (assembly GCA_947685225.1). Lineage (NCBI taxonomy): Eukaryota > Viridiplantae > Streptophyta > Magnoliopsida > Malpighiales > Euphorbiaceae > Garcia > Garcia nutans. The sequence goes on from CANTUV010000039.1 coordinate 59,361,329, forward strand.
TTAAGTTTATTTAATTAATTCATAGCTAAACTTATTCGTCGTGAATCTTGATTAATAGTAAGTCTAGAGTCTTTAAAAAATTTAACATTTTTTAATAGATTTTTTTACAAATTTATTAGAAAAAATACATGATATTATAAATTTATTACTTTGAAAAAATCTATTAAAATTTTTCAAAATTTTTTTATCAACTTATAAATCTATCAACTTAGTATAATATATATAATGTTTATTATTAGATTATTATGAATTTATTGTATATCGAATTTAAATATAATAATTTCTATAAATTTATTATTCGATTATTATGAGTTTGTTATTTATTTTTTAAATGATAATAAATCTAATGAAAAAGTAAAAAATCTTGAAAAATATAAGATGAGGCCTAATTTTCTTTTTTCTTTTTAAATCCAGATTCAACCCATGGAAAGATTGTTTGTAGCAGAGTTTTTTATTATTTTAGTTTTATTTAATCATCATCATCATTATTATTATTATCTTCTTAAGGCTATAAAAACATATAGCCTAAAATAAAAATCATAAAAATTTGAAGGGTCAATGTAATATATTTTTAAAAATATATATCGAATATGAAAGTTATTTTGAATATCCACCAAGTCCAGTCCCTTACTATCCAGCTAATGGAAGGAAATAAAGAAAATTTTTTAAATTTTAATGCTTAATTATATTTATAGCTAAAAAATAATCAAATTTTTATTTTTGTTTTAAGAAATAAAAATTAAAAGAGATAAACATAAAGAAAAAGAATATGAATTGATGATTGTTTAGCATGTTAGACCAAATTCATCCTCACTTTGTGGCATGTGCTTCAAATGCTCAACAAAAACCCTATATTTTAGAGAGAAAATTAATTAAGCACTTTATCAAATTTTTTAAAATTTTTATTTTTATCATGAATTTTTATTATTTTATAAAAATATATAATAATTTTTTTAATAATCTAATAAAAAATTTACAAAAATTATCATTTATATATAAATTTATTTATAATAAATTCATAAAAGACTATATATATAACAAAAAACTAATAAATTTATAAATTAATTAAAAAATTCTGATAAATTCAATAAAAAAATTTTATTTGTAAATTATAATATTGTAAATTTTTTTGGCCTAATTTTACAAAAAAAAAAATCCTATTTTAGATTGTTTTCATTTTTCGATGATATTTTCTATTGATTCCTTTTTTATTTGCATAACAATTTGAAAAAAAATTAAAATAATTTTCAGACTAATAAAAAAAAAGTTATAAAAAACTTTATTAAAAAAAACAAACAAAGAAAGAAAATAATAATAATAATAATTAGGATTAATATATAAAGATAATAGCGTATGAGCACCTTCAAAACAAGATTGCTAGCACTGTAGTATAGAAGCTTTGTATCTCAGGCTATTACACGTAATACAAACACAACGTGTGAGAGAACTTTACACTCTATCGTGTGATTTGAAGCTAATAATTTTACCAAATTTTGAGGCGGTGCTAACAGCTAACTCACACATATATAAACATATACGTACACGTATAAATATTGCCTTTATATATTCATAATTCTTACACTTAATTTTGATCTATTTTTCCATTACAGATGCAAAGATTTTCTTCTTCTTCTTTTTCTTCAAAATATTATCATGTCTCATATAAGAAAGCTTGTTTGGACCAAGTTCAAGTCTCCCTTTACAAGAACAGGTACTTTTTTTCGATACCCACTTTCTAAATATAATTTTTTTTATTAATAATGAAGATAATTTACATTTCAAGAATGTTTAATTCTGATTCTTGCTTTGTTTATACAGTTAAATTTTGGTTGTTTTTATTAATTTTTCTCAGAAGAAAGATCAAGAAATGAATGTGGGAACAACTTAAGGAATAAGTTAAATGTAAATGAAGAGTACAAGGAAGCTTTCAGGACGAAATCTTACGTAGAAATGTGGAACAAAGTTCAAGAACAACTGATAAGAAAATCTTCTTCTTCTATTCCTTTTTATGTTCATCTTTCTGATTATTTGTTTGAAGCAGAGCAGCAACAAACTGTATCAGAAATGATACAGAGTTTAAAGTTCCATAGCCTTTTGAATGACTATTTTGAAGCAAGTTTAGAAGCATGTAATCTTTGTGATTTGCTGCTTCGAAGTATCCATCAAACTCGAGTTAATTACAAGAGAATTGAAAGGGTCATTAAGTTAAGCAAAAGGGTTCAAGATTCTGCAGATTGTAAAGTTTTTGGAGTTATATTTAGAGAGCTTTCTGCTTATGCATTGCTTAGAAATCCTTTATCATTTGTTAATCCAATGCAATTCCGCAATATTCATGATAATAGCCTGGTTTTGTTTCATAAATTGACTTCAGAGCAGAGAAAGATCAGAAGAAAAGCAAAATTTAAAAGAAATTTCAAGAAAGTTGGAGGATATTGCCTTATGATTTCACATACAGCACTTTTAACTGCTCTGCTAGTAATTGCATTACATGGGATTGTTGGTATTGTGGCAGCACCAGGAATTGTGGGTGGCTCATTTTATCTGCTCAGAAACAAAATCAAGTTAGTTAATGGAGGGCTAAAGACAAGCTTGCTTGAAAAACTCTGTTCGCAGCTTGATCTTGCAGCCAAAGGAACTTACATATTGATCAATGATTTTGATACTATGAGTAGGTTAGTAAGAAGTTTATATGATGAATTAGAACACAAGAAGGCTCTTGCTGAAAGAGTAACAATACCGAACTATTGAAAGAAGTTATGAAAGAGTTTGAAATACATGATTCTTGCTATCAGGAGCAGCTGGATGAGCTTGAAGAACATATCTACCTTTGTTTTCATACCATAAACAGATCAAGAAGGCTTGTTTTACAAGAGATAATAGTTGCACGACAATAATGGGTATCGATAATGGTTCTTTTCTTTCTGCAAAAGTTCTTGCAATGATCAATCAGCAATGATGATCTTGGATTCTTGGGCAATTACATGGCAAAGTTGGAGATGGGAAATTGCTTTTAAGCACAATAATGGGCAGAAAACTTTGCCATGGTTGGTTTATTTATTTGTTTGTTGATTTTTCTTGTTTATATTGGTGCCAAAACTCATACAAAGTAATTTGTTACAGAATAAACAATCATTGACTATCGGATTCTTTGCTTTTTCTGTTTTCAGACTAGAAAAAACCTGAAATTCCGTGTGTAAATAAAATATAAGCAGAAAGCACTTGCTTTGCCCTGTTTTTGCTCAAACGTTTAGCAACAGATATTTGTTACTCTTATATTCTCTTTTTTGGTGCAAACAATTGCATAAAGGAAGCACGATCCAATTACTGAATTATTATTTTTATTCTGTTCATGGGAAATAAAAATTGAAAAACAATTTAACAGAACAAAAATGGGATAGCATTACAATTCACCATTCCTCCCACAGGGATATAGAAATCCTGTGCTGGTTGGATGTATTCTTGGTTGGGAGGGTGCCCGGGGTCCAGGGGAAATTGTAAGAATTCAAGGGCTAGATTTCCAACAAATGCACAGTAGCAAGGCAGCATGATTCTTTTTTTTTTTATTATTTCTCCAAGGCCAACAAATTGATCCGAATATCCCAACATTCATCTGCCTTCTCTCAGTTGCTTGTATTCTTCAAGGTCGATCAGTGAAGCCTTGATCTTCAGCCAATCTACTGGCTTTGGCATGATAATGGCAATGTATCCTTCTCTGTCCGCCTGCAAATAGAATATCCATGTGAATATTTGTAACCAAACATAAAGCATGCTTCAAATGGCAACAACATTAATGCACCCTAACAGACTCTCCAATATGACATATTTGTGAACATTCATCCATCACATGTACTTCAAGACAACTAAGAATGCCTAACTATACACCGGAACAACAGAAATGGAACTCCAAAATTTGAAACAACCAAACAAATTGATTTTGATATGAGACCCCCATCAATATAGTTACACCTCAGAAATGATCCAATTTCGGCTAATGAGTGGAAGCCAACAATATGATTTCAATCTAATACATTTATTACAAAATTTCACATTTATTATATCCACAATAGTTGAAAGTAGTTGTTTTACTTTCTTCCATCAAAGGCAGAGAAAGTAAAACCACAAAAAGCTTGTCCAAAGGAACCAATGCTTCATCAATACTCTGATAACTAATCTCACAACAGTTTAGCCAATATTTCTTCCTACTCCAGTGCATACTATTTCCAGCCATAGCATTATAATAAAGTAACAGATAAAAGCCCCATGGACAAATCACAAAGAATAACAGTCATTGATGAAAAATCTACATACATACTTGTAGGACTAGTCATTAACTGCCATTGAACTGCAATCATAAACAAAAAAAAGGCAACCAAAAAGCCGCTATAGCATCGAGAGCAGAAATATGCTGGAATGAATAGGATGCAATAGACTGGGAAATCATGAGTACCTGTTCAGAATTGCGCTTTTCTTCATATTACAAAAACATTATTATAGAGAAATAATTCAGTCATAAGGTACCTATACGGTAACAATATAAATGGTGTCTCATGCTTGGCATCCATGGAAATGTTCTTACCGAAGAATTAAGCAATTCGGGTTGTTTGATTAGCCTATCATTCACTTCCAATAATGAGCCTTTGACACAACACCTGTCAAGAGTCGAAAATAAAATTCAACTGAACATTTTTTTGCTAAAGAGAAGAGAAGGGGCAGCTGAGAAACAGGTCTACCTGACAATATAGGAAGTGTCTTGGGTGCAAACTTTACACAAAGCTGTGTTAGATTCAAAGTGTTGTGCATTCTGCAAAAGATAATCTGTAGCTTTAATAAACATTAATAAGCTATGCATTACAGCAAAAAGGAACAAAATGAAATCTGTATATTCTTTAGAAATTCAACAAAGAATCTTCAAGTCCTAAAATCTGAAATTTAAACCAGCTGTCCAAAGCCCCTAATAAGCATTCAGATTATGTAAAGCATGTCCAAAACTATACCAAGAAGCTAAAATACAATTACTTTAAAAGAAGAAAGGGAAAAAGGAAACCTTTTTGCGTTTTCCGGTGACCTTAATGCCACTCCGATCAGACTTGCCAACATTGAAATCAACAGCTGTGATTCCTCCTTCATCCTTAAAAGCCAAATGGGTAGGAGCCAGACCAATCACACATAAACTTCCGATCACAAATATGCGACATTAGTCGAAAGCGAACACATCAAACAAACACAAATTTTTTTTTAAAAAAGGTATATTTATATACCCATTAGCATGGCGATAAACGTACTGGTCATGTCCTGGCTTTATAAAATCTGATAGAAATCCATAAAAATTAACATAGCCAGCAGGTTAGCGTGAGCATTAAACAAGAAACAGAGCAAGTATAAATTAAGAAAAGGACCTGGAGCGAAATAGGAGACGAAATTAGTTTCAATTGCAGAGGGAGGAGTGAGAGGAAGATTGTGGGCATCAGGAATAAGGAGCTTATGCAACTCTTCATCAGCAACAGCAGCTCCAGCTTCAGCTTCGTCTTCTTCTCGAGCTGGTACTCGTTTCTGGGTTGTGTTATCGTGTAGTTTGGTTTCAAGAATGGTTGATTCGTCGACGTTTTGATTGATCATTGAATTGAAATTTGAAGAGACGAAAATCAAATAGTTTGTTTAGTGGTTTCCGTTCGTTAAGTCCTACCGACGGCGACGGCTGCAGCAGTGCACGGATGTCAACTTGTTAAGTGATTGTGGCCGATGTTGGAATTTCCCATTGGGATCAGTTACCAACCCCTCATAATGAGCTTTCAGCCTATGATATCTGCTTCGTGGGCTTTTTTATCGGGGGAATTTTTTGGGTTAAATACGTGAGAAAATCACGTCTCCCACCTGATTTTTAAAATTTTTACTTTATATATAACAATAAATTCGCAATAAATTTTATTTATGCTATGCTAAATGGAATTGATAAATTTATAAGTAAGATAATTTTTTTTGTAAATTTAATAATGTTTTTTTATACTGGTAAATTTATAATATTATAGACTTTTTGTTATCAAGTATGCAAAAACGCTACTAAATACTAATACATTTCCCATTTTTTTAATCAGTCTATGAATTAATTGATCCATGTTGACTCTACTTTACTATGAGAATTATTATTAGATTTTGTTACATTTTGTTTTAAATTTTAAAAAATAATGAAGTAACGTTCTTATAAGACATATTTATAAAAATTGAGAATAATGTTAAATTAAAATTTAATAAATATAATTTAATTTTGTACCATATTAATAAAAAAAATTATAAATAACATGAATTGATTTTTTTATTTTAATTTTTATTAAGATTCCAACTCTTAATTTCATAAACTACTGTTAGGATATAAAATTAAAACTTATACGAGAAATTTAAAATTTTGAGTAAACTACAAAGCACACCAAAAATTTTCCTTCTGCTTAAATCAATGTTTACAATATATAAACAAAGTTTCAATCTTGTGGCTGTCCACTTCGACGGCCATAATAAACTCTCACACAAACTCACAAATTAGTGGCTTTTGCTGTTGGTTTGGCCACTTAATTAAAATTAAAGAATACAAATAAAAAACATAAAATGACACACCATAAACAAACAATAAAATTACAAGCAATAAATAATCTAATACTTTTGATGCTAAGATACAATCTACCGATAAATGATATTTCGCAATAAATCTAAGATGGAACACTCAGAAGAATTAATTAACTACCTTACAGTCTAGCCTAATCTCTTGCCCACCGCCAACAATACTACTCATCTTGATCATGGACTTAACAAAAGCCATTTCGAACTCTCCTTGGGAGCTAGCGAATTTCGAAACCAAAGCTTTTGTTTTTGGGGTAGTGAGTAAGGCTTGATCAGAAGAGAAGAGACTCTTGCCATGGAGAAGTAGTTTATAATAAGCATTATCAAACACAGTATTTGAAGAATCCAAAGTAGCACCAGCATTTTTAACCTTGTTATGCATTGGACAAACACTCCTTAAACTGGCTGCAAAAGATGGGTTCAGTGTTGGGTCAATGTCAAGACTTGAATTGAAGTTGTGGATTCTGTTCTGGAATGAAGAACAGTGAGAGAATCCAAGAGTGTGACCCCCCGAAAGTGCCACTAGATCTTCCATGGAAAGTCCTATTTGAGAGAAGCTTTGTTGTAATTGAGAAATGTTGAATGTTGGTCCTGGCAATTGCCTGGTTTCACTTGCTTTTGAAATTCTTCCATCTTTTCTTCCTTTTGGGACGTCCCAGCTTGGACCTCCAGACTGCAACACGTAAGCATGAACCATTAATGCATTGGAGATTGAATATACTTGGTTTAGCCATGGTTTTTAAAATCGAACCAAATTGATTATTGATACATTGTTCAATCGGTTCAATCATATTAACTCTGGTCAATAATATAATAATATTATAAATGTATTTCTATTTATAAATATTCATAAAATACAAAAAAATTTAAAAATTTTAAATAAAAGTTTAAAAAATAATATATATATCAATTTGAAAACATCACATAATAAATCTAATAAATAAAACAAATCAACCTTAACATTTTAAAGTTCACTATAAATTATAATAATCTAAATATTTATATTAGGCAAGGTGACACTTATTTTTTTTCTCTTATTTTTATTAAAAAATTACTTAATGTTTAAAAAAAATTTATTCCATCCGATTTGATCTTGTTTACTCGATTCTACCAATTTTAATATTTTTGATTAAGTTTCTGTACATCCGGTTTTTTAAATATTCTTAAACCAGACTAACCTTTGATTCTCAATTAACTCGGTCTAATCGGCCAATTCGCTCCGGTTTTAAAAACACTAGGTTTAGATAAATTTAATCTGAAAACATTCTAAGAAAATGATTAGTGCTAGTAGATGTTGAAATAATGCTAGTAAATATTGAAACTAACCAAAGCTACAGCGTCTCTTGCAGCAAGAGCCAAAATATCAGCACAAGAGACTACGCCGGGACACGTGGTTTCTACTGCTTTCTTTGCATTGTCAACGACATAAAAAGCATGCAATGAAATATTAGGAGGTCCATCTTTCTCTGCTGTGTTCTTTCCTTTTGATTCCAACAACACAGACCCATCACAACCCTTCAAATTAAAAAAAAAAACCCAAATTATTATTTGATCAGTAATGCAAATTTTTTTAAATATTTATATAGAAACGATTAAATAATTATAAATTTATATGTATATATATATATACTCTGATAAAGCAGTCATGAAAATGCATTCGAAGCAGAGCAGCTGGAACTGTTTTGTCATTCATCATTGCTTTTCTGACTGCACTGGTAACAATGGACTCCAGCTGAGGGCAGACATTGTCGTAATAGTTAAAGCTCAGTGCACCCACCGGAGAACTGATCGGAATCTGAAGAGTAAGAACAAGTAATACGACTGCTGCCATTTTAATTGGTTCTGAGCTTTTCAACTAGTTTGCTGTTTTTAACTACTTAATTATCTGTGAGAACTTAAGAAAACAGATTGGAATATTTATATACAAAACATGGTATCAGAAACTAATAAGATTAGAATTTGCAGTGGAGTTGTTAGGTTGATGGATATGGTTGTTAGTACATTTGGTGATCAACACCATTAGTGGAGTAGTATTGAAGCATTCATATCACAAGACAAACCACGTCTTAATTTTTCTTTTGTTATTTTTTTCTGTACTATAGGAAGAATATAATATATATATATATATTATAAATGTATATCCAAATTAATTAAATATCTTACTAATTAGACCTAATAACGAAATTTATTTTTTTCATTGATGAAAATTGCATCTTATGATTATAAATATGTCTTGTTTATAAAGAATAACCTTTTAAAATATATATATAATTTTTGTCAATTATATATTTATAAGAATGTGTAACAGAATAACTCTAACATGTATCTAATAATTTTTGTCAATTATATATTTATAAGAATGTGTAATGGAATAAATCTAATATTTATCTAATATTTTTTGTCAATTATATTTTTACAAGAATGTGTAACGGAATAACTCTAATATTTATCTATTAAGGAAATTCCATTAAAATAATAAATATTCATATTTGATTCTCTTTTTCTATTCTAATTAAAAGTGTACGTTTTAATAGAAAACTCTATCCACCTCTTTTTTTCTTTGAATTTTATATATATATTTTTTAATTTAAGAGCGAGACTGTTGTCAATTTATTAACAAATGACAGTGTCGTTTATTTTTATTTGTCTTAATTTTGTGTCTTTTTTTAGTTTTGTATACTTTTATTGTATGATTTATTTTTAAAATAATTTTCATATCAATATAAATTTAAAATTTTGTATTATTTTATCTTTTACAGTAAAAATGAATGCAAATTTGATTTTATTATGAAGTTTTATACTTCTTTATTTGAAAGTTTTGTGTCATCTTTCAATAAAAATTTATCATTCTCTAATAGAGATTGTCTGTCATTCTCCAATGGAAATGTTCTTTTCATATAGAAGGTAATTATAGATGATAGATGGCAGGGGCGAAGTCAGATTTTTTTAGTGAAATGGGGCAAAATAAAAATATCATATATATATTAAAAATAATATAAATTTAAAGAGGCACAGTTAAATATTTTAAAAATTTTAATAATATATATACATATATATATATAAAATTTTAAAAAGAAGGGGGCAACTGCCCCCTTCTAATATATAGCCTCGCCACTGATAGATGGAATGAGTATCTAGCTGAAAGCTAAATTGCTCAAAACATGTGTTATCATTTGTTTGCATCGAAAAAGTTTATGAAATTCAAGGTGATCATATAACTTCATTAGATATATATATTTTGTGTATTTTAAAATTACACAATTTTATTTATACTTTGTAGATGTATAATTTAATTTATAATGAAATAAGTTTTTATCTAATAATTTTTGTCAATTGTATATTTATAAGAATGTGTAACAGAATAATTCTATATCTAATAATTTTTGTCAATTATATATTTATATATCTAATAATTTTTATCAATTATATATTTATAAGAATGTGTAACAGAATAATTCTAATATTAATCTAACAACAAGGCTTGTCATTAGTAAAAATTAAGCAAAATAAGCCATTAAAGAAGCTCATGTTGACCTTACAGAAAAGCTTTATAAAGAGAATATGTTTGGTATATGGGGTTGAACCAATTAATAAAAATATTCTAGCATAATTTAAGCTTGGTCAAGTCATTTTCCAGGCTGTTAATTAATTCCTCATAATAGAATATCAATATATATAGTATATAAAATCAAATTTGAAATATTAATTTATACACACACATATATATAGGGCGTTTGGCTTCGAGATTTGATTTGTGCTAAACTAGTCAATTTTAACTATTTTTTTTTGACACATCAATTTTAACTATTTACTTACTATTAAATATTAAAAAAATAAAAACAAATAACTCTGATTATAGTGCTATAAATATTATATCACTTTTGACTTCAAATAAATAACTTTTTATTGTATTTTTTAATTAATATTATCCCCATAATCTTATATCATAGTTCATAATAATTTTTTTTAATTCTCTATATACAATTTTTTATGTATTTTATTATTAATTTTTTTATGAATAATTATATATATATATATATATTAGTTTAATAATTAGTAGCTACAATGATTATGGATATCATGATATGGCCAAAGGAGACATGAAGTGGAGTCTGGCCAACAACTGTGCAAGTGCCCTTTCATTAAACTAGAAAATAAAGGGCAAAAAGAATGTCATGCTAAAAATAAAATGTCGTGTTTATTTGTTATTTCTTTAATATATTATATAAATTGGTGTATAATATATTAATTTTTTTTATTACTAGATTGGGGTGAATTGACCCCACTCAAGTATAAAGGGCTCCAAGCTTATTGAACCAGGTGAAAATAAAAAAAAGGAAAATTTATAAAAATAACTTAAAGAACAAAAAAAAAATATAGAAATATGTCGTGTAACTAAAAGATTTATAAAAATAGTGTGTATATATTAAAAATTATAAAAATATAATATATGCTAAATATATGTTGAATATATTTTTAATATATATTAAATATAATTTTTTTTGATACTTAACGTAAAAATATAAAAATTAAAAAATATAATAAAAATAAATTTAAAAAATAAAAAGATAATATTTTATATAAGATGAATATTAATTATAGTCACTTTAAAAAGTAATTATTTAATAATTTTTTATATTAATTAAAAAATATTAATTATAATTTTTTTTAATAATTAATATAAAAAATTATTAAAGAACCATTTTAGAAGAATGGTTGTAATTAACATTTTTCTTTATATAATTTTTCGAATAAAAAAGCCATTGCGTGTGAACTCTGAACTTGGGCATGTGAAAGAGGACGGGCTTAAAGATTCAAAGTCACATCCATCTTTTCTATAACAGCCTGGGAACTCCAATTTTGGCCTGCAATATGTTTTTTTATGAAATAGTATAATCTCGGAGATTATTCACCACCTTTATACTTTTTTTTTTTGTAATCTGTAACATTTTTTTATAAATAATTTTTGAATAAATTTTGTACAAGCCATTTTTTTTTCAAGTTGAATTATATTTTCTTAGAATGGAGACTATCTATAAGTAAATATTATCATTTTAACTTTCATGAATAGTATTTTTTCTTTTGTTTATTTTGATTGACATTTTCAGTTAATAAGTTAATAATATTAATGTCATAATTTTTTTTTAAAAAAAAGACTATAATATTTAATATAAAGATGAAAGATGATGAGTGAAATTAGCCCAAACAATAACTCTCAAATCCAAAATTAAAATTAAAAAAATATACACACAATTAATTAATTAAACAAACTCACAACGAAATAATCAAAAAACAAATTGTAAATTTTCATATTACAAGAAATTAAATGTAATTTAAAATATATATATATATAGACATTACATAGCTTATATGGTAACAAAGATAAAAATTCCATTTTCAGAGGAAAAATAAATTATATATATATGTATGCTTCAGCTCCATATTCAATGGAGCTTCTTATTTCTGGTAAGAAAAAAAATGAAGCAACTATATATTTTAACAATTTGAAACAACAATTTGGAAAAAGCAATTGCAAATCTGCAAATTCCCCACCAAAACACTGTACAGATCAAGCTCTGTACTTTCTTGAATTCGAAAGCCACAAAGTTTCGGCAGTAGCTTAGAGTTCATTCTCCATTGACGGGCTGCTGCTGCTCTTGTAAAATTATAAGCGCGCCTCTGCCAAAATCAAACCCCAATTGAACACCATAGCCATGAATAATGGTTCTTTCTAGAATTGAACTGAGCTAGAGAAAGTTTGGCCAAATCCCCAATTCGATGGAACAATGTTTGTAAACAATCTGGTCTGCCCATCTGTAGTTGTGACTTTAAATGACAAAGATTGGCCATTTAGATACGAATTAGATTGCCAATTAGCTCCCCAGTTTCTTGACATAGCCATCCACCCTGTTTTTGATCCTTTAATTGATACTGATTGGATTGATCCAGCTCCTCCCACATTGCTTATCAATACTAGCTCAAAATAATCTCTTCCATTGATTGTGAATCTAACTCCTCCATGTTTCTTGCAAGGTACCCTGCACCATCAAGTCCCCAAATCATTATTAGATTTATCTCACTAATTGGGTTGGCTCCTATTTTGTGCATGACATAGCAGCACAAGGTCATTTTTTAGATCCAACCCCATCAAATACTAAAAATATTAAATCGATACCAATCAATTCTTTTATTTTCAATCGATCCAAATCAATTTGGATTTATTTAAATTTATTTTTTATTTTATTGGCTCGGATTCGGTCACGCCAAAATAAAATGACAAAGCACAAAATAACATTGTTTATATAAATGATTATAAAAGAGTCCGTGAGATTTAAATTCAAGCCAAAAAATTTACCCGGATTTAACATACTAAATATATTCTGACTTTTTTTTATTATTAAAATTAAATCGTGTTTTATTTCTAAATCAACAGAATCCATTTGTGATCTATTTCTAAACTGACAGAATCCGTATCAATCCAAACGATTCGCTCTGTCTGGAAAATTTGCTCTGCCTTTGGGTATCAGAATCGTGCTTTTTCTCAATTACTGTTGAGAACAACAAAGACAAACAAAATCACAAGTGAAATGGGTACCTTTGGAAAAGAACAGGGACGATTCCACCTCTGTAAATACCAATCTTTTCCCAAGCAGGCTGAGCCATATCAAAATGTTGGAGAGGAGGGTTGCACCAGCCTCCATTGTTGTTTGGAAGGGCAAAATTTGGAGGGCAGAAATTCGTTGCAGTAATGGTAATAGAGGCACCTTTGATACACCATCTGGGATTAGTTTGATAATCACAAATAATCTTATAGCATTGACCACATGAAGCTCCATCATCGAATAAAGCTGTGCTCAAAGCAGCAGTCCTAGTTCCATACCCAGTTGAATACAAGTTACCATATCCGCAAGCTCCACCTATCATGCAAACAAGTTACTGAAAATTAGCTTATTAAAACATATAAATCTCAAAGTCTCGGCTTGGTGGCTGAGAGCATCTTTACTCCAGCTTATGTCACGAATTCGAGTTTTAAATGTTTTCCCTCCCAACATATAATTATTCATAAAAAAAACATATATAAATATACATATATATATGTATATACCCATAGTTCCTGAAGCATCACTTCCTCCATAAAAGGTAGCATGGCCCCTGGTCCAGCCAGAAGGTGCAAAAGCATTAACATTTATGGCTAAAAAGCAGAAGAATTCAAGCAAGATTAGCAATGGAAGGCAGAGTTTTGCCATTTTTTTTCTTTCAGAAGATGAATATAGAGAGGCAACAGAGAGGTGGTGAAGATATTCAGGAAATGTATTTACAATTTTATTGGGATTTACAAGCAAAGAAGTGGGGCTCTATAAATAAAGGGATCAGAGTCCAGAGTCCTTAATGCAAGAACCGATCATAATATCACATCCACATGTGGCCTCTGTAAGAACAGAGTAACATGAACAAATTTTTTTTATAATAAATTATCTTCTGCAAGACTGAAGATATTCAATTATTCCCACGTTACCCATTTGCATAGCCCACATGGTCTTCCTCGACAGTGAGCCGAGAAAACTTGAAAAAACCCAATTGCTGTTTTTTGTCATTTTCAGGCTTTCTTTGAAAATTTTGTTTAATTATATTAATTTACGTCGACACCATAATTTTTAAAAAATAAAATGTAATATAGATGAGATCCATTAAGATAAATACATATATAAAATAAATATATATTAATTCATTTATATATAAACATAATTATACAAAAAAAAAACTTATAACAAAAAGAGAAATTTTATAGTTAGATTGATTATAATTATCCTAATAATTAATTAATATATTATGTAAACAAAATTTTATGATAAAATGTGTTGATACGGTGTCTTGTTCATATTCTATCCGTGTATTCTTAATGTTTGAGAAGTATTCTATACAGACAATTCACTCTGTTTGAAGTATCTCTATTTAGTAAATTTAAATGCTTCGAACTTCCAATATAATAGCAAATAATTTTAATAAAAACCATTGCCAGTTGTTTTTTAAGAGGGTATTAAATATTTAGATTAGATCATATATATGTATATATATATAATGCTAATTCACATTGCATTGCTTTGACCCATTTAACACATTCCCATTAATCATGTTTCCCTAGCACATGATCATCAAATTTGACGGTGATGGGTTCTTGTTACATTATCTTCTGCAATGATCTGTTAATGTAATTTTTAGGTATATATCTTCCATAATTATTTCAATCATCACCATTGATTGTAAGTGTATTTACTTTAGATGGAGGGTCCACGTATTCAATAATTAAAGAGATTTTCTGCAGTATAATCACAATATCAGACAATTGGATTTTCAGGGATCATATATAGCAGATGCCAAACCAACCATATGTCTCACTTTTAATGGAATTTAGAAATTGAAAGTTATAAAGGTTTTTTGGTTTTCTTGTAATTAATAAACTCATATTTACTTACAAGTTATTACTAACTAACAAGGAGATATATTGTGCTAAGTTTCATAAAAAAAATATCTTTTGAGGTATTGGTATGTATATCTGCATCACATCTTAAAGAGAGTTTTGCCTCGAAAATTTATTAAAAAATTTTATTACTGATGATTTTGCCTCTTATACTATTCAATTTTCTTTTAGTCTGCATATCTTTAAATGAGAGCTTGTTGATTTGCATAGCTAACTATTTTATGATTCCATTGATATTAATTATTCTAAATGGATTAACTCTTAATTTTTTTTTAGATTTTTTTCTCGCATTTTTATTAGAAAAAGATATCCTCTGGGGAGAGGAACTATTGAGAATCTGCATTTACTCTAGCAATTATATGAAATTTCACACGATCACATTTCCAGGTAATGTAATTCTATTAGTAATTGAATGATCAAAAATAATAATATTAAAAAAGCAAGGAACAATATCAAGCACATGCAACATACACAAATTAAGAGAATTCTACAAAAGTATGGTCCCAAAAAACAGATATGTGCATAAATGCAATTGGCCATTTTAGGTTAAACTGAAAAACCAACTTCTGCTCTACAACTACTTGACCCAAGTGAGTGAGGAATGAGGAGTAATATTATGACATGTTAAAAATGCCTATTATAAAATTTCAGCATATACGTCTAGAAGATAAATTAGTTAGGGATTATTTGGCAGCCTCTGACCTTCCTTGCTCTTCAATATAATAAAAATTTATATATTATTAGGAATAATATATGTATTTAAGTATTTGAATTGGTCTAAAACAAATTCAATTTACTTCAGCCACAGACCTCAATTCAACGGTATTAATAAGCTTGACCTAAAACTCTGCCTAAGCCTAGCTTTAATTTGTCAGTCAGATGGATCCAAGCCCATGGTTACAAGCCCCCAAATTACAATTACCCAAGCAGTTTCTCTAAAAATATCTTGAAAAATAAAAATATTTTAAAAAAATATCTAGAAATAAAACCAAGCATTAATTCATAGTTTCATACAACCAGAAAAGGAGAGGAAACGAACATTAATTTCCCAAGCCCAAACAGACAACCTATAAAAAAAGACGGACCGATACATAAACACTCACTATGCATGGAGTCCCAAAAAAAGGTCAAATCTATTAAATTTTTATATACGGTTTTTTCCTTGCAATTACAAAAAATCATTTTTATAACTCAAATTCGTGAACTCAGGTCTCACGTAGAAAAATAAAAGAATGCACTGCTCAAAAGAAACGAAAACAGTTACAATTTGTTCAATGCACCACTCCTACACCTACAAAACCTCAAGGCAGCAGTTTTTTAAGCTACTACAAAGATTAGCCTACAGGGTTACACATGAATTTGTCCTAAAGTTAAAAACTAGTTCGGATAAAGGGGACAAAAAAAAAAGGGAACAAGAGATGATAAATATGTTGGAGAAGACATCAAGCACAGTCAACAATTCGGCATCAGAAGGGTAGATAATATGCATTTATCATGCAGCTGCCTGAGTCGGCCCATTTGATCTAAATCCACGATAGCTCCTTCCTCGGCCACGACCTACAAGAACGAAACATGAGAAAAATATTCTTCCTTGTAATCAGCAAAAAAGTAGCGACCACGCAATTCATGGCATGAGCCAAGTATCAAAATTTTGACTAAACAAAAGACAGCAACCACCAAATCTCCATAAAATCTCAACTAACAATAAAAATACATCTACATATAATCTTATCTCAATTAGTTACAAGAATCATGATGAATCTTATTTTGAACAGCCTTCACAATCAACTAAATTCAAATACAATCAAAAGAAGAATTAAATCTAGCACAGAAAGTTAATTAAATCACTTGCCCAGAAGTCTGGAGTTCTGAGGGCTGCTCTTTTACTATAATGTCAGATATTTCCACACAAATTCCAACAACTTCAGTTCCAAGTTATTATATGCATTTAAATTTTACAAGTATCAAATTGATTAGAAAATGTTGCTCAAATTAAATTAATCAAGTATGAAATAAATTTCAACCTCAAGGACAATTCAATAATGAATTAGCTACTGAAGGATGAAAGCCTAGAGCACTAGAAGCTATCCTACTGAAACACACACAAATATTGAAGCTGGAAATGATCAAAGTTAAGAAATGATGGGGAAAATACCACGTCCTGGGGCAGGTACATCATAATTGTAGCCTCCATCTTGCTGCATCTCAGCATGAGGCCCATTGTATCCTCCCCTCCCATGGCCACGGAAACCATATCCTCTTCCTCGACCCCTACCCCTACCCCTACCAGAGCCCCTGTTGCGATCCCAACCACCATCTTCATACTCAGCAACAAATCCATTTCCTGAAAGAAGAATACAACTGTCAATATGAATACAACTACCTAAAGCCTTGTCTCAAATATGCAGCTTCTATGAACTCAAATGTCAGATTAGCATTCAAACATTTCTTCAGCAGTTTTTTCCAATAAAATATACACTCCTAATAATAACATTCTAACACACCATTTGAATTAAGCAGAATGTTACTCTAATTAGTGACCAAAGAAGCATCTAACCAAAGAAAAGAAAGTGAACTAGGTTCAAGTGCAAGGCAGAATCACCCAATAGCTAGTTTAACTGCAACAAGACCATACACACGCCAATTAAATATGAAATCATGTGATCAAAACCCATTTTGAACATACCTCTACTCTTTGCCCTCACTCTACCACCCCTGCCTCTACCTCGGCCATTTGGTGAGCCCTCTGCAGCACAAAATTTAACATTAAAATAATGCAACGTTTGATGATTCAGAGAGTCCATAGATGATAATCAAGTGTCACCTCCTTCGTAATCGAATTCTGCAGATCCCTTCACCAGTTCTGCAGGTAACGGTGGCTGGTACCTGAAAAGGGCAGTGTTCATAAGAGTGATGACAGAACTTTAGAATTAACAATTAGTTCAAATGCGTATAGCACGCCTACAAAG
Source organism: Garcia nutans (assembly GCA_947685225.1). Classification (NCBI taxonomy): domain Eukaryota; kingdom Viridiplantae; phylum Streptophyta; class Magnoliopsida; order Malpighiales; family Euphorbiaceae; genus Garcia; species Garcia nutans. The sequence continues at coordinate 59,379,386 of CANTUV010000039.1, forward strand.
TTTAACTGTGCAAATGGCATTATATTTCTTTTCCAGGCTTTCAGCTAACAATGCATACTTCATAAATAAGAATGCCATGACATCTTAAGAAACCATTTATTAAATTAACAGATTAATAAACTCATCAAATAACCATTTACAATATGCTAGCTAATAACCAACTTCTTCATCCACTAAAACAAATGAAAATCTTATGAAACGATATTATCCAAAAGACCATAAGCATTCCAAAAAAGTAAGTTGCAATACTGCTTCTCAGTTGAAGATCATATACTGTGCTCTTAATCATTTCTTCTTATAAATAGTAACTCATTCCTCTTAAGTCAATTAAATAAGAAAGATAAAACAAACAAAAAGACCAAGAAAAGTGAAATAGTATCAAAACCTCAACAACTTTAAGTTTCACAAAAAGGTGTATCACGTATCAAAAGTCAAAAACAGTATGATGATTAGCACATCATTATCAGGCCAATTATATATAAGGAAGAAAATGTAGCATAAAATCTCCAAAACAAAATGATCCTCCATGAGCTTAAAATCACTGTTTACTTGTTATAACACCCAATGTTGCCGAAATCGCAAAATAGACATCACATCTGAGAATTTAGAGCCTATCTACTTATGTTCTCTAACATGGTTCCATTGTGATAAAAAAAAATACAGCATCAAGGATTCAAAGGACAAAAGATATTATACATCTATACAATACAAACTCACCCAACAGCATATGTATTCAGTTCCTTCTTGAAGAGGGTAATTGTGATCATGGACACATGCCGTGTGGTTTCTAAACTGTGCCAATGAAAACAAAGGTTAACATCAAAATTGCAGCACCAAAAGCCATATAAAGGCATTGCAAAAAAGAATATTAACATTGAAATTTTCTTTTCCAGACTATTCTTACGGGAGGAGGCCTTCCTCCAGGGGCTCCCATGTATCAGTTATGTCTGTGGATCCAATTGCTGTGATCTGATGGAGACCAACAATTCTTCTCTGCATTATCAATATAAAAAGAGTGCATTGCCATCAATAATTGGAATGTAAGAAGTTAAACCATGAATAAACTAAATGTGAATAAGGGAGAAAACCTTTATTAACTCCACTATAGTCACAGTCTTGTTGATGGCTCTTCCCATTGCTTTGAATACAATTTCATTTGACCCTTTTTCCTACCAAAGGAGGCAAATAATAAATATGAAAAAAGGACCAACGCAAATAAAACATTTAAACCAACAATAACCATAAAGCATTACAGCCCTACATAAAACATAATCTGAGTTGTCAGTACAGAGTGAAGGTTGAATTAATTAATTATTCTGCACTTTAAGCATCATTAGCAGCTCTATAAAGTCATCACGCCCAAAAAAAAGGAGCATTATAACATCTATTCTAGAACACGATTCGGAATTAGAAAACTCAAAGCAGCTTAAAGACATTCAAAGTTTTGGCTCTAGTCGATGTACAGATCCGAATTTCAAACAGTAGTTATCATTTGTGCTAAACCAAAAATAATTTAGCTACAGATATCAATTAACATAAGATACGAAGGAAAAGGAAAAAAAAGTAACTAGAAAACAAAATAATAATAATAATAATAATAATAATAATAACATAAAAAACTTCAGAAAAAAAAAGGAGAAGAAAGGACATACTTGAAGCAGACTCATAGCATATGAGATATAATTGCGCATCCTTCCTTGACTAGTAATACGAATCTCATTCTCGTCAATTGGTGAATCTGCTTTCGGCTTCTCCACTCTCTGGTACCGATCCATCTACATATAACAATTTCCAAAAACTTTAGCAAAAACCAGCGACACAAAAGCTTGAAATCGGAGATAAACGTAAAGGGACTAGGGTTGCGGTAGATCTGAAAGAGATTATTATAATATACCTTGAAGATTTAGAAATGAAGAGTTCTTCTAGTTCGGCCAAAAAAGAGCCCTCTTCAACGGCCTCGTTTCTTCTTTTACGCCCTAAACCGATTACTGAGATGTCTTCTGCCCAAAACTACCCTAACCTAACCAACCCCTCCTTTCATCCGGTTCAAATCAAACCCTTTCTCTCTTCGCCCAAACCAATGCTGTTTTGGCTTTATAGGCTGCCACGTTTTAAACGTTTCGACTAATTAAAATTTGTTCTTTTAAATAAATTAATAAACGTCATTTTGCATTTAGACTCAGTAAAATTTTATTTTTTAAAAACTCTTTTTTTTTAATGAGATTATTTTTGGATAATTACTTTAATGTATGAATTAATCAACTTAATTTCTACCCCAATCAGCACAGGATTGATTTTTTATCGGAGCCTGTTTGGTGGCTCGATATTCCATCCATAGCTATTGTTCATGTTCTTATTTCATATTTACAGCAATGAATTTTCCTTTTGGATTTCAAACAAAAACCTTCAAAATTCAAATAGATTCTTATTATACCACTAACATATAAAAACAGCAACAGGGAACAAAATATTACAAGGAAGCAAACAGAGTTGCTTGGGGCGGCCTCCTACTTGGTGCACTTGGCCAGAAACAGTAGTTTGGGTATTCAAATGTTGAAATTTTTTTATTGCATTACAACAACTTCAACACTAACAGTACATAGTTGATTCACGCTAATAGATGTGAAGGATGCTTGCCTTTGCCTGTCTTTGCTTTAATCAATGGATCAATGATCTTTCTCCAGTGAAAATAGTCTATAGTGGAGCCAGCATCAGGTAATGCAAATCCATTGACAAAGAAAGTAGGAGTGCCGAACACCCCTCTTGAAGTACTATACTGCATCACACAATATTTTCAACATCAATGGAATTCACAGAGGTAAAAACCAATCTAGCATGGCAACTGGCAACTGGCAACTGAAGCTAATTGAGTTTCGCAGGTTTATAGCTCACTGAGTTCTTCAACATATTCCCAGAGATGAAGGTAAAAATAGAGCATAGGAACCAAACATAATAAGAATAAATTGCCAGCTTGCAGCTTAGAAGATTATTATCCAGAAAGGCAATTTTCATGGATAATATAAATGGTAGCAGACAAGGATTTGAGTACAATGGCAACATTACAATTCGTAAATATAATTGAAGGAAACATTACCTTGAAGGAAACCCTCGTTTTCAGATCAGTTTGCCGGTCATTAAAACCAGATTCAATTTCAGAATAATAGAAATTTCCAACTGCAACAGTTGCAAATTTCACTATTTCTTTTACAATCGAAGCTCTTGATTTGTTGCGTGTTTCGGCATTATAGAACCTCTCCTGATATTAGCACATAGAAGAAGTTAGTCCACATAAAATTCAAATATCAGGAAAAGATCATATTTCCCTCAAGATGGGAAGGCATCTTTAATCCAATACATCTTGGTAGGTAGTAGCAGCATTTAATATTTTTTCCCCAAAATTACATAAACTAGGCAGGAATCTTGACCAAGGGACTGAAGGTGACAGAGTGCTGGCTATTAGAAGCAGGCAAAACGATTTCTGGTGAGTGAGATCCCAGGAAAGACATACTAAAAATTGGAGAAGGATACAAGACTAGCTCAGACATGAGAAATAAAGATATGACCAGTATACAGACCCATTCTCAAGAAACATGTGTTTATGAGGAAGGAGATGGAGTGAGGTCAGCATATGGATAGAAATTGACATGGAACAGAAAGAGATGCAATTCAACACAAAACACCACAAACATAGACCTAATTCAGTAAGATGCACATAAAAGATGAACCAGTCGCATTTTAAGCACAAAACAAGTGAATTTGGGACTAAACAAAAACAGCATATTTGTCTTTTTGTGAAGTATCATAGAAAGTGTACTTCAATTTTATATGACTTAAGACTCCATATGAGCTATTTATAGGTGCAAACTTGACATCCTATGAAGAAGAAAATGAGTGGAATTTACAACTTGAAGCAAAAGAATGCTTGACAGCGCAATTCTATGTAAAAGCTAAAGTACCGAAAAGGTAGTCTTAATTCTATAAACTGGATGTATATCTTTTCAGTTGGCAATTGGAACTAAACATATACAAATATCATTGAGTTGCAGCATAAATGGTAAAAGTAATTACCAAGAACCATTCTATACTTTTCATTTGTTGCAGAACATTGATTTAAGCTGTAAATACCGTAAGACCTACCAGCCTCTTTAAGATTAATCAATTTAAGGGCAGGACCCATCACATCTCTACCTTAAGTAGGACCCCACCAAAACCTCCACCATAAACCTTAAGTAGGGTTCCACTAAACCTTTACTATAAGACAGGCATAGACAGATCAGGGAGTGATAGATCTTGGGCCATCACAAGTTTCACTAGAAGTGTAGTACTAGAAACCAATCAAACCACAACATACACAGATAAACACAATCTGAAGCAAAAAACACTTTACAGAGCATGACAGCCCACACCAATTACATGGCACAAAGATTAAAGCCCCAAGCTTAATGATAGCAGTTAATCAAATGGAAAAGACTAGCAACGTTTTCCACCTATATGTTAATATTCTAGCTTATAGCAATGCATAAGCATACAGCATTACAAGAAACAGATTTGGCATAGGGTGGAAGACAAGGCTTGCAATGTTCTTACCCTGCTCAGTTGATTTCCCTTTGTTTATGTTCCAAATACAAATCATCATTCATAACTGGAGAGAAATAGTATGTATACTAACCTGATGCTTAAAGAAAAGCTCTAACAAGGGAAATGTAGAAGAAGTGTTCAGCAGGTTTGCAATGTGCAAAGCGCGAGAGGCAACAAAAGCATTGTCATGGTATCTGCAGTTTCAAGAAAGGACATTGTAAAAATCATTCGTGAATAGAGATAATCCATTTTCATTTTCAAAGCAAATACAAAGTTCCAAATCCCACATAAGCAAGGAAAAAAAATTGGCTTAGAATTAGGGCCCCCAGTTTGTTAAAGATATTGTATTTCTAAATGCTTTTACAGTCACAGCCAAAAACACATTGAGAAAGAACAGATTTAGCTTAAAGTTCCTAACTTGAGAGGAGAGACGCCATTCTGTTATGGCACAATATAATAGCGCTAGAAACACAAATTTCCAGTAGTTTCTGGTTCAAATTTCATAGGAACATGATTACCCTCTCAAAGCTCCAAAAAAATTTTGAATTTATTCAATTTTAACAGCCTAATTAATTTTTTTTGCAAGTCGTTTAAACATCACTAATAATCTAAACTCTGTTTCTAATTATCAAGGCATAGCATATTCAATAACTAAACCCAATTGAGACCCCCCTTTTTTCCGCTTAATCCTAATTAAATCCTTGCTATTCTACAACAGTTGCATCAATTCCTCATTCCCTGTCTCTATAAATTGCAAAACATAACATGGGAATAGATTAAAATTGAATATTTCTTAACAAAATCATGCAAAAAAAAAAACACTTTACCAAACATAGAACTAGCAGCAAAATCGAATTTTTACATCAACTTTCAAAAGAGAAAGATACTGACGGCAAAGGGAGGAGGTGAACAACGAGAGAAGTGCGAGAGCCATAATAATGAAGAGCTTTTTTGAGAGGAGGCCAGGAGTCTCTGCTATCGGGACAAACAGGGTCGTAGAAAGCTTCGATCAAGATTGTATCGGCATCACCTACAAGATTCTTCTGATACGGGAACCCATCGTAACTTGCAGGAGGCAGTAAGCTCTGGGCATGTAAGTTCAATATAGACACATTAATAACAAAGATAGAGAATAAAATCACAGCAGAGAGATCTGCTCTTCCCATTTCCTTTTATTTTATGTGCTTTTCTCAATTGATCTGCCGTGGTTTTGCAGGAGCTTTATTGATGGCAAGTCATTGTCAAGTTGGACGAATGGCAGTTTTTATATAGCCTTTCTGCGTCATACTAAAATTACCACTTTACAAAATATATATATATTATTCCATTAAAATTATCATTTTACATAATTAAAAAATATTTTTTAAAATATATATTAATTATTAATAAATTAATTAATAAAATAAAAATATAATAATATTAATATTAATAAGTTAATATTTTTTATAGATATATATATTTATAATTTAGAAGATAATATGAAAGATATCATATTTTCTTTTTCATTTTGCTCATAAATCAATTTTTTTTAATAATTTTTTAGTTTATTATTAAATAAAAATGAAAAATAGAAACTTCTTATTTTTCTCCCTTTGCTCTGATTATTGGTTTCTGTCGATTCCACCCATTTTAGGGTCTAGAAATGTCAATATACTGATGATATAAACTTCTATAATTAATTATTTGATGAATATTTTTGTATATTAGCTGCAAAAAAGAGATGGTATAAATTTTTGTTAATATGTATAACATCGCTTTTGTATTTTGACCCATTAAATATTTGTAAAGATTTTATACCGTCCGGCAATAATTATAAATCGAATTGACATATATAATCAAATATGTAAATTAAAATGTATTTTATAAGTTCGAAAATAATAATTAGGGAAAATATGTAAAAATATAATGTTATTTTATTTTTATTATTTAATGTTTATAATTTGTTTTATTTGTTTTAAATACTTTTTTTAGAAATTTTGTTTTAAATAATAAAACATGAAATGATATGATATTTTTATATATTTTATATTTAATTTTTTTTGCCATCTTTTCTTATAATTTAAAAAAGAATCGAGAATCACTATAAATATATAATAGATTTCATATTTTTATATTTATTTTACTCTTATTTACTTTTCATATTCTTTTTTTTTGTCATATCCTTATTTATTAAAATATTTACTTTTCAATAATAGAGTATTAAAGAGCTTATTATTATTATTATTATTATTATTATTATTATTATTATTATTATTATTATTATTATTATTATTATACTAAAATATATAATATTAATATAATATTGTATCATGAAATATAATATTAATATTTTTTAATATATTAAATTAAACTATTATTTATTAGATTAAATAATTAATTAATTTTTATAAATATTAATTTAGAATGTTCAAATAAGATTATAATGTCATATTTAATATTGATAATAATTAGTTGTTATCTAATAATATAGTTAAATTTTTTAAATTATTAATAGGATATTTATCTAATTTTTATTTAATAAATAATTATTTATCTAATAATATAAATTAATTTTTTAAATATTATATTTATTATTATTTTGGGAGTTCAAATAAAATTATAATAATTATATTGATAATAATTAATTATTATATATTATATAAAAAAATAAATTAAATATTAATAATAACATAAATTAATTTTTAGAATAATCATACTTGAATGGCACTATAATACTATTATTATAAATAAGCACTTTTATAAGTTATATTTATCTTAATTTTCTCATAAAATATTATAATATTTATTTTGTATCATAATTATTAATAAATTTAAATTAGTTATTAAATAAGAAAAAAATATTTATGAATGTCAATTTTTTATAAATTTATTTTAAATTATTATAAAATTTTAAAATTATTATAATTGTATATATTAATTTAAAATATCTATAATATCGTGCATTTAGTATGCAATGAGAGCTTAATACATATGAGTCAAAGAAAGTGTAAAATATCTATTAATTATGTACTCGGTCAATATCATAAGCTTGATACATTTTCCTTTTATTTTCTCATTCATCCTTCAAGTTTAGATTAAGATAAAAATTGGTTTTATAAAGCATTCTACAAAGAGAAATAATAATTACATTTATTTTAGAGAATAATTATTCAACTATCTTTTTTATTTTATTTTATTAAAAATCACTTTTTAAATTAACTATAATCTATATTTCTCTTTTACAAATGATTTGACTCATATATTAGATGAACTTATATATTATGAGTCAGAATACGGTCAATGAATTGATCACTCTCTCAATATCATTACTAATACTCTTTATTTACATAGTTATTAATAAGAGTATAGTTATTAATAAGAGTTTTATTTTAAAAGAAGGTATAAAAGGAATTGCAAATAGCATAATTATCTTTTTATTTAAAAAATAATTATCTTTTAAATTAAATAATATGTACTCGTCTGGCTGCATCTACTTGATTCAATTGTTTGAATTAAATGGTTCAATTTTATCTACAAAATGGCCAAAATTATTAAAAGAAAAAAAAAGAATTTTTATCTGGATAATTATTAACTAAAGTTGCATATTATGAGTCAGAATGTGCTAAGTAGATGGATCATTCCTACAAAATCATTTTTAATTATCTTTATTTGTATAATTATTAATAAGATTTTTCTTTTTTTTTTAATGCAATAATAAGATTTTTCTTTAAAAAAAAATTAAATGTATTAAAAATGACATAATTATCTTTCATTTTTTTATTAATCTTTTAAATTAAATAATACTGTATGTATTTGTTTGGCTACATCCAATTGATTCAATTTTATCTACAGAATACCATAAATTATTCAAAAGTTGGGTAATTAGCTGAGAAGGGAAATGGAAAATTTTAAAATTTATTATATACAACAACGATATAAATATACTGACATTTTAGTTCTCCAATAATTTGAGAATCAAAACAAAGAGCAGCAGCAGTGAGTTTGAAAAACACTTGGGAAGCCTTTCTCTTATCAGAGCCAGGTTTCGATCCTGGGACCTGTGGGTTATGGGCCCACCACGCTTCCGCTGCGCCACTCTGATTTGTTGCTATTGGGTTATTTTTAATTTAAATATATTATATTTAAACATTGTCATCTTGCGCCTCTTAACCATCAAGAAGTAATTTATAAAAAATTTATACTCATTTCTAAATTATTATATAAATTTCAATAAAAATAAAATGTATCTCCACAAAAATATATTATACTACTTTATTCCACTTAAATTAACATTTTAAAAAATTTTATTTTATTAAAATTGTCACTTTATAAAATGAAAAAAAAATTAATTGATGTTTTTTCAATTATATTTTTATTACGAATAAGTTAATTAATGAAAAGCATAATACATCTTAATAATAACGAGTTAATTAAGAGTATTTTAATATATTTAAAATAATTTGTTATAAAATTAAAAAATATAATGATTATCTCACTTAAAAATGGTAATTTAAATAGAACAGAATATTAGTACGCCTTGTTTGGGTAGATAATGTGCAGACAAGAATGACCAAAAAAAAGAAAATCATTACAAACAACCATCGTGAAAACCTTTTCCCCTTGCCCCAAGTTCATGTCTATCAGAAATGGAGAGGTGCATCAATAGTTTTACGGCTTCAATTATTCGCCCTTTCTTATTACGCAAAACATCTTAAGAAAAGCCCATATTGAAATTTCTTTAGCTCAACCATTTTTCAATACATTTTGTATTTTATTGTAAATCTTTTTATTATTTTAACACATAAAAATATAAAAATAATTAATCAGCAACGCATTTTTTTCACTACAAACAATTTAAATATTCTCAGTTTTGATATTTTTATATTAATATAAGTGCATTGTGATTAATTTTTTAAGTGAAAAATATGAACTGAACTATATGCCTCATTTTATTGAAAAGGATAAAAAATTAAAACGTGAATCATGAACGGAATAAATGGAAGATATTTATATATTAAATTAGTGGCAATATCATTCTTCACTAGTGGAAATAGAAAATTACTGAAAGGGGGTTAAATTTGCACAAAAAAATCATAGATAAATTTATTATAAAATTAAATATTTAATAGTACAGTAATTTAATAATTTATTTATATTATTAGATTAATTACGTCTGAGAGATAATAATTATATCATAGTAATTATATCTTATGACTTTGTATATTTAAAAAATATTTTATAATATCATTTTTAATTTTTTAAAAATATAACACATTAAACATTCGATTATTTATATATATATATGAATTTTAAAAAAAGATAATTAATTAAATAAATTTCATTTAAATATATATATTTTTATATAATTCACATATAAATAATTCATTTAAATTTAAATATATAAATGAATGTATATAAATTCATATATAAATATGAAATTCACATATATATATATATATTTAATGTGTGTGTGTATATATATATATAATTGTACATATATAAAATTAATGTGTATGTATATATATATAATTATACATATAATTGTACATATATAAGATTAATATGTGTATATATATAAATATAAAATTAATGTCTATATATATAATTATATACATATATATAAATTAATGTGTGTATATATAAATATAAAATTAAATTTTATGTATATATATAATTATATATGTACAATTATATATATATATACATATTATATATATATACTTATATATGTGGCCGAGGGGTCAAGAGCCCATTGAACATCCTAAATACTCTTTTTTAAATTAATTACATATAATTTGTTTTAAAAAATAAATAATAAATCAGCTAATCACAAAAAGGCAAATATGAATAAAGAAAATACATCAAAATTAAAACTCAATCATACTAAAAGAATTAATTTTATTATTTGAAAGATATATTAAACAATTTGTTTATCACCATATTGGTCTATTAATAGATATAAATAAATTACACATTTAAATATTTAGTGAGAAAATTTTCGAATTCCACAAACTACATTTACATGATGGTACACACCACATAAACTGTATGTAATTTTTAGTGAAAATCCATGAAAATGGTGATATATTCTGCCCCAAGTCAGGATATTCTACTCCTTTTTTTTCCGTTAAAAACTGTAAGACACACTTATAGAACACGAGGATAATCAAAGCTCGACCTCTCTTTAATTAGGTAGTTAAATCATCTTATAACAAGTATATTAAAATTTAAAAAATTAAAATTCTATGGGCAAATATACACAAAACCCTATGTGCCAAAAAAAAAGTTTAAAATTTCTAAAAGAAACGAAAATCCAGCTGTAATTGAAGATTTTACAAAGAAACACAATGATGAATGGCCACACTAGTGAAGTAAAACGCACTAAAGTAATGCCGTTTTAAAAGATCCTTTGCTAATTGCTTCCTTTCCTTCTCGGCCACGAAACGTGTCCTTTTAAAAGTCCAAAAAATAAGCGTTTTTTCTTTTTCTTTTATCTAATTTTCACTAAAACCCTAAATTCCACGTCAGCTTATTAATCACTATATTTACCTGAAAAACCCAACACCATTTCCCCACCTTCTTCCATATTTATTTTCCTCATTTTTCCCACCTATAATGCGCGATGGTGTGCTCTACTCACCACCACCACCACTCCTCCTTTCTCCCTCTCCGCCACCAACAGCCGTGAATAACACCATAACTACCGCCGCCGCAGCCAATCAAAACATGCTTCTCTCTGTCTTTTTGGCTCTTTTTTTACCTTGCGTTGGTATGAGCGCAGTGTTCGTCGTTTATATTTGTCTCCTTTGGTACTCTGCTAATAATAACCGATCAGAAATTCCGCCGCCGGCGGTAGTTAAGACTGAAGTGGAGAAAGGATTATCGGCGTCGGATCTCGAGAAATTACCTAAATTGACTGGAAAAGAGCTGGTTATGGGAACGGAGTGTGCGGTTTGTCTAGATGAGGTCGAGAGTGAGCAACCTGCTAGGCTTGTTCCTGGTTGCAATCATGGATTCCATTTGGAATGCGCTGACACTTGGCTTTGTAAACATTCAATCTGTCCTGTTTGTCGTGCCAAGCTCGACGCCTAATTTTTCAGCGCTTCTGATCAAAATCCTTGCTAATTCAATACAAACAAAAACAAGAAGAAGCAGAAGCTTAATTAGCTATTTTCTGAACATGCCTCTGATTTGGATTATTAGGAATATATTGTATGAATTACATAGATTAGAATTTTTGTTCATAGTTGCTTAATTAATCATTATATTATTTGTTTTGTTTGTTCTTAACTAGATAGAAGAGTTGATGATCTCATGGCGGATTACACCTCGGAACCGCGGAGGTGATTAGTGAACCATGAACATCATTAATCTGATAGTAATTTCAATTAAAATTATATAAATTGTGAAATTAGAAGTGAAAATGTTGTCACTTGTCAGCATCAGAGAATCCTCGAGCAATACAAAGTTGAAATTTCGTTCTAAATTCTTAAAAATGGAGGTGAATATCACAGAATCTTTCAATAATTGGGAACTGAAAGCAATTTAAGAAGATTTTAATCATTTATGGGAAAGTTACTAATTAATTTTGGCAATTGAAATGACCAATTCGATGCAGAGTGTCAGTGTGTGTATGGTGGTTATTGGTGCAGGGTGGCGGTGCATAGATTGTTGAAAAGCCGGTGCTGGCTGAAGTGGCTGCTCCCTGTTACTGTCTCTTTTTAGATGCCCACAGTTTTCGAGCTAATTCAATTTATCATACACGCATCAGATATTTTTTCCTGTAACTCTGCACGAGCACCGTTATATATTTTTTAACATTATAACGGAGGACGCGATGAAATCGATCTCTAGTCTACTATTTAAGTCTTTTATGCCTCCACATATAGTATATTATATATTTAATGATAATAAAATTTTATTAATCTCAAATTATTTTCCTTAGGAATTTCAAGTTTAATGTTCGAAATATTTGATAAACTGAATTGCCCAGGATGATTTGATATAAATTTATTAATAGAGTTGCAATTATTAATAGAATTTCAATTATTAAAAAGTATTTATAATTATATCAAATAATACAATAGTAATAAAGATTATATCAGTGATTTAATAAAAAAGGAATACTTCTATTAAAATTTTCAATAATTAAAAATATAACATTCTTCTCAGTTTCATTATGTTAATTTAGCTTAATATATAGCATTTTTCTTCAAAAAAAAAATCTATTTGATGATTTATATTTGATTTAAAAAATCATCAAACAATATATATCTAATTTAAATTTTAACTAATTTCGCATATTTATTAACATTTGATATCTAATGCTTCAGCTAAAGACGGAAATTTTTGTTGTAGCACTCTACTTTTAACTGACTGATGACATGATGTCGTTTTGTGTTGAAAAAGAGATTGTTAGCTGTATTTATATTGAGTTAATATACTATTACTATTATTCATAGAAAATAAAATTTCCAAAAATTTGTAATAGATGCCTTGATTCTTTTTCTGCATCAAATTAAAGATATTTTAGGAATGTTTTTTCTTGGACGGTTTTGGTAAAATCCATGTGACATATTTTTCTTTTACATAATGCTTGCTGTCTCCATTCCCATCTTTTTTTTCAGAAAATTTAGCTAGCTTGCAAGTTAATGATTGTGTTAATCTAACTCGTCAAATAATTAGTTTGATTTGATTTATTAAAAATTGAATTTCAATAAATTATAAATGAGATTTAAATTATATAACATCTAAATTTAAAATATTACGCCATCATCGCTGTATTAGAATTAGAAAATAAATTAAATAAAGAAAATTTTATGTCCTCCATATCATGAGTTTTAAGAGTCGTAATTAGAATATTTAATTTAAAATGTATTAAATTTCTCGTGAGGCTAATTGGTCATTTGATTTTTTTAATGATTGAACTCTTAATTCTCTTAATTTAGCCTCTTAATTTGAATTTATTTTTGTTTGGAGATATTTTTAAAATATTCTTTTCTAAATTAGTTACTATTTCATATGTTTTCTAATTTTCTTAGAAAAAATATGATTTAAACAAAGAACAGTTTTCTTGCCAATGAATTTTGTTTGATAATTTAATTATATATATAAATACGAATGTAACATCATATGATTAAAATTGATTGATGCAACTACCTACAATAATTATAATTAAAATAATGTTTAAAAAGGACAACATTTAGCCTATAAAAGACTCTTTTTAACTTTTTTTTTTCTTTCCCCTTTTCTAAATGGAAATTTAACTTTACTAAAGGGACTGATTAAGACAAATTATATGGTCAGTAGAATTGAGTTAAGCTATTAATCTAAATCATGCTATCTAAATATATTGACTAATTATTATTTTTTAAAAAGCACAACCATTAAAAAATAATATAGAGCTTAATAACCAATAAATAAAGTCCCATACACATTTAAGAGCCTTATATTAAAATATCTAAAAAAAATCTACTCCAATATTAAAGGAGTGGCCAAATAATGAATGGTTATGGATAGAACAAAATAGCATCGCATAGGGTAAGGTGTCTTTAAACTGATTTGGACAAAATAAACCATAAAATTTAAAATGATGAGTTGATATCTGTCCATAGTCCGATTTTGGACTTCAATTTGTGAGAAAAAATTATGAATATTGGAATTGAATCTTTAAAAAATTTATCATTTTTTAAGTTCAAATTCCACCAGATCTTATTTATTAAATTGTTAAAAAAATAAAATTTATTAAAATTTTAAAATATTTTAATTTTATTAAAATATATAATTAATTTATAAATTTATTATATTTATTAAATTTATATAGTTTATTATGAGTTTATTATATGTTTATTATATATTTTTATAAAATGATAAAATACCTTTAATAAAATATATAAAAATTTTATAAAATATGGATGTGTAATTTTCCCAACTTGATTAAGATATTTTGAAAAGGGGCGTATCTATCAAATACCCAAATCAACTTTGACGAATGAGGCTCAAATCTTATTTCTAGAAGTGGGCCTGTACTGGGTATTTGGCCTAATGTATGAACATTGGCCTTTTAATAAAAATATAAAAATAATTTTAAATTTATCATATTTATAAATTATTTATTAAAATATTAAAATTTATAAAATTTTTATTAAAATATCAAATTTTTATTAATTTATAAAGTTTTTATAAAAAATTTATCATAAATTTATTATAAATTTATAAATTTTATACAGTTTATTATAAGTTTACAATAAAATAAATAAAATACATCTAATATAAAAATAAAAATTTTAAAAAATTTGAGGTAAAGTATCATTTTTCCATGAAAATTATCAAGCTAAACAAGTGAGTATTTTTCTTTTAAAAAAAATATAAAAAAGCAAAATTATCAATGTAGTATAAATATTTAAATTAAAAAGATTTAAATATTATATTTATAAAATACAATATATAAAATAAAAATATTTTAAAAAATATTTACAGTGATATTTATTAATAAAAACAAGATCTACCCCTCTAAATATATAGCATAAATATTTAAAAGGCAATGATTTTTTTTCTCATTTGTATCTCTTTTATTCTTTTATTTTCTTTTCACCATTAGAATGAACTTACTGAAGCTATTTCAATACCCATTTTTTATGGTTTTCTCTATCCATTTTGAAATACATTTCTGAACTAAAATGATTATAAGTTTATTGGAGACTTTTTAAAAAAAAAAAACTTGTATCAATTATTATATTCTATTTTTATATTACATTTGCTCAACAATATTTATTTTACTGTTGAGAATTAGCCATACATTTATTTTATTATTAAAAATAATTATGAAATTGTTTTTTAATTTCTCTATCAGGAGTAGTTGAAATTATATTCAAACAAAAAGCTCAAAACTGAATTTTAGTCCTTAAAGTAATTTACAATAATTCCAAATTTCCAAATTATTTTTATTACATTATACTTTAAGGTTATACAAAAAAATTCAGGTAAAAAAAGGGCTATGCAAAAAATATTTCATTAATTAGTATTTCATTTATTTTTAAACAATAATATAAGAGACAGAAATTTGATTTTAAATTTATTATTTAATAATATATATTTATTGATAAATTATATTTTAATATACTTTTTTTATCTATCAGTATTTATAGCATGACACCTCAATAAATTTGGAGTTGACTTTTAAGGACGATGGTAACCGTAGACTACGAGTTGACTCCATATATACTCATCTATTTTTTTTCTTTTATTTATATAAAACAAAATATATAAGAATAATAAGAATGGCAAAGCCCATCATGTCCCTTCCCTTAAATAATTGAAATTAGAGACCAAAAACATTTTTTTTCTTTCAAACGATGAGTTCTCATCTTACCAAATCTTCTTCTTAATTATAAGTTAATTTTTGGACAAATTTTCTAAAATAAATAAATAAAATTAAGTAGCGGACGTGTCACAAAATTGTGTACAACTAGAAACACGTGTCCAAATACAAAGCGTTAACGCGCTTATTCTTTATAGCTGGCTTCTTTCTTGCTTTTGCTTAATTTATCCATTAAAGTCAGTTAACGGCAATGAGAAAGACACGTGGCCTTCAATCCTGAAGCTCTGGGATGATATGGTGAGACCCAATTCTATATTCCAATAATTGACGTTTAATTAAGTAAGCCAACTGCTCCTTTCATACGGCATCATGTGACCCTTCTTCCATATTCTTTACACGTGTCCTTATTTTATTTTATTTTGCTTGTGCTATTTTAATATCGTCCCTTGAAATTCAAGGTATACTCCCATTCGCAATAAAAAAAAAAAAACATTTTTCAATATGTTAATTAATCTCGAAAAGTAATATTTTCTCTATCTTTACGTCACTCACATCTAATTAGAAAATTATTAAAATTTTTAAATATTATATTCTCTTCATTTATATATATATATTCATTTTTTATATTTTATTTGTCTATAAATAAATATTATTATCTTTTTTTTTAATTATCCCTTATCCTAATTTTCAAAATATTTCAATATTTTTTTCATAATATTAGTAAAAAATAATACTAAGGCGGGGCTACAAATCTTTTTTTCCCAATTCAAATTTGGGTATCCCCGAATTAAGAATTAAGGTTATAGTTAAAAAAAAATTATTTTTTAGTAATTATATAAATTGACAATTTTAATATAATAACTTTTTTATAAAATTAACAATTTTCATTTCCAGTAAGATAAAGGGCATAATTTTTATATATTATATTATTCATTCTAATTACAACTTCTATTTTTCATTTGATCACAAATTATAATTTATTTATTATTTTAATAAATTAATTAATATGTTAAATTTTTATTATATTTTACTTTATTTATTAAAAGTATTTATTATTTATTATAAAATATGTTAAAATACAAATATATTTATATCATAAAAATAATTATATTTTTAATTATTGAGAAAAAAAAGTGTTTATCAATTTGATACACAAGTATATCATGTTTTCTCACATTAGTCTGAAAAGAATTTTTATGTCAACAACTAAATTAATTGGTTAAAATTACTTTGATGTAGATAGAAAAGCCCTCTTTTTTAATAAAAGAGTTGTGGTAAATTATATAATACAACCCTGTTAAGCATGTTCATTAAAATGATAAATTAATTGAATAATAATTAATTTTTTATTTTTTATTTTTAAAAAATAAAGGATTCATTTTAAAAGATTTTAGAATGTATTTTTTAAAAAATATTGACACATATTATAATCAAATTAATTTATTACTCTAATTAGGATTTATAGTTAATATTACCATTAAAGTGCCAGAAATTTAAAAAATAATGTATATTCTAGATATCTCTCCAAGTAGAGCTCTCTCTATTCTTTGTGGTATCACCGTCAGCTCCTAGTGGCTTAACCTTAACTTCTTAGCCGTACTCTTCCTCCCACAGCCAACAACCACCGCTCCTCCATCATGGCATCATCTCCCTCCCATAACCAGCAACCACTGCTAAACCTACAGTTGTTGCATCCATCTTAGGTCGAAATCTCTTTTTCCTTCATCTAGCAAGGAAATCCGATATACATTTCTCTCCCCCCACTCATCCTCTCACTATCCCTCAGTCCCTCCTCATCTTCCTTTTGCCTCCACCTCTGTCGACCTCTTACTCGGTATTACCCTTTTTGGGCCAAAGTCGATATATATCTCCTCCTTTGAATCTGTTTTATTCTCGATTGACATCTATAGTGGAATGACAGTAACGTTAAATCATTGGGGATCAATTTCGTGGAGCTCGGATCCCAATATGGATCATTTGGCTCTCAGATTTTACCCTAGGATCGGACTTTGTGTTATGTAGAAAATGAAAACTCTTTTATGACCAATAATTTTGGCACGAAAAGGTTTAATCTTTCTCCCCAGGAGACCAATCCATCTTGTGCTTTACCATTGAGCCTGTAAGAGCTTTGATTCCCTGTAGCTATGTATTTCAGCTTTCAATTGAGGGAGATGGCTCCTTGAATTTTTGTAGCCTCTCAACCACATCTCACCTCCTCTTTTTTTTCAGAGCTGCTCCCTCATTTAACCCCTCTAAGGAAGAAAACTCCTCCTTTTCCCTTATTTCACTCTATATCTGAGGATGTCTTGGGCATATGGTGTGTTAAAATTTCTATCATCTATTGCGTGGGTTTGTTTGCAACCATATGAAGGCTTTGCTTCTTGTAAATGTTGTTGGCCATATACCGATTCTTTGTTGGGCATATATCCATTGATTACAAGAAGCAAAGCCTTCAAACCTATGAAATCGATTCTTTCTATCAACATTCAATGCTTCTTCTTTGTTGTTGCTCTAGAACCAATGGATATAAGAAGAAGGTGGTTCACCTTCTGGCTTATTTTGTGAATTTGATAATCAACATATTTTGCCTATTTGTGATGGGAAAGATTCTGCATATGGTGTCTATGGGAGCTTTCTATTTACTGCTGTGTTTTTCTATTATAATATGTTTCATTTTGTGAAGAACAATAACCTAATATGTTTTTGGCTTTTCTGTTTCCCCTTGCTTAATGTATTTCTGTTTGATTAGTAATGAAATCTTATTTCTATTGACAAAAAAAAAAAAGTATCACCGTTGTACTGTATAATTTTATTGTACTGTATAGCCTGATGGTTGGGCTATTCAAATAAATTGGTCTATATATTTATATTTCAAAAGTAGTTAATTCGTTCAATCTCATATTTACAATTTGAAATTAAACCCAACCGATGAAATTATAATATATATATATAATATTATCTATTTTTTAAAATATATTTCACCTATTTCAATTTGATTGAAATTGAAAATATATATGTTTGATCAAAAATATATATTCAATTAAATTTGATTCGACGCTTTTAATATTTGATTGAGTTCGATCAAATTTAAATATATTATAAATTTAATAAATTTGATCAATGCACAATCTAAAAAAAATGTCTTTTGATTTCATAGATTTTTAAATAAATTTCTTAATTATATGACACTGAAATCATCAAATGTGGTTAATTTCAATTAATAAATATATAATATTTTTTTATCCTAAAATTTTTGTCATCTTTCATTTTTTGTATATATTAAAAAATATTAAATTTTTTAAAAAATACTAATTATAATCATTTTAGATTAACTATTATTTAACAATCTTTTTTTATTAATTAAAAAATATTTATTATAATGTATCTTTTAATAAATAAATTTATAATAAATATTTTTTAATCAATAGAAAAGAGATTATTTAACAATTATTTTTAAAAGTAATTATAATTAATATTTCTCTAATTTCTTTAGTTAAAGGATAAATTTTTTTACTATTGATTTCTTATAATATTATTCTTCACTGATATTAGAATACTAATTATTACGAGAATGAAAATAAATATCAAATTTAAATTTTTTATTGTGGTAATTAAATACCACTATATTAGTTAAAGTAAATTTAATTTAAAAAATATAAATAATTAAGTTAGTCAATATTAATTATAAAGTAATTAAATTAAGACAAATTTATAAATTAATCATAATATATAAATAGAAAGTAGACAATAATTTAAGATATATAAAAAATAAAAAGAGAATGAAAATTTTGGAAGGAAGAAAGTATAATTTTGATTTAATAAAATATCCTTAACTAAATAAATAATAATGCACAATTAATATTATTATGGGAGGTTAAAAATAAATAATAATACTCGTTTCTTATAGTAATTAGTCATGCAATTATTAATTATACTTTGTTTTTTTTGTCAGATTAATTATACTTTGTTTGCGAAGAAAAGACAGTCATAAAGCGAGGATATGAAGTGAGCGGTTGGAATTTTCACTGTTTGGAAAGGGAGATGAACGAAGAGATAAGAGAAGAAATTTGCATAGATAATTAATTATTAATTATTTTTGGGACCACCAAAAAATTTCTATTTAATTTTCAAATTAAGGTGTGTAAATGAATTCCAAAAATTCAAATAATAGTACCAATGAACATGTTGATCAATTGCTTCTTTAAAAACGCAAAGCATTAAATGTTGAGCAATGCTCCTATTATTAAATTATAAATATTAAATAATAAAAAATGTGATATCATTTTTAAAAGAATTACATGACATTCTATTTCTTATATTAATTAAATAAAATGAGAGAGTTATGTATCATTTTTAAATATATACAAAATTTCAAATTTAAAAAAATAATACCAATAAAATATAATAAAAAAGAAAAAAATTCAATATATGTAAAGATAGCTCTTCTTCTTCTTCTTCTAATTTGTGTTATAATTTGTTCTAATTTGATGTTATATATACAAGAAATTTAATTCTTTGTTTTTTAATTTTGATAGAATTTTATTTTATTTTGTGATATTTTAATTAATTTGATACTAATAATTTAAAAAAAATTATTTGAACATTATAATAACTTATCACACCAAAAAATAAAATGAAATATTTTTTAAAAAATTAAAATACATTTAACTATTAATTTTTTCCTAAAAAATAATTCAGAATGATAAATTTTATATTAATGTGAACAAGAAACAGCATAGCAAGGAATGATAAAGAGCACACTTTTGTCAACGCCGTTGGATCAAAAGCTTTCACTCTAAGATACGAGCCCCGTACGTAAACTCCCCCATTCAATTTCGAAAAACGAATTATTAAAATAATAAAATATATACTTAAAAAGTTCTCTCGTATGCCTGATGCATTAGTTCTCTCGTTGCTTTCGTTTTTTCTAGGGTTTCTTCCATGGAAGCTGTAATCAATCAACTTTCCCTTTCTGATGACGAGGATGAGGGTGTCAGTTTCACACCTATCTCTGATGCCAACCAATTTGCCTATACTCATTGTTTGGTTGGTATGTTTCTCACTTACAATCGAATCAATTTTCAGTCAATGAAAGAGACTACGGTAGATTTGTGGCATCCATTAGCAGGTGTTGCGATTTTCTGAACTAGGAGGTAAGCGCTATTTGTTTCGTTTTTTCTCTGAGGCTGATGTGAATAGAGTGTTGGAAGGAACCCCTTGGCTCTTCAACAAACATTTGTTGCTTATGCATAAAATTGAATCAGGAGAAGACCCTCTTCTTGTCCCTCTTATTTTTACAGATGTGTGGGTAATTGTTCGAAAACTTAGACCTGGTTATTTGACTGAGAATGTGGCTAAAGGTTTGGGGGATTTTGTGGGGACCTTTTTGGATTATGATCCTACTCTGCGGAAAGATGAGCTGAATGATTATATTATGCGAATAAGGGTTCGATTTGATACCAGGAAACCCCTTCGAAGGAGGAAGAAGATTATTGATCCAGATGGTACTGTATTTTATGCCCAATTCTCTTATGAGCGATTCTATGTGTTCTGTTTCTTGTGTGGGAAGCTCGGACATACGGATTCTTTTTGTGACTTGCTCCTTCACCATAAGAGGGAGGAACTGAAACCTTTGTGGGATGAGAGTTTGAGAGCTGTGGGAAGGCGTACTCAAAAGCCGAAGAGTCCATGGTTGAGACTGGATGGTGGTGATGTCGCTACGGTGGATTATGGGGTTTTCGTTGGCAGTGAACAAGGACTATTGCCATCTCAGTTATTTCGCAATTCCTTTCTAGGTGTAGGCTCTCATGGTGATGATCAGTCTTCATCAGCAGGTGATATGGATACAGATAGGCAGAGTGCGTATGGGTTTGATGAAGAAGACGATGCTATGGCCAAACCGAATGATCTTAAAAAAAGGCCAAGGAACACTAAACCTACTCAAATCACTTCTCCTATTTCTGCAACCAAGGATTTAGGAGGGAGTAAATCACAGAATTTAACGGTCGAACCTTCTAAGAGGGTCGACCGACAGCCATGAAGCTTCTTGTGTGGAACTGCCGAGGAGCAAGTAATCCTCGGGCAGTAAGAGCGTTGAAGGAGATGGTTGTAAGATATAGGCCACTGGTTGTTTTTCTTTCAGAAACAAGGGTTCATGGTGTTAGGATGGAAGCTTTAAGATCTTTTTTTCGTTTTGATTTTTGTTTTTCTGCTGATAGCATTGGTATCGGGGGTGGTTTGTCTATAATGTGGAACAATTCTGTTCAGCTTTCAGTTACTGGTTATTCGAGGAATTTCATTGATTGTGATATCCACAGTGTTTATGGTGCCTGGAGGTTTACGGGTTTTTATGGATATCCAGAAAGTTCTAGGCGTCGTGATTCATGGAATTTGTTACGTACTCTTGCAGCTAGAAGTAATCTCCCTTGGTTATGTTCTGGGGATTTCAATGACATTGCAACTAATTCTGAGAAACTGGGAGGTCCGCCTCGAGCTCCTTTTTTGATCCGTGGTTTTCGTGAAGCTTTACTTGATGCAGGTTTGTCTGATATTGTATCTTTGGGCTCAATTTATACATATGTTTATAGAGAGAATTCACAGGAGCGGGTTAGAGAAAAACTAGATAGAGCTTGCGTCACTTTGAATTGGGTTTCTTTGTTTCCTAACGCTACTTGTACTACTTTGGTTGCTCCTGTTTCTGATCACTCCCCTTTATTGATTGATACTGTGCATAATTCAATTGGACCGGAAAATCGTAGTTTTAAATTTGATAATGCCTGGCTGCTTGATAATTCCTTTTATGATGTGGTTAAGCAGTCTTGGATTGGTTCGGTTGGTGAAGATTTTATGGAGAGGAGGGATAGGGTGATTTTGGCTGTCCAACGTTGGGGTAGAGATCGTAATCGGGCTTGGTGGAAGAGAAAACAGATAGTGCAACAGAAGTTAGAAAGGGACATTGATACTTTAGATGGTGGGGTGGTTAGGCAGCTCAAGGAGGAATGGAACCGATTTTTGGCTGAGGATGAGATACGTTTAAAGCAACAATCTAAAGTTTTTTGGCTTCGTCATGGGGATAAAAATTCTAAATTTTTTCATAATAGTATTCGCACTAGACGGCGCAGTAATAGGATTGATAAACTTCAGGACGGGTTTGGCAATTGGGTTTTGGACACAAACGGGATCCATGCTTTGGTGGTTGACTATTTTCATGATCTTTTTCTTGGTAATGATGCTCCAATGCGCAGTCAAGTTATCAATTTAGTGCAGCCTTTAGTTAGCCTAGAAGATAATGTTGCTCTTACCCGGCCATTTACAGACGACGAATTTCGTGTGGCTCTCTTCCAAATGAACCCTGATAAGGCGCCTGGTCCCGATGGGCTAAATCCAGCTTTTTTCCAGAAAAATTGGAATGTGATGGGAAAAGATATCGCAAATAACTGTCGTTCATGGTTGACGCAAGGTACTTTACCTAAATCTTTAACTGAAACTTTGATTGTGTAGATTCCTAAGTGTGATAATCCAGCATCAGTTAAAGATTTTAGACCTATTGCTCTCTGCAATGTTCTTTATAAAATTATGTCCAAGGCTTTAGCGAACAGGTTAAAACATGTTTTGCATAAATTGATATCCCTTAATCAGTCAGCTTTTATTCCTGGACGTATGATTACTGATAATTTTCTTGTGGCCTATGAGATTATTCATAGTTTAAGGGGTAGAAATAGAGGGCAAACTGGTGCTTATGCATTGAAAATTGACATTGCAAAAGCTTATGATAGGGTGAATTGGGCCTATTTGTGTGAAATGATTACTGCTTTGGGGTTTGACTCTGTATGGCTAAAGTGGATGAAAATGTGTTTCATGGAGATTGATTATAAGGTCTGTGTGAATGGTGCGCAAGTGGGGCCTATAATTCCTTCTAGGGGTCTGCGACAGGGAGATCCTATATCTCCATACTTGTTCTTGTTTGTGGCTGAAGGTTTATCACTTTTGCTTAAAAATGCGGAGCGTAGGGGTTTGATTCATGGGTGTCGAGCAGGTTCAAGTTGCCCCAGGGTATCTCATTTATTTTTTGCCGATGACTCTTTGCTTTTTTTTGAGGGGAATATTCAGGAAGCTTTGGCGGTGCGTTCAATTCTATGTACTTATGAAGAGGCTTCTGGCCAAGCTGTGAATCTTAATAAATCTAGTATCTTGTTTAGTCCTGTTATTTCTGAGGACATTCAAATGGCTATGTCGGGTATTTTAAATGTTTCAAATCCCATGGGTGCTGGTAGTAAGTATCTGGGATTACCTTCTTTACTTGGCAGAAACAAGAAACAGATTTTTTCGTTCCTTAAAGATAGTGTTTGGAAGAAGATGAATAACTGGAATTCACGATTTCTCTCTAGAGCTGGGCGGGAAATTTTAATTAAATCTGTTGTTCAAGCAATTCCAGCTTATTGTATGAATGTTTTTCTGCTGCCTGTATCTGTGTGTAATGAGCTCCAGGTGATTTGTAATAAATATTGGTGGCATGGTAAACGTGAGGGTGGGGGTATTAATTGGCTTGCCTGGGACCGTATGTGCGGGAGAAAATCGGAAGGTGGTATGGGCTTTCGGGATCTACGTTGTTTTAACACTGCTTTGCTAGGGAAACAAGGGTGGAGGTTTATGACTGACACTAGCACTCTTTCGTATCGTGTTTTCAAAGCTAAATATTTCCCGAGGGGGGATTTTCTGTCAGCTACTCCGAGAGCAGGTTGTAGCTTTGTTTGGAGGAGTGTTTTGTTCTCTAAACAGGTGTTAAAACGTGGTGCGAGGTGGAGGGTGGGTGATGGCACGTGTATCTATGTCAATAGTGATCCATGGCTACCTCGGGAGGTGAATTTCTATGTTGAGGATGGTGCTTTATTTATTCCTAATGATATGAGGGTTTGTGATCTTTTTGCTACAGGTGAGAGAAGATGGGATGTCTCCAAATTGATGAATTTAGTTACTGTTAATGATATGCGAAGCATTTTGAGTATCCCTTTGAGTTATAGAGCTGTCAACGATAAATTGATATGGCATTTTGATAAAAAAAGGTTTTTATACTGTCAAAACGGCATATCATTTAGCATACATGGTGTTTAGACAAGAGGAGGGTGATGGTGATGTTGAATTATGGAGGCGGTTATGGAAGTTAGATGTTCCCCCCAAGGTTAAGGATTTTTTCTGGCGTTTGTGTCGAAATGTGCTACCAACAAGAGATAACTTGATGAGGAGAGGAATAAATTCGGGGTCACTTTGTTTATTATGCCAGGAGGATGAGAATGTCGACCACATATTTATTCATTGCTCATTAGCCCAAGCAGTTTGGTCACTGGCGGATTTTATTTTTCCTAACATTTTTCTTCCTTTTCAGGTTATTTTTTTGCAAGTTTTCTCTTTGATTGGGGAGCAAAAAGCCGAATTAATGGTCACTATTGCATGGAAATTATGGGCAGCAAGAAATGCATTTTTATGGTCCAATCAGATTCCAATTCCTTCGCAGATCCTAAATGGTGCACGTGGATTATTAGAGGAATACAAGAGTGCTTCACAGAGTTTGAAGGCTGCCACTGCTGTTGTTTATACAGGTGATGCACCTTCTCGACTTGCACATATTCATCATCAGGCTGATTGGCTAGCATTTGTTGATGGAGCCATCTTTGAAGCCTCAGATTTTATGGGTTTCGGCTTGACTATTGAAGATGCAGAAGGCAATTTCTCATTAGCAATTTCTGGTTTCGAGGAGGGCGGAAGTCGAGCTGATATTGCTGAAGCAATAGCCTTGAGACAATGTTTGTGTTATGCAAGAGATTCTCTTTTTGATCCGGGTTGCATTTTTACAGATTGTCAATCTTTATTCTTTGCTATTAATTCTCTTACGGAGGATAGTTCGGAGTTTGGTTTAATAGTTTCTGATTGTAAGGTCATTCTTGTTTCTAGGCCGAACATTAAAGTTTTTTGGATTAGGCGTCGTGACAACAGGTGTGCTCACTTGCTTGCGCGAGACTCTATTCGTCATAGCAGGTTCCATTTTTGGATGGACATACCAGATATTTTGTTTGATATTTATTCTGAAAGGTAATACTATATGTATATTTTTTTAAAAAAAATAATAAAATATATAAAAAAATATATAAAAAAATAATGTAGAAAGACAGGTGTCCCTTTTGTTGTTTTTTTTAACAGAAGGTAGTCCGTCCCTATGTTTGTTCGCCTATCAATAAACATCAATTCAAACTCTTTTATGAAATGAAATCACACAAGAGAATTCTTCCCATATAAACACTGACACCAAAAAAGTTTCATCCAAAAGCATACACATGGCAATTTGTATAAAAGTACATAGAGCGAGTGGCATTGAATTCATTGAGAAATTATATAATATATCCTTAATTTTAATTAAATATTCTAACCAAAATAATAAATTAATAATTAAATAATAAAAATAATACTAGTTTTTAAAAATATATTTTATATTTTTAGTTATAAAATATAAAAAATATTATCTTCAATTCATTAAAATTATTGTTTTATAAAAAAAAATCACTAAAATTATCATTTTATATAAATATGAAAAATTATATTTTTTTATTATATTCTCATTATTAATAAATTAATTAATAAAATAATAATTTCAAAATTAATTAATTTTTTAAATTATATTCTTATTATTAATTAATTAATTAATTAATAAATAAATAAATTTATTTAAAATAAATAAATAATAATTTAATTTATTTAGAATATATATATTTTTATAAAATAAAAAATATAATCATTGTTTAATATTTGCGTTTAATAATTTTAATAAGTTAAAATTTATATATTATTATTTAATTGATTTATTATTTCAACTTAATATATTTAATTGGTATGACTCTTATTATATATATATATTCGGGTTAGGGTGCAGGAGATTAAAATAGGGAAGAGAATAGGCTACAGTTTCTTACAGTATGCTACGTGTGAGCGTGATAAGAGGGCTGGAAAAAGAATATAATTAAGGAAAACAATAGAAACAGAGAGAAAGAAGAGAGAGAGAGAGAGAGAGAGAGAGAGAGAGAGGTACTGATGAGCTTGGAAAAGGAACAAATAGCCAAAGGAAATGGAGTACAAGACTCTCACAATAATCTTCCATCAAGCTTTAGATGCTTTTCTCTTTTGACTTCTAAAGATCGAGATTTTCTTCTCTGTCCCGACCAAAATCAGGTTCTTTAATTTTTTTCTCCTCTCTCTCTCTTATCTTTTTTTTTTTTTAGTTTCTGCATGTTTTATACTGTGTTTCTATATATAGATTAATCTGTATTTGGTTTGAAAATTAGTTTTTTTTTTTTTTAATTTGCGCTGAAAACATAAAATTTAACAGCTTCTTGCCTAGTTTGCTCATGGTTATGGCTTCCAAAGTACAGTTATATATATATATATAAGTTTCTGCTCACGTATGAGATTATTTTTAGTATTATAACGGCGAGGAGAAATCGATCTAGGTATATCCTCCAGTGAAAATACACTTATTGCTAAACTTTCTCTAATTAGAGATGCATTTGACCATGTTCATAGTACTGTTCATATACCAGATAGAAATTATATAATGAATAATCCATCATTAATTGGACTGGTTTATATATTAGGATGATGCATATATCTTAAACTTGGAACTTTATAGAACAATAATCATATATATTATATTTGATTAATAGATCTTCTCATTCTTAAAGTGAAATATAAAAATGGCAATGTTACAATTATTCATTTATAGCTGCACTTGCATATTCAGACTTTTCTTCTTGATTGATCCTGTAAAATCTTGAATATATCTTGGCCTAGCTGTTTATTATATATATATATTGTCGGCAATCAAACAGGGGCATAACAGCGTAAAATCAAAGTTCACGGTGGATATAATTTATTTATTTATTTGTTGTTGTTGTTTTGGGGCCTGTGGGTGGGAGAAGTGGGTGACATTTTATGGGGAATAGGAGGAGGAGGATGATGATGATGTGCTTGATGATCTGATCTGATCTATAATGTCTCACAGAGAATTCATTAGACATGACAAAATTTGCAGTCTTAATCAGTATGGGTTTCCCACTTTCTTCCCAACACAGAGGTTGTCCGTCCGTGAACAGCCCAGCTTAGATGACATGTGTCACCACTTAGATAGCCTTATATAGTCTAACCGTATTTACACGTGGTCCATCTACAACTATTCTACACAGGAAATCTGGGGTAACATGTTTTTTCTTCATTAATTTCTTTTAGGAATATGTCTACGGGTGTCATATTTGACATCCTCTAAATTTAAATGTCGTTTTAAATCCACCTATATTACAAAATTAATTATAGTTATCAATTTATCTAGATTAATAGTTTCTCTCTACACTATTTATACCATATTAACTTTTTCACTTATTGATATTAATAGTAAATATGCAAGACAAATGAGTAAACAATAATATTAAAATTTTGTTAAACATTTTGAAACAAAATTAAAATTCTAAAGCAATATTTAAATTAAAACAAAAGGAGTAATAAATATTTTATTTTGATATATTTTTATTAAAATTTATTACAGTACTTTTATAATGTGTAATTTTCTTGTAAATCATTTGGGAAAAATTGATTATTATAAATTCCAAATTGAAACGTATTCAAATAAAAATAAAAATATTTATTATTAAATTTTTTTGTGAATCATTTTGGAAAAATTGATTATGATAAATTCCAAATTGAAATGTATTCAAATAAAAATTAAAACATTTATTATTGTTTAAAATGTGTCAATATTGCACCTATTAAAAGGATTTTTTTTTATTATAAGATTTTTCTAAGATGTGTTTTGAGAGTCGTTATCAAGTAGTAATTATGAATGTTTTTAATTTTTATTGAGATAGATTTTATTTTCATTAGAATTTATTGCAATCGTTTTGTAACTTGTGTAATTTTCTTACTATCACTTTAGATGAATAAAAATAGAACCATATTTCAATTAAAATTAGAACATTTATTACTATTCAACATGTGTTCTGGGTATACAAAAATCCTATACTATTATATAGCCAAGGAAATGAATTATATCTCTCAATAATTTTCTCATTGGTCCATATTGGTTAATAAAGTTTCTTATATTCCTTTTTATTTTGATGGGGATTAATGTAATTATTCCATACGGAATCTCTCCTTTATTTCGATCAACATTATCATATGTGATCATAGTTCATTATTATTATTATTATTATCAAATTTATAAAGCACAGGAGGATCATTAATTAGAGTTTACATTTCTATATTTTCTAATGTGAGTGCATGGCAGGTGAAAGTTTCTGATCTTGAAGGAAAGGTGATAGGTCTCTACTTCTCAGCAAATTGGTATCCACCATGCAGAAACTTCACCCAAGTACTTATTGGTGTATATGATCAGCTAAAGAAAGATGGGTGTAATTTTGAAGTAGTGTTTGTGTCATCTGATGAGGACTTGGAGGCTTTCAACATCTACAGAGCTTCAATGCCATGGCTGTCGATTCCATTTTCGGATTTGGAGACGAAGAAAGCCTTGGATCGTAAGTTCAACATCGAAGGTATTCCTTGTTTAATTATATTGCAACCTAATAAGGATGGTGAGGATGATGAAGCAACATTGGTCGACAATGGAGTTGAATTGATTTATCGATTTGGAGTCAAAGCTTTCCCTTTTACTAAAGAGAGATTACAGGAATTAGAGTTGGAAGAGAAGGAGAAGCATGAAACTCAGACTCTAACCAATTTACTAACAAACCTTCATAGAGACTTTCTTATCGCTCATTCTCCACCTAAACAGGTCAGTCTTACCTTAATTTGCCTGCTTGAAATTGAACATTGATCTCATTACTTTTGAGGCTCAGTTTTGATTTTGAGTTGTTGGCAAAAACACATATAACCCCAAAATTTTCAAATTTACATTTCACTATAGCATCTAAAAGAATTTAAGGTTAGATTAGTCATAGTTGATTTTTATTTTTTTTTTCATTTTAGATATTCTCAAAGTACTACAAAATTTTAAATAATTTATAAAGATTTGTTGAGAAAATTATATTATATGTCATTTTTATTTTTATAATTTTTTCTTCAAAAACATTTCACTGTTTTGATATGTTTTTAATATACTAAATATATACTAAGTATATACATATGGAAGTGAAGTATATGTTTAGCATATTAGAGACGTTACATTTATACCTCTAAAAACGATATTGTTGAAATTAAAAATGAAATTCTTGGATGAAAAAAGAAAAATAGGTATTTTTAGAATAATCTTATTTTTTGGGATATTTTGAAGAAATCCCATATTTCTTCTAGTTTCTATTTTACATATATAAGAATATTTATTAAAAGGGATAGAGATTATCATATTTGATCTCTAAAATTCCTGCATTTACAGGTAAATATTCGATCAATAAATTATTCATTTAATGAAGTTAAATCATTTTATTTTATTTTTATTAATTAATAAGTTTTAGAATAGAAAATTTTTAGGCCCACTCTCTTTTAGTGGCAGCATAGAGCAACCATTTGCGCCCATTTTAATATATATATTCTTCTTGATGATATATATATTGTTGTTGATAAAATTTTATAAGATCTAAGCATTACAGTTTTAGCAGATTTCATAAATTTCAGGCGCTTACTATATATATATATATATATGTAATTAAATTAAATATGCGCCCACTAGTTCACTAATCCTTCGACCCCGCTAAGTGGAACTTTGTCTCAATCTTGGGACCATATTGTTCTCTGTAATATAAACTAACTTTTTTCTTTTTTTCTTTCTTTCTTTCATTCTTTTTTTTTTCATCACTTGTTCTGTCAACGCCAAGTACAGTTCTGCCCACTAATATCTTTCTCTTTTATCAATTACCACTCAACGTTGATGAAGTACCATCTCATCGTCTGATGATGTGGCGGATAAGATCCAAGGATGTAACCACAGTTTGGATGGTTAGTTAAGTTTTTAACCAGAGTTGATGGATGGTTGGTTGGTTTGGTTAACTTGTCCTTGGTAGGTATTTTCAACTCTTTAACTAACAAGTTCAACTTTTGGTGAAACGGTGTCGTATTAGTATTTAACTTATTTCCACTAATTGTTGTAATTAGTCTATGTTTTGTTAATTTAATTTGCTTGTTGTTATGGTTATTGTAATTTGTTAATTGCAGGTGCCAGTTGATTCGCTTGTAGGAAAAACAATTGGACTTTTTTTCTCAGCTAAATGGTGTCGTCCTGCTGTGAAATTTACTCCTAAACTTATTTCAATCTACCACAAAATTAAGCAGATTGTGAAGCAGAAAGACGACGAAGATTTCGAAATCGTGTTTGTGTCCAGTGACCGTGTAGAAGAAGAATATAATTCCTATTTCAATACCATGCCATGGCTAGCATTGCCATTTGGCGACCCAATGGTTAAAACTTTGGCTAAGCATTTTGATGTGCAGGGTATTCCTTGTTTGATAATTTTAGGTCCTGATGGTAAGACAATTACCAAAAATGGGAGACATTTGATGAACTTGTACCAAGAAAAGGCATACCCTTTTACTGATGCTAGAGTTGAGTTACTTGAGAAACAAATGGATGAAGCAGCTAAAAGCTTGCCAAGATCAGAGTTCCATCAAGGGCATAAACATGAGCTGAATTTGGTATCAGAAGGCAGTGGAGGAGGTCCTTTTATTTGTTGTGATTGTGAAGAACAAGGCTCTGGTTGGGCTTACCAATGCCTTGAATGTGGCTATGAAGTTCACCCTAAGTGTGTTAGAGCTGTGGACCGTGGCTCTGTGCTGGAGAGGTGAACATTTATACATATGTATTTTATATTTATATATATGTAATACATGGTTTACTATGCTAATTAACTTTGCTAATTGAGCTTTTGGGTGTTAATTACTTTTGTTTTCGAGCCTTGGGAACTCTGGATTTCACTTGTAAGTTTTTGTGTATTAATCAAGTTTCAAGTTGGATTTTTATTTTAGCTAAAATAATTGTACTTGTGGCAGTTTCTTTAGTCAAAGCCATAGCAAAAGTGCTAAGAAATTTCTTGTGCTTTTAGCCGAATTAGTAAGCTAGGTGGAGGAAATTACAAGTCTTCTGTTTTATTTTGTTCTAACTGTTTAAAGATTGCATACTAATAATAGGGATTCATAAACCATTTAAAGCGGCGAAGAGTTTTTTTTTTTAAGTATTTTATATTCAGAGGTTAAATTTAAAATTTTTTGTTAAGAAAAAAATGGCATTCGTGAATTAGTAATGTGGTCATGTTTTTAACTCAAAATAATTGCAACTGAGCAAGTTAATTATTTTATTGAATGTAATTACAGTGTGGGATTTGATCAAATTTACATGAATTTTTAGGGATAAAATAGCACTGAACATTCTTGTTCTGTTCTTATGATTATTTGCCAGTTGCAACTTGCAAGTCTCTCTATTTCTCTACATTATCTTGTGTTCCTTTCTTCATCATGGCTGCAAACTCCTCATAGTTGATTCTTCCATCCTACATTAATATTATTCAATCATAAAAAGATTAATAAAGATTAAAATGTATCAGAAAGAAATCAATTATAATAATTTACTTTATCAGTATCCACATCGTCAATAATTTCATCAATTGTAGCTTCATCTCCCACTCCATATTGAGACATGGCTTGTTTTAGTTCCTCCCTTGTGATAAACCTAGTGAAAATTAAAACTGTTAACTAATCGATAAGCTTGATAATTAATTCCAAGTATCGGTATGGAGAAGGGAGAAATCAATAGGGGAATATGCACTTCTCGCTAGACTTGTCGTATACTTACCCACTATTATCTTTGTCAAAGAATTGGAAAGCCTGGTACAAATGTTCTTCCCTCTCAAGTTTATGCCGATGCATTGTTGCTGTAATGAATTCAACATAATCAATAGTTCCATTCTTGTCAACATCAGCCTGACAGTAGAAAAAAATTGAGGTTATTAATATTAACACCTTAAAGTTCAGCAAGAAAATCAAAATAAAATCATTAAATATGGTTCTTACAGCCTCCATCAACTGCTTAATTTCTGCTTCAGTGAGCTTAGATCCTAATCTTGACAATCCTTCTTTAAGTTCTTCGTATGTAATTGTACCACTTCCATCTGTGTCCATGTTATTGAACATCTGCTTTAACCCCTTTATTTCTTCTTCTGAAAGATTTTCTGCTATTACCTTCATTGGATTAAAATTTTGAATTAGGTGATTCTATTTATTTCATTTTTTGATTTAAATTATAGTCACGAGATAACTCAGGTGAAATATTTACATTTTAAAAAAAATCGATTCTGAATCTATTGTTCAGAAGAATATGTAATTATTATTAGATTATATTTCAACGTAAACCCACTTATTAGTATAATTTAACATAGTATGTACATATGGAGGTTTTAACTGGTAATCATACCTTTAGTGTAAGCTTCTTCAGTTTGTTCATTGCTCTGAACTGCTTTAGCCTAAGTTGAACAGCACTATCAATCGGTCTATCAGATGCTTCACCATCAACCTTTAGCCATGGATGTTCTATTTCAGATGAAAATTTACATTAGTGAATTAATTTGGGCTTTCCCATAAAAAAAAAATTTAAGAACAATCATTAACCATACACTTACCAAGTGCTTGGGCAGCAGTAATCCTTTTCTTGGGGTCTCTTGCTAACATTTTCTTGACAAGGTCTTTTGCAGAAGAAGAAATTTTAGGCCATGGTGAACTTTGTAAGTCAAGTTGGCCTTTTGCAATTGCTTCAAATATTGCTTTCTCATTCTCTATCACAATAATAATAATAATAATAATAATAATAATAATAATAATAATAATAATAATCATTCCCCATATCTAATGAAAAACTCATTTTTGATAAGTAGCAGAAACTCAATTCAAGTAAACCTTAATTTCAAGTTAATTAGGTTACGCCATATGACTCAATTCAAGTAAATCTTAATTTCAAATTAATTAGGTCACGCTATATAAATAAGTTGCAGAAGAGTGAAAAAAAAAAGAAAAAAAAATGAGATACCTCCCCAAAATGGAGGAACCCCACTAAGAAGAATGTATAAAATAACTCCAGCACTCCATACGTCTATCTCTTTCCCATAGTTTCTATTCAACACTTCTGGGGCAACATAGTATGCACTTCCAACAATGTCCTTGTACACTTTCCCTGCACAATATACCAATTTTTACTATTATACATTTTTAACTTATATATATACATATATATACGCACTTGTCACTGGCTATATATCGGGTTTAGAATTGAAAAATAATAAAACTTTCAAAGATTTAGTATATATGTTTGTAATTTTCTTCACTAATTAACGTTTAAAATTTGACTCATGGTGAGATTTACTTGTTGCTAAGTTATGTTGAAGTATGCATTAAATTGCATTATAATTAAATTAAAAATAAGTTAATTGAATTGATGTGAAAGTATACTATGGGTGGACTTTAACTGTGATTATATGGTCACTATAACATGTTTGTGATTGTTTTTTTTTTGGTCAATAAACATGTTTGTGATTGTTTAAAACTTAAAAAAAGGAGTTGGAATGTGCCTACACAGTACGATATTTTTGAAACATCCCAACCCCATTAAATTTTTCCTTTTTATTTGTAATTGCTTTTCCCATAATATTTCTGTGTCCTGTAAATTATTGAAAACCGCTAAAGGAGTTTACAGGTCTCTTTCTCCATTGACTTGGTCCCGTTGACCGATTATGACACCAAGAAAAAATAGGATATCCAGCTCCTATTATCCTAAGGTCTTATTTTAGCTATTAGCTTATCACACTGTACGAGTTTAGTTTTTTTTTTTTGTTGAAGATTTTAAAATTTTCTAAATTATGAATCTTATTTATTTATTTTTATAAATTTAACTCTTAATTGAAATTTTAATTTGATACATCCAATACTGATAAGATTTTCATATCCATAAATAAGAAAAATTCATTAGAATTATTTACAATAATTCATATAACTATTTAAATTTAAATAAATGAGCATACTGAAGTATAATCTAAAGACAAGTGTGATTTTCTAGGATCGACTCTACCTTTTCAATGCATGTAAAATTCAAAAAAAAAAATCCAAATATATTTGAAATATAAATGAAAATATATGTATGTTTGTTTTGAGAATTCATTAAATTAAAGTATATAAATTCATTAAAAATAAATTCTATGTTTCAAATTATAAAGAAAAGCAAAATTGTTACCTTGTTCGATGAAAACAGAGAGTCCAAAATCAGTGGCTTTTATAGGAGAGTTCTCTGCTTTACTGACTAGCAAGAAATTCTCAGGCTTCAAGTCTCTATGCATTACTCCCATGAAATGACAAGCATGAACTACATTAACAATCTGCCTTGTAATGGTGGCAGCTTCATGCTCTGAGTAGCTGCCTTTAGCTAAAATCCGATCAAAAAGCTCCCCACCAGAACAGAGCTCCATAACCAAATGTAGATTCTGCCTATCTTCATATGCACCTTTGAATTCAACAATATTGGGTTGTCCTGTGAGGTGCTGTAGTATCAAAATCTCTCTTCTAACATCTTCAATATCTTTCTCATTCACCAATTTCACCCTGGAAATTGATTTGCAGGCGTATTGTTTTCTGCTTGTCGTCTCTGTACAAAGAAAAGTAATCCCAAATTGACCTCTGCCCAGTTCTTTATCAAGATCGTAAATTGATTTTATATCAACATAAGGTTTTCCGAGAATTGGACCAATATTAGAAGCTGGGATTGCAGTAGATTTTGGAAAAGTTGCAGAAGGAGTAGTTAGTGATCCTGCCGCCTGTGAAGACGGTGGTGGCAGTGGTCGTTTTCTTGGTGGGGGACGAGTATGAGGAGGAGAATCTGAGGCAGAAGAGATTGGAATATCATGGGATTTGGTAAAGCAGAGTCCCATAGATTTTCTGTTTAAGCGGTGAGTTTTTGATTGAATTGTTAGAAACAGGAAGAATTGCTCAGATACCGGTGAGTGAGGCAGAGATATATTTAATAAATAATATAAAGATTTTTTATTATGGGGAAATTATTTATTTTTTTTATTAGGTGCTTTGCTTTTGCCTCTTGGACGGTGTTGGGTATCATTTCTCACTTTTTCTACACATAAGCTTTTCCTTTCCTTTTGTTGTTTTGTATATAAGATTATATAAAACAGGAAAGAAAGAGAAAGCAAAAACACTTATCGTGTTTGTAACTCCAAATCACCCTTTGGAAGTTAAATTTTAATAAAGTTACATGTTTAGAGATTTGAATTCGATACTTTTAATTAAATTAAAATAATTTTTTTTAATTTATCTCTATATTCGATAAGATCTAATCTATCACACCACAAATATTTTTAGCCTATGTACCATTGTCATGCATATTTTTTATGTATAAAAATAGGATCGGCTATTAAGCTACAAGTTTCTTACAAAGTATACTCTGTCCATAAACACAAATAAATAATCAGAGTAACGCTTCACTAGATTTATCTCATGCATAGTCCACAACATAGCTATCTCTTAGGCTAAAAAGACATTGCTCTTTTGATATTACTTATTAACATACTCGTATCAATTCATATGGATCATGACATTATTCACTAATAAATGGAAAATAAATAAGGAGGAATCAAAGATTATTTACAAACTCATAGTTTTTATTGAAGAGAAAAATTTTAGTCTAGCGAGCTAAGATTGTCTCTTAATTGATACAAATACTATTTATATAGAGAAAGAAGATAAGAAAATACAAAGATAAGATCATAAGGAATGACCTCATTATACACTCACTTACATAGCATAAGCACTCAGAAAAGAATGAAATTATTATAGACAATATACTATTACAAACAGTAAAATGACTACAGTAATATTGACTGACAAATTGAGTGGAGAGACTGTAGCTTCACATGTTTGATTACTGAGAGTGACTTGGTAATAAATTCATGTTTTTATAGTCTTCATCATCTAACTCTTGGGCCAAAAAGACAACGCCCTTTTGATATTTCTTGTTAACATAATCATATCAATTCATATGGATTATGGCATTATTCACTAATAAACAGAAAGTAAATCAGGAGGACATAGAGATTTTTTAGAAACTCATAGTTTTTATTAAAGAGAAAAATTTTAGTCTGGTAAGCTAAGATTACTCCTTAATTGATACAAATACTCCTTGTATAGAGAAAGAAGATAAGAAAAATAAAAAGATAAGATCATAAGCAATGACCTCATTATACACTAACTTACATAGCATAAGCACTCAGAAAAGAGTGAAATTATTACAGACAATATACTATTAAAAACAGTAAAAGAAGTATAGTAATATTGACTGACAAACTGAGTGGAGAGACTGTAACTTCACATGTTTGAGAACTGAGAGTGACTTGGTAATATATTCATATTTCTATAGTCTTCATCATTTGACTCGTAGAAAGAACGCATCATTGGATTCCTTTTATAAGCAATCAAGTTAAAAGTGGTGGACAGAGTGGGCTGAGCATTCTGTACTGAAGCTAAAGCATCTTGAATATCTTGCTTAGCAGTGAGTGTCCCGTCATTATTTCTTTGTACTAATGAGGAACCAAGTTCAGTAGTAACAGCTGGTGGTTGAGTTGTTGGAGATAATTGGGAATCTTATAGTAGTTGTGAGCTGGAGCTTAGACTAGCTTCACCATATTGTTCCAAATTAAATGGACCACTATCTTGAAAATAATCTCCAGTGAGCTGAAAAGGAAATTCAACTATTGTTTCTACATGCTGTTGATCATGATGTGTCTAGTTTCTAGTACAAACCATTGACGTGCAAATCAAAGAATTTCTAATGTAGAGAGAAGAATTATAAAGTTCACAAAGATGAACTTTTAATTCTATTTGCCTTTGGTAATAGTTGAACATTTGACCAGAGAGAGTTGACCAATGACGTACTTCATTTCTGGACCATAGAACTCCTATATGAGAGAAGTGGGAATAAGGCCTATAAAGGATGAA
Organism: Garcia nutans; assembly: GCA_947685225.1. Lineage (NCBI taxonomy): Eukaryota > Viridiplantae > Streptophyta > Magnoliopsida > Malpighiales > Euphorbiaceae > Garcia > Garcia nutans. The sequence continues at coordinate 59,417,283 of CANTUV010000039.1, forward strand.
AATAGCATGATAATTCCTTGCTACAACATATGATTTTTCCCATAACTTTTTTCCTGTGAATAATCTTTAAGAATGCACTTCTCCACCAAGAGATGGAGTCGTGCCATTTCAAAAACTTCCATGGTAAAGAGTTCATGTTTTCTTCGATATATCCAAAATAGAAATTTCCAGTGCATGATAATACAGTGTAGAAATCCATCATAAGAACCATAATTCAGTTGAAAATTAAGAATTATTAGGAGAAAGATGATATACCATCATCCATGGATATTCTAGATAAAATGCATTGATTTATGGATCCACATTGAAGTGATTGTGAATATGTTTAAGATAAACAACAATATGAGTTATGACATACTGATGAATTTCTATTGATCTGTATGGGAGAGGACCAGGGTATTCTTTATACGTCATGATCCAAGAAAAAAAGCTGGTAGTAGTGATTAATGAGATTGGTTTGGAATGTCTGGATAAAAGGTCAAGAATAAGATTTTTCTAGTCTTTTATGTTTTCTACAAAATAGTCGTATGAATAGTCATATTTGAAAAACTATTCTTATAGTCTAAGAAGTTATTTTGGTGGGAATGTTTTCTGTTTGAATTCCAAGGCTCTGGGAAAATAAGTATTGTCAAGGATAATTAGGAAGTGATGCCCAAGAAGATGAAATTCAAACTTTTTTATTCCATATTTTACAGCTAAAATTTTCTTGTACATAGAATGATAGTGTTTTTTACTATCTTGAAATTGTCCACTGGCATATCCACAGTAATGAGTCTGGCAATTGATCTTCTTGAGAAATATAACACCATAGTATTTATCACTGGTATCAATTTGAAGGATTCTGAGACCATAGGAAGAAATATAAAGAGGATTGGGTTGTGAAGTAATTTTCTTATGATTTATACAATTTTTGTTTGTTCTTCTGACCATGGTAGTAGATTTTTCTTCAAGATTTTTGATAATTGACTAATGGTCTGGGCTATAGCAGGAAAGAAATCACGACTATATGATTATACCCTAAAACTATTGTATCTGCTTAAAAGATAAATTCTTATCAAAAAATTTAAACAGTTATTTTGCTATTTATGGACCTGAAGTATAAACTCCATTTTCAAAATATATGTCCAAAAAGTTAATAGAGTCTCGACCAATAATACTCTTCTTTTTTGAAATCATAATTTCATATTTTTGAACAATATAAGAGAATTGTTATAACAATTGATGATGAGCTTCTACTGTTAGAAAGAATAATAAAATATTATCAATATAGATAAGAGTTGAATGAAGAATGGGTTGAAAATTTCTGATTTTTTAAAATAATGATGGTGCAACCTTGAGCCCAAATGACATAACTGTCCATTGATACTGGATATCTGGAATACAAAATATTATTTTAAGTCTATTTTCTTGCATGATTTCAAGTTGCCAAAAATTAACTTTCAAATCAAATTTTGAAAATATTTTTACCCTCTTGAGATGAATCATTAATATAGAGATTTTAGATATAGAAAACTTATCATCTTGAAGAAATAGATTGATTTTTTCTTTTAGAACTTCAGATCTCTTTTCAACAAAAAATGTCTGGCAAGTCCAATTGGTAAATTAATTAAATTTTGTAAAAATTTAACTAAATTTGAGATTTTTTTGCTTTTAATAATATATTTTAATATCATTAAATTAAAATTAATTCTTAACTCTATACAAGGAAAGGGAAAAAAACTCACTGCTCGCTAGTAGTAGTGTTTCTTACTTTCTTTACTTAGAATGATAAAATTATGAGATTTACACTACCTAAATGTTTTATTTGGTTTTTATTGTCTTTTGTTGTGATTTGAAATTGAAATAGTTAGAAAACTACCTTAAAAATTAAAACAGTTTTCAAATTTGATAACTAAAAAAAAATTTTAATTTTATAGTAAACACGTATTTTATTTGTAATTTTATGGCAAACAATTACGTTGACATGGTAAAATAATTTCATATAAGTATTTACCCAGACAGTTAACAAATGTCGATGGTTCTTTTTTGGGACTTCTTTTGGCTTGTCATTTGCCCCGTGGCTCCCGCCTAGGGGCGAGACTATATGTATTAGA